>OX422224.1:107335632-109835632 GCA_949130495.1 Sambucus nigra | reverse complement strand
TAGCTAAAAACATATGAAAACAAACAAACTAGATTGTACATAACTTTCAACTTATCTAGCAGGTGAGTTAACAATACATAAATAAAATATTTATAACAAAATATTAGTGGTGGGTTAGCAACACATAACTTTCAACTTGTCTAACAGGTGGATTAACATACTATTTGCATCGTTTTAAACCAATATAGTAGTTCTTAATAAAGCAACAAACATATTCTCTTATTATTTTGCCGAACGTTGGGGGAGGTTTTGGGAGATATTTTTGTACTCATAAGAGAATATGTGGAATCCATGTCAGATTTGGGAGAGGTTTTGGGAGAGATTTTTGTACTCATATCATTATTCTTATTTGAAAATTAAAAATAGGAAAACAAAAAAGTTCAACCACTTGTATAAAATCCCTCAAGAAGTTACGAATGGTTGTTTCAAAAGTATAAAATTATTAAAAAAAATCCAAAAATTAAGAATAGAACATATTTAATAATTAAAAAATTAATAAATCTAATTTAGAGAAAATCTCTTCGTACACGATCTATATGTAAAAAATTAAAAAAAAACTTTGGACCTAAATCCCACTTTTTTGCCTTAGAATTAGAACCTCTTTAAGAGTTATTTGTTTTTCTTTTAATTCTCGTGAACGATTTTGAAACAATTGTTATAGTTGAAGGTAAAAAAAATAATTTAGTCAAGTTGGTACCGTACCAAACACCCTGTCCCTGTCGACGTTTTCTCTGTCCGCCAGATTCAGTTTGCAGTTGCAAAGTGGGTGGAAGATGTTGTAAGCACAAAAAACATCAATTGGAGCACTAGAGTTAAGACACACTGCAAAAGAAAGAGAGATGAAATTCATAGACTCACCCGTAATTTAGGTGGGGGAACGTTTTCGGCAGCAGGGCAGGTGTGGGGAGGGCTTGGGGATGGTGAATGTGGTGGTGGGAGGGTTTGGTTGGTGCGCCTCCCTAGGTTTTGGTATTCAGCAGCAAGGGTGGCGGCTTTTAGGCATAGAGTGAAGGGGGTAGCTAGGTTTTGGGAGATTTGGGATAGAAAAGCTAACCTCTCATAAATGTGTGCAAGCTCCAAAGCCATTTGAAATGTAGAATGCGATTTGGATAAAAAAAAAACACCGATACACTAACACTGATGTGGAGCGAAACTCGCTCTGATACCAATTTGACGTAAACCACACGTCAAAGGCTCCTAAAATATCTAACACACACTTTTCGAGCCAGAAACAACTCTTTTCTATATTCCAAATCAAGGTCTACCTCAAATGAGGTTATAAGGGGTCTATTTATAAGTGGGGAAGGGGAGCACTAAATGAGTCTCTAACCAATGTGGGATTCCACTTTACAAATAATCCTAATATCCATTTGTTCTCATCTATGTCCTACCTTACAAATAAACAACAAAACAAAAATTAATAAAAATAACAAAAAGGAACTAAACTACTAATATGCCAAAAAAATGACAAAAATGCCAGCGATTCACATCATACATATGTAACACAGAAGATGTGAATACCAAATCGTAAAATAACACAAATTCATTTCACATGAGGTCATTTAACACCAAAATATGACAATTAAATGGCAAAAATTGCTGTATTAGGGCAAAAAAGTACACATTCAAACTCAAATGTATATAAAAATACACCACAAAATATAACAACAAATCCTGAAACAACACAAGCCCATTTCATATATAGTGATTCAACATCAAATTATAACATTTAATTGACGTAAACCCACCAAATTGCACATGTTTTTACCAAAATACGTCCACCTACAAAAGAATGTACCAAATCAATCCACAATGTACGAGTCATTTTGAACCTCTTTCACATTCTCCTTCAAATGCCATTAGTGAGGACCACTTGTAGGAGTCCTAATTTCTGTTCGAATTGGGAAATCTTATAATTTTCTATAGATTTTGAATATCTTTTTGGAGGTTTATTTTGTTTTTGGACAAAAATGTGGTAAAATAGGATGATTTTGTTTTTCTAATGAAAAATGGAGACAATCAAACTCAAATGATTATGTAACACCGCATTTAAATACCAAATTGTAAAAACAACCCAATACCCATATCACATCTAGTGATTTAACACCAAAATATGACGATTAATTAGCAAAATTACAGTATTAAAAAAAGTACACATTTTTTTAAAACTCAAATGATAACAAACCCATTAACCAAGCCTCTTAGCTCAGTGGTATAAAGCTGCCTCTGGGACAGACTTGGGATCGACTGGGTTTGCTCCCCAGTTCGACTCCTGGCGCTGTCAAAATAATGCTTGGCCAGCGGAAGCCACGAACCACGAACGTGAATTAGTCGAGGTGCGCGTAAGCTGGCCCGGACACCTCGTGGTAAAATAAAAAAATATATATATACTGATCCAGCAATATTACAAAAATGCACATTCAAACTCATGTGTATACGAAATACAGCAGATTTGAACACCAAGTAGTAAAAAAACACAAACCCATTTCATATCTAGTGATTTAACACCAAAATACAACAATTAATTAAAAAAAACAAAGTATTAGAAAAAAGTACGCATTCAAACTCAAATATGTATATATATAACACCACAAAATATAACTTCAGATCATGAAACAACACAAACCTGTCTGGTAGATAGTGATTCAACATCAATATATAAAATTAATTGACTTAAAACTCACCCAATTACACATGTTTTTACAAAAAAAAAAGTCCACCTCCCAAAGAATGTACCAAGTCGATTCACAATGTATGAGCCATTTTGAAATCTATCACATTCTTTTTCAAGCACCTCTATCGCGTTCCACTCATAAGAGTCCTAATTTCTGAATGATTTAAGAAATCTTTTATGTTTCTGTCAATTTCAAAAATATTTATGCAGGTCGGATTTGTTTTGGGAAAAAATTGTGGTATAATATAACATGATGACTTCCTAATATTCTAAAAAAAAAAGTTGGCTGTCATACTCAAATGAATATTTAACACCTGGTTTAAATACTAAATCCTAAAATAACACAAACCTATTTCCTATGAAGCACGGACACTCTCTCGGAAGCTAACGTGTGTCCTACAACGTGTCGGACACCTATGAAGCACGGACACTCTCCCGAAAGCCACGAGCCAACTTTGACCCAAGTGATGGTGATTGTGCTTTATTTATGATTCTTAAGGTCAAAGTGTGTTCGAATTTTGTTTTGTATAATCCATTTTCTTAATTTCATGCTAAGAATGCTCTAATAATGTATTTTATGGATAAAATCTAATTTATTTCATTAATATATATATAAATATACATTATATAATATACGTATCATAGCGTGTCGTATCCTAGTTTTTTGATCAATCACGTGTCGCGTGTCGCGTGTCGCGTGTCGAAGCACATATTCCGTGTCCGTGCTTCATAGCCTATTTCACATAAAGTGTTTTAACACCAAAATATGACAATTACTTAACAAAATTACTGTAGTAAAAAAAAATACAACTTAAATGAATATATGTAAAGCTGAAGATTTGAATACCATCTAATGATTTAACATCAAAATATGATAATTAAATAACAAAATTACATTTTTACAAAAATACAAACACATGCAAACTCAAATTAAATTTAAAATATGTAACACTGTAGATTTGAACAGCTAATAAGAAAACAACACAAACCCATTTCATATCAAGAGATTTAACACTAAGATATGACAATTAATAAACAAAATTATTGTATTAGGGAAAAAGGTACGCATTGTATATAACACCAAATCCTAAACCAACACAAACCCATTTCACATCTATAGATTTAACACCAAACATGACAACTAATTAAACAAGACCGTTCTTTGAAATAAAAAGTACACATTCAAACTCAAATGTGTATATATATATTTTTTTTTGGGGGGGTATCATACATACAATGTGATGTGCGCGCCAGCTTTAAGCGCACTTCGATTAATCCACGTTCACGGTTCGTGGCTTTTGCTGGCCAATCATTATTTTAACAGAGCTGAGGATCGAACTAGGGACCAAATCCAATTCACTCCAACAATGTCGCAGTGACAACCTTATAGGGCCAAGAGGCTTGATTAAATATTTATATATAACACCAACTCCTAAAGCAGCACAAACCCATTTCACATCTATTGATTTAATACCAAAACATGACAACTAATTAACAAGACCAGTCTTTGAAATAAAAAGTACACATTCAAACTCAAATGTGTATGTATAACACCAAATCCTAAACCAACACAAACCCATTTCACATATATTGATTTAACACTAAAACATGAGAACTAATTAAACAAAACCAGTCTTAGAAAAAAAAAAAGTACACATTCAAACCCATAGGTGCATATGTATAACATCACAAAATATAGCACCAAATCAAAAAACAGCACAAACCCATTTCACATCTAGTGATTCAACATCAAAACACAACAATTAATTAACTCAAAAATCATAAAATTTAGCTGAAAAAGAGATGTTGTGCTTACCAAGAATGGCCTTCACGCTGAAAGGCCTCGCCTTTTGTGCCAAGCTTCATGGTGGCCATGTTTTAATGCTCTTACATGGACCAGATGAAAGATTATGGTAATGGGGGATGAAAAAGAATAACAAGAATTGTAAAAAAAATAGTTTTTTTGTAATTTCTTCCATACAGAGAGGGAGTAAGCCCGAGTCTATGGGGAAAGTGAACGAGAGCAGGAAAACGGTTAGTGGTTTACGGGACAACCGTAGGGGATACGAATAGGCCTCTTATCACACAATAATTTTTTTAATCTTGTTTTCACCCACATTTTGTAAGTTTAGTTGGGGTGCAAACTAAAGAGTTATTCCAAATCGACTAGTTTGTTAATATAAATGAATCGAGCTAAATTAGGATCGGCTCGTGTGGGTTTTAAGGTGTAAGCGAGCTTATTTAGGCACACTTGAGATTCTCGACCTCGGTTCATTTAAAATTTATGTTTGGATTATATCACCTCATTTGGCTCGATTCGGCTAAGTTCGATTGGAGGCTTTAGTTGATTTCACTTGTATTTTTACGTGCAAAAATTGGATTATATATTTATGTGTAGCCGTATAAGGGGAATATGTTTATTCTTTCATTTATTTTCTTTTGATTTATATTTATTTTCCATGGATAAAACTTAATAAATCGTCTGAATCACGATAAAATTCATTATGTAGGGTGTTAATCAACACTCTTAAACACCACTCGAGGTGTCTCTTTCACGAGTAATACTAATAAAAAAAAGGTATAGGCAAACTAAGTATTTACTTGGATAGCTTCATTTGAAGTGCTAGTTGAGGACCCCACAGCAATGGGGGCAAAATAAGCAATAAGTTCCGCATACGAAGGAACCTCAGCAATGTTAGCTTGGTGATAAAATTTGAAAATAGGGTTATACCAGATAAAAGAGTGGTACAGAAATGACTACTCTCATACAAGAGATATACGATACCTGAGTAGTTCCTTCCACAACAGTTGAGAGGGGGGGGGGGGGGGCTGCAAGTGCTTCTGAAGGGGCTGTCTCTGCAATACTTGCCTCAAGCGTGTTAGATAAAGAAGCTTCCACAAATCTAGCCTATAAATGAAGACAAAAGGCAAGATGGAAATACTTACCGGGAGAGGCACTATGACAAAATTCTCGCTGAAGGCAACAGGGAAAGGTGAATCATCTGAAGCAGGGGTTGCTAGAGGAATAGTAGAAAGAGCCATCGATTAAGTAGTATCATGGGACAACTAAAGGGAAAGAAGAAATGGGTTTGTCAGTGCAGGCTAGCCAGAGAAATAATAGGAAAGAGGATGATATAATAGCTGGGGCCAGTCTAAGGAGAAAGAGCAACAGACGACCACTGGCACATTAGGGGTTGTGTTGATGACCTGTTCATCAGACAGGCATAAAAAGATGTTATTATAATGACTATGGGAGAAGAATCTACCAGTACCTGAAGGGAAGAAGAAACCTGTGAAATAAGCTCAGCAATTGAGGCCACAGTAAATACTGGACCAAGAGGGATAGGTTGGATCAAAGGCCTACCATCCATAGATATGTGGACTCAGGGAATAGAAATCCTCCTTGAGGGGGATAACCCCGTAACAGTAGTTTCAAGAAAGTGATGAGCCCTTCCTGTAGAAGAAAGACCAACAAATACAGGGATTTAGGGAATAAAAAGTGACAAAAGATATAAGCATAAAAACATAGTAATAAAAAAAGGGGGCCAAGAGAACAAGCTGACCTATGAAAATGAGGTAACTAGGGGCTCATTTATAGAAGTACTTACTGCTAAAGTAGGAGGAGATGAAGTGGTAGGGCTAGAGGGCACAATACTCTACGATCGCAAACAGATAGAGAACACAAGAGAAAAGAGATAAAAAAAAGAGAACAATGAGATAGGCCATATAAAGAAGGTCAGAGAAATACCTGAGCAGAACGTGAGGTCATAAAAGGAACCCTCGTGCTATTAGGGTGCACAGATGAAATCTATAAGGAAGTAACAATATTTAACACTTGATAAGAAAAGTGTAAATTATGACTATCAAAGTTTTAAAGGCCCCTGGAAGGAGTAACAAACCTCTCTATAAAGACCTCTGGAAGAAATGAGCATAGAGTTCCTCTCTTGCTAGAAAGGAGCACAAGGAAATGGAGGAGGTGAAGGGCCACTCGTCCCAACAGAAGCACCCTTCGAAGGCATTGCAATAAGAGAATCAGTAAATAAGTCATTGATGAAAAAAGAAGAAAAAATTATATACATAAAGATCCCAGGCAAAGAAAGACTTATGGCAGCGGGACGCATAGTCTGACTATATGGAAGGGGTTTGGTAGCTGAGCTAACCCCTAAGGAGAATGTGGTGTCTCATCATTACTAGAAGACTCCCTCAAAATTGATAACAAAATATAAGTGTCAGTAGTGCTTTCATCACAGAAATCCAAGCCATCCACATCATCCGAAGAAGAACTATGATCATCGTAGGAAGGTGTGATTCCATAGTCAACTAGTCCCTCTTCTAATGAGGGGGAGGGGGAACCAACAGGTGAAACTCCATGAGAACCAGTTTCGCAATATAAAGAATGATCAGATATAGTACCTTCTGCAATAAGAATAGACGTGACTTGCGTCTCCCGAGAAGAGAATTCTAGAGCCTCATAACCTTGCTCCCAAACAATCCTATAAGTATCCTCTACCCCAAGATCATCTATATCTAACCCTTGGTCCAGTGTGAAAGGAGAAATAACATCAGCGCCTATCCCCTTCTTCTTTTTGCCGGCTCTAGTCCTCATGGGAGAAGGGGGTGGGGAGGGAGCAATAATGAAGTTAGACGTATCCGTCTCTGAATGCTTTCTCTTATCCATTGTAGGAGATTTTTCTTTCCTTTTACCTTTGGATTTGCCTTTAGATTTAGCGGGAGGCACCTCGATTTTCTGCGTCCGACTGGACTCATCAAGGAGTGGCTTCACTAGGATGGGAGTAGTCTGCTCAAGAGGCGTCTTAGGTGTAGTTCTAAGATTTTGAACCTCTTTTTGGGTCCGTCTGATTAAGAATTGGGCCTTAACGTACTTAGTAGGATTGGTGTCATGAGGAGGCCTAACCACATAGTTCTGAATAAGGATAACTTGTCGTTGCAAAAGTAAGAACCAATAGGGAGTGAATGAAGGTAGGTAATTACGAGGAGGCACATACAGTCCCCCCAAGTGGCATACCCTATGAAGCATTACTTGAAAGGTAAAGTTTCTACATGCCTCTAAGTATAACTCTGAAGGGTCACTGCACGAAGGGTAAAAAGGGGTGTGAACACCCTATTCGTAACCAAACTATCTTCTCACTCTCTCTAAGTGGTAGAACTCAACACCTTGGCCTAGCTCTATCAAATAAGGGAGGAGGCCTGGTAATAGCATCAGAATGACATTGATATGTGGCTAAGAAGAAATATAATCAACATCAGAAGGGTAATAAAAAGTACCACCATCGCTTGAGAAAGAAAGCAAGCTAAAAATGTCACTGAGGCATTTGCTGTAAGGACGAAAATGAAATTCCTCAATATCATCAATTAGAGGCCCTAGGGGCTTCTTGGGTTCCCTTCTATGCCACCTCAGAAGACGAGTAACATTATTGTAGCAGGCCTGTGCTTCAGCGCTAAAATGGGGAAAATGCTCAAATAAGAAGGCCACCAGGAGAAGAAAATTAGCAAAGTTATTAGCATTGTAACGGCCACAAGATCTTTCAACATCTATATGGGCGTGATCCAGTCAGGAATAAAGAGAACCAAGAGCTCAAGCAACAAGGGGTACTGACCTCCCTCACGATAGATTCACATCTAACTTGAAAAGAAACTCATATGGAGAATTTTTGGGTTTACCTGGGAACAATAATCGACTAAAAAAAGTAACTAGGAAAGCAGCCAAATGTGAGGAGAAGTGAAGCGTAGGACCATCCTGGCTACTGAGAGCTCTACTAGAAGTATCTCCTTTTAGAGGTTGCTCAAAATCTCTAAACTAGTACCTCTACCATTTAGTAAAAGAGTGTTTGGTAAGACTAATTACATTTATGGCCACATATTTCAAACACTCAGAAAGTGTTGCCTGTAATTATTCCACCGTCTCCTACTCAAGGTGATCCTCATAGCCATTAATAAAAACGTTCTCCTCAAAGAAAGGTATAGCATATAGCTCGCAGACATCCTCTATAGTAACGATAAATTCGCCCCAGCTAGTCACAAAAGTGTGAGATTCCCTACTCCATCGAGACA
Source organism: Sambucus nigra (assembly GCA_949130495.1). NCBI lineage: Eukaryota > Viridiplantae > Streptophyta > Magnoliopsida > Dipsacales > Adoxaceae > Sambucus > Sambucus nigra. Next base: position 109,826,886 of record OX422224.1, on the reverse strand, counting down.
ATAAAAGGTTGAGGGCGGAGTTGTGTTTGGCCATAGTATAAGACCTCAAACTATCAAGTGCGGTAGGGAGGCCAAATCCCTCAAGGATAACCTTATAACAAGGAATAACTAGAATCTAGTCAACCCATGTATCCCACTCCTTTGGGGCATATCCCGCAACTTTGATTTTAATATTAGAATAAGGGAAGTCACCGTGATCAATCTTAACTCTTAGAATATAATCAGGAAGAATAATAAAAGAATCAGTAAACTCACTTAACCCCACATGGGGTCGCTCGATAACATTGGCAACATACTTTTCCTCAAATTGAGCAAGGGAAGCCATGAAATTATCCCTTGACCCAAAAAAGGGTGCACATCGATAGAGGCCAAAGTCCGTTCCCTGATGAGTGTGCATATAGCCTTCCCAAGATTGAGAAGAGGATGAAGTGGTTGAGGAACTATCAATAGATATTGGTCCAAGTGAGGAACCCACTGAGATGGAAGCTTCAAGAGAAGAACCCCCAATAGTGGCAAATGTCATGGCTGGCAAAGAACCTCCCATTCTAAACAGCTATTGACCCTTCAGGGGCTTGAAATCTAGACGAGGAACCTAAGCATGAGGAGACCTTATCAATACCGTGTGATTACAAGGAACCCCTAACATTGGAAGAAGTTATGGCTGATGAGGAACCTCCCATTATAAATAGCTATTGCGAGGAACCCTTAAGAGCATGAACTCTAAACGAGGAACCTAAGCAAGAGGAACTATCGTCAATACAGTGTGGTTGAGAGAAACCCCCCAACATTAGCAGAAGTTATGGCTGATGAGGAACCTCCCATTCTAAAGAGCTCTTGCGAGGAACCCTCAGGGGCATGAACTCTAGATGAGGAACCTAAGCACGAGGAACCCTCGTCAATACCGTGTGGTTACGAGAAACCCCCACTACACTTAAGGGAAAGAGATGAATCTAAGAATGAGGAACCCTCGCCAATACTCTATAGTTGTGAGGAACCTCTGCTGCATTCAATTCCAAATGAGGAACCCAAGAACGAGGAACTCTCATCAAAACCCTGTGATCGCAAGGAACCCCCGCTACATGGTGACAGAAATTCCATAGGCGGTGGTTATGATGGTGGTTCCAGTGGCCACCACCGTAGATATAGAAATGAAGATAGGTAAAGAGCCTATTACTATAGGAATAATAGTGGTAGCGATATCAGAAAAATCATTTGGTAAGGTCGATTATATTAGTGATGTTCTGAGAAAAAACTTGAAAGAAGAGTATGGAGGTTTCTTTCCTTTCCATCTCACTAGAAAACTAAACCCTCTAAGAATGTTTTGAGAATATGGTAAAAGTGATAGCTTTTGTTGATACCAAAAATTATCCATCTACGTGGACCATTCGAATACTGACACATGTTGTACAGTGGGAGATTAATCCTAGTCAGCAAGGATGAAATACCGACCTACTTAGGGATACCGACCAACCTATCAATGAAGCCCGACCAACACCAGGAAGACCGACCAATAATGATAGGAAAATGCCAACAGTTGTATACATAAATGATTGTATAGATGTAAATGTCCACGATATAAAGATATTCCATCCTTTGATATTCTAGTACTTGCACACCCCCTAGGGGTTATAAATACATTGTAAACCCTACATCCAAAAGGGACGAGAAAAAAGGCAATTAAACAAGCCCAAAGCAATACACAACAGTGGATGTAGGCTCTTCCCTTAAGCCGAACCACTTTAAAAATCTTTTATCTCTTTTACTCATATTTATTTGTGATCAATTAATTACCATATTCTAGTTTTTTGTATCAACAGATTGGCGCCGTCTGTGGGAATGATATTTCTAATCGATATCATTCATTCAAATATCTAAACGAATGATAATCTTGAATCAAGTTTCAGTAACGAAGGTATTTCGCCTGTCCCTTACGCTCCTCTATCTGCAAATGATTTAACTTGGATTTTGGCTAGTCTTACAAGAGTCCAAGACGTTATGCAAGATACTATCAGGCAACTTGCATAAAATCTTCAATTCGGGGCACCTTCTTTATCTTGTCAGCGAAATATGCCACCAATCCCACCAAGAGGTGGTTAGTAGAGCCAATCAATGATGACAAGAGATGTCTCCTACCATCCAAGGTTAAATTCATTACTTAGGACATCAGAATCTTTCCACATGTAATCTTATTCTCCAGGGAGGCCAAGTGCCTTAAAGAGATTAAGTCGTGCTTCTCCCTTCGATTATTTGGGACCCAGGAGGAACATAAATGTTCCTTGAGCAGTGTAAGGTAACACTCGACGACCATCTGATCAAAGGGAAGGCACAACTCAGTCTAGATCAAACGCCCAACAGCTTCAGGAAGAATGCTCAGCAAATAACAAAGTTATAACGCATAAATCTGGTGCTGCCAATGATGCATGGAAATGCTCCATACAGAGATTTGAAGACAGATTAAGAGAAATGGAAAAAGCAAAAAACCAACTGCAAAGAAGTTTTGCAAAAGAATCTCCATTTGTGCAGGTAATTGTGGATCTCCCTACTCTAGTAAAGTTTAAGGCTCCAGTAGTAACACCCAAATATGATGGAAAAATGACCTAGTTATCCACATAGAACAATATCAAGCGGCTACTGACATTTATGTCGTCCTCGAAAAAATGAGGTGTAGAACATTTTCTGAAACCATTACTAGATCTGCCCAAATCTGGTATAATAGTCTTCCCCAGGGATAAATTTCTAGCTTTAACCAACTAGATGAGCTATTACTTAGGAAATTTTTCTTTGGAGCAAAGCCTGTAAAAAGGGCAGCACACTTACTTAGTGTGAGACAGAAAGAAGGAGAGAGCACCAGAGATTACATCAATCGTTTTAATAATGAGAAACTAGAAGTTGTGGATTATGAGGAAAAGACTGTCACAACCACCCTTATGAGTGGACTGCTCCTCGAAAATTGTATTATATTCTTGCCAAAGACCCTTCAAAGACAATGGCATAATTGATAGCTAAAGAAGCAAAGATCATGAATGCCGAGGAAGTAATAGCGGCCAAGCGTAGCTCGAGCCCAAAATTTGATGGAAAAAAATGATAAGAAAGATCATAAAGACCCCAAAAAATACGAGGAATCAAAATAGTATGGAGTTTTGGAGCGACTCGAGAAGTATAAGGACTATAATCCATTAACCATGGGAATTCACCATGTTTTAGAAGAAATCAAGCATAATAAAGATGTGCGTTGTCCTGATAAGTTGAGAAGTTCCCCGACCAAGAGGGATAAGACTAAGTACTACGAATTCCACAAGGATCACGGTCACACAATTGAGCAATGCATAGTTCTTCAAAATGAGATTAAAACTCTCACTCGATGAGGAAAGTTAAATTAGTATGTTGATCGGCACAACAATGAAGGAATTTGACATAGATCAAAATATACTTGCAATCCTAAAGAGGATAAGAAAATAACTCATAAAGATAACCAGGATGATGATCCCGATCTCCCTAAAAAACCTCGATAATCAGAACGCGAGGTATTCTATATCAATTTTGGTTCTTTTAATTACCAAATGATTATAGGTGGAGATGCAGGAGGAATAGATCATACAGTAGAGCGAAAATCTTACCTCAATGAGGTACAAGCTTGCTCGTACATACATAGGATCAACCTTGCCAAGGAAGATCGACCAACGAAGGTTAACAAAGATAAACTGGTAATTGGTTTCTCTAAAAATGATCTCTTAGGGGTACTATATTCTCATGACGACCCACTAGTAATCAAAGTTAGAAAAGAAGAAATCATTGTCTCTAGAGTACTAGTAGATACTGGTAGCTCGACGGATATCATATTTTATCCTTGTTTCAGCAACTTGGATTCTAAACTCAACCAATTAGAGCCCTATCATCGACCACTAATAGGCTTTGGAGGGGAGAAAGTCTTTCCTTTAGGAATTATTAAGATGGAGGTGATGATCGACACATGGCCAGCTAGCCGAAGAGAGAAGATCCGTTTCTTTGTAATGGATAAAAATGTCCATTTAACTTACAATATAATCATGGGAAGAGTAGGGATAAAGAAGTCCTAGGAAGCACTATCCATCAGTGTTTAAAACTCCCTACTAACTTTGGTGTGGGAATTGTGAAAGGTGATCAGAAAGTAGCTCAAGAGTGTTACTACTCTTCTACCGAGCAAGAAGACTTAGAAGAAATAAAGAAAAAAAACACTACCTACCAAGTGGATAATTCTGAGCTTGATGAAGAATTTGAGGTTTAAACCTTAGACCCAAGGGAGGTAATACCCCGTATTTTTGTGATATTTATTTATGGGATTAATTGAATTAAATGTGTATTAATTGGAAATTAATCCGGAAAAAAATACTAGCGAGATGCGAGTTGGTATTTGATTTTAATGAGTATATATGCCTATATATGAATGTTGAATTATGAAATTTGTCGTGAGATTGAAATACGGCGGTTTGGAATTTTGTTGAGACGCGTATGACAGGCGCGTCAGGAATATTATTATTTAATTAAAAAGTGAATTTTAATTCTATTAACCGTATGGTCTTTTCGAGTACACCAACGCATCCGGAAGGGTCGAAATAGTCAGAAAACACTAGCCGAGGGTTTAGTTTGGGTCCCGAGGCAATTTTAGGCCATACCGGCAACGTAAAAGGGTAGTTTGGTAATTTTGAATTTTTGGGAATTAAAACCAACGAAAATTAGGAATTAAAAATCTGATTTGGTAATTACCCACTAAACCCACTAATAACCTAATGGGCTACGGGGGTTATTGGAATTAGTTCCAAAAAGCTTCATAAGGCAAACCCTAGCCACCATTGTCACCTTGGAGAAGAAGACTTGTAGAGAGAGAGAGAGAGAGAGAGAGAGAGGAGAATTCTGCAGTTCGACATCAAAATCAGAGATATACATAAGGCAAGTGGTTTAATTTCATTAGTTGCAGAGAATGCTTCTTCCATGCGTAGGAAATTGATAAAATTGTATTATTTTTGGAGATTGATGAAAACCCAGTAAATTGGAATTAGAAACTTGTATTTTGATGAGGAATTGCATGTAGAATTGTATGTAGGTGATTAATCTGATGATAATATATTTTGGATGAAACAAAAATGGATTTAATTAGGCTCATTGGGGATTTAAGAATTTCTAGGGTTCATGTTCTTGAAATTGGGGGAAAATGTATAGATTTGATATTTGGATGATGTTTAGAATGAATTAACCCCACACACACGTTAGTATGTGACCTAAGTATGTTTAGGGACGATTATAAACCTTGAACAATTGTTGGATTGATGTTTAGATGAGGTTAGAGAGGAAGAAAAGTTGGAAAAACGAGAATTAAAAAATCTGGGCTCGAAACTGGCCTCTCGTTAGAAGACCCGCCCAGGTCGTTCGAACGATCTCGTTCGAACGAGCTTCTAACGAGTTGACAGTTTGCCTTCTAACGAGAGGGATGTTCGTTCGATGCCTTTCGTTCGAACGAGATTGTAATACCCCGTATTTTTATGATATTTATTTATGGGATTAATTAAATTAAATGTGTATTAATTGGGAATTAATCCGGATTAAAATACTAACGAGATGCGAGTTGGTATTTGATTATAATGTGTATATATGACTATATATGAATATTGAATTATGAAATTTGTCGTGAGATTGAAATACGGCAATTTGGAATTTTGATGAGACGCGTGTGACAATCGCGTCAGGAATATAATTATTTTAATTAAAAAGTGAATTTTATTTCTATTAACCGTATGGTCGTTTTGAGTGCGCCAACGCGTCCGGAAGGGTCGAAATAGTCAGAAAACACTAGCGGGCGGTTTAGTTTGGGCCCTGGGGCATTTTTAGGCCATACCGGCAACGTATAAGGGTAGTTTGGTAATTTTGGATTTTTGGGAATTAAAACCCACGAAAATTAGGAATTAATATCTGATTTGACAATTACCCATTAAACCCACTAATAACCTAAGGGGCTACGGAGGTTATTGAAATTGTTCCAAAAGAGTTCCTAAGGCAAACCCTAGCCACCATTGTCACATTGGAGAAGAAGGCTTGTAGAGAGAGAGAAGAGAGGAGAATTCTGCAGAGAGAGAGAGAACACTTCAGCAATTCATCATCAAAATCAGAGATACACATAAGGCAAGTGGTTTAATTACATATTTTGCAAAGAATGCTTCTTCCATGCGTAGGAAATTTATAAAATTTCATTGTTCTTGGAGAAAAATAAAAACCCATTGAATTGGATGTAGAGATTTATAATTTTATGAGGAGATTGCATGTAGAACAATGTTAGGATGATTAGTCAAAGAAAAATACATCTTTTATACCATAAAAACGGATTTATTTATGTCTATGGATGAATTTAATTTCTAGGGTTCATGTTATTGTGATTGGGGAAGAAGATGTAGAAATTTGATATTTGGATGATATTTAGGATGAATTAATTCCACATAACACGTTAGAATGTGACCTAAGTTTGTTTAGGATCTATTAGAAACCCTGAAAAATTGTTGAATTGATGTTTAGATGAGATTAGAGTGGAAGAAAAGATGGAAAAATGAGTTAAGGAAAATCTGGGCTCGAATCTGGCCACTCGTTAGAAGACCTGCCCAGGTCGTTCGAACGAGCTCGTTTGAATGAGCTTCTAACGAGTTGACAGTTTGACTTCTAACGAGAGGGATGTTCGTTCGATGACTTTCGTTCGAACGATATCTCGTTAGAAGGCCCAGTTCGTTCGAACGAACTCTCGTTCGAACGAGACTTCTAACGAGCTGACAGTTTAGGCTTTTTAGCCTGTTTTGATCCCGAGTGTTCCGTAACCTTGTTTATATGTAGAGATAACAGTCCCTTGTGGATTAATTGATATATTTGGGATATTTGGGATATAATGAGGAGTAAAACCTAGAAGTGTAGTTTGAACCTAAGGGAAATTATGAATTAGGACGTGAGTGTCTATTACGATGCGAGAACTATTGACGGCCTAAATAATTATATTAACCGGGAACATATAAATTGTGTAGCATTATATGTCGGTACGAGAATAAGAAGTGTACCACAAATAAATTATGTATATGATTTTGTGTATGACATACCTACCATACTTGCTATCATGGGAGGTTTACGTTCGCTTAGGACCCTCTAATCCTTGTGGTGCCCGGATTTAGATTGGTACCTCGATGAACATAGGTCTGAGAAGGACTTATTGGGATGTTAATAAGTCTGCTGATCGTGGGAGCGTAGGTATGTGCGTGACCCATGTGATGTGACTGTGTTCGCCTCCATTGTTTGTGATTGTTGTTATCTGAGAACGATTCCTGAGAGATTCGGAATGCGTGATCCTTATGTAAGTGATGTACCGGGATGGATAGCAGAGTATGTGTGCACCGCAGCTTAGTCTCGGGGTGCTTGTATTGTATATTTAAGACGTGAATAATATACACTTAATTAATGGGAACTTTCATGTTGGTATTATGAATATACTTATGGTAATGTTTTGAGAAAACATAACGGGTTAACCGATAGTGAATTGTATTACTAATTGAGAATTCGAGTGTATCTAAAGCTCTCTATTTAATGTGATAACGCTAGAATGTAATAATGAGAATCGATTAGTAAGGGGTAGAACGTATTACGATTTGGTTAGATATATATGTTATTTAGATGGGTACGGTACGTTAGGAGTGCACATGTAGTCGAGAGGTGAGAATTTCATGTGAGTGCACGTCCTAACATGTATTTTGCATTTAATGTTTTAATGTTATTAAAACACTTGCTGTTTTTAAAATGATTTCCACTTTCGGGCTCTGACCCATTTGCTTTCAAATCTATTTTTGTAAAAACCATTTTAGGTGCCCAGCCACAAGGACACCATGTTTAGGATCCTCATTCAGGTGACGAGCTGTAGCTGTTTGTGAAAGTTACAAGATTTTGCTTGTAGACGCTTCATCCCTCTTGACTCTATATTCAACATTTATCAGTTGTAGGGCATGTTGCCCATTTCTTTTAGAGAAAATTTATTTATTTCAGTTATTCAGACTTCGGGCATGTAATTAATTCAGGATTAAGACTTGTCATATTATTTTCAGTTGTGGGATTGTTGTGAGGAGTTTTCCTCCGGACTTATTATTATTTGTTGGTTATTTCATTGCTTCGTTATGGTGAATGGATTATGTTGTTCTTCCATTATTCTTTTATTATATGTTAATCAGACTTAAATTAAAATTTGGCAACTCATTTTTTTTAAATACTAGGTGGTTAGAAATCATTAAAATGTTTTCGTCAGTGATGCTATTAACTGGACCAACTTGACATTTTGTATTAATTTAATAAAGGAGTAGCTACTCGGTATTTAATTAGTCGGGGTTTCACAGGTGGTATCAGAGCATCAAGTTCTAGTGTCCTTTAGGATCTGTACGGCTTATTATGTTTCCGCTGGGCTTTCTTTCATGTAGAGCCCTATATTTTAGGACTGTTGTATTCTTTTGTTTATGCTACGTTCTTCAGCTATTTTGAGTTTATAACTGCGAACTTATAGACTTTATTCTTGTTTCAGAATGCCTCCACGACGTGCACAAAGGATTCCCAGGAATGCAACGCAAGAACCACTGCCCGCACCAGTTCAGGGCACGATGAATGCCGCCGAGGTTGCAGCCATTATGGCCCAGGCAGTAAATGTCGCACTTGCCATAGTTCAGCAGGCACCACCTCAGGCGCCGATAGCCGCGCCAGTTCAAGCACATGCATTCCCGTATGCTTGGGAACGTGTACGTGATGCTTTTCAGAAAGCACACCTACCGGAGTTTGCAGGTAGCTCCGATGTTGTGGTTTCGAGTCAGTGGAGAAAAGACATTCAGCGACACTTGAGGATGTATGAGTGCACCGATGTCCAGAAGCAGATACTAGCTACCTTTAAGCTAGTGGGGTCTGCACTGCAGTGGTGGGAGTCTATTACCACCATGGAGGAGAGAGATACTCTCACTATCCAGGAGTTTTGGGTGCGGTTCGACCGCAAATACTTTCTGTCAGCTATTCACACGGAGATGAGGAGGAAGTTGATGAGCCTCAAGCAGGAGGGTAAGACTGTGGCCGAGTATGAGGCCGAATTCACTAATCTTCTGAACATTGTTCCGGATGAGATACCGACAGAGGAGAAGAAAATACAGAAATTTACGGACGGGTTGACTTGGAGGATCCGTCAGCATTTGTTGGGGAACCTATCGTTGGCCACTTACTCTGATGTGGTTAACGCTGCACTGCTCCATTGCCAGTATCACCGCTTTCACATGGCTGAGGGCAAGCGATCGGGAGAGTCCAGCCATCAGGGCAGGACTGGAGGAAATGGTGTCAGTGGGGCACATCCTGTTCAGGGGCAGAGGCAGGGTGATCAGGGTTCCCAGTAGGGGGATCACAAGAGGTTCAGGTCGGGAAATTTTAGGCACGGACAGGGAGGTTTCCGGCATGGCCATCAGGGTCCGAACGGCCATCAGAACTAGCAGGGTCAGAATGGTCAACAGTAGTTTCAGCAGGGCCAGTGGAGGAACGGTAACGGCCACCAGGGCAGGGGGCAGCAGGGACAGAGAGGGGGGAACTTCTCGGGGAAGTGTTTCGTTTGTGGCAAGACTGGCCATAAATGCCAGGACTGTCCTGATAGGGGCAGGGGCCCGCAGCAGCAGCAGGGTGCTCGACATGAGCCACAGAGGCCACTTTTTCCACCTGCCCTCCCAGCTCCAGCCCAGGTGCCAGCACTTCCAGCCATTCCAGCAGTTCCTATGCGGCAGGGGCAGTTACAGTATGGACGTGTCTATAACGTCCACCAGGCAGCAGCTCCACAGGCAACACCCGCTATTGAGGGTATGTTTCCTATCCATGGCACTATGGGTCGGGTTTTGTTTGATACGGGGGCAACGCTTTGTTTTATAGCTACACATTTTACGAAAGCCTTAGGGTTGTTAGCTACAGTAGAGAGCACAATGACGTGTGTAGACTCACCATTGGGGAGTGGGTCACTTATTTTCTTTATATGCCGGGGAGTGGGGGTAGAGATTGGTAGCTTGGTATTACCTGCAGATATGTTGGTATTAGATATGCATGAGCACGATGAGATTATTGGTATGGATTGGCTCGCAGCTTATAGAGACATGATTGATTGCTTTGGTGGGAGCATTGTTCTTGCCATTCCGGGGCAAGAGATGTTTGTAGTGGCGATGCCTCGCCCAGAGGGAGGCTCGATCGCTCATTTCTATTACATAGAGGAGGATATCTCTAAGGAGGTTGTGATTCCTTTAGATTCGATCCCAGTTGTCAGGGAGTACTCAGATGTGTTTCAGGAGATACCAAGCCTACCCCCCAATCGACAGATAGACTTTGTCATAGACTTATTACCAGATACGAGACCTATAGCACGCGCACCGTACCGTATGGCTCCGGCAGAGATGCGAGAGCTACGAGATCAGATAGAGAGTTATTGGGTCAGGGGTTTATACGGAGGAGTACTTCGCCGTGGGGTGCCCCTGTGTTGTTCGTGAAGAAGAGAGATGGTTCACTGAGATTGTGTGTGGATTACCGAGAGTTGAATAAGGTCACGATACGAAATAAGTATCCGTTGCCTAGAATCGATGACCTATTCGACCAGTTGAGAGGAGCTTCTTTCTTCTCAAAGATTGATTTACGATCGGGATACCATCAGTTGCGTATTAGGGAAGAGGATGTCTCGAAGACTGCGTTCTTAACGAGATATGGTTCTTACGAATTTCGGGTTATGCCTTTTGGTTTGACCAACGCTCCAGCAGTGTTTATGGACTTGATGAATAGGGTGTTCAGAGATTTCCTAGATCAGTTTGTCATTGTCTTCATTGATGATATTCTGGTTTACTCCCAGACAGAGGAGGAGCACACCGAGCATTTGAGGCAAGTTTTGCAGACGCTACGTCAGAACGAGCTGTATGCAAAATATGAGAAGTGCGGGTTTTGGCTGAAGGAGGTCCAGTTTTTGGGGCATATTATTTCCGATCGGGGGATATCTGTTGATATGGGGAAGGTATCCGCGGTGAAGGAGTGGGGACAACCCACGACACCGACGGAGATCCGTAGTTTTTTGGGACTAGCAGGATACTACAGGAGGTTCATTCGGGGATTTCCAAAGATAGCGGGTCCGTTGGCACATCTGACTCGTAAGGGTGTGCCATTCATCTGGAGTGATGCGTTTCAGCTGGCATTTGATGAGTTGAAGGATAAGTTGACCTCAGCACCTGTGTTAGCATTGTCGAGACCGAGAGTTGAGTATCTAGTCTACACCGATGCGTCCTTGCAAGGACTTGGAGGTGTATTGGAGCAGGAGAGTCAGGCCATAGCTTATGCTTCCCGTAAGCTTAAGCCTCACGAGAAGAATTACCCCACTCATGACTTGGAGTTGGGGGCAGTTGTATTTGTCCTTCGGATATGGAGATATTACCTTTTGGGGGAGAAGTTTCGATTGTTCACGGACCACAAGTCCCTATAGTACCTATTCACATAGAAGGAGTTGAATATGCGGCAACGGAGATGGCTTGAGTTCGTGAAGGATTATCAGTTCGATATCCAGTATCACCCGGGGAAGGCTAACGTGGTAGCAGACGCGTTGAGCCGTAGGCCATTAGATGAGGTAGCAGGGGTGTGGAAGGCCAAGTGGAAGGAGTTGGGACACCAGGATGCAGTGGCCCGATCATTCATGTCTGTGATGACTGTTACGCCGTAGATTGTCACGAAGGTGGTAAAGGCCCAGGAAAATGACTCGTTCTGTCAGGAGCAGATAGTTCGATTACTAGCAGAAGGAGCCGAGTCCTATACCGTTAGCTCAGATGGGGGATTACGCTTCAATGGGATATTGGTAGTTCCAGAAGGGGAGGAATTACGGCACGAGGTGATGGCAGAGTCGCACGGCTCACGGTTCGCGGTACATCCCAGAGGGGACAAAATGTACCAAGATATGAGACGACAGTATTGGTGGAGCGGGATGAAGAGAGATATTGCCGTGTTTGTTTCAAAATGCGCCACTTGTCAGCTAGTAAAAGTGGATCATCAGAGACCGGTAGGACTTCTACAACCATTGGAGGTCCCGATGTGGATGTGGGAGAGCATATCCATGGACTTTATCACGGGGTTGCCTACGTCACAGAGAGGTCACGACTCCATTTGGGTAATTGTGGACAGGTTGACCAAAGTCGCTCATTTTCTACCCGTAAGGACAGACTACAGTACGGGACAGTATGCCCAGCTCTTTATTGCAGAGATAGTGAGACTTCACGATGTGCCCCTAAATATCGTGTCTGACAGAGACAAGATATTTGTTTCACGGTTTTGGGAAAGTTTTCAGGAAGCCCTGGGCACGGAATTGCGGTTGAGTACGACGTATCACCCGCAGATCGATGGGCAGACCGAGCGTACAAATCAGATATTGGAGGACATGCTACGTATGTGCATCATTGATTTCGAGGGTGGATGGGAGAAGTATCTTCCACTGGTGGAGTTTGCTTACAATAACTCCTACCAGTTCACCATTGGCACGGCTCCATTTGAGGCGTTGTACGGTAGACCTTGTCGTTCCCCAGAATGTTGGTTGGAGGTGGGGGATAACAAACTACTTGGGCCGGAAGTGATTCAGGATACTTCGGCGAGGATAGAATTGATTCGGAGTCGCATTCAGGTAGCTCAGGATCGACAGAAGAGCTATGCTGATGCGAAGAGGTTCTTCAGGAAATTTGAAGTGGGGGACCAGGTTTTGCTCAGAGTATCTCCTATGAAGGGGATTATGCGTTTCGGGAAGAAAGGGAAGTTGTCACTGAGATATGTGGGACCATTTCCTATTATTGAGCGGATTGGACCGGTTGCGTATAGACTTGGGTTACCGGAGCATTTGTATCAGATTCACGATGTGTTTCATATTTCCTCGCTAAGGAAATATCTTAGAGACGATTTTGCCCATTCTCACATTGCTTTGGAGGACATCGATCTCCAGCCTGATAGCTCCTACGAGGAGGGTCCGATTGCTATTTTGGACCGGAGTGAGCGGAAACTGCGGTCAAAGATAGTCCCTTTAGTACGTGTTCAGTGGCGACTTCATAATGTCGAGGAGTCCACATAGGAGCGCGAGGATGAGATGCACGAACATTATCCAGAGTTGTTCTTACCAGGTACTTTCTAGTTCCGAATTTCGGGATGAAATTCTGTTATTAGGGGGGGAGTATGTAATACCACGTATTTTTATGATATTTATTTATGGGATTAATTGAATTAAATGTGTATTAATTGGGAATTAATTCGGATTAAAATACTAACGAGATGCGAGTTGGTATTTGATTATAATGTGTATATATGACTATATATGAATATTGAATTATGAAATTTGTCGTGAGATTGAAATACGGCAATTTGGAATTTTGTTGAGACGCGTGTGACAGTCGCGTCAGGAATATAATTATTTTAATTAAAAAGTGAATTTTATTTCTATTAACCGTATGGTCGTTTTGAGTGCGCCAACGCGTCCGGAAGGGTCGAAATAGTCAGAAAACACTAGCCGAGGATTTAGTTTGGGTCCCGGGGCATTTTTAGGCCATACCGGCAACGTATAAGGGTAGTTTGGTAATTTTGGATTTTTGGGAATTAAAACCCACGAAAATTAGGAATTAATATCTGATTTGACAATTACCCACTAAACCCACTAATAACCTAAGGGGATACGGAGGTTATTGAAATTGTTCCAAAAGAGTTCCTAAGGCAAACCCTAGCCACCATTGTCACTTTGGAGAAGAAGGCTTGTAGAGAGAGAGAAGAGAGGAGAATTCTGCAGAGAGAGAGAGAACACATCAGCAATTTGTCATCAAAATCAGAGATACACATAAGGCAAGTGGTTTAATTACATATTTTGCAAAGAATGCTTCTTCCATGCGTAGGAAATTTATAAAATTTCATTGTTCTTGGAGAATAATATAAACCCATTGAATTGGATGTTGAGATTTATAATTTTATGAGGAGATTGCATGTAGAACAATGTTAGGCTGATGAGTCAGAGAAAAATACATCTTTTATACCATAAAAACAGATTTATTTATGTCTATGGATGAATTTAATTTCAAGGGTTCATGTTATTGTGATTGGGGAAGAAGATGTAGAAATTTGATATTTGGATGATATTTAGGATGAATTAATTCCACATAACACGTTAGAATGTGACCTAAGTTTGTTTAGGATCGATTATAAACCCTGAAAAATTGTTGAATTGATGTTTAGATGAGATTAGAGTGGAAGAAAAGATGGAAAAACGAGTTAAGGAAAATCTGTGCTCGAATCTGGCCACTCGTTAGAAGACCTGCCCAGGTCGTTCGAACGAGCTCGTTCGAACGAGCTTCTAACGAGTTGACAGTTTGACTTCTAACGAGAGGGATGTTCATTTGATGACTTTCATTCGAACGAGATCTCGTTAGAAGGCCCAGTTCGTTCGAACGAACAGCCTCGTTCGAACGAGACTTCTAACGAGCTAACAGTTTAGGCTTTTTAGCCTGTTTTGATCCTGAGTGTTCCGTAACCTTGTTTATATGTAGAGATAACACTCCCTTGTGGATTAATTGATATATTTGGGATATTTGGGATATAATGAGGAGTAAAACCTAGAAGTGTAGTTTGAACCTAAGGGAAATTATGAATTAGGACGTGAGTGTCTATTACGATGCGAGAACTATTGACGGCCTAAATAATTATATTAACCGGGAATATATATATTGTGTAGCATTATATGTCGGTACGAGAATAAGAAGTGTACCATAAATAAATTACGGTGATTACTAAGATGTGTGTATACTTAGTATATGTATATGATTTTGTGTATGACATACCTACCATACTTGCTATCACGGGAGGCTTACGTTCGCTTAGGACCCTCTAATCCTTGTGTTGCCCGGATTTAGATTGGTACCTCGATGAACATAGGTCAGAGAAGGACTTATATGGATATTAGTAAGTCTGCTGATCGTGGGGGCGTAGGTATGTGCATGACCCATGTGATGTGACTGTGTTCGCCTCCATTGTTTGTGATTGTTGTTATCTAAGAACAATTCCTGAGAGATTCAGAATCCGTGATCCTTATGTACGTGATGTACCAGGATGGATAGCAGAGTATGTGTGCACCGCAGCTTAGTCTCGGGGTGCTTGTATTGTATATTTAAGACGTGAATAATATATACTTAATTAATGGGAACTTTCATGTTGGTATTGTGAATATACTTATGGTAATGTTTTGAGAAAACATAACGGGTTAACCGATAGTGAATTGTATTACTAATTGAGAATTCGAGTGTATGTAAAGCTCTCTATTTAATGTGATAACGCTAAAATGTAATAATGAGAATCGAGTAGTAAGGGGTAGAACGTATTATGGTTTGGTTAGATATGTATGTTATTTAGATGGGTACGGTACGTTATGAGTGCACATGTAGTCGAGAGGTGAGAATTTCATGTGAGTGCATGTCCTAACATGTATTTTGCAATTAATGTTTTAATGTTATTAAAACACTTGCTATTTTTAAAATGATTTCCACTTTCGGGCTCTGACCCATTTGCTTTCAAATCTATTTTTGTAAAAACCATTTTAGGTGCCCAGCCACAAGGACACCATGCTTAGGATCCTCATTCAGGTGACGAGCTGTAGATGTTTGCGGAAGTTACAGGACTTTGCTTGTAGACGCTTCATCCCTCTTGACTCTATATTCAACATTTATCAGTTGTAAGGCATGTTGCCCATTTCTTTTAGAGAAATTTCATTTATTTCAGTTATTCAGACTTCGGGCATGTAATTAATTCAGGATTCAGACTTGTCATATTATTTTTAGTTGTGGGATTGTTGTGAGGAGTTTTCCTCCGGACTTATTATTATTTGTTGGTTATTTCATTACTTCGTTATGGTGAATGGATTATGTTGTTCTTCCATTATTCTTTTATTGTATGTTAATCAGACTTAAATTAAAATTTGGCAACTCATTTTTTTTTAAATACTAGGTGGTTAGTAATCATTAAAATCTTTTCGTCAGTGATGCTATTAACTGGACCAACTTGACATTTTGTATTAATTTAATAAAGGAGTAGCTACCCGGTATTTAATTAGTCGGGGTGTCACAGAGATCTTGTTAGATGCCCAGTTCGTTCGAACGAACTCTCGTTCGAACAGCCTCGTTCGAATGAGACTTCTAACGAGCTAACAGTTTAGGCTTTTTGGCCTGTTTTGATTTCGCATGTCCCGTAACCTTGTTTAATTGTAGAGATAACATTCTCTTGTTGATAAATTGATATAGTTGGGACATTTGGGACATATTGAGGAGTAAAACCTAGAAGCGCAATTCGAATTCAATGGAAATCTTGGAATAGGACATGAGTGACTATTACGATGCGAGAATTATTAACGGCTTTAATAATTGAATTAACCGGGAAATTATGAATTGTGCAACATTATAAGTCGTTACGAGAATGAGTAGTGTACCACAAATAAATTACGGTGATTACTAAGATGTGTGTATACTTAGTATATGTATATGATCTTATGTGTATGACATACCTACCATACTTGCTATCACGGGAGGTTTACGTTCGCTTAGGACCCTCTAATCCTTGTGTTGCCCGGATTTAGATTGGTACCTCGAGAACATAGGTCAAATAAGGACTTATTGGGATGTTAATAAGTCTGTTGATCATGGGAGCATAGGTATGTGCGTGACCCATGTGATGTGACTGTGTTCGCCTCTATTGTTTGTGATTTGCTATTATCTGAGAACGATTCCTGAGAGATTCGGAATGCATGATCCTTATGTACGTGATGTACCGGGATGGATAGCAGAGTATGTGTGTACCGCAGCTTAGTCTCAGGGTGCTTGTATTGTATATTTATGACGTGAATAATATACACTTAATTACCGAGAACTTTCATGTTGGTATTGTGAGTACAAATACGGAAACGCTTTGAGTAACTATAAAGGGATAACCTGTAATGAATTGTATTGCTAATAATTGAGAACCTGAGTTTAGTAAGCCCTATATTTATTTGATAACGCTAGAACGTATAATGGGAATTGAGTAGTAAGGGGTAGAACTTATTACGGTTTGGTTAGATATGTATGTCACTTAGATGGGTACGGTACGTTAGGAGTGCACAAACTAGTCGAGAGGTGAGTACTTCATGTGAGTGTACGTCCTAACATGTATTTTGCATTCATTGTTTTAATGTTATTAAAACACTTGCTGTTTTTAAAATAATCCCCACTTTCGGGCTCTGACCCGTTTTCTTTCAAGTCTATTTTTGTAAAAACCATTTTAGGTGCCCAGCCACAAGGACACCATGCATAGGATTCTCATTCAGGTGACGAGCTGTAGCTGTTTGTGAAAGTTACAGGACTTTGCTAGTAGACGCTTCATCTATCTTGACTCTATATTTAGTTTTCATCAGTTGTAGGGCATGTCGCCCAATTCTATTAGAAATATTTCCTATTTCAGATTTTAAGACTTTTGGCATGTAATTAATTCAGGTTACATTGTTTTACTTAGTTCAGTTGTGGGATTGTTGTGAGGAGTTTTCCTCCGAACTTATTATTATGTTGTTGGTTATTCTATTATTTCGTTATGGTGAATGTTGTTATTCTATCATTATCCTTTTATTGCATGTTAATCAGAGTTAACTTAAAATTTGGCAACTCACTTTTTAAATACTAGGTGGTTAGTAATCATTAAAATGTTTTCGACAGTGATGCTATTAACTGGACCAACTTGACATTTTGTATTAATTTAATAAAGGAGTAGCTACCCGGTATTTAATTAGTCGGGGTGTCACAAAACAGAGTTGATAAAGGGACAGATTGTGGAATTAACTGAAAGCATTGTGTTAGATGATGAAAAATCAGAGCGCATTACTTAGATAGGGACAATGCTGGATCATGTTCTTAAACAGGAACTGGTAAGCTTCCTTATACAGAGAAAGCATGTGTTTGCTTAGAGTCATGAAGAAATGCATGGGATAGATTCTAATTTCCTTTGCCATGAGCTCAACGTAAATAAAAAAGTTAAACCAGTAAAGCAAAGATGAAGAGTGTTCATCCCTGAGAAGAACCAAGACATATAGGAAGAAGTCGAAAAGATTCAGAAGGTAATTTTTTTTAATGAAGTGAAATATCCATATTAGTTAGCCAATGTAGTTATGGTCAAAAATAAAAATAACAAGTGGAGAATGAGTGTATATTTCACATATTTAAATAAAGCATGCCCAAAGGATCACTTTCCTCTGTCCCGAATAGATCAACTCATGAATGCTACATCAGGACATGAACTACTCATCTTTATAGATGCTTATTTTGGTTATAACCAAATAAAAATGAAGCCTGAAGACGGAGAAATCACTTCTTTCATCACTCCTCGAGGAACATACTCTTATAATGTTATTCCTTTTGGTTTGAAAAATGCAGGTGCTACATATTAAAGGATAGTCAATAAGGTGTTCGAGGAGCAAATAGGCAAGAATATGGAAGTTTATGTGGATGATATGCTTACAAAGAAAAAAAATTTATCTGATCACATTACTGACCTCAGCTAGCTTTTGATCAACTTAAAAATCACTAGATGAGGCTGAATCCGACCAAGTACATTTTTAGAGTACACGAAGGAATGTTCCTCTGGTACATAGTAAATCAAAGGTGAATTAAATAAAATCCAAATAAGAACAAGGTATTAATTGAAATGAAATCCCCAATTGCAAGAAGGAGGTGCAAAGACTGACTGGACGAGTAACAGTATTGAACATATTCGTGTCCCGAGCTATAGATAGGTTCCTGTCGTTCTTCAAGGTGCTCCAAAAGAGTTTTGAATGGAACGAAGAATGTGAAAAAGATTTTGTGAAACTGAAAAAGGATTTGGGGTCACTTCCATTGCTCTCCCGATCAATAACAGGTGAAAAATCCCATCTACTATACCAGTAAGGATTTTCGAGGAGTAGAAATCAGGTACGCCCGTTTGGAAAAAATGGCATTATCACAGATTGAAGCATCTAGACATATGAAACCTTATTTCCAATCCCATATAACCGTAGTTTACACTGATTTGCCTCTAAGGTAGGCTTTGCATAAATCGACGAAATCTGGTAGATTAATGTATTGGGTTGTGGAATTGGGGGAGTATGACATCATAAATGAACCAAGGTCTTCTTTGAAAGTCTAAACAGTGGAAGATTTCATAATGGAGTTCACTTACTTTGAGGTCCCCAAGAAACAAAGTGAACAGGATGAACAAGAATTAGGAGGAAGTGATGTTAACAGGAAAGCACCTGAAGAACCTTGTTCAAAAGAAGCAGTTGTCGACCTATCGGATTCCTCTTCCCGAACATAGGAGATGACTAGAAAGTATAAAGAAGTAAGAGGAAAGATATTCCACTATGGGAGTTTAACAGACCAAGTGTTTAATAATAACGCCAAAATATGGAACTTATATGTTGATGGGTCTTCTTGTGCAACCGACAGCAAAGCAGGTATAATACTTAACACTCCTGATGGAATTAATATTGGGTATTTCCTACATTTTCAATTCCAGTCTTCAAACAATGAAGTAGAGTATGAAGCTCTTATTGTGGGCTTAAGTTTGGCCCAATCATTGAGTGCCAAGAAAGTTGTGGTACACATTGACTCTCAATTAGTAGTGAACCAAGTATTAGGTTTATATGGAGATAAAGGAGAGCTAATAACCAGGTATTTATCCAATGCAATGAAAATAAATGTAAAATTACCAGCTATCCAGATGAACAGTATCCTAAGGTTGGAAAAATACCCCAAACTGATGCCCTTGCTCGGTTAGCCTCAGCTACCAGGATTATTCTCCGATGAACTATCCCTATTGAGATTTTGTCGAATAGAAGCATAGATGAAGATTTGATGATCAATTTTATTGCCATAAATATGGGATCATCATGGATGGACCCATCAGAGCATATATTGATGAGGGAACTCTACCAAGAGATATGGTGGATGCAAAGAGATTGAAGTATAAACAGCTCGGTATGTATTAGATAAAGGTGTTTTATACAGAAGAGGACCAACTATCAATTTTTAATGCTATGTGCATCCATCAGATATCCAAGATCTAATTCAGAGGTGCATGAAGGATCATGTGGAGCTCATATAGTAGATAAAACACTTCTGTAGAAAATCAGTGCACAAGGATAATACTAGCCAACAATGCGACCAGACTGTTTAACTTTTGCCAAAAAGTGTGATAAATGTCAAAGATTCTCCATTATTAGAAAAACTCCACAGGATAAGATCACTCCAATCACTTCACTATGGCCATTTTCCATGTGGGTTATAGACTTGGTTAGACCACTAGAGACCACTCGAGGAAGATTTAAGTACTTGGTTGTCGTAGTGTATTATTTTACAAAATGGGTTGAGGTGGAGCCCTTGATAGACATGCTATATGAAAAGGTCTATCAGTTCATATGGAAAAGCATCATCTGTAGGTATGGGTTGCCCTATGCTTTCATTACTGACCATGGAACATAATTTGATAATGATGAATTCGCAATTTACTGTGCCCAGTCCAATATTCAAAACTTGTATTCAGCTCCAGGACATCCTCAAAGTAATGGATAGACTGAAGTTACGAACAAAACTTTGCTTAATGGGTTGAAGAAAAGTCTTGATGTTGCCAAGGGAAGCTGGATAAACGAGATACATTCTGTATTGTGGGTATAGCGAACAACCCTAAGAACAACAACTAGAGAATCCCCATATATGTTAGCATTTGGGACTAAAGTTGTCATACCTGCTGAGTTGGGTTTACCATCCTATAGAGTTTTAAATTTTAACTCTCCTGGAAGTGATCTAATGAGAAGGTTGGATCTACATATGCTGGAAGAAGTAAGAGAAGATGTTGCCCTAAGAAATGCAGCCTACCAACAGAGAACAACCTTTTTTTATAATAAAAGGATGAAACGACTAACTTGAAGGAAAAAGATTATGTGTTGAAGAAAGTACTGCAGTAAAATAACAAGCTTGAAGCTAATTGGCATTGGCCATATCGCATTTCAGCAGTGATCCGATCTGGAACTTATAAAATTAAAACTTTGAAAGGCGAATAATTCAAAAACCCATGGCATGCAGAGCATCTCAGAAAATATTACCAATGATGTTGTAATCAGTTTGAAATCAACTTTCAGTATTAATAAAATCATTAGTTCTTTCAATTTTTGTTTTTAATTTCTTTTTGGAAGTACTAGTGCTATGCACTATTTTTGCTAAAGTGACAAAAGTTAGAAGTTCTTCAAATTTTTGCTTGGTTCAGCTAATATTGTCTTAAAATATGCTTGGCAGAATACAAGAATATAAGACAATTTCTCTGTACAAGCAATAAGTTGTTCGAAAAATCCACAAACTTAATCGTCGATACACAAAGTCCAAGTTATCAGGATGCTAAGTCCTCAAGAAACTTGGTCCCTAAATATAAGGATAAAACAAGATCTTTATCCTACTAGGCAAAGTACAGGAAGAACGTTGCAAAGATTCCTCAAGAGGATTGTAAGCACATATTCCACATATTTTTGGTCACACCACTAGTATCTAATGCAAAAATCTAACACTTGGGTGCATTAGTAAAATCTTTGGAGACATATAGGTAACTAGCTCCAAATTTAAATTTTAATCTAAGTATACTAGTAGAACCTATGTATTCATCTAATTAGCTCAAAATTTAGATTTTAATCTAAGCATGTTAGTATAACATTTTCACTCATTAATTTTAATCGAAGTGTATCAATCAAAGTAATGACAAAGAAAGGATACACATTTAACACAAGATAAGTTGATCAAACTCTCATTTCATTAAATCAAATTAATTACATAACTGTGTTAACAAAACAAAGTATAAAGCTTCATTTTACAGGACGTTTCCCTTCAGTTTTAGAAACATGATCGATTCCAGCAGGAGGATTATCTAAAGTGTAAGGAGAATCAATGAAGTTAAAATCCTGAAGCATTCTGGCATTGCTGCTACTAGGACGATCAAGCAGGTGAGGAAGTCGGACGATCTCTAATTCATTATGAAGCTCATATTCTCCCAAGTACTTTGAAATCAAGTATTGAGGAACATGTCGTAAAGGAATCCAATTAATCTCTAATTTAAAGGGGGTATCATCAAGGTTAAGCAATACTGGATCATACTAGTCCCACAGTTGACTATTTTGATCCACCTTCATCACTCTCAAAGCATTAATCCAACCCTATTTATAGCTCTCATTCTTAGCTCATTGAAGCTTATCATCAAGATGCCCCAAAGCTTTATTGTACCCTTTCATATAGACTTTCATTAGTTGTTTGTAGAATTGAAAGGTCAATCTGTCAACCTGGTAATGCAGTTTCTTCAACACTCCATCCTTAGCTTGTAAATGATAATATTGAGTGGATATATGCTCGGACCAGGTATGTAGATTCTGGGACATCTCAACAATGGCTTGATTTTTAGCTTTTAGTTATGCATCTTGATTGGTAAGGGTTTGTTGGGTCCTGATTTCCTCTGTAGTTCCTCGATAAGGTTTGACTCTAGCTCAGGAAGATGAAGAAACAAGTTTTGATTTCTTCAGGGCCTTCAACTCCTCACTTAACCTTCCATTCTCAGCCTCCAAGAACGAGTGACCAGATACGACTCAAATATTGCATATTTACACTCGTTAATTTATGCATTTTTAGCCCCCTCAAGTACCGTAATTGCTATATTTATGCTCATTAATTGGAAAACCTCCGTTTTATACTCTAATACTTTATTTGAGGTATTTTTGAGCATATATAGGTGTTATGGTGCTTAGTGTGAAGTTTCTTCGCGTTCCGATAAAGTTTCGTAAGAGTTCGTGCGTTCAGGGGCATTTTGGTAATTTTATACTTCGGGATTTTTTCCTGAAGTATTCACAAAAGTTGCAGCCCTTAGGCCAATCTTTGCGTGTCCTCGAACGATGCTCAAATCGGAGTCCGAACAAAGAAAACATGGACATTTAATCTGAAGAAGAATTATAAGAAATAAATAACAATTTAATTAATTCCTTCCCTATCCCCTTTCTCTTTTATTAACAAATTCAATAATTCCCTCCATGTCCCTTTTGCTTTTTTTTTGTAGCAAACATATGGCGATTTGGGTTCTTGGCTCGGATTTGTCTCGGGTTTTTCTTTCGTGTAAAATTGGAGACTTTCGTCTGAAATTGGGACTCGAGTTTGGTTGCACACACATCTTTGGCTATGGGTTTGAGCTCGGGTCTCCACCACACACCATTAGAGCTTCCATGGATGCTTTGTGGAGATGGGTCTTTACCCAAAATGGGTTTGGGTGTTTCTTGGTGTGCGAAATTGGAGCTTTAATGGTGGCCACGGGTTTGGGTTTTTGGATTGCAGGTCTCGGCATGGGTTTTTGAATGGAAGGCTTCGTTGCCATATGCGATTATGGAATTTTTGTTGGTTTCGAGCTGATCCAATATGAGAAAAGAAATTATATAGGTGCGGATCGATTCGGTATTGGCCCAAATTGATTTGGTGCTTTCCAGTGTTGCAGGTCTCCTAATGCGAATCGATTCAGAATTAGCTCGAATCGATTCAGGTATTGTTGATTTTGTGCGCTGTTCTTTTTCTTTTTCTTTTCTCTATTTATTTTAGTATTTTTTTGTAACTTACTATAAAAGAAACCTTTTTTTCATTTTAGATCTTATCTTCATTTTTTTTTAGTTTTAGCCTAGGTTTTGAGAACCATTTGGGGTTTTTGAAGGAGACCACCCATCTCCTCCTTTTTGTTGTATATTGCTCCATTAACGTAAGTTTCTCTTATTTAAGCTTTGTCTTCACCCTTTCATTTCCATGCTTATTTATTTTTCATGCATTGTTAATTAGTTAAATTAATTTAAATCTTGTTTTAGTTAATTAATTAGTTGTTTAATTAATTTAATCATGTGTAGTGAGTAGTTAAATAGGGTTTGGATCATGTGTCCGCCATTGATGGGCGTCGAGCTCCGAAAATTAGGTTTTGTATAAAATTACATTTAATTGAAACCTCACATATTAAAATTGGTTTATTATGCGTTTAACTTTCTTTGTCACACAACGTTAGTGTTGATAGTGAAAATTCGATTTTAAGACACGTGTGACCATTTTTTATTAAATGTTTTATCTCGCATTTTTGGATTAAATTCCTTCACGCGTCATATTTATAATTAATTAAAAATGCTCGATTAAATGTTTTTGACCCAAAATTCTAATTGTTAGATGTTTAGCCCATGGCGGGGATGCGATCCCGACTCTCGTTTTAATTAGTTATAATTTAGCATTAACTTCTTATTTGTCCGTTTCCACCATTTCAACCCATCAACTTCTACACTTTTATTTTTGAAGTAGCAAAACAATTAAAATCTAAAATTTAATCACTCCCTATGGATTCTTATACCCTACTAACCGCTATACTCTTATCGCAAGTGTAGTTGTATTTTAGGTTTTTTGCATTGAGTCGCCAAACCAATAACAACGATTTGCGTATTATGCGACGCAACCTTTTGCACTCGATTAAAATGACACCGTTTCCCGGGAGTGTATTTTAGATTGTAATTGTTTTATTATTTTATAGTATTTTTTCTTTCGTATTTATATTCTTTGTTTTAACCTTTTTCGCATGATAACATATTTGAGCGCTAAGAAACTTTAATTCGCGGTTGCTCACTGTCTTGCTCGGATTGTTCATCTACAAACAACGAGGTAATCATGTCGTACTTTTATAGTTATTACGACCATTCTAATGATTCTTATTTTGGGGATAGTTTTCAAGTTTTCCCTTTTCAAGATTTTCTTGAGAATGAAAGACTTGAAAATATTTATCGGAATGAAAATCGTTATTGGGAGCATGAGTTGGATTCATTATTCGAATCCAATGACGATTCTTATTCCGATACTTTCGAAGATGAGTTTCAACCAAATGAGGATTCCGAGATTCTAGATCCGAGGAAGCCTACTTTGGAAGAAACTTTTCTTCTTTACTCCCAAGGTTTGAAAAGCCTTATTGGTGTTGGATTGAGACTTGAATCACTTTGCGATGAGATGGATTCTTGAGCGCTAAACAACGAGGAGGTGAAAATTTGTGTTTCACCTCAATTTTTCAAAGAATTTCTCATCGAATGTGAATCTTTCACCCCCCAAATTCAATCTCCTTCTAACGATACGTTGATTGAGATTGAATTTATTTCATTACCATATACGTTTTTTATCATTGAACCATTAGAATTACCGGTTGATTCCTATGAGTCGGTAGAAACTTTTATAACTTCTACACCTTTTGTTAATGTGGACTCTTTGCCGCTCTTGTTTTCAATGATGGATGGTATCCTCACGTGTGCACCACCTCCCATTCCAATTGAAAAACCTTTAGGATATGATTCTATATTTCTTGGACCTCAAGTGTATCTTTCCCCCTTATTATTCAAATCCCCCATCGTCCCCCAAAAATTGATAATTGGCGATGGTTCATTTCTTACGCCTCACACATGCCTTACGTTTTTCAAATGGAATTCCTATTTTTTGAGAGGCATGGTTTCTTTGTAGGGTCCACCATTGATCTTTCAATGTCAAATCCCATTTTGGGTGGACCCTCAACTATTTAGACTTCTAGTGTATAGTTAGTGTGAGGCCTAAATAGTAGGTTGTAAATAGTTAGTTTTTAAATTTTATTTCTTTCTTTTATTTCTTTCCTTTTAATTTATTCTAGTGTAATTAGTTAACTTTTTGTTATTTATTTTTGCCATGCCTTGTACTAACTTGTTTTGTAGATTCGTTTGGACTTGCGTTACGGGATATCACTCCAATTTTGGGTAATATCGTTCTTTTCCTCTCTTTGTGTTGTGTTCTTAATGCGCATTAAGGACAATGATACATTTAAGTTAGGGGTGTAGGATATTCTATCCATTTCATGTGTATTCCATTGATTTGCTTACTTATTAGTTACTAAGTATGACTTTTTGCGAAAAGTTAAAAATTTTTAAAAAAATATTTTCATTCTTTTTTCTCCTTTCTTGGGAATTTTGCCTTGTTTTCGATGATAAATTTCAATTATTTCACAATCCATTAGACATTCAACAATGCATTTTCTCTATTTTAGAAGTTATTAGACTTTAGTCCTCAAATCATTGATTTATGAATAACTTCATAAAATAAACTTTAACCCATGAGCACATGCGCTTTTCTTATTTTATTGATTTGGTTTAAGATTTTTATAACTCGATGATATTTTGTTGCATTGTATATACTTACATCGAGTAAGCTTTATACCTTTCGTCGTTTGTGAGTGTATACAATATTCTTTTCTCTTTGAAAACGTTGAATTCATTGGTAATCTCACTATTCTTTCATTTAACCGTTCATTAATTGAGTTTATATCTTGAAATGTGTTATTTGAGCATGATTTTCATATATTGTTTTAACTCTAGAAAACTTTATGAAATGATCATAGGCAATCTTTGTTATATTACTCATATTAGCCTTAACCTCACCTTATATGTTTTCCCCAGTCAACCCCTTTGAGCCTAAATAGTAGCCTTTCGTATCATTACCCAAAATCACATAACCAACTCTACATTGGAGTTATAAACCATACATATTACTTTTCATACCTTTGTTTGGAATGATACTTAGGATTGAATGATGTTGTGTAGTGTGATTGAAATTTAAGCATATGAAAAGAGTGAGAAAAGAAAAGAAAGTAGTGAAAAAGAAAAGAAAAAACAAAAAGAAAAAGGAAAGAAAAGAAAAACATGAGAAAAAGAAGAAAAGAAAAGAAAGAGGAAGTTTTTATATGTTGTATTTAGAGTTCAATAATCCTTGTTACTCTCTAATTGTCATATCTAATGCTTATTTGGAACTTGTTTTTCAATTTTAACATTGTTCATAATTTTTCATTATCCCGAGTTTCCATCCCTGAGCACTTTGAATCCGTACATATACCTTTCATTTCGTACCCTAGCTTAGCCTACATTACAACCCTATCAAGTCCTATGTGATCTTAGGGTGAGTTCAATTTAAAAGTTTAAATAATTTTGATAATCTATGAAAATACATTTTGCCTCCTTTAATGAGAGGTATCTTTCATTGAGATTACAGTTTTTAGTTTCCTATATAGCGTTCTTCATTTGTGACATGTGCGCGGCCTAATTTCCATTTACATTTACTTTACTCTTTATGCCCGCATGTCCCGTGTGTTACCTCTCTGTTTCAAGTGAATTCATTTGATGAGCGTAATGCCCGTGAGGATTGAATATATTCTTGCTTTAACAATTATCCGGTTTATTTAAGGTTTGGGCAAATCAAACTATGCATGTGATCGCTCCCCTCCCACTTTTAAAGTTTCAATTCTATGAGGTGCATTCAACCTGTTAATAACAACGGACTTTATCTTGAATTCGTTCAATATGTTAATAACGCATTTGATTTTTTTTTCATTGTTGTTGAGTTTGTCGCACGTTGGGTTGGGCATTTTTTGAGGAAACCGTATGATGTTTGTGGATTTCATCCCTGAAAACCCTCATGAGACTACACTCGTACACTAGGGTAACCTAGGAGTTTAACGGCTTATTGCATACGCTAAATGCAATCGTTCACCCGCAAAAGTGGCTTTTATCACTTTTGTATATATCTCATGTTTTACGATTTTTTATAGCTCTTATTACTTTGAACTTTATTGCTGGGGACTAGCTATGTCTAAGTTAGGGGGTGTGATACAGCGCAAATATTGCGTATTTACACCTGTTAATTTATGAATTTTTAGCACCCTTGGGTACCGTAATTGCTATATTTATGCTCGTTAATCAGACAATCTCCGTTTTATACGCTAATACTTTATTTGAGGTATATTTGAGCATATATAGGTGTTGCGCTACTTAGTGTGAAATTTCATCGCCTTCCGATAAAGTTTCATAAGAGTTCGCACGTTGAGGCACATTTTGCTAATTTCACACTTTGGGATTTTTGCCCAAAGTATTCACGAAAGTTGTATCCCTCGGGCCAAGCTTTGCGTTTCCGTGAAAGATGGAGTCCGAAGGAAGAAAACACAGACCTTTAATCGGAGGAAGAATTATAACAAATAAACAACAATTTAATTAATTCATTCCCTGTCCCTTTTCTCTTTTATTAACAAATTCCATAATTCCATCCATTTCCATTTTGCATTTTGCATTTTTTTTGCAGCAAACATATGGAAATTTGGGTTCTTGGCTCGGGTTTATCTCGAGTTTTGGTTTCGTCCAAAATTAGAGACTTTAGTCCGAAATTGGGACTCGATTTTGGTTGCACACACGTCTTTGGCTATGGGTTTGAGCTCGGGTCTCCACCACACACCATTGGAGCTTCCATGGATGCTTTGTGGAGATGGTTATTTACCCAAAATGGGTTTGGTAGTTTGCTAATGTGCAAAATTGGAGCTACAATGGTGGCCACATGTTTGGGTTTTCGGATTGCAGATCTCGGCATGGGTTTTTGAATGGAAGGCTTCGTTGCCATGTGCGATTATGGAATTTTTGTTGGTTTCGAGCTGATCCAATATGAGAAAAGAAATTATATAGGTGCGGATCGATTCGGTATTGGCCCAAATTGATTCGGTGCTTTCCAGTGTTGCAGGTCTCCTAATGCGAATCGATTCGGAATTGGCCCGAATCGATTCGGGTATTGCTGATTTTGTGCACTATTCTTTTTCTTTTTATTTTCTCTTTTTCTTTTATTATTTTTTTTCTAACTAACTATAAAAGGAACATTTGTTTATGTTAGATCTTATCTTCATTTTTTTAGTTAGTTTTAGCCTAGGGTTTGAGAACCATTTGGGGTTTTTGTTGGAGACCACCCATCTCCTCCTGTTTGTTGTATATTTCTCCATTAACGTAAGTTTCTCTTATTTAAGCTTTGTATTCTCCCTTTCATTTCCATGCTTATTTATTTTTCATGCCTAGTTAATTAGTTAGATTAATTTAAATCTTGTTTTAGTTAATTTATTAGTTGTTTAATTAATTTAATCATATGTAGTGAGTAGTTAAATAGGGTTTGGATTGTGTGTCCTCCATTCATGGGCGTCGAGCTCCAAAAAATAAGTTTTGTGTAAAATTACATTTAATTGAAACCTCGTGTACTAAAATCAGTTAATTATGTGTTTAACTTTCTTTGTCACGCAACGTTAGTGTTTATAGGGATAATTCGATTTTAAGACGCGTGTGACCATTTTGATTAAATGTTTTATCTTGCATTTTTGGATTAAATTCTTTCATGTGTGATGTTTATAATTAACTAAAAATGCTCGGTTAAATATTTTCGAACAAAAATTCTAATTATTAGTTGTTTAGCCCATGGCGAGGACGCGATCCCGACTCTCGTTTTAATTAGTAGTAATTTAGCGTTAACTTCTTATTTTTCCCTTTTCACCATTTCAACCCATCACCTTCTACACTTTTATTTTTAAAGTAACAAAATAATTAAAATATAAAATTTAATCACTCCTTGTGGATTCTCGATACCCGACTTACCGCTATACTTGTATCGCAAGTGTAGTTGAGGTTGAGGTTTTTTGCATTGAAT
Organism: Sambucus nigra; assembly: GCA_949130495.1. NCBI lineage: Eukaryota > Viridiplantae > Streptophyta > Magnoliopsida > Dipsacales > Adoxaceae > Sambucus > Sambucus nigra. The sequence goes on along the minus strand of OX422224.1, from coordinate 109,797,253 downwards.
CACCAAACCGATGACAACGATTTGCGTATTACGCGATGCAATCTTTCACACTGGATCATAACCCTTATCCTTAGTAGCAACAATAGCAGTGGATGACTTCATGGCATTAAGTTCATCTCTTAAATTGTTGTTCTCTTCTTCTAAAATCTTGGCAATAGCCCTTGCTTCCTCCACTTCACGATTAAGCAGGAATTCTTGCCTTCGAAAATGAGAGGCGAATTTATCCAACTTTTTTGCTCAAACCCCAACCTTCACTCAGGGCCTGAAATTTCTTCTCATAATCCTCATGCAAGAGCGCCCTAGTTTCTTTGTGGTCCTTATGTATCTCTTCAATAATTTCATAGTAGGCAACGTTGTTGGCCACTGCCCGATCAAGAACACTTCATATAAACGTAAGAATCTTTGGGTTGCTCAAATACCCCTTCCTCGAGCAATTTTAGTAGGTCGGCCTCAGTCAGAAATAACTGATCATCTTTAAAAATCTCATTACACCTTTGGAGTAGCTTGGAGTTAGTAGATGAGAAGTATTCCAATTTATCCACAAACTACTTAGAAGAAGAAAATCCACAATTAATAAGGTGCAGAGCGTAGAAAAATACAAGTAGAGGAACAAAAACATTTCTCTTTTAATTAATAAATGGGGAAAGTATAGGTACATCTTTAAATAGAAAAATAAGAAGTACGACTACTGAAAAAGGGAAACAAAAAGCTTCTTTGTCTACCTCAGGATCAGTTGAAGTAGAAGCAGGAGAAGAAAGAGGAGGAGGAGGATTAACTGTAGAGGGGGTAAAATAATCAACATCCTAGAGTTGATTCACAGACTCCATCACCATAAGGAATTCACTGGACCCCCATTATCATCAACTTCCTCGTCCATGTTTGGAGGGGACCCAGGATCATGTCGCACGAATAGCTCTAGTATTTTGGAGTGCCGACCTCCACCAGGGCAGCTGACCAGCCATCCATAAAGCATTTCTTCTTTACAAACTTAATTTGTGAAGAAGCTGCTCCAATGGTCTTATCCCAGCCTCTGTTGCAGCTATCCTCCCAGGCCTTAGTCCTTTTTGCCTTTTCAATACCCAAATTCTTTTGTAGCTGGGCGATGTTGACTTTCTTAGCATCAAAGTCTTTATACAACTTATCAGCTAGACCCTAAGCAATTTCAGCAGCTCTTTCAGAAGCTTTCATCTTCTTCTCCCATTTTTTTTGTTCATTGGCCAGTGCTTATTGGGAATCAAGCACTAACTTTTTTAACTCATTAAAATATTCTTCAACTTCCCCAAAAGAAGCTCTCAAAGCCTTATCTTTCTCCAATATATTGTTAAAGTCAATGAGGAATTGCACAAATACAATATGGAAAGTCATTATTTTGAAGAACAAATAAAGAGACAGAAGAATAAAGAAGGTAAAAGAATATACTAGAGCAAGGCTTTGAGCATCCCTTTCAGAACTTTTGGAACGATGTACTGCAGTTGTAGCACCCTTGTGGCCTCGTAACGTCCTAGACTTTATTAGTTGTCTTACCAATCTAGGGCCAAGGACCATTGGAGAGGCATAAGAAGATATATCGACCAACTCACACTAGTCAGGAAAGGCGGAAGAATCTTCTGCTAACTTAGAAGGAAGCCCTTTCCTTATTTTTTTCAAGGGACTCTCTTCAACTTTCTTGGCTGGGGGTTTCTTCTTAATTTCATCTTTATTTTTCACCCCCTCATCATCTTGTTTCGAAGGGGGCATTGGTAGCTATGTCTCCCAAAATATTATGAAATTTCCTTTTTCCCATGTCAACAATAAGGGGTAAGTTTGAATCCTAAGAAGAAGGGGATCACCACTTCCAGATGCATTAACTAAGGAGGTAGAAAGAGGTTCCTTCTCAAGGTAAATTACAAAGGAAGGAATGGCTATTATGGGATGATCAATAAAGGAGGAAATCATATTCTTGCACTGTAGAAATTGGATGCAAACCTAATGTGCTCCTCGCCAATCCTCTGATGAAGACCCCAAATATATTTCAACTCCTTGAGGTTAACTTCAGTCGCCTTTGGGCACCTTCTCTTCTAATCAACTGCAATCAAAATTTACAGAGCAATAATTAGTATTACATTTAAATAAGCAAGTACATGGCAAGACAGTTAAAAGAGGAATAACTTATACCATTGCCAAAAGGAGGGCATCTAGGCCCCTGGTACTTAATATTTCCAATCAAAGGGGCGTATTGCCAATTTTTTACAACAACTCCATGCTCAAAATAATCCCTATTGGATTCTGGAATATTTACTACCAAAGTTTTGTTTACATCCCTAGTCTTTAAATAAAAAGTGGTGTCACTAGTCACCCACTTATAACAAAATATTATTTTTAGAATCCCTAGATGGGTTCCATGGATTTGATTCAACCTATACAGTTATTTACAACCCTCAAGGTATTGGGGGATACCCTAGCTGGGACAACATCAAAATATTGACAAAAATTAAGGAAAAATGGGTTAGGAGGAAAGTTAAACCCACACTAAGCTATAAAGATAGAGGGAAACCACTGACCCTCGATAAGTGAGAAAAAATCAGCAAGTAAAGTAGCGTGTTCCAAAACAACCCAAGATAGAATCTTAAATTCATTTCTGAATTCCTCAAGACAATCAATAGAGTAAACCATGATGAAGAATAGAAGAAAAGGGAAAGAGTTCTTGCAAAGATTAAGGATTCAACAAGAACTTAAGGACATAAAACGATCGCATAAGAGAGAAAAAGAAAGCTTGAAGACGCTGTAGCCAAAAACACTCAGAAAATTTGAGGTAAAAAACGATCGTGGCTTTTCCCGCTCTTTATAAGTCACCTCAAAAATTAGAAAAATAATGATTAATAGGCAGCATCAATTGAACTGGTGGCGGCTAAAGGCAGAAAAGAGGGATTTGACCAAAAATGATTCGTTAAAGTTATGAATAATTTCAAAAATGCCACGCGCATTATATTTCCATAGTTAAACCATAATTTTTTCAAGTATGAGAAGTTGGCAACCGACCAAGCCTAAAATTATTGCCCGAGCAATTTTAAGAGCTAAATGTTCCATACTCTTATAAAAACTTCAAGTTTGAAACATTGGAGGCTTCTGTTGATACCAAAAATTATTCATCTATGTGGACCATTAGGATACTAAAAAGTGATGTATAGTGGAAGATTAATCTTAGTCAGCAAGGACAAAATGCCGACCTACTAAGGGATGTCGACCAACCTGTCAATCAAGCCCGACCAACACTAGGAAGACCGACCAACAATGACAGGAAAACACCAATAATTATATACATAAATGATTGTATAGATGTAAATGTCTACGATATAAAGACATTCCATCCTTTGATATTCCAACACTTGCACACCCCCTAGAAGCTATAAATATATTGTAAACCCTATATCCAAAAGTGACATGAAAAAAGGAAATTGAATAAGCCCAAAGTAATACATAACAGTGGACATATGCTCTTCCCTTTAGTCGAACCACTTTAAAAATCTTTTATCTCTTTTACTCATATTTATCTTTGATCAATTAATTACCCTAGTCTAGTTTTTTGCATCGACAACGTTTGTTCAAAAAGTTACATTTTATATGAAAATGGGAAGACGTGCATGAATACCAAAAGGTTACCAGATGATTTGTTTCCCAAATGATGAGATATTAGCTCCCATGTTGATGCGTGGCTTCTTAAGACCCCAAACCCTAAAATGAAGGGATAGTGCATTTAATGACCCTAGGATAATGATGAGGAACCCTAGGATTCCTCAAGAAATTAAAAATTGAATTTATGGCGTACAAAGCCTTTTGGCCTCCCCAATACAAAAAACTTTGCATGAGGGGCTAATGTAGAAGGGTGTTTCAAGCCCGCCAATTATATTTTGGGGTGAGGGACCCTCAAGCCCCCCCCCCCCCCACATCTCCAAAAAATTTTGGGGCGAGGGACCCTCAAGGCCCTCCCCCTCAGCTTCCAGAAAATTTTGAGTCGAGCATCCCTCAAGGCTCTGCCCCTCAGCTTCCAAAAAATTTTTGGGGCGAGGTACCCTCAAGGCCCTCCCCCTCAGCTTCCAGAAATTTTGGGGCAAGGGACCCTCAAGGCCTTCCCCCTTATCTTCCAGAAAATTTGGGGCAAGGGAACCTCAAGGACCTCCCCCTCAGCTTCCATTTTTTTGGGCGAGGGGACCTCAAGGCCCTCCCCCTCAGCCTCCAGAAAACTATGGGGCGAGGTACCCTCAAGGTCCTCACCCTCAACTTCCAGAAAATAGGCCAGGATGAGGGAGGGTCTACCATGAGCAATCCCTAATCATGAAAAACTATTCTTTTATATAATAAAAGTACTAACACTTACTTTCTTGTACAGGTAGCCCAATTGAGCAAGCAGGGCTCAAATGTGCTAGTTGGGATCTCTTGGGAGTTTTGACTTGGCAGCGGAGGAATAAGGTTTATTGAGAAATCTCAACCACTTAGAACTTTAGGATTGAGAGAATAGTAGTAGAAAGACCCTAGAAGTCACTCAAGTTCTTACACAACACACTCATCCATAACTGAAATGACAAACTAATTGGCTGCTCACCAGAAATGTATTTTTATTATAAAAAATGATTTTAGAGAAGGGGTCCTCAAGAACCTCCCCTCAACAGAAATGATTTTAGAGGAGGTGGTCTTTGAGGTCTCCTCTCTCAAGTTTACAAATTTTGTACCATAATTTATCGTTTTAAAATATGTTTATCAAATCATATATTTTGTTTTCGAGCGCATACATATTTGCCTTTTGACTTTGGTTTGCACCAGGTGGCACCTATCAGATAGGACAGGCAGCTGCACACGGGTAGGGACAAATGGTATATTTCAGACCTTGTCCCTCACCAACCCTCTCAATTTTGGCACTCAAAAGTGCTAACTCAGCTCTAGTGCCCAAGTATAAATAGGACCCCTGGTCAAGGTCAAGTAAGAATCACAACTCAATTCCTAGTGTTACTCTGTCAAAATAATACCATAACCTCCTAGTATTCTCTCCCTGCTCTCTCTCTCTAGTGCTAAATGCATTGTTCTTTCATTCCCCACTGATAACCATCACTCAAAGTAGTTTGTCTTAGGAAAAGTTACCATTATTGTTGTGAAGTTCATCTTCTTTCAGGGAGTGAGTTCCATTTTGAGCTACATTTTTACCAAAAGGAGAAGGTTTTACCAGAAGTTGCTCCAGAAGTTCTTGAGAATCTTAAAGGTAGAGTTTATTGAAGTGGGTCACACCTCACCCGATTCATTATTTTACCAGATCCTAGTCACACTATCCTACTACATTTGGCGACTCCACTGGGGAGGTATCCTTGCTTTAATAGACCAAGTATGTTTCAACATTTCTGAGACGTTGGTTTTTGAAGACATTCCACCTGGGAATGGAACTCAAAGTGATCAGGCCACTCAGGAGGATGTGGTGGTGACCAAAGCTAAGACACCTTCTCCTCAATGAGTGCATATCATCTCATCGGCAGCAGCTCCGATAATAGGTATGAGCCTTATAGGCATACTTTTTGCATTTTTGAAGCAAAACAATGTAGACCTGGCAAGTTTGGGTCAAGGCTGTGTAACACCAGCAGCTGTCCCCTCTGGAAGGGAAGCCACTCCAGCAATAATTCTAGTGGAAGTGGCTCCATCATAGGAAATGGTGCCCGAGCAAGTTGTGGCTCCATCAAGTTCACCAGCAACCAAGGGCATAAGTTTGGAGGAATCACCATCCAAAGCTGTTACTATAGATGAGGTGAGGAAGTTTCTCTCCTCCTCTCATAAGGAGGGTCCTAATTTACACGAGGAGTTATAGGACCCTTACCCATACGAGGTGAACGAGAAGCCATACCCGAAGGGGTATATTCCACCAAAATTTATCAAGTTCAATGACAAAGGGGAGAATTCAAGAGAGCACGTGAAAAGGTTCGTTGAGTACCTATGAGTGCATGCCCATGACAAAAATCTGAGGTTGAGGGAGTTCTACCAGACCCTCACAGGGAAGGCCTATACATGATACTCGCATTTGACACCCAATAGTATCCTTACATGGGAAGAGATGCACCGATAGTTCCTACAAAAGTTCTTTATATCTGAGGATGAATTCACACTGAGACACTTAGCACAAGAGGTTCAGAATCCAGGTGAGGAGTTAATATAGTACATTAAACATTTCCATGAGAAGGCATTAAATGTCCATGAGGATGTATCGTAGGTAAAGTTACTACAAATATGTGTCGACGGATTCTTTGAGGAATACAAGTTGCATTTCATCAATGAAACTATAGATGTACCATTTTCACCTACCTATGTTTAACCACTTGCCTCTCTTACAGGTGCCACCTGGTGCAAACCAAAATCAAAAAGAAAATATGTATGCACTTGAAGACAAAATATCTGATTTGATAAATATCTTTTAAAACGATAACTTGTGGTACAAATTTTGTAAACTTGAGAGGAGATGCCTCAAGGACCACCTTCTTTAAAATCATTTTTGTTAAAGGGGGGGGGGGGGGTCTTGAGGACCTCCTTCTCTAAAATCATTTTTTTATAACAAAAATTTATTTCTGCAGAGCAACCTCTTGATCAATGAAACTAGAAGCTGCTCCAGAAGTTCTTGAGAATCTTGAAGGCAAAGTTCATTGAAGTGGGTCATGCCTCACCCGATTCCATATTTTATCAGACCCCAGTTACACTACCCTCCTACAAAAGGCAAGTGGTTAATTTTCTTTCATTTTAAATCTATGATAATCAATTTATATCATAGTGGGTGTAACTGAAAATCCGTTTTGATTGTGTATTGATATTAAAATGGGTTTTTGGATAATTAGAGTAAAAGGTGTAAATTAATTACTCCATTCATGATAGACTATGATATGGGACTTTTGGAATCTGATTTGATTATGAAACACAATAGTTGGACTTGTTGTATTTGGATGGATTGAATTAAATCTAGGATAAGATTCGTATAAACGGTTATAAACCCGATTCAGGAAATAGTGGGGAAACTTATAAATTAATGATGCGTGGAGATCATTATGATGTTTGGAAATTGTCTTGAGGGTAAATATATGCTGGGATTAATTGATTGAGTTATGGGTTTAAATAACAAAAGCTTACGAGTTCAAAAATGGTGGAAACAAAACTGAGGGAAGGGGGTTGAGATTTGGTCAATCGATCGATTGATGGATTTCATTGATCGATCGATGAGCCTTGATTTTTTACAGTGACACTTATTTTGATTTATTTATCCTTAATTAATTTGGGGACTTTTAAGGTGGTCTAATTAGTGAAAATTAAACTACAACTCAGTACCTAGAACTTGGGGAAAATGGTATTAAGGATATTAGAGTTACATAAGGGTATGAATCTTATGGATGGAAATTGGGGTGATAAATTCTAAAGTGTAAATTACGAGCTGAGTGAATGTGTCCAAGTATTGTAGTTGAGAAACACTACTTTAGTAAATTAATTAATGTGAAATTAATTAAATTATGTATTGGGATATAAACTCGGGGATTTTTAGGCTAGTGCTATGGGAGTTTAGCACGGGTTAGCCGGGTTAATTTATTATATATATACGGATACTGTGACGGTATATATATTATTGTGTACTTATTAAATATCAGTGTAGACATCTGTATAAATACATACCCCTCTAGTTCTATCACAAGATGTTTCACGACGTGGGTGAATCCCCTGGCTTGAGGAGAAGGGAGAGTATAATCCTTAGGTTATATCGTCCATTATATTATATTGAGATTATTTTCGAGGTAAGGCACTTTGGGTATGATTCAATCTCATAACCGGGGAACTATAACTGCCTCCTCTATGCTTTTATCTGTTTATCATGTTTCAGTGAGCTAACCGTCTCAGGGTATCCGGGTAGATTGAGGATACCTAGGGTGATAGCATTTTAGAGAAAACATTCAATGAGTTCTTATTCGGAAGGATGGTTACTATATACAACATGTGTGTGAATGTGTAATATATGTATACGTATATAATAGAGTTGATAATTATATACGAGCGAAATACCTGGAGTGCAATGATATTACTTATATAATTAGTGAAATTGTAATAGTTATTTAAAGATGATAAATTAAGTTAATGTGAGAAATAACTTATTAATAATTAGTAAAAAGATTACTCTAGCTAGAGTAAGGTTTCATGCAGTGATTATAACAAAGATAGTTAGACGAGGTAGTGTAGCTAGGAGTGTTATAAGGAAAAGAGGTAGGTGTGCACAATAGTTAAGGGATGGGTATTGCCTCAAGTGAGTGCGACACTAGCTTAAATATAAAAAGCATTCATGCACTTTAATTACTGCAAATTCAATCACTTGCTAAATATTTTCCAAAGTTTTTGGATTTTAACCCTTGTTGTAAATATTTTTAAAAATATTTTAGGTTTTAGCCACAGGGACGCCAGGCTTAAGATTCTATTCCAGGGATATGCAGCTATGGCATATGTGGATGCATGCAAGAGTTGAATTAAACGCTTCATCTCTTCATTCCTAGATTATGGATCTCATTTTGGTTATAGTTCCTTTTAGGGCGTGTTGCCCATTTACTTTCAGATTCAGTTTTGGATTATTTATTTATTTGTTGGATTGTTATGTTGGATTAGGATTTTTAGCCAATGGTTTATTCGGCCAATCTTTTAGTTATTTATTCAGTATTGTTTTCAGACTCAGTAATGATGTGTATGTATTTATTATTTATTTCGCATGTATTTATCTTTTTAATGTAAGATAAAATTTGGCACTAGTTTAATCAAATTATTAGGTGATTAGTAATGAATATGGTTTTCGACGTGATGCTAAGAATGGACCAAATGGAAATCCCGTTTTAATTTAATAAAGGACTGCTCGAACGGTAGTTAATTAAGCGGGGTGTCACATGTGCTCCATAATCATATCAAAAAATGAGCTAAAGTCTAGTTATCTATGTGATAATATCCTAAAAATAGTGATGATACATGGCAATATCCAAAAACTAGCATTGCGAACTACATCATAAGATCCACAATCCAAAATAAGACTCAAGCTGGGACGTTGTCGAACGTAATACTCGATATAATTTGTTCTCAACGTGATCCAACCCAGAATGAGTAACCCCGTAATCAAATATAATCAACATAGTTTTCATCATAACACAATCATCTTAATAAATTGTCATTACGACATAACAAAATATATTTATTCGAAAGTACCTAATGTATATAATCCGTAATGAACTCAATGAACTCCATATGAACTTTATTTAGCTCATTCAACGTGTATGTTGTTTTATTGGACAATCTTCTCATCTAAAAGATTGAAGATAGAGTTGAATTTATTATTATGGTACATAATCTTTAATAACTAAATAATATTTTATATAGTATGAGAAAACGAGAAAACTGTGGTAACATACCTTTGTTTCAAAAGGTATGAAAGGATCCTCCATGAATATTTCATTATCTTTAGCACAAAATATCCGCAATGACGATTATCTTTTCCTCGCATTCGGCACTAGTTAACACAAAACACTCTTACCGGATAAATAATAAAGAGTACAAGTCAAAAAGATTTTTTATACAACACAAACAATCATAAAAACTTTTAAAAACTTGGGCAGAGTTTCCTCTATTTATAGGCCTATCCACCCTGTTTAAAATATATAAAATACTCCAATAACAAAACCAATAGTTCATAACAACAATACCAATTACTCATAAAAAGAGAAAATGTATATTTGACAAAAAATTATAAGAGTCGGCACATAGCTGTTATAAGAACATCAAAAAACAAACAACGGGATGAGATAACCTTGCCAGGTACAAAATAGAAACAAACTTTTCTCTCTCTCTCTCTCTCTCTCTTTCTCTCTCTCTCTCTCTCTCTCTCTCTCTCTCTATATATATATATATATATATATATATATATATATATATATATATATATATAATCAACCCTTGTTTTTAGTTAAAAATGTCGAGAGCGGTATATATACTCTTGTTTTTAGTTCATAGCAGCGCATCATAATTATATATTTGGAGCTGCATATTTACATATATACATTTACCTTAATACAACTCCACGAGGAGTTCTACCTTTGTACATTGATGTTAAATGTGTTAATCCCACTACATGTAAAGAGAATTCAAAGATATTTATTAGGATATCACAATAATAATGTACTCATAATGCAAGTCAAACAAAATTGAAAATTATATTATACTCACGTACTGATATACATCTTGTCTTTGTCAATTGGTACCATAATCAATGAATCTAATAAATAAATAGCTCTTGTGGACAAATAAATGACAATCAATACCCAATGGAACCTATAAAATGAATATTTTCATAATTATATAGTACATAATGTAATAAAGATTTGTTTATTCGTGTGGGGAAAATTGATTTAATTACTTACATATCTTCGAGATTGTGAGAAATGAAATAAATCTGGCTTTTTTTTTCATTCTCCAACCTTTTTTAAATAAGTCGAGTTAAACCATTTTTTTACCATTGAAAGACTCGGGATTGAAGAATTTAAGCCTTTCTCGGGAGCATTGAAACTTGTCATACAAGAACCTGAAAAGTAAGTAACTAAATTAGTCACTAGGCATATTAAATAACACGATTGAATTAAGTTATACCTCATGTATGCAACAATAGATGTTACATATAAAAGCTTAAATTCATAAAAGTCCAACAAAATATTCTTCAAAACATAGCATGATCCTTATCTTCTTCAAACACAACTTTCTCCATTGGAATCATTAATGGATTCATCTCCATTATCAATAAATTATGGGTGAAGGCGGTTTTCAAATCACAATAAACATTATTTTATACTATATGACATCTACTTTCACTGAAGACATTCTTCTCATTCTCATGGCCTGGGTTTTTCCCAACTTCCATTTCATTCTTCTTTGAATCATGTGAAATGTTAGAAAGCAATGTCATTTATAGCACAGACACAGACTTATAGATATACATAAGAAGCAATAGTTTACCTCAAATCCTAACAACACTAACTCTTTGGTCCAAGCAACATATGACCCAATAGAATCTTTCACAAAATACATTTCACTTGGAAAGGGTGTCGCGAGGATGGCACTAGAAGAAATAACTTTAAAAAAGGAAACACAAACATTGTTTTCTCCTAACACTATATTATGAACCTTCTCATTTGGTTCATTCCTATCGAATATGATCCCCTCGAAAACAATGTTAGTTTTATTGTCAATGGCCAACCTACATTATCTAGCCTAAATTACAAAAAAATCACATTAAAATTCAGCAATTTATTGGCCCCAACCAAGTAAAACTACATAAAATTCATCCAACCAAGTAAAACTACAAAGTTATCACCATCGACAAAAGTGATCCCATTATCTTTGAACAAGACAGTGTGACACCCCGCCTACTTTAATCACGGATGATTAGTCATTTATCAAAATAAACAAGAATCGCATTTGGTTCATTCTTAGCATCATTGTCGAAAACTAGTTTTAAATTACTAACCACCTATGTTAAATTAACCCGATGTCAATTTTATCTTTCATTAACATAAAAAAATGATGAAATTAAAACTGAATAACTCATCGAAAAAAATATAGAAGTTTGAATCATCATGCAATAAATATATAAATAATGAATACCGAATAAACCATCAGTTCCAAAAACAAACTCCAAATCACAAGTCTAGAGTAATAAAATAAATCCAGGTACATCGTCTGTTAAATAAAACACAAATGTATCAAATAAAAGGGTCAATTTGCCCAAATGAAATTATTGAATCAACAACCTAGTCTAAGAATGAATAATAGAAGTGTGTATTAAAAGTCCTGCAAGCCTCCACAATGCTACAACTATGCATCACTGGAATGAGCCCTCATGATTGGCATCCCTATGGCTAGACACCTAAAATATTTTTGTAAAAATATTTTGATATGGGTCAGAGCCCAAAATTATTTGAAAATATTTTTCATGTAATTAAAATGAAATAGTTAAATATGCATTAACACCTTTCATATTTAAGCGGGTGTCTCACTCTCTTGAGATATTACTCACCCCTCAACAATTGTGCACACCTAATGTTTACCTTCTAACCCAACTAGTTATACTATCCCACCTAGCTATTCCTATTACACATATTTTTTTCACTTTACTCTATCCCGAGTATTTCTTTCTTTGGTTTCCTTAGTTATTTTACCCTTTAACTTAGTGAATCATTTCCACTTTAATTGATTATATCATATTCACACTAGTTATATAAATATTACATTGAAACCTTGCAGTTTTAACCCGTATATAATTTATCTACTCTATTATATACGTATGAATATACTACAACAATCGCACACATGTCACGTATAATAACCATCCTTCCGAGTGCTAAGTCATTGGATGCTTGTCTCTAAAAATACTATCATCCCAGGCATACTCACTCTAAATCGGTTACCATAAATCAGTTAACTCACACCAAAATAGGTAATTAAAATTGCAAACGAAGTGGAGGCAGTCATATTTCCCCGAGAGTGAGATAGAATCATGCCCAAAAAGTCCAATCTCAAAATAAATCACACAATAAAATACCGAACGATATGACCTGGGAACTATACTCTCCCTGCATTCACTAGCCAAGAGATTCACCCACGTTGCGTAACCTTCTCTGATAGCACTAGAGGGGTATGTATTCATATAAATATCATGCACACCAATATATATATATATATATATATATATATATATATATATATATATATATATATATATATATATATATATATATTATGCTGTCTCTATACCCATATATATATAAATAACTACAAAACCGGCGTAACCATGCCTAACACCTGTAGCACTAGCTAATAATCCCCGAGTCTATTTTATGACTCTTATTTTTTTTAATTTCACATCCATTAAATAAGTTAACATAGCTTCACTTGCTAAGATTCCTGGGCGCACCCAATCGGCATGTATATAACCATTTATGAATTTATTTCATTCAATTCATTATTTATGTGCCACACATTTTTCTCATTTTCCCAAGCCCAATTATATCCACCCATAATCACAAGGCCCCTATTTATTTTTCACTAAATAAATAAGTCTAGAACAACCCCCCAAAGAAATTTGAGCCTTGAATTTATATAGGCAAAATTGCTTGAAATCAGTTACCATAGATCGATCGATCGACCTTAGACGCATGAAACTTCTTCCCCCAAGCTGTTTTCCCCAGTTTTAACCATTAAAGCTTCATAGTTTCTTCTCAAAACTCAACCCAATCATAACCAATGTTTATTACACGATTCAAGCAATTTCTAATCATCATAAACCTCATTAAACATCAACGATTTCTTCTTAAATTAGTTAATTCACAAATTGAGTTTTCTCCCTTTTATTCAATTTCCCTCATTCAATTCGATTCTATACTCCAAGTTAAATGCGATTAGATATTGGGTTTTGGCTGGAATTTAGATTCCAACAATATATGATGTCATCTCTTCAATAATTAAACATTAATTTCACATTTAATGCTCAAATCCCGTAAATCTCATTTTAACATATGACAACCCTCCAAAAAATGGCTTTGTCTACCATGATATGAACATGAGTTTTTACAATTAAAATCAAAAGAAAATTAATTACTTGCCTTTCTAGATTCGTAGAGTCTAATTACACATTGTAGGAGATGAATCGTTTCTGAATCTGCCCCGAATTTGGCTTCTTAAGCTCTCTTCCTTCTTCCTTTCTCTTATCTCTCAATTTATAGGGTTTAGATTTTGATTAATGGCTGGCTCTTAACTCTAAAACTTAGGTTAAATATCCTTAATCTCTAAATTAGGCTAACGAGCCAAGCCCAAATGACCCGAATATCCCCGTATAGGTTGGGTTATGTCTAAAAAGGTCTCGAGACCCAATTACTACCACCGGGTATTCTATTTTGACTATCCCGACCCTTTCAGAACAATCCATGACCTCGAAATCTCCATTCGAGTCACCTTACAATAATTTTCTATCTCAATCTTATATAGTCTACACGCGACTCTTGGTTGAGATATAATATCGTTAGGTCACTATTACTCGCTATGACGTAAAATAATCATTTACTATTAACTTAGTAATTATATTGCATAAATATTAATCATTATCTCTAACGATTAATATTTTAATAACAACATACTAATTAATTTAAATAAATTACGTCACACGTGTAATTTAAAAAACCGAATTAATTAAATATTTATTACTCATAAATATGGGGTGTTAGATACTTCCCCCCTTACAAAGGAATTTTACCATCGAAATTTGGACATACCTATGGTGAATAACTCTGGATACTTCTCACGCATGTCATCCTCCCACTTCCACGTCGACTAGTCAATATTGTGGTTCCCCCACTGAACTCGAACCAAGGGTAACACCTTAGACCGTAGCGTAAGCTCACTATGATCAAGTATTGCCACCGATCTCTCTTGATACAATATATCTAGCTGCAAGTCTATCTCCCTTAATGGAGCATGCCCGAAATCCCTCTCTTAACTCTAGTACCTCTTCAGCGATGACACATGAAACACGTCATGAATCTGCTGTAAGTGCTCCGGTAGTCCTAGCCTATATGCCACTAGTCCCACCCTCTCGATAATCGAAAATGGTCCTACATATCTCGGCGCTAGTTTTTCTTTCTTGTCGAACCTCATGACCCCTTTCATAGGAGACACCTGTACCAAAACCTGGTCACCAACCTTTAGCTATATGTGCCTCATGTCTACGTCATCATAACTCTTCTTCCTGTCTTGAGCTATACGGATGCGTCCTCAAACTAGTAACCAGTAATCGGACGATCGACAAGGCCATCCATACAGTGCCTAAAATAGTGCCATGATGATGGTGAACTAGTAGGAGTTGTTATACGTAAAATTCACCAATGGAAGATATTTCTCTCTTCCTCCCCTAAAGTCAAGAATGCACATCCTCGGTATATCCTCAAGAATATGATTAACCCACTTCATCTACCCATCTATTTGTCAATGATAGACTATACTCAACTATAAATCCATGCCCATGGCCTCTTGAAATCTCTGCCAGAAGTGGAACACAAAAATCTTATCCTGATTCGACACAATGTTAATCGGAACACCGTGCAGCCGCACTATCTCAGCAATAAACAATTGCGCATGTTGCCTTATCTCAAAATTTGTACGAACCGGTGGAAAGTGAGCCTGATTAGTCAATCGATCCACAATCACCCAGATATAATTGTGACCTCGCTGCGATAATGGTAACCTGGTAATGAAATCCATGGAGATGATCTCCCATTTCCACACTGAAATCTCAAGTGGCTGCAACATCCCCGTCGATCTATGGTTATCTACCTTCACTAGCTGGTAGGTAGTATTCTGATACACTTTGAGACAAACTCCGATATGTCCTTCTTTATCCCCGACCACCAATATTGCCTACACATATCCTAATACATCTTATCCCCACTGAGATTTACCATAAACCTCAACCCGTGAGATTGTGACATCACTAAAAGCCTCAAATTCTCATCCTCTGGAACCACGAGTCTCCTATTAGAGTTCATGCCTCCCTCTGAAGAAATCTAATTAGACTCTACCCCATTAGCTAACAACTTGCGAATCCTGTCCTGGAAATAATGATCTTCTTCATGTGCTTTCACCACCCTCATAATAATCTTAGGCATAACAACCAATAGGAATATGCAGGATCTAGCAACCTTATCATCGTGTCGAAGCTCTCTCCACTTCTCCTTCCAAACCTCTGATATCTCCCCATTCAAACATCAGCTTAGTGTGTTTGCCACCACGTTAGCCTTCCCAAGATGATACTGAATATCAAATTGGTAATCCTTCATGAAATCTAACCTCCTCCTCTGTCTCATGTTCAGATACTTCTGCATGAAAAAATACTTAAGTGATTAATGAACCGTGAACAATGTTAACTGCTCCCCCAAAAGATAGTGTCTCCAAATCCTCAAAGAAAACACAATCGTGACTAGCTCCAAGTCATGTGTGGGGTACTCTCATGGAAATTAAGATTGTGAGATGCATAAGCTATAACTCTCTCCTCATGCTGCAATACACCCCCAAGTTCCAGTAAGGATTCATTTGTGTAAACACGGTACTCCACTCCTCCCTTAGGCAGTGAAAGTACAGGTGATGAGGCCAATTTATCCTTGTGCTCATCAAAAGCTAAATAACAACAGTCATCCCAAAAAATGGCACCCCTTGAGAGTCAGGTTCGTCAATGGACCCGTAATCTTTGAGAAACCCTTGATGAATCGCCAATAATCTCCTACTAGCCCTAAAACATTACGAACCTCAGTCCATGTCGTGGGATGTCCCCGCTCCTTCACCACTGATACCTTACTTAGATCAACAGTAATACCCCTGTCAGACACAATGTGGCCCAGAAACTATACCTTTCGAAACCCAAAACCCACACTTCTCAAACTTTACGTACAACTGATGATCCCATAGTGTCTGTAAAACCGTAAGAAAATGCTCGACATGCTCATCCTCAAAACGAGAGTAAACCTCAATATTGTCGATGAACATAATCACAAACTAGTCAAGGAACTCTCTGAAAACCCAGTTCATTCATGAACACTGCTGGTGCATTGGTGAACCCAAATGGCATCACTTTAAACTCTTAGGACCCATATCGTGTCAAAAAAGTAGTCTTAGGAACGTACTCCTATCTGACGCGTAAATGATGATAACCAGACCTCAAATTTATTTTGGAGAAGTAAGCCGATCCCCTCAACTGATCGAACAGATCATCGATATGAGGCAGCAAGTATTTATTTCGGATCATGACCTTGTTCAACTCCTTGTAATCAATTCATAACCGAAGTGATTCATCCCTCTTCTTAATGAACAACCCCGGCGCACCGTATGGTGATGTACTCCATCTAATAAAACCTTACTCAAAAAGATGTTGAATCTGCTCCCTCAACTCTTTCATCTCAGATGAGGCCATACGATAAGGCGCTCAGGTGATAGGCCTTATACCCGACACTAAATCAATAACAAACTCAATATCCCAACTAGGCGGTAGACCGAGTATCTCCTGAACTATGTCCTCAAAATCCCTCACCACTAGAATCGAATCAAAATATACAACCACCTCGTGTGACGCCTCGTCCTCAATATAATACAGGTGTGTGCTTGACCCTCCCTCATGAAGAGGCATCGCCACCAACAACATCTCTTACCTTGTAATGGAGAACACAATAATCCTCCTAAAACAATCCACCATCGTCTGATATCCCTCTAACCAATCCATGCCCAAGATAACATCGTAACCCTCCATATATGAAACTAGGAGGTCGGAGGCAATATATAATCTCCCCACATCAATATCCACACCCTTACAGATCGAGTGTATAAGATACCCACTACCAAAAGCCGACTCTACACACATAATCAGATTATCGGTTGTCTCTAATAAACGGGTCGCACATGAAAATTTGGTAGCTATAAATGAGTGTGATGCCCCGATATCAAATAAAATCCTACCCTCAAGTCCGTGAATAAGAAATGTACCCTCTACAGGAGTTCGTACCTATGGGTCCTATTGTATAACCGCATCTCAGATGCTATAGACCCGTCCGTACTATAACATCTCCTGATGTGGTGGGGTTGGTTGTGCTAGTGATGTCGGGGGTAACTGTGCCTTTTGCCCCTGCTAAGCACCCTTATGTTATGGTCCTCTAACCCTATGTGGAAACTTCCTCTTCATATGACCTATCTTCCTGCGCACAAAGCAACGCCCCTGGAAGTTGCACTTCCTCTAGACCTGTC
The DNA here is from genome assembly GCA_949130495.1 of Sambucus nigra. Taxonomy (NCBI): domain Eukaryota; kingdom Viridiplantae; phylum Streptophyta; class Magnoliopsida; order Dipsacales; family Adoxaceae; genus Sambucus; species Sambucus nigra. The sequence continues at coordinate 109,779,412 of OX422224.1, read as the reverse complement.
GATCCTATCGAGGTTGTCCCTACTATTAGCCCCTGTGGCCTCGACCCTACTGGCCTCCCCCATTGTTCCATTAGCCCTGAAGGACCTAAGGAGCTGCTGCTACTTCTACTGAGGACCCTGCTGGACATACTAGTAACCTCCCTTAGGTTGGTAACCCCCAAATCTAAATCTCTTGGCAAAATCCCCCTGCCGAGAATCTTGCCCCGCTGTCTGCTTGTTTGTTATTGCAGTGTTCCAATAGCACCATTTCCGCATCCCTTACCCTGATGGATAGGCTCACTCCCCCTTTTGCTTCCCAAAACATCCCACCTCGAAATAAATAACACAATAAATTATAGGACGATATGACCTCGGTACTATACTCTCCCTGCATTAACTAATTAGGGGATTCATCCACATCACGCAACCTCCTCTAATAGCACTAGAGGGGCATGTATTCACCTGAGTATCATGCACACCGATATTTATAAATTAAACACACACACACACACACACACACACATAGGTAAAGGTTTATAAGTGGACATAAAAGATAAATATTTTAATGAACCAAAACAAAAAACACCCAACAACCCATTAATTTTAATTCTTATGTTGTAATTGGTCTGCGCAAGTGTCAATAAACAAGTGTGTCAATCGTTCCCCAATACCCTCCCCTCCACCACCACGGTAGCCCTTCTTCCATCAGGGCTGCCATGGTAGTGGTGGTGGTGGGGTGTAAATTTTTTTTTGATTGACACGCATGTCCATTGGCTCTGGTGCGGACCAATTACAACATGAGAATTAAAATTAATGGGTTGTTGGGTGTGGTTTTGTTAAGGTTCATTACAATGTTCATCTTTTATGTTCACTTCTTAACCTCTCCATATATATATATATATATGCTGTTTCTATACCCGTATATATAAATAACTACAAAATCGGGGTAACCGTGCCTAACACCCATAGCACTAACCAATAATCCACGAGTCTATTTACCAACTCTTATTTTATTTAATTTCACATCAATTAAATAATTTAAGTTAGCTTCACGTACTATGATGCCCAGACGCACCCAATCGGCACGTATATAATATTTTGAGAATTTATTTCACTAAATTCATTATTTACGTGCCATACATTTTTCACACTTTCCTAAGCCCAATTATATCCACTCATAATCACTATTCCCCCTATTTATTTTTCACTAGATAAATAAGTCTAGAATAAACCCCCAAAGAAATTTGAGCCTAGAATTTAAATAGGCGAAATTGCCTGAAATCAGTTACCATCGGTCGATCGATCGACCTTGAATGCAAGAAGCTTCTTCCCCTAAGCTATTTTCCTCCATTGTTAACCATTGAAACTCAACCCAATCGTAGACAATGCTTATTACATGATTCAAACAGTTTCTAATCATCATAAACCTCATTAAACATCAATTATTTCTAATTAAATCAGTTAGTTCACAAATTGGGTTTTCTCTCTTTTATTCAATTTTCCTTATTCAATTTGATTCTATACTCCAAATTAAATGCGATTAGCTACTGAGTTTCGACTCAAATTCAGATTCCAACAACATATGATACCATCTCATCATTAATTAAATATTAATTTTACATTTAATGCTCAAATACCCCAAAACTCATTTTAACATGTGACAACCATCCAAAAAACGGATTTGTCTAAACCTACCATGATATGAACATGAGTTTTTGCATTTAAAATCATAAGAAAGTTAAATACTTACCTTTCTAGATTTATAGAGTCTAATTACCCATTGTAGGAGATGAATCTTTCTGAATCCGCCCAAATTTGGCAGCTTAAGCTCTCTTCCTTTCTCTCCTCTCGCAATTTGTAGGGTTTAGAGTTTGATTAATGACTGCCTCTAACTCTAAAACTTAGTTTAAATATTCCTAATCCCAAAATTAGGCTAACGGGCCAAGCCAAATAACCCAAATACCCCAGTGTGGGCTCGATTATGTCTAAAAAGGCCTCGGGATCCAATTACTACACCCGGGTGCATTATTTTGACTATCTCAACCCTTCCAGAATCAACTGTGACCTCGAATTTTCCATCCAAGTCACCCTTCAATAATTTTCTATGTCGACCTCATATAGTCTACATGCGACTCCCGATTGCGATATAATATTGTCATGTCATTATCACTCATTATGACGCAAAATAATCATTGACTATTCACTTAGTAATTATATTGCTTAAATAATAATCATTATCTCTCCTGATTAATATTTTAATAGCCACATACTAAGGAATTTAAAAAAATTACGTCACACGTGTAATTTGAACAATCGAATTAATTAAATATTTATTACTAAAAAATACGGGGTGTTATGTTTCGTACTTTTATCAACAGCTATCGAAGAAGGTTTCTTACTTTTGAAAGAAGCTATTGAATGAGGTTGTAACTTTTCACTATGTGTTACACCACTATCTTTGAACTATGCCAAAGAAACACAAAAACAAATTGTAATTACAAAAAAAATCACAAAGCCTTAATGCTATGCGTTTGTATAATTATCTTTGTGTAATTATACCTTCGAAAAAAGTGATTGTATTGCAATTTTTCCACCCAAAATTGAATGCTTTATGTTTTCACTTTCACGCATATAGGAAGCAACTTTCTCAGCTCGGGGTGCGATTGTTTGGTCTGCGAAAATCGGCTCAGTTCTTAACTTCAATTGAGCTTCCATATCTTTTAATCTTTTCTTGCTTGTCTTAATTTAGATTCTAACTCCCCAATATGTCTCTTGGAACCACGTTTGGAAGATTGAAGTACCTTGTGGGAACAACTCCGAATCCCAACCCCCAAACACAACTCGAGTGTTCGGGAGTACCCAATGTCATAGTGAGAACATCATTGCTTGATTCGGTGACTAAACTACCATCTTTAACATATATTTTCAATTCAGCCTACAATGAAGTAGATTCATTATTTTAGAATGTAATCTAAATATTATTAGAATTACACATCATGCACTAGAAAATACCAAATAAAGGAACTTATGTCGTAATTGATAAAAACTAACCATTTTCTCTTCCACATCTTTTAATGAATCATCTCCATATTCACCATATTTTTTTAATGTCCTTTCAACCATAAGAAACTTTTGTTATCTTCATATTTCGAACCCATCTTCTTTTTCTAGTATCAATTGTCAAAAAAATCATATTATTAAAGAATAATTCAATGTTAAAGTTCAAAGCATCACAAATTTAATTAAACTACTCATACTAAAACATACCAAATCTTCAGCAAGACCGGTGTAACCCGTTTTGCACATACGATGATTGTAATTGACCTTGAATCGCGTTTCCCTTTGTACCTCACTTACAATAGTATAAATCAAAGCAAGAACTTAGAAAAGAAAAAAAGTACCACACAAATCTTCAACTATTTTTTCAATTATACCTCAAATCCTTTCGTTAGCCTGCTGCAAACAAATTCAGTGCACACATTCTTATTTTGGTGGAGGATGTTTGAAAAGCCCATGTTAGTGTCTCAATGGTCTTATCCAAAGTCTTTTAAGTTTTTTTAACGCTTTCCAACTGCAACCCATAGAAGACATCACCATCCTCTTGTTGTCCAAATCAATATCAAATTTGATCTGAAAAAGAAAGATGTTGAATACATGTCTTAAAATCAGTGTAAAGATGTTAACTGAAAATAGGTGCTGCCATGAACAAACAGTGGCTGATTATATATATATATATATATATAGTGACAGTTGTGGATGAATACTGACATAATGGTTTGACAGTAAGGGTTTTCTTGGGCATGCTGTTATGTACCTATTGTGACCCATGAGAGGTTAGGGCCATCTTTGTGCTTGAATGCCTAAGATTCAACCCCCATTTTTCAAGGTTCTTCATAATTGTTTCTTTGTCAAAGTAACATCAAGGTTTTTTTTCCTAAATCTTAAGCGCAAGGACCCAACTCTCGGCCTTGGTACTAACTCTATCGGGAATATCCTAATGGGGAATGTTGTTCTATTTTGGTACTCATATCGAAGGCAACCCTCTCAACTATTTAATATCCACACATACATACATCAAAAATGCATTTCATTCTTATGGAAACCCTCTCAACTATTTAATGTACTGCAAATTAAAATTATTCATTTCATTATATGTTAATTAAATGTAAAAGAGAAAAATTGTCAAAATATGAAGCCAAAAATAATAAGCCATAGTCTAGAATAAATGTCACATAGCCTATATTCCATACATTCAATTTCCAAAATTAACTGTTATATATTCCACATAAAAAATAAAAAAAGTTGGACAATGTCACCAAACAAGCTTACATTTAAAGCAACTATAATGATCATAACATTAATGATCATAACATTAATAATAAAGAACATTTCAAGCAGTAATGATCATAACATCGTCTAACACAATTATGTTGGTTTATTTTCTATCCATGTCCCTTCACAATCTTCACGCATATAAGTTTCAGAAGATTCCTCAACCACATCAAAAGATCCAATACTTGGCAAAACTTTAGTGCAAATATCATCCCTGGAACATTAATCATTGAGATCATCTTCATCATCTTAATCATAGTAATCCCTTTGACTAGTTGACAATACAATTGAATATTTAGGATTTATTTGGTCATGAACATAGAAAACATAATTCACTTGAGAGCCTAGGATGAAAGAATTAGATTTATGACTAACTTTATCAAGATCGACGGATGTGAAACCAAGCTCATCTATGTTAATTCCGTTTTTGTTGTGAATCCAATAACGCTTGAATAAAGGAATCTGAATTGAAAAATATTCAAGCATCCATATCTTTCTTATAACACCGTAGAAAATCATATCGGTACAAACATGATTGTTATCCTTTGGACTAGCTATCTGTAGCATCTTAGCAACAAGACTCACTCCAGTGTTTTGGATTACTCGTGCACCATCACGATCCTTTGTTAGGTAACAAACACCGCTAATGACATATCCATAAACTTTGATGACGTCTCGATGAGATCCACGAGCAATCCATTTTAAGTTATGTGAGATATTGTTGTTTGGGATTTGTTCTTGAAGAACGACCTATCAATATAAGAATTTTAGTTACTTACAAAACAAAATTCAAATTAACATATTAAAATAGTGGTATATTTCGTCTTTATTCTCACTTTTGTTTTTATTATTAGACTTCACCAACTATTTAGTTTTACTTTACACTTTGCCGCTATATTCCACTAATTGGTATTAAGACTTCGACATTGTTTTTCACTAGAATTTCATAAGTGTTTATACTTTGCAACTAATAAATATAAAAACACTGGAATTGTTTAAATGAAAACTAAAAAAGGGGTAATATCTAATGAATATTAAAGTGGTGGTTAATTCAACATGTCCCTAAATTAATCATATACCCTTTTACTCAACCAACGGATAAAGGTGTGGTTGTGCTCATCTTTAAGCTAGTTTTTCTTTTTTCTTTTTCGAGGATGGGTTTCTTTCAAGTATTGTTCATGCTCCCTAACAAGGCATTAATGAGTAACGCATCATTAGTTATTAATATATCAAGAGATAAGTATGTGGGGGAAGTAACCTCATGTTAATGGGAAATTAGAAAAGTCATACTCTATATAAGGTTGAACATCATTCGTGTTATGTAAGACATGAACATGTTCCTGCTCCAAGGACATGCGATAAATTTCAACAACATTTGAACCTCATATTATTTTATTATCATCCATAGTCACCAAAATTCCAATTGAATCAAATTTCGATAAAAAATTTGGAGCAAAAGTCAATAGCTTCTTCTACTATGTAACATTGAGCAATACAACCTTCCGGGTGATTACGATTTCTCACATAACCCATTAATACTTTAATGTACCTAGCACATTAAAAAAAACTAAATCTATACACTTATTTACTTATATTGATACATGATAGTAAAGTAGATTCACCAAACCTTTCAATTTTGTACATCCAGCGAAAGAAAATAGGATCGAAAAGTTTGACCTCTCTCACAAGATGCACCATTAAATGCACCACGGTGTCAAAGAAGGATGGTGGAGAGTATTTTTCTAGCCAAAACAATGCGATTGCAATTTCATTCTGAATTTCTTTTAGTTTTTACAAGTTCACTACTTTGGCACAAAGGGCATTGAAGAAAAAGCATACTTTCATGACCACATATCTCATATATTTTGTCAACACCAATCGAATTGAAATTAGAAGAAGTTGTTTTATTAGAATATGGAAATCACTAGACTTCAAGCCATATAATTTCAAATCTTCCATGGAGATAAGGCTTCCAAAATTATAAGAGTACCCATTAGGGACCTTAAGGTAATGCAAAGTTTGGCAGAACATTTTTCTTTCCTCTCTCGATAACGTATAACATATTGACGATAAGTATGTACCTTTTTTCATTAACCTGTGGTGCTAACTCACTTTTGAAGACGATTTCCTCAAGGTCGAGTTGACACTTCACCTCGTCTTTCATTTTTCCTAAAATATTAAGCAAGGTTTCAATGATACTATTGCAAACATTCTTTTAAATGTGCATGACATCTAAGTTATGCCGAATAGGAAAATCCTTTCAATAAGGAACTTATAAAAATATCAATTTTTTCTTCCAAAAATATTTAATCCCATCGCTACTACAACCGCCTTTTTTTTTAATGAAAATTAGATACCCTCCTCGGTCTTGTACACTTTCATTATTTCTTCAAATTAACTGTTCTCATCGTTTTTACTTTCTTTCCCCATAAAACCTTAAGTCTCCCAACTTTTATCAATATTTGTTCCCCGCTTAAAGGTTCAAGGGAGGCTTGGAACTCTTTCTCATCGTTAAAAGACTTTTCTAGATTTAAAATGGATCGTCTTGTGGAAGGTATCTCATATGTCCCATATAAACGCACTTGCCACAGTGTCGTAGTCTGGTGGAATATGTTTTTTCACTACATATTGGACAAGCATTATATACCTAAAAAACATTTCTAGATATCTGTATGCTAGAAAATCATTAATTGTCCACAACAGTATTGGCCGCATAGTAAAAGATTATTTTTGAAAGGCGTTGTAGGCTTTGAATCCTTTATGCCATAAGGTATTCAGATATTCTATTAATGGAGCCAAATAAACATCTATATTATTTCCCAATTGTTTTGGAACCGATGTCAACATAGTCAACATTGTAAGATTTCTCTTCATAAACAAATTCCAATTCAAAGTTATATGTGTTCAACATGACCGACCAACAAATATACATACTACTAAGGGAACTATGAGGATTAATTTCGTCCGCTGATAGTTTTAATCAAAGATTTCTTGGTTTTGCTGCAAAATCGGGACACTTTTCGTCAACTAATTTCCATGTTGGTGAATCTGCTCCGTGAAGCAACAAACCATCAACAATTCTATCATCTACATGCCATGTTAGAGACTTAGGGGTCTCTGCAGATTGAAACGGCCTTTTAAATCTTGAAATGGGTGAAAAGTACAATAACATTATTTTAGGAACACCTTGTTTCCCCTCATCCCTTTTTTGTTCTTTTAAATTCTTATTCTATTTAATCCTCGATGTTCCACAAGTGGGGCATTCTACTGCTTCTTTATACTCTTTTCTATAGAGTATATAGTCATTCGGGCATGCATGTATCTTCTAAAAGTCCATTCTAAATACCAATAGTCAAAGTTTTGCCTCATTATTGGATGAAAGTAATATGTTGTCATCCGGAATTATTTCGGCAATGATTGATAACATATTTGAGAAGTATTTATTGGACATCGCTCTTTGTGTTAAAATTGAATAGCTTGATGATAACAAATAACTTTTTATACTTTTTACATTTTTATACAATGGGTTCTCTGCATCTTCAAGTAACTTTTGAATTTTTTTTGTATATCGTGTGAAGCCTTCTTTTATTGCCTCCACCATTTCAATTAACTCTTCAACATCCTCCATGGTATCCATATTACGATAGTTAGAGATAGGATCACCCATATTAACATCGGGAAGTGTTTGATGATGATCCTCCTCTCCGCGCCATTTTCATACAGTATAATTCGGATCGATACCCGAACTCTACAAATGTTGTCTGATTTCTTTGACACCCATTTTTAATCTATTCTCACACTGATTATAGGTGCATCGTATGAAGTTCTCATCCAATGAGGCATTTTGATCAACCCTAAGAAAATGATTAATCCTTTCTATGTATTCTTTTGATAATCTGCCCTTGCTCATCTAAAACTTTTCCATTCCAACCCAAGTATGTAAACCACCACAAGTGAGATATAAGCAATAAAAGATATGTAATTGTTAAGCATAATGAAATATTATATAACATAATAAATTCACACCATTAGAAAATGTTGTAGAAGCATAATATTGCTCTAAAACTATCACAACAACTACCAAAGGCACCAACACCTAATAATAGTAAGACTCAATTAACCATAACTAACCAACTCAAGAATATTGCCACAACATTAAAACTATACAACCAGAACCAATTCTAATCATTGAAGTATTTCAATTCACAAAATTATTATCATTTGACGGGTAAAACTAAGTTATAAAATTAAACATAAATTGATAAAACTATATATATATATATATATATATATATATATATATATATATAGGATCACAAGTGGACTTAAAAGGTGGACTTTTTAATGGAACTTAACAAAAAACACCTAACAACCCATTAATTTTAGTTCCTATAGTGTAATTGCTCCTTGCCAGCTACAATGGACACGCGTGTGACCCGAGGCCCCCTTACCCCCTACCCCTACCCCGCACCAACCCCTCTAACCCCACCATGGCAGACCACTAGTTAAAAAAAAATTAAGTTTCTAGAATGTTTACTCAGAGGGGCTTCCATGGTGGGGATGCGGGGGTGGGGGGGTGTAAAAAAAATATTCGATCGACATGCGTGCCCGTTGTCACTAGCGCGGACCAATTACAACATAGGAATTCAAGTTAATGGTTGTTATGTGTTTTTTGTTAAGGTCCATTAAAAACTTTGCTTTTTAGGTCCACTTGTGATCTTCTCCCTATATATTTCTCACGCATACCCCAATTTGTTTACCGCTAACATGGACCATTTTTGATAAAATAGTAAAAATAATATTTTTGGGCTAATTTTTTTATGGTCTTTAAATATTTCAGTAGGACCATAAAAAAATCGGCTCAAAATAATTGGTTTTACTATTTTAAAAAAATCGGTCAAAATTTTTCTGTTTTTAACAACTTAAAAACTGACAAAGTTTGACCATTTTTTTTAAAATAGAAAAATAATTCATTTTGAGATGATTTTTTATGGTCCTTCTGAAATTTTTAAAAACCATAAAACAAAATCAGCCCCCATTTGTTTTTTACTATTTAAAAAAAATGATTTGCATAGAGGGTATGCAAACTGGGTATGCATGATATATATATATATATATATATATATATATATATATATTGTTGATGTAAAAAATTAGATTATATTTAATTATTTAATCACAGATAAATAAAATGAGACAAAGAACTTTTAAAGTGGTTCAGCCTTATAAGAATGGCCTACGTCCACTGTTTCTGTTATTGCTGACTGTTTAGGAATTCTCGATTACAAGTTTTCTCAAGAAATTCCGATCCCTTTACAATGAGGATCATACAATGTATTTATAGCCCTAAGGCTGTAATGTGAAAGGGTAATATATTAAATGTCCCTTAAGCGTATACATCTGTATGATAATAAGAATTTAATGCGCAGTCGAACTGTTGGGTTATCCTGCTATTAATGCTTTGTTCGAGGTGCAGCTCGGACCGCCTGAACTGCTCGGACCGCCTAAGTTCCTCGGTACTCAAAAGTTCCTCGGAGAGTTCTTGTAGGTCGAAGCGTCTGAGTTAATCGGGGAAGCAGATTTCCTCGTTGCAGTATGGTTCCTCGGAGTCGAGGTGTTGTTCGTAAGTGTTTATTGCTGCCATGTAGATTGCCACGTGTCTTCTCCCAATTGAGCCATGTCAGCAGACTAAATTTGGTATCAACAGAAGCCCCCAATGTTTCATAGTTAGAAATTTGAGGAGTGTGGAACATTCTTTCTCGATATATGGCGGTTTTAAATGGTTATCCTGAAATCTAGGAGTGTTTCATTTGTATTTATTTTTCCTTCCAAATTTGTAGAATCAGGCTTTTTTGAATTTTTATAACCGCCTCGATCTCCGCGTACTTTTTATCCTTCTAGCCACCGGTAGCGTAATCATTTCTTTTTTTAATCATTAACTTTACCTTTTCCCAAGATAAGGTATTTAAGCATCACAGACAATCCCATCGTCTTCTACTTTTTCAAATTTATATCTTCGAGTTTTCCATTGTCTTACTCTCTTGTGCGTTCATCCTTTTCATCGTTCCTTGTCAACAGATCCACTCTTTTTTTGTAAGATATTCTTCCTTCTTCTTCATTTCCTTTATTCATTATGGTTTACCTTGTTGAATCTCTTGATAAATTTCGTTCTGATTTTTCTATTCCTTCATGGGTTGTTCTAGAGGAACTTTCTGAACCTTTCAATTATTTTCGTTTGGCTGAGGGACATTGGTTCCACAGTCTCTTTATTACTGAATGTGGCTTTTCTTTTCCTCTAAATCCTTTATGTCTAGAATTCTGTCAATATTTTGACGTTGTTCCTGCAAGAATAGCCCCCAATACATGGAGAATTGTTAAAGGGGTTCATAGACTAAATCAAATTCATGGAACTCGCATAGGAATTCTAGAAATCATGTTTTGTTATAGATGGGCTGTTGGTGATAATACTTTTTATTTAATAACTAGATTTTTAAATAGGGCTTCAGTGGTCAATCTCCCAGATGCCAATAGGGACTATTTTGAGCATGGGGTTGTTATAAAAAATTGGCAACATGCTCCTTTATCTGGAGATGAAGTGTATCAGGGTCCCAGATGCCCTCCCTATGGCAATAGGATAGGTTATTTTCATTTCATTTTATTTATTTTGAGATTATGCTTCCTTTATGTTTGATAAAATGTGCCACTGATATTTTAATTTTGATTTATTTGCAGTTGACAACAAAAGAAAGTGTCCAAAAGAGGCAGACGTTAATATAAGGCACTTGAAACTTATCTGGAGTTTGCATCAGACTGTTGCCGACGAGCACATTAGGTCAGCTTCATATTTGCTACAATACAAGAGTTACACCTCCTCTTTCACTGCTCGTCCGGTGATAAGCGACGCAGAACCCATACCAGCCTCTACAAGTTCTTCACCTGAGTCACACATTCCTTTGAGTGAAAGGATGTAGAAAAGAAGTCCTCCCACCCTTTTCGAGAAACCTGCCTCTGGTGCTGGAGAGGAAAAAAGAAGTAAGCTTGATGTCACAGGAGAAGGGACAAAGAAAATTGATGCATCTTCCTCGGCTACTCCTGTGAAGGTGGTTGAGAAGCCCCCAGTGGCCCCGAGCAAGGCTGCTGCTCCAGGCGAAGTGATTGTCATACCACCGACCAAGAGTTCCTCCTTGGTCGAAACTATTCCTGTTCCTTCGAGGAGGCTGAAGAAGAGCTCCTCTATCAATTTGGCTAACACCGTCTCTCAGCCCCCGACTAGTGGAGTTCCCACTTTTGTTCCCCCTAGCTCTGCTATGAGCTCGGTGAAGACTTGGATCATTCCCGAGATCCAAGGTATTGAATAAAATCTTTCTCGAGACACCGTTACTACACTAGCATCTCGTCACATTGCTTCTGTAAGTCCCATAGTCTTAAATTTTCATTCTTTCCTTTTTTTTATCTATGCACTAACTTGCTTTCATTTTCTTTTCACAATTGGTGAGCTATTTTAATACAGTTTTGAAGAAAGATGAAGCTATTAAAGCTTTAAGCTCCTCGTCTGGTGTAGGGGAAGCTTTGGTAGGCCTGGCGCAGTCTCTGAAAGATTCTCGTCAGAAATATGATGATGAAAAGGCAGTCTGGGAGAAGAAGCTTGCTTCGACTAAGCAGGAGAAGGCTCAGATTATTGAAGTCTCCAAGGGGTTGGAGAGAAAAATGAATGATTTGGAGAAGAAGAATAAAGAGCTCGAAGGAAAGCTCAAGAATGCTGAGAAGTTTGAAGATAAACTCAAGACTGCTGAGGAGGAATTAGGTCGACTTCGGGAAGTAAGTCGTCAGAAGGAGGAGGTTGAAAATAAATTGAAAGCTACTGATGACATTCTTTTTGAGAAGATTTTCGCAGAGAAGACAAAGAGGAAGTTGGTTGTGAAGAAATCTTTTAGTGCTGGATGGGATAAGGGGTGGAACAAAGGCTTGGCTGCCATGATGTCATAAGTAGAATATGGCAGCCTAAAATACTTTAGAGATGGGTGGGTCGTTGCTCTACAAGAGATGAAAGTTGATGAAACTTCTGAACTATTTCAGCGTCACATCCCTGGTCCCCCTCCAACTCCTGAAGACGAAGAAGAGGACGAAGCTGCCTCTGAGGAGTCTTCCATGGTGATGGGAGATCAAGTTCCTCCTCCCCCAGTCATCCAGCCTACTAATGAGGAACTTCAGCAACTCGTTACTTCATCCGAGCAACTGCCAGCACTCCCCGAGCAATTCTCTGTTCCTTCCGAGCAACCTACCTCCTCGTCCCAGCCTCCCGAGAAAGTTTTAGGAGACAAGAAAAAGGTGTAGAGTTGTTCGGGTCTCTCTATTTTATTTTTCTTTGTTAAATGTAACCCTGAACATGTAACTCTGAACTTTGTACTCCTCCTCTGTGATGTAATAAAATTTGAACTTTTGATTATACATACTGTTGATTCTCTTCTTCATTCTTTGTTTGTACTCTTATTGATTATTATTTTTTATTCCTCTACTAGTTTCTGGCCAAGATGGAATTATTGTCTGCTCATGATACAAAGCTGTTACAATAATGGAATGAATATTTTAAGGCTGGTCACACAGATTTGAGTGCAGCACAAATCATCGACATCCTCGGCCAAGATGCTTCGTAACAGGCAATTGAAGCCTACCAATACTTGAAGTGTCTACTTGATCGTGCAGTGGCCAATAATGTAGCTTATTATGATATGATTGAGGATCTCCAAGTCACTCTTGAAGAACTTCAGCAACAATATAAGGAGTCCACTGCCCTTTTGCATGAGGGGTATGAGAAGAAGCATCATAAAATCTGTGCCGATAAGGGATATAATAAACGGTTTGCTGCTTACGATGTGCGGGAGAGAACGTTGAAGGCTAAGGTCGAGGAGCACAGACAAATAGCTGAGTTATCAGAATAAGAAAATAATAACCTGCAAAGAGAGGTGTCTCAGTTGAAGTCTGCAGCTTCCACCTCAAATGATTTGATCCCAGTGACTGACGAGGGATTCTCATTCTTGGAGGTCAAGAACGCCAACCTGAGGGATGAGTTGGAAACCTTAAAAAGAGCTGGCCCTTCTACATCTTCTCATGGACGAGCAAGAGCTCCTCGGGGACGAGCAAGAGCTGCTCGGATTCCTGTCGAGGAACAGAGGACTCAATCTGCTCTAGAGAACCAGGCCTTCCAGCTGATGGCAAAAAACCAGGCATTGGATGAGATGTCTAAGAAAATCAGGGACTTGGAAGAGCAGCTTTCTCTGCAGAAATCTATCTTGGAGAATAAAGAATTCTTCATCAAAAATCTCCACAAGCAGCTGGAAAGATTGACATATCAATTTCACAAGCAGCCCAGGGATTTCTGGATGGCTGGCTACAACGAGGCTCTCTACCACTTGGACGATTGTATCCAGAATGCAAATAATGAGGGCTACAAACAGGGATGGCTGAATGCCTTAGGTGTGCTGCAACTCGAACAGGGTCATTACCTATGGGATTACCATAATCCTGGGCTGCTCGACCTACCCGTGCCACCATTCAATCTTGATATGAGTTGGATCCCTGCTCGGGCCATCCCTCGGTGTCTGATTTCCAAATACCTCGGCGATTACAATCTCCATTCCAATGTTGAGATATCTCGTCCCGAGCATCTACTAGATCGACCATCCGTGATGAATATCAGGATGCTGAAAGATTATAACTTTATAAATTCTCCTCTTGCTTTAAATAATCCACCAGCTGGCAAGGAACCTGTTTCAAAAGCAGAGGGGAAGAAACCAATAGAATAGGAATATGGATGTAATAAATTTGTATTTAATTTCTGATGTATTTTGTTCTACATTTAATGAAATAATTTTATTTGCAAATCTTGACTGCCATTGTCTTGTAACACTTTACATCTGTGCATGTGTAAAAGATAACAACATTATGTTATTTATCGATCAACTTATTGTCGAGTAATTTAAATTTGTGGTAGTCACTTGGCAAAAATGATGTTTTGTTTCTCGACCAACTTAGTAGTAATTTAAAAAGTTACGAGTATCAAAAATTTTGCTCGATCACTTTCTCGTATTCATAAAATGCTTCCGACCAACCAAAGTCGATAAATTTTCCTTTTCGACCAACTACAATTAGTGGATTTTTCCTCTACGAGGAGCTTCCCGACCAACTTTAGTTGGCATTTTCGAGAATACATTTACTTCCTAACCAACATAAGTTGGCATTTTTAGGAATAGTTTTACTTCCCGTAGGAATACATTTGCTTCCTAACCAACATAAGTTGGCATTTTTAGGAATACTTTTACTTCCTAACCAACATAAGTTGGCATTTTTAGGAATACTTTTACTTCCCGAGGAATACATTTACTTCTTAACCAACATAAGTTGGCATTTTTAGGAATACATTTCCTAACCAACCAAATTGGCATTTTTAGGAATAGTTTTACTTCCCGTAGGAATACATTTACTTCCTAACCAATATAAGTTGGCATTTTTAGGAATACATTTCCTAACCAACCAAGTTGGCATTTTTAGGAATAGTTTTACTTCCCGTAGGAATACATTTACTTCCTAACCAACATAAGTTGGCATTTTTAGGAATATATTTGAGTAGTCCGAGATCTGCTGAGTAGTATGTAGCACTAGTATTCGACAAAAAATTCCAATAAAAGGAAAGAAACTGGGCAGAACATTGTCGCTTTATTCATACTGATGAAACTGCATTACATGAGAGTTTACATTACTGATAATATTTGCGCAAGTGTTCAGCATTCCATGCATTCTTAAACTCCTTCCCTTCTAAAGTTTCTATTCTGTATGTCCCTGGTCGAACAACTTCTTTAACTCGGTAGGGTCCATGCCAGTTTGCTTCCAGTTTGTTGTTCTTTTGAATCACCTTCTTTAGCACATAGTCTCCTTCTTTCAAGTCACACTTCTTCACTCTCTTGTTGTAAAATAAAGTTGTTCGCTGCTGGTAAGCAGCATTTCTAATGGTTGCTTCTTCTCTAACCTCCTCGAGCATGTCCAAGTCTAACCTTCTCATTAAATCGCTGACAGGGGAATTAAAATTCAGTATTCTGTGTGTTGGAAAACCCAATTCGGCGGGTATAACAGCTTCACTTCCAAATGCTAACATATATGGAGATTCCCCTGTTGCTACTCGGGGAGTAGTTCGGTAAGACCATAGTACTGATTGTAGCTCGTTGATCTAATTTTCTTTCGCATCATCCAGTCTTTTCTTCAAGCCATTCAACATCGTTCTGTTTGTCACTTCAGTTTGTCCATTGCTTTGAGGATGGCCTAGTGCTGAGTGGATCTTCAAAATATTTGACTGATGACAATAGGCAGCGAACTCCTCGTTGTCAAATTATGTTCCATGGTCAGTGATGAAGGCATGAGGAATACCATATCGACAAATGATGTTCTTCCAAATAAATTGGTACACCTTGCCGTATGTCATATCAATTAGAGGCTCAGCTTCAACCCATTTAGTAAAATAGTCCACGGTGACCACGAGATACTTAAATCTTCCCTTGGTCGTTGGCAGTGGCCCAACCAAATCTATTCCCCATATGGCAAATGACTAAGGGGAAGTAATGGGTGTCAACAACGCTTGGGGAGTTCTTCGGATGGAGGAGAAGCGTTGACACTTATCACATTTCTTAACATAGGCTATGCAATCAGCCCTCATCATCAGCCAGTAGTATCCTTGAGTCATCATTCTTTGCAAAAGAGTCCGACCTGCTACATGGGCTCCACAGGACCCTTCATGGACCTCTTTAATTAAATCTTTCACCTCGGTGGGATGCACACATCTCTGCAAACCTACTATAACTCCTCGTCTGTATAGAATACCGTTGGTCAGTACATAATGAGCAACCTTAAACTTCAGTTTCTTGGCTGCAAGTTTGTCAGTTCGTAATTTACCTTTCTCAATATATGCCCTGATGGGATCCATCCATGATGATCCTAAATCGAGGGTAATAAAGTTCATCGTCAGATCTTCATCTATACTCCGACCAGCTAAAACTTCAATTGGGATTGTTCTTCGTAGCTCGGTACGAGTAGCTGATACTAATATAGCTAGGGCGTCTGCTCTCGCATTCTCCATTCTTGGTATTCTCACCAGCTGAATAACAGTAAATTCCAACACCAGTTCCTTTGCCTTTGCATGATATCTGATCATTAATTCTCCTTTGGCTGCATATACTCCCATCATTTAATTTATGACCAGTTGCGAATCACTGATGATAATAACTTGGTCTGCCCCTATGGTTTTTGCCAAACTAAGACCTGCAATCATGGCTTCATATTCAACCTCATTATTCGAAGCTTTGAATTGGAAGCGTAGGGCGTATTCCATGTCGGCCTTGTCAAGACTGTTCAAAACTATCCCTGTGCCACATCCTGTAGTGCAGGATGAACCATCCACATACAGACTCCATATAGGTAACTCGTCTTCAAATTGCTGATCTGACAGAGTTCCTCGGTGGAAAATTTGTTGCTTCCTTTCACCATCTCCTGATTTTTCTTGCTGTTCGCCGATCATCTTTTCTTGCCCTTTTACCAACCTGAGTTGGTCTGGGCTTGAATTGGATGATCCTGTAACATCTACTTGCCTTTTTACCAAGCTAAGTTGGTCTGGGCTTGCATTTGATGATCCTGTAACATCCACAGGTTGATCAGCGAGCAATTTTTGCTCCTCGGGGGTATCAGGATAGGTGAACTCTGCTATAAAATCTGCTACCGCTTTCCCTTTTAGCGATGATCTGGGTTCATAAATTATATCATATTCACCGAGTTCTATTGCCTAGCACATCAATCTTCTCGACTTTTCTGGTTTATGAAGGGCTTGCCTCAATGGCATATCAGTATATACTACTATGGTATGAGCTTGAAAGTATGGCTTCATTCTTCTACTTGCCTCGATCAATGCTAGTGCCAATTTTTCCAGCCTTGGATATCTGATCTCTGCTCCTCGGAAGGCCTTACTTGTGTAGTAGATTGGTTTTTGTACTCCATTCTCCACTCTTATCAATTCCGAACTAACTGCATTCTCAGACACTGCCAGATACAAGTATAATTTTTCTCCCATCACTGGCCTGGATAACAGTGGAGGTGTTCCCAAATATTTCTTCAAGTCTTGGAAAGCCTTTTCACATTCATCATTCCACTCAAAAGTTTTTTGGAGCATCTTGAAGAATGGGAGGCATCGATCAGTTGCTCGTAATACAAATCTGTTGAGTGCTGCTAGGAGTCCTGTAAGACTTTGTACTTCTTTCTTCATCGTTGGGGATCGCATCCCTAACAGAGCTTTGATCTTTTCAGGGTTAGCTTCAATGCCTCGCTGATTGATAATGTACCCGAGAAACATGCCATCTCGTACTCCAAATATGCACTTTTTCGGGTTCAACTTCATTTGATATTTATCTAGTTGATCAAAGGTCTGGCTTAAGTCAACTAGATGATCAGCAACTTTCTTGCTCTTCGTCAGCATATCGTCAACATAGACTTCCATATTGCAACTGATTTGTTCTGCAAATACTTTGTTCATCAACCGCTGATATGTTGCACCTGCATTTTTCAAATCAAAGGCATAATATTATAACAATAAGTTCCCCTAGGGGTAATGAAATAAGAACTCTCCCTGTCTTCAGGTTTCATTTTAATCTGATTGTAACCAGAATAAGCATCCATAAAGCTTAGCAGCTCGTGTCCCAAGGTAGCATCCACTAGTTGATCAATTCGGGGAAGCAAAAAATGATCCTTTGGGCATGCTTTGTTGAGGTCGGTGAAGTCTACACACATCCTCCATTTGTTGTTATTCTTCTTCACCATTACCACATTTGCTAACCAGTCTGGATATTTAACATCTTCAATAAAATAAGCTTTTTGGAGCTTCTAGACTTCCTCTTGTATAGCTTGATTCTTCTCGGGACTGAATACTCTTCTTCTCTACTTCACAGGCTTGATCTCCTTATTCACATTGAGTTCGCGACATAAGAAATTTGGGTCTATCCTAGGCATATCCTCATGACTCCATGCAAAAGTTTGCTTTTTGCTTCTTAGGAAAGTTATCAACTCCTATTTTAGTGAGGCTTCCAACGACGAACCTACTTGAGTAGTTCGTTCAGGGTGTTCGTCGTCGAGGATGATGTTTTCAGTAGCTTCCACCACTTGACCCTTCACGAGTTGTGACTCATCTCTAGGATCCAATGTTTCAATTTCTGCACCTTCATCCACTTGATAGGTGATGGTCTTTTTCCTTGACTCCTCCATTTCCTCTTACTCGGCGGATGAATAATAGCATTCCCGAGCTACTTTCTGATCACCTTTAACAACTCCTACTCCAAAACTTGTTAGAAATGTTAAGCATTGATGTACCGTGGATGGTACAGCTTCTAACTTCTTCAATCCTACTCTTCCCATGATGATATTGTATGATGATTGAACATTCTTATCCATCACGAAGAAGTGTATTCTTTCTGTTCGACAAGAAGGTCACGTACCAATGAATATATCCAATTTGATCATCCCAAGTGGAAATACTCTCTCGCCAACAAAATCGAGGAGGGATCTATGATAAGGCTCCAGTTGAGATAGATTTAGATTTAAACTGTCGAAGCACGAGTAGAACATGATGTCTGTCGAGCTACCATTATCGACCAGTACTCTTGAAATCATTACCTCCTTCATCCTCATTTTGATCACCAATGGGTCATCACGAGGATATAGAACACTTGCGAGGTCATTCTTTGAGAAACCAATGACCAATTTCTCTTTGTTCACCTTTCTCGGGCGATCCTCCTCAACTAGATTTATTCGTTGAATGTATGAGCAATCTTGAGCCTCACAGAGGTAAGCTTTTATCTCGGCAGTAAGGTCTCCTCCTCCCGCATCGCCACCTGTAATAACATTACAGTCAAATGACCCAAAGCTTATTGAAAATACCACACGTTTTGGCTACCTTGGTCTCTTGGGAAGATCGGGGTCATCTTCTGGATCAACTTCATGGTCTCTCTTCTTGTTCTCCTCTGCTCGACGAGGATATCTAGACCTCTCTCTTGCTCGGTCGTTGTTTCTTCTATCATTCCTCCAATTAACATACTTTACCAGTTTTCTTCGTCTGATGAGTGTTTCAATCTCATTCTGAAGAGCTACGCAATTTTTGGTCATATGACCATGATCTTTGTGAAACTCGAAATATTTTGCCTTATTTCTCCTTTGGGGCCTGCCTTCATTTTCTCTGGCCAATTTAATTCCTCGTTGTTCTTGATTTCTTCTAGAACATGGTTGATGTGTTTCTTCAAAGGAGTATAATTATCAAATTTCTTCAATACTTCCCATGACGACCTTGTTCTTAAGTGTTTGTCACTACCATTATTCTTATGCTCCTTCTTTTTAGCTTTATCACCTTCCACCTTAGTTTCTTTGGCATCCATATTCTTCGCAGTCATAGCCTCCTCGGCATTCATGATCTTGGCCGCTTTTCCCATCAGACCTGACATGGTTCTAGGCGGATCTTTAGCCAAAGTGTAGTACAACTTGTTGGGCAGTAATCCACTCATCAAGGCGGTAATCGCTATCTTTTCCTCATAATTAATGACTTCGATCTTCTCGTTATTAAAACGAGTTATATAATCTCTGGTACTTTCACCAGTTTTTTATCTAACACTTAACAAATGCGCTACTCGTTTAACCGACTTTGCCCCAAAATAGAAATTCCCAATGAATAACTCGGCCAGTTGAAAGAAAGTTGAGATCTTACCCTGAGGAAGATTATTATACCACATTTGAGCAGATCCGGTAAGAGTTCTCGAGAATGCTCTGCATCTCATCTCATCTGGAACAGCATAGATGTCGGCTGCAGCTTGGTATTGTTATATATGAAGGACAGAGTCTGTCTTTCCATCATATTTTGGGGTCATAACAGGTGCTTTAAACTTTGATGGTGTTGGAAAATCTACAATGGCCTGGAAAAAAGGTGTTCCTTGAACAAAAGTTCGTTGTAGAGGGTTCTTGGCTTTAGCCATTTCCCCTAATCTATCCTCCAGCCTCTGAATAGAGCCTTTCCATGCATCATTTCCTTCCTCGGGCCTGTTGGTTCGAGCAACTGATCGAGTTGATGTGGCTTCCTGGGATCTATCTTGACGAGCAGCTGGTCGCGACTGGGCAGATCCTACCCTTAAATCTTATGGTCGTCGAAAACTCCTCAATGCGACTTTAGGAGGACTTCTACTCCTTCCAGGTCCTAATCGATCAAAAGGTGATACCCTGCTTAACCTCTCTAGCGCATTAGTCATTTCTGGGGAGAGAGTGATATGTTGTTCAGTATCTGTGGCCCGCACTGACGAAGTTCGTCCAGGTTGATAAGAAAAATCTTCAGATTCCTCAGTAGGATATGAATCAGTATGCCTAGTACGTGAAGAAGGTAAACAGGTATTTCTTTGAATACTTCGTAGTCCTGAATGAGTTGGTGCACCGCCATGGAGGGTTTGTAGGAGTTTTCGCATCGTTTCTTACATGACTGTCTGGCCCTGGGCCAAATTTGTCATTATTCCAACCAGATCTGGAATATTAGGCGGAGCAGATGGATTTGGAGGGCTTCCAGCATTTCGATGGCTGGGTTCTGGAATATCAGCCATTTGTGATGAGTTGTTTTTGATGAAAAACGATATTACCAGTCGTTTTCCACAAACGGCGCCAATCTGTTGATGTAAAAAATTAGATTATATCTAATTATTTAATCACAGATAAATAAAATGAAACAAAGAACTTTTAAAGTGGTTCAGCCTTATAAGAATGACCTACGTCCACTATTTCTGTTATTGCTGACTGTTTAGGAATTCTCAATTACAAGTTTTCTCAAGAAATTCCGGTCCCTTTACAATCAGGATCATACAATGTATTTATAGCCCTAAGGCTGTAATGTGAAAGGGTAATATATTAAATTCCCCTTAAGCGTATACATCTGTATGATAATAAGCATTTAATGCGCAGTCGAACTGTTGAGTTATCCTGCTATTAATGCTTTGTTCGAGGTGCATCTCGGACCGCCTGAACTGCTCGGTACTCAAAAGTTCCTCGAAGATTTCTTGTAGGTTGGAACGTCTGAGTTGATCGGGGAAGCAGAGTTCCTCGTTGCAGTATGGTTCCTCGGAGTCGAGGTGTTGTTTGTAAGTGTTTATTGTTACCATGTAGATTGCCACGTGTCTTCTCCCAATTGAGCCATGTCAGCAGACTAAATTTGGTATCAACATATATATATATATATATATAACAACGCATATGTTATCCATATATTATATAAAATGGTTGCTGTTATATATAATACATCTAACAGCTGCTATTATACATCTTATTATATATAACTACGTAGTATGTTACCTTAAAAGCCTTTGTTAGTTCAACTCTATTATCTCAAAGTTTTGAATTTTTTTTAATTAAACATTACACGTGACCAACTTTTACTCGGTCCACGCATTTCACAAAAAATTCTCCATTATTAACTGTTTAAAAACCACCCCATTTCCATGCACTAACCCACGATTTTTGTTTTCCTTTTCTCTCTCCCTATATATAAAACTTATGTACTCTCTTAAAACACACTTATTCTCTCCATCTTCCAAGAAACTGCAAAAGGAACAACTCCATAGACCAAATACTCCGAAATAAAACCCATGTCCTTCCCCTTCCTCCCACCCCATTTGTTTCATGAGGCGAAAAGCGGTGAATTTTCTAGAAATTCCAACGTAACATAAGAGAGTAACCTCTCATCTAAACAGATCTCCTAGCTGATCGGTAACCACTCACCTAAAATTGACGAGGAGTTAATAATAAAGGTAGAATTGTGGGTAAATTTGATGAAAAATAAAGATAATAAGTATTTAAGGAACTTTGATCCTTTCATTTGACTTGATGTGGTGCCTTTTATAAGATTTTAGAGAGTTTTGGATTAAATCTGTGAAATTTAGAAACTGCAGTGTATCTAATGATATTCCCTCATCGTTCAGACAATGAGCCTCTATTGCTCGAATGAAAAACCCATATCGCTCAAACAACAAAGATGGTCGTTCGAATGATGACTTGATTATCTCATTCCTGCCAATTCTGCGGTCACTCTTAGGACCGTTGATCCACACTCCTTGTAATCTATTGGAGCCTGATGGTTGAGATTTAGCAGATGGGTTATAGTAGTTGTTTAGGTTTTCAATATATGTATAAGGAAGAGGTGTGGGGTGAGAACCCACTACCATTTCCATTTTCGTTCTAAGGAGAGCTCGCAACTCCCTCCCAATTACTTTCACTATCTTCGGCCATTAAGAGTTCTCACCACTACATTCACCCCTAAAATACTTATTTTCCCATTTTTAAGGTATAATCTAGGAAATATAGAAGTGTTTATTGGGTTTTTTGATGGGTATTTGAGGAGTGTGTTCTTAAAAGATGAATATGGGTTATTGATCATTTTTGGAGGATTTTGGAGCTTCCATTGGAGGTTGTATAGTGGAGATTTTATGATTCCCTTAGGGTCCACCTTTGGAGGTGGGGGAGTCACCAATATTCACCACCACCACCACCACCATATTTGAAGACTTTTCAGGTGGGAAAAACTAATTTTTAGCTAAGTTTAAAGTGTTGTATAAATTCAGCATACTTATTTTATATATAGTTGGCTAAATATGTGTAAGATTGATGTTAGTTTTCATCTAAGTGTTGATTAGTGATCAACCTATCATTAGTATGAAAATGATTTTAAAAATGATAATTTAAAATTAGGATTTGAAACATATAAAATTTTAAAATATATAACTTCAACATTTTATGCAATAAAATGTGTTATAATGATGTTTTAAAGGAAAAGAATATAATTTTTCGAATAAAATGTATGAATCTTCTTTGGGCTATTTTATGAGATTAAAGGATGATTTCCTACATGAATAAATGAAGAGAAATGAAAAAGAGAAATTTTACATTAATTGGTATTTAAAGTGTGTGAAATTTATATAGGAAGTAAAATGGATTTAATGTTTAATTGTATAAAAGTGAGGTTTTACTTGAATTGAGGCGTAAAGGTTAATAACGGAAGTTAAAGGATTTAAATATGTGAATAGTAGCAAAATGGGTGTTAAGTTACAAAAATCCTATAAATAAAGTGTGTATTTCAAAGGTATAAAAATGGGGCATTAATGTGAAAAAGGATATTATTTTATATATTGAAGGTAATAAAGTGGAAATTGGTAAAGTTGGTTAAAAGTGTCACATTAAACAAGTGTTAAAATGGCCAAACGTGTTTTAAACTATTAAGTCAAAAACTTAATAGTCATTTTGGGAAGATGGTACTTGTTAAAGGATTAAATTGAAAATTTGTAAACAAAAGAGTAAATTGGTAATTTACTTAAAGTGAAACATTTTTCTGGAATAAAAAAGTTAATGCATGCTTTATATTAGTATGTTTGAAATTGAATTAAGTCCTAGAAGCATAAAATATTTTGGTATAAAATCAACATGTGTGTGAATAAAGGACATAAAGGAGAAAGAAATAATTTTTCAAGTGTTAATGGCGAAATGAACGGTTAAGTCCGGACTTTTGGCTTTGGCTTGTAAATGGAAAATAATGTGGACATGTGCAAATGTTAAACACATTAATAATGGAACTCATATGACACTGGGAAAATCAAGAAAGGCCCGGATCCCTTTGGTGGAAATCCCTAAACACTGGTCAGAGCATATGGTGCCGCCAGTGTAGAGCCGGTTGAAGTATGCGGTATTTGGAAGACTCTAAAAAAGATAACAAAATATGGAACATGACAAGTAAAGGGTTACGTGACGAGTGTATGAAGACAATCTCAACTTAAATGTAACAATAAGTGTTCCGTTTAATATAATGTGTACAAGTAAATTGATGATAATGACTAATTCCCATAAGAATAGCAAACTGGTTAGGTAGTGTGACTTAATGAGTAATTAAGCTACCTAATGAGGATTGAATCCATAATAACACATACTTGTGTGTCGTATAAGGCTTTCATATGAAATAAGTAATTCTAACATGCTATGTGCGTGTGTTGAAAGAAAGTCTTAAGTAGTGGTTAAGCAACCCTGGTGTGAGTTAATGTGCGTTGAGTAATAAGCGATTTCAAAAGTAAGTGAAGGGTTTTTCCTAAAAATTGCTAATTGTTTAACTAGGTGCGTTAATGGGAGGGAATGCTAGTTTAATCATAATGATACAAAATGACTATTATTTAAAGACAAAGAGAATAAAAGGTACCACTACACCAAATCATGCGAATGGTCACGGTATGGGGGTCATGGCCCAAAGCCGTGACCATCTCCAAAGTTGGTGTGACCAAGTCCATGACCCAGTGTGGTCATGGATCGTCTTGCTTGTGGGCACGGATAAAGTCCGTGACTAGTATCTATCACATACCATAGCCATGACCCGTGTGCGACCATTATGGCACCAAGTTTCCGTCCAAGTGTGGTCACGGATGGGGTCATAGTCCAAGTCCGTGACCATAAACCAAAATACACACCGACCTAGTCATGATTTGGGACCTTGACCATCCTGCGAATTAATTCATGGCTTTGGGCTGTGACCATAGTCTTATTTCCATGATGACGTGTTAAATTTTAAAGGGATCATGACATATGGTCACGACTGAGGGCCATGACTAGGGACTTTATACAAAAATCACCAAACAAGTTTTTAATTTTCCCTCAAAAATTTCTAAACCCTCTCCAGTTTCCCTCTCTCCGACAATTTCATCTCTCTCTCAATATTAATCTCAATCTCAATCTCAATCTCGAGGTAATATTTTGTGCATTTGTATATACGTGTGTATTTCTGTGTATGTGTGTGTGTGTGTGTATTTCTATGTGTATATGTGTGTGTACAGTATACGTATATATGTGTGTATTGTGTATGTATGTTTGTATACTGCATATGTATACTGTATACGTGTATATATGTGTGTGTGTGTATTGTGTATGTATGTGTGTATTCTAGAAAAAAATACACATGTATGACTAATGTTGGTTTAAGTTTATGGATATAGTTGGTTTAAGTTTCAAACTAGGGTCAATTTTAATTTTATGGATATTGTTGGTTTAAGTTTGGGGATAAAATATAAAAAAATACCTCTCCTTTAATATTGATGATAAATACGGGATTAATTTTAGGGGTAATGTTTGTAAGAGATTAATTTTATAACTAATATTTGTAAGGCTTAATTTTAGGGTTGATGTTAGGATTGATTTTAGGGATTGCTGGATTAAATGACACAAGTAGGTATTCAAAACCTAATAAATTAACGGTGACATCCACACACATAATAATTAGTTAATCCCTTATTAGATCCATTATTTATACGAATCATATTTACGCCCTCGTTCATTTTTCTCAGGAAAAATGAGTTACCGTGATAATAAATGGCAACAAGAGTGGGAAAGGTTTCATTTGGACCGCACTTATACATCTTTCATTAATGAGCCTCATTCAGTGGGTATTATGGTTTATTTGTATGCGAATAGGAAGATCGAACAATTTAACTACCTTGTAAACCATGGAGTTCATCTCCACCAAGATTACTTATTCAATCGTATTCTGTTTTCCCTGCCACAATGCTGGGATGAAGCTGTACAATATATATTTTGCAAACATAATCCCGATAGAGCACTGACCTTGCTTACGCTGTTAGACAAGGCAAACAAAATATTCATCCATTATGGATAGAATTACGTACAAAGAGCATTGAGAAATATTGTGATGTCTCGCGACATATACAAGTCAAACTCAATCTTTCCAATAGGTTGAAGATGATGAGATTTTGAGTTCATATCACTAACATCTATGCATACATTATAGATACACTTCTTCCTAATTGGCCACGTAAAAAGATCCACAGGTTTTAAAAACACATCCTGACTGGATGGAGATTAAACACATTGAACTTTTATTAAAGTCTTACCATGAAAAGGTAGATTAGAATATATGGTCAAATTTTTTTTTATTAGTTATAATTTCATATTGAACTTTGAAATTATGCATCTATTATAGATACATATTGAACTTTTATTATTTTTGTAGATAATGTTTGGCAATAATGGACACAACGCTCCAACCGACGAGATGACGCCACCCCAAGGAGTTTTTTCATCACCAATTGGTGAGAAATACATAACTCCACCTTTGATTCACTCCGCTACTCCGAGTTGTAGTAGGGAAGGTGCTCCCGGTAATCCAATAAACACGCCCAAGGCTCCTAAAACTGTCGGGTCAATTGAGAAGAATCCCATTGGGTTCTCTATATTGGGAAATAACCCCACTGGGGATAAGAGTCACGTTCAACAATGTAAAGACCAGTGTTTTTACTTGGAAAAAAATGAATATGGGAGTGGGAGGAGATGAGAATTGGAACCTCGTAGATAAAGTTGTTAGAGATGACATCTATGAGTAACTGAACAAACGGTTTTCATTTTGGCAAACTCAAAAAGTAAGGTTCTTTCTAGGGTTACTGAACAACTCTGAACATATCGGAGAAACCTTAGGTAGAAGAATTTCCCTATGGGAGCATCGAGATCCAATATTTTGGCGCTCAAAGAAAAAGTTCCCTCGAACATTGAAATGCTAGTCAGTCAATGGAATGATTTTCTGGAAAATGAGGCAAAGGACTAAAAAATGATGCAAAGGGAGAAAAACAAGCAGAATAGGGTAAAAAAATTATTGTCCACCGGCTTGGCTCCAAATATTATGAATATTTGAAGAACGATTGGTGGAGTAAGATAAAAATCAGCCCAGATGAAGGAAAAGTACCAAATTGAGCCAACATGTACGTGCATGCAAGACAAGACAAAGATAATAAATTCCCTCCTCACTTGGCTAAGACTCAAGAATCAATAGAGTCTATGAGTAGTCAGTCAACTTCAAGCCCGTTCGATGACCTTGATAATGATGCCCTCTCACAAACATTAGGGAAGGACCGTAAAGCAAGGACGAGAGGTATGGGGTCGCATATGTCAAAAATAGGATTAAAACACGCTGCACCTCTCGTGGATGAGATTTCTTCTGTTAATAAGCGTTTCTTGTCCAATGATGAACGTCATTCTGGGATCAAAGGGGATGTAATTAGGCTTTGAAATGAGTTGGGAGGGATGAATGAAAATTTCACAAATTATGTCCCCTTTAACTGGTCATATTCCCCTATAGCCCCCAATGCATCCCAGTTTCCCTATACCTCCTCCAAATTTTCATCCTTCTCCATTACCCTCACAGATGTCGGTTCTTCCTTCAACATTCCCCTTCTTAGCGCCTCAGCGTGTCATAAGTTTTGCATCATTGCCAATAACGCACGGTGACTTTGGTGAGAAATACTATATGAAGGACATGAGCCGTAAAACTGTAGTTAGTTGTGTATACAATTATCCCCACTCAAGTAAGAACTTTAGTACATACACTAAACCAAATCTGTCGGCTTGTCATGGTCATTGACCGTGATAAGTTCATTAGACTTATCACGGTTATGTCGGGATTATTGACCGTGACAATATTTGTCATGGTCAGTAATTGTGACTAAATAGTGACCTTTAACAAAAAATTATCACGATCATTGACCGTGATAAGTCCGTGACAAATAATACTTGTCATGGACTTGTTACAGTCAATGACCATGACAATTCTGAGCAGAATTGAAAAAAAATTTGCTGGGCAGTATGGCCACTGCCACTGCCACTGCCAAGCTGTATATTTGTAACTGTTATAGAAACGTTGTACCTATTCAAACATTATATATCCAAATAAAATAGAGATAATGCAAATATATATCCAAAAAATATGCATCACGATATAATCCCAATATAATTCAAATGTAACAACTTAAAACAATTCAATTAAAATAATATCACTACATATCTGGGGTAGGTTTGAGGAGGTGGATAGGCGACATGATATACGAATTCATTCACCCTTGAATATGCATCGTGCCACATTGTTCGTGCAACCACAATGGGGATATTTCCTTCCCAGGTATCACATGCATGATGAGAACCTTGGCCTCGATGTCTTGAAGCACACGTTCATGAACAAGCATACCCTGGACGGTATTCAGTGTGACACCCCGCCTAATTAAATACCGGGTGATCATTCCTTTATTAAATTAAAATCAAGGTGACGGTTGGTTTATTCTTAGCATCACTGTCGTAAAAATAACTTTACCAATTTAACACCCTAAATAATTAAGCTAAGTGCCAAAACCATTTTAGATATTACTTTCCAAATTTTATTTATATAAACCAACATGTAAACTGGACATCATTCATAGATAAATAATCACACAACAACTATCCTGGAATATATAAATCCAAATAACCAAACATTCAATTAATTGAATCCAACATTTAATACTTAAATGAAAAACATCCTGACAATACTAATCCCAAAGTGCAAATACTGGAAATAAAAGGATTACAATATCCAATAAAACAACAGAATAATGGAAAGGGAGACACATGCCCAACTGAAATAATAGTGCTAGAAGAGGAATCATGAGGTGAGGTCATCTAAGCAAGAGGCCTGCAACTCCCACCTAAGCTGCAGTGCGTTCTTCCAAAGGATCCTATGAAGACGCCCATGTGGCTGGGCACCTGTAATATATACATATATATACAATAGGGAAAAGAAAATGGAAACGAGTTAGGGCCCGATTGTAAAAACGATTTAAAATTTGTTTAGCAAGTATTTAAAATGTTTACTGGCCAATGCAACAACATATTAGTGCGACACTGCCTTGAGAAATTCTCACCTCTCTTATAACGTGAACACCTATCGCACTAACCTTCCCAATGATTAAACTTGTCTTATCTTAGGTTACTCGTAAGATTTAAACTGGCAACTCAACTGTTTAAGAAGTAAATTTCATTTAATAACAAAGCTCTCAATTTAACGTTATTTTCTAATAAAGTTTGCCAATATCACATTATATTTTTCAAACAAGTATTTCCAAATTGAAATCATTTATCATCTCTTACTTACTATAAACACAGGAGGTAGTTCTCAAATTTCAGAATTTAAATATATATATTAAATACTCATATAATATATATATATATATATATTCTAACAGCACCCCACATAAAAATTATGGTGCGGGCATACTCTGCTATCCAGTCCCCGTATCGCTCGTACTAAGGGAAATACAAGTTCGAAAGCACTCTCGAACTGTATTAACATAAACACAAACAACATTGAGGCGAAGCATAAAGTCCCGGTCTCTAAGAGGTCAGGACATGCCCCCACATCTCTTAGGCCCTCTGACTATCGATCCGATTAGCCTGTACCAAAGGATCTCTATCTTCTAGGGTACAAGTCAATATCCCCCATAAAGGTCCCATCGAGATAAGACTGTCCCAGCGCGGTAACCTCAGGGATAGCAAGTAGCGCGGGCATGGTTTTTACACATTTATAATATATGCACAATCACATAGTCATATATATACAACACTTACTCACATTTCTCAATTTGGTGTACCCACAACCTATAATTATAACTTCTTGTTCTGAAGACATTTTACTCACTTATCCCGTATAACGGACTCATATCGTTTATTACGGTTATCTCCCTCTCGTGATCTTTAAAGTAACCTCACCGTCCCAAATACTTAAATTGTCACACCTACACAAACCCAAAATTTTGTACTAATCTAAATTCCTCGAATACTGGTTTCCCTCACTCAAATTAACTGATTTCTAAAAGAGGGGTGAAAATAGGAATTTCCCTAAAAATTAAAAATCTCGTTCAAACCAGAATGGTTCTCGCTCGAACGACTTCCACGTGTCGCTCGAACTACTTCGAGCGACTTGTCCATCTCGCTCGAACGACTTCGCACGACATTGACATCTCGCTCGAACTACGTCGTGCGACATCACGCGAACTGTACTGTTTCATCTTCAACCTTTGGCAGATTCATTTTTCACCATTTTAATCCTAAAAACCTCTATAGTTTAATCCCAAACGTCTCCTCTTCAATCCCAATCAAAAATATCATGATTATATAGCTTTAATAACTTCCTAGAATCATTAATTCATCAAAAATCATTTAGATTACATGAAATCCTCAAATTAATTCGTAAGAACCCTAATTCCCAAATTTTCAATTTAAGAACCTAATCAACATCAATTCGTTCATCCATATTAATTCCAAATTTTGTAATACAACCTCTACATATGATCAAGGTTCAAGATACACAGATTCTCCTTACAACACATGCGATTTCTTCTTCCAAAACATATAATTTTTCAATCAAAATACGATTTTTTTTTTATTTCCTAGACTAACATGAGAGGAACATTAACTAGAATTCAACAAGATAAATACTTGCCAGTAGATTTTAGGGTTCTGATTTATGGATGAATTTGGTGTGGTTGCGTTCCCCGTCGCGCGATCTACGCGTTCGTGGTGGTGGTAGTGCAACTGGATGAATTTTTTGGCCTTGGATTGCTTGGAAAGCTTTCTACCTTCCTCTCTAATGGCCGTTCTAAGGTTGTGAGTCTGCTAACCCTAAAAGACCATTCCAAATGGCTGATATAATCTAATAAATTTCGTGGGTTTAATTACCCAAAATGCAAAATGCCCAAAATTCCCTCCCGGGGTGCTAAATAGGCCTAAAAACGCCCCGAGACCCAAACTAAACCCCCTGGTACACTTGTCTGACTATCTCGACCCTTCCGGACACTTTAGCGCACTCAAAGCGACCATACGAGTGACTTATAATTTATTCACTTTTATTAATCAATATTTAGTCCCGACGCGACACGGGAGCGTCTCGACTTAAATTTCTAAAATTTTCATTTTATTCACTCGTGAAATTTAATAGTACCAATATTATATTACTTTACTCATTTGTAATATTCAACCAGTTTCCAATGATTACTAACTCTCGTCGCGTTAGTAATTAAAAAATATTGAATTTTTGAATTTATATTAAATTAATAACTCACATTAAATTTAATAAATCCCCAAATTTAGAAAGCATAAAAAATACGGGGCATTACAAACTTCCCCCCTAATAACGGAATTTCGTCCCGAAATTCTAAAAATAAGGCATACCTGGTAAGAATAAATCTGGGTATTTCTCGCGCATATCTGCCTCGCGCTCCCAGGTGGATTCCTCCACATTATGATGCTCCCACTCGACCCGTACAAGTGTAACTACCTTCGACCTCAATCTCCTCTCGCTATGGTCTAGGATAGCCACTGGTCTCTCCTCGTAAGAGCTATCAGGCTGTAAGTCTATCTCATCTATCGCGATGTGGGTGTGAGCCATGTCATCCCGAAGGTATCGTCTTAACGACGAGATGTAGAATACATCGTGAATGCGATGTAAATGCTCTGGTAGTCCCAATCTGTATGCCACCGGCCCAATCCTCTCGATAATGGGAAATGGTCCCACGTACCACGGGTCCAATTTCCCTTTCTTCCCGAACCTCATCACTCCCTTCATAGGCGATACACGTAGTAACACTTTGTTCCCCTTGTTAAACTCTTGGAAGAATCGTTTCGCATCGGCGTAGCTTTTCCACCTGTCCTGTGCTACTCGAATGCGAATCTTGATAATCTCAATCCTCACGGAGGTTTACTGAATCACCTCTGGTCCTAGCAACTTGTTATCCCCCACCTCTAGCCAATAAGTTGGGGAACGACAAGGCCTTCCATACAAAGTCTCGAATGGAGCCATGTCAATTGTGAACTGATAAGAGTTATTATAAGCGAACTCTACCAGTGGAAGATGTGGCTCCCAACCTCCTCTAAAATCAAGAACACACATGCGTATCATATCCTCCAACATCTGATTAGTACGCTCTGTCTGTCCATCTATCTGTGGGTGATAAGCTGAACTCAACCTCAACTCTGTACCCATAGCCTCCTGAAAACTCTCCCATAAACGCGACAAGAAAATCTTGTCTTTATCTGACACAATATTCAGGGGCACCCCATGCAATATGACAATCTCAGCAATGAACAACTGAGCATACTAACCCATGGTATAGTCTGTTCACACCGGCAGAAAGTGAGCCACCTTGGTCAAATGGTCAACAATCACCTAGATGAAGTCGTGGCCCCACTGTGATGTAGGCAACCCTGTAATAAAATCTATGGAAATACTCTCCCACTTCCACGCGGGTATTTCCAATGGCTGAAGCAACCCTGACGGTTTTTGATGGTCTACCTTTACTAGCTGGCAGGTAGAACACTTGGATACGAACTCAGTAATATCCTTTTTCATCCCACTCCACCAGTATTGCAGCCTCATATCCTGGTACATCTTATCTCCCCCAGGATGTACTGCGAATCGAGACCCGTGGGACTGGGTCATCACTGCATGACGTAGGTAGGATCCTTCCGGAACCACTAATCTCCCATTAAACCTCAAACCCCCATCAGATTAACAGAATAGGACTCAGCACCCTCGGCTAAAAGTCGTACAATCTTCTCCTAGCAAAATGGATCTGCGGTCTGTGCCTGTATCACCCTCGTAACAATCTCGGGTGTCACTTCCATGACAGATATGAAGGAACGGGCTACTGCGTCCTGGTGACCCAACTCTTTCCACTTTGCTTTCCAGACATCCGCTACATCGTCTACCGATCTACGGCTCAACGCATCAGCAACTACATTGGCCTTCCCCGGATGATACTGTATGTCGAACTGATAGTCCTTCACAAACTCTAACCACCTGCGCTGATGCATATTCAGTTCTCGCTGAGTGAACAGGTACTGCAGTGATTTGTGGTCTTTGAACAAGCGGAATTTCTCTCCCAATAAATAGTGCTTCCAAATCCTCAATGCAAAAACGACTGCTGCCAACTCTAGGTCGTGAGTGGGGTAGTTCTTCTCGTGCAGCTTAAGCTTGCGGGAGGCAAAAGCTATAGCCTTCTCCTCTTGCTGAAGTACTCCCCTAAGTCCTCGTAAGGAAGCATCGGTGTAAACCAGGTACTCCACGCCCGACTTAGGTAGAGCAAGGACCGATGCTGAAGTAATCTTGTCTTTGAGCTCATTGAAAGCCAATTGGCAAGCATCATCCCAAACATATGGAACCCCTTTGTGAGTCAGGTTCGTCAATGGCCCCACTATTTTGGAGAACCACCGAATGAATCTCCTGTAGTATCCCGCTATCCCAAGAAACTATGCACTTCCATCGGTGTCGTGGGCTGTCCCCACTCCCTCACCGCTGACACTTTACTCGGGTCAACTGCTATCCCTTGTTCAGAAACAACATGCCCCAAGAATTGTACTTCCCGCAACCAGAACCCGCATTTCTCATACTTAGCATACAAATGATGCTTTCGTAGAGTCTGAAGAACCTGCCTCAAGTGCTCGATATGCTCCTCATCAGAGTGTGAATATATAAAAATGTCATATATGAAGACGATGGCAAACTGATCCAAGAACTCACTGAACACTTTGTTCATTAAGTCCATGAATACGTCTGGAGCATTTGTTAGTCCAAATGGCATCACTCTGAATTCATAGGACCCATACCTCATCAAGAAAGCAGTCTTTAAAACATTATGCTCCCTATTACGTAGCTGATGGTACCCTGACCTCAGATCTATCTTCGAAAAAAAAGTTGCTCCCCTCAGTTGGTCGAACAGATCATCGATTCGAGGCAACGGATACTTATTCCGTATGGTGACCTTGCTCATCTCTCAGTAGTCCACACATAGCCTCAGTGAACCATCTCTCTTTTTTGCAAACAAAACTGGAGCGCTCCAAGGTGAGGTACTCCTGTGAATGAAGCCCTGACCTAACAGATGCTCTATCTGATCTCGTAACTCTCGCATCTCCGTTGGAGCCATACGATATGGAGCGCGCACTATAGGTCAAGTATCCGGTAATAAATCAATGACAAAGTCTATCTCACGACTGGGTGATAGGCCTGGTATCTCCTGAAATACATCAGAATACTCATGAACAACTGGGATCGAGTCTAAGGGAATCACAATCTCCTTAGAGGTATCCTCCTCTATGTAATACAAATGAGTGGTCGAGCCTCCCTCTGGGCGAGGCATCGCCACTACACATATCTCTTGCCCCGGGATGGCAAAGATAATACTACCACCGAAATAATCTATCATGGCTCTGTAAGCTGCGAGCCAATCCATACCGATAATAACGTCATGTTCATGCATATCTAAGACTAACATGTCTGTTGGTAATACCAAACTACCAATCTCTACCCCCACACCCTGGCATATAAAGAAAATAAGTGAACCATTTCCCAGTGGTGGGTCTACACACGGCACAATGCTCTCTGCTGTGGTTAATAACCCTAAGGCCTTCGCAAAATGGGTAGCAATAAAACAGTGCGTCGCCCCAGTATCAAATAAAACTTGACCCATGGTACCATGGATAGTAAACATACCCTCAATCGCGGGTGGTGCCTGCGGAGCTGCTGCCTGGTGGACGTTATAGACACGTCCATACTGTAACTGCCCCTGCTGCACTGGAGCGACTGGAATGGCCGGTAGGGCTGGTACCTGAGCTGGTGCTGGAAGGGAAGCTGGAAAAAGTGGCCTCTGTGGCTCATTATAGGCATTCTGCTGCTGTGGGGCCCTATCACCCTCTGGATAATCCTGGCGCTTATGGCCATTCTTGCCGCACATAAAATATCGGCCTCTAAAATTTCCTCCCCTCTGACCCTGCTAACCACGACCCTGTTGGCCGTTACCGCCCCGCCACTGGCCTTGTTGGCCCTGATGAATACGCTGTTGGCCCTGCTGCTGACCCTGCTGCTGGTGATGTTGGCCTTGCTGATTAGGCTGGCCCTACTGACCCTGCCTATATCCCCCAAATCCCTGCCGGGAATCACCTGATTAGAACCGCTTGGAAGGGTCCCCCTGATGGGAACTCTGCTCATGCTGACGAGTCTGTCCCTGAGATGTCGGTGTTCCACTAGAGCCACTACCCCCTGTCCTGCCCTGCCCTGCTGGCTAGACTCTCTTGCCCGTTTGCTTCCCTGCAGATGGAAGCGGTGATCCTGGCAGTGTAACAAAGCAACATTGAGTACATCAGTGAAAGTACTCAGAGACAGATTCCCTATAAGGTGCTGATGGATCCTCCAAGCTAACCCATCCACAAACAACAGTATATTCTTACCCTCAGTGGGTGCCTCATCTGGAAATGTAGTGAGAAGTCTCGTGAACTCCTCCTCATACTCAGCAACAGTAGAATTTTCCTACTTCAAGTTCAGTAACTTCCGCCTCATCTCAGTTTGTATGGCGGGTGGAAAATACTTGCGGTCAAACCTCTCCCAGAATGACTGAATCGGAATAGTATCCCTCTCCTCCAGGGTGGTGGTGGACTCCCACAACTGCAAAGCGGCCCCCACTAGCTTAAAGGAAGGTAACAACTGTTTCTGCACGTCCGTGCACTCATACATAAGCAGATGCCTCTGGATATCTTTCTTCCATTGGCTGACGATAGTGATATCTGAACTACCCGAGGACTCAGGGGGATGCGTCTTCTGAAAGGCATCCCTAACCCGCTCCCATGCTGATGGAAGCTGTGCAGGTACTGG
Source organism: Sambucus nigra (assembly GCA_949130495.1). Lineage (NCBI taxonomy): Eukaryota > Viridiplantae > Streptophyta > Magnoliopsida > Dipsacales > Adoxaceae > Sambucus > Sambucus nigra. The sequence goes on along the minus strand of OX422224.1, from coordinate 109,743,513 downwards.
TTCCACTTCCTGAATCTGGGGTAGAGCCTGCTGTACTACCGCTAACGCGGTATTCACCACCTGAGCAACAATAGCGTCTACCCCATTAGGATTCATCGTTCCCTAAGCCGGAGCTACTGGCAGCTCGGCTTCGACACGCCTATCCTTTGGTGCACGTCTCGGAGGCATCTAAAACGTGAATAAATTTATTAGTCTACAGTTATTATCAAATCTTAAATAGCTGAAGACGTAGTCGTAAAAGCAAGAATACAAAAATCCTAAAATAGGGCTCTATGACAAAAATGCAAAGCTGAAAGCAAAATAAGCCGTACAGATCTTAAGGACACTAGAACATGATGCTCTGATACCACCTGTGACACCCCGCCTAATTGAATACCGGGTGATCAGTCCATTATTAAATTAAAATAAGGGTGACTGTTGGTTCATTCTTAGCATCACTGTCGTAAAAACAACTTTACCAATTTAACACCCTAAATAATTAAGCTAAGTGCCAAAACCATTTTAGACATTACTTTCCAAATTTTATTTATATAAACCAACATGTAAATTGGACATCATTCATAGATAAAGAATCACACAACAACTATCTTGGAATATATAAATCCAAATAACCAAACATTTAATTAATTGAATCCAACATTTGATACTTAAATGAAAAACATCCTGACAATACTAATCCCAAAGTGCAAATACTGGAAATAAATGGTTTACAATATCCAATAAAACAACTGAATAATGGAAAGGGCGACACATGCCCAACTGAAATAATAGTTCTAGAAGAGGAATCAAGAGGTGAGGTCGTCTAAGTAAGAGGCCTGCAACTCCCACCTAAGCTGCAGCGCGTTCCTTCCAAAGGATCCTATGCAAGACGCCCCTGTGGCTGGGCACCTGTAATATATACATATATATACAAGAGGGAAAAGAAAATGGAAATGGGTCAGAGCCCGATTGTAAAAACAATTTAAAATTTGTTTAGCAAGTATTTAAAATGTTTACTAGCGAATGCAACAACATATTAGTGCGACACTCCCTTGAGAAATTCTCACCTCTCTTCTAATGTGCACACCTATCGCACTAACCTTCCCAACGGTTAAAATTGTCTTATCTTAGGTTACTCGTAAGATTTAAACTGACAATTCAACTGTTTAAGAAGTAAATTTCATTTAATAACAAATCTCTCAATTTAACGTTATTTTCTAATAAAGTTTTCCAATATCACATTATATTTTTCAAACAAGTATTTCCAAATTGAAATCATTTATCATCTCTTACTTACTATAAACACAGGAGGTAGTTCTCAAATTTTAGAAATTAAATATATATATATATATTAAATACTCATATAATATATATATTCTAACAGCACCCCACATAAAAATTATGGTGTGGGCATACTCTGCTATCCAGTCCCCGTATCACTCGTACTAAGGGAAATACAAGTTCGAAAGCACTCTCGAACTGTATTTACATAAACCCAAGCAACATTGAGGCGAAGCATAGAGTCCCGATCTCTAAGAGGTCAGCACATGCCCCCACGTCTCTTAGGCCGTCTGACTATCGATCCGATTAGCCTGTACCAAAGGATCTCTATCTTCTAGGGTACAAGTCAATATCCCCCATAAAGGTCCCATCGAGATAAGACTGTCCCAGCGCGGTATCCTCAGGGATAGAAAGTAGCGCGGGCATGGTTTTTACACATTTATAATATATGCACAATCACATAGTCATATATATACAACACTTATTCACATTTCTTAATTTGGTGTACCCACAACCTATAATTATAACTTCTTGTTCGGAAGACATTTTACTCACTTATTCCGTATAACAGACTCATATCGTTTATTACGGTTATCTCCCTCTCGTGATCTTTAAAGTAACCTCACCGTCCCAAATACTTAAATTGTCACACCTACACAAACCCAAAATTTTGTACTAATCTGAATTCCTCGAATACTGGTTTTCCTCACTCAAATTAACCGATTTCTAAAAGAGGGGTAAAAATAGGAATTTCCCTAAAAATTAAAAATCGCGCTCGAGCCAGAATGGTTCTCGCTCGAACGACTTCCACGTGTCGCTCGAACTACTTCGAGCGACTTGTCCATCTCGCTCGAACAACTTCGCGCGACATTGACATCTCGCTCGAACTACGTCGCGCGACATCGTGCGAACTGCACTGTTTCGTCTTCAACCTTTGGCAGATTCATTTTTCACCATTTTAAGCCTAAAAACCTCTATAGTTTAATCCCAAACGTCTCCTCATCAATCCCAATCAATAATATCATGATTATATAACATTAATAACTTCCTAGAATCATTAATTCATCAAAAATCATTTAGATTACATGAAATCCCCAAATTAATTCGTAAGAACCCTAATTCCCAAATTTTCAATTTAAGAACCTAATCAACATCAATTAGTTCATCCATATTAATTCCAAATTTTGTAATACAACCTGTACATATGATCAAGGTTCAAGCTACACAGATTCTCCTTACAACACACGCGATTTCTTCTACCAAAACATATAATTTTTCAATCAAAATACGATTTTTTTTTATTTCCTAGACTAACATGAGAGGAACATTAACTAGAATTTAGCAAGATAAATACTTGCCTGTAGATTTTAGGGTTCTGATTTGTGGACTAATTTGGTTGGTTGTGTTCCCCGTCGCGCGATCTACGCGTTGGTGGTGGTGGCGGTGCAACCAAATGAATTTTTTGGCCTTGGATTGCTTGGAAAGCTTTCTCCCTTCCTCTCTAATGTCCGTTCTAAGGTTGTGAGTCTGCTAACCCTAAAAGACCATTCCAAATGGCTGATATAACCTAATAAATTTCGTGTGTTTAATTACCCAAAAATACAAAATGCCCAAAATGCCCTCCCGGGGTGCTAAATAGGCCTAAAAATGCCCAAGACCCAAGCTAAACCTCCGGGTACACTTTTCTGACTATCTCGACACTTCCAGACACTTTGCCAACTCAAAATGACCATACGAGCGACTTATAATTTATTCACTTTTATTAATCAATATTTAGTCCCGACGCGACACGGGCGCGTTCCGACTGAAATTTCCAAAATTGTCATTTTATTCATTCGTGACATTTAATAGTACCAATATTATATTACTTTACTCATTAGTAATATTCAACAAGTTTCCAATGATTACTAACTCTCATCACGTTAGTAATTAAAAAATATTTAATTTTCGAATTTATATTAAATTAATAACTCACATTAAATTTAATAAATTCCCAAATTTAGAAAGCATAAAAAATACGGGGTATTACATTCGGGTCCCTCAACACCCTACCTATCCGCACGCCATTAAATATGTCCTATATAAACACGCTCGGCCAACCAAGTGTCGTCATCGGTCGATCGAAGGGAGCCAAATAGGGGACTGGATCATCAGAGTCCGCACGTGTCGACGATGAAGCATTGAGGTCCACGTCCTCGCCCTCCTCCACCACCTTCTCCTTATCTTTCCCCTTAATCTTTTCGCCCAACGAACGCTTCATGAATGAGAATATATCTTGGACCGTCGCCTCCAAACGGGACAGCTTCGCATCATGCGAGTCCGTTGTTTGAGCCAACCCGGTGTTGCTCATGTCCAATCTGATGATCCTAGATTTGACCACCTGCAAATTCACCCCCTTGTCCTCTCCTTGCGATCAGCACCAAGCACTTGGCTGAGTGCGTATGTGGACAAAGATGCCTTGTCGGCATCAGACTGTGACTCATGAACTTCCTTTAGCTTTGTCTGAAACGACAAAAAGCACATGATTAATTAAATAAGTAAATAAAAAAATTATAACGTAATTAATAAAAAGTAAGTTGTCGAATTACTTACAATTGTGGATGCGACAGTTGGAGACACCTCCTTACCCTTCCCCTTCTTCGTCTGAATAACCACATAAGCATCGAGCCTATGTGGCCTACCCCAGGGCCACTCCCCGTCCCCTGAAATAAAATAATGCAAAATTAGTATCGGCCCTCGCAAAGTAAAATAATGCATAATAACATATTTCTGTAATTATAGAAAAATAAAATCTCACCATCATCCTATTCTCCACCTCGGCATAAGACGTCCGACCAGAGTACTGCACATCCGTCTTTTTACCCGATTTTCCCTCTTCGATTGGCGAGATGCCAATTGTCGCTCCCCGATCTCATTGTCAATGAACTTTTGCCATTGTGCCAATGAGATCGGCTCCTTCGGCAGGACAGGGTCAAACATTTGGATAATGGAGTCTCGGGTCTTCCCAAAGTACCGGCTTCGCAAATTTTTCTTCCAAGTATTGTGTTACTCCCTCAACTGCTCCAAGACGGAATTGCGTAGTTCTGAGGCCAGGCTGAATTGTTCCTGTCCAACAAATACAATGTTAGTTGCGAATAAATATAAATATAAATATAAATATAAATTGAAGTTGAAATTGAAATTGAAATTGAAATTGAAATATTCATATTCATATAAATATAAATACATTACCCATAGTGCCACCCAAATAGCTAACTTGAGCTCATTTGGTACCTCCCTCCAACTAGTATACCCCGGGCCGATAATCGTCTTTATCTGCTCGAGAGATCTCACTAATAGCCCCGTATTGTTCTCGATAACAATCCCTAATTTGCCATATTTTGGGAGCCTAGGGGCCGAGGAGCCCTCTTCGCCTCCTCTACCACCGAGCCCAGACGACATCATCATAATCAGCATCATCATCCTCACCTTAATACCTGAAGGAGACATTTTCTGTAAAAAAAATGTTGTTATTAGTACACATCCAAATGAATTAGAAGAAGAAATGCAAATATGTACAATTACAACAAATCTAAATGAATTATTACTATTTAACACCTTAATTCTGATTTCCAAAACAATAGCATCTAACTCATAATATGTACAATTACTAAAAATCTGAAACATCCCCACCCCACCCCCACCCCTACTGCCCACACAAACGCACACTACACAGCAGTGAAAATGATAAAGTTCAAATCAATTAAAAGAATTAAAAATGGATTGATAAAGTACAAATTGGAATATTTATTACAAATTGAAAAATTATTTCAAATTCGGGATATCATAAAAAAATGAGTGATATTCGGTAGGAGCAGCCAAGTCATCCACACTATTATTTAGACGCTTGGGAGCATGTAGGACAATTGACCACAGATTGTTGTTGATATACTCCGAGTAAAACACTCGGTTGACCTTTTGAAATGCACAAACAAACGGGTCATCGCTCACGTGGTCATTTCTCTTCAACTTGGACAAGTCAAACATGATCAAATTGGTGCGAGGATCAACTTTTCAAGCATTTTTATCCTAAACTCTTACCCAATCACAGTAAAATACAACCTCTTTAAATCTTATATAATCCAATTCAAATATATTTCGAATTACACCATAATAAGTCATTTTAGCTTCAACGAGATTTTTATCTTTTGCGCTCGCTCGAAAGAAAGTAAGAGCCTTGTATAAAATGCTCGAGTTCTGCACATTTGTACTTGCCTCATACACTCTTGCGCCAAATACGTAACCATTGAATCGATACTTTTTGTACTCTTGTGCCATGAACAAGGGTCAAGTGGATAGACGAGAAAGCCTTAAAACCTTTTGTCCTCTTTTACTTTTTGTACCGCGTCTTCAAACTGTGCAAACCAACCATGGCATGTAAAGTTGTTTGAACTTTCTCACAGCCAGAGTATAACGGTTGGGTCGCCTTAAATTTTAAACTTTGGTATTCATCGTCATGGTTTATCGTGATATCTTCATGAGCACCTGAACCTTGTACATCATCAGTAACCTCATTCTCCCCCGCCTCATAAACTCCATATGCATCATCAATTAAATCCTCTTACATACTATGATCTACGTTGTCCCCTTCTACATTTATCCTACTTATTGAAGGTCGTTATGAAGGTTGTTCAAGGATAAAAGGAACTTTCAATTCACCGTGAAATCTCCAAAATCGATAAATATCTTGCATACCCCCTCTTAACAAATGTAGTTCAACTGTTTTCTACTCAAACACCTTACCATTCTTACACCTAACACACGAACACGAAAAATCTTCATCATTATGAAATCTCTTTGCGTATTTCACAAATTCATTAGCACCTCTACGAAACACATCCCCCATTCTATTTGTCTCACCCATCCACTCTTTGTATTTAGGATATCCCATCACAGCTACTACAACTAAACACCTATTAAAGGTAAGAAGCGTATATTCCTGGAGTAGTATAAAAAAAACTTAGACTTATAGTTTGTTTCATTTAATTATGTCTTATTTATATTCTATTTTTAAATTTCAAATTCAAATTCAATTTATAATAGAAATTCCTATTTCCTCCATCTCCTCTAAAGGGTGAGTGTTCCTATCCCATTCAAGATCACATATTTTTGTAATATACTTAGCAGCTCATGCACATGGTTATAATTTGAGAAAATTTCGAAAGCATATCCCCATAGTTCTCCAAGTACACGACGTAGATGGGCTAATATCTATGCGCACTATATGTAATTTCAAGTATGTTTCATTTAATTATCATACTATATATATATTGTTCGTGATACAAAGTAATTTTAAAAAAAAGTTGAAAGTCCCACCCCCATATAGACAATAATCCTATGGTCATGCCACTTCTAAAATTAACCAACCGAACATCGATCCACGATAATCCAACCGCAATAGCAACAACAAATGTGTATCCTATACTCATTCTAATTCATTTACTCAATTAATTTATTTCATCAATTAAACTAACAATTAATGTATACAATTATTAATTTACTAATTTACAATGAGGGGCAATCCTGCTTGCATATGAAAGTGGCACTAATTATTAATGAACTAAAAAATTTAATAACCAATCAATATTTAATCAATCAATTCTTTTACAAGGGGCACTACTTGCATATGAGTGGCAATATCTAATAAACCAATCAAAATTTAATTAATAAAAATTAACAAGCCCCACCCCCTACCCCCCACCACACACATAAGCACACACACACGCACATATACACACAACCCCACCCCCACCCCTTCCCCTCCCCCTCACTGCCCCTACCCACCACACTCATGCACACACACACACACACACACACACACACACACACACACACACACACACACACACATGCACATATACACACACACGCATATACACACACACACACACACACACACATGCACATATACACCCCCTCCCCCACCACACACACGCGCATATTTACACACACATATATGCACACACACATATACACACACATATATGCAAATGGAAGAGAAAGAGAGAGAAAAAACACCAAAATCGTAAAGAGAGAGAGTGCAGTCGCTTAGAGAGAGAGAAATGGAGGGAATAGAAAACGGTGGGAAAAAAGAAGAGGAGTTATTTTTTTACTAGAAAAGTTATCACGGACCTGTCACGGTCATTGACCGTGACAAGTTTATAAGGTTTGTCACGGTCAATGATCGTGATAATACCGTGACAATCGTAATTGTCACGGTGATTAACCGTGACAAACCTTTGTCACAGTCTGGTCACGGTCAATGATTGTTATAAAAAATGCGTATTTTTTTATCACGATCATTGATCGGGACAAGGCAGGACGATTGAAGGGTGCCAATTTGACCATTTTGGTGTAGTGATAATCGGCCTTTGCAGGAGGGTGAGTGTCAGATCATGGTTGATAAAATATTTATCGATTTTGAAGATGCTCCAGTGCACATCAACAGTGGAGAAGGGAATGGGTTGAAAAATTGTTTAAACTCTTTTATCACTGGCCAGTTAATCTTTCGATAAAAATGTAGTAGCATTTTTCTTATGTTGTAATAATATCACTAGACAAGTTTATTTAATTTGAGTTTACGTGGTTGTGTAGTATCGTTGATTGGTGTGTTCTTGTATTTGAGTTTGATTGATTAGTGGGTTATTGACACAATATCACCGTGTTACTTTGATTTACACTATATTATTTCATAGTTTGTTATATTGGTGCGTTGTTGTCACTACATTAGTTCTTTACTATGCAAAATAATATTTATGCAACATGATATTTATTGTATCATGTTAACACAAGACTTCAATTTGAAGATTATTAAATGAATTTTACACAATACAAAGAGTTGATAGGGGGAGATCACTCGGTATTATATGCACAAATCCTAGAACTTGATTACTTAGATCTCACAAAAACTGTATTATACTGTGATTGGGTAAAGGTGGAGGATACTACATAATCATATTTTGAGATTTTAATGACGAAAACTACCCCACACGGGCAAATAACACATGAGTGATACTGCCAACTGTCGATGCCTTTCACTATGGGGAGACTACGTGGCTCCATTGGTTTCTTTGGAGTTTTTCCACGACATTCTTTAGACCATTGCTCTGGATTTTTACAACTATATCAAGTGTTCCCGTTAATGATTTTGGATGGTGGAGTTCGATTTTCTTATGGAGAGTGAGGGGAAGTAAGCTTGTTATGCAACTATAGTTTGATAACACGCCCTCCTTCTCAAATGACATATTGTTGATTGGAATTTCCATTGTAAAGAGAAGACTGAATATGAGTGAAAAATTAACCATTGTGTGAAGGAAATCAAATGTCGGGTCACAAAGATTTTTGCGATCTGGGTTGTACCGTTCTCTGCTTCAATTAGAATCGATGTCAGTTGCGGAATTATATTACTACCCCTATATGGCCTAAAAATGTGAGGTCTATTTTGGGAGTATTCGATCTTAAGTGACTCCACAATCGCATTCATAAATCTTTACGTAAAACAGCCATAAAACGGCACCGTAAGAGGCACAAACACCTCACACGGGACCAATGTAACCCGCAGGAACCGAAGCCATAATTTCATGTATAAAAATCTCTTTTTATGTGTGTATATCTATATGTGTATTTTTTTGTGTATGTGTGTATTTATGTATATATGTGTGTATACATGTGTGTATGCATGTGTATATATGCGTATGTATGTGTATTATGTATGCATGTGTGTATACTATATATGTGTGTGTATTGTGTATGTGTGTGTTTTTATGTATGTTTGTACTGTGTATAGTACATGCTATTTGGTTTATGAGAATTTTATATGTGTATGGTTTTATATGGTTCAATTTTAGGTCTTATACGACGAGTTGTTACTAGGATTTTACATCGATGAGATCCAACATGCACGAGATTCATGCCCTCGTACATAATAACTAATAAATTAAATGGATTTATTTATGAAACATGATATTTATTTTATCATGTTAACACAAGACTTCAATTTGAATATTATTAAATGGATTTTTCACGATACAAAGAGTGGATGGGGGAGACTGACCGAATAGCTAATAGTTATGTTAAAGGCGTTCAAGAATTTATTAGCTACACTTTAAGAACCTTAAAAGTGAGAAGACTCCGTTTTCGTGCACCCATTATATGATCGAAAAATATAAATCTTTTGAATATGTTTAGTTACATTTAGGAATTTTTCAAGATTATAACAACTAGACATACCATAGTGAAAAACATATACCTTATGTTCCCGAAGAATCATTCGTAACTGACTGCATGATAGAACACCAACGAGTGGAAGTGATAAATGATTCACTAACACATTATCCATTAACCTACCTAATTGACGATTCTTACCGAGTCCACCATGACCAAAATCACCAACTTTTGGAGACAAATAATGTGCATAATGAACAATTTGATACTGAACTACCAGAAGACCAAGAATATATACGATTGAAAGTCGATGCGGCTAGACTGTTGTGTAAAGATTGTGATGAAGATCACTCGGTATTATATGCAATGATTGGTTTGCATAATTTTAAGAGTCATTTTGGTTTATCTGGGAACACCGTAATTGAAATTCTTAAGTGGGTTAAATAAATTCTCCTAAAAAAGAACACATTACCAGATAATTATCCTACCATAAAGAAGAGTTTGAAAGATTTGGGATTGAAATGCAAATCTATTCATGCATGCAAGTATGATTTCATATTGTATCGCAATGAGCATGGAGAGAAGGATGAATGTCCAGTTTATGGTGAGCCTAGATATGTAGTTTTTGAGAAGGTAAAGGATAAACCTGCAAAATATCAAAAGTGCTCTTAAGTACCACAAAAGTTTTTGAGGTATTTTCCACTTAGGCCACGATTAAAATGGTTTTTTACTATACCATGGATAGCAGAGGCCATGACATGGCACACTTGATGTGAAATGGGTGGGAATCTGATGCGTCTTCTAGTTGATTCATTCATCTGACAAATTTCAAATGCACAACACCATGAATTTGCAAAGGAACCGTGTAATGTTGGTCTTGCAATCTCAACCGATGGGTTTAACCCTTTCGGTAATTTAAGTACTAGTCAGAGTTATTGGCCAGTTCTCATGGCGCCTTTAAGTCTCCTTCTGACACTGTGCATGAGAAAGTAGCTCACATTATTATCTTTATTGATTCCTGGGTCGAAGGATCCAAGTGATTATATTGATATATTCTTAGCCCCATTAATCGAAGAACATAAAGAGTTATGGGATAAAGGCATGATAGCGTTCGACTCTCACAAGGGTGAAGAGTTCACACTTAAAGCAATGGTGATGCGGGAGATCCAAGACCTTCCTGCTTATGGGACCTTGTCCAATTGTAATGTTTATAGTTATTATGGATGTCCCATATATGGGCAGGAAACTAAAGCCAGTTGGCTATACCATTGCAGTAAGATGAGTTACATGGGTCATCGTAGATTTTTGTTGACCAGTCACCCTTTTAGGAATGATAAGTCTAACTCTTATCCTATTGGCCACGAGTGCTGGATGCCACATGCTCAGTTTTCTAGTTAGTGGATCTAGGAGAAAGCAGCGGATACGACTGTGGGAAATAGGTACATATGAAAACACCCCATGTTTGTAAACCTGAAGAGTAAAGTAAATGGGGATCCTCACGATCTTAGTAAAGAAAAACCATAGTCCAGGCGATTAATATTTTTTGATTTGATATATTGGAAAGATCATCGTGTAAGGCATGTAATTGAGGTGATGCACACAGAGAAAAATGTTTGAGAACATTTGATAGGAACATGTTTAGGTGGATCTCATTCCAAAGATGGAGAGTAGGCCCATCGAAATCTATAAGATATGAAGATACAGAAGAAACTCTGGTTAAAAAACGATCCTACAACAGGAAGAATATCTACTCGTCAGGTTCTTTTAACTTTGACTACTAGTGAGAAGAAGATCCTCTTAGACACATTGTTCAAATTTAAGACTTCAATGAGTTATTTTGGTAAATTACGTATGGTAGTAAGCTATTGAGCAAATAACTTGAAATAGTGCAAGTCTCACGACTGACATGTAATCATTCAATCAATCCGTATGCTATTACGACATCGCTTCTCTAAACACAAAGATCTCCGTCGAGCAATTATGAAAATCAGTTTGTGTTTTACCCTACTTTGTGCAAATGTGGTAAATAGAAGACACATTAAAGCTCCAAAATCAACTTTAGTCGAGACAGTTTGTGTATTAGAGAAACATGTTGCTTTATCATTCTTCGATATCAACATCCACTTGCTTATGCATTCATGCAATTATGCTTTATTATGTGGTCCCATTAAGGTATCATTGGATGTATCATTTTGAGCACTTGATGATAAGATTCAAATATTACGTAAAGAATACACGATATATTGGAAGGTCAATTATTGAAGAATAAAAAACTGTGGAATCATCGTTATATATTGGGGAATATATGCCAGAAGAATAGGTGAGGAGGTTCAATCCTCATGGAGGAGGAGTGATCGAGGATCCTGGAGAGTTTGAGGATGAATTACCATTTGGAAGCCTAAAGAGGTGAAACTCAAATATATACAATACGAGAAAGCAACTTGTTATGTCTTCGAATCGCAAGATAAAGCCAAAGAATGGATAGAGTGAGTACCTATTGAATTCTTATTCTTTGATTATATGTATTTTATATTTTATGATCTAAACTCTACAATTTACCCATAGAAAGCACGAGAACGAAATTGCCAAAAATCAAAGGAGAAATTGCACGACAACTGATTTTAGGGCATGTGTATCAAAAGAGGCAAATTTCACATCTAATGTATGCGGTTATTTATTTGTGTGATAAAAACATTCCCTAAATCAAATTCATTAATAAATACAGTGTAAGGACATTTTTCTCATGTCCAACATGTTACATTTATGTATGTCGTACGCCGCTACATTTGGCACGTCACCTCACGATCTCACATGGCGGCCTCAATCCGAATTTTGGGAATTAAGCATTCAACATCTCCGTTAATATGTCCCACATTTGCCTCAACGACTTAACGGTCCAAGATTTTAGGGACTTAATGCAAGTGGTACGCAAGGGAAGTCAAAACAGTGAAAAAAGGCACGATAGGAGAGTTCAAGGGAATTTTCATAATTTCACATCCATAGTTTGGAGGTCTGGTCAACTATAAAGTTGAAGATCTCGCTGCAACAAAGATACTGGAAAAAACGGCACCTCAATCCGAGCTACGGTTAAGGAGTTATGACCTTTTGAAGATGGAGAAAATTCCTTAAAGAATGCTGTTTTTTTTGTACGCTGGATAGAATTTTAAAGTTTTAAGAACGTGGGACTCTTCATATTTTTTCCTATAAATACCAACTTCGGGGGAGTTTTTTTGCAAGACTTTAGAAGACGTTTTTGAGAGTCCAAATTACTCTAGTCTTCATATTTTTTGAGGCCCAAGACTCATGTTTTGATTCACACAATTGCCAAACTTTTGTGAATCTTTTTGGTAACCCAAGAACACAATTTTAGTTTGTTCAACCCTTGTGGAGAAGCCGTTCTCTTCTTCATTGTTGCCCTCTGGGAAAGGGAAAATTCCAGCCGCCGACATAGGAACCGACACCTGCGGGTATTTCTGTGTCACACTGTTTCTAGCCGTTGCTTTGAAGGTTTACCGAAGACACCGTGCGTTACACTTGTGGGCGATTATCAGGTTATATGTAAGGCAATGGTCTTGTAAATTCTTAATAGTTCTAGAAATAAAAGGTTTTGCCCTTCGGGGATTTTTCCTTAACTTTGTGTCGCATGCTTTATATTTGATGGGTTGATTTAGATGCATGTTTAAGGGTTGAATTTATTTGGTTTAAAAGTAGACGCTAGTTAAATAAGGGTTACTTGGAAACTTGCGAATTTAATTTAAATCGATATTACACGCGTTCTCAAATTGGTATCAGAGCAGGTTACGCTAATTTATCGCGTATTCCTATTTTCTGCAAAATTTGTGTGATATTGATTTTTTTTGAAAAATCAATTTTGTGAAAAATTGCAATTTTTCAATGGAACACCCGTTTAATGAGGAGCCTATTTTTGAAAAGATTCACGACCGTGATGAAAATTTAAAAAGTTTGAATTTGAAACTTTGCAAAAGAGTTAAAGTTTTGGAAAAAGAAAATTCTCGTTTTAAATCTGCGATGGATCTTTTGCAAACGGTTCAAAATCAAAGAGATTTTTATCGTGAAAAATTTATTTCCTTGGACCATGACTTTGTTTCTTTAAAATTGGCCAAGAAGGAGAGTGATGAAAGGGTCCTATTTTTAGAGAAAGAATTGGAGGACCTTATGCCAAAGATGAAATAAATGTTTTAATCAATGAGATTGTGGCACGTGAAGAGACTCTTAGGGAAAAGTTTGCTTTAATTGAAGGGGAGAGGGATACCCTTTTAGAAATTGTTGAAAATTTGAAAAAGCAATCCCTGTCTTGGGAATAGTCTAATTTGTTGCTTGAATCAAATATTTTGAAGATGAAAAATGATTTAAATAATTCAAGTAGGTTTGATTGTGATGGTAATGGCTCATCTTGTTCTCGTGCTTCTAGTGCTAAAGCCAAAACCATTATTTGTTTTAGAGGGTCAATCAATCTCAAGGACATTAGAAAAGATCACACTTTAGGTAACATTCCTTCCGTTTACACATGTTCACATTGTGGAAGGAAAGGTCACCTTAGGAGATTTTGTTTTGATCTTGGAAGAAGTCCTAGGGTGTCGAAGTCTAGTGTTACCTTGGTTCCTAAATCCCCCACACGTTGTTTCACATCTATTTGGGTTAGGAAATCACTTTTGGATACACTATATTTTAGACAAGTTGATTCTCGTTTGCTTGCACATGATTCTTCTCTTGCCATATCATATAGATGATTGTGTTCGCATGTGTGTCATACGCTAGTTATGCTTTTTGATATATGTTTGCTAGCGTTGTGACATGTACTTTTTGTATAGATGTTTTATTTTTGGAAATATTTTGAAAAATACAAAAAGATTTTATTTTGATAAAATTTTGAGAAAATCCAAAAAGACTTTTGTATTTTGTTTGCACCGTTTATGGATGAACACTTTGGATGACCGAGTCACAACTTCATTCCATTATTTTCATGTGACTATTTGATAGTGTTTTGAGACAATATGTCAATTCATCCATGTGCTTTATAATGTTTGGAGTCATTAAGATGCATTTAAGTGTTACTTCCTACATGTTTGACTCATAATTTCCTTTATTGCACACATGCACGAATTTTTTTTGATTATTGTGCTTGTCTTATCACATGTTGGTTGGGTGTTTTCACTTCAATCCTGTCCTTAAAACGAACCAAGCGCGATAAATTTTTTATAAGGAAACTGTGCATATAAAAACCGTTTTGTGAGTTTGTGTGATTTGTTTGATAACGGGGAGGGGCTGCGAAAGGTAATCATTTATCCTTTGCGCAAAAGCCATCGTTAAATTGGACCTAAAAAATGGAGGAATTTTATTATCCGAGGTCCAAAGAGGTTAAAAGAGCCCGAAAAAATTGAAAGTCAATAAAAAGATATTCATGCCAAAAAGGGGCCATTTAGGTTTTTGCACCAATTCTCCAAAGTTTGAGAATTTAGATTACCTCTACAAGAAAATATATATGAGGGAGTTTGGTTGGAGAATTTAAAACGGGGTTGCACGTCCTTGAAATTCTTGAAAATGCGCTATATAGTTTTGGACGTTATTGGTGTGGAAATCATTTGACTTTGATTTGTTGATTTGTATAAGACGATGTCATCTAAATTCAACAATTTGTTTTTTCACCTAAGGATACCTTTGATGTTCATTCGTTAGGAGTACTCGTATGCATCGTGCACATATGATTGATTGAGTTGTTTTACCTATCGAATGTGTTCACACCCATTCATTCCGTTTCCATGACTTGGTTGTTTGAGTCTAAATCCATGGTGTGATTTTTGTATCATGGTTTACATTTTTTTTCAAAATGGTATCTATTTTTTGTATAAAAAATTGAAAAAAAAATCAAAAATAGTTTGTGTATTTTTTGTTTACCGTGACACCCTGATTTTGCTTGTTTGATTCATTCTTCTTATTTGTCTATTTGGGGACATAATAAAAAGGGGGAGAAAGAATTATCATTTTATGGGGGAGTTTGAATTTTGGGGGAGTTTTGAGATTTGACTTATGCTTATCATATATTGGTATCTATGTTTATCGCATTTCAAATTCGATACGTCACTTGGTATTTTTTTTCTTTATCTCATGTGTGTAGGTACTACATTGATGATCTCTGAATTGCACACCCTGATGAGAAAAGATTTGAGATTCCTGAAGATTTGAAGAACAAACGATGAAGACTATTCATTTGTACCTTTTCCAGTTTTGGGTTCATGGGAGGGTAGATTTGTATAGGCAATTTCGTATTTGATAATTCGGATTTTTTATGTATGTACCGGCATAAACATAGGGGGAGATTTGTAAGAACATTTTTCTCATGTCCAACATGTTACATTTATGTATGTCGTACGCCGCTACATTTGGCACGTCACCTCACGATCTCACATGGCGGCCTCAATCCGAATTCCGGGAATCAAGCATTCAATATCTCCATTAATATGTCACACATCTGCCTCAACGACTTCACGGTCCATGATTTTAGGGACTTAATGCAAGTGGTACGCAAGGGAAGTCAAAACAGTGAAAAAAGGCACGATAGGAGAGTTCAAGGGAATTTTTGTAATTTCACATCCATAGTTTGGAGGTCTGGTCAACTAGAAAGTTTAATAGCTCGCCACAATGAAGATACTGGAAAAAATGGCACCTCAATCCGAGCTACGGTGAAGGAGTTATGACCTTTTGAAGATGGAGAAAATTCCTTAAAGAATGCTGTTTTTTTTGTACGCTGGATAGAATTTTAGAGTTTTAAGAACATGGGACTCTTCATATTTTTTCCTATAAATACCAACTTCGGGGGAGTTGTTTTGCAAGACTTTAGAAGACGTTTTTGAGAGTCCAAATTACTCTAGTCTTCATATTTTTTGAGTCCCAAGACTCATGTTTTGATTCACACAATTGCCAAACCTTTGTGAATCTTTTTGGTAACCCAATAACACAACTTTGGTTTGTTCAACCCTTGTGGAGAAGCCGTTCTCTTCTTCATTGCTGCCCTCTTGGAAAGGGAAAATTCCAACCGCCGACATAGGAACCGACACCTGCGGGTATTTCTGTGTCACGCTGTTTCTAGCCGTTGCTTTGAAGGTTTACCGAAGACACCGTGCGTTACACTTGTGGGCGATTATCAGGTTGTATGTAAGTCAATGGTCTTGTAAATTCTTTAAAGTTCTAGAAATAAAAGGTTTTGCCCTTCGGGGATTATTCCTTAACTTTGTGTCGCATGCTTTATATTTGATGGGTTGATTTAGATGCATGTTTAAGGGTTGAATTTATTTGGTTTAAAAGTAGACGCTAGTTAAATAAGGGTTACTTGGAAACTTGCGAATTTAATTTAAATCGATATTACACGTGTTCTCATACAACCCCTTAAAATAGGTGATGTCTCTTCCATGCTTACATGCCTAGCAAAAGAGGTAAATTTCACATCTTATGTATGCGGTTATTTATTCGTCTGTGATAAAAACATGCCCTAAATTAAATTCATTAATAAATGCAGCTTCTTAAAAGAGGTGGTGTCTCTTCTAGGCTTACACGCCTAGCAAAAGGCCCTGGTTATCGTGCGAAAGGGTTTAAGAAATTCCGCACCAATGGTTTTGATTTCATTTCATAACCGTATGAGAAAAATCTTTTGACACAAAATAGTGGAATATCAATTTCTTCCTTGACCACCTGTATCCCTAGAAAAAGAGATAAAAATCCAAAGAATATGGTGCTAACCTATTATGGGATAATCCAACAAAGTCTAGAACTTGATTACTTAGATTTCACAAAAACCATATTTTATTGTGATTGGGTAAAGGTGGAGAATACTACGAATGATTGTAAAGTTGATTTTGACTAAAATCTTATTATGGTATATTTATCAAAGATGAAGAGTAAAGATCGTATAGTTGACGAACCTTTTATTTGTGCCTTTCAGAACGCAAAGAAGGTATTTTACTCGAGGCGCATAAAAGATGGAAATTGGTCTATTGTTGTGCATGCACCAAAGGGTAGGACTACTTAAATGGATGCATTGGAGGCTCTAAAAGAGTTCCAGTCAGCTCTTGATGACAACCCTAATTTGAAGGACCATTTTGTTGATTTAAAGGAAGATTTAGTATCAAAATATTATTTTATCCTTTTCATTCTTATTTGTATCCTATTATTATATTGACACTGTATTAGCCATTTAATTTGATGTATGAATGTTTAGTTAATTTTACGAATGTTTAATATGATTTATGTAAGTTAATTTTTGATAATCTGTTATGTTCAGTGAACGTTTAGTTACTTTCACAAGACGCTCAGTTTGTGAGTATAGTCATTTAAGTTTTTTATTGGATCAAATTGACCCATCTCAATTTCCGCGTGTTCCTGTACATATAAATTTGTTGATCAGTTTCATTGATGCGGTCTTCATAAAATGAAGTTAAATTATATAATTGATATGTATTATCTTTTAAATCTTTTAGATGATGTAAGAAGTATGGGATAATTATTGCTTTTGTTTGGTTTGGCTATTGGATAATTATTAGTTGTTGCCTTATTGTTGGATAGTATGTTAGAAGGAGTACGGGATAATTATTTGTTGTTGTCTTGTTGTTGATTTTTGGTTGTTGGATAATTACGAGTTCCCAGTTTGAGAACACGGCGTTAATTTCAAAATATCTTGACTTAGGCTTGATATGATGCGTTTTGTCATTTCGAGTTTGATAGAGTATTCCAAATACGAATCCTCTCATTACGGGGAGCATGGCCTTCATCAAGAACCACAAATCTAAGACACACTAATAGTATTTCCCCTATTCTTGATGTTTCTCATTTATAACACTCATTTTCCCTTTCTTTGAGTGTCCCTTTGCCGTGATTTTCTCTCGAGAAATATTTTCATAGAAATTATAGCTTACTCTCAGGAAACTTCGGTCCTTTTGACACGAATATACCTTCTTCATGCGCACAACTTCTTTACTCGCACACCTATTCTCTTAGAGAAACTTAAGATCTATATTTTCATTTCCATATTTGTCAGGATTGTTGAGGTTATGAAATAGGAATTTAAGTTTCCATTTTTTGTTAAAAAATGAAAATATGAAAATACTTGATTCATAACCTGAACAGTCCTGAGAAATCTAGAAATGAAAATAGAGATCTAAAGATTCTTCAAGATAAAATGTGTGCGAGTAAAGAAGTTTTACGCGTGACAAAGGTGTATTCATGGCAGAAAGACCAAAGTGTCATGGGAGTAAGCTATCATTTGTATTAGAAGCTTGTTGGTGAGAAAATCACGGTGAAGGAACACTCAAAGAAAGGGAAAATGAGTGATGTAAAGGAGAAACATCAAGAATAGGCAAAAATACTATTGGAGTGTCATAGATTGGTGGCTCTTGATGAAGGCCACATTCCCCGTAATGAAAGGAGTCGTATTTGGAATACTATATCAAACTACAATCAAACTGTTAAACTTAGGCTTAAAAACAGGCCTTTAAAGGGTGAGAATGTAAAACAACCACTAAACGGCCCCATGAGAGGCACGATCACCTCGCATGGTCGCACACCTGGCACAAACGCAATGTAACCCACAGGAACCGATCGCGTAATCTCGAGACCCACGATTTGAGAGCACGACTAAAATTTTCAAACTATTAGACTTAGGCATAAAAACATGCCATAATAGGGTGATAACGTAAAACAACCACTAGACGGCCCCATAAGAGGCACGAACACCTCTCAAGGGACCAATGTAAATTACAGGACCCGACCAAGTAGTCACGGGACCCCCTGTTTGAGAGCATGAACAAAATTTTTAAACTCTTATACTTAGGTTTAAAAACATGCCATTAGAGGGTGATAACATAAAACATCCACCAAACGGTCAAGTGAGAGGCACAAACACCTTGCACGGGACTAAAGTAACCCGCAGAAATCGAGCGTGTAGTCACGAGATCCCCGATTTGAGAGCATAACCAAAATTTGCAAACTCTTAGACTTAGGCTTAAAAATATGCTGTCATAGGGTGAGAATGCAAAACAGTAACTGGACGGACCTATGAGAGTCAAGAAGACATTACATGGGACGAATGTAAATCGTAGGAACCAACCGCATAGTCATGGGACCCCGGTTTGAGAGAACAACCAAAATTTTCAATCTGTTAGACTTAAGATTAAAATATGCCGTCAAAGGGAGAGAACGTAAAACATCCACTAGAAGGCCCCGTGAGAGGCATGAACACCTCACACGGGACAATGTAACCCATAGGAACCAATAATGTAGTCACAGGACCCCTAGTTTGAAAGTAAGACCAAAATTTACAAACTGTTAGATTTAGGCTAAAAAACATGCTGTCATAGACTGAGAACATAAAACAACCACTGAACGGCCTCGGGAGAGGCACCAACACCTCTCATGGGACCAATGTAACCCGCAAAAATCGATAACGTAGTTACGAGACTCCCGATTTGAGAGCACGACCAAAATTTGCAAACTATTAGACTTAGACTTAAAAACATGCTGTCAGAGGGTGAGAATAGAAAATAACCACTAGACTCTCCCTTGAGAGGCACAGACACCTCGCATGGGACTCATGTAAACCGTATGAACTGATCGCATAGTCATGGAACTCTCGGTTTAAGAGGACAATAAAAATTTACAAACTGTTAGACTTTGGCTTAAAAACATGTTGTCAAAGGGTGAGAATCTAAAATAGCCACTAAACGCCCCGTGAGAGGCACGCGAACCTCGCGTGGGACAATGCAAACCCCAGGAACCGATCACGTAGTCATGGGAACCCCAGTTTGGGAGCACGACCAAAATTTGCAAACTGTTAGACTTAGGCTTAAAAATATGCCATCAAAGGGTGAGAACGTAAAATAACCACTAGACGACCTCGTGAAAGGCACGAATACCCGCGCGGATCCAATGTCATCCGCAAGAACCAACCGTGTAGTCACGAGACTCCCAATTGTATAGCATGACCAAAACTTTCAAATCGTTAGAATTACAGTTAAGAACATGCCATCAGAGGGTGAGAACATAAAACTATCACGAATTACTCTCACGGGAATCGAGTGCGTAGTCACGGGACCCCCAGTTTGAGAGCACGACCAAAATTTTCAAACAATTTGACTTAGGATTCAAAACATACTGTCATAGGGTGAGAACGTAAAACAACAACTAGACGGCCCCGTGAGTGGCATGAAGCATCACACATGACGAATGTAACCTGCAGGGATTGATCGCGTAGCCACGAGACCCCCCAGTTTGAGAGCATAACCAAAATTTTCAAACTATTAAACTTAGGATTGTAAACATGCCGTCAAAGGGTGAGAACATAAAACATCCACTAGACGGCCTTGTGAAAGGCATGAACACCTTGCACGGGACAATGTAACTCGTAGGAACCAACCATGTAGTCATGGGACCGTCAGTTTATGAGCACAACCAAAATTTGCAAACTGTTAGACTTAAGCTTAAAAAACATGCCGTTAAAGGGTGAGAATGTAAAACAGCCACTACATGTCCCCGTAAGAGGCTCGAATACCCACACGACACCAATGTAATCCACAGAAATCGAGCGTGTAGTCACAGGACCCCCGATTTGATAACACAACCAAAATTTGAAAACTATTAGACTTAGGCTTAAAAATATGCCGCCAGAGGGTGAGATCATAAAACAGCCACGAACACATCGCACGAGACCAATGTAACCTGCAAGAACTGACTGCGTAGTCAAGGGACCCTTGATTCGAGAGCACGACCAAAATTTGCAAATTATTAGACTTAGCTTAAAAACATGCCGTCAAAGGGTGAGAACATAAAATATCCACTAGATGGCCCCGTGAGGGGCATGAACACCTCGTATGGGACTAATGTATCCCACAGGAACTAATCGCATAGTCACATGACCCCTGATTTGAGGGCACGACCAAAATATGCAAACTGTTAGACTTAGGCTTAAAAATATGCCGTCAAGGGGTGAGAATATAAAACAACCACTAGACGGCTCGGTGAGACCAATGTAACCTACAGGAGCCGACCGCGTAGTCATCGGACCCCTAGTTTGAGAGAAATACCAAAATTTACAAACTGTTAGACTTAGGCTAAAAACATGAAGTTAGAGGGTAAGAACGTAAAACGACCACTAGACGGCCCCATGAGAGGCACAAACTCCTTGCAGGGGACTAATGTATCCTGCAGGAAATGAGCGCATAGTCACGGGACCCCTAGTTTGAGAGTGCGACCAAAATTTGCAAATTTTTAGACTTAGGCTTAAAAATATGCCGTCAATGGTTAAGAACGTAAAACGTCCACTAGACGGCCCCTTAAGAGGCACAAACACCTCGCACAGGACAATTGTAACCCGCAGGAGCCGACCACGTAGTCACGGGATCCCCAATTTCAGAGAAGAATTAGGCTTAAAAACATACCGTCAAAGGATGAGAATGTAAAACACCCACTACACGACCTCATGAGAGGCACAAATACCTCATATAGGACCAATATAACCCACAAGAACCGACTGCATAGTCATGGGATCCCCGATATGAGAGCACGAACAAAATTTGCAAACTGTTAGACTTAGGCCTAAAAACATGCCGTCATAGGGTGAGAACGTAAAATAACCACTAGATGACCCCACGAGAGGCATGTTCACATCATACGGGACAAAAGTAAACCGCAGGAACCGACTGCATAGTCTAGGAACCCGTGGTTTGAGGGCAGGACCAAAATTTACAAACTTTTAGACTTAGGCTTAAAAATATATCGTTTGAGGGTGAGAATAAAAAACAACCACAACACGTCCCCGTGAGAGGCACCAACACCTCGAACGAGACTAATGTAACACGCAGGAATCGACTGCGTAGTCGCGGGACCCCCAGTTTGAGAGCAGGACAAAAATTTATAAACTCTTAGACTTAGGCTTAAAAACATGTCGTCTAAGGTTGAGAACGTAAAAAAGCCACTAGATGGACCCGTGAGAGGCACGAACAGTGCGCACGGGATCAATGTAACCCGCAGGAACCGCCCGCATAGTCACGGGACTCGTAGTTTGAAAGCACGACTAAAATTTACAAACTATTAGACTTAGGTTTAGAAAAATGTTTTCAATGACTGAGGATATAAAATAACCACTAAATGGCCCTGGTAGAGGAACAAAACCTCGCACGGGATCAATGTAACCCGGCGAAGCCGTCAGCGTAGTCACGGGACCCCCAGTTTGAAAGCACGGCCAAAATTTGCAAACTGTTAGACTTAGGATTAAAAATATGCCATCAAAGGGTGAGAATGTTAAATTGTCACTAGACGACTCCGTGAGGGGTACAAACACCCGCACAACACCAATGTAACCCTCACGAACCAACCCTGTAGTCATGGCACCCCCAGTTTGGGAACACGACCAAAATTTGCAAACTATTAGACTTAGGCTTAAAAATATGCCGTCATAGGGTGAGAAGGTAAAATAACCACTAAACAGCTCCGTGAGTGGAACGAGCACCTCCCACGGGACCAAAATAACCCGTATGAACCGATCGAGTAGTCATGGGACCCCCGAATTAAGAGCACGATCGAAATTTGAAACGTGTTAAACACTTAGGCTTAAAAATATGCCTTCAAAGGGTGAGAACATAAAACAACCACTACAGAACCCCATGAGAGGGACGACCACCTCGCACGGGACCATGGTAACCCGCGGGAACTGACCGCGTAATCTCGAGACCCACGATTTAAGAGCACGACCAAAATTTGTAAACTGTTAGACTTTGGATTAAAAATATGCTGTCACAGGTTGAAAACATAAAACAAACACTAGACGACCCCGTGAGAGGCACGGACAACGAGCATAGGACAAATGTAACCCGTAGGAACCGCCCGCATAGTCACGAGACCCACAGTTTAAGCGCACGACTAAAATTTACAAACTGTTAAACTTAGGTTTAAAAACATGTTGTCAATGGGTGACGATGTAAAATAGCCACTAAATAGCCGTGCTAGAGGCACAAAACCTCGCATGGGACCAATGTAACCCGCCAAAATTGACTGCGTAGTCACGGGACACTCAGTTTGAAAGAATGATAAAAAATTACAAATTGTTAGACTTAGGATTAAAAATATGCCGTCAAAGGGTGAGAACATTAAATAGTCACTAGATGACCCCGTGAGAGGCATAAATACCCGCACAACACCAATGTAACCCTCACGAACCCACCACGTAGTCATGAGACTCCCGATTTGATAACACGATCAAAATTCGCAAACTGTTAAGACTTAGGCGTAAAAACATGCCTTCAGAGGGTGAGAATATAATAAAGCACTAGAAGGCCCCGTGAGAGGAACGAACACCTCGAACGGGACTAATGTAACCCCCAGGAACCGACGGTGCAATCACGAGACCCCTGGTTTAAAAGCACGAACAAAAGTTGCAAATTCTTAGACTTAGGCTTAAAAACATGCCGTGAAAGCACAAAAACATAAAACAACCACTAGACGGCCCCGTGAGAGGAATGACCACCTCGCACGAGACCAATTTAACCCGAAGGAACTGATCGTGTAGTCATAAGACCCCTGATTAGCACGATCAAAAGTTACAAAGTGTTAGACTTTGGCTTAAAAAGATGCCATCATAGGGTGAGAACGTAAGACAACCACTAAACGGCCCGTGAGTGGAACGAGCACCTCACACGGGACCAATATAACCCTCATGAACTAATCACATAGTCACGGGACCCTTAGCTTGAGTTCACGAACAAAATTTGAAAACTGTTAAAACTTAGGCTTAAAACATGCCTTCAGAGAGTGAGTACGTCAAACAACCACTATCCAACCTCGTGAGAGTCACAAACACCTCGCACGGGACCATTGTAACCCGCAGTAACCGACCACGTAGTCTCTGGACCCCCGATTTGAGAGCATGATCAAAATTTTCAAACGGTTAGACTTAGGTGTAAAAACATGTCGTGCGAGGGAGAGAACTTAAAATTTCCACTAAACGGCCCTGCTAGAGGAACAAAAACCTCGCACTGGACCAATGTAACCCGCATGAACCAACTGCGTAGTCAAGGGACCCTCGGATTGAGAGCACAACCAAAATTTGAAAACATTTAACAATTAGGGTTAAAAACATGCCTTCAGATGGTGAGAACATAAAACAACCACTACATAACCCCGTAAGAGGCATGAACACATAGCACGGAACCAATGTAACTTGCAGAAATCGATCGCATAGTCTTGGGACCCACGATTTGAGATCATGATCAAAATTTACAAACTGTTAGACTTAGGCTTATAAACATGCCGTCAAAGGGTGAGAACATAAAACATCCACTAGGCGGCCCCATAAGAGGCACGGACACCTTGCACAGGACAGTGTAACTCGTAAGAGACAACCGTGCAATCACGGGACCCCCAAATTTGGATCATGAGAAAAATTTGCAAACTATTAGACTTAGGCTTAAAAAACATGCCGTCAAGGGGTTAGAATGTAAAACAGCCACTAGACGTCCCTGTGAGAGGCACGGATATTCGGACGACACCAATGTAACCCGCAGAAATTGAGCATGTAGTCACGGGACCCCCAATTTGATAGAAAGATCAAAATTTGCAAACTGTTAGATTCAGGCTTAAAAATAAGCCTGTAGAGGGTGAGATTGTAAAACAGCCACGAACACCTCGCACGCGACCAATGTAACCTATAGGAACTGATTGCGTAGTCACGGGACCCCCAGTTCAAGAGCACAACCAAAATTTGGAAATTATTAGACTTAGGCTTAAAACCTTCCGTCAGAGGGTGAGAATGTAAAATAGCCACTAGACGGCCCCGTGAGGGGCAAAAAT
This sequence comes from Sambucus nigra, assembly GCA_949130495.1. Taxonomy (NCBI): domain Eukaryota; kingdom Viridiplantae; phylum Streptophyta; class Magnoliopsida; order Dipsacales; family Adoxaceae; genus Sambucus; species Sambucus nigra. The sequence goes on along the minus strand of OX422224.1, from coordinate 109,718,202 downwards.
ATGCGCACGATAATAATGTAACCCGCACAAACCAGTCGCGTAGTCACGGGACCCCCAATTTTATAGCACAATCAAAAATTTCAAACTGTTAAGACTTAGACATAAAAATATGTCTTTAGAGGGTGAGAATGTAAAAAAACCACTAGAAGGCCCCATGAGAGGAACGAACACCTCGCACGGGACTAATGTAACCCATAGGAACTGATCGCGCAGTCACGGGACCCTCGGTTTGAGAGCATGAACCAAAGTTGAAAATTGTTAGACTTAGATTTAAAAACATGTCGTCAAAGGGTGAAAATATAAAACAACCACTAGACTTCCCTATGAGAGGCAGGAACACCTCGCATGGGAGAAATTTAACTCGAAGGAACCGACCGTGTAGTCGCAGGACCCCCAATTTAAGAGCACGAAAAACTTCACAAACTATTAGACTTAAGCTTAAAAAAATGCCGTCATAGGGTGAGAACATAAGACAACCACTAAACGGCCCTGTGAGTTGAATGAGAACCTCGCACGGGACTAATGTAAGACGCATAAACCAATCGCATAGTCACGGGACCCCCGGCTTGAGAGCACGACCAAAATTTGAAAACGGTTAACACTTAGGCTTAAAATCATGCCTTCAGAGGGTGAGAACATAAAACAACCACTACACAATCCCATGAGAGGAACGAACACCTCGCACGGGACCAATGTAACCTGTAAGAACCGACCGCATTGTCTACGGACCCATGATTTGAGAGCACGACCAAAATTTACAAAATGCTATACTTAGACTAAAAAACATATCGTCAAAGTGTGATAATATAAAACATCCACTAGACGGCCCCATGAGAGGCACGAACACCTTGCACGGGACAATGTAACCTGCAAGAAGCAATCGTATAGTCACGGGACCCCTGATTCGAGAGCACGAGAAAAATTTAATAACTATTAGACGTAGGCCTAAAACACGCTATTAAAGGGTGAGAATGTAAAACAACCACTAGACGGACCCGTGAGAGGCACGAATACCGGCCCGACACCAATGTAACCCATAAAATTGAGTGTGTAGTCAGGGAACCCCCGATTTGATAGCACGATCAAAATTTGAAAATTGTTAGACTTATGCTTAAAAATACGCCGTCAGAGGGTTAGATCGTAAAACAACCACGAACACCTCGCACGGGACCAATGTAACCCACATGAACTGACCGCGTAGTCACGGGACCCCCGATTTGAGGGCACAACCAGAATTTACAAACTTTTAGACTTAGGCTTAAAAATATATTTTTAGTGGGTGAGAATGTAAAATAGCCACTTGAGGGCCACATGAGAGGCATAAACACCTCACACGAGGCCAATGTAACTTGCAAGAACTGATCGCGTAGTCACAGGACCCCCGATTTGGAAGCACGACCAAAATTTGAAAATAGATAGACTTAGGCTTAAAAATTTACCATAAGGGGGTGAGAAAGTAAAACAACCACTAGACGACCCTATGAGAGGCATGAACACCTTGCACGGGACTAATGTTACCCGCAGGAACCGATCGCGTAGTCCCGGGACCCCTGGTTTGAGAGCATGACCAAAATTTGAAAATTGTTAGACTTAGACTTAAAAACATGCCATCAAACGATGAGAAAAGAAAAAAAACACTAGACATCCCCGTGAGAGGCACGAACACCTCGCACGGGACCAAGGTAACCCGCAAGAATCGATCGCATAGTCACGGGTACCCCGATTTGAGAGCAAGACCAATGTTTACACAAGGTTAGACTTAGGCTTAATAATATACCTTCAGAGGGTGAGAACGTTAAACACCCACTATATGGCCTCGAGAGGCATGGACACCTCGCACGGGACAAATATTACCTGCAGAAATCAACCACGTAGTCACGGGACCCTCGGTTTGAGGGCACGACCAAAATTTATGAACTGTTAGACTTAGGCTTAAAAACATACCGTCAGAGGGTGAGAACAAAAATAGACACTTGACGACCCCGTGAGAGGCACAAACATCTCTCATGGGACTAACGTAACCCATAAGAACAGATCGCGATCTCACGGGACTCCCGGCTTAAGAGCATGATCAAAATTTGCAAACTGTTAGACTATGGCTTAAAAACATGCTGTCAAAGGGTGAGAATGTTAAACACCCTCAAGATGGCCCCATGAGAGGCACAAAGACCTCTCCTGGGACCATTGTAACCTCCGGGAAAAGATCGCGTAGTCATGGGATCCCCAACTTGATAGCACGACCAAAATTTTCAAACTCTTAAAATTAGGCTTCAAAACATGTCGTCATAGGGTGAGAACGTATAACATCCACTAAACAGCCATATGAAAGGTACGAACACCTTGCACGAGATAAATGTAACCCGTAGGAACCGACCTCGTAGTCACGGGACTCCCGATTTGAGAGCATGTCCAAAATTTACAAACTGTTAGACTTTGGCTTAAAAACATGCCGCCAGAGGGTGAGAACGCAGAATATCTACTAGACGGCCCCATGAAAGGTACCAACGCCTCGTACGAGACTAATCTAACTCGTAGGAATCAACTACGTAGTCATTGGACCCCCAGCATGAGAGCACGACTAAAATTTGCAAACTATTAGACTTGGGCTTAAAAATATACCTTCGAAGGGTGAGAATATAAACCAGCCACTAGACGACCCAGTGAGAGGCATGAACACCTCACTCGGGACTAATGTAATCCACAGGAACCAACCACGTAGTCACGGGACCCCCGATTCGAGAGCACGATCAAAATTTGAAAATTATTAGACAAAGGCTAAAAAACATGTTGTCAAAGGGTGAGAACATAAAATAGCCACTAAATGGTCCTGTGAGAAGCACGGGCACCTTGCATGTGACTAGTGTAACCCAAAGGAACCTATCGTGTAGTCACAATACCCCCGATTTGAGAGCACGACCAAAATTTGCAAATTATTAGACTTAGGCTTACAAACATGTCGTCAGAGGGTGAGAACATAAAACAACAATTTGATGGCCCCGTGAGAGGCACGAACACCTCGCACGAGACTAACTAACTCGTAGGAGTGCGATGTCACGGGAACCCCGATTTTAGAGCATGGCCAAAATTTACAAACTGTTAGACTTGGGCTTAAGAACATGCCATCAGAGGGTGAGAACATAAAAGAACCACTAGATAACCCCATGAGAGACACGGATATCTCACAAGAAACCAATGTAACCCAAAGTAACCGATCGTATAGTCACAGGACCCCCGATTTGAGAGCACGGCTAAAATTTGAAAACTGTTAGACTTAGACTTAAAAATATGCCGTCATAGGGTGACAATGTAAAACAACCACTAAATGACCCTGTGAGTGGCATGAGAACTTCGCACGGGACCAATATAACCCGCAGGAACTTATCTCATAGTCATGAGACTCCCGATTTGAAAGCACGACCAAAATTTACAAACAGTTAGAGTTAGGCTTAAAAATATGATGTAAGAGAGTGATAACATAAAACAACCACTAGACGACCCTGTGAGAGGAACGAACATCTCAGAAGGGACTAATATAACCCATAGGAACTGACCGCGTAGTCACGGGACCCCCAATTTGAGAGCACGAACAAAATTTACAAATTATTAGACTTAGGCTTAAAAATATGCCATCAAAGGGTGAGAACATAAAACAACTATTAGTCGACCCCGTGACAAGTACGAATAACTTACACGGCACCAACGTAACCCATAAGAATTGACCGCGTAGTCACGGGTCCCCTAATTGGAGAGCACGACCAAAATTTACAAATTGTTAGACTTAGGCTCAATAACATGACATTAGAGGGTGAGAACGTAAAATAGCCACTAGACAGCCCTATGAGAGGCACGAACACCTCACATGAAACCAATGTAACCCACAAGAACTGACTGCATAGTCATGGGACCTTCGGTTTGAGGGCATGGACAAAATTTGCAAACTGTTAGACTTAGGCTTAAACATATGCCGTTAGAGGGTGAGAACATAAAACAACCACTTGGAGACCTGAGAGGTACAAACACCTCTCACGGTACTAACTTAACCCGCAGGATCAATTCGCGATGTCACGAGACTCCCGATTTGAGAGATGAGAAAAATTTATAAACTGTTAGACTTTGGTTTAAAAATATTCCGTCAAAGGGTGAGAGGCACAAAAACCTCGCATGGAACCCTTAGGAATCAACCATGTAGTCATGGGATTCCCAATTTTAGAGCATGACCAAAATTTGCATAGTCACGAGACCCCTGGCTTGAGAGCACGACCGATGTAACCCTTAGGAACCGACCATGTAGTCACGACATTCCCAGTTTTAGAGCATGACCAAAATTTGCAAACTGTTAAAATTAGGCTTCTAAATAAGTTATCATAGGGTAAAAACGTAAAACATTCAATAAATATCCATGTGAGAGGCACGGACACCTCGCACGAGACCAATCTATCACACAGGAATCGACCTCGTAGTCACAGGACTCCCAGTTTGAGAGCACGACCAAAATTTGCAAACTGTCAGAGTTTGGCTTAAAAACATGCCGTCAGAGGGAGAGAACGTAAAATAGCCACTAGACATCCCCGTGACAGGCACTAACAACTCATAAAAGACTAATGTAATCAACTGCATAGTTAGGGGACCCCCCCATCTTGAGAGCACGACCAAAATTTGTAAACTATTAGACTTGGGGTTGAAAACATGTCATCAAAGGGTGAGATCATAAAACAATTCCTAGACGACCCCGTGAGAGGCAACAACACCTCGCTCAGGACAATGTAACCCATAGGAACCAATCGCGTAGTCATGGGACCTCCGATTTGAGAGAACGACCAAAATTTATAAATTATTTAACTTAGCCTTAAAATCATTTTGTTAAAGGATGAGAATGTAAAATAGCCACTAAACAAGACCCCCGAGACCAATGTAACCTGCAGGAATCGATCGCATAGTCACGAGACCCCCGACTTGAGAGCACGACCTAAATTTGCAAACTATTGGACTTAAGCTTATAAACACGCCGTCAAAGGGAGAGAATGTAAAACAATCACTACATGGCCCCGTAGGAGGCACAAACACCTCACACAAGACTAATGTAACCCGCACGAACCGATCGCATAGTCACGGGACTCCCTATTTGAGAGCAGGACGAAATTTTGCAAACTGATAGGAATTTTACGAGAAAAATGTAACTCGTAGGAACCGACCATGTAGTCACCCAAGGGGCCAATGTAACCCAATGGGCATTCACAGCAACTGATCGATTAGACTCTCAGTTCGAGGAAAAAAATCTTTTTTTATTAAAAATAGTCACGACTTTGGGCCATGAATATCTTATTTTGAAATAAAATGTGCTGAAAGTCCCAAGCCTTGACCAACTTTTATTTCAATGATAAGGTAGCCATGACCCAAAGTCGTGACCATATTTTATGTAAAAATAAAATGGTCACGAACCAAATTCGTCATCAACTTTTATTTTAAAAATAACGTAATAACGACCCACAACCATGACTATGTTATTTAAAAAAAGGTTTTCACGGATTTGGGTTGTGACCATGTTTTGTGGACACAAAAAAGTGGGTCAGAGACCTGAGCGGTGATCATGTCCATGACCAATGTTAGTGGTTAGGAATTTGGGCCGTGACCACCGATATTTGTCACGCCAGATTTACTCACAGACCAAATTTGTGACCCACCACCAATGGTTCAGGATTTGGGGCATGACCATGAGCAGTATTTGGTGTAGTGTATAATATAACATATTTGAAATAATACAGTTTAACGCATTGAGATATGTATTTTCAAAGATATGAATGCGGATATATGCGTATTTCCACATGCATGTAGTTGTAGAGGGTGTGTATTCCTTTCTGCCGTCATTTCTGTCTTGCATTGTATAATTCCTAGTGACCACTTTTCTCACTCCCTCCTTTTTATTATGGAAGCTTGTATATAGTTCCATATGTTTATAGCATTGTGCTGGTAAGCTTTCGATTTTTTTTATGTTAGTAAGATCTGTATGCATTAGACTCTAGGGATAATTCATATGGGTCCCTCGCGTAGTTAAACATGAAATTGGACTGGCATGCTAATAAGTAAAAAACTTTAAACAATTTAAAACTGGATTAAAAACATTATATATGTTATTTCGTTGCACTTCACACCTAACGCTCGATTCAGACCGAGTTGACTATGGGTAACCCATAAATCTAGATAGGGGCATTACAAATGGTATCAGAGCTCTAGGTTCAAGGTTCCTTTTGGGAGTGACATAATGAGGCCGATAAGGGATCATTCACCATCGATGTTGGTTTGGGCTGATCATGCTAGTTGGTGACAGTTTTGGTTCATGTCCTTAATGGTTCAGTCAATGTGGTTAGGGCTATAAGTAATTTAGTGCCAAATGGCATACAGTCAAGTTATTTTTTATTAAATTTCATCATCTCTTTGGATTAGATATGCTATAAATTATGGGTGTCCACGCAAGACGATAATGGTGACACCGTGGTTCTTAGTTTGAGTTGTTTGGGTTCCAGCCTTTGATGATGTTGAGTCTTTAGAGATATTGATAGAATGAGATGACGCCCATTCGACAGGTGGCAAAAATTTGTGTATAATCAACTGAAGACATTGATAGTTATAATGTCATAACTGAGTAATGATGAATTATGATTTCAAATGCATAAAATCCTTAGGTACATACCACTTGGGAGTGGTCAGTGTTATGAGGTGAGTAGGAGAATTCGACCCTTGGGGTAATACATTGATTTATGGTTAACATGTTAAATTGTTTGGGTTAACACTAAGGATAGGTATCTTATGAGCCGTGGTTAGGGATATGGGCCACTTATGGAAAGAGGTAACGTAAGTGACAATGATGAGTTGTACTGACAAGAAACACTTCATGAATAACATCTATCAGCGATAGTGTATACCAGGGAATGTATGAATTATATGTTGTGTCATGTATCCTACCAAAAAGCCTTAATAGTAGTAGTAACGTTTTGTAGTGTTTGTTGCGACTTAGCGGGAAGGCCTGTGAATTTTCCCCATTAAATTAAGTGATTGAGTAATGTGCTTATAAGTGTTAGTTCCCCGATGAGAATGTCTTAGGTTCATTGGTTGTGGGTTTGGGCTTAGTATATCTTGATTTATGTACCTTAACTATAATGTGAGTTAAGATAGTCGTGAATGAGAATGTAAGAAATATGACACAACCTTCTTTTATTATTACCAATTTTAGGAATAAGAAGGCTTATTCAAATCCTTATGAATCAGATAATACCATGTTATTACCTATACTTGTATTGGTTCTATTTACTTTGTTTGTAGGATTCCTAGAAATTCCTTTCAATCAATAAGGAGTGAATTTAAATATATTATCCAAATGGTTAACTCCGTCTATAAACCTTTTACATAAAAATTTGAATAATTCAATGGATTGTTATGAATTGGTGAAAGATGCAGTTTTTTCAATCAGTATAGCCTCTTTCGAAATATTTATAGCATCCCTTTTATATAAATGAAATCTTCTGTGACATTTAGTTGAAATTCATAAAATTAAAATAAAGAAGACAAAACACCCATCATTTCTATCTCTGTCGATTTTTATTTTGTCGTTTGACATTTAATTTAAAAGGAAATTAAATACATCGAAAGATTTCAGAACCAAGCTTTTGCCTAATGAAAAACTTTGATTTTTTTTATATTGACTGGTCAAAATAGAGGAAAGAGTATGCTTAAATGAGATTTCAAAATTCGACCGAGACTAGTAATTAATCTTTTAAAGGATACATGGTTTGCTAAAAGAAATCTTAGAAATTTTTTATTTTCTTAATTTTCCTTCTTTTGATAAGTAGAAAATCAAGAATAGAAATAGAAAAATAGAAATGTTTTTTTGATTGAAATGGAAAACAATCAAGCAATTTCAGAATGAAATGTAGAAATGATGAAGGCTTACTCCCCAACGATTCTGATCTAGAGTATTCTCCTATCCACCGATTAAGTAAATAAATATAGAGAACGAAGTAATCCTTTACTTTATTTAAAGTCCCTTTTTATGAGAAAGGAGAATAGGAATGAATTTTTTTTGGAAAGAATGTAATTGCACTGGAAAAAATGAGATCTTTTTTATTCCTTCTTTCCTCTCTCTATATATCTTTGGATAGATAGAATCGTTGTTATGATTCGTGAACTCATGCAATGTCTAATTGTTTTACGTAATTGAAAATGCTAGGTTAAAATATCTATTGATATTTCTAGAAGAAACATTTTATTCAGAGATTGAGTTATTACTCAACAAAGAAAAATTCAAATTATAAAAAGATAAAATAAATTCAGAAGCACTTTAGTATAAATATAGCAGAAAAAATTCCATTGTCTAATTTGGGACTTAATGATAGATTTTAACTCTATCTATACTAAAAACATATCAAGATAAATAATATATGACCTTCGAGGGGCGGTATCAGATGACAATCTCATGTACAATTCTGTAATAGTGATGGAAACTGTTAGATAATCATCGACTATGATTATCTAACAGTTCAAGTGCAGTTGATATAGTTGAAGCCCAGTTAAAATATGTTTTTTGGGGATGGAATTTATGGCGCCAACCTATAGGGTTTATCATTTTTCTATTTTTTTCTCTAGCTGTGTGTGAGGGATTACCTTTTGATTTACCATAAGCAGAAGAAAAATTTGTGGCAGGTTATCAAACTAAATATTAAGGTCTTAAATTTGGTTTATTTTACGTTGCTTCGTATTGAATCTCCTAGTTTCTTCATTATTTGTAACAGTTCTTTACTTGAGGTATTTGAGGTAACCTAGGAGTGAACATAGATATTATTGGTGACTTGGCGTTAAGTACTAGTGTTGTGATATTTTAGAATAGGACCTCTGACGGCGTCACTAGGGTAAACCTCCTTTTGGGAAATACCCGACGTCCTATGTCCTACCAAAACTCTAGTGATATTAATTTATTGTTTAGCGATTATAATGTGGCATTGAGAGATATGATCCCTTATGGTGTTCATAGGCATGAGCCTCGGTGTTTTTAGGCAATACCCAATGTCCTGTATCCTACTAGAGTTAATAGTGCGTGTTAGTTGGTAGATTAACAAGTAATACGATGTTTACGTAGTGATGCAATTTAGTTTTCGTGGTTGAATGCTCATTATAAATTAAATGCTGTGGCCTAGTGAAGTTGAATTTGGGTTAGTAACGTGATAAGGCATGTGAAACCGTATTAAGATTCCTTGGAGATGTATGCTAAGGTTTATATAGTGAGATGTTAATGCGAGTGGTAGACATTACCTAGTAATAGTGAATTAAGGTTGCATACCATGCATTACAATGATAATAGTGGCTCTCCTCGAAGACTTTGGCAATCATTATTATATTGAAGCTTACATAATAATGGTAAATCATTGATGATTGTGGTATGTTTTAAGTCATGTTAATTTATGGGAGCACTTGGAGTTAGTGCCACAAATTTTGCTATTAGGCATGTGTCAGGATATGACCTTTGAGGATAATGTCAAGGATAGGTTAATAAGTTATAGATCACGCACCTAGTAGACTTAGAACATGATGATGTTCATCATGATTTTAGGTATAACCTTCGAAATGGATTATGGAGATTGTATATAGAACTTACGTGTGTTACATGTATGGTTGCTATGACCCTAATGAAGGAAATAATTAGGTATTAGACATGAGTAATGCTTGAAAGATTGAGGTACTGTCAAAATGGTTATGATTTAGGATGATATAGGATGTTTCTAAGGGTCTTTGTAGTGTTTCATAGATTGAATCTGATAAAATATATGAACGTTGTGTTTCACTTAACGAGGGTGAATCCAAAAACTTAAGTTATCTACCACACATTGAAATTTTGAGAGCCTAGGTGTGATGGGTCGGTAATTGACGGTAACTTCCAATAGAAGTGACTTCGCCTAGATTTAGGATAGTTATGCTTACTGATGATAGAACATGTAGCATTGGTCCTAAGGAGGGAAGCCTAGTGTTTTAGCTTCTCGAAGGAATTAATTTATTTTCCATTCATTCGGTAAGGATGGATGAGTAATGGTTACAAATCATCACAGTTAATGGGTCAATACATGATATGTGGAGGGGCTAATACTTTAATAGATATCAATAATGAGCTATAGACTTCAAGGGTACGTTGTGGGTTGGTACATCGTATGGCACGAATCATTAATAGAATTTGATTATTTCCTTTTAGTGTGAAAGTCATCTGATTCGTCGCATCCCTTGTGTTTTCCTCGACTCGATAATAGGAAGTTATTGATCGGTGGTAATTTGAGTATGACGCTGAAGAAGCTCATTAGTGGTGCGAGTTAGGCCAGTTATGGCTGATGCATCACGGTATATGAGCACTCTCTTCTTCGAATGTACATTTACTCCACACCAGTTTGTGTGTACCCATGGTCTTGCACTGTTCCATATAGTTTTCATATAGTAATAAATTGATTTATGTTAACATGCTTCATTAGTTAACCGATATAGCTAGTTACGAGTTAGCCGTGTGTCCCGAGGTCGTGACTTGAGAATATTATGAGAATTAAAACTTGATGTAACATTAGGTACTAGCTTTCCACTTAGTTGGGAGTTGTACAGACTGAGGATGTGATCGCTTAAATATAATTGTTTTATGATGCTTAGCATGGCTCTAGGTTAGCACAAGGATTTTGTAAGGGATATCGGATGGGTAGACCTATGTGAGAAAGTGACTATTTTAAGAATCATTGATATATACAATGAGAAGTGTTGAGGTTGTATCAGCCTAGGATAGGCGTGATTCGAGATTTCTTTGAATAAACATAGGTTATGAATCCAAATTTAGAAACAATCCTTAATGAGGAGTTTAATTGGGGATAATACCGTACTTATTGAGTATCGATCATATTGAGGTTTTGTATTAGGCATGCTTGCGCATTAACAGCAAGATCTTAGAGTTCATCATGATTGGGTCAATGATAGGAATCGATGAAAATGAAGTTTTGGTCGTAAATGATATTTTTGGGAATACCTTAGAACCAAAAATAAGTTGCTAGTTAGCCGAGCTCTAAGTTTTGATAAGATAAGAATTTTGGGGACAAAATTCCCCAAGGAGGGAAGTTTGTAATATCCTGCCCCAATAATTAGAATAAATTTTATATGGATTATAAATTAACGAGGAGTTAATAATAAGTATACAAGAATTATGGGAAAAATTGGAGAAAAATAAAGATAATCAGTATTTAAGGAACTTCAATCCTTTCATTCGACATGATGTGGTGCCTCTTATTATATTTTAGAGAGTTGTTGGGTTAAATATGTGAAATTTAAAAACTTTAGTCGTTCAAACAACATTCCCTCATCGTTTGAATGACGAGTCTATCACTCCAGCGACAAACCCATATCGGTCGAATGACGAAGGTGGTCGTTCGAATGATGACCTGATGATCTCATTCCTGGAGTTCTACAATCAGTCTTAGGATCGTTGATCAACACTCGAATTCACCTCTTGGATCCTTATTGTTGATATTTATCAGATGGGTTGTATTAGATGTTTAGGGTTTCAATATATGTATAAGGAAGAGGCGTGAGGTGAGAAGCCACTGCCATTTTCCATTTCCCTTATAAGGAGAGCTTACAACTCCCTCCCAATTACTTGCACTGTCTTTGGCCATTAAGATTTCTCACCACTAAACTCACACCTAAAATACTTATTTCCCCATTGTCAAGGTATAAGCTAAATATATAAGTGTTTGTTTCGGGTTTTGATGGGTATTTGAGGGGTGTTTTCTTAAAGGAAGAAGATGAGTTATTGAGCATTTTTAGAGTATTTTGAATCTTCGATTGGAGGTTGTATAGTGGAGCTTTTGTGACTTCCTTAGGGGACACATTTCGAGGTGGGGGAGTCACCCATCTTCACCACCACCACCATCTTTGAAGACTTTTTCGGTGGCAAAAACTAATTTTTAGCCAAGTTTAAAATGTTGTATAAATTTAGCATACTTATTTTATATATAGTAGGCTAAATATGTGTAAGGTTGATGTTAGTTTGCATCTAAGTGTTGATTAGTGATCATCCTAGCAATAGTATGAAAATGATTTTAAAAAATGATAATTAAAAACTGGATTTTGAAATATAGAAAATTTCAGAATATGTAACTTCAACATTTTATGCAATAAAATGTGCTATAATGATGTTTTAAATGAAAAGAATATGATTTTTGGAATAAAATGTATTAAGCTTTTTTGGGCTATTTTATTAGATTAAAGGATGATTTCCTACATTAATAAATCAAGACAAATGGAAAAGAGAAACTTTACTTTAATGGGTATTTAAAATGTGTGAAAAATATGTAGGAAGTAAATTGAGTTTAATGTTTAATTGTATAAAAGTGAGGTATTACATGAATTGAGGTGTAAAAGTTAATATCGGAAGTTAAAGGGTTTTAATGTGTGAATAGTAGAAAAAATGGTGTTAAGTTGCAAAATCCCATAAATAAAGTGTGTATTTCAAAGGTATAGAGATGGGGATTTAATGTGAAAAATGGTGCTATTGCATATATTAGAAGTTATAAAGTGGAAAGTGTGATGTGTCACATTAAACTAGTGTTAAAATGGCCAAACGTGTTTTAAACTATTAAGTCGAAAACTTAATAACTATTTTGGGAAGATGACATTTGTTAAAGGATTAAATTATAGATTTGGCAACAAAAGGGTAAATTGGTAATTCACTTAAAGTTAAACATTTTTATGGAATGAAAATTTTAATTAATGTTTTATATTAGTATGGGTGAAATTGAATTAATACCTAGAAGCGTAATGATTTTGGTATAAAATCGTTGTGTGTGCCAATAAAAAGGACTAAGAAATAATTTTTCAAGTGATAATGTAAAAACGACTGATTACGTTCGTACTTTTGGCATCGGTCTGCATATGAGAAATAATGTGGACATGTGCAGATGTTAAACACATTAATAAAGGAACTCGTATGACACCGAAAAAAGCTAGAAGGGATCTGAGCCCTTGGGTGAAAAGCCTTAAACACTGGCCAGAGCATATAGTGCGCATAACTGGCCGTGTAAAGCCAGTTGAAGTATGTAGCATTTGGAAGACTCCAAAAAAGATAATGAAATATGGAACATGACCAGTAAAGGGTCTAGTTAATGTAATGTGGATAAGTAAATTGTGAATAATGACTAACGCCCATAAGAATAGCGAACTGGTTATGTAAGGTGACTTAATGAGTCATTAATCTACCTAATGGGGATTGAATCCATAACAACACAAGCGTGTATGTCGTATAAGGCTTTCATATTAAATAATTAATTCTAACACGATATGTGCGTGTGTTGAAAGAAAGTCTTAAGTAGTGGTTAAGAAACTTTGGTGCGAGTTAATGAGCATTGGGTAATAAGAGTTTTCAAAAGTAAGTGAACGTTTTTTCTTAAAAAATTCTAATTGTTTAACCGTGTGCGTTAATGGGAGGGAATGATAGTTTTAAGCATAATGATACAAAATTACTATTTTGTATAGACAATGAGAATAAATGGTACTATATAATGTTTTTGAAACAAAATGGTATAACACTATGAAATATGTATTTTCAAAGATAAGTATGTAGATATATGAGTATTTCCACATGCATGTATTTATAGAGGGTGTGTATTCCTTTATGTGATTCATTTTTATAATGCATTGTATAGATCCCAATGAGCATTCTGCTCACTCTATCCTTTTTCTTACGACAGGTTGTATACGGTTCCGTATGTTGAGAGCATTATAAAGAGTTCCATTTTTTTGTACGTTAATAAGCTATGTATCCATTGGACTCTGGGGATGATTCCTACAGGTCCCTCATGTAGTTAAAAAAAAAATTGGACTCGCATGCTAACAAGTGAAACTTTAAACAATTTTAAAATTGGAATAGAAACATTATACAGGTTGTTTCATTGTACTTCACACAACGCTCGATTTGGATCGAGTTGACTATGGCTAACCTATAAATTCAGGTCGGGGCATTATAGCGATAGAGTTGCTAATTCGCCGACTATGATTTTGGAGCTGATCCAGTGAGTTTTCTCCTTCTCGATCATGATGAAGATTAGTAGATTCTGGGTCATGTTGAGTTGCACAAAAAGTTTGGTAAGCTTTTCAAGAATTTGTTACTGACTAGCAGTGAGAGAGTTGACATCAGTTTCTAATTTCTCCACTCGTGAGTCCATATCTGTGCTCTGATACCATTGTGGTACGTAATGGGTATTTCCTTTCTTACATATGGTGAGATTAAAAAGAAAAGAAGAATATCTTAGGGTTGATTGAGGAACCTTTGACCTCTAATAACACTGTCTTAAGGTTGGATGACCAATTTCGACTGGTTTATCCTTTTGGTAGATCCTTGGTGAGATGATACAACTCCTGAATAAGATGTATATATTTTCATCCAAAAAAATTTGAAGGCCAAATTCTGAATGAGCATCAAAATGGGAGAAGAAAATTTTTCCTAAATAGATTTCTTTGCCAAAGGTACCCGACTCCGGTAAAATGGTAAAGATCAATGAAAATTTTGACTTTATTTATCTACGATGCATTGACGGCCCGCTTGACCGTTTACATACATGCCAATGACAAATTTTATCCGGCGAGGTGATACTGGATTCAAATTGAAGTTTCTAGTCATTTGACTGATGTAAGACTTCTGGGAAATATATGAATTCCTCCACCATAGAGATCGGCCTTCAGATTCAGGAAACTTTAATCTTGAAGAGTTCCAGTCATTTGATCGGCCTTCAAGACATCATTATGAAATATGGTTTTGGTCACACAACCTACCGTGATTGGCAAAAATTCATTGGCGGACCACAAATATAACAATGCCCACAAATATAACTCCACGCCTATGTTATTTAATTCCTTCATGTTGTCCATGAGATTAAGCATCTGTGGACATCCTGGCCTAAAAGATTTACTCCCTCAAGTAATGCGACTTTGATAGTAGTTTTGGTAACAAAGATTTAATCCCTCAAGTAATTCGACCCATATGTTGTTTTGAGTATAAACTAATTATAAAAAAATCCGTATGTTGTGTGGGGATGTATGAGTGTGTAGGTTGTCTTATAAAAATCCATATGGATGTATGCACGTAGGGGTGTAAAACGAACGGATATGGAGCGGATATCATAGTATCCACATCCGTATCCGCCAAGTCTCCACAATATTTGTATCCGTATCTGCCCGGATAATAATTTCAGCTATCCTTATCCATATCCTCTAGAATTTCTCGAATTCAGATAATATCCTTATCCGTTTTTATTGTTTAAGATACATTAAGATACACATAACTTATTAAACACTAATTTAATCAATGAATTAAATATATAATTTTTCATTCCATGAAAGATATAGAGAATGTGTAAAGCACAAAATTAAATTATAAAAGAGGTTCGAGCAAAATTACTAACCGTTAATGTGCATTTTCTTATTGAATTGTGAGCCATTGAAATTTGTATCCTCTCCATTTTCTCTAATGTTTGAACAAAAATGAAGTAAAACATTATCTTATCTGAAAATACAACTCAATTAAGATATTAACGGAGAAAACAAAGAATATATTACAATAAGGAAGGGATGTTATTTTTTACCCTGTAAGTTCCTAAAGCGTGTCATTCCCATATCCTTTCCTTTGTATCCTTGTCGAATTATATTCAACCCTGAATAAATATAAATAAATTTTAAAAAAATATTGTATTGAGATAAAAAAAAATTAAAATAGCCCTCAATTTAAAAAAAATAGCAATTTCACAATAATTTCATACAACATAACAAAAGAATTACATTCAAGTCTCCAAACAACACATAAATACCAGCTCAGTTCGTCAGATTTTCAATAAAAGAATCTTTAACGTAGGGTTTTAGGATGGTTTTTATAATATATCCATGAATATAGCTCATATCACAAACAAAGGAAGCACCAAAATTCATGCCGGCAAATGGACCAAGAATAATTACCAAGATGAGTACCAAAGAGCAGAAATCACAAAGTGCTGAACCAATCACAAAGTGCTGAACCAACTGTATAATTTCACTCATGGCACAAGCAACCCATAATCAGAAAACCAAAATCAAAAAGTGTAGAAGAAAATTCTACAGTTGGATCGAATATATAGTGCTGAAAACCAAAATAAGGGAACCAATATAGAGTGTTGAACCAATTGAAGAAATTATGTAGTTGGATCGAAGAAATTATACAATTTGGTCTCTCGGGCAAATGGTAAATCACGATGGTCATTTAAATACCTGTTGTTGGATCGGACTAACTAGCGTGGAGGAGCGATGGGTGACAACCGGCGATAGCACAGAGCATGGAAGAGGGATAGCGCAGAGCGAGGAAGAGAAATGATTTTTCGAAAATGTGGGAAAAAACGGCGTGTGTTGTTTATTAGGTTAGGATTTGAAGTTATATTTTTAAAGTTTTTATTAGGTTAGGATCTAAAATGTTATATAACTAATATTTTAAACGTATGTTAGACGGATACGGATATCCGGTAAAATGGATACTCCGCATCGGATACGAATTATCCGTGTTGGATATTAGTACTATCCGTACTCGTATCCGTTTTCTCAGATATTTTTATAGAGTACTCATATTCGAATTCGTTTCCATTTTTTCGGATAAATATCCACAAATTCGGATTCGGATATTGAACGGATGCGGATTTTTGAATATCCTTTTAGAGCCCTAAATGCGTGTATAGTTTGTCTTATAAAAATCCATATGCTATTATGAGTATATAGTTATTGTATAGAAATCTCTATAAGTATCTAATAAATATATTTTATCTCTTTAACAAAAAAAGGAGACTTGATGTATGAATATAATTTTTTAAAGTTTGCCACTAACTTTCCAGATATTTTTTTGACTTGGATTCATTTATATTTTCAAGTATTTTACTATTGTCATATCACACTATTTGATATTGCTATTATTAATATCCATTATTTATTTTGATAGGCTTTGTATTATCAAATGGCATGAACTGAGTCGGTCGCTCAGCCTATGGTGTCTTCTGATTTTAAACATTTACCAACTCTATTTCCTTCATGGTTACCTTTGTTCAGTCATTTCAAATGTCTTACACATTAGAGTGCATGTGTGAATTTTATGTCGGATTGAATTTATTTATGGGTAGCAAGTTTGTGTTATATGTTTACTTTATAATTTATATTTATGTACATTATTATAAATAAAAATCTTTTTGATTTTACGCTCTCTATAAATGCCCGTGCTCTTATTTTAGGGTACGCATAAAAAATAACTTATGCTTATTTTTTTTTCTATTTCAAAATAATGGATCAATGTCTCATGTTTTCTAAAGGGTTAGGCAAACTCACTTTTGGGTCCGGAACATAGGAGTTTGTTTGTTAATTTTTTTTAAAAAAATAGATTTTATGTTGATTTATTTTGTGTTCATTTTAAACATTTCGGGGTACATATAAAAATTAGCAACTCAAAATAATTTTTTCATTAAAAAAAATTGTTAATTGTACTTTACAATTTTTGTAATCGTTGTAAAAACTTCCAAACATTGACCACTTTTTTAAAATAGCAAAATAATCATTGTGAGATAATTTTTTTATGGTAATCCTAAAAAAATGATAAAATTTAACACATTTGATCCGATAAAATTTTATACCCATTTCTTTTGTGTTTATATATTTGTTTGTGTTTGTGATTCATAAATTTGTTTGGGTTCATATATATGTTTTGGTTTATAACATCATATATAACATATATATAATAAGATCAGATGTAAGGTATAGTATTCATTTATTTTGCAAGATTTCAGTCATGATTTGCCTGATTAAAATAAATGTATGTTGAGTTTGTCCTATCTTTAAAAAATATATAAAAAAATTATGTTGACTTTTCAATGTTTATTTTAAACATTTTAGGGTGCATGTATGAATAATCAACTCAAAAACAAAATTATCATAAAAAAATGGTCAATGGTTGACAATTTTATTAATTGTTAGGAAAACTCTTAAACTATGACCAGTTTTTAAAAAACAAAACAATCAATGTGAGTTGGGAATATATTTTGGGAATTTTTTTATGTATTTCTTTAATTTTAAATGTAGTTGGAAATTATTTTGTATTGCTGAAATTCATTTTTTTGATTGAAAATCATATTTTATTTGCTGAAAATAATTTATCACTACTGAAAATCATTTTTAATTATCTAAAAATAAGTTTTATATGCTGATTTTTTTTAATTTTTTTGAAATTAATTTTTTATTCCTAAACCTCATTTTTATTTACTGGAAAAAATTTATCATTTCTGAAAATCATTTTTATTTGTTGGAAATCATTTTTTTAATCCTGGAAATACCTTTATATTGATGAAAATTATTTTTTATTGCTTGGATCATATTTTATTTGTTAGAAATAATTTATTATTTGAAAAAATCGTTGCTTATTTACTTGAAATCATTTTTTTATGCTGAAAATAATTTTATATTGTTGAAAATTGTTTTTCAATTGCTGATAGTTGTATTTTGTTTGCTGGAAATAATTTATTCTTGCTGAAAGCCATTAATTCGCTGGAAATCTTTTTTTAATGTTGAAAATAATTTTATATTGTTAAAAGACATTTCCGTATTGTTGGAAATCATATTTTATTTGCTGAAAATAATTTACTATTGTTGAAAATCATTTTTATTTGCTAGAAAAAAAATTATTACTAAAAATCATTTTTTATTGCTAAAAATCATATTTTATTTGATGGAAGTAATTTATTATTATTGATATTCAACTTTCATTTGCTGGAAATCAATATTATATCCCGACACTACTTTTATATTACTCAAAATCATTTTTGTATTAATGAGAATCATATTTTACTTGCTGAAAATAATTTATTTTTGTTGAAAATAATTTATTATTTGTCGAAAATCATTTGATATGTTGAAAATACTTTTATATTGTGGATAATCATTTTTTATTGTTAGAAATAATTTTTATTACTTTAAGTCATGTGTAGTGCATATGCCTAATGTTTCACCCAAAAAATTAACGGAGTTGGACGGGAGAGTACTTTCTTAATTGCTATATGGATAACAAAATCATATATAAAAAAATTAACATTATTTTGTGTCTCTTTTAACTTGATTATTATTTTTACCGTGTTATCGGTACGGGCACACAAGAGACAAATAAAAGAGATACAAAATAACATGAATGTTATTTAGATATTGAGTTTGTTCCTTATTTTTTTTTTAATTTTTTAAATTGTCAGTCCTATGTCATTTCAACTTTCTATGACATAGCTGATTGCAGTTTTCATCTCGCAACTCAAGAGATGCGTTTACAGTAAGACATGGGAATTTCGGAAGGATGTGTTTAGGAAATATGGATTTTCACACTATGAACATGATGAAAATCCATATTTGTAGTGGCTCGAAAGAAAAATGAATATCATTGTCATTCTTGCAGAAAGTAGTTTTCGCTCATTTGAAGGACTATTTTATTTTAAAATTCACTGAGATGTATTTTTTCCTAATTTTGATTTTCATAATATGGTTTGATCTACGACATTATGGTTGTTGATATTCCTTTCCTCATATTCATTTTAAGTGTGTTCTTTATTCACCACATTAATTACAATTACATGCTCATGATTACGGCTACGATAATTTTTTTTTAAATACTGATAATAATTGTACATTAAATAATATATTTTAAAACGATTTACACCCGACCGTGCATCACACAGGTCACCACTAGTATATTATATACAACATCTGTTGTTATATATAATATGTATAATAGTTGTTGTTATACATATTATATATAACAGGAACAACCATTAGCGATTATATACCTATAATATAGTGAAGCAATTAATGAAAGTACATAGTATAAGCTAAGGACAAAAACATATGAAGCAATGCGAAAAATTAATGAAAGCACACAAGTGAGGCATTAGCGATTATATGATATACATACTAAAACGTGACAATGAAACTTCAAAAGAAAACATTAACATATCGCAACGCAGCTTGTGGTACTGAAATCGTTGAGACAAGCAAATATTAACACAAAGTTGGAGCTAGAGAAAATTCTCTGACCATCATATGGTATTGAAATCATTGAGACAAACAAACATTAACATATCGTAATGCACCCTGAATATGTTTCATCTTCCTGAAATCAAATGTCTCTTTTAATCGTGGAAACACAAGGATTTACGTGGTAGATAAGAATGTCTATGTCAATGACGGTTGATTTGTAACTTTTTACTTAGTTTTGAATGATATACATGATGGTAGTTGAGAGAAAAACTATGGCACATTAGCACCTTTTTCTAATCTATTCCATCCCAATTTTCGATTCTCTATATTAAGCTAACCATATATGCATTTTGACACATTAATGAATTAGTTAATTTACAACAATTCTTAATGAATGATCAGTTACAATGCAATACCAGGCGTAGTTGGATTGATATCCCACTTTGTTAAATAATGACGAGTAGGGGTATATATATATATATATATATCACACTTTTATTTAATCTAACATAAAGTGTACATCATTTATCTCATCTTTGCTAAAAAAGTTAAAAAAGATCACCCACTTCTGAAACTGTAGTAAATGACATTATGTAATTATTATAAATATCATTTTAACCTTACGTGACATAGCATTAAATTTAACCTTCTGTAATTGTTTTCTTTTTTTAAGAAACAACAGTCCTAAACATGATACAAACGCATGTGAAGAGATTAATTGTTTGTAGAGCACATCAATATATTTCAAAATGAAATGTAATAACATATTAACCATCAAGTTATAGAAAAACATACACGACTATAATAGGTGAGAAGAGCAGATAAAAGATCCAGTTTATTTAGCATCATACCTCAGCAATGCTGTTCGAGACGAGTTCAAAAAGATGAAATCAACGGTTCAAATGTTTAATCACAAAACATTGGATCACAAAACAAAATAGTCATTGAGTGTATAAGAATATTGAAGAATCTGTATAATGATTTTGATAACTGACACTTGTTTGATTATATTTTACTTCATACACATACATATATGGATAGATATAATCATCATAGAGGTACATGTGTCCGTGCATATTGTTATATAAGCTAAGACAATGAAACCATATAATAGCTGCTATTCATACATGATGCATATTATTTTATATGTAAGATATACCAAAGTTAAGGAAATCAAACCTCCTCACTTCACAAATAAAAAATTCACTAAAAAGTAGGAATTTCAGAAAGAACACCACATAATTTGATAATATAGTACCACAAACATGCACTGACCCCTTTTCAAATAAGAATGAAATTATGGAAGAAATTTAATAAGTAATAACTAATAATCAAATGTTATTTAAGCATTTCAAGGGAGCCCAAAAACAATCAGCTCAAAATTCCACCCTTTACAATAAATTGATTTTACATAAAAACCAATATACACAAATAAATCATCCAAATCATAACCGTTACTGATCACCTCCAAATACATCTTTTCATTATGTAAAAGTTTATTTGAGTGTGAACATCATAAATAACCAATATTAATCTCCCAAATATGGAAAAATAAATCGGAACACCGATGAAGACAACATGTGTTTGCTTCATTATGTATAAGTGTAGTTGAGTATGTACACATAATAGGGACATCCATAAAGACAACATGTGTTTTCTTCGTTGGGAAAGTTAGGAAGGAAAGATAAATACTTGTAAGTAGGATGAAGAAAAAAATTAATATATGATGCACATACTAATGCCAGAACACAAACAAAACGATTTAGTGTATAAGGATCTGAACAATGAAATTAATTACAATCTAGAACACTGAACACTGAAGCATCTGAACATCAAGGTAGATACACACACACATACACATTGAGATTAATTTCAATCTAGAACATCATACACACTGAAATTAATTGCAATCTAGAGCACTGAAGACTGAAGTATCTGAACATTAAGTCTAATACACACACACACAAACACACGCAAACACAAATCGAATCAAGAAATCACAATGTACAAAAAAAATCCTTGCAAATCTCTCTCTCTCTCTCTCTCTCTCTATATATATATATATATATATATATATATATATATATATATATATTTGGCCAATCCGTATATACACATAAATTTAAATCCAAAAATAAAAATAAAATTAAGAACAAATCAAACATAAATTAGAACTCAAACTGGGAAACCCTAGAAATTTAAGATAAATCGTGAGTTGATTTTGTACGTGCTGTAGACATGGAGCCTCACCGATGCCGGAGCTGGACCATGCTAGAGATGTAAGAGCACGAGAGATGTATGAGGGAAGAGATCAAGAGAGATTTACGAGCAAGCGAGAGAGTTGTAGATGCGAGAGAGCTGCGAGAATGAATTTGACGATCAAATTCTTATGGCGGGAATGGAAAAAAATGCCCTGCTTCTTTTTTTCATTTATCTCAGTTTTTAGTTAAAGTATAAAATAATTAAAATTACAAAGGGTATATTTATGCAATCTATATATAAATATGAGATTAATAGTGTATTTTTTTTACCTTAATTTTACTTAAATTGAAATAAAAATTTATCTTCAAAGCCAAATTGACATAAATGTATATCATTTATGTCATTTTATATTTGTTTGACATAACGCCAATTTTCAAACTGACATAAATGATACTTTTTCTTCTGGTGGATCTCATTCATTAACTATCTCAAGTTATGATTCTAAAAGTATGTCTCTAGTGTATCAGTCTTTAACCTTCTCAAGTGACAATTCAACATATACATCTCTAGTATATTTTTATCTCAATAGACTCGATTCATATCTCAAATGTATACATATATAGTATAAATATAATGGGTACAAACATCTCAAGTACAACAATTCCTTATCACATAATACATAATACTGGGGAGTATACTCAACTCACATAAAATCACATGGCTATGATCAAGCCCGCAAATAAATGTACAAAGCCTTAATCTCTACTTCTTTCAAGGATCATTCATGCCATACTAGGTATAGTCATTGTGTGTCCCAACCCTATAACATGGAAGCACCAGGAAAGGGAAATCACTA
Organism: Sambucus nigra; assembly: GCA_949130495.1. NCBI lineage: Eukaryota > Viridiplantae > Streptophyta > Magnoliopsida > Dipsacales > Adoxaceae > Sambucus > Sambucus nigra. The sequence continues at coordinate 109,695,071 of OX422224.1, read as the reverse complement.
CACCTTCCCCACCAGTTGTATGACCCTATACCTAAGGTTATATGAAAAGAAACCCCCGTGCGTCTTACTAAGTAAGCGGGTACGTCAACCGTAGGATCGAGATAAATAAGACCTAGGTAGAGCCCGTCTCATCACTGGGAATACAAATTGTGGTAAATGTTGTGAACGCCTTATCAAATCCATCTTAGTGTGTCACCCATGACCATGCACACACACTCAATATAATTTCACACAAGTCAAGAAAATGAGCACAAACCCTACTTAATTAGGTTACACGTACAGTATCTTTAATTACAAATGAATATTCACGCTAACTATAATCGTTCGTACGAAATTCTAACCTAAAATTCACAAGGCCTCCAAAGTATAGGTCTTGTCTCGCACATACATTCACACAAATATATTAAATAAAAAATCACTCTACTCGTAGCTTTGTGCCTCTCTTCCAGTTCATCAAGGGACATCTTAGTCCACTCATGATTGGCCTCTAATTTGAATTGACTTACCCTCTATGTAGGAATCAAGATCTCAATGGGAATAACTGCCTCAGTGCTAAAGGTCAAAGAGAATAGGGTTTTTCTAGTTGGACCTCTAATAGTGGTTCTATTCACCCATAAGATGTTTGGTAGCTCTTTAATCAACAGACCTTTGGCATTTTTTTACTTCTTTATCAAACTATGGAAGATGGTCTGGTTGTTTTCTTCTAACTGGCCATTGGGCTAAAGGTTCACTGATGACGAGTAGTGGTTGTTATTCCCATAGTCTAAAAAAAAATATCTAAAGGCTCACTTGTCAAACTACTTCTAATTATCATAGATTATGTCCAGTAGTAAACCAAAACCTACAAATAATGTTCTTATAGATGAAATTGGTAGATTTCCTCTTGGTGATGGTCCCAATTTATGAAATAATCAATTGCCACTATTAAAAATTGTTATGACCTTTGTTAAAAGGAGGGGACCTACCAAATCCACCCCCATTGAGCAAAGGACCATGGACTTAGCATTGGGACCATATTCTCAGCTAGCTACTTTGGAACAAATTCAAACCTATGACATATTTCACAATACTGCACCAAGTTTTTAAATTTTTTTCCCACAGTGGGCCAGAAGTATGCTTACTTCAAGACATTATAGACTACGGTCTTTGGGCCAGTGTGGGTATCGCAAACACGTTCGTGGAGATCTTTAAGGACATAGTTGTCTTTTAGCAAGCTGAGGCATTGCTAAAATGATGAGAAGTATCCATTCTTAAATATGACACCATTATCCATATAATATCGAAATTCTTACATCCTCTCTATGTAGTTAGGTATCTTAGGACAATGATCCTTATTAGATTCTTGCATGCTAAACTTTGTGAGCACATCATCTTTTTTCGATCACGCAGAAGCTTGACCCTAAGGGTGCGACTGGCTTCTCATAAGTCCTTTATATTAAAATGGCTATAAAATAACATTCTTATGAAAGATAAAACACCACACCATTCATTATTAGGATAATATCATCTACATAGAGTATTAGAAATACCACTAAATTTTAGTCATGCGTTCTATACACACAAATTTTAATCGAGCATTAATAAAAGCAATAAGATTAGATTGCCTGATCAAACCGAATGTTTTGTGACCTTGATACTAGATTAGTTCCATAAATGGATCTCTTAATCTTGTATACCTTGATTTTCCAAACATTTTCTATGAACCTCCATGTTACATTATGTAAATGCACTCGTCGAGACAACCATTAAAGAACACAATCTTGACATCCGTTTACTAAAATTTAAGATTGAGAGAGTCTCATTGGATAAAATAATCCGAATAGAATTTATCATGCCTACCCATGAGAAGGTTTAATCATAGTTAATTCGTTCATTCGAAGTACACCCTTTTACTATAAGACTTGATTTGAAGGTTTCCACCTTCCCATCTATCCTTATTTTCTTTTTTGTAGATCCCCTTGCATCCGATGTGTTTTATCCAATATCAAAAGTCTTTAATCTCCCAAACCTAATTTGAATACATCAAATCATCATCGATATTCATAGCCTTTAGCCAAAGCTCAGAGTTATTGCCTTAGAGTGCTTCCTTGTAATTACTGGGATGCAAGTCATGTTCCCTTGAAATCTCGCCTAAGTGTTCACCTAAATACACTAACCTATCAAGCTGACGCCTGAATCTCCCACTACATCTTGGTCCCACATATAGTCCAGTATAAGTGACACGTATATCATGATCATAGATAATAAACTCACTATCACTAGGCATTATACTATCAATATCAAGTTATATTTCATCCTGTATGGGTATATCTAAAGTGATTACTTTCTCTTTACCTCCTAACTCTTGCAAGAGAAGCTTGCTCTTGGGTTTGTGGTATATTATAATATCGTCCTCTAAGTACCAGACATTCGTACTTACCAACACACTATGGTACTTAGGATTATAAAATATACCCCCTATAGTTCATTTCCAGTAACCTAGAAAATGATATACTTCTTTCATTAATTCTAACATACCCATATCCTTCCTCAACACACGTGTTGGGTAACTCGAGACTCGAACATGTATTTGACTAGGTTTGTACCCACTCCACAATTTTATAGGTATTGTTGATATCGACTTAGAAGGAAATATGATTAGTTTATAAGTAGTCACCTCTAATTCATACCCCAAAAATATTCTACCAGATCTTCATAACTCATCATGGATATAACGATGTCCAAAAGAATCATGTTCCTTCTCTCTACTACACCATTGTTGTGGAGTGCTTGGTACAGATAATTGGGATGTAATTCCTACATCTGATAAATTATTCCTAATTTTTCCCAAGTGCTACTAACCTCTATGACCATACCATAGAGTTAGGAAGACTTTACCATGCCTACGTTCCACCTCAGCCCTATACACTTTGAACTTATCAAATGCTTTAGAATTGTGGTACATGAGGTAAATATATTGAAATCTCGAGTAATCATCAATGAAAGTGATGAAGTACTTATACACATATCTTGCCTAGATTAACATAGGGCCACAAAAATTAGAGTGATTCAATTCAAACACATCTTTGTGTCTATAACCTTTAGTCGTGAAGGCCCTCTTGGTGATTCCACTATCTAAATAGATTAACTAATTAGAAGTGACTCCACTTCCAATTACCTATATTGTCCATTTGAAACCAGTCTTTGAATTGTTTTTATATTAATACGATCTAAGATTAAGTGCCAAAGATAAATTTGGTTTAACATAGAATGTTCTTTACTCTCTAGGTTGTTTCCATTTAAGTTACTATTGTTAATAGTTAACAGTAATGGTAAGACAAAATTTATAGCATAAATATCATTTATTAAAGTGCTAGAACAAATATAAGATTTGCTATTTTTGATAAAAACATATTTATTAAAATAAAATGAATATTTATTTAAAACTAACTTAGAAACCAAAAATAAATTTCTTCTTATAGTTGGAACATAAAAGCAATCTTCTAAACTTAATATTTTATCATCACCAATATTTAAAAATAAATTTCCTAATGCTAAAATCGATGCCTTGATGTGATCCCTTATGAATAAAAACATTTATCCGACACTGACCTCCGTACTTACTTGAAACCCCTACTAATTTGAAAATATGACTCGTTGGCTCCTAAATCTAAACAACTGATACCGGTAGATTACACCATAAAATATATTTCAATTACTAAGGAGAAATTACCGTTTTCTTTCTTTTGATTTTCCAAGTAGACCCCTTAATTAGAGATAAACCTCCAAATTAAAAAACTAAAGAAGGATTTATCAAAGATTAGTGACATCACAAAGGAGTGTGAAGAGTAAACAAAGTTGATTCAAGATCAAGGTAGAGTGGATATTAATCGAAGATTAAGGAAGTTGGTAGAGGAAGCTTATTAGATTTACCATGTAATTATGAGTTATATTGTGATATTGAGGTGAGGTTACTCAATACCATTAACGAACCATGTTTGGAAGGATGCGAGAGAGCTATCATGCTCTATCTAGCAACCTCACTTCTGAACCTTTAAGGAAACTATTTTGGAGTATTGAGAAGCAAGGCTTTGTTACAACATGATTTAACCATTATAGATATACCAACTAAAACATCTACCTTAGCCCGATTGAATAATGATAGAGCAACCATGAGAGAAGAATCTTAAGCTTACTAAATTATCAACCATTGAATTTTGGCCCAAAATTTGTTATCTTTCCATAAAAGCTCTATATGATGTCATACCATAACTAACATATATAAAATCAAACTTACCTTAAACAATGATGGTTTGGTGAACAACTCTCTAGCTAGGCACTGACACACTGTGGCGTAATGCGTCACAAAAATTGGTAACTCAAGATTTCACTTAGCATTTGATGCATTTGACATGTTGAGTATGGTAGGATAATACAACATTTTTTGAATCTGAGGTTCCTCTGGTATATTATGTGCATATATATACCTTATTTGGGCAGTTTTGAGGGACACGTGATCATTTAAGCCAAAAGACCACTTTAAGAGAGTTATTATAAAACTAGAGTTATTAGAACCAAGAGCTTTTATTCCTTGACCATTAATTCTTTACCAAATTATTCTTTAGGACATAAGAATTTATTTATCTTATTATCACTTCATACCTTGATGTTTGATTTGCCTACCAGAGGTGTACCTAGAGTGCTTACTTTTCTCTCCCTATAGATAGTTTTTTAGGAGGTTCAGTTATTATCAAACACTAATATTGATTATCTGATATTGAAAGTTATACATGTGAGTTTATTCATTGTTATTTTGGAGTACATTTACTGATTTATATTCATTTCCTTTAATACGAGTTACGCCTCTGTTTATCCTTAAAAACCCTTGCACTTAGAGATCTACTCTTTTACATTTGGTGACTCCATTAGGGAGGAATTGCCTTAGCAATGGACAATGAAAATGTTAACCGTACTCTAAACTTTGACGATGCTCAACATTTGGAGGAATATAACCTATTTTTTGCCACCATGATTCCTCCAATTGAGGTTCCTCTAATTGCCACCATCATAGGAAATGTCCCAACGGGTCAAGCTTCCACGAGATCCATGATGGGACCTCCTCAAATGTCCCTCATAATGACCAAGTTTATAGATTTTCTTCAAACTCTGACTCGAGTTTCCATATTTTTCTTAATGATTGATCCAAGAAATTTCTCTAACCTAATGGCACCACATGTTGTTCCTTTAAGTGGTACACCCATTATACCTACAAGGCCCGTTGGTGTCTTTATGACCAACCTTTCTTTATTTTAAAACCCACAAGTTGAAGAACCGAAGGCTATCATCGTTCCACCTGAAGTTACTCTGACAATAGTTAGGGCAATGGAGATGACTGATCCACATTCTTTAAATAGAGGACGTTAAAATGAAAATGATGAAAATGATGGAATCATCCTCACAAACAATTGGTGATGTTGCTCCCATTTATGATGACCTTTATACTCCTTATGCATAGTAGTAAAATAACAAACCTTACCCACATAAATATATTCCCCTAATTATTCAAAAGTTCAACAAAAATAGGGGGACCCCAAGGATCATATTAAACGATTTTTTGAGCACCTTGGTTCTAATTGCAATAATAAAAATTCTATGCATGGGGGGTTTCTCCAAATCCTTTACTAATAAATATTTTTGTTACTCCTATTTGGACCCAATTAGTGTGGCAACATGGGAAGGCACGTATGTTCAGTTTTTTCAAAAAACATTTTTGGATGAAGATAAGTTTGCATTGTCCTATCTTGCTTAAGTGAGGCGCGAAAATCGGGTGAAAATGTGGTGTTATACATTAGAATATTTAGAGAAAGGTCTCTTAATGTAAGGTAAGAGTCAACAAAGGCCAAGATTCTTCAAATCTATACAAAGGGGTTACTTCCAGAATATATTTATCACTTTATCTACGAGATTCGTGAGGGAACCTTTGAAACCTTCATAAAGGATGCATGAAACATTGTACTGGTTATTGGACCAAACCATATTTTGTCAAATAGTGTTTAAAAAAAATAACTGTACAAGATGTAGGAGGCCAGGTTCCATAGGTAAATTACACAAACGGGGGGTGAAGAAGCTTAAGGTGGTGATGAGGCAAGGAAGTAGAACAACGAAAGAAAGTTTGACCGGGAGGATCCACCCACTTTTCCTTGCACAGTGGAAGATATAATCAATTGCTACAATACCATGGTGAAATGTGGTTTAGTCTTTCATCCAAAGAATTAACCATAGTTCGCCCCTGGTCCATACGTTCATGCAGACCTAAAATATTATCAAGTCCATTGGAGAATTTGTCATCCAAAGACACCATGCTTCATATTACGAAGAATCGTCAATAAACACATGTTGGATAGGACTTCACAGATCACCCAAACCAATGTCAACAATAAACCTTTTTAGCACATGGGGAGCATATGATGGTTACCTTTAATGAATAATTTGAAGAGAAAACATGAAGGAATATGCGGTTGGAAGCATAGTTTTAAGAATTTTATGAGAATGTTTTGGTAATGATAGAAAATTTGGTCATTGCCTATGATGAAACTAGTATCAGGGATAGTGATAAGGCCTATGAAACTAATGAATATGATGTTGATCCCAACCTTCCCTATTAATCTATTTGATATTGCCCAAATTTTCTTGGTTCTTCGATTATATGGGCATTCCCAATGACAACCGCTTATAGATAACATAAACAATCTTTGAGATAATAAAGAAAAATGATGTTACAAGCTTCAGACATGAAGGGCCGATAGCCAGGATGATTCAAAAGTTCATATCTAATGTTACTTTCTTAGATGCTAATATAGAATTTAGGTTCCCCGATAATAGGTCTTTATATGTATCAATGAGTGTGAATGGTACAATGTTTTTTAGGGCTTTGATGGATTGTGGTAATTCGATCAACATCTTGCCCATGAGTTCCTTCTACGCTTTCAACATTTCAGGAACAAGGTTAATCGCTATGAATTTATCAACATCAGTCATGATAATTGAATTTCTAAGTCTATGAACTAAGTTAATAGTGGAATTATAATGGATAATCTCACTTCACACATCAAATTCCATGTGATTGAGTCTACCACTTCCTACAAATAATTAATTGGCAGAGTTTGGATGCATAATCATGGCTTAGTAACTTCAACTTATCAATAATGTTATAAAGGAAAATGTGCTTGGTAATAGAAGGGTGGCTTATCTCCTTTGAAGATGTGAGTAGAGAATCGTTGAAGCTAAGAAGACTGACCCAAAATATGAATTTTTTCTCATGGATAATCAAGGGATATTTATTCTCATTGGTAATTCCAACATTTGATAATTTTTTGAGTTCATTAAAGATAAACTTGAGTGTATGGAGGACCACCCAATGTCGTAAGACAATGAGTTAGAAAAGATTTATCTAGCTGAGGGTGGAGAGGATGCAAAGCCAATCATTATATCGAAAGACATAGAGGCTGCAAAGAAGTTAGAGCCGATCAAGCTCATACAAGAGTACAACAATGTCTTTTCATGGAAGTATACTAAATTTTCGGGGTTGGATCAAGATGTGAGATATCACAATATCAATGCCATGCCCTCAAATATTCCATTCAAGCATGCAAAAATGACATAAAAAATTGAGTTGGATCTCAGAATAAATGTTGAGTTAAAATGGTTACTGACAACTAGATTTATCAATCCAATTTAGCGTCCAATTTGCTTTCCTCTATTCTGATAGTGGAAAAGACATGTAAAACATAAATTTGCATTTATGTTAATTTTAGAGATCTCAACAGAGCTTGACCCAAGCTATGTTCCATGTACCTTCAATTGATAACTTGATTGTTTTAACTGCTGGTCATGAGATGTAAAACTTAATGGATGGCTATGTGAGTTATAACCAGATAAAGATGGATCCAACTGATGTAGGGAAGACAACATTTGGAATTCCTATAGGCAATATTATATATAATTTCATGCCTTTTAGTCTGAAAAATATAGGGGGAACTTATCAAAGAACTATGATGTTTATTTTCATAACCTAATTCATGAAATTTTTATATTCTATGTAAATAATTTTATAATTAAGTTGAAGAAAGAAGATTCACACTTCAGTGATTTGAGAAGAGTCTCCAACAGGTGTAGAAAGTACAAACTCAAGATGAACCCACTCAAATATGCTTTTGGTGTGACGGGTGGGAAATCTTTGGGTTTTGTGGTTGATTGACAAGGTTTTAAGATGGAATAAGATAAGAAAAACACCATACTCAAAATTCCATTTACAAAAACTCAGAGAGAGATGAAGAGTTTCCCAGGAAAGATTTCCTACTTGAGAAGATTTATCCCAAGTTTATCTGAGATTACTCACCCACTGACGGAGTTGCTACGAAAGACCACGAAGTTCAAATAAGAAGAACCGCACTAGGAAGCTTTTGACAATATTAATAGGTTTCTCACTTCTCCACTAATAATGATTCCACCTAGATATGTAATACCTTTTCTTCTTTATATGACCTCAACTACGAGGTCCATCAGTGCACTACGGACATTCGAGGTTGATGGATAAGAGAGACGTGTCTATTATCTTATTAGAATTATTTATGCTCTCGAGGCAAGATATACCATCATAGAGAGGCATTATTTAGCTTTGGTCTTTGTTGCCCAAAACCTTACACGCTATATGATATATTTAAGTATTCACATAGTGATAAGTTGTGATTCAGTTAAGTTTTTACTAGAACAAATAATTTTGATTGGAAGAACATCAAGGTGGTTCTTTATACTATCTGAGTATGATTTGAAGTGTGTAGTTTCTTGTACGATCAAGATCCAAACTTATGCAAATATGTTAGTTATTTTCCCTTATATTATTCAATCCACCTCAAAAAGATGTTATAGGTGATGATTCGCAAACCAATCTTTGTGAGGCAAACTTAGAGTAATTGTCTATGGAGTTTGATGGTTTATCAGGTCAAGGTAAAGGAGGAACAGGGGTGATTTTATCTAGAGGAAAAAAGGAATTTTCTCTCTTTTGAAATTGGACTTCTTTTGTTCAAATAATGAATAAGAATATAAATCTTTGATTCTAGGATTTCTTAAGGCCTTTCGGAGAAAAATCAATTCACTTTGCATAAAAGGAGATTCCAAATTAGTTGTCCAACAAGTGAATAGTGAATATGCATTGTAGAATCTTAACTTATCCCTTGAATAATCATACATAATTTAATCGAACAGTTTTATGTGGTTAAAGTGGAGAGGCATCCAAGAGCGATGAAGCAACATGTTGATGCATATGCCACGATTTCACATACGGTGTCAATAAAAGGTAAATCTAGAAATGTGGTGATCCATTAAAGGACATCTCCATCATCTGTGCTACAATTCTTTCCCATAAATGATGCCTCATATTGGAGAAGAAAGATAAGAAAGCTGTTAGAGACAAGAGATAAAGCGATGAAGAGTATTGAGTTAGCACATGGTTCTTTTTTACAAAAGTTTATACTATAAGAATCATGAGGGATTTCTAGCGAGATGCATGGGTTTAGAGGAAGCTTAAAGACTATAGAAGAAAACTCATGAGGAGCGTTCTGAGGCCACTGAGATTAATATATATATACATACATGTGTGCCTGTGTGTGTGTGAGAGAGAAAGAGTGTCTCCTTTATATCCCAAATGGTACATATTAATTTTTAAAATTATTAAAAAAAAATCCTAAATTTTTTATATGATGTTTACTCATTTCAATAGACCCATATAAAAAAATCAACTCAAAATAATATTTTTTGCTATTTTAAAAAATCGGTCAAGCTTTCCCAGCTTTTAAAGCAGTTTAAAAGCTGCAAAAATTGATCGATTTTTTTAAAGTAGCAAAAAAAATTTTTTTGTCTTCATTTTTTTTATATGGCTCCCCCGAAATGTTTAAATACCACATAAAAAACTCAACTCAAAATCATTTATAAAGTGGGTCCGCGTCAGCGGTATGTACCGTTTGGTATGTACAGAAGCCTGACTCATATATATATATATATATATAGAGAGAGAGAGAGATAGATAGATAGATAGAGAGAGAGAGAGAGAGAGAGAGAGAGAGAGAGAGAGAGAGAGAGAATAATCTAAATATAGTTTTTTTCCTTCGATGAAGTAGTGTTATAAAGATAATGTACCAACTGCCAAGCTTTCTTCAAACTAATTGAGTGCAACTTTTTAGAAGTCCAAACGGAATAGAGCGATCCTTACATTGATTTAATTAAGGATGGAGTTGTTCTAATGGAGAAATCAGTTACCATTGGAGTTATGAAAAGATATCTAAGGTTCTACATATTGGTGGAGGATCTTTATCAAAGAGGATACTTCAATAGATGATACGACACAAATATTTCATATTTCACCCGTTAATCTGCGCGTTATTATCCCACTCGGGTATCTTAATCCCTATACTTATGCTCGTTAACTAGACAACCTTAGATTTCTATATATACATGCTTTGTAGGGGTTAATTGAGCTTTTATAGTTGAATGCTTAGTATGAAGTTTGGATGATTTTCGGTGAAATTCCGTCGACTTTTGCTGCTTCAGGGGCATTTTTATAACTTTAAAATTCTAATTTTAATCCCGAACTCTTCACATAAGTTTAAGCCTTTTGATTTCTCTTTGCGTAGCCACCGACGGTGCATGATTCTGAGCTGTATCGAAACCTTTGGGATGGTTTTGACTTAAAAAGCACACTCAAGGTCACATTTAAGGGCATTTTAGTCATTTCATATTTTGGCATTTTGGCCTAATGTCTTCTTGGAAGTTGTATCCCTTTGAGTTATCTTCATGTAGCCTCCGACCGTGCCTCACTCTGAGTTATAACGAAGAAGTTACGACATTTTCCATAAAGTTGAACAAAGTTACAACCAGACTTGTAGGGTGCGAATCGATTCAGACAGGTGATAATGGATTTGTTTTGCACCAAATTTTTTTTTTTCACTCCCCCTATTTTCAAATTGATTCGGACAAGTCCGAATCGATTCAGTCCCCTGTTTTCAGCTTGTTTTTATTTACTAGTTTGCCATTTGGGTTTTGTATAAATACATTTTCACTCATTTTTTAGATAAATAATTCATTTTAGCTTAGATTAGATTAGGGTTTTGGGGGTTTTGAGAGATCGTCTTCATCTCTCTTTGGTTCTTGCCCAGTTTGGTGTTGTAAGTTGTACTATTCATTATCCCTACCATTAATATAATTATTTTCTTCCATTTCTTGCTCTTTATTTTATTTACATGCCTAGATAACTTGTTTTAGTTAATTAATTTCTTGTTTGTTTAGTTAATTAGTGTTTAAATTAGTTTAATTCATGTGTAGTCTGTAGTTTATCGGGTTGGGGTTGCGTTTCTGCCATTAATGGTTATTGAGCTCCGAAAGTTAGGTTTTGTGTAAAATTGTGTTTAATCGAAACATCGCGCATTGAAGTTGGTTTATTATGTGTTTAGATTTTTTTGTCATGCAACGTTAGTGTTTATAGTGATAATCTGAATTTAATCCGCATGTGACCATTTTTGATTAAATATTTTTTCTCACAACTTTGAGTTAAATTTCTTCTTGCGTGATCTTTATAATTAACTTAAAATGTTCCGTTAAATATTTTCTAGCCAAAATTCTAATTATTAGTTGTTTAGCCCGTGGCAGGGATGGGATCCCGACTCTCGTTTAATTAATATTGTTTAGCGTTACCTTCTTATTTTTCCCCTTTTCACCATTTCCTCTCCATCAACTTTTACACTTTTATTCTTGAAATAATAATTGATTAAAATATAAATTCAATCACTCCCTATGGATTCTAGATACCCGACTTATCACTTTACTTATATCGCAGGTGTAGTTGTAGTTTAGGTTTTTTTCATTGAGTCGCCGAAACAATAAGACCTATTTATGTATTACACGATGCACGATTCACGCATGATCAAAATGACGCCATTGTCGGAGAGTGTGTTTTAGATTGTAATTATTTTATTATTGCGTAGTATTTTTCTTTTTTATTTGTATTCTTTATTTTTACCTTTTTTACATGATAGCATACTTGAGCGCTAAGAGACTTTGATTCGCGATTGCTCACTTTCTTTCTCAGATTATCCATCTGCAAACAACGAGGTAATCATGTCCTACTACTATGGTTATTGTGGTCAATTTAATGATTTTTACTTTGGGGATAGTTTTCAAGTTTTCCATTTTCAAGATTTTCTTGAGAATGAAAGACTTGAAAACATTTATCGGAATGAAAATCGTTATTGGGAGTTTGAGTTGGATTCATTATTCGAATCCAATGACGAATTTTATTCCGATAATTTCGAAGACGAGTTTCAACCAAATGAGGATTCCGATGTTCTAGAACCAAGGAAGCCTACTTTGGAAGAACATTTTCTTCTTTACTCCCAAGGTTTGGATAGCCTTATTGGTGCTTGATTGAGACTTGAATCACTTTGCGATAAGATGGATTCTTTGGCACTAAACAAAGAGGTGGAAACTTGTGTTTCACCTCAATTTTTCAAAGAATTTCTCATTGAATGTGAATCGTTCTCCCCTAAATTAAATCTCCTTTTGACGATATGTTGATTGATATTGATTTTATTTCATTACCATATACATTTTCCGTCATTGGACCATTAGAATTACCGGTTGATTCCTATGAGTCAGTAGAAACTTTTAAAACTTCTACACTTTTTACTGAACTTGTTTTCTAAGATGCATGCTATCCACACGTATGCACCATCTCCCATTCCAATTGAAAAACCTTTGGGATATGAGTTTATTTTTCTTGAACCTCAAGTGTATCTTTCCCCCTTATTATCCAAATCCCCTATTGTCCCCCAAAAATTGATAATTTTCGATGGTTCATTTCTGATGCCCCACACACGCCTTCCGTTGTTTAAATGGATTTCTTAATTTTTTGGGAGCCATGTTTGCTTTGGAGGGTCCACCATTGATCTTTAAAAATCAAATCACATTTTGGGTGGACCCTCAACTATTAAGACTTCTAGTGTATAGTTAGTATCAAACCTAAATAATAGTAACTAAATAGTTAACTTTTTATTATATCTTTTTATTTTATTTTTTTATTTCCTTTTTAATTTAGTCTAGTGTAATTAGTTAAATTTTTTATTTATTTTTTCAATGCTCGGTACTAACTTGTTTTGTAGATTCATTTGGACTCGTGATTCCGAAGATCGCTCTAATTTTGGGTAATATTGTTCTTTTCCTCTCTTTGTGTTGTGTTCTTAATGCGCATTGAGAATAATGCAACATTTAAGTTAGGGGGTGTGGGATATTCTATCCATTTCATGTTTAGTCCATTGATTTTAGCACATATTAGTTACAAAGCATGCTTTTTGTTAAAAAATGAAAATTTTCTAAAATATTTTCATTCTTTTTTCTCTTTTGTTGGGCGTTTTGCCTTGTTTCCAATGATAAATTTCAATAAATGCCCGATCCAATAGACAACTAAATGATGCATGTTCTCGATTTTAGAAGTTTTTATCCTTTAGTCCTCAAATCATTGATATTATGAATAATTTCATGAATTAAACATTATCCCATGAGCACATGCTCTTTTCTTGTTTTATTGATTTGGTTTAAGATTTTTATAACTCGGTAATCTTTTATTGCATTTTATATACTTACACCAAGAAAGCTTTGTACCTTTCGTTGTTTGTGAGCATATACACTATTCTTTCCTCTTTGAAAATGTTGAATTTGTTGGTAATCTCTCTATTCTTTCATTGATCGTTCATTAATTGAGTTTATATCTTGAAATGTGTTACTTGAGCATGATTTTCAAACTTTGTTTTACTCAAAAATTGCGTAAATTTTATGAAATGATCATAGGACATCTTTGTTATAGCACCCATATTAGCCTTGACCTCAACTATATATTTCCATAGTCAACCCCTTTGAGCCTAAATATAGCATTTCGTTTCATAACCCAAAAATCCCATAACTATCTCCAGATTGGAGATTTAAACCATATATATCATGTTTCGTACCTTTGTTCGGAATGATACTTGGGATTGAATGATGTTCGTGTTATGTGGTTGCAATTAAGCATGAAAAGAGTGAGAAAAGTGTATAAAAAAGTTAAAGAAAAGAAAAGAAAAAGCAAAAAGCAGAAAAAGAAAGAAAAGAAAACATGAGAAAAAGAATAAAAGAAAATAAAGTTGTATTTGTGATGTATATAGTTCGAATAAGATTTGATTACTCTCCTATTGTTATATTAAATGCTTTTTATGGAAATCATTTTTCAATTTTGAAATTGCCCACTATTTACCATTATCCTGAATTTTTATCCATGAACACTTTGAATCCTTACATATACCTTTCCTTTGGTACCTTAACCCCAAACCTACATTACAACCCTATAAAGTCCTATGTGATCTTAGGATGCATTTAATTTAAAAGTAATAATAGTTTTGATAATCTGTGAAAATAAATTTCGACTCCTTTAATGAGCAATATCTTTCATTGACATTACAGACTTTTAGTTTCTATGTAGCGTTATTCATTTGCGACATGTGTACGACCTAGTTTCCATTTACATTTACTCTTTATGCCTGCATGTTCCGTGTGTTACCTCCCTATTTCGAGTGAATTCATTTGATGAGTGTAATGCCTATGAGGATTGAATATATGCATGCTTTTATGTTTATCTGCTTTATTTAAGTTTTTGATAAATCATACTATGCATGTCCTCTCCCCTCTCCCACTTTCAAAGCTTTAAATCTATGAGTCGCATTCAACCGGTTAACAACAATGGACTTTATCGTGAATTCGTTCAATATGCTAATAACATGTTTAAAATCTTTTTCGTTGTTGTTGAGTTAGTCTCATGTTGGGTTGTGAATACTTTGAGGAAACTATTTGATGTTTGTGGGTTTCATCCCTGAAAACCCTCATGAGACGACACTCGTCCACTAGGGTAGACTAGGGGTTTAACGACCAATTGCATATGCTAAATGCAATCATTCGCCTATGAAAGCGCGGCCTTTTTCTATTTATCCCATTTTTTACTATCTCTTATTCTTGTAGTTATTGTTGTTTCCTATTTCATTACAAGGGACTATCAATGTGTAAGTTAGGGGGTGTGATACGAAATAAATATATTGTATTTCACCTGTTAACCTACGCGTTATTAGCCCCTCGGGCATCTTAATCCCTATACTTATGCTCGTTAACCAGAGAACCTCAGATTTCTCTATATACATGCTTTTGTAGGGTTAATTGAGCTCTTGTAGGTATTTGGATGCTTAATATGAAGTTTGGGCGCTTTTTGGTGAAATTTTTTCGACTTTTGCTACTTCTGGGGCATTTTAGTAATTTCTGAATTCGGGTTTTGATCCCGAACTCTTCACAAAAGTTAAAGCCTTTTGATTTCTCTTCGCATGGACGCCAACGATGCATGATTTTGAGTTGTATCTAAACCGTTGGGATGGTTTTGACTTAAAAATCACACTCAAGGTCATATTCAAGGGCATTTTACTCATTTTATATTTTTCCCTTTTGCCCTAATGTCTTTTTGGAAGTTGTATCCTCTGAGTATCTTCGCATAGCCTCCGACCGTGCCTCATTCTAAGTTATAATGAAGCAGTTACGGTATTTTTCATAAAGTTGGACAAAGCTACCACAACCAGACCTGTAGGGTACGAATCGATTCAGACAGGTGAGAATCGATTTGTTTTGCACCAGAAAGTTTTTTTTTCACTTCCCTTATTTTCTAATCAATTCGAAAAAGTCTGAATCTATTCGGTCCCCTGTTTTTAGCCTTCTTTTATTTACTATTTTGCCATTTGGGTTTTGTATAAAAAAAAATTCTCTCATTTTTGAGAGAAATAATTCATTTTTAGCTTAGATTAGATTAGGTATTGGGGGTTTTGAGAGCTCATCTTCATCTCTCTTTGGGTCTTGCCCATTTTGGTGTTGTAAGTTGTACTATTCATTATCCCTACCATTATGATAGTTATTTTTCCTTCATTTCTTGCTTTGTAGTTTATTTACATGCCTATATAACTTGTTTTAGTTCATTAATTTCTTGTTTGTTTTGTTAATTAGTGTTTAAATTAGTTTAATTCATGTGTACTTCGTAATTTATCGGGTTGGTGTTTCGTTTTCGCCATTAATGGGTATTGAGCTCTGAAAATTGGTTTTTGTGTAAAATTGCATTTAATCGAAATCTCGCGTATTAAAGTTGATTTATTATGCATTTAACTTTCTTTGTTATGCAACATTAGTGTTTGTAGTGATAATCTGAATTTAATCCGCGTGTGACCATTTTCGGTTAAATGTTTTATCTCGCAAATTTGAGTTAAATTTCTTCTTACGTGATGTTTATAATTAACTAAAAAGGCTCGGTTAAATATTTTCTAACCAAAATTCTAATTATTAGTTGTTTAGCTCATGATGGGGATGCGATCCCGACTCTTGTTTAATTAATATTATTTAGCGTTAACTTCTTATTTTTCCTTCTTTCACCATTTCCTCTCCATCGCCTTTTACACTTTTATTCTTGAAATAATAAATCGATTAAAATCTAAAATTCAATCACTGCCTGTGGATTCTCGATACCCGATTTACCGCTATACTTGTATCGCAAGTGTAGTTGTAGTTTAGGTTTTTTGCATTGAATCGCCGAACCGATAATAATGATTTGCGTATTACACAATGCACAGTTCACGCTTGATCAATAGACCCTTACGATGCATCATAAAAGAGGAGGCATAGGAATTCCATTAGCTTGCTCATATTGGATAAGGCAAGTTTTAAGATCAACTAATGACACTTAGTTATTATTGGCCAACAATGGATAAAGGTTTAATTGAGTTTGTTCGAAAATGAAAGGCTTGTCAATTCCCTGGAAATCGGATTCATGCTCCTTTAGTCGACCTTCACTCCTTGGAAACTCCTTATCCTTTCCATACTTAGGAATTTGACCTTATGGAATAATCACACATGAGTTCTTTAAAATATGGGCATAGGTAGTATATTTTGAAAAGGGCAACAACAGGTGTGGTGGGACAGTTCATCAGAAGTTTCATTATTTATCAATTTGGCATTCCAAATATTATTTTGTATGATACTGGAACTCCATTTATTAATAAAATGTAACAATGCTAACATACAAGCATTAAATTATCTACTACACCTCAACGACAGCTTACCGCAAAGGTAATGGAAAAGCTAAGGCCATAAATAAGACCTTGGTTACTATTTTAGCTGAGATGATGGCAAATTTTCTAGGATTATGGGATGACTCGAACTACAAAAAGGAAACTAACAGGTTATACAATTTTGTCCTTAGCCTATGGAATTGAAGCAATTCTGCCTTTGCAGCTAGAAATGCATTATGCTAGATATGCCACGCAAAGCAGCAGGCTTCCACAGAGTAGGAACAATGAATTAAAAATAGTAGATGAACACAAAGATAGTATGATACTTCACTTCCTTATTTACATAAAGTAACTCTCCGGAGATTACAAGAATTTGGTGAAACTAAGGAAATTTATGGAGCATGACTTAGTTTTGAAAGATGTTGTGAACCATAATAGAGGATTCACTCTGCCAAAGTTTGCAGCAAATTAGGATGGACCATATGTTGTTAAGGATGCATACAATTCAGGCTATTGTTTGATCTCACAAATTGAGGACGATAGGATTTAAAAAATAACAACAAATGATTTATAATTTGTCATGCATTGAAAGCATATTTAAAAAAAATTAGGTTGTTCTTACTTTTGTATTAGGAGAATGAGAGGAAACACATGTAAATTTTGATTTATAGTTTATTCGAAATAGAAAACTATTGAAACAAGAAAATGAGTAAATTACACACATGGTTTAATTAGAAATTTCTTTTGTATTTCACTTGCATAATGGTGTTATATTACCAAATTCAAACTATTGCCCATAAATTCAATAAAAAAAAAGCCTTTTACCCTAGGATCTAATAAATACCATTAGATTGCTTAGAAAGAGCTATGTACACCAATGAAAGAGGATAGAATAGGGTTCAAATATTTGAAGGATATAGTGGAGGCTTTCAGTATTAAAAGCTTAGTGGAACTCCGGGAATCAGAAGTCATTATGGGTTCAATTTATGAAGAAACAAATATTATATAATTCATCATCCTGAGGTGGCTAAGGCAACTAGAGGGTCTCATGTATGTAGAATAATGGTATTATCCTGGGACTTGGCAGATATCAACAACAAATGGATTATAGTGTGACACCCCGACTAATTAAATACCGGGTAGCTACTCCTTTATTAAATTAATTCAAAATGCCAAGTTGGTCTAGTTAATAGAATCACTGTCGAAACATTTTAATGATTACTAACCACCTAGTATTTAAAAAGTAAGTTGCCAAATTTTAATTTAAGTCTGATTAACATGCAACAAGTGTAATGAAGAATAATAACACCATTCACCATACTGAAGTAAAAAGAATAACCATCACATAATGTAAATAAAGTCTGGAGGAAAACTCCTCACTACAATTCCCACAACTGAAATAAATAAAGGAATACTGAATCAATACATGACAAAGTCTGAAAACTGAAATGGAAAGATGTCTCTAATAGAAATGGGCAACATGCCCTACAACTGATAGAATACTGAATACAGAATCCAAATGATAGAAGCGTCTAAAAGCAATTCCCTGTAGCTTCCCCAAACAGATACAGCTCGTCACCTGAATGAGTATCCTATGCATGGTGTCCTTGTGGCTGGGCACCTAAAATGGTTTTACAAGAAAAATAGATTTGAAAGCAAATGGGTCAGAGCCCGAATGTGGAGATATTTTAAAAATCTGCAAGTGCTTTAAAAACATTTAAAACATTAAATGCAAAGTACATGTTAGGACGTGCACTCACATGATATTCTCACCTCTCGTCTAACTGTGCACTCCTAAGGTAAGTACCCATCTACAACGACACAAACCACTAGCTAAGTGACATCATATCTAGCTAGACTGTCATAGGTCCTACCCTTATTACTCGGTTCTATTAACATTATAACGCTCGTAATTAAGTAGGGGTTTAACGTAAACTCAGATGCTCAATATGCCATATATTTCACTATCAGCTAACCCGTTATGTTTTTCTCGAAAAAATACCGTAATTATTTTCACAACATTAACATGAAGGTTCCCATTAATTAAGAGTATATTATTCACATCATAAATATACAATACAAGCACCCCGAGGACTAAGCTGCGGTGCACACATACTCTGCTATCCATCCCGGTACATCACGTACATAAGGATTACATATTCCGAATCTCTCAGGAATAGTTCACAAATAACAACATCACAATTAATGGAGGCGAACACAGTCACATCACATGGGTCACGCACATACCTACGCTCCCACGATCAGCGGACTTATTAATATCCCAATAAGTCTTTCTATGACCTATGTTCATCAAGGTAACCAGTCTAAATCCGGGCAACACAAGGATTAGAGGGTCCTAAGCGAACGCAAACCTCCCGTGATAGCAAGTATGGTAGGTATGTCATACACACAATTCATATACCAATACTAAGTAAACACACGTCTTAGTAATCCCGTAGTTTAATCGTAGTACTATACTCATTCTAGTACAAATATATAATTTACACACTTTATACGATTCCGGTTTATAATCATACGCGCCATAATCTATTCTCAAGTGGTAGTAGACACTCACGTCTCAACCCAACTATCCCTTTAATTTAAATCGCTCATATATAATTTACTCCTCAAAATAACACAAATGTCCCAAACCTATCAATACATCATCAAAGGAAGGTTATCTATATCCTCGAACAAGATTACCGGACTCCCAAAATCAAAACAGGCCAAAAAGGCCTAAACTGCCAGCTCGTTAGAAGTCTCGTTCGAACGAGGCTGTTCGAACGAGATTCCAGTTCGTTCGAACGAACTGTACCTTCTAACGACATCTCGTTCGAACGAATGTATCAAACGAAATACAGTTCGTTCGAACGAAGGTATCGAACGAAGTCTCCCCTCGTTAGAAGCGACTGGTCAACTCGTTAGAAGCTCGTTCGAACGAGATCGTTCGAACGACCTGGGAAGGTCTTCTAACGAGGGACCAGTTTCGGCCCAGAATTTCTTAGTTACGATTTCCATCAATTTTTACTCCTCAAATCTCCTCTAAAATTCGTTCCAACACTGTTTTAAGGTCTCTAATCATCCTAAAACATGCTAAGGTCATATACTAACATCTTTTAAGGAATTAATACATCCTAAACATCATTAAATCACAAGTTTCTACATTTTTCCCAATTTTCTTCAAGAACATAAACCCTAGATTTTTATCATCATCAATTCCCAGAATTTAATCCGTTGATACATCATATAAATATGAAATCTCTGAATTCAATCTTCCAATAACGTTTCTACATGCAAAACTATACCCAAAATTAAACTAATAACTTTCAAATTTCATGGGTTTTCCTTTATCTCTTAAATAAGAATGATTATTAAGATTTCTAACATGGAAGAAGCATTCACCGCATAAAGAATGTAATTTAAATCACTTGCGTTGATTCGATCTCTGATTTTGATGGTGATTTCCTCTCTCTTTCTGCAGAATTTCCTCTCTCTCCCTCTTTCTCCAAGCTTCTTCTCCAAAGTGGCTATGGTGGCTAGGGTTTTCTTTGGGAAAGTTGGAAAACCTAATTTGATAACTCCCGTAGCTTATTGGGTCATTAAGGGTTGGTTAGTGGGTTTAGTGGGTTAATTCCCAATCAGATTTACTTCTCTAATTTTCGTCATTTTTAATTCCTAAAAATACAAAATTACCAAAATACCCTTTATATTGCCGGTATGGCCTAAAAATACCCCGGGACCCAAACTACACCCCCGGCTAGTGTTTTCTGACTATCTCGACCCTTACGGACGCGTTGGAGCACTCAAAACGACCATACGGTTTAAAGAATTTAAATTCACTTTTATAAATAAAATAATTATATCCCGACGCGACTGTCACACGCGTCCTAATAAAATGACCAGATTGCCGTATATCAATCTCACGACAAATTTCATAATTCAGTATTCATATAACATCATATATACTCAATATAGTCAAATACCAACTCACAACTCGCTAGTATTTTACCCGAATTTATTTTCAAATAATTCACATTTAATTAATTAATCCCAAAAATAAATATAGCCAAAAGTACGGGGTATTACATACTTCCCCCCTAATAACGGAATTTCATCCCGAAATTCGAAACTAGAAAGTACCTGCTAAAAATAACTCTGGATAACGTTCACACATCTCATCCTCGCGCTCCCATGTGGACTCCTCGACATTGTGATGTCGCCACTGAACACGCACTAACGGGACTATCTTTGACCGCAGTTTCCTCTCGCTTCGATCCAAAATAGCAATCGGCCCCTCCTCGTAGGAGCTATCCGGCTGGAGATCGATGTCCTCCACAGCAATGTGAGAATGAGCCAAATTATCTCTAAGGTATTTCCTCAGCGAGGAAATATGGAACACATCGTGAATCTGATGCAAATGCTCCGGTAACCCAAGTCTATACGCAACCGGTCCGATCCGCTCAATGATAGGAAACAACCCCACATACCTTGGTGCCAACTTCCCCTTTTTCCCGAAACGCATAATCCCCTTCATAGGAGATACTCTGAGCAAAACCTGGTCCCCTACTTGGAACTCCCTGAAAAACCTCTTCGCATCAGCATAACTCTTCTGCCTGTCTTGAGCTACCCGAATGCGACTCCGAATAAACTCAATTCTTGCCGAAGTATCCTGAATCACTTCCGGCCCAAGTAGTTTGTTGTCCCCCACCTCTAACCAATATGCTGGGGAACGACAAGGCCTACCGTACAATGCCTCAAACGGAGCCATGCCAATAGTGAACTGATAGGAGTTGTTATAAGGAAACTCCACCAGTGGTAGGTACTGCTCCCATCCACCCCCAAAGTCAATAATGCACATGCGTAGCATGTCCTCCAACATCTGATTTGTGCGCTCTGTCTGCCCATCGGTCTGCGGATGATAAGCTGTACTCAACCGCAATTCCGTGCCCATGGCCTCCTGGAAACTCTCCCAAAATCTCGAAACAAATATCTTGTCTCTGTCAGACACGATATTTAGGGGCACACCGTGAAGTCTCACAACCTATGAAATGAAGAGATGGGCATACTGTCCCATAGTGTAGTCAGTCCTTACGGGTAAAAAGTGAGCGACTTTGGACAACCTATCCACAATTACCCAAACGGAGTCGTGACCCCTCTGCGACGTAGGCAACCCCGTGATAAAGTCCATGGATATGCTCTCCCACATCCACACCGGGACCTCCAACGGCTGTAGTAGTCCTGCCGGTCTCTGATGATCCACTTTTACAAGCTGACAAGTGGCGCATTTCGAAACAAACTCAGCAATATCTTTCTTCATACCGCTCCACCAATACTGCCGTCTCATGTCTTGGTAAATTTTGTTCCCTCCGGGATGCACCGCGAACCGTGAGCCGTGCGACTCTGCCATCACCTCGTGTCGCAATTCCTCCCCTTCCGGAACCACCAATCTCCCATTGAAGCGTAATCCCCCGTCTGAGCTAACGGTATAGGACTCGGCTCCCTCTGCTAGTAATCGAACTATCTGCTCCTGACAGAACGAGTCATTAGCCTGTGCCCGTACTACCTTCGTGACAATCTGCGGTGTAACAGTCATCACAGACATGAAAGATCGGGCCACTGCATCCTGGTGTCCCAATTCCTTCCACTTTGCCTTCCACACCTCTGCCACTTCATCTGCTGGCCTACGGCTCAACGCGTCTTCCACCACGTTAGCCTTACCCGGGTGATACTGGATATCGAACTGGTAGTCCTTCACAAACTCAAGCCACATACGCTGCCGCATATTCAACTCCTTCTGCGTGAACAGGTACTGTAGGGACTTGTGGTCCGTGAACAATTGGAACTTCTCTCCCAAAAGATAGTGTCTCCAAATCCGTAGGGCAAATACCACTGCTGCCAACTCCAAATCATGCGTGGGGTAATTCTTCTTATGAGTCTTAAGCTTACGGGAAGCATAAGCTATGGCCTATCTCTCCTTCTGCAATACACCTCCAAGTCCTTGCAAAGACGCGTCGGTGTAAACCAAATACTCAACTCCCGGTCTCGGCAATGCTAACACAGGTGATGAGGTCAATTTGTCCTTCAATTCATCGAATGCCAGCTGACAGGCATCACTCCAGATGTATGGCACACCCTTACGAGTTAGATGTGTCAAAGGGCCTGCTATCTCTGAGAAACCCCGGATAAACCTCCGGTAGTATCCTGCTAGGCCCAAGAAACTACGAATCTCAGTCGGTGTCGTGGGCTGTCCCCACTCCCTCACCGCGGATACCTTCCCCGGATCAACAGATATTCCCCGGTCGAAAATAATGTGTCCCCAAAACTGGACCTCCTTCAGCCAAAACCCGCATTTCTCATATTTTGCATACAACTCGTTTTGACGAAATGTCTGCAAAACCTGCCTCAAATGCTCGGCGTGTTCCTCCTCTGTCTGGGAGTAAACCAGAATATCATCAATGAAGACAATGACAAACTGATCTAGGAAATCCCGGAACACTCTGTTCATCAAGTCCATAAACACTGCTGGAGCGTTGGTCAAACCGAAAGGCATAACCCGAAACTCATAAGAACCATATCTCGACAAGAACGCAGTCTTCGAGACATCCTCCTCCCTGATACGCAACTGATGGTATCCCGATCTCAAATCAATCTTTGAGAAGAAAGAAGCTCCTCTCAACTGGTTGAATAAGTCATCGATTAGAGGCAACGGATACTTATTCCGTATCGTGACCTTATTCAACTCTCGGTAGTCCACAAACAATCTCAGTGAGCCATCCCTCTTCTTCACAAACAAAACTGGAGCGCCCCAAGGTGAGGTACTCCTGCGAATAAAGCCCTGACCTAACAGCTGCTCTATTTGATCTCGTAGCTCTCGCATCTCTGCCGGAGCCATACGGTACGGTGCGCGTGCTATAGGCCTCGTGCACGGTAGCAAATCTATAACAAAGTCTATCTCTCGACTGGGGAGTAAGCCTGGTATCTCCTGAAACACATCCGAATACTCCCTGACTACTGGGATAGAATCTAAAGGAATCACTACCTCCTTAGAGGTATCCTCCTCAATGTAATACAGATGAGCGGTCGATCCTCCCTCTGGGCGAGGCATCGCCACTACAAACATCTCTTGCCCCGGAATGGCAAAAACAATGCTCCCGCTGAAGCAATCAATCATGGCCCTATAAGCTACGAGCCAATCCATACCGATAATCACATCGTGAACATGCATATCTAATATCAACATGTCTGTAGGTAATACCAAACCACCAATCTCTACCACCACTCCCCGGCATATAAAGAAAATAAGTGACCCACTCCCCAATGGTGAGTCGACACATGTCACTGTGCTCTCTGCCGTAGCTAACAATCCTAAATCTTTCGTGAAATGTGTAGCTATAAAACAATGTGTAGCCCCCGTATCAAATAATACCCGACCCATAGTGCCATGGATAGGAAACGTACCCTCAATCGCGGGCGGTGCCTGAGGAACCGCTGCCTGGTGGACGTTATAGACACGTCCATACTGTAGCTGCCCCTGCTGAGCTGGGACTGCTGGAATGGGTGGCAATGCTGCCATCTGTGGCGGTGCGGGGAGAGCGGCGGGAAACATAGGCCTCTGTGGCTCCTGGCGAGCACCCTGCTGCTGCTGCTGTGGGGCCCTGCCCCTATCAGGACAATCCTGTCGCTTATGGTCAGTCTTGCCACAAACAAAACACTTCCCTGGGAAGTTCCCTCCTCTCTGCCCCTGCGGTCCCCGGCCCTGGTGGCCGTTATCGTTCCTCCCTTGGCCCTACTGGCCCCGGTGAAACTGCTGCCCATTCTGCCCCTGTTGGCCCTGATGGCCGTTTAGACCCTGATGGCCCTGGCGGAAACCTCCTTGTCCCTGTCTGTAGTTCCCGGATCGGAACCTCTTCTGATCCCCCTGCTGCGAACCCTGCTCACCCTGTCTCTGCCCCTGGACAGATTGTGCCCCACCGACACCATGTCCTCCTGTCCTGCCCTGATGGCTAGACTCTCCCGACCTCTTGCCCTCAGCCATATGAAAGCGGTGGTCCTGGCAGTGTAACAAAGCAGCGTTAACCACATCAGAATACGTGGCCAATGAAAGGTTCCCTAACAGATGCTGACGGATCCTCCATGTCAACCCGTCGGTGAATTTCTTAATCTTCTTCTTCTCTGTTGGTATCTCATCCAGAACGATATTCAACAGGTTTGTGAACTCGACCTCATACTCGGCCACGGTCTTACCCTCCTGCTTCAGACTCATCAATTTCCTCCTCATTTCCGTATGAACAGCCGACGGAAAGAACTTGCGGTCAAACTGCACCCAGAAGTCCTGAATAGTGAGAGTATCCCTCTCCTCCATGGTGGTAATAGACTCCCACCACTGCAGTGCAGATCCAACTAGCTTGAAAGTAGCTAGCACCTGCTTCTGAACGTCCGTGCACTCATACATCCTCAAGTGCCTCTGCATATCCTTCCTCCACTGGCTCGAGACTACCACATCTGAGCTAATTGCAAACTCTGGTGGATGCGCTTTCTGAAAAGCATCACGTACACGCTCCCAAGCAGACGGGAATGCATTTGCCTGTACTGGCATGGCAACCGGCACCTGAGGTGGTGCCTGCTGAACAACGGCAATTGCGGCATTTACCGCTTGGACTACTATAGCTGCAACCTCAGCGGCGTTCATCATGCCCTGAACTGGAGCGAGCTGGGGTTCGGGCATTGCATCCCTAGGAACTCGTCGTGGAGGCATCTGAAATAAGAATGAAGTTTATAAGTTCGCAGTTATAAACTTAATATAGCTGAAGAACGTAGCATACACAAAAAGAGTACAATAGTCCTATAATATAGGGCTCTATATCAAAGAAACTTAGCGGAAACATAATAAGCCGTCAGATCCTAAAGGACACTAGAACCTGATGCTCTGATACCACCTGTGACACCCCGACTAATTAAATACCGGGTAGCTACTCCTTTATTAAATTAATTCAAAATGCCAAGTTGGTCCAGTTAATAGCATCACTGTCGAAACATTTTAATGATTACTAACCACCTAGTATTTAAAAAGTAAGTTGCCAAATTTTAATTTAAGTCTGATTAACATGCAACAAGTGTAATGAAGAATAATAACACCATTCACCATACTGAAGTAAAAAGAATAACCATCACATAATGTAAATAAAGTCTGGAGGAAAACTCCTCACTACAATTCCCACAACTGAAATAAATAAAGGAATACTGAATCAATACATGACAAAGTCTGAAAACTGAAATGGAAATATGTCACTAATAGAAATGGGCAACATGCCCTACAACTGATAGAATACTGAATACGGAATCCAAATGATAGAAGCGTCTAAAAGCAATTCCCTGTAGCTTCCACAAACAGCTACAGCTCGTCACCTGAATGAGTATCCTATGCATGGTGTCCTTGTGGCTGGGCACCTAAAATGGTTTTACAAGAAAAATAGATTTGAAAGCAAACGGGCCAGAGCCCGAATGTGGAGATATTTTAAAAATCTGCAAGTGCTTTAAAAACATTTAAAACATTAAATGCAAAGTACATGTTAGGACGTGCACTCACATGATATTCTCACCTCTCGTCTAACTGTGCACTCCTAACGTAAGTACCCATCTACAACGACACAAACCACTAGCTAAGTGACATCATATCTAGCTAGACTGTCATAGGTCCTACCCTTATTACTCGGTTCTATTAAGATTATAACGCTCGTAATTAAGTAGGGGTTTAACGTAAACTCAGATGCTCAATATGCCATATATTTCACTATCAGCTAACCCGTTATGTTTTTCTCGAAACAATACCGTAATTATTTTCACAACATTAACATGAAGGTTCCCATTAATTAAGAGTATATTATTCACATCATAAATATACAATACAAGCACCCCGAGGACTAAGCTGCGGTGCACACATACTCTGCTATCCATCCCGGTACATCACGTACATAAGGATTACATATTCCGAATCTCTCAGGAATAGTTCACAAATAACAACATCACAATTAATGGAGGCGAACACAGTCACATCACATGGGTCACGCACATACCTACGCTCCCATGATCAGCGGACTTATTAATATCCCAATAAGTCTTTCTATGACCTATGTTCATCAAGGTAACCAGTCTAAATCCGGGCAACACAAGGATTAGAGGGCCCTAAGCGAACGTAAACTTCCCGTGATAGCAAGTATGGTAGGTATGTCATACACACAATTCATATACCAATACTAAGTAAACACACGTCTTAGTAATCCCGTAGTTTAATCGTAGTACTATACTCATTCTAGTATAAATATATAATTTACACACTTTATACGATTCCGGTTTATAATCATACGCGCCATAATCTATTCTCACGTGGTAGTAGACACTCACGTCTCAACCCAACTATCCCTTTAATTTAAATCGCTCATATATAATTTACTCCTCAAAATAACACAAACGTCCCAAACCTATCAATACATCATCAAAGGAAGGTTATCTATATCCTCGAACAAGATTACCGGACTCCCAAAATCAAAACAGGCCAAAAAGGCCTAAACTACCAGCTCGTTAGAAGTCTCGTTCGAACGAGGCTGTTCGAACGAGATTCCAGTTCGTTCGAACGAATTGTACCTTCTAACGACATCTCGTTCGAACGAATGTATCAAACGAAATACAGTTCGTTCGAACGAAGGTATCGAACGAAGTCTCCCCTCGTTAGAAGCGACTGGTCAACTCGTTAGAAGCTCGTTCGAACGAGCTCTTTCGAACGACCTGGGAAGGTCTTCTAACGAGGGACTAGTTTCGGCCCAGAATTTCTTAGTTACGATTTCCATCAATTTTTACTCCTCAAATCTCCTCTAAAATTCGTTCCAACACTGTTTTAAGTTCTCTAATCATCCTAAAACATTCTAAGGTCATATACTAACATCTTTTAAGGAATTAATACATCCTAAACATCATTAAATCACAAGTTTCTATATTTTTCCCAATTTTCTTCAAGAACATAAACCCTAGATTTGTATCATCATCAATTCCCAGAATTTAATCCGTTGATACATCACATAAATATGAAATCTCTGAATTCAATCTTCCAATAACGTTTCTACATGCAAACCTATACCCAAAATTAAACTAATAACTTTCAAATTTCATGGGTTTTCCTTTATCTCTTAAATAAGAATGATTATTAAGATTTCTAACATGGAAGAAGCATTCACCGCATAAAGAATGTAATTTAAATCACTTGCGTTGATTCAATCTCTGATTTTGATGGTGATTTCCTCTCTCTTTCTGCAGAATTTCCTCTCTCTCTCTCTCTTTCTCCAAGCTTCTTCTCCAAAGTGGCTATGGTGGCTAGGGTTTTCTTTGGGAAAGTTGGAAAACCTAATTTGATAACTCCCGTAGCTTATTGGGTCATTAAGGGTTGGTTAGTGGGTTTAGTGGGTTTATTCCCAATCAGATTTACTTCTCTAATTTTCGTCTTTTTTAATTCCTAAAAATACAAAATTACCAAAATACCCTTTATATTGCCGGTATGACCTAAAAATACCCCGGGACCCAAACTACACCCCCGGCTAGTGTTTTCTGACTATCTCGACCCTTACGGACGCGTTGGCGCACTCAAAACGACCATACGGTTTAAAGAATTTAAATTCACTTTTATAAATAAAATAATTATATCCCGACGCGACTGTCACACGCGTCCTAATAAAATGACCAGATTGCTGTATATCAATCTCACGACAAATTTCATAATTCATTATTCATATAACATCATATATACTCAATATAGTCAAATACCAACTCACAACTCGCTAGTATTTTACCCGGATTTATTTCCAAATAATTCACATTTAATTAATTAATCCCAAAAATAAATATAGCCAAAAGTACGGGGTATTACATATAGGAAGAGGATACATCAATGTGAAATGGGAGAACAGGACATGAGACAATAACTTTGATTCATCTAGCATTCCTAAAACTCTCAAAATCTCATATCTGCTTCAAAGTATAGGTGATTGGGACTTATCTAAGATTAACCAACTGGTTCCTCAAAATGCAATTGTCACTTAGTCCAAAGTATAGGTAATGGGAAGTAAGCACAAGGATAAATCGATATGGATTCCGAATTCTGATGGTGTTTTTTCTTTTAACTCAGCTTGGAATATTGTGAGAAAGCATAAAAGTTCTTCTTGGTCTAATGTGTTCATATGGAATAAGTAAATTCCTATCAAAATATCCTTCTTTCTCTTGAGGCTCTGAAAAGACTATTTACCAGTAGATGACACTATAAGGAGAATTGGAGTGAGATGTGCTTCAAAATGTGGCCTCTTCTCTAGTCTAAAGATAGAATTTGCAGAACACCTGTTTGGTAGTAATGACTTTGCTATATCTTTTTGGAACCACTTTGATAATATCTATGGGATTCTCAACTTAAATTCCAGAATTAGAGGGAGATTAATTACCTAGTGGTCTTCTAATTCTAATTCTCAATGGGGAAAATTATTAATGTAATTCCAACCTTCATTAACTGGGGTATACAGAAAGCTAGAAATAAAGGGAAATTTGAAGGAATGAGTATGCAGTCATCAAGAACCATACATAAAATCCAATTTATTATAAATTTGCATACAACTATTGATTTATTCAAGACTTTTCCTTTGAGGATACATCAAAAGAACCAGATAAAGGCCATTAGATTGGTTCAATGGAGACCCCTAAAAGGGAGAAGTTTAAAGATCAATGTAGATGGATGTTGTAATGGAAATCCAGGTCCTATGGGAGGAGGAGGTGTTCTTAGAAATGAAACAGGTAAATTCCTGAAAGCTTATGCTTACTTCTTTGGTTAGGAATCTAATGTTCTTGTTGAAGCCCTGGTTATCCTAAAAGGTATTGAGATGTTTGAGACAATATTGAATGAAGGCCTGTTGGTCGAGTCAGATTACCTCACTGCAATTCAAGGGATAAATGATCAGTTGAAATGCCCATGTAGTATTATACCAACTATTTATAAGATTAAAGATAAGAATCAAGAGTTCGATGTGAAGTTTTGTCATATTCCGAGGGAGGGAAACAAATGTACAGATGTGTTTGGTAATTATGGTTGTTCTTCTCAAATTCAAATTGAGTCAAGCTCCCTTGATTCTTTCCAAGAGAATTAAAGGTTCTTCTTAACATGGATGCTTGGGGTTTTCCCAACTTTAGATATTCTTAGTGCTTTTTTCTTATTTTCCTTATTTAAGTGACTATCTTATACAGTTATCATTTATTCATGTAAGATCCTTTTGTTTTAATTTATCAATAAAATTAGGGGGATAATTTCCTTTAAAAAACATATATCGGGAGCAGTGAAATAACCCCCAGTAAGTGAAGAAGCTACATATTTGGCAACATCACGTTAAAACTAATTTATGCCAATGACGTGAGATTCCAATTTAGCATTTTGTTTTTCCTCAACTTTAATTTCTCTCAAGGACTTATTTAAAGATTCTCTGACTTTCATCACTTTACATTTGCAATATTTAATACGAATGACCTGCTCACCCAATGTTCCTTCCTCAACCTTTAAATCCTCAATATTCTTTATATAATGGGCACACTAAGTTGCCATTTTGTTATCTTTTAGGTATTTCAATTTGTTGACGAGACATGTGAAGTTAAAGCCATCCTTCAGTTGGTCTTTTAGATTTCTCAAGTGTTAGTTTAAGGTTGATCTATTTAAGGTGATAATTGATGTGTTAATAATTTCATCTAAAATTATTTCCATGCCTTGGTGCCTATAATTCATATCGTTTGGCTTCATACATTCTAAGGTGAAAGTATCCGGGTTAGTTTGGATTGCGCGTTTAACCATAGTGAGATAGAAACCTTGAATTAATAGTCAAGAACCTCCTGACATAACTTAACATGTGCAACGCTGGGCATCGAAAACCCATAACTAGATTTATTATCTTCCTCGTTGACATTGGTTCGGGAGCCATGGTCACTTTCACTAGATGACTCATCTTGCGAAGGACTTGCCAAAATAGGATCAACCTCCATCGGTTTAACATGCATGGTAATCGACACTGGTGCTACCTGATATACCTCATGAGGAGCGTTTTCTCTCACAGTATACAAAATGAGAAAACATAAAAAGAGTTAGCCAAAATTTGACACTATTTTTACCAATTAGGTAAAACGAAAAAACCTTAGCAAGATTTGAGCTAAGTCACACCAATCAAATGTATTATTTAGATAAGCCTTTCCCAAGAAGTGTAAGTCACCAGGCATGTTTTATTTAAAAAATATTGCCCAAGCAGGGTACATCACTAAGAAGGTGACAAATTTTTGAGAAAATATTACTCAACTGAAGAGTATAATACCGAGCAAATGATAAATTTTTGAGGAAACATTACTCAATTAAGAGACTAAAACACCAATCATGTGATATATTTTAAGATATATTACTCAATTGATAGAGTAAAACACCATGTATGTGATAGTTGCTTTGTGAACATTACTCTATTGAGGCAGTAATTCACCATGCAGGTGACGTTTTTCACTAAGTTATATCCAAGCATGTTATAATAAAAATAAAACTTTTTTTACACGAAAAGAATTAAAAGAGTTAAGTCAACTACTTACTCAACACCTGGAATTATACCTAAATGTAGAGGACTGATTGCTTCCTCAATAAGAGGTTGTGGTTCAGACATAAGAGTATCCTCAATGGACAAAATAATAGGCTCAACTGAGGAACTCTATTTGCACAAAGGAAGGAGAAATACTTATTGCAGTTAGTTCAACCTCAACTGGAATAATGGCTAAATCCATCCCCATATTTCTGGCAATCTGAAATGCTACATATAGAATAAGCTTATAATAAGTTCACAAACGAGGAAGCAAAGTAAAATTTGGAGATATTTTTTACAATACACATACCTCTTTGATGGTTAGACAAATGAGGGAACAAATATCCACCATAGACAACACATGTTTTAGGCAACCTAACTGGGAGGTCCAAGATGACCCTTGGCATCAAAAGGTCAGAAGGAAAAATGTCCTCATTTATTGAACTCAGGAGGGCCATCACATCCACAACATGACCAAATAAAGGACGAGATTCGATTACCTATAATTAAAACTTTTATCTAAGTCTTGATAATAATGAGCACTGAGAAAATAGATATGAGATCAACAAAAAGGATAAACAACCTCAATAGAAGTATCTAGAGAGACCACAACCAGTGGTAACTCAATTAGAACTGGGGGAGTATTTATATTTGAAGTTTTAATAGTCCCACTTGAGTCACCAACTATTTCTTTATGCATGTAAAAGTGTCATACCACCTCAAACACATGACTAGTTAAGGTAGCCCTAGAGGAAGCATATCTTGTGGTAAATTGTTCGATTGATAAAGAGGGGGACAATCGAGGAGATGGAATATCTTCTTTAACAAATGAACTTAAGTATCCTCCTATGGAAGAATTATCATCAGGAGAAAACAAAACTTCCATGAGGAAGGATATGTATCCTATAAGAAGGAACAACAGTGTTAAAAATATTTTCTCAATTCAATAAGATATTACTCATCACTTAATGAAAATTTCATTTAAAAAAAGAGTTACCTGTTCAACCTCGCGAGGAGGTATAAGTGTATCAAACTTAGTAGAAGGTTCTGCCACCATGTCAATGGGCAAGTCATCCAATGTTCCTTCAAGGAAACCTGATGGCATGGGATTCATTGGAGGAGTGGTAAAATGTAGCCCACTTTGTCTCCGTATTAAAGTTTTCTTATAGGTAGAGGAAGAAGAAAAGGAAGAAACCCTCTAGTGTGGAACCAAAGAAATAATAAAATTATGAGATGAGGGTACCCTAGACATAACTAATAAAGCATCATTTGCACTATCATTAATGGGGTTCATTCTATATTGAACATCAACTGCTTCCGTAAGATCTGGATTAAGGGGAGGAATGGAGTAATGAGAAATACTAAGAAGGCTAGAGGAAATTTTGTTGGGCTTGGACTTTTGAGAGATTTTGGGGAAGTTTTCCCCTTTGATTAATCTTCCATTGAAGCAACATTTCTTTTCATTCAACCAGAGCCCATAAAACCTTTTTTCCCTCTAGAGCTATAGTAGTAACCTCAGTAGTTGGATCTAGTGGAGGAAGCTCCTTGAGGTATTGTCTATTAGTAATGCTAAGAGAAAAGTTCATGTCCTTTATAGAAATATTTTTCAGCTCATGTTTATTTGATCCAAACCTCTTGTTGGCAGGGTAACATGGTTCACTCTCAATAAAAACATGAAAATCATTTAGTTGAGTCAACCATTTATGGCAATACTATCCAAGAGAAAATTCACCCATGTTGTACTCCTCAGGAAGCACAAGATTCTAGAATTCAAAACATCGAGTAACCACACTTTTCCTCGTGAAATCATAATTAGTAGTGAAGAAGGAATGATCTTCTCATCTGATTTAAAATCAGGTTTGGTTACACCTTGGTCATAACTAAAATGATGAGCATATCGATGACATTTGTACGCTTCACTTTCTAAATACCACTTAGTGTGAGAGGGAGGATGACTTGGAGTGATTAAAGGAACCACAATAAGAGAAAGATCATCTTTAACATCTTTCTCACCATTAACAAGTTTAATCATGGAAGATTCTGTCTTGAAAAAGGACCAAGTTTTTGTAGTGTCCTCTCTAGCTTATGGACAGAGCGTGAAGCAACCCACATCATCAATTAAAGGAAAGAATGCTTTTTTAATCTACCTTTTATTCCACTACATTTTTAATGGACACCTTAGAGGAAGCATTATAATAGACTTCACTTTGGGAGAAAGACCGTGAAACCTTTCATAAAGAATACCCACTAGTAGAATAGTGTTAGAAAAGTTAGACATATCAAAATGGCCAATTGATCATGCCATGTTGTGGTAACACCTATCTAATAAAGTGTATAAAGATCCTAACATTGTAGCTATAAAAGGAATGTGTACCCCACGAGCCAACCTGACAGATATAGTCACCAGGATCGTGTATGGACGATCATTAGGATTTCTAAGAATGAAGAATTATGAAAGCAAGAAGAGGAGGTAGGAAGATAGCTCGAATTTTCTTCCATAACCTTCAACAAACTCCTAATTAAGTGTAACTCCTCGATCCTTCTTCTCTTGAGAGAGGTTGGCATGTGTCTTGCAAAAGTATTTGATATATTGGCCAAAGGTAGCTTTCATTGCATCGCCAACAGACTTGCGAGCAAGATGTTCAAGCATAGTGCGTTCTTTCTCTACTGCATCGATGAGCATAAGATCATAATGGATGTGAGCACATGAATTTAAACCATATAGTTCACACACATACTCCAAAGTGATGGTGAACGTACCCAATCTTCCATAAAAGTGTGTATCGTAACACTCCATCAAGAAACCAAAAGGTGGAGAGATGGGTTATTCTTTGACATGGTGAAGTTTTAAAAAAATCTTAATGTTCATTCAAACCGAACTTTTTCTAGTTGGGTCGTATACTTGGTAAAAATTTAACTAGACCAATCTGAGAAACTATCAGGGAAACCACTAGGTACTTGGAAGTCTATACGAGCATATGGGAAATCCCCTTGACCAAGCCTAAACCTTAACATAAAGAAAGATGTAACAAAGGATCCCTCGGTACGATTCTTAGGTTCTTATACCACTAAGACAGGCTCATCAACACCATTAAGTGTAATTTTTAAATATTTTACCTCCTAGGAAAATAGATCGCTTGTCTTAAAATATGGAGCATGATGGTAGGTAGCGTATAAAGCCACACGTTTAGCTAGATCAGAGGTGGCTTCCTTGCTAGAAACTTAGTCAAAAGCTTTACTTGACTTGCCTGAAGAATCCATTAAGTGGTTTGAGATGAATTTTGTGGATAAAAAGAGAATAAAGGGTATAGAAGGATGGGGGATTGAAAATAATAAGTGAAAGTGGGTTCAATGGAGTTTTCAGACAACTTTTGGACAATAAACAACACTCTCTCTTTAAAATCTTTGAAACTCTGAGTTTTGATGTTACAAATGTTATAATGTTTCAAAATGAAGAGCTGGAGGTTATTTAATGGATTAAGTAAAGTAGTCGTTTAGGCTAATCGACAATTCATTGTCCTAAATGCATTTTGAAATTCGGGGACAAATAATGGTTGGGTAAAAAGAGGAATAACATAATCAACCCCGTGGATCCATGTATCAAATAGTGGAAGGCATGTCAGAGGTAATCACATTAACATAAAATGTTAGGGATATGCTAAGATTTTTTTTTTATTATAAGTGCAGAAACAAGTGGTATCTATTGGAGATGTTTGGAACATAGGTATATCGGTTCAAATTATTTCCAATAGGGGTTTGCTAATTCAAGTTATATTGTATACAAGTCTATCATTTCAAGTTATTTCCAATTGAAGTTTATCAAATCCAAGTTGTTTCAAGTAGAGCTATATCGTTTCAAGTTGTTTCCAATAGAAGTTTTTCGATTCAAGTAGTTTTGAACAAAGCTTTATAGTTTTAAGATGTTTTGAATGGTGGATTGTTAGTCCAAGTTGTATCGAGAAGTGATTTGTCTATTTAAGGTGTTTCACACATAAATTTCTTAATTTTGTTACAAATTTCTCTATGAGGGGCAAATTTAGTAGGGTCTTTGAGATAAACTCCGTTATTAAGAAATTAGATGATAAACTAAGGAAGGATTCATGAAATATTAGTGACATCATAAAGGAACGTGAGGAGTCAACAAATCTCATTCAAAATGAAGGCAGAGTGGAGCTTAATCGATGCTTAAGGAAATGTCAAAGGAAACTAGTTCGAGATACCATGTAATTATGTGTTATATTATAATTTTAGGGTGAGGTTACTCGATACCATGGACGGACCATGTCTGGAATGACGTGGGAGAGATCTCATGTTCTATTGAGCAACCACACCTGGAAACCTTTGAGGGAACTAGTTTGGAAGATTTAGGATCAAGGTTTTGTTATAGCGTGATTTAATAATTCTAGATACACCAGGTAAAACACCCAGCTTAGCTCAAATGAGCACTTCTTGATCAACTTGGGACAAACTTATTCTCATCCACAAAGGAGGTATACCTTAGCCTGATTGAGTAATAATAAAGCAACTATGAGAAAATAGCCTTGAGCTTAGTTAGTGTTCTACCACTGAGTTTTGGAACCAAATTGAGCATATTTCCATAAAGATCAATGTGACATCATTCCATACTTAACACACGTCAAATCAAACTTACCTTAGACAGTGATGGTTTGTTGATCAACTGTATGATTTAGTGTTGACATGGTATGGGGCTACCAGATACATCAGTTGGCCAGTCGAGATTTCACTAAGATTTTAATGTATTTGACATATTGGGTATGGTAGGATGACATGGTAATAACCCATACTTTTATGGGTAATTTATTTCCACGTGCGCATTTCATTATTAATTTAATTGGGAATTAAATTGGTCTCGATAAATATTAATTAGCGAGTTAAGGACTAATATTTATGATTATTATCATTTAATTGCGTGTGATAAGTAAATAGAGATGTGAAATATTATATGTCATTTCTCATTGAAAAGAGTGATTTATTATATTATATCGATCGAGAATTACATTAGTGGATTTATAGAATTTATGGGCGACGTGTAATGTACGCAAAGGGTGGGCCCATTGATGAGGTGATGGTATATTTTTTGTTGGATGACTCGGATGGACGTTTTTAGTGTATCGGTGATCCAAAATGGGTTGAAATAGTCAAGAATAGGTACCCAAGGGTAATTGTTGAGTTCCAAGGGCTTTTTAAATGTTGTAAGGCAGGTATAGGGGTATGGGCATCTTTTTACCCTTAGGGATAGACTTTAAAATGGGATTAATGTTTAATTAAGGATATATGAGGATTAGGAAGGTGGATGATATCCTCACTTTTGGAATCTGAATAATTGTGATCAAGAGAGAGATTAAGTGAAGAGAAAAAGTGAAGAAAGGAAAGAAGAAAAGCTTGGAGAAGAGAGGTAGAACATCTATGGAAGAAAATATTCATCCCTACATATTAAGAATTCAAATTCAAATCCAAAAGGCAAGTGTTTACTTGGTTTATATTTCAATTTATGAGGTTAATTCCGTTCGTAATTACTTAGTAACAAATATGAGATTTAAAAGATGTAAACTTTGAGAATTAATTGAAGAGAATTAAGTTATATTTAACCTCCGATTATATTAGATAATGATTGATGATGAACATATGAGGAATTTTTCATATTAAAATGGATCTATGATTTTGTAATCAATGAAATTTCAAGGTTTGATTAATTTTGAGTTGTAAGAATTGATTAATGTTTAGGAATCCTAGTTTGATCATGGATTAAGGTATATTTTTTTTATTAGAATGCTTTTGGGTTAGTTATGTATTGATGTGGGATATCAAGTTGAGGTTTCGGTAGGCTAGGGATCTCCATTTGTGGGTTTTAGAGGTGAAAACTCGAGAAAGAAGACGATTGACAGCACAACAAACATAACTAGTTCGCTGGAAAGAAAATCGATCGGTCTAGTTAACCGATTTGGTCTACCAAGCGAACCCATTCGGTTTGTTGGCTTGCCTAAGTTTTGTTGCGCATTTTTTTGACCCATTAGTTCTTGGGGAATGGGAGTATGGGATTCCGGGGTAGGTTAAGACTACTGGAGAATATTTTTAGGGATTGGTATGTGTGTTAGGCCAATGGTTAAATAGGTTCAGGTGACACAAACTAAGATTCAAGTGAGTGAACACCTAATTATATAATTGGGAAGTCGGTTCGAACTTCGAGATTTTGTAGATTAGTACACTGTGGGATTTTCATACGTAGTCATTGCTTTATATATATACATATTGTGGGTTATATATATATATACACACACACACACACACACATGTGGTTGATGTGTAATTGTTTGAATATGCATACTTGGTAGTCTTGTGGTTAGGTGGTTGCACATAGTGGGGAGTCCACCCAAACGTTGATCGGTTCGGTGGTGATGTTTTGTCCCGATGGCCCAATTGTAGTACGTGGTATATCTGGAGCCCGATAGCACACAAGGGATGTATCCGCGAGGTCCATGATCTTGGGATACGATTTATGCATATTTATATATAGCGAGTGATATATATGCATGTGTATATGAGATATTACGTGTATATCTATTTATATCACGTGTGTATTGATGTTATTATATTATATGAATATCTATCTGTAGCCTGTTCATAGATATGTAAATATTTATGAAAGCATGCATGTGAGGGTAGTAATTAATAGTTAATGGTGATTATCAGCGGGCTGGGCTTTGATAGAGGTTATTGTCCTAGTTGACTAGTAGTATGATTAGGATAGTAAAATAAATGCGTTAGGTGTGCACTGTAGATGAGAGGTGATGCTAAGCTTCATCTGGGTGCGACTAGTGGATTAATTATGAAAGTAATACACCGCGTGTTTTTATTTAAATCATTCAAATACTTGAAAAATATATTCAAATTTTTTCGGGCATTGACCAACTGGCTAACCTATTTTTGTTTTCAAAACCCCAAGTGTGTTGCAGTAGGGAGAATAGGTCCAGATGCTTTCATGCTGCTATAAGAAGTAGTTAAGGATCTTACGAGATTGACTGTATCCTCTTTTGTTCATTTCTATCTAGATAGGATTAAATTTCATTTCAAGTACTTCCTTTTGGGCCTGTTGCACATAATTGGATAGGCTTTTATTTATGTCTATGATATTAATTGTGGTGACCGGTGATTTATTCAGTTCATGCTAATTATATTTGTGTTATCAGTGGTTATATCATTTTATTGTATATATGGTTTCATTTTTTATATTAATATTACTTGTTGCGACAATGATGTTAAGAATATAGTCATACTAGATTCCTATTTTATTTCAATAAAGGATTGATCACACGGTATTAGAATAAATACGGTGTCACATTTAGTATCAGGGCATCCGTTTATAATGTCCTTAGGATATGTGTGAACTTATTACGTTGTCAGCATTGTGTTTCTTTGTTAGAGAGCCTTATGCTTAGGAATGTTATTTCATATTATGCCTTTACACTCTTCTGTTATTGTATATATTAATATTGGAATCACATACAATTTTGGTTTGGTTTCAGATTCTAAACATCAAGAGAGGTAGACCATCTCGTGCAGAGAGGAGTGTTGTAGAGAGAAAGGCTCATTCGGAGCCAGATGCCGCTCAGGGGATTGTGATCGCGACAGATTCAC
This sequence comes from Sambucus nigra, assembly GCA_949130495.1. NCBI lineage: Eukaryota > Viridiplantae > Streptophyta > Magnoliopsida > Dipsacales > Adoxaceae > Sambucus > Sambucus nigra. The sequence goes on along the minus strand of OX422224.1, from coordinate 109,655,644 downwards.
AGCTATAGTAGCACATGCAGTTAATGCTGCCATTAACGCCATGGCATAGCAGTTCCCCAAGCATAGCCACAACCATGAGTGGCCGCACCAGTTCAGATTCACCCATTGGCGTCTATATGGGAGCGATTCAGGAAGGCTTTTCAAAAGGGACATCCATCGGAGTTTTAGGGAAGTGAAGGCGTAGTTTTAGCAAACTAATGGAATAAGGATATCTGGAGGCATGTTCATATGGCAGAGTGTAGCAACATTCAGAAGCAGATGCTAGCTACATTTAAGCTAGTAAGGTTAGTTCTACAGTGGTGGGAGTTAGACATCATGTCAGAGGAGAGAGATGTAATGAATATTCGGGATTTTAGGGTACGGTTTGGCCGCAAGTTCTTTTCATCTATCGTGTAGACATAGATGAAGAGGAGAATTATGGATCTCACCCAGGAGGGCCGAATAGTGGCCGAGTATAAGGCGGATTTCACTCTCCTGACAAACTATATTCCAGATGGGGTGAACACTAATGAGAAGAGGATTCTCAAATTTATGGATAGGCTTACTTAAAGGATTCGTCAGCATCTATTTATGAACCCGACGTTGAGGATTTATATTGATGTCATTAATATTGCTTTGCTGCACTACCAGGATCATGACTTCCATCTAAGGGGAGAGAATATGACAATAGAGTCGAGCCAGCAGGGCATTATACCAGTAGGGTAGAAAGCAGGAGTGTGGTCCCAGTAGGGGACTCAGCTAAAAGCTTTAGGTCGGGTAATGGTAGTTACTCGACCTTAAGGCTAGAATAATTATCCTCAAGGATAAGGAATCCATATTGGTGGCTAGCAGGGTTATGGTTATTAGGACCAGTAGGGCCGTATGTGGGGAGAACGTCCATATGTTGCGCTAATATCCGAATGGGGCAAGGGTAAGAAGAAAATTAACCATCAGGGGAAGTAGCTAATGAAACTTCTAGCACCACTACGATTTCTAGCATTGCCACCTTCGTAAGGGAAGGTATAGTCTAGGTCTGTCTATAACATTCTTGGTTCATGTTTTCCACCAGTACCGCCACCCATTGAGGGTATGTTTACTATCCATGGGCACAGGTGGTAGTATTGTTCAATAAGGGGGAGTCACATTCTTTTGTTAGAATTAGATTCGCTCGAGAGATAGGTTTAGTGTATACATCGTTCGATATCATTGTGACTATATATTTATCATTGGGTAGGGCTCTAATCCATTTGATTTGTAGGGGAGTAGGTGTGGACATTGGGAAGTTATGATTTGTAGTGAATCTGTTCATTTAAAAGATATACGATTATGATGTCATTATGGGTATGGACTGGGTAGCGGCGTATAGAGCGATGGTTGATTGTTACATTAGGATTACCATGTTTGCTATTTTAGGGTACGATATGTTTTTGTGGAGATGCCTCATCTCGAGGAAGGGTCGAGCATTCATTTGTATTATATCGAGGAGGATACTTTGGAGGGTATTAATGTCTATTTATATTTGATCCATGTGGTTAGTTACTTTGATTATGTATTTCATAAGATACTGGGGTTATTTTTGGGTTAGGAGATTGAGTTTGTGATCAACTTATTGTCAGGGACTAGGCAGATAGTGCTTACACCACATCGTACGACTCCTTTGGTGACACGAGAGTTAAAAGATCATATTCAGCAACTTTTGGGCCAGGGTTTAATCTGTAGGAGTACATCACCTTAGGTTTCCCCGGTACTATTTGTGAAGAAGAAATATGGGTCATTGAGGTTATGTATTGACTACTAGGAGTTGAATAAGGCTGCGATTCGAAACAAGTATCCATTGCTGCATATCGATGACTTATTCGATTAGTTGATAGGAGTAGCCTACTTCTCGAAGATTAATTTAAGATCAAGGTACCATCAGTTACGTATTAGGAAGGATTCCCTAAGGCCATATTTTTAAGAGATATAGGTTAAAGGTTATGACATTTGGGATAACCAATATATTAACAGTTTTCATGAATCTCATGAATGGGGGTGTTCATAGATTTCTTAGATTGGTTTGTCATTTTCTTCATTGATGACATCTTGGTTTATTCTCAGACAAAGGGAAAGAACACAAAGAAATTAATTATGGTTCTTCATACTTTACGAGACCACTAGTTAAATGCCAAGTTCGAGATGTGTGGATTCTGGTTGTGGGAGGTATAGTTCTTGGGTCACAAAGTCCCCAAGATAGGGACTTTTGTGGATCCGAGTAAGGTGTTAGAGGCGAGGGAATGGGTCCAACCCATGACACTGATAGATGTTCATAGTTTTTTAGGGTTAACAGGTTACTACCGTTAGTTTATCAGAGGATTTTTGAAAATTGCGAGTCCCTTGACACATTTGACTTCTAAGGGAGTACCTTTTGTTTGGTATGATCACTATTAGTTAGATTTTGATGAGCTAAAGAAAAAGTTAACTTCAACATTAGTGCTTGCATTTCCTAGGGGAGGAAAGGAGTACTTTATTTTTACTGATGAGTCCTTATAGGTATTTGGGGGAGTAATATAGTAGGAGGAGCGAGATATAAGTATAATCCCCATGAAAAGAACTATCTCCCGTATGATTTAGAGTTAGAGAAAGTTATTTTTTCCACGAGGATATGGAGGCACTATATATTGGGGGATAAGTTTCGATTGTATATAGAGAACAATTCACTATAGTACCTTTTCATGTAGAAGGAGATGGATATTAGGCAGCGTATATGGCTTGAGTTTATAAAGCATTACTAGTTTGATATTCAATATCCTCAGGACATGCTAACGTGGTGGTAGATGTATTGAGACATATGCCTGTAGGGCAGTTTGCAATAGTATGGGAGGCAAAGTGTGCTGAGATCTATTAAGAACATGAGGCAATATGAGCTTATATAACAGTGGTGACCATCACGCCAGAGATCATTTTAAGGGTTGTGAGGGCATAGACTTAGGGTCCTTCTTATCAGGAGAGGATATAATAATTGTTGGCATGATGGGTGGAGTCCTACTCAGTTAGTTATGAGGGAGTCTTACACTTCAATGGAAGGTTCATTATTCTAGACGATAAGGTCCTATGGTGTGTAGTTATGGAGCAGGCACATGGGTCATGATTCTCGATACATCTTGGAGGTGATAATATGTACCAGGATATGTGGCAGTAGTATTAATGGGGAGATATGAAGCGGTACATAAAAGAATTTGTCTCCAGGTGCACCACTTTTTAGATGGTGAAGGTTAATTATCGGAGACCAATGGGTTTTGCATTCATTAGAGGTTCCAATATGGAAATGGGAGAGTATATCTATGGACTTCATCATAGGGTTATCGACATCATAAAGGGTTAAAATTACATGTAGGTTATTATTGATCCGTTGACTTGGTATCTCATTTCTTACATATTTGGGTGGATCATACGACAAGGAAGTATGATTAACTTTTCATTGCAGAGATATTGAGACTGCATGGGGTTCCGCTCAAAATTATTTTGGATCGGGATAGGATATTTGTGTACAAATTTTGGTAGAGTTATTAGGAGGCGATGGGGAGGGAGTTGCGTTCAAGCACGGTGTATAATCCAGAAATCGATGGAAAGACGAAAAATGTGAATCAGATTTTGAAGGATAAGTTGAGGATGTGTATTTTATATTTTAAGGGTAGTTGGGAGAACTATTTACTATTGGTAGAGTTTGAGTAAAAAACTCATACCAGTTTACTATTGGAATTGAACCACTCAAGGCTTTGTACGGGAGACCATGTCGTTCACCCTCACATTGGTTAGAGGTGGGAGACAAGAAGCTTCTCGGGCCAGACATGATTAATGAGAAAGTGGTGTAGATTATGTTAATTAGGAGCCGTATTTGGGTATCTCAGGATCGTAAAAAATGTGACGTCGATGTGAAGCATATACACTTGGAGTTTGACGTGGGTGATCATCTATTGATATGAGTGTTTCCCATAAAGGGAGTGATAAGATTCGGGAAGAAGGGGAAGTTGACACATATGTATGTGGGGCTTTTTCCCATCATCGAGAGGGTAGGGTCGATTGAGTATAGGCTCACCTTATCGGAGCATTTGCAGCGGATTAATGATATGCTCCATATGTCGTCATTAAGGAGGTATCTCAAGGATGTCGTGGCTTACTATCATATAGAATTGGAGGAGATATATTTACGGCCAAAAATTTATTGTGAGGAGAGATATGTTGCCATTTTGGACCATAATGAATAAAAGCTTCGGTCAAAGGAAGTATTGTTGGTACGTGTATAGTAGGGAAACCACAATTTCGATGTGGGAGCGCGAGGAGGGCATGTGGAAAAAGTATCCAGAGCTCTTTGTTGAAGGTACATTCGAATTTTGGGGAAGAAATTCTATTTTTAGGAGGAGAATACCCCGTACTTTTACGAGTAATTTATTTTCATGTGTATATTTAATTATAATTTAATTGGAGAATTAAAATGGTCTCGATAAATATTAATTAGCAAGTTAAGGATTAATATTTATGATTATTATTATTTACTTATGTGTGACAAGTAAATAGAGATGTGAATTATTACATGTCATTTATGAGTGAAAAGTGATGGTTTATTATATTATGTCGATAGGGAGTTACATCGGCAAATTTATATAATTTATGGGTGATGCGTATTGTATGAACGAGTCAGGATCGGTTAATGAGATGATGGTATATTTTTAGTTAGGTGATTTATATAGCATTTTCAATTGCACTGGCGATCCAAAATCTGTTCATCAAGAATAGGTATTAAAGGTTATAGTTGGGTCCTGGGGGCATTTTAGACGTAGTAGGACCCGTATAGGGGCATGGACATATTTTTACCCTTAAGGCTACACTTAAAAATGGGACTAAGGTGTAATTAAGGAGTGTATAATGATTTTGGAGGTGGGTGATAGCCTCACTTTTGGTCTGTGCATAATTAGGACTAAGGGAGATATTAAGATAAGAGAAAAATAGAATAAATGAGAGAAGATGACCATAGAGAAAAGTGGAATATAATCTTCGGAATTTAGATTTATCCCTACGTGTTGAGACTTTGGATTCAAATCCAAAAGTCAAGTGTTTACTTGATTTAGATTGCAATATTTGTAGTTAATAATGTTCATAATTAACTAGGAACAAATATGAGATTTATAAGATGTAAACTTTGAGAATTAATTGAAAAGAATTAAGTTGTGTTTAACCTCCTATTATATTTGATAATGATTAATGATGAATAGATTATAATTTTGAATTATTAATCTAGGTTAATGATTATGAAAATGAGAATATTGATAGGGTGTTGGAATAAATGAAAATTTAAGGTTTGATTAATTCTGAGTTCTAAGAATTGATATGTTTAGGAATCCTAAGATTTTGATGACGGATTTGGGTTTAATTTTGTGCTAAAATGCTTCTAAGTTAGCTACATATTGATGGGGGATATAAATTTGAGGTTTTGATAGGCTTGGGCCTTCCATTGGAGGGTTTTAGAGGTTAAAACTAGAGGAAAAGATGATTGGCATCCAAACATATTGAAATGGTTCGCTAGGGAGCGAATCGGTTCAGTCTAGCAAACCATCTTGGTCCGCTAAGAGAACTGGTTTGGTTTACTGGCCTGCCTGAATTTTTGTTATGTGTTGTTTTGACCAGTTAGTGCGTGGGGAATGGATGTATAGACTTTCGGGGTAAATTGGGACTTTTGGCGAATATTTTTAGGGTTTGGTACGTGTGTTCAATCAATGGTTCAATTGGTTCGGGTGAGATGAACAGGGATTCAAGTGAGTGAACACTTAATTATATAATCATGAAGTACATTCAGAATTCGAGATTTGGTATACTAGTACACTGTAGGATTTTCCCATGCAGACAGTTCTTTATATATACAGGTATTGTGGGTTACTCTTATATATATATATATAGGTATGTGTGTGTGACTGATCTGTAATTATTTGAATATACCTACTCGGTCGTTCTATCATTAGGATATTATGCCTAGTGGGCAATCCTCCCAGATGTTGACCAGCATGTGTTGGATTGATTCCCCTAGTCATAGTACTATTGTATGGCCACTATCCATGTGTGAGGATAGGTTTTGGTTTGGATATCTGTTGGGTGCAATGTGGTATTTTTTTTGACCCCTGGATTAACCACCTCCGTTGTTTTTTTCTACGTTTGGGTTTGGTAGTGAGATTTCGACCTGCTGGCCCCGTTGTGGTACGCGGTATACCCGGAGCCCGATAGCATACGAGGTATGTATATATATATATATATATATATATATATATATATATATATATAGAGAGAGAGAGAGAGAGAGAGAGAGAGAGAGAGAGAGAGTTAGGCTCTCTAACATACCTCATTAAACATACCTATTTTTTAAAAATAGTAAAAAATAATAATTTTGAGTTAATATTTTTTATATGGGTTCATGATATTTCAATATATCCCTGTAAAAATATTCATATCAATACAATGTGTCTTGATATTTTTAAAAAATAGGTAGAAAAACAACCAGTTTTAAAGGGTAGAAACTGATAGTTTTTTACCTATTTTTTTAAAATAACAAAAGCCATTATTTTCAATTGATTTTTTTTACAGGGCACATTGAAATATCATGAATCCATATAAAAAAATATTATTTCAAAATTATTTTTTTTACTATTTTAGAAAAAGGGTATGCTGTCAGGTTTGTTGCTAGGAGGTACGTTGAAGAGTCTGACTCTCTCTCTCTCTCTCTCTCTCTCTCTCTCTCTCTCTCTCTCTCTCTCTCTCTCAGAGATTATGTGTATATCTATTTATAGCATGGGTGTAACTATGTTATTATATTATGTGAATATTTATCTATAGCATGTGTGTAGCTATGTTAATATTTATGAAAGCATACCTAGTGAGGGTAGTACTTATTAGCTAATGGTGATTACTAGCGGGTTGGGATTTAATAGCAGTTATTGTCCTAGTTAGACTAGGTTGTATGAATAGCATAATAATATGAATAGTTAGATGTATATTTTAGATGGAAGTTGAGGTAAGTCTCATGTGAATGCAATTGGTAGATTAATAATGAAAGTAATAAACTGCATGTTTTTTATTTAAAGTATTTAAATACAATCAAAATAGTTTTAAATGTTTTCGAGATTTGACTCGCTGGAAAATCTATACCAGGGATAGATTCTTTCATGTCTTGCGAGCAGTAGCTACAGATGCAACAATATTGATTGTATCCTATTTTATTCATTTCTATCTAGATAGGATTCAATTTCATTTCTAGCATTTTATTTCGGGCACATTACCCGTAGTTGGATGGACTTTTATTTATGTCAGAGATATTCTTTACTTATTAGTTTTCATTTACGATGAATGATACTTGTGGTAGTCGATGGTTTATTCGGTTCACATTATTTAGATTTATGCCGTCATTTGTTCAATATTTTCATTTTATGAATGGTTTCATTTTTTATATTTATATTACTTGCTGCAAATAAAGGATTTATTACCTGACATTAGAATATGCGGGATGTCTTAGACACATCATTTAATGCATATGAGGTTCCTATGGTATATTGTGAGTCTAGATCTACCTCCCTTGGTGTAATTTTGAGGGGACCATGATCTTTGAGCAAAAAGGACACTTTGAGAGAGTTATAACAAACTAGAGTTATTATAAATTAGTGCTTTTATTCTTTCACTGTTAATGATTTTCTTAGTTATGCTCTAGAATATAATCATTTATTAAGTTTGACTATTATTACTTCATACATTAGTGTTTGAGCTGCCTACCTGAGGTGCATCTAAGATGCTTGATTTTATCTCCCTCTAGCTAGTTTCTTGAGAGGTTTATTTATTATGGAACACTTGTATTGATTATATGTTACTGAGAATTATACATGTGAGTTCATTCATCACTATAAATATGGATTATTCCTCCATTTATCTTTAAATGCCCTAAAACTTAGAGAAGTACTCCGTTATATATTTAACACTTCTTCTTTCGATGTCCTTACATCTTATGGATATAACACCTACCTTTTAACTGTTTACTTGTTACCCAAGGTTTAAACATAGTTTCACTACCATAGGTTGTACCTAAGACTTTCCATTCTTCTCCTTCTTCCTTTTACCTTCTGGGATAAAAGAAAATGGATCTCTCTCACCAACTTGAATAACAATAATATGTTTGATTATATTCTCCATGACCTAGATTTCTGAAAGCAGCCGAGCCAAGGAATGCGCCAAGGAATAGTTAAATTTGTTCATATAATAATTTAGGCTAAACTTCTTAAAGGACTCCATGAGTGATTAGAATACTAATTTAATATGGATTTCCCCATCAATTTCAGATCCCACGATCTCTATTTCCCCTAAGATAGACATCATATTTAGAACTTAATACCTTATGGTGCTACTATGAAGCATATTTTGTAAACCAGTCTTGCTATGACATCCAATCTAGTGGCACAATTCTGATCCTCAAACATATCCTTGACGTTCAGAACCACGTTGTAAGGACTTGACATATTATGATGTTGGTGTTGCAAAAAATTATTTGTGTATGCCAATATGTAGTAAGAGGCCACCTGATTAGCTTTATACCTCTTTTGATAAGCTCGAACATCCTTTTTAGATGCTCCCACATCAGGCTTGACAAGTAATGGTTCAGTTCAAACAAACTTATAATCCTCAGGAGGAAAAACAATGTCTAAGTTTTTTTCCAAATCTATAAAGTTTGTTAGGGTGAAAGTCTCAGGAATAATTAAATAATATAGAGTGGAAAATCACAACAGCAATTAAAGAGTGATAGAAAGAGTAAATAAAAGGTATACGTTTTTCGATCTTGATTATGTACTTCAATGGGTCTTAAGGATATTGGATGGAGTTGAATTATCCAGAGAATTACAGTGACTATATGAAAATTAGTTAACTTATCCGCTTACTTATGTGATATATTGAATTTATAAACTATCCTTACATTAATGTTCCCATCATTTCATTCCCACTCATTGAAGGAGTAATTCTATTTATCCTATATGTTCCATGTTCCCTATTCACTTGGGGAGTGAATCGTATACATAAGGAATGTGCGTGGTATTTGAAATAACATTTAGTTTATTGGGCCTCTAATACCTAATAGTTGATTTCCCAACAGAGGATGGGAGGGGTGTTTGGTGGATCTCCCATACGAACGACATTCACATGGTATAACAAAAATCTCCCTCATCAGCTGCCCCAATGATCTTTGTATTTATAGAGATGGACTGTATAGTCTTGTTCACGGTAGAAGGGAGTCTAATTATCCATTTTGCTTTAGCCATTGGCCATGTTTGTATTTCATGCTAATATAATTACATATTTAATTACTCACATGTTTCCAATGCGTGTTGAAATTTAATCTTTTTGCTAAAATGATTACATATTTGTCTATGCACTTATTTCCAATGTGCACATGGGCATAAATATTTTTTGTACACACCTTGGCCGCGCATGCATTCCACTGATTAAAAAGAATCCAGGAGTTTAATTTGAACAGGCCCTTTCCCTCTTGGTATATAAGCCTAGAGCCACCATTTTCACAACTTTCGCACTTTAAATTTTTAGAGCGCAAATAGTTGTCTTCTTTTCCCCCAAATGACTTTCTTCCCCAAACTTTCTTGTTTTTCTACATGCTAAGCATTCGTAAGGTCTTAATTTCTTTAATAAAAAGTTTTTTAGCACACTTAATATAATCATCATTTCAGTGTCCTAATATTCGCTTCTTTTCCATTCTTTCAAATTTTCATGCCTTTCTTCACAAAGCCTCAACTTCATCTTTTATTTCACTAGAATTAGTTCGTTTATGTGTAATTTGTTTTACGAAAATTGCCTTTTATCTAATTTCATTTTGAAGATTCTCGCCTGCACCAATAAATTATTTGGCTTAAACCTTACGGTCACCATTTTAGTCGAGGCCAATTAAAAAGACAAATAAGGTTGGAATAATATATGTTTTCAATTCATATCAAAATTAATGGATAGGTTCCACATGGGTTGCCTCTTAGTATATCATTTCTATACTTCAATGATCAATCAAAGATCAAAATACTACCTAAATCACTAGTCCCTCATACCCCCCCCCCCCCCCAGTCAAATCTAGTGGGTCAAAAATAGCCCTTTGGACCCTCAAGAGGCTATAAATCTAATGTCTTAATGAACGAATACTAAATTTGGTGAACCTCTTGCTATCCCTAGTTCAATTTTGATCTATGGGACCGAACCGGTTCCAAAATCCCGAGAAGGAGAAATGTGTTTTTATGAAAATTTCTTCTAGAATAGACTTGGCATTCCCTTTTGGGAATTCCTTTCATAAATTAATTTTGACCCTCCAAACTCATACCAAACTCTTGGAGAATTTTAGTCGGTTCAATAAGGTACTTTTATTTCCTATTCAAATCTATAAACCCAATGGTTATGGCTTAATTCTTAACGATTTACCACCCAATAAAAATTAGGGTTTATTTATTGTCCATTGATAAAATAAATTTTTGAGCATGGGTTTTTAAAATTCTCAAGGGGGTGGTGTACCACAGATCATCGGGAGATGAATGTGGGGTTCTCCACCTTTCTCCTATCCTCTAACTATGACTAGAAAAACCATTTTCATTCAATTATGGGAAAGGGAGGGAACACAATGATCACATTGATCTTACTGATCATTTGTTCACCACACCACTAGTCTAGAAAAATACAGACCCGAGTGATTCTTGTACTGGTATGATTTGGCTTTTCTTCTTATCGAATTTTGCATAATAATGAGTTTTCTGTTATTTTCAGTGAATTGTCAAACATTTTTTTATGTTTGGCAAGAAAGAGTTTGGTAATATTTAGATAAGGCTCTCCCCTTTAGAGAGATACGTGACCTGCAAAAGCTGAGGGAAATTGTCTTCATAGCAAAAGGTGAGGAGGTTAGGATCTATAAGCACAGACCGGAGACAATCACATTTAACTCACATTTTAATGGCCGTATTTTATAGAGTCATCAAGTAAGATTAGTCACACTGAGTTTTTAATTTTGACTTTACTTTCATATGTTAACTGATGGATGTCTTTTATTCGACGGTGCCATATCTCGTGATTCATATCGAGTGGCTCTACAAAGGGACAACTAGGCGTTGAATGCCCCCAATTCCCACTGCAGCCATTGCATCTGTCCTTCCACCCCCTAGTCCCACTATTACCAAACCGACCCCTCAGAGCCACAATTCTTGGACTAAGGAGGTTATTAACACCGAATCCCATGTGGGAACCATTCAAGATACTTCTTACTTAAACTTTAAGTAGATCATCCCTTATAGAGAAGGGGAGAAAAAGGCTTCTTGTCATAGGACCATGTTGCATTAGCTGGTTGAAGGGTGATTATAATCGAAGAGCCTACTAAAGTTAAGAAAGAGGACATGACTGTTCATCTTCACTACCAAGACATAGACAAGATCTATGTGGATTTTATAGGGTCCATTCGTGATAGAGAGATGGATATTTTTGATAGGGTTGTATCAAGGTGTGCTAAAGAAATCATCTACCTAGGAATTAAGGGAAAATAAGTTCAACTTTGCACTTTATCTTTAGTTTTAATCTTTCTAATTAATTTTTAAATTATAAGTGGGAATTATTGTCTCTTACATGGTCAATATGTGTAAGGCGAGGAAGGAGGAGGCAAATACTATCCTCTAATTAAACACCGACCTGACCACAAAGAGGGATCTTTGGAAGAAGGTCATGCAAGATCTCCTAGTTGGAGAGAAAAATATTGTTATGAAGGAGAAGACCAAATTTGAAGAGGAAAATAATCTCTTCTGAGACGAGGTCACCAATCTGAAGAGGTAGATAGAAAACAAAGACAAATAGATGAATGAGGCAATCCAATCCAAAAAGTCCATGTCTCTACTCATTCAGTTCAAGTACTTGAAATAATTTTCAAGCTTTTCGTACCTCATACTATTGAAGTTATAATTCTTTTTAATGGGTATAAGGAGGTTCATAATAAGGTGAAGCTTTCTCATCTAGACATAGACTTATCCATCTTTAACCCAACAAATTATGAAGGACATGATGAGGGTCTAATGCCAACTCCATCTTTAATGGACACATGTAGCTTTGGCGAGTATCTTAGGTTGATCATTGAGCCCTAGTCGTAGGTTCGTTCTAGTTCTAAAGACCTTTCCCTATATATTTGTGAACATCTTTGTGGTCTCCTCCACCCTCCTCCCCAACGCCTTAAACAATGTTCTTTTATCTGAACATACTAATCATTTGGTCTTGTAATATTTTTTATACAATTTTTTCACATTCTAAATGGTTTTTGAACTGCTTAAATGAATATTTTTCACCATTTTTTGCTTCTTATTAAAGTTAAGTGAATGAATCCTTCTATTACATATGAATAATTGTCTACTATATATTCAGACGTTAATGAATGTAGTAAGTAAGTCCATATTAATATTCAAACTAAAATTTTTGGTGTTTAACCAACCATTATAAAGTCGTCCATAAGTGATTCAGACTGAGGTGTTCGGTGAAGATCGACCATCAGTTGAATCAAAACTTAATAAATATTCATCAGGTGATCTAGATTGAGATGTTCGATGAAAATCATCAATCAGTTAGATCATAACTCGATAAGTCAATGAATTATGGAATGGTTAAATGACTGATGTGTTCATTATTGACCGATAGTTAGTGCTTAAATCCCAATTACCAACTAGTTAGATTTTAAAAGTTAGCTATTAAGAGAATTATAGTGAGTAATCCATACTATGAGAGTGAGTAATCAATATCAATCCTTATACCTCCCCTTTAAAGATAATGAACTGAGAGATCGGGTTATCTCTCATGATATAGAGTGTATTTTTGCATTCTATATATGTCAGATCGTGTCAATCAAACAGATCAGGTCTAATGGGTCAATGACATAGCGCGATGATTAGTCGAACTTTTTCCAAGACAAACATATGTTTAGAAAAGGTGTTTCAATAGTTTATCTTATGCTTATCTTTGCATGAATTATCATTAAGGGTTGAAGTGTCAGGGACAAGATCTGGTGTCTAGACATTATCCAACCATTTTGTTGGTGTTTTGTAACAACCCGTGGTCTTGGAGACAACAATTTATTCATTTTTGGGAGAAATAAATAATATTTTATGGGATAAATAATTAAATTGGCAATTGAGGTCAAAATTTGGAGTCGTTAGAAAGTGTGTCGAATGGCAATTCTGAGGGTACCATGGTGTCCGGAAGGGTCAAGAAAGTCGAAATGACTGTACTTGTGATCTATTTAGGTTCCGAAATAAATTAGGACCGTTTGACTCGAATTAAAGACACCGAGTCATTTAAAGTGTGTATTATCATTTAAAGATGTGTTCATTGGGAGACAAGGATTAAAAATCCTACGGGAGAAACAATTCTCCAAAGAGAGAAAGAGAAAAAGAAAGAGAGAAAGAAAGAAGAAGAAAAGAGAGAGAAAGAGGATTTCCGGGCAAATACGCGATCTCAAGGCGGATTCAGACCCTAAGAACCCGAGGCAGGTGATTAAACTTGCTAAATAATTGTTGTGTACCAATTATTGCATGATTTCTGGATTGAATTTTGGGTTTTAGGTTTAAATTGTTAAAACCTAACTTTTAGGAAAAACCTTAGATTTGTAGTGTATAAAATGGATTTAAGGTTAGAAATTAGTTTATAAGTATTCTAGAATGAATATTAATGTTATATATTTGATTGGGTTGGATGAAAATGGTTGGAAGATGATATAAATGATTTTTGGGAAATTTGTGTTTTGTGAAAAATAAGCCATTTCATAGCTTGCTGCACTTGCCGAATCAATTCGCCACTACCGAATCGATTCGGTCTGTTGCAGATTGCCCAGGTCTTTAGGGCCGAATAGATCTCCCCTTTGCAAATCGATTCGATATGTAGAAGACTCCCGGGTCCTTTGGACAGAATCGATTCGGATGGGCAGAATCGAATCGATTCGAAAAAAGGGGAATTTTTGGAGATGTTTTTTAAGGAGAATTTCATCCCGTTTTGTTCGAGGTTATCGATTTGGGGCCTCTATATGAGACATTTGGAGTATGTTTTGGAGACTTTTAGAGGGTTTCCATCGTACGAAATTATGGGAGTCATGTTAATTAAAGTTGAGGATTACCGATTAGAGATTTTGGTATATTCTAAGTGGGAAAGCCCACCTTGATTTGGAGATTCGACTTGGGGATGATAATTACAATTATATGAATAAATGAGACAAATTTAGATATAATGGATTTTAGAATCCAATCCCAAATGGGATAACTTTAAAAAGGTTCATAAACTGAATTGAACCCTATAATGGATGGAGAATCATAAATGCTATTTGATGGGCATACGGACATAGAAATATCCTTATTGATGATTGATTTGGGAGATATCTCACACAATGAGAAATGCTAATTGAGGTGCATTAGGATATACAATATCCTTAACTTAAATAGAATTGAAAGACAATTCATATTAGAAGCGACATGAGAGCTTCAAGCGAGAATTAGTATATCATATACTAAGTGGGGTAAATGTGTGAGTATTGACGATTGGTGTATCATGAGAGAGATATACTTAACAATGATGTTAATCAAATTGCGCCTAAGAGTTTATAATGAAAATGAATATGAATATGATGTTGCAGGTATACCTTATATAATGGTATATCTTTATTATGTGGGATGCATGTATACCTTATATGATGGTGTATATACATGTTAAGCATACCGCCTCCTTGCTATCATTGGGAAGTTTCGTGCATAGAGGGTGAGCATCCTGACAAATAAAGCAGGGTGTGGATATTCCCCAAGTCATAGTCGTCCTTTGTGGTCAGCAAATGACATATATATATACATTTATTTATTTTGGGGGTGAGAGGGCGTGGGTATGTGTCGCTCTGACTTACCAGTTAGGAACTATAACCACTTCCCGGACGTTGTGTGCGTGAGTAGATCACGAGGTGGGTGTCGTTGAACCCCACCAAGTGGCCCCAGTTTGCTACGTATATGGGCTGCTGGAAGATGATAGCATGTGAGCCTGCGTCCTTCGAGTTATAGCTCGGTTGGATGGTTATTATTTCTTGTGTTTGTACTTGGGTATCAAGGGCATAATGGACCTCAACGACCTACATTGCCAGGATTAGTGTATCGGGGGGGTTCCTTATTTGGATTTCGCCTTGGCGAGATGTCCCACGCACGAACCGCAGTGTAATGTTGGAACTTGGGGATAAGTTTAGTCCTTAATGCTCATAATTAATTATATATATATCACCTATCCCGACAATCGACAGTGCCAGGAGAAGTGTAACGGGGGGGTTCCTTGTTTGGATTTCGCCTCGGCGAGACGTCCCACGCACGAACCACAGTGTAATGTTGGATCTTGGGGATAAGTTTATTCCTTAATGCTCATAATTAATTATATATATATCACCTATCCCGACAATCGACAGTGCCAGGAGTAGTGTAACGAGGGTGTTCCTTGTTTGGATTTCGCTTCGGCGAGACGCCCCACGCATGAAACGTTGTGTACTGTTGAGAATTGGGAATATTAATTAATTAAAATTGGATAATAATCATTTAGGTTACATGCATCTTGCATTGAGGGCATAATGAGCCCTGAGGATCGATACGGTCAGGAGTAGTTTAACGGGAGGGTTCCTTGTTTGGATTTCGCTTCGGCGAGACGTCCCACGTACAAAACGCAGCGCCGTGTTGAGAACCGGGAGGAGTTTAGTCCTTAACTCTTGATGCTAATAACTCATATAATAATTATATATATGGTTTCATGCCTTATAAGGGCATCACTAGATTATAAAATTTTAGTAAATGAAATTGTTGATGTATTGTGATGATGTGGACATGATTAGATCATGTAACTTTATATGTTCAACAAATAATTATAAAGATAATTATAACTATTGCTTTAAAGTTAATATTTATAACTTGTAATCATGGAAATATGTAGATTGGGTGATAGGTTAGATGATTTCCCCTTAAATACTTCTTTTGGGTTTAAGTTAGAATCCTCTTACCTAAATTAAAATCGGACATCCATTTGGAGATTACGTGCATACGTTTAGTGCGCGCTTTAGATGAGAGGTGAGTTGAATTATTATGGAGAGTTCAATTCCAACTAAATCATGTAATAATGCATTTATAATTATTATGCATTTTAATACACTTGCTATAAAATGTTTTTCAAACTCGGGATCTGACCCGTTTATATTTCCTCCTCTATGTATATATATTGTATTACTTTAGGTGTTCCTCCGTAAGGACGCCTTTGATGTTATCCATTCAGGATTTGTGGAGCTGTGGCAGTAGAGGACTGTTGTGGCACTTTGCTTTAGTTGATTCCTATCTTTGTATATCTAGATCAGGATTCAGTTGTATATTGAGTTAGTATTCAAGTGTTGTAGATTAACACTTTCTTATTTCATTTCTCAGATTATTGTATTGTCTGTTACCCGACAGCATATTCGGGTATTTCATTTTTGAGATTTTTGTTGTACAATGTATTGTACTCTTTCATATTATTGGGTATGCACATTTCACTAATCATAGTTAGATGTATATTGTTGGTTATGTGCATTACTGGTTTTGTTGTTGTTGTTAAATGTAAAAGTTTTAAATTTTGACAATTCGCACTTAATGATTTCGGGTAGTTAGCCTTATATTATAGTGTTTTGTATGTTGATGTTGAGACTGTACCATCTGAGATACCTGATTTATTATAGTATAGGGCTGGTCACCCATTATTATTTGGAGCGGGTTGTCACATGTTTATTATAAAATTAAACATTTATCAATTAATAAGTGTTCAGGCGACACCCAGAGTAGTAAGCCCGAAAAAAAAGAAGCTTTTACCTTTAAATTATGCCCGTAAAGTCAAGTATCCTGTTGCGCGCTAAGAAATAATCCGTCTCTCAAATTCTGACACCAACCTTCTCATAGGTGGAGCACACTGCCGACAGATTCGTCATGGCTTCCTAACTCAATCCCTGAACCAACCCCATCCACAAACACAAAGTAAAATCAAAACATTAGATCAAGACATTACTTCTAAGGCATCGTCATCTTTTCTCTAGGCCCAGATCCTTTTGTTATTTTCGATAGTCTATAGATAGTGCCTTAAACACCAGTAAGAAAGTCATTTTGACCCCCGAAAAGGAAAGAAAAGTAGATGGACAAAATCTTGAAAAGGGAACATTCACTTTTTTATAAGATCTCAATTGCCGTGCATTGATGACCAAAACTAAAAAATAGGGAAAATATTAAAGCACATGGCTGAATAAAGATAAACTTCATAATTGGATACAAGATAAGACTTCTTAACTGAGTAAAAGATAAATAGGTTGTTGATACCAAATTTAATCTGCTGACATGGACCAATCATATGAAGACACGTGGCTATCTACATGGCAACTACAAACACTTCCGAGGAACTCCCACGCTCCGAGGAACAAAACCACAATGAGGAAGACTAGTTCCCCGAGGAACACTGCTTACCCGAGGAACTCACATGCTCCGAGGAGATCATACGCTCCGAGGAACAAACCTCTCCGAGGAACTCTTGAAATTCCAAGAAGCTTAGGCGGTCCGAGCAACTCAGGCGGTCCGAGCTGCATCTCGAACAAAGCATTTATAGCTAGATAACCAACAGTTCAACTGATTCATTAAATGCTTATCATTTGGACGCGCATGCAAAGAGGGCATTAAATGTATTACCCGTTCATATGCATATCATTTAATGTATTACCCTTTCACATTACAGCCTCAGGGCTATAAATACATTGTACAATCCTCATTGTAAAGGGACCCCCAAATAGGAATTTCTTGAGATAACTTGTAATCGAGAATTCCCATACAAACAGCAATACCAAAACAGTGGACGTAGGCCATTCTTATAAGGCTGAACCACTTTAAAATTCTTTATCTCATTTATTTATCTGTGATTGAATTATTAGAGTGATCTAATTTTTTACATCAACAGATTGGCGCCGTCTGTGGGAATCGACTGGTAAAATCGTTTTCTCATAAAAAATAATCTATTACCAATGGCTGATATTCCTGAATCCAGCAATCGAAACGCCGGAACCCCTCCAAATCCATCTGCTCCACCAATTGTTCCAGATCTGACTGGAATAATGGCAAATCTGGCTCAAGGCCAGACCGTTATGCAAGAAACAATGCGATAACTCATCCAAACCCTCCATGGCGGAGCATCAGCCCATTTCAGACCACGAAGCATCCAAAGAAATATCCGTGCACCTTCTTCGCGTACTAGGTGTACTGACTCATATCGCAATGATGAATCTAAAGATTTTTCCTATCACCCTGGACAAACTTCGTCAGTGCGAGCCACAGATACTGAATAACGTGTCACCCTCTCCCCAGAAAGGGCCAGCGCATTGGAAAGATTAAGTAGGGTTTCTCATTCTGATCGATTAGGCCCTAGGAGGAACAAAAGTCCTCTTAATGAAGCGTCGAGGAGCTTTCGACGACCATCAGATTTAAGGGAAGGATCTGCCCAGTCGCGACCAGTTGCTCATCAAGATAGATCCTATGACCGACCAGTTGCTCGTCAGGATAAATCCCAGGAAGTTGCTTCAACGCGATCCGTTGCTCGACCCAATAGGCCCGAGGAAGGAAATGATGCATGGAAAGGATCTATTCAAAGGCTTGAGGATAGATTAGGGGAAATGGCTAAGGCCAAGAATCCTCTACAACGAACCTTTGTTCGAGGAACACCTTTTATCCAGGACATTGTTGATTTTCCAACACCATCAAAGTTCAAAGCACCTGTTGTGACTTCCAAGTATGATGGGAAGACTGACCCTGTCCTTCAAATAGAACAATATCAAGCTGATGCTTACATCTATGTTGTCCCAGACGAGATGAGATGCAGGGCATTCTCCGGAACTCTTACCGGATCTGCTCAGATATGGTATAATAATCTTCCTCGGGGTAAGATTTCAAATTTTGTTCAACTGGTCGAGCTATTCATTGGGAATTTCTGCTTTGGGGCAAAGCTAGTTAAACGAGTAGCACATTTGTTAAGTGTTAGACAAAAAGCTGGTGAGAGTATCAGGGATTATATAACTCGTTTTAATAATGAGAAACTCGAAGTCATTGATTATGAGGAGAAGACAGCAATTACCGCTTTGATGAGTGGACTGCTACCAAATAAGTTGTACTATACTTTGGCCAAAGATCCACCTCGAACCATGTCGGACCTGATGGGAAAAGCGTCTAAGATTATGAATGCCGAGGAGGCTATGTCTGCGAAGAAGAATATGGACGCCAAAGAAACCAAGGTGGAAGGTGATAAAGCTAAAAAGAAACAACATAAGAACAATGGTGGTGACAAACAATCCAAAAATAGGTCGTCATGGGAGGTCTTGAGGAAATTTGATAATTACACACCTTTGAAGGTAAATATCAACCACGTCCTGGAAGAAATTAAGAACACTGAAGAGTTAAACTGGCCAAAGAAAATGAAGGCAGACCCTGACATGAGGAATAGGGAAAAATATTGCGAGTTCCACAAGGATCATGGCCATATGATTAAAAATTGCATAGCTCTTCAGAATGAGATTGAAACACTCATCCGACGAGGAAAGCTAGCGAAGTATGTTGATTGGGGAGGCGAAAGAAGAAACAACGACTGAACTAAAGAGAGATCTAGATCTCCTCGTCGAGCAGAGGAGAACAAGAAGAGAAACCATGAAGTTGATCCAGAGGATGACCCCGATCTTCCCAAGAAACCAAGGCAGCCAGAACGAGAGGTATTTTCAATACGTTTTGGCTCATTTGATTATAATGTTATTACAGGAGGAGATGCAGGAGGAGGAGACCTTACTGCAGAAAGAAAAGCTTACCTCGGTGAGGCACAAGCTTGCTCGTACATTCAGTGAATAAATCTAGCTGAGGAAGATCGTCCGAGAAAGGTGAACAAGGAGAAATTGATTATCGGTTTTTCAAAAAATGACCTTGCAGGTGTTTTATATCCTCATGATGACCCACTGGTGATCAAAATGAGAATGAAGGAAGTCATGATTTCAAGAGTGCTGGTTGACAATGGTAGCTCGGCAGACATCATGTTCTACTCGTGTTTCGATAGTTTAAACCTAAAGCTATCTCAACTGGAGCCTTACCACAGACCCCTCATCGGTTTTGCTGGCGAGAAAGTATTTCCACTTGGGACGATCAAGTTGGATATATTCATTGGTACGTGGCCTGCTTGTCGTATAGAAAGAATACGTTTCTTCGTGATGGATAAGAATATCCAATCATCGTACAATATCATCATGGGAAGAGTAGGATTGAAGAAATTCGAGGTTGTTCCATCTACAATGCATCAGTGCCTAAAATTTCCAACAAACTTTGGAGTAGGAGTTGTGAAAGGTGATCAGAAAGTAGCTCGGGAATGCTATTATTCATCCGCCGAGCAAGAAGAACTGGAAGAATAAAAGAAAAAGACCACTACTTATCAAGTGGATGAAGGTACAGAAATTGAAACATTGGATCCTCGAGATGAGTCGCAACTCGTGAAGGGTCAAGTGGTGGAAGCTACTGAAAACATCATTCTGGACGACAAGCACCCAGAGCGAACTACTCAAATAGGTTCATCGTTGGAAGCCTCATTAAAACAGGAATTGATAACTTTCCTTAGAAGAAGAAGACAAACTTTTGCGTGGAGTCATGAAGATATGCCTGGGATCGACCCAAACTTCTTATGTCACGAGCTCAATGTGAATAAGGAGATCAAGCCTGTGAAGCAGAGAAGAAGAGTATTCAGTCCCGAGAAGAATCAAGATATACAGATGGAAGTCGAGAAGCTCTAGAAAGCTTGTTTCATTGAAGATGTTAAATGTCCAGGTTGGTTAGCTAATGTGGTGATGTTAAAGAAGAAAAACAAAAAGTGGAGGATGTGTGTGGACTTCACCGACCTCAACAAAGCATGCCCAAAGTATCATTTTCCATTGCCCCGAATTGATCAATTGCTGGATGCTACCTCGGGACACGAGTTACTGAGCTTCATGGATGCTTATTGTGGCTATAATCAAATTAAAATGAAACCTGAAGACTGGGAAAGTACTTCTTTTATTACCGCTAGGGGAACTTATTGTTATAATGTTATGCCTTTTGGATTGAAAAATGCAGGTGCGACATATCAGAGGCTGATGAACAAGGTCTTTGCTGAACAAATCAGTGACAATATGGAAGTCTATGTTGACGACATGCTGATAAAAAGCAAGAAAGCTGTCGATCATCTAGTTGACTTAAGTCAGACTTTTGATCAACTGGATAAATATCAAATGAAGCTGAACCCGAAAAAGTGCATATTTGGAGTACGAGAAGGCATGTTCCTCGGGTATATTGTCAATCAACGAGGCATTGAAGAAAATACTGAAAAGATCAAAGCTCTATTAGGGTTGCGATCTCCAATGACGAAGAAGGAAGTATAGAGTCTCACAGGACGAGTAGCGGCACTCAATATATTTGTGTCACGAGCAACTAATAGATGTCTCCCATTCTTCAAGACACTCAGAAAGACTTTTGAGTGGAATGATGAATGCGAGAAGGCTTTTTAAGAATTGAAGAGATACTTGGGAGCACCCCCATTGTTGTCCAGGCCAGTGATGGGAGAAAAATTGTACTTGTACCTTGCAGTGTCCAAGAATGCAGTTAGCTCGGCGTTGATCAGAGTGGAGAATGGAGTGAAAAAACCAATTTACTACACAAGTAAGGCCTTTCGAGGAGCAGAGATCTGATATCCAAGGCTGGAGAAATTGGCACTGGCGCTGATTGAAGCGAGTAGGAGAATGAGGCCATATTTCCAGGATCATACTATAGTAGTATATACCGATATGCCATTGAGGCAAGCCCTTCATAAGCCAAAAAAATCAGGGAGATTGATGTACTGGGCAATAGAGCTCGGTGAATATGATATAATTTATGAACCCAAATCATCGCTTAAAGGGCAAGCTATAGAAGATTTTATAGCGGAGTTCACCTATCCTGATACCCCTGAGGAGAAAAAGTTGCTCGCTGATCAACCTGTGGATGTTACAGGGTCAACAAACACTAGCTCGGACCAACTTCGGTTGGTAAAAGGGATAGTGGATGTTACAAGATCATTGACTTCGGGCTCAGACCAACTCCGATTGGTAAAAGGGCAAGGAGAAATGATCGACGAAGAGTAAGAAAAACCCGGGGAGGAAAGGAAGGAACAAATATTTCACCGAGGAACTCTAACTGATCAGAAATTTGAAGACGAGTTACCTATATGGAGGCTATATGTAGATAGCTCATCTTGCAATACAGGATGTGGCGCGGTGATAGTTTTGACCACTCCGGACGAGGTCGATATGGAATACGCCTTGCGTTTCCAATTCATAGCTTCCAACAATGAGGTTGAATATGAGGCCATGATTGCAGGGCTTAATTTGGCAAAAGTTATGGAGGCGCAGCAAGTTATGATCTTCAGTGACTCTCAACTGATTGTAAACCAAATGATGGGAGTATATGCAGTTAGAGGAGAATTAATGATCAGATATCATGCAAAGGCAAAGGAGCTGGTGTCAGAATTAGCCGCTATTCAGCTGGTCAGAATACCAAGAATGGAGAATGCGAGAACAGACGCCCTAGCTCGACTAGCATCAACAACTCGCACTGAGCTACGACGAACAATCCCAATTGAAGTGTTAGCTGGTCAGAGTATAGATCTGACGATGAACTTTATCACCCTTGATTTAGGTCCATCTTGGATGGATCCAATCAGGGCGTATATCGAGGAGGGAGAATTGCCAAATGACAAGCTCGCAGCCAAGAAATTAAAATTTAAAGCTGCTCGGTATGTATTAACTAATGGTATTTTATATAGACGAGGAATTATGGCAGGTTTGCAGAGATTCGTACATCCCTCCGAGGTAAAAGAATTAATTGAAGAAATCCATGAAGGGTCTTGTGGAGAACATGTAGCAGGTCGAACGCTTTTGCAAAGGGTGATGACGTAGGGATACTACTGGCCGACGATGAGGGATGATTGTATAGCTTATGCCAAGAAATGTGATAAGTTCCAGCATTTCTCCTCCATCCGAAGAACTCCACAAGCATTGTTGACACCCATAACTTCCCCTTGGCCATTTTCCATGTGGGGAATTGATTTGGTTGGACCACTGCCAACGACCCGAGGAAGGTTCAAGTACCTCGTCGTCGTAGTGGATTATTTTACTAAGTGGGTAGAAGCTGAGCCACTCATTGATATAATGTACGAGAAGGTGTACCAATTTGTTTGGAAGAACATCATTTGTCGATATGGTCTCCCTCATGCCTTCATCACAGATCATGGGACACAATTTGATAACGAGGAGTTTGCCGCCTATTGTCATCAGTTACACATTTTGAAGGTTCATTCTGCACCAGGTCATACTCAAAGCAATGGACAAACTGAAGTGACAAACAGAACGCTGCTAAACGGTTTGAAGAAACGATTGGATGATGCAAAAGCAAACAGGATCAACGAGCTACAATCAGTACTCTGGGCTTACCGAACTACTCCCCGAGTAGCAACTGGAGAATCATCATACATGATGGCGTTTGGAAGTGAAGTTGTCATACCTATAGAGTTGGGCCTCCCAACACATAGGGTACTGAATTTCAATTCCCCTGTCAGCAACTTAATGAGAAGACTGGATTTAGACATGCTCGAGGAAGTCAGAGAAGAAGCAGCCATTAGAAATGCTGCTTACCAGCAGCGAACAACTTTGTTCTACAACAAGAGGGTGAAGAAGTGCGACCTGAAAGAAGGAGACTATGTGCTGAAGAAAGTAATTCAAAAGCATAACAAACTGGAGGAAAACTGGCATGGACCATACCGAGTTACAGAAGTTGTTCGACCAGGAACTTATCGAATAGCCACTTTAGAAGGCGAGGAGTTTAAGAATGCATGGAACGCAGAGCATCTGCGCAAGTATTATCAGTGATGTATATGTAACACAGTTCCATCAGTATGAATAAAATGAAGATATTCTGCCAAAGTCCCTCCTTTTATTGAAAATTTTTTGAGGAATAATAGTACTACGCACTACTCGGCAAAACTCGGCAGACTACTCAACGAAATATTCCAAACTGTACCAAGTATGGTTGGTCGGGGATAAAAACCCACTAACTGTAGTTGGTCGATGAGGATAAATATTCCTAAAAATGCCAACCTGTTTGGCTAGGAAACGAAATATTCCAAACTGTAACAAGTATGGTTGGTCGGGGATAAAAACCCACTAACTGTAGTTGGTCGACGAGGAGAAATATTTCTAAAAATGCCAACCTGTTTGGCTAGGAAACGAAATATTCCAAACTGTACCAAGTATGGTTGGTCGGGGATATAAACCCACTAACTGTAGTTGGTCGACGAGGAGAAATATTCCTAAAAATGCCAACATGTTTGGCTAGGAAACGAAATATTCCAAACTGTACCAAGTATGGTTGGTCGAGGATAAAAACCCACTAACTGTAGTTGGTCGACGAGGAGATATTATCGACCTCGGTTGGTCGGACACATTTTATGAAAAAGACAAAAATTTACCAAGTATGGTTAGTCGGGGATAAACTCTCACTAACCGTAGTTGGTCGACAAGCATAACTTAACAACCTTAATTGGTTGATACTCGTGAATTTATTATTAAGTGATCGAGCAATATTATTGAAACTTGAAACTTTTTAATTATTACTGAATTGGTCGACGAACAACACAATATTGTTATTTTTAACAGATATGCATAAATGTAAAGTGTTGATATTTACAAGACAATAGCAATTAAGATTTGCAAACAGAAATGAAAGTTTTTCATTAAATTCGAAATAAATTACATTGATGATAAAATGAAAGTTACATTGATATGTATGCTAACTATTACATCAAAAATTTCTATTCTACTGGTCTTTTCCCCTCAGCTTTTTATACAGGTTCCTCACCAGCAGGCGGATCATTTAAAGACTGAGGAGAATTGATGAAGTTCAAATCCTTCAGCATCCTAACGTTCATAACAGAAAGTCGATCTAAAAGATGCTCGGGACGAGATACCTCAATTTAAGAATGTAAATTATAATCACCGAGGTATTTTGAAATTAAGCTCCGAGGAATGGCATGAGCTGGGATCCATTCCATGTTCAAATTGTACGGTGGCACAGGCAAGTCGAGCAACCCGGGATCATGGTAGTCCCACAGATAGTGTCCTTGTTCGAGCTTCAGCACACCTAAGGCATTCATCCAGCCTTGTTTGTAGCCCTTATTGTTGGCATTCTGGATACGATCGTCCAAGTGGAATAGTCCTTCGTTGTATCCATCCATCCAGAATTCCTTGGGCTGTTTGTGGAATTGATATGTTAGCTTCTCTAGCTGCTCGTGGAGACTCTTGATGAAAATCTCCTTATTCTCCAAGACGGACTTCTGCGCAGAGAGCTATTTTTCCATGTCCCTAATCTTCTTTGACATGTCAGACAAAGCTTGGTTCTTTGCCATTAGTTGGAAGGCCTGGTTCCCTAAGGCAGATGCTGTCCTCTGTTCCTCGACAAGAACTCGAGCTGCTCTTGCTCATCCCCGAGGAGCTCTTCCTCATCCCCGAGGAGACGTGAAAGGCCCGACCTCCTCAAGGTATCCAATTCTTCCCTCAACTTGGCATTCTCCACTTCTAAGAATGAAAATCCCTCGTCAGTCACTGGGATTAGGGTTGTTGAAGAAGATGCTGCAGACTTCAACTGTGATAGCTCTTTCTGTAAGTTATTGTTTTCCTTTTCCAGCAGCTCAGCAATCTATCTGCATTCCTCGACCTCGCCCCTCAGGGTTCTCTCCCTTAC
Source organism: Sambucus nigra (assembly GCA_949130495.1). Taxonomy (NCBI): domain Eukaryota; kingdom Viridiplantae; phylum Streptophyta; class Magnoliopsida; order Dipsacales; family Adoxaceae; genus Sambucus; species Sambucus nigra. The sequence goes on along the minus strand of OX422224.1, from coordinate 109,629,755 downwards.
ATCATAACCAGCAAAGAGCTTCTCGTAGCCCTTGTCAGCAACGATCAACTTTTACTTCTTCTCATAACTCTCATGCATTAAGGCAGTTGATTCCTTGTATTGATTCTGAAGGTCTTCGAGGGTGCACTGGAGATCCTCGATCATTTCATAGTAAGCCACATTATTGGCTACCACTCGATCAAGCAGACACTTCAGGTACTGATATGCTTCCACTGCCTGTTCTGAAGCATCCTGGCCAAGGATGTCGGAAACTTGTGCAGCACTCAAGTCTGTGTGACCAGCCTTAAAGTACTCATTGAACTATTGCAGCAACTTTGTATCATGGGCAGATAGCAGATCCATCCTGGCCAGAAACTAGCAGATAAAGAAAAGAAATCATCAATAAGAAGAATAAGCAGAGTATGAATGAAAGATGAACAACAGTATGCAAGAAAATTTAAGTTTTATTATATCATAAAATTCAGAATTACAAGTGCTGGATTACATTTGACAAAGAAAGAAAAATATAAAAGTAAGCCCGAACAACACTACACCTTTTCCTTATCTCCCAAAACCTTCTCAGGAGGTTGGGAAGAAGAGGCAGGTTGCTTGGAGGGAATTGTGGGCTGTTCGAGAGCACCAGCTGTTGCTCGGAAGAAGAAACAACTTGCTCGGCAGCAGACTGGATGGCTGGGGGGTGATCTCCCATCACCATTGAAGACTCCTCTGAGGTAGCTGCGTCCTCTTCTAATTCTTCTGGAGTAGGAGGGGGACCAAGGATGGGTCTCTGGAAGAGCTCGGATGACTCGTCGACCTTCATTTCCTGAAGGGCAGTAACCCATCCATCCCTAAAATACTTTAGACTGCCATAGTCCACTTGAGATACCATGGCAGCACACCCCTTGTTCCACCCCTTGTCCCAGTCAGAGCTGAAGGACTTCTTCACAGCAGCTTTCCTCTTCAGCTTCTCCGAGGAAAGCATCTCGGACAGAAGGTTCTCAGCATTCTTCAGTTTGATCTCAACCTCCTCTTTCTGTCGACCTACTTCCTGGAGCTGGTCCAACTTCTCCTCAGCAACTTTGAGCTTATTCTCAAGCTCCCCTTCAGCTCTGAGCTTCTCTTCAAGCTCTTTATTTACCTTCTCCAAGGCAGTCTTTTTCTTCTCCAACTCCTTGGAGGCATCAGCAACTCGAGCTTTTTCCTGCTCGGAGGAGGCAAGCTTTTTCTCCCAGATAGCTTTATCATCAGCATATTTCTGGCGAGAATCTGCCAGGGACTTGGTAGCTTCTTCTAGAGCTCCCTCCACACTGGACGAGGAGCAAAAAGCCTTAATCACTTCATCCTTCTTCGGGATTATGTTAAAGCAGCTCGTCAACTGTGAACAAAAAAAGAAAGCAAGTTAAAAACAGAAGTGACAAAGGGAATATGAAAAAATTCTAAGTAAAGATACTTACAGAAGCAAGGTGATGAGCAGCTAGTGAGGTAACCATATCCCGAGTAAGGTTTTCTTTGGTACCTTGAACCTCGGGAATGGTCAAGGACTTTACCGAGCTCATGTCAGCGCTCGGGGGAACAAAATTGGGAACCCCAGTCCCAACAACTGGGGGCTGAGTAGTGGTGACAGCCAAATTGACTGAGGGGATTTTCTTTAGCCTCCTCGGGGGAACAGTTACAGATTCAACCAAGGATGAATCCTTGGTCGGTGATATCACAATCACCTCTCCAGGAGCAGCATACCTACTCGGAGCCACTGCGGACTTCTCGGATACTTTAGCAGGAGCAGCTGGAGGAGCTGCATCAGTCTTTTTTGTCCCCTCCCTTGGGACATCAATCTTAATCCTTTTTACCTCCCTAGAACTGGAGGCAGTTTTCTCAAACAGAGCAGGAGTTCTTCTTTTCTTCATCCTTTCGCTCAACGAAATATGAGATTCAGGCGAAGAACTTGCAGAGGCTGGTACTGGCTCTACTTCACTGATCACTCGATGAGCAGTGAAGGAGGTTGTGTAGCTCTTGTACTGGAGCAGATACGAAGCCGACCTGATGTGCTCGTCGGCAACCCTTTGATGCAGACCCCAAATAAGTCCCAAATGCCTTATATTGACATATGTTTCTTTTGGGCACTTTCTCTTGCTATCAACTGCAAATAAACAAACATTGTTATCAGTGACACATTTTATCAAACACAAAACAAACATGATTTCAAAATAAATAAAATAAAATAAAAATAACCTATCCCATTGCCATAAGGAGGGCATCTAGGACCCTGGTAAACCTTATCTTCGGTTAATGGAGGGTGCTGCCAATTTTTTACGACAACCCCGTGTTCAAAATAATCCCTATTGGCATCAGGGAGATTGACTACTAAGGCTCTATTTATAAACCTAGTTTTTAAATAATAAATATTATCATTAACTGCCCATCTATAGCAGTACATGATTTCTGGAACTCCTATACGAGTTCCATGCACTTAATTTAATTTATGCACCCCATTAACTATTCTCCATGTGTTGGGGGCTATTCGTACAGGAACAACATCAAAGTACTGACAGAATTCCAGACACAGAGGATTTGGTGGAAAAAAAAATCCACACTCAGCAAAAAAGAGACTGGGGAACCAATGTCCCTCAGCCAAATTGAAATAATTAGAAGGCTCAGAAAGCTCTTCCAAGACAACCCAAGAGGGAATAGAAAAATCAGATCAAAATTTGTCAAGCGATTCAACAAGGTAAACCATGGTGATTAAAAGAAATGAAGAAGAAAGAAGAAGATCTTACAGGAAAAGAGTAGAGCTGATGACGACAGACGATGGAAGAGATGAATACACAAGAGAGTAAAAGACAATGAAAAACTCGAAGATGAAAATTTGAAAAGGTAGAAGACGATGGGAGTGTCTGTGAAGTTTAAATACCTTACCTTGGGAACTGGAGAAGTAATGATTACAAAAAAGGATGATTACATTACCGACGGCTAAAAGGGCATTAAATATAGGCGCCGGAATCAAAGCGGGCAACAGCGGCTAAAAAGACAAAAAGTAACGCGAGAATCGAAGCACGCAGAAAAGTCCAAAAAAGCATGATTCTACGAATTTGGAAGGAGAAATAAATACAAGGGAAAAGCTCCTAAAAATAAGGAAGACTATTTAAAGCTACCATATCCTGAGAAAGAATGTTCCTTACTCCTCAAATTTCGAACTATGAAACATTGGGGGTTTCTGTTGATACAAAATTTAATCTGCTGACATGGACCAATCATATGAAGACACGTGGCTATCTACATGGAAACTACAAACACTTTCGAGGAACTCCCACGCTCCGAGGAATAAAACCACAGCGAGGAAGACTAGTTCCCCGAGGAACACTGCTTACCCGAAGAACTCACATGCTCCGAGGTGCTCATACGCTCCGAGGAGCAAACCTCTCTGAGGAACTCTTGAAATATCAAGAAGCTTAGGCGGTCCGAGCAACTCAGGCGGTCCGAGCTGCATCTCGAACAAAGCATTTATAGCTGGATAACCAACAGTTCAACTGATTCATTAAATGCTTATCATTTGGACGCGCACGCAAAGAGGGCATTGAATGTATTACCCTTTCATATGCATATCATTTAATGTATTACCCTTTCACATTACAGCCTCAGGGCTATAAATACATTGTACAATCCTCATTGTAAAGGGACCCCCAACCGGAATTTCTTGAGATAACTTGTAATCGAGAATTCCCATACAAACAGCAATACCAAAACAGTGGACTTAGGCCATTCTTATAAGGCTGAACCACTTTAAAATTCTTTCTCTCATTTATTTATCTGTGATTGAATTATTAGAGTGATCTAATTTTTTACATCAACATAGGTGTTGACTAACATTCATTTTTGGTAAGTGTTAAAATTATTTGTGACCTCAGATCCAACAACTGACCTTATAAGAACTCAAACAAGTTAGTGGGAAGATATGTTAAAGTGATAGGCAATAATATAACTTGGTTCAGGCCCTGGTTAAGGAGCATACGACCATTGTCAATGGTGTTTTTCTGTTCGTAGCCAATTCTGAACAGTCAGTAATCGTTGACGGTTTTTGTAAAGTTAGTTCTTCAATTGGTTATGTTGATTTAGAGTTATAATTGTAGGTTTCATTTGCTCTGATTATTTTTGGTAATTTTGCGGTGAGGGACTATTAGATTTTATCAGTTTGTTAGGGTTTTCAACTTGAGGTGGTGATTGTTCAATTTGGATTTCAATTCTTATTCGGTTCAATTCATCAAGCAGTTAAGGATTTCCCATTTTCTTCATAGGCTAACGACATTAATTTTGGGATTGAACACAATAGAACTGGATTTGGGGGAGCGATGTGTCGTAACTCAATCTACAAAACCAAATCAGGGGTTTTTCAAATAATATAACCGCCGGCGCTTGTCCTCACTCCCCGACCATTTGAACAAAGCCTTTTTTCAGAGAGTTGTGTATTGTGAGTCTAACACTTCTAAACAACACGTTATTGCAAAGCTACAATTTGCCTGGGTGTATCATTTCCTTTATTATAAGTTTTTATTGATTTATAATTTACGTAACTTGCATGAAGTTCTACATAGTTTGTTTACGATCCTAGAATGTTTATGGCCCAGAGTTATTTTTATTTTTATCATACATAGACGTGCGTTTATATCATTTTAGGGTATTTTGACTTTAGTTTTATCACTTTAATTTAATGTAGTAATTTGTAATAGTTTTACATATTTAACTAATTATTTAATTAATTAATCCTTTGGCTCTACCATTGTCTGCGCTCAAATCCGGATGTGAAACGAGGTGGGTTATTGTCAGGTTGACAAACGACTGTATAACTTACGTCAAATATTCTTGATGGATTCTCTATTCAAAATAAGAACTGCAAATAAAAATAACATACATAAAATTAGATTTGGTACGTGGAATTTAGGAACACTAAATGGTAAGTGTAAAGAACTTATGGATACCTTAAAATGGAGAAAAATCAACATAGCATGCCTATAAGAAAATAAATGGAAGGGTGAAAAGGATAGAGAGATAGGGGAAGGTTATATATTATTTTACTCGGGAGGGGGGAGGGGGAGGGGGTAGATAATCGCAGATTTGGGTGGGAATTGTTGTCGATCACTATATGAAAGATAAAGTCGTGAATGATAATGGGGAGATTGATTAATGAGTGTTAAGATCGTCTTAGATAAAACTATATTGAATATTATATGTGCTTACGCTCCCCAAGGAGCATTAGATGAAAATCTAAAGAAATCATTTTGGAAATTATTGGATGAAGTATTACAACAAATTCCTGCGCATGAAAACATATTTTTGGGAGGTGACTTGAATGGACATGTAGAAGTATAACGAGATGGTTATCCAAGGATACATGGAGGTTATGGTTTTGGCAAGAGAAATGAATCAGGGGAAACTATCTTAAAATTTGCTAAGGCAAGCGATCAAGCATTAACAAACATATTTTTTTTTAAATGAGGAGAACATTTAATAACATTTAAAAGTGTTGAGAATAAAACTCAAATAGACTATTGCTTACTTAGAAGAAGAGACTAGTACATATGCAAAGACTGTAAGGTTATACCAGGTGAAAGCTTAACAAATCAACATAGCCTACTAGTAATAGATTTAGTAATTAAAGGATTTAAGTACTGAAAAGAGAAAATAGGTTATGAAAACATAAAATGGAAGGATTTAAAAAAATGCAAAAAGATATAATTTTGGCAGAAGCTCTTGTTAAACATGAAGTGGAATTGAGATGATAAAGTTAACAACATTTGGTCAAGAATAAAAAAAGATATCGAGAAAATAGGTAAGCAAATTTTAGTTGAGACTAAAGGAAAAAGATTCATTAGAAAAAAAGACTTGGTGGTGGAATGAGGAAGTGCAAAAGATAATACAAAAGAAACAAGTAAGTTTTAAAGAGTGGAAAAGGAGTAAAAATCAAGAAGATTTAGAAAAATATAAGAAGTTAAAAATTGAAGTAAAAAAAAATATTAGAAATGCACAAAAAAATGTACTATGTAATCTTTATAATAAATTAGGTACCAAGGGAGGTGAAAAGGGAATATATAAATTTGCAAAGAAAAGAGAAAGATTGAAAAGTGATGTAAGTTCAATGAAGTGTATTGAAGATATAAATCAAAATACATTAATTAATGACAAAGAAATACTATATAGATGGGAAGAGTATTTTCAAGGATTGTTGAATGAATAATAACCCAAAAAATATGTCGAGAACATTGAATCGAATATTAGAACTGTATGTCTGATTGCTAAAAAAGAACTAGAAATATTAATAAGAAAAAGGTGAAGAATAAAGCGGTTGGTCAGGATAAAATGCCTATAGATGTATGGAGGACCCTTGGAAGTACTAGGATAAAATGGTTAATATGTTTATTTAATAAAATTTTAAGAGAAGAAAACATGCCAGGTGAGGGGAGAAAAAGCACCATAATACCTTCGTATTAAAATAAAGGGGATATACAAAACTGCAGTAATTATAGAGGAATCAAACTAATGAATTACACTATGAAATTATGGGAAAAGGTTATTGAATAAAGATTAAGAAAGGTGTCAACTATTTCGACCAATCAATTTAGATTTATGCCAGGGAAATCAACTGTTGAAACTATTTACTTAATGAGATACTTAATGGGAAAATGAATAATTAAGAATAAAAACTTATATATAGTCTTTATAAACATAGAAAAGACTGATGATAAATTACTTAGGGATATAATTTGGTGGTCTTTAAGAAGGAAAAGAATCCCTATGCGTTATATTAAATTTATCGAATATATGTATGATAACACAAAGACTAGACTAGAACTATATGTGGAGAAACTAATGACTTTACGATTAAAGTGGGTCTACATTAAGGATCGACCTCGAGTCCTTACTTATTTGTCGTAGTTTTGGATGAGATCACTAAGGAAATACAGGAAGATGTTCCGTGGTGTATGTTGTTTATGGATGATATTAGTTTTAGTAGACACTTCAAAGGATAACGTAGCGGTGAGAGTAGATACTTGGAGAAAAGCCTTAGAGTCTAAGGGACAAAGAATTAGTAGAAATAAAACAAAATTTATGGAATGTAAATTTAATAATGAGGCGTCGCATAGCATAATGTTAAAGATTGAAGAAAAAGTGATAAACCAAACTCATAAATTTCATTATTTAGGTTCAGTGTTAAAAAGTAATGGGGATATTGATGAGGATGTTTCGAGTACAATATCAACTGATTGGATGAAATGGAGATAAGCAAGTGGGTGTTATGCGCTAAGAGGATAACTAATAAATTAAAAGGAATATTTTATAGAACAGTTGTTAGGACAATGAATCTATATGGAGTGGAGTGTTGGGCTTTAAAGAAAAAACATGAACAAAGTCTCCATGTTAGTGAGATAAGGATGCTTCGATGGATGATAGGAATTACTAGAAATGACCAAATTAAAAACCAATACGTGAGAGAAAAGTTAGGAGTTCCTCCTAGTAGCTATAAAATAAGAGAAATTTGACTTAGGTGGTACGGATATGTGTTGCGTAGACCAGTAGATGCACCTATAACAAGAGGAAGCTTATTGGAAATAGAGGGTAAAAGAGAAAGAGTCTGCCCTAAGCTATCATGGGAGGTTATTATTAGGAGAGATCTTAAGGAAGTAAACTTGAGTGATAATATTTGATATAATAGATTATAATGGAAAAAGAGAATCCATGCGCCGACCCCATATAATAGAATTAAGTCAAGGGTGTTGTTGCTGATGATGATAATGATGATGAAAAAGAGTTTTATAATCTAAAGACCTCTTGGGATTTGGACAAGAGAGTCTTATGTCACTACCGTGTTTCTCACTAGCATATAGGTCCATAGAAGTAACTAATAGGCTTCTCAAATGTTCCAAAATCTTTGTTTAGGACTCAACGGGGTATATAATATGTGAGAATTTGTAAATGATCCCATCATTGGCTATTTCCTACCAACGGTGGGTCAGCAATATGTATTACAATGAGTAAATACTATTTTGATCTATCTGTCTTCTGTTTTACTTGCACTTGTTGCTATTATGTGTCCTCTAATCTTTCTCAGTATCTTTCAACATTCACAATCTCTTTATATATAAGCATTCTCTTGGAAATAGAATGAGTGGATTGCAACATCATGGCCAAGGACTCTCGGAATTTTGATAGCTATGATGGCAAGGTGGAGTGTGGGAGAGAGACTTGGAAGTGGCATAACGTGTAATACCCTGAAATTTTAAAAGATCTTAATTAATTAATTATGGATTTTTTGAGAATTTTAAATAGTTATTTTAAGTGAAAACTTAAATTTTATAATTATTTAAGTCAAGAGTAAAGTTGTATATATGTTAATGGAAGTTGAAATATAATTTATGAAATTTATTATAATTATAGATTTAATTTGATGAATTATATAATTTATTTAATAAATTAATAAAGTGTTTGTGTCTAATTATAAATAAACAAAAGTATGAGCTTTAACTATAATTATAGACAGTAAATGGACAGGTTGACACAAAACGAATTATGGTTTAAGATAGAGGGTACTTTCATAAGAAGACATTTATTGGGAGAAAGGCTTAGGTTTAGGGTTATTAAAGAAAGAAAGAGAAAGGAATTATAGTGTAATTAAATAAAAACAAAAATAAAAGAAAAAATTAAAATAAAAGGGATCAATTAAAAAAATTCAGATGGCGATGCTCATTTTTAAAAATAATACGAAAAGCTCATTCCTTTTATTTCCCCCAGCACAAATGTAAAAAAAATCTTCATCCCACTCCCAATACACAAATCAACCCCTAAACCTCAATCAAATCCTAGAATTTTCATGTATTCCTAATTCTATCAGTATAGTCTTTCATTCTAGACAAAAATTACATTTTCTGGAAGAAGTTTTGGGACAACATTTAGCTAAACGTTAAGGGAATTTTGGAGGGACAATCAGATAGAAAATTCAACTAGTTCAAAGATGTTTTTTTATGCACCATTTCAACATTGAGAATTGATTTTTCTTAAATTAAGGGAACACCACTCTATTATATCTTCTATGAGATGAGTAATATTTTCTACCTAAAGAGGTTTGTTTAATTCTAAAATTTTTGTAGAGATAATGAGAGGTCATGTTATTTAATTATACCTTTATAAATAATTATTTTTGGTGAAAAAATTAATGAATCCAGTTCATTAAAATTTTAGATTTGATTATTTTAGTCTAATGTTGTTTAATTTAGCCATAGTGTGAATTTTACATTCTTTGCATAATTTGAATTTAATTTAAATTAGGGTTATTGAATTAGGTTGTTGTGCATGGTATGCTCTTAGTAGAATTTGAATGAAAAAACATAGATTACTCGTAATTGAAATTGACATATAATGGATTGTCCCTTTATTATGAAATTTGTATTTTCCCCTTCTACTTCTAATGTAGAAAATTGGGGAATGAGTTATAAGTTGAATTCTGATTACGTAAAGGGAATTGGGGATTTAAGGAAATGATATAAGTTTTTAAAAAGCATATAGATAAGCCTTAGTCTCTAATAGGAATTTTATATTCATCTCTTGTCAATAATGTACTAACAATCAAAGAATTTGAATTCTCCCATGTATGATAAGTAATTGAAACCCCTTGAAAATTTTATAAGGATAAGGGACTAATGGGTAGTATTTGGACATATGCATGAATGTTGGAAGGAGATGTAATCATCCCATGAATGGTTAATATTATAAACGTTAGATATAAATTATATAATGACTTAGCCTCCACACACACACACACACACACACACACACACACACACACAAACACACACACACACACACACACACACACACACAAACACACACACACACACACACATATATATATATATATATATATATATACGACATTGCCTTACATATAAAGGATAAATGAATAATGATTCAAATACTTAAGGACTCATTTGCACGATTCTTAGGCTACTTACTATGGACCTAATATGAATTAATATGTTATGTTGCATGACTCGGTTAAGAGTCATAGTCTCATTATATTTTACTTTTCTACGGTGGTGGAAAGAAGGGGTTGACAATATATATATATAAAATAAAGGAGGAGGGATTTTTTGTCTTTCCCAACTGATGATTGAGATTAAATCTAATGAATTTGGTCTTTATCAATTAGTGGATGAGATTAAATCTCACGTGTGTGAATCTAAGGGTCCTAAATGATTTACTCATTTTATAATAATGGATTGTACCTATCTTTAGAATAATTTATGATACCATACTTACTCTTCTTTATGTTCGGCCAAAACGCTCATGTTCTATCACTTTCGAGTCAGAGTACTTGACTCAAGAAAAAGGAGAGAATGTTAGTTGTTTCTCACTTTTTCTTCATCAAGGAGAGTAGCTGTTTGAACCCCTCCTTCCAATCCATCTCATTCCGGCGAAATGGTACAATCCATTATCATAAAACAGTTACCTCCTGTATGTTCGGCCATAGATTCAACCCCTCCCTCCAATCCATCTCATTTCGTTGAAACTCCAGCTTCCCAATCCTACCCACTGCCTCAACTAAAACAAACTGACCAGCGACCAAAGTTTCGCAGGCGGAAGTGGGTTTAATTTATCTCTAGGATGAATTCTACTCCACCCTTCTGTAGTGAGTATTTTTATTTTTAGCAAATATTTCAAAATAGAGTGATGTAATTGAATTCATCCCTCTTGGATGTAAATTCTAATCCATTCCTTTATTGTGAGTATTTGCATTTTTAGCAAATTTCTCAACATAAAGTGATGATGTAGAATTTATATCCTTGGATGAGTTCTAATGTATAATTTTAAAATAATATGATTTGTATTTTTAGAAAATGTCTTTCATTATTTAAGTGTCCATCATGAATTCATCCACTATCCATTGTATATATTATAGTTTAGTTTTATTTCTTTTTATTTGTAGTTTTTATTTAAGAATCAATAAATAGATTTATAAGTGATTGTAATTGAGAGAATTTCGAGATTGTAATTGAAGATTCCATTCCAATTCAAGGCTAAAATGGTTTGATATATTCCTGTTTAATTACTCTCACCTTAATCCTTGCATTCTTTTTATTGTTTACTTTTATTTTGATTGATGATTATTGAGGGCTAATCTCCTATTCATGTGATGGATTTTGAAGCCCTAACGCGCCCAATTAATTAGTTTACTTATTAGCATAATATCATTTATCTGATTTTTTTTTAAAATTAGCTTTTACATCTCAGTTAGTACTTTAAAAATTAATATATTTAAGTTAATTAATAATCCCTTGAAAATCCATAAAAAAATAGAAAAAGAAAAAATAGAAAAAATCATAAAAAATTATAATATGCAAATAAATCTACACATGTCTTCACTTATTTTTTGTTTCATCCTTAGATTTAGATTGATTCCCTTGCTTACCCCTATGCATACTTTGAGTTTATTTTTAGGTTTAAGGGAATTTTGATGGAAAAGGAATTGCACAACTACAAATATACACAAGAGAGATGCATTTTCTTTTCTATCACCCAACATTGAGACATTCAGGGGCAGCGGTCCCCAAATTGTTCAGCTTCGAAGTTACCATCGAGCCATAACTATCCTAGTGCCTGTGAGTAAATAATGGCCCAAAATTTCCAGTAAACTTTGATAAACGACGCTCTTCGTTGGTTCATATCCCTCAAGGAATTCAGAATTCGCAGTTCGAAGGATGTTACCCATGAATTCATATCGCAGTAGAAATAGAACAAGGAGTTAATGGTTACACGCCATGATTTAGAACTTCTCAAGCATAACCCCGAAGAAACTGTCGTTAATTTCATAACAAGGTGGAGGGAGAAAGAGGCCACCATGATAATTCCAAAAAGTAGCAAGTTAGTATTGGGAAGAAAAACTTCTTACCCCATGTCCGAGCGATGATAAGAGGATAATATTACCCACATTTTCGAGCCCTCCAGAAAACAAGTGTGGAGATTAAAGAAATTATTGGCAAGATAAAAGTTGAGCCAAATAAAGTATCCAGATAGCTCATTCCAAGAAAATATTAGAAGCCTATTACAGTCTCGACCATTATCAACATCTCACAACCTGCTACCTTTTGGGTGCCAGAAATCTTGGCTAGCCAAGTCAGAAAAGAATATATTGAGCTTCATGCTCCCCTCTCCAAGTTCTACTAAGCCCTATTGAGATGAAATATGATTAATTTATTAGACCCTCGTTCATTACCAAACCCACTTTCCAAAAATTTCAAACCTGAGGCCCATTATGATTTTCACCAAACTGTCGACCATACCTTCCACCTCCAGAATGTAATCTATGGTCTGATATATATCGGGGTGTAATCTCCCCACCCGCTAATCCTAAACCCAACACCACTCACAATCCACTCCCAATTCATGCAAATGCCATCTTCCTAAACAATGATCCGTAATTTAACCTATCTACCTATTATACCTATAAATTCACCTGAATCCTTCAAAGTTTGCAGATATTTTATCCTACACCCTACCAGTTTTACCGACCAAGACTCGTCGCTTCTTACAAGAGTATGGATTGTCATTCGTACTCGTTCTAGGGGAAAACAATAAGGAATTCCCAACGATACTGAACCATCTACTAGAGTTTGGGTTGAAATTACCCTAAAATTGACAATTGACTTCCATAAGTTCATCACACCGTTCATGGAATCCCGAAAGTGGGCGTTGGATAATTGGGTGGTACCCGTTAACGAAGTTAGTTTAGATGATGCAGTTCAGATCATGGGAGGCTTATTCTAATGGACCGATGAGATTTGCAATATATCCGAGCAACATGATTCTTTGAAACTACAAGGGAGATTGGTCCCATCACTTATTCATCTCCCCGTTGAGTGGTAAGACCTATATGAAGAAGTCGTGGAATTTGTGGAATGCATTGACTTCTCATGGAAAGAGAACATCACTGCCACCGAATTGGGGAACTAGTTTAATAGTTCAGATGAAAAGCCATGGAAGGAAAATGTTAGCCTAGTGATTAGTATGTGTGTGATGATATCTTTTGAATATCTGCTAGGAGAAATTAAGAAAGTTACCATACAACCCGAGATAGTCGAAGAAATTGGGTTTCTATTCTTCCCATCCCCCGTAAACCATATGAAAAGATCTTAGAGGCACTACCAGAGTTAGAATCCTCAGTCAATAGTAACGAATAAAGGAAAAATTATTGTCGAGAAATTCCCCATGACAAAAATGACCTTCGAGGAGAGCAAGATCCTCAACCAGTTAAACAAAACTCAGGCTAACATCACTTTATGGGGACTATTCATGTCTTTCTAGTTGCACCGAAATGCCTTGATAAAATTACTCTTCGGCCCCATAGTCCCTCTTTCCACCACTTTAGAAGAACCTATGAACCTGGTCAGGTCCTTAACCTCTACTAGAATACTTTCCTTCTCTAAAGAAGAGATTCCAAAGTTTTTTCCTAATCACAAATATACCCTTAAAATCTATATTGAGGTAATGGGAAAGAGAGTCTCTCCCTCACTCGCTGACAACGGATCAGCACTCAATGTTTTCTCGTTAAGAACTTTCAACTGCCTCGGTTTAAAAGTAAGCAATCTTACTCTAACTTCCCCAGTAGTACGTGCTTATGACAATACTCATCGAGAGGTGATGGGATCCATAATGCTTATAATATGGGTTGGCCACATCAATCCGATTACCAAGTTCTATGTTATTAACATACCTACATGTTTCAATTCATTGCTCGATCGATCGTGGATTCACAACATCAAGGGGTTATCTTTCTCTCTTTATCAAAAATTGAACTTCATCGCCAAGGGGTTGGTTATAACTATCTTGGGTGATGATTATAATAATGAAAATGTAAAAACCAATAACTCAATACTAGAGATACAAAATATGTCAAATGATATGCTTCTTTCTGTCTTCTGATTCGAACCACTTCCACTCCTAGCAAGGGATGATTTCAAAGATGGAGTCTCTCTAGAGAACATCCATCACGACAATGTCAATGTAATACATATTTCCAAAAATATGTACTTCATTCTCAGACTGGGCCTGGGATAATAACAACAGGGTATACTAGAACCCATAGTACTATAGAAGGCCTTTCCTCCATGTAGCCTGGGTTATCAACCGTCATCAACGAAACTCAAAATGCACTGCCAACTATGATTGAAGAGACATTTAAAAAGTACCAATATTGTTTGGGGGATTTCTTGAAAGGAAAATTCATCAAAGAGGGTGAAGATTTCCTTTTTTTTCTTTCATAAACCATGGTATGATCATGTGGATAAGAAGATGAAGGCAGGTATGGAGATCTTCTTTCAAGACAGTTATTCTCGGGCTAAGGGCTCCCAACATCATGTGCAATCGGTCATTGAGAAGACTATAGTTATTATCGAGCAATCCGAGGGAAGTGACTCTAAGGACTCATTCAATTTTGAAACACTGGGGGTGGCACTCTGCATGATCCACTCAAGCTCTTCACCATCAGACCCGTCCACTTAATTAGAACGCTATAACAGTTCCACCCGTTGAAATGCAATCCAACTTAGATATTTATCCTATTTCTTCCTCTTTTATTATTCCTCCCTTTTCTGATAATAATGTAATCAAAACCTCCTTCGACTAGGTTCTCGACGTTATTTTTCCGGAGAATGTAATAAGTTATATTTTGAGTATTTTATTGTGCCTTACATTAATTGTCCTATTTATAATCAAATTATTGGTGATGATGAAGATTTTAAAAATGAACAACTCTTAACTGATCTTAATTAGGTTAATACAAACAACATAATCGCGCTCAAATTAATGAAGATGTAATTGTTGTGGTTAATCTCGCTTCTAGTAGATAACTAAGCGAGATTAGGATAGGGTCCACCCTTGATGAGCATGAGCGCACGCAACTAGAAAAATTATTGAAGGAATTTGTTGACGTTTTCGCATGGTCTTATGATGACATGCACAATATCGATCCTTAGGTAGCTCATCACGAGATTCTAACTCTCTTGGAATGCAAAGCGGTCAAATAAAAACTACGAAAGCTTAGCATCAAATGGTTAAAAAGTTGAACATAGACTTCATTCGGTTAATCAAATATCCCATGTGGCTAGCCAATATTATACCCATACCAAATTCAGTAGGAAAAGTCTGTAGGTGTACTGATTATTGGGATTTGAACAAGCAATCTCCAAAAGATGATTACCCACTACCCAATGTTGACATGATTATGGACAACATGACGAGTTATGCTCTTAAGCCATTCGTTGATGGGTTCTTCGGATACAATTAGATTAAAATGGACACGATCATCAAGAAACAATTGCATTTATCATCCCTTGGGGAACCTTATGTTACACAACTATGCCATTCGATCTTAAAAATGTAGGGGCTAACTACCAAAGGGCTGCCACAACCATCTTACATGATCTGATACATAAAAAAGTGAAGTACTAGGTGGATGATATGATCATTAAATCCAAAGGTCAAGTTAACGCTTTCCATAAGTTCTTCGAACGACTACGGTGATACTAGATGTGACTTAATCGACAAAAATGCATTTTTGGCATCACTAAAGGAACATTTTAGGGATTCATGATTAGAGAGAAGGTAATTAAAGAAGATCCTATGAAACTAAAAGCCATACTCGAAATGCCACCACCCCGAATGGAGAAGGAAATGTGGGGAGTCTTAGGAAAATTACAGTATATCAGTTGGTTCATCAACCAGTTGACTTATATTTATGAACCCATCTTAAAACTCCTCCGAAATGATTCAACCAAACTCTAGAATAAAGATTTTTAGGAAACCTTTGACCAAATAAAGAAATATCTAACCCAACCTCCAGTACATAAGCCACTATAGCTTGGCCTCCCTCTAATCCTATACTTGATCGTAACTGTAAGAGGGTAGTGAGACTGGGGTCTATGAATAACTGGAAAGGGTGAGGCATGACCCACTCCAATGGACGCTATCTGCAAGGTTCTCACGAACATCTGGAGCAGCTTCTAATGAAACCTTCTCCTTTTGGTAAAAATGGATCTCAGGATGGAACTCCCTCCCTACAAGAAGATGAACATCCACAACAATAATAGTAATTTTCTCAAGAAGATCTCCTGAGAATGATGGCTATCAGTGAGGAGTGAAAGAACAAGGCACTCAACACTAGAGATAGAACATGGAGAGAATACTAGGAAGTTCTGGTGTGATTTTGACAGAGTAATAGTGCTATTAAGTTTTTCTATCCCTTTTGAACTTGCTGAGCGGTCTTATTTATACTTGGGCACTAGGGCAGAGTTGGAATCTTTGGGCTCCAAAATTAAGAGGGTAGGTGAGGGAGAAGGTCTGAAGTGTGACGTTTATCACTACCTATGTGTAGCAGTCTGTCCCCTCAGACAGGTTCCACCTGATGCCAACAAAAGTCAAAAAGAAAATATGTCTCCTAATGGAGACAAAATGTTTGATTTGGTAAGTATCTTTTGAAACGGTAACTTGTGGTACAAACTTTATAAACTTAATAGAGGAGGACTTGAGTACCTCCCTCTCTAAAATTGTCAATCTTGAGGGGAAGGGTCTTGAGGACCCATCTCCTCTAAAATAATTTTTACTTGAGAGGGGCCTTAGGGGCCCACTCTTCTAAGAGGATCATTTTTTAAAAGATGATTTGTTGTGGGAAGCCCTTTAGTTGCTCACTTCAATTATGAGTAAGTGTGAGATGTATGTGGTCTTGAGTGACTCGTGGGGTCTTTCTACTAGTATTCTCTCAATCCTAAAGTGCTAAGTGGTTGAGCTTGCCCAACAAACCTTATTTCTCAGCCACCAAACTAAAACTCTCAAGAGATCCCAACTGGCCTATTTGAGCCCTGCCCGCTCAACTAGGATACCTATATAAGAAAGAAAAGTATTAATACTATTGTTTTTTAAAACAATGACTTTTAATGGTGAGGGGTTGCTCATCGTAGTCATTCCCTCATCCTAGGGTCTCTGCCTCGAGTTTTGGTTGAGGGACCCTGGAGGTTCCTTCACCAATATGACTTTTCTGTCTTTGAGGGACCTGAGTGATCTTTCACCGATTATGCATTTTCTGTGACCATGTGGCCTAGGTTCTCACACCAATATAATTTCTCTGTGGCTGAGGGACCTTGCGTGCATTTTCATCAAAAGTCAATTTCTGTGGCCAGGGGACTAGGTTCCCGCACCAATATGAAATCTCTGCAGTTAAGGGATCTTGGGTTCACTTTCACTAATTATGCATTTTCTGCGGCCAGAGGGCCTAGGTTTCCGCGCCAATATGAATTCTCTGCGATCGAGGGATCTTGGGTGCACTTTCACCAATTATGCATTTTCTACAGCCAGGGGTCCTAGGTTCCTTCACCAATATTAATTCTCTGCGATCGAGGGACCTTGGGTGCACTTTCACCAATTATTCATTTTCTACGTCCAAGGGGCCTAGGTTCTCACACTAATATGAATTATCTACGGTCGAGGGACCTTGGGTGCATTTTCATCAAAATTCATTTTCTGTCGGGACCCTCGGGGTTCCTTCTCCATATGGATTTTCTGTGGTCATGGGACCCTGGTGGTTACTCAACGATTATGAATCTTTTAGGTGTTCCTTAACCTCATATATTCAGTAAGTTAAAGGGGGGATCTTTTAGGTATCCTCACCCTAAAATATAGTGGTCAAGCTTAAAACACCATTCTACATTAGCCCCTCGTGGAAAGTCTTTTATGGTGGGGAGACCGAAGGTCTTTATCATTTAGATGAAAAAAAGGATTATGTATGCCTTAGATATTAGAATTGATAATTCAAATGTAAAACTCATCAAGAGGCATAATAATATAACAAAAATTCTATTTATTCCATTACGGGAAAATTCGATACGATTATATGAAATATCAACATAAAGAGTCAAACAACTATCCCCGCTAACCAAACTGTCCTAAAATAGATCAAACCAAACTGTCCCTAGAATAAAAATAACCAAAACTTCCCAGATCTATTCCTAAAAAAATAACCATACATATCTCCATCATAAATGATTCACAAATAAACACCAAATTCACAAAAGACCTTATCCACAGTTATTAGAAGACTCCGATCCATCACCATTTGCTCCTTGAAGCCCTCAAACTTCCCCTGCTTGGATGGTATGCTGAAGGAGATCCATGGAAAGAAATGCTCATACCAGCCTAGAGAAAACCACCACGCCTCCTCCATAGTGTCAAACATGATGAACCATCTCTACTCAGTCTCCTCTGCCAAGAACTAAACAGCTACCTCTTCCACATACATTTCATATAGTCTCTAAAAACATGGCAAACCCTACCAATAGATTGAGAAGGACGGGTTGATGGTCGATAAATCTCCCAGAGAGAGCCCAATTGCATACGCAATCCTTAAGCTAACTCCTCTACATGAAATAAATTCTGGGTATAAGAAGGCATAATTTGCTCCCATCCGACTTGACATGGGAGCCACCGGGAGAAATAGTTAGATGTTTGATGGAGGCTAGCTAATCGAACATACCATAATTCCCTAGTTCCAAACTGGGCCATAACTCCCACCACTAGGGCATCGACTAGAGCATACATCGAACTCCATGCTCCATAAACTAGTTTACCCAGTTATCAATATATGGGATTAAGATAATGAAATAACGAGTGATGAAATTCAGCACAATTGCCAAAGGATATTTATGGCAGTACACAAAATCCTACGAATGGTCACGCCTAGCTAATCACAGCCCAAGTTCGCAACCAGCTAGTCACGACCCAACTTTGCAACCAACTTAATTTTTGGCGTGACTATATTTTTTACCACATTAAATCACGGATGCTCGGGAAGTGGTCACGAACCAAATTCCTGACCACTATAGGTCACGAACTTGGGCTGTGACCAGGGCGTGATAACCTTGGTGCCAAATTCGCTCCAAAATTCCCTCCAAACTGGTCGCGGATGCGTCATGGACTTGGACAATGACCATAGGCATTATGAAGCACAAAACATACACAAATTGGGTCATGGCTGGGGTCCGTGACCATTTATCGATCCAGGTCATGGCTATGGGCAGTGACCATCCTCTACTACCGTAGTGATTTTGATGGATAAAGGGTTATGCATGGTGGGTCATGGCCTAGAGCCGTGACTAGGTTCAATCCAGCAGGTTACCCATTCATTTATTGGTCGTGTATGGTGGGTCACGTCTATAGGCCGTGACCAGGTTTAGAACTTAAAAAAAGGACCCACTCAAAATCATTTATGTCGAACGAATTCTTTCTCAAGGATTGTGCGATTTCATTTCGATTTGTGCGATTTCACAACGTCAAGTGCAATTTCATCTCATTTCTATATATATATTTATGTTTGTATGTGTGTGTGTGTATGTATAGATTTATGTTTATATGTGTGTGGATGCATATATTTATGTGTATATGTGTGTTTAACTATGAACAAATAAATTGTTTTTTTTATGTCAATAAACCCTAGATTTTATGTATGTGTATGTATAGATTGTATGTGTATGTATGTATGTATAGATTTATGTAAAAAAAATAATAGGGTTTAAGTAAACCCTAGATTATATGTGTGTATGTATAGATTATGTCAATAAACCCTAAATTGTATGTGTGTATTTGTTTTGACAAAATATTATTCAAAACTCTAGACATTATATTTTGTTTGACAAAATATAATTAAATGGATTTATAATAAGTAAAAAAAATTACAACCTCCTTGTGGGTTATATGTATGCATAGATTTCTGTCAAAAAAATATTAGGGTTTAAGTAAACCCTAGATTTTATGTGTGTGTATGTATAGATAATGTCAATAAACCCTAGATTGTATGTATGTGTATTTTTTTTGACAAAATATGCTTGTCTTGTTTTTTTTTTCACAAAATATAATTAAATGATATTTTTTGACATACGAGTCCCAAACACGTGTGCACATTACTATAGTGAGATATCGTTGGCTTGGTTGTTGGATACTATGTTGAAGTTATTGAATTGATACTAGTGCCGATAAATGTACATGTTATTAAATTTGTTGGGTGTGTTCTTGATTTGCCTATGAAAAAGTATATCACATATCTTGCTATTAATGTGCATTTTTTACGTTTACGTCAAGATATTAAGAGGCTACAATATGACATGAAAACAATACAACTTGATTCCGTTCATTCATATTTTTAACTTGACATGTATGCCATAATTCTGTTGATTTCCTACAGTTCTGTTTTAGTTTGAGATTTGTTGTGATCAACTTGAGTGGATATGTATTTTAATACCTTAAAATGGCGGCATAATAATCATAACTACATTGATATTATAGGCACCGGGTTGATCTTATAGATTTTTGTTCTCCTTTGCCTTTGTGTACTTTTCTTTACATAGTATATGCAGCAGCTTGCTCACGTTCATTCCAATTGTGGTGTTAAAATGGGGGAATAAATCTACATCATATGTAAATCTACGACATATTATAGGTAGCAGATTATATTCTTCAAGGGTTTTGTGAGGTACTTTCTTTAATTTAACATACCCGTTCTTCATTACATATTGTTTACGTATTGCAGATCTAACCAATTGGATACTAGTTCTTCATTACATACCAGTTCTTCATTACACACCAATTACTCATTACTTTAACTAAAGTAGTCATATAATTGATATACATTAACTATTAAATATTTTAGATGATAGAAGGAGTATGGGATAATTATTAGTTGTTGGCTTGTTGTTGGATAGTATGTTAGAAGGAGTATGGGATATGATAAGCACCAAAAACTGTACATTTTATACCCTGAATAAACGTACTTTAGTTGCTAATTCTCGACAATATGGGTCTTATGTTCTTAAATATTTATCTTGTAGGTCAAATGTCCGATTGCGGTGTCAAAAGCTATATATCGAGGCAAATGCACGTTTTATGGAGCTAATTACCAAAACCAAGCCTAAACCTAGCATAAACCTACCCCAAACCCTGTGTGTGTTTTGTTTGTCCCTTTTTAATATTTTTTAGATATTTGGTTTGAGTAATTTTATTTTTAGGTTTATTTTAGATTTATTTAGAATTTTCAGGTTTTATTTTCTATTTTTCTATTTTATTTTTATTAATTTAATTTAACTTAATTTTGATTTTCATTAGCTTTTAGTTTAGTCTTATTTTATTAGGATTAGCTTTAGAAGTCTATTTTTAGTTTAATAGATTTTATATTTTGGGACTTTTGATTTCATATTTTATTAGATGTTTCATTTTTTCATTTCATTTGTTTTATTATTTTAGTTCCTAATAGCTTAAGATTTTATTTTCTTAAGTTTTAATATATATATTTTTTTAGTTAGTTAGATTTTGTTTGATCAATTTTTTTTAGGTAGTTAGTGTTATTTTAGGGTTACAAATTTAACACACACACAAATCCCATAAACACTACCCTACACCTTACCTACACCATATCTCCTTAATCACGTTCACCCTAACAATTATACACCTCACATACACCCAAAGCCCTCACCTTAATCTTCAACCTTCAACACCCACCTTCTTTCTCTCTCCTCCATAACCCACAAACCCACCACCATCATCATATTTCCACCCAACACCACCCATCTCTCAACCTTACCCTTGACCTCTGGTACCCATGTCCGGCCACCTATCGGACCTCTACCCCGAGAACTCAACCCGAACTAGCCCTCAATTCCAAACCGATCACCAGCCCCTTCCAAACCGACGAATACCCCGCCGGATCCCCACAACCCGTGACCTCATCAACCCCTACCCGCTGTAAAAAAAACCCTGGCGTCCTCTACTCGGAGCTACGGCCAGCGTCCTACAGTCCGACGAACCCGCCTCCGACCTCCGATCACCCTCCATAACCCAGCGATCCTCCAACCCTTTCTCATCCTATCTGACCTAATCACCACTGTCGCGACCCGACCTTATCAAACCCGGTTCAACCAAATTGAACCTCACCACCTCTTCAAGCCATACCCCACACATAACTGAAAACCCATCTCACGATTTCTATTAAATGTGGACAAACCAAACAAAAACCAAAACCAATTTAACTCACATGTGCTTAAAACCCATTTAATTCCTTTTACCCAAATACGCCCAACTACCTATTTAACCCAACTTCCCATTATACCCTCTAAACCAAATCTGATTTTGTCACCCAATTTACCCACATGCCTTTACACCTCTCTTACCTCATGTGTACACACCCCATTTCCATGCACATTAAACCATCCCAAAAATACCCCTTTATCTCCATGTCTGCCATGTATAAATAGAAGACTCAAGACCCCATTTAAAGCGACGTTGGATATATCATCATCAATTAGAGAGAGAAAATTCTCGAGAAAAGTAGAGAGTTAGAATAAATTAGGTAGAAATATTTGTAAATAGTTTTATTTTTATTTTTGTTAGATATTTGTGAGGTTAAATTTTGTAAGAGAGTTAATTGAGTGGATATTTAATTTCCAATCACTTGGGTGCTCAATTAGAGGGATTGTATGCTTCAAATTGGAAGATTAGAGTTCAACTTTCTCAAAGACATTTGGTTTGATTGTTATATTCCCTTCTATTTTATTTTAGTAGCCTTGATTATTTGTTCATCATGTTTAATATCATGTTAGGCTAAATCCCCTTTCAAGGGGTGGGGGGAAACCCTTATTTGATGTTATTTTAGTTTAATTAGTTTGATTACTTGAAAATTCCATTTGAATGTTAATTTTGATCCCTCACCCTTAAATTTACGCCTCGAGAGAGGGTAAATGATTTTCAAGAGAAAATCTAAATTCTAGTTATAATACTCATTTTAGATTCGAACTAGAGATAGGGGTTTCTTAAGTGGGGTATTATAACTTGAATTTCAGCTCTAAATTTATTTTCTAAGATTTATATAAATTTTAATTGATCGATCCTAGCGGGTAATTATTCAAAAGGAGTGTAGATCTATTTTTCTAGAGTTGTGGGGTGTTAAACTTAATTTTTTAAAAGTTTACTATTAAGATTATATTTTCAACGAGAGTTGATTTGTAATGTTGATATTAATTTGGGAGAATTCAATTAATTCAATTAATTAGTTAGAATAGCTAAAATTTGTGGTGTAATCCCACTCCTTGATTGTTCTCACAATTATTTACCTCACTTTATCTCTTATTTTAGTGTTAGACCTTAGTTTTCACTTTTAGTCACTTTCTAGTTAGTTGTTTTCATCTCACAATTTAGTTTAGTCTTATTTCACCTCACCTCACCCACTTATTTTAATATTTAAAAAAAGCTAAAAAAATAGAAAAAATAAAAGCCCAAAAAGAAAATAAAAAGAGAATTACAATTGAATTTGTCTCTAGCTTACCCCCTTGATGTGGATTGATACCCTTACTTACCATTATACTCTAGTTTGGTCTACATTTATAGGTTTGAGAATATTTTTTATTAAAGGATCTTTTCACAACAACGATAAATATACAATGAAAAGTTAACTCTATCAAATGGCGCCGTAGCCATTCTTGGGAGCGTGAAGCATGCAGAACTGATTCAATTTTGTAGTTAATTTATTTCCTATATTTTGTTGCATTTTAGTACCATTTTTCTTTATTTTAGAATGTTTGTATTAGGATTTTTTATCATTGCTTGTATTGCGGTGCATAGAGACACCTTTATTTCATTTTTTATTTTAAAAATGGTAATAATTGAAGACAAGCGTGATAGGAAAACCGGACAAGTAGAGAGAGGGTGTCCAAAGCCGAGGATTTAGAAGCCTCTCTACCTTGGGTCGATAAGACTCCCGGGGACGACTGAAATAGGGGTGATCTCCCCCTGGTCAACTCAAATTTTTCGGCACCCTATGGCCAAAAAATTATGGGAGGTACATTTCTAAACCCTCGCGCCTCTCCTGTTAGCGAGTCAATTCTTTTGTATGCTTTGTGTGCTCTTACGTGATTTTATTCTCGCATTTATTTTCAAATTGTGTGATGAATTAATTGACAAAGACCTACACCCGGTCACTCACGAGAAGGGATTTCATCACCCGACTCACTCGCTTACCAATTGTGTGATACCCTACTCATCACTAAATTTAAAATCCATTCACTATGAGAAAATTTGCAAAGGCGATCACAAAGATATTTCCGTGATTTTTTATCGCCCGCGGACTTAATTAAAATTTGACTACCATTTCACTAAATTCAAAGATAAAAATTGGCTATGTGCTAGTTAGGTATTATCCTTGACTTGCGTGTGTCCAATTCATTTTTTTTCAGTAGTCGGTTTTAGTTGGTTCGTCCAAAATCAAGAGTCCATATTTTTCCCCACCTTTTCTTCCAAAAATTTCAAAAATATTTTCTTTCATTTTTATAAAAAAATCCAAAAACATTTTCTTTCTTTCCTTTTAGAAAAATACAAAAATATTTACTTCTATTATTTTTATAAAAAATCCAAAAATATTTTCTTTCTTTCCTTTTGAACAAAAAATTAAAAACTCCAAAAAATATTTCCATCCACATGGCCGAAGAACGTCCTTTACGGGACTACTTTGGTTCTTTTCCATTGACACGTGTGAGAGTGATACCGAGCCGTCTCTTTATGATATTTTTGGTGGTTTCACCTCTCTCACTAATGCCCTTGATACTCTTGACTCGTCCATGCACGCACCTCATTTTCCATCACCCTCGGTGTCTAGTGTCGACTTGTCTCATCCTTTGTTGTTCACCCACTGTTATTATGCCGATCACATGTCCCATGAGTACCCTTACATTCCATATCCATCTGAACCCACCCTGGAACATGTGTATCCATATGACACTCTTCTGGAACCCACCTCGGCCTATTATCCCGATATACCGTATCCCGAGTTGTGTGAGTACCCCAGTTATTCGTGGAGGACTGAACACCCTTTCACGCAATATGAATCCTAATCCGATGTTGTGGATCCTCACACGTTCCAACAGTTGTCATGACAACCTTGTGCACCCATTCCCGATCAGTTACCTCACTACATACCCCATGAGTATCAACCAATTGTCCATCACGAAAGAAATCCTTTCTTGTATGATGAACTTGGCCCCACTCCACACACTTCATTTGAGTATTCTCCGTATAGTCCTGACCATAGCGAGTTGTGTCCACCACCCACCACTCCACCACTAACTTCATCCACATCCACTCTCTAAAGCCTCTTTCAAAAGTTCATACTCGAGCAAGAGTAAGCCACTCAAATTCAAACTGAAGCCCTCGAAAGGCTTGAACAAAGGTTAAACGAAATTGAGTGTGCGAAAGAGTCAGACATTCCCATGGCTCCACCCATCGTTGCACCCGAGTGTGATGATGATGTGTCCTCTTGTGACACGGATTTTAAGTGTGACAAATCCTATCCTCCCGAGAATCTCTATGTTGAGACCATTCCATGGTCCGGGTCCCAAGTCGACAATTGTGTTGACTTACCTTTCATTAGTGAGACTGATTCGCTCCCGTCAAATCCAAAGGAACCCACACTTGAGGTTCCCACTCCCGAGATATCCAAAAATATGCCCTAGATTTTACCTTATGCCCCAATTTCATATGTATCTGACATGCCCATATCTTTTAGGTTAGCTCCGGCTACGAGTGTTCACCATTTTCCCGAGATGGAATCCGTGATAGTTCCTAACTATCTGAATATGGATAATATCCCATCATGCATGGCTCCCATTGAGCCTAATATTTCTAGTGATTCCTCTATCTTAGATCTTGGTGCCTCGTCTCACCCGCCCACCACAATTACCAATGCTACTCTTATAGAGAAGTTTATCACTCCATCTTTAGAAACCACACTCCCTTGTGAGTATTCCTTTACTCCTCCCAATGAGTGTGTGTCTCCCACGCTTGAGTTGGATCATCTTCTCCCATCATTTACTCCACCCGACCCACCCATTATCCCTTCCACCCCACCACCTGGTTTGGATCTTGACTTTATAAATTTCAAGTCTCCATTTACATTTTTAGATCCTCACTTGAAACCATCCCCCACCCATGATAGTATTTGTGGTGCTACTCTCCACTTCCGTGACATTGAGCTTGTTCCTCTATGCACACCACTTCCTTGTGGTGTTGATTTTTCTTCTCAACAGCACCCTGGCGTGTCACGGTACGACCATTACCATCACCCATTTATAGAATGGTCGTGTGATTTTTATGAGGACCACCCCATTCCACTTTCCCCACCATATTGCCTTCCTCACTAATTAGAGAACCATGCCTACAGGGCGCTTGTAGCCCTCACCTTCCGGCTCAATAAGGCCCGTAATTGATGCTTCATCACCCATTCCTTTCTCACTTTTACCCTGATCCCCACCCGTCCATTGTCCACCGATGCTTTGCATCGTGTGATGAACTTTTCCATATAGGTGCATTGATCATTTTAGCCTTCATCCAACAAGACTGACGCTTCAATCTTGTTTGGGGGTGATTCTCATCACCCAATTTTTCTATCACCATGCACTTTCCTAGTTCCTATCCTTAGGGTGAGATCCCTTCGGTCTGGCTGAAAAGGGACTTGCTGAAGACGTTATACTTAGTGCTACCAGGAGTCAACCCGCATTTCTTGTACTAGTCTCTTCCTGTTTGGGGGTGGTGTTTCAAATCACCTAATGTTTCTCATGTTTATAGACTTATACACCTTTTTTTCTTTCATCACTTCTTATTCAGGTTTATTCTTGGCTACCTCTATCCACTTCATTAGCGGGTCATTAGGGTAATCTCTTTCCTCCCTTATACTCTCAATTTTAAAAATCATTTTACTTAACATCAAGGTCGATGTTCCTTTTTTTTGGGGGGTGGGGAATTTTATCAAAGTCGTACCTCTTTCGAAAATTTTTGATTCATAAAATTGATTTTTAAAATTTCATGCACATTCTTTCATCTCAATCATTTATGTGAATTTTCAATCATCCATCTTTTAAAAGTCTAGGAATAAAGCTAGAGAATATTTTTTTCTAAATAGCTTATGTAATATGTCCCAAGGCATGTTGCACCATGAATTTCTAGACTCAACAAAATTTGCGCACTTATCAAGTCACTACGGTTAGAGTTGAGGAGTACTACAATTCTAAAGAGAATCTTAAGGATCACTAGTAGAGACTTTAGCTTGTGAGATTCGTGCCTTTCACCTTTTAGAGAGTTTTACACAATCTTTGAGTCATAAGTTGATTCAACTTCCTTTGAGTCTGCACTTAAATTGTTGTATGATCTCATTATTCTTCAATTTTTGGCTTAGTCACTGAGAATGACATCTTTTTCGAGTTGTAAGAAACGCGTGTCTTGAAATTTGTCCCGAATACTAGATTTTTATCCATACACTGACCACTTTTCCATATCACATTTACTATTCACTTCACCCATATTCCCATTTATTCCCCTCATCATCCATACACATTCTCCACTCCATTCATATATCATCCATCATCATTTTTGAGAAAAAGAGTGTTGATTCCAAATGTTAAATGTCTTCAGTGTTGGTTTGAAAAGAGAGAAAAAAAATAGCAAATTAGAAAAAAAAATCGAAAAAAAGGAGAGAAAAAAAAAAGAGAGAAAAGAAAAGAAAAAGAGTTTGTAGTTAGTAGTTTGTTAGCAATAAATACATTTGTGCCTAAAGTGCTATACACTCTATCACATCGCATATCCATCCATTTCCCATCTCATTACACATCCATCATACCATCTATCCATCATACCTCATCCTACATATCCCATTTCATTTACCCATCACCCATATAAATCCATTTTCCCATAGGTGTTCGGGCAAATGAAAGTCAACGTGGTGAATAACTCGACGTTCTCACTATAGTGATTAGCATTCTATCATGATATCACTTTTCTTTCTAATTGTTCGTTCTTTCTTATGTGTGTTTGAGACGTTTGAACTTGCTTACATTTACTCACCTCCTCACACACAAGAGCGATACACTGACCCATCTCTCGAGAGTTCGTTTGAGAGAGATATATTCGTGACATTTGAAGTTGAAACATTGTTTCCGAAAAGGCAATCTAGGAATTACTCTTGTTATACTCGATCCGTTTTGACTGATTCACACTACACACGTTGAGTTCTAGGAAGGATGTGCCTGGAGTATTTACTCAGCTAAACTTTTTACAAATTCTAGCTTGTATTTCTGAAATTATTTTTCTCATGATGGATTGTGCGATTATTCGTCTAATAAGAGATTGACTGCCTTTTGCAAATAAGAGTTTTGTGGGTATATTCCCTGCAAACCCTCACGAGACACAACTCGTCCTGTAGGGGAAACTATAGGTTTAGAGGCTTACATGCTAAGTGCAATCGCAAGTGCCCGCGAAAGTGGTACACTTTTGGTTTCTTATCTTTCTCTTTCTCTCTATCTTATTGCTCGAGGACTAGCAACGCTCTGTTTGGGGGTGGTGTGGTAAGCACCCAAAACTATACATTTTATATCCCGAATAGACGTACTTTAGTTGCTAATTCTCGGCAATATAGGTCTTATGTGCTTAAATTTTTATCTTGTAGGTCAAATGTCCGGTTGCGGTGTCAAAAGCTATATATCGAGGCAAATGCACGTTCTATGGAGCTAATTACCAAAACCAAGCTTAAACTCAGCCTAAACCTACCCCAAACCCTCTGTGCGTTTTGTTTTTCCCTTTTTAATATTTTTTTTATTTTTAGTTTGAGTCATTTTATTTTTAGGTTTATTTTAGATTTATTTAGAATTTTTAGGTTTTATTTTCTATTTTTCTATTTTCTATTTTATTTTTATTAATTTTATTTTATTTAATTTTGATTTTTATTAACTTTTAGTTTAGTCTTATTTTATTAGGATTAGTTTTAGGATTTTATTTTTAGTTTATTAGATTTTATATTTTAGGACTTTTGTTTTCAAATTTTATTAGATTTTTCATTTTATTTATTTCTTTTGTTTTATTTTTTAGTTCTTAATAGCTTAGGATTTTATTTTCTTAAGTTTTAATATTTGTTTTTATTTTTTTTAGTTAGTTAGATTTTGTTTGATTATTTTTATTTTTTAGGTAGTTAGTGTTATTTTAGGGTCACAAATTTAACACACACACCCAAATCCCATAAACACCACCCTACACCTTACCTAAACCATATCTCCTCATTCACCTCACCCTAACAATTATACACCTCACATGCACCCAAAACCCTCACTCTCATCTTCAACCTCCAACACCCACCCTCTTTCTCGCTCCTCCATAACCCACAACCATCATCATCTTTCCACCCAACACCACCCATCTCTCAACCTTACCCCTGACCGCCGGTACCCATGTCCGGCCACCTATCGAACCTCTGCCCTGAGAACTCAACCCGAACCAACCCTCACTTCCAACCCGATCACCATCCCCTTCCAACTCGGCGACTACCCCGTCGGACGCCCACAACCCGTGACCTCATCAACCACTACCCGCTGTCAAAAAAAACCCGGCGCCCTCTACTAGGAGCTACGGCCAGCATCCTACGGTCCGACGAACCCACCGCCGACCTCCGATCACCCGCCATAACCCAGCGATCCTCCAACCCGTGTTCACCCTATTCGGCCTAATCACCTTTATTGCGACCTGACCTTCTCAGACCCGGTTCAACCAAATCGAACCTCACCCCCTCTTCAAGCCATACCCCACACCAAACTGAAAACCCATCTCACGATTTCTATCAACTGTGAACAAACCAAACAAAAACCAAAACCAATTAAACTCACATGTGCTTAAAACCCATTTAATTCCTTTTACCCAAATACCCCCAACTACCTATTTAACCCAACTTCCCATTATACCCTCTAAACCAAATCTTATTTTGTCACCCCATTTAACCCACATGCCCTCACACCTCTCTTACCTCATGTGTATACACCCCATTTCCATGCACATTAAACCTTCCCAAAAATACCCCTTTAGCTCCATGTTTGCCTTGTATAAATAGAAGACTCTAGACCCCATTTAAAGGGACTTTGGATATATCATCATCTAATAGAGAGAGAAAATTATAGAGAAAAGTAGAGAGTTAGGTTAGAATAAATTAGGTAGAAATATTTGTAAATAGTTTTATTTTTATTTTTGTTAGATATTTCTGAGGTTAAATTTTGTAAGAGAGTTAATTGAGTCGATATTTAATTTTCAATCACTTGGATGCTCAATAAGGGGCATTGTATGCTTCAAATTGGAAGATTAGAGTTCAACTTTCTCAAAGAGATTTGGTTTGCTTGTTCTATTCCCTTATATTTTATTTTAGTAGCCTTGATTACTTGTTCTTCATGTTTAATATCATGTTAAGCTAAATCCCCTTTCAAGGGGTGGGGGGAACCCTTATTTGATGCTATTTTAGTTTAATTAGTTTGATTACTTGAAAATTCCCTTTGAATATTAATTTTGATCCATCACCTTTAAATTTATACCTCGAGAGAGGGTAAATAATTTTCGAGAGAAAATCGAAATTCTAGTTATAATACTCATTTTAGATTCGAACTAGAGATAGGTGTTTCTTAAGTGGGGTATTATAACTTGAATTTCAGCTCTAAATTTATTTTCTAAGATTTATATAATTTTTAATTGATCGATCATAGCGGGTGATTAATTAAAAGGAGTATTGATCTATTTTTCTAGAGTTGTGGGGTGTTAAACTTAATTTTCTAAAAGGTTACTACTAAGATTATATTTGCAACGAGAGTTGATTTGTAATGATGATATTAATTTGGGAGAATTCAATTAATAAAATTAATTAGTTAGAATTGCTAAAATTTGTGGTGTAATACCACTCTTTGATTGTTCTCACAATTATTTACCTCACTTTATCTCTTATTTTAGTGTTAGACCTTTTTTCACTTTTAGTCACTTTCTAGTTAGTTATTTTCATCTCACAATTTAGTTTAGTCTTATATCACCTCACCTCACCCAATTGTTTTAATATTTAAAAAAAACTAAAAAAATATAGAAAAAAAGAAAGCCCAAAAAGAAAATAAAAAGAGAATTACAATTGAATTTGTCTCTAGCTACCCCCTTGATGTGGATTGATACCCTTACTTACCATTATACTCAAGTTTTGTCTACTTTTATAGGTTTGTGAAGATTTTTGATTGAAGAGCTTTTACAACAACGACACACAAAAAAAAAACGTTATCAGGCTAATTAGAAGGAATATGGGATAATTATTGGTTTGATTGTTGGGTAATATGTTGATAATATCTTAGACTCTCAATTTCAGAATACGACGATAACTTGCGAATGTGTAGACATAAGCTTAAAAACATAACGTTAGAGGGGAGAAACTTGAAACATCTGACAAACAGACCCTTGAGAGGGTGAAAACACAAAACATCCCCCCATACGATCTCGTAAGAGGCACCAACACCTCTCACGGGACGAATGTAACTCGTAGGACTGAACATGCGATCACAGGACTCCCGATTTCCGAATACGATGATAATTTGAAAATATGAGGACTTAAGCTTGAAAATAAGGCATTAGAGGGAGAAAACACGAAAGAGGAACCAACACCTCTTACGGGACCAATGAAACACGTAGGAACTAACCGTGCGATCACAGAACTCCCGATATGAAAATACGATGATAATTTGAAAATATAAGGACTTAAGCTTAAAAATAAGGCGTTCGAGGGGAAAAACACGGAACAACCCCTGTACAGTCTCGTTAGAGTCACCAACACCTCTCACGGGACCAATGTAAATCGTAGGAACTGACCGCGTGATAACGGGACTCCCGATTTGAGAATACGATGATAATTTGAAAATATGAGGACTTTTGCGTGCAAATAAGGTGTTACAAGGGGAAAACATCAAACAACCTCCATACTATCCCGTGAGAGGCACTAACACCTCTCACGGGACTAATGTAACACGTAAAAACTGACTGCGTGATCATGAGACTCTCGGTTTGATAATACGATGATAATTTGAGCTTGAAAACAAGGCGTTAGAGGGTAAAAACTCAAAACAGCCCCCGTACGATCCCGTGAGAGGCACTAACACTTCTCACGAGACCAATGTAACTCGTAGGAACTGACCGTGCAATCACGGGACTCCCGGTTTGAGAATACGATGATAATTTAAAAATATGAGGACTTTCGCTTGAAAATAAGGCGTTAGAAGGGAAAAACATGAAACAACCCCCATACAATCTCGTGAGAGGCACCAACACCTCTCACGGGACCAATGTAACACCTAAAAACTGACCGCGCGATCACGAGACTCCTGGTTTGAGAATACGATGATAATTTGATCTTGAAAACAAGGCGTTAGAGGGTGAAAACTAGAAATAGCCCCCGTATGGTCCCTTGAGAGTCACTAACACTTCTCACGGGACCAATGTAACTCGTAAGAACTGACCGCGCGATCACGGGACTCCTGATTTGAGAATACGACGATAATTTAAAAATATGAGAACTTAAGCTTAAAAATAAGGCGTTATAGGGGTAAAACACGAAATAGCCCCCGTACGGTCCCATAAAAGTCACCAACACCTCTCACGGGACCAATGTAACACATAAGAAGTGACCGCGCGATGGCGGGACTCCCGATTTGAGAATATGATGATAATTTGAAAATACGAGGACTTAAGCTTGAAAACAAGGCGTTAGAGGGTGAAAACTTGAAACAACCCCCATACGGTCTCGTCAGAGGCACTAACACCTCTCCCGGGACCAATATAACTCGTACGAACTGACCGTGTAATTAGGGGACTCTCGATTTGAGAATACGACGATAATTTGAAAATATGAGGACTTAAGCTTAAAAACATGGCATTAGAGGGTAAAAACGCAAAACAATCCCTGTACGTCGAATAAAAATCTACATTGGCTATATCAGCTATTTAATAGCTATATATAGTAGCTATTATATGGATTATATAGTAGCTATATATTGCCATTTTTTTTAAAGAGGATTAAACCAAACTTTATTTGATTATAAGGAAGAAAAACCCTTCCAGGTGGCAATAAAAATACTTAGAAAAGGACCAAGTCTAGTTTAGAAAATTTTGGTAATTATCTTGTAACAAAAATTACAAAGACTAATAGGCCTGAAGTCACCGCTATGAGTAGGATTATGGGATTTTTGTATGAGGAAAATGTTAGTAACATTATAAGATTTTGGAATGGTTGCTCCTAAGAAAAAACTTTGAATTTCATTGATGAGGTCCACTTTTATATTCTCCCAGCACTTTAGAAAGAAGACCTCATTAAAACCATCTACACCAGCAGCACTATCCCCATTCATGGTTTTAATAGATAGTAAGATATCTTCTTCACTAGGAATCTCAGTGAGAGTCTTATTCATTTCATCTGTCACCATTTGACGAATAATATTCAAAAGAGCATTATCATTTGAAACTGATTCTTCTTAAAGAAGATTTTAAAAATGATTTATGAGTTCAGAGGAAATGTCATCTTGGAACTCTATCCATTTTCCATCCTTGTCCTTCAGTCTATGGATCCAGAGATTTTTTCTCTTTTGCTTTACAACAGCATGATAAAATTTTGAATTTTTTTCTCCATCTTGAATCCACTGGTGTTTAACTTTCTGCTTCTAGAATTGTTCCTCTAAATCCATTGAAAAATTGAGTTTTTCTTAGGTTACTTGCATCTCTTCTCTAGAAAAATTAGAGGGATCATTCATATACTGGTTTTCTTTGTCAATAACTAATCTTCCAGGTCTTCTACTTATTGAAATATGTTCTTAAAAACATTTGTGTTCACTTCTTAAGCTCCTGTTTGAGTGTTTTAATTTTATTGAGAATTTCATCATGAAAGACCCTTGGCATTCTTCTTCCCACGAAAGCTTCACTATTATTTGAAAGTCCTCATGCATAGTCCATATGTTTTGGAATTTGAAAGTCTTCATTATGTTATCAGCTTGAGTTTGAATCAAAATCGAGAAAGTAGAATGATCTGAACAGTTCTTATTAAGATGCTTTATTGAAGTATTTTGCATAAAAGAGACCCAAGCAAAGTTAATCAAACATCTATCCAATATTTTGCACATAAGATTAGCATCTCTTTTATTCAACCAAGTGAACTTTGAACCCCATATCCCACATCTATAAGTCCTGCATCCTGAATGATCTTGATTGATCAACATTATTTCTTCCAATTTTCACAAAAGAGTGAACTATGGTGTTTAAATCACCCACAAACAACAGCGGACTATCATCAATCATTGACATACTAATCATTAAGCCTTCCCATAAAGACAATCTTTCTACCTTACAAAATTTTGCATATACTAAAGAAATGTAGAAAAAGTTAGGAAATAGAGTATGAGTTATATTAAGGAGAACTTGTTGAATACCATTAATGATCAACTCAATATCCATATCCATATCAGATCTCCAGAACCACTAAATCTTATTATTAGAATTTACCCCATGGCCTTCAAAATTAAGGAAATTACAAAGCTCTTGAATCTTCTCCCGCTTGATTTTGGTTCCAAAATAGAGAAGAAAGGAATTGAAGTTATATATGGCTATATATAGAAGCTATATATGGCTATATAGCAGCTATATATGGCCATATCTAGCTGCTATATATGGCCATATATAGCAGTTATATATGAGCCTATATATGGCCATATATAGATGCAACATATGGCCATATATAGATGCTATATAAGCCATATATAGTTGTTATATAGCTTGAAAAAAGGCATTAGAGGGAAAAAACAAGAAATAACCCCTGTACAGTCCCGTGAGAGGCACCAACACCTCTCATGGGATAAATTTAACACATGGGAACTGACCACGCGACAATGAGACTCCCGGTTTGAGATTATGATAATAATTTGAAAATATGAGGACTTAAGCTTGAAAACAAGGCGTTAGAGTGTGAAAAGATGAAACAACCCCCGTACGATCCCGTGATAAGTACCAATACCTCTCACAGGATCAATGTAACACGTAAAAACTGACCACGCAATAACGGGACTCCTGGTTTGAGAATACGATGATAATTTGAAAATATGAGGACTCAAGCTTGAAAACAAGGCTTTAGAGGGTGAAAACTCAATACAACCCCCATACAGTCCCGTGGAGGAACCAACACCTCTCACGGGACCAATGTAACACCTAGGAACTGACCGCGTAATCATGGAACGCTCAATTTTAGATTACGATGATGATTTGAAAATATGAGGACTTAAGCTTGAAAATAAGGCATTTGAGGGTGAAAACTCGAAATAGCCTCCCGTACGGTCCCGTGAGGGGCACCAACACCTCTCACGGGACCAATGTAACATGTAGGAATTGTCCGTGCGATAATGGGATGCCCGATTTGAAAATACAATGATAATTTGAAAATATGAGGACTTAAGCTTGAAAACAAGGTGTTGAGGGTGAAAATTCGAAACAGCCCCCGTACTGTCCCCGTAAGAGGTACCAACACCTTTCACGGGACCAATGCCACATGTAGGACCTCATCAAGAGATCACGGGACTCCCAATTTGAGAATATAATTATAATTTGAAAATATGAGGACTTAAGCTTGAAAACAGGGCGTTAAAGGGGCAAAACATGAAACAACCCCCCTACGGTCTCGTTAGTGGCACCAACACCTCTCAAGGGACCAGAGTAACACGTAGGAAATTACCGCGCGATAATGGGACTCCCAATTTGATAATACGATGATAATTTGAAAATATGAGTACTTAAGCTTAAAAATAAGTCGTTAGAGGGTGAAAAATCGAAACAACCCCCGTAAGGTCTCATGAGAGGCACTAACACCTTTCGCGGGACCAATGTAACACGTAAGAACTGATCGCGTGATCACAGGACTCCCAGTTTGAGAATACGGTGATAATTTGAAAATATGAGGACTTAAGCTTAAAAACAACGCGTTAGAGGGGGGAAACACGAAACTGCCCCCGTACGGTGTCTTGAGAGGCACCGACACCCCTCGTGGGACCAATGTAACACCTAGGAACTGACCGCGCATTAATGGGACTCCCAATTTGAGAATACGACGATAATTTGAAAATATAAGGACTTAAGCTTGAAAACAAGGCATTAGGGGGTGAAAACTCGAAACAACCCCCGTAGGATTCCGTCAGAGGAACCAACACCTCTCACGGGACCAATGTAACACGTTGGAACTGACCACGTGATCATGGGACTCTCGATTTGAGAAATATGCTAATAATTTGAAAATATGAGGACTTAATCTTGAAAACAAAGAGTTAGAGGGTGAAAACTCGAAACAACCCCCGTACGGTTCCGTGAGAGGTACCAACACCTCTCCTGGGACCAATGTAACACGTAGGAACTGACTGCGCGATCACAGGACTCTAGATTTGAGAATACGATGATAATTTGAAAATATGAGGACTTAAGCATGAAAATAAGGCGTTAGAGGGTGAAAACTCGAAACAACCCGTGTACGGTCCCGTGAGAGGAACCAACACCTCTCACGGGACCAATGTAACAGGTAGGAACTGACCGTACGATCATGGGACTCGCGATTTGAGAATATGATGATAATTTAAAAATATGAGGACTTAAGCTTGAAAACAAGGCGTTAGGGGATGAAAACTCAAAACAGCCCCCGTACGCTCCTGTGAGAGGAACCAGCCCCTCTTAAGGGACCAATGTAACACGTAGGAACTGATCACACGATAATGGGACTCCCAAATTGAGAATACGATGAAAATTTGAAAACATGAGGGCTTAAGCTTGAAAATAAGGCGTTGGGTAAAACTCAAAACAACCCCCGTTCGATTTCGTGAGAGGTTCCAACACCTCTCACGGGACCAATGTTAATGTAGGAATTGACCGCATGATCACGGGACTCCTAGTTTGAGAATACAACACTAATTTGAAAATATGAGGACTTAATCTTAAAAACAAGTCGTTAGAGGGTGAAAACTCGAAAGAGCCCCTGTACGATCCCGTGAGAGGCACCAACAACTCTCACGAGACCAGTGTAACTAGTAGGAGCTAATCTCGCGATCACGGGACTCTCGGTTTGAGAATACAATAATAATTTGCATATTTCTAGACTTAGGAATAAAAACTTAGCATTAGTGGGTAAAAACCCGAAACATCCCTCGAACAGCCCCGTGAATGGCATGAACACGTAGCACGGGACAAATGTAACTCGTAGGAACTAACCACGCGATCACAGGACTCCCAATTTGAGAATACAATGATAAGTTGCATATTTCGAGAGTTAGGCATAAAAACTTATCGTTAGTGGGTGAAAACCCGAAACAGCCCTCGAGCGGCCCCGTTACTGGCACCGACACCTCGTACGGGTCCAAAGTAACTCGTAAGAATTTATATATTGATAGTTATAACTCATATATGTGATAGCGCATGAGAAGTGTTCTCGTGTAAGTGAACAGTCGTTGTTTTCTGTCTCACTGCGACTTTACAAACAAACCTAAATTATTACTACACTTGCGAGGTATGCACAACGGTAAGTCGGGTATCAAAAATCCACAGGGACGAGTTTCTAGAATTCAATTGATTCAATATTCCAAAATAAAAGTGTAAAAAG
Source organism: Sambucus nigra (assembly GCA_949130495.1). Classification (NCBI taxonomy): domain Eukaryota; kingdom Viridiplantae; phylum Streptophyta; class Magnoliopsida; order Dipsacales; family Adoxaceae; genus Sambucus; species Sambucus nigra. Next base: position 109,592,215 of record OX422224.1, on the reverse strand, counting down.
ATCATTACAAACTAAAAAGTAAAAGATGCATGAAAGGTAAATGTTTATCTAGGTGAGGGAAATGAAATTAGATTAACAAAGCGAGTAAAACTATAGGTTGCGTCGAATATCCCTCACCCGAGCTAATTTGTATAAAATGGTTACATGGGTCGACGAGTTATTACAAATGCGTCTCATTTCGGCAGTTAATTAAATCAAGGGTTGTCACGCCCCTAAATCCTCATAAAAGCCTAATAAAATTTTGGCGTCAACAAATATCCCAAAAATTACACGTGAAAGGTCGTAAGCACGAGACATACATGATATGCCCCATCAAATCTTCTAGGAGTAATAAGTAGGACAACGCACCCCAAATACACCCGTAAACACTATCACCAAGCAAAGAAACACGTTAACCCGAGTGAGTTCCATTGAAACACAACCTAATTTAAATTACTTAGAAAGCATCGTAAAAACTCGGTAAATAAACGCAATAAATAAACGCGGTAAAACTACACTAGAAAGCAAGTAAATCAAAGCATGTAAACTATTTAGGAAAGCATGTAAATCTAATTAGAAAGCAAGGAAATGTAATTTATATTAAATGGTAGGGAAGATGAATAGTGCACACTTACAACCCAAATGGGGTGTCAAATCAAGAGGGGAAGAAGAATGAGATCTCAACCTCCAAACCCCAACCTAAAATCTATCCTAAACTACTTGATATTTGATATTACAACAAAAATGGGTATATATAGTAAGTGGGAAAGAGTAAAAAAAATGAAAGAAAGAGAAAAGAGCACAAAATATCTGGCATCACAGGTCGACCGGTCGCAGGGGCGCAGTCGACCGGTCCCTAAGGAAAAAGCCTAGTGTCTCCTTCCCATGGCAAAAACACAAACCGTGGTCGACTGGAGGCAAGGGCGCGGTCGACCGATACTCTGTTTCCAGGAATACTTTGGTCCATGATGAGGGGGAAAAGTCCAATAACGGAAACAGCTATAACTTCACCGTCCGGACTCAAAATCGCGCACCGTTTGGAGCCACGCAAACCTTGCTCGACGAACTACGCATCCTTGGAATTCCATGATCCAAAGATGAAATGTGAATTGACTAAAATGCCATTGAAGTACCATTCGGGGATGAACCTTCTCCGAAATGCAACGGATCCTCACTTTTAGTTTTCCAATACCTACAAAAGCACAATTAACCCCTGAAAAAACATGTATCTATCCCAATCCATGGTTGTATGGTTAATGAGAAAAACTATAGGCATTAAGGACCGTAAAAGCACTAGAATGCATAAAGATATAGGGGAGAAATATGCAATATGTTATACGAATCACACCACCTAACTTAAACATTGCTAGTCCCTAGTAATGAAACAAACAAAACTAGACCACAGAGGCCGGTACAAGACGTATATATGCATCGAAATATAAATGCCACTTTAGTAGGGAGCACGATTGCATTTAGCATATGAAAAAAGCCGTTAAATCCCTAGGTTACCCTAGTGGACAAGTGTAGTCTCGTGAGGGTTTTCGGATATGATACCCACAAACATCACATGGTTTCCTCAAAATATGCCAAACCCAACATGCGACAAGCCCAACAATAGCGAACAATATTTTATACGCATTATTCGCAAAGCGAATGGATTCAAACAAAAGTCCAAATCATTAACATTATAGAATGCACCTTATTGTATTGAAACCTTAAAATGTGGGAGGGGGAGCGAGCACATGCAAAGTGTGATTTGGCAAAAAACTTATATAAACCGGATAAACGTTAAAGCAAGCATATATTCAATCCTCACGGGATTTAGACTCATCAAGCGAATTCACTCGAAACAGGGAGGGAACACACGGAACATGCGGGCATAAAGAGTAAATGTAAATGGAAACTAGGCCGCACACATGTCACAATGAAGAACGCTATATAAAAACTGAAAAATTGTAATCTCAATGAAAGATACCGCACATTAAAGGAGGCGAAATGTATTTTCACGGATTATCAAAACTATTTAAATCTTTGAATTACATCAACATAAGATCACATAGGACTTTAATAGGGTTGTAATGTAGGTTAGGCTAGGGTACGAAATGAAGGAATGTATGTACGGATTCAAAGTGTTCGGAATGAAAACTCGGGATAATGAGAAAATGTGGGCAATAACAAAAATGGAAAATAAGATCCAAAACGACATTAAATATATCATCGGGAAGAGTAGTAAAAGATTATTGAACTATAAACAACATTTACAACTTTCACTTTCTTTTCTTTTCTTTTCTTCTTTTTCTCATATTTCTTTTGTTTTCTTTTCCTTTTTGCTTTCTCTTTTTCTTCTCTTTTTTCACATTTCTTTTCTTTACTATTTCAAACTCTCATATGCCTAAATTGAAACTGACACCACAACAACATCATTCAATCCCAAGTAACATTCCAAACAAAGGTATGGAAAGTGTATGTATGGGCTAAAACTCCAATTTAGAGTTGGTTATGGGATTTGGGTTATGAAACGAAAGGCTATATTTAGGCTCAAAGGGTTAACGGTGGTAAAACAGATAAGGGTGAGGTCAAGGATAATATGGGTGATATAAGAAAGAATGCCTATGATCATTTCACAAAGTTTGCGCAATTATCGAATAAAAAAAATATATGAAAATCATGATCAAGTAACACATTTCAAGTATGAACTCAATTAATGAACGGTCAAATGAAAGAATAGTGAGATTACCGAGGAATTCAACATTTTCAAAGAGGAAATAATAGTGTACACACTCACAAATGACGAAAGGTACAAAGCTTACTTGGTGTAAGTATATACAATGCAACAAAATATTACCGAGTTATAAAAATCTTAAACCAAATCAATAAGACAATAAAAGTGCATGTGCTCATAGATTAAAGTTTAATTCATGAAGTTATTCATAATATCAATAATTGAGACTAAAGTCTAATAACTTCTATAATCGAGAAGATGCATCATTGGGTTGTCTATTGAATCGGGCAATTATTAAAATTTATCATCGAAAACAAAGGCGAAATGCCCAAAAAAAGGAGAAAAAAGAAATGAAAATTTTGAATTTTTCTAAGAAAAGTATACTAAGTAAATAACATGTGAGAAAAAATATGGACTAAATAAAGAAATAGATTGAATATTTCATACCCCCTAGCTTAAAACTTGACATTGTCCTCAATGTGAATTAAGAACCAAGTTAAGAGAGGAAAAGAGAGAGATTACCCAAAATTGGAGCGATCCCCATAAGAACAAGTCCACAGAATCTACAAGAAAAGTTAGTACCGAGCATAGAAAAAACAAATAACAAAAAGTTAACTAATTACACTAGGCTAAAATAAAAGGAAAGAAAGAATTAAAAGCTAACTATATACAACCTACTATTTAGGCTTCACACTAACTATACACTAGAAGTCTAAATATTTGAGGGTCCACCGTGAAAATGATTTTATTTGGGAGGATAACCGGTATACCCTCACATACAAGCATGCCCTCTGAAAAATATGAATTTCGTTTGAACAACGGAAGGCATGTTTAAGGCAGAAGAAAGGAACCATCATCAATTAAAAGTTTTGGAGAGACGATGGGTGGTTTGGATTGAACGGGTGACATAAACATGTGGGGACCGAGAAAAACCGAATATCCTCTCAAGGATTTTGAAATTGGAATGGGAGGCGGCTCACACAAAGGCAAAGATGCGATTGTGGAAGGCGACTCGAGCAAGTACTCCTCATCGACGACAGGGTTTAAAACATTAAAGTTTGAAACCGAATCATCGGGTACTTTTGACGGTGTGATATTAGAGAATGAAATGGGGATGAAAGAAATTCAAACTCCTGAGATGAATCATCATCGCATGAAGTTGGAATTTCAAAGGAAATAATATCATTTTCAATTAAATGTTCTTCTTTGGGGGCCAAAGAAGAAATCATTTCGTTGCAAATAGATATTACATCATTTTCATCCTCACTTTCAATATCTATTACGCAATGGGCAAAGTCTATAATGGTTTGTTCCAAAGTAGGCACAAGTACCTCATTTGGTTCAAAACATTCTTCGACTTCGAAAGTCTCGAAAGCAAAATCATCGTCAGACTCAAAAAGTAAATCCAATTCATGTGCCCACGAACGATTTTATTCCCAATAACGATTTTCAATTTTCTCATTTTCATACATACGCAAGACCTCACCGAATGTCATAAGTCGAGGTGCGGATGCATGAAATTGGGAACTTTGAAAATTACCATCGGACTTAAACGAAAACTCATTATGATAGGAATTTTGAAAACTGTTCGAATTCATTTCAAAATTCCTATTATAAGGAGGTACAGGCCCAAAATCATTATCATCATCATCATCAAAATTCCAATAACCCAAGTTTTGACTTGTGTTATACTCGCCCAAAGTCATATTTGAATTTGTTATACTTTGGGATTCTAAGTATTCACCGAAAATCATAGGCATGCGAGAATTTTGAGAATTATGACAAGGATTACCGAAAGAATTGGAATAAGACATGCTTACTCCAAAAATGGCTCGAAGTGGTGGATTCCACAAAATAGGGGCACGCAGGAAAATTCGAGCATTTCTTAGTGCTCAAATATGGAAGTCCTACAAAACATTAGCAAATAATACAAATAGAAAGAAAATAATATGAAATACTAAATCAAATAAAGTCTAAAACAAAGCATTCCCCGGCAATGATGCCATTTTGATAACGCGCGAGAAGTGTGCTTGTGTAAGTTCACAATCATTATTTTCTGTCTCGCCGTGACTATAAAAACAAACTTAAATTACTACTACACTTGTGAGGCAAGCACAGCGGTAAGTCGGGTATGAAAAATCCACAGCGACTAGTTGCTAGAATTCAATTGATTTAATATTTCAAAATAAAAGTGTAAAAAGATGATTACAAACTAAAAAGTAAAAGATGCATGAAAGGTAAATGTTTATGTAGGCGAGGGAAATGAAACTAGATTAACAAAGCGAGTAAAACTATAGGTTGCGTCGAATATCCGTCACCCGAGTTAATTTGTATAAAATGGTTACATGAGCCAACGAGTTATTACAAATGCGTCTCATTTTGACAGTTAATTAAATCAAGGGTTGTCACGCCCGTAAATCCTCATAAAAGCCTAATAAGATTTTGGCATCAACAAATATCCCAGAAATTAGGCGCGAAAGGTCATAAGCACGGGACATACATTATATGCCCCGTCAAATCTCCTAGGTGTAATAACTAGGACAATGCACCTGAAATAGACCCGTAATCACTGTCACCAAGCAAAGCAACGCGTTAACCCGAGTGAGTTCCATTCAAAAACCTAATTTAAATTACCTAGAAAGCATCGTAAAAACGCGGTAAATAAACGCAATAAATAAACGTGGTAAAACTACACTAGAAAGCAAGTAAATCAACGCATGTAAACTATTTAGGAAAGCATGTAAATCTAATTAGACAGCAAGGAAATAAGGAAATACAACTTATATTAAATGGTAGGGAAGATGAATGGTGCACACTTACAACCCAAATGGGGTGTGAAACCAAGAGAGGAAGAATAATGAGCTCTGAATCTCCAAACCCCAACCTAAAATCTATCCTAAACTACTTGATATTTGATATTACAACAAAAATGGGTATATATAGTAAGTGGGAAAAAGTAAAAAAAAACAAAAAAGAAAGAGGAAAGAGCACAAAATATCTGGCATCACCGGTCGACCGGTCGCAGGGGCGCGGTCGACCGGTCCCTAAGGCAAAAGTTTATTGTCTCCTTCCCACAAAAAAAATACAAACCACGGTCGACTAGACGCTGGGGCGCGGTCGACCGGTACTCTGTTTCCAGAAATCCTTTGGTCCATGATGAGGGGGAAAAGTCCAATAACGGAAATGGCTATAACTTCACCGTCTGGACTCGGAATCGCGCACCGTTTGCGGCCACGTGAAACTTGATCAATGAACTATGCATCCGTGGAAATTACATGATCCGAAGATGAAATGTTAATTGACTAAAATGCCCTTGAAGTAGCGTCTAACAATGAAACTTCTCTGAAATGCAACGGATCCTCACTTTTAGCGTTCCAATTCGTGGGTTTAATTACCCAAAAATGTAAAATGTCTATAATACCCTCCCGGGATGCCAGTTAGGCTTAAAAATGCCCCGAGACCCGAACTAAACCCCCGGGTACATTATTTTGACTTTCTCGACCCTTCCAGACACAATGGTGCGCTCAAAAAGACCATACAGGCAACTTATAATTTATTCACTTTAAATAATAATAATTTAATCCCGACACGACACAAACGCATCCCGATTTAATTTCCACAATTATCGAATTATACACTCATGATAATTTCATAAATTCGATAATACATATTACTTTATCCATTAAGTAATATTCAACAAATTCTCAATAATTTCTAACTCACATCACACTAGTAAATATTTAAAATAATTTATGGATTAATATTAAATTAATATCTCAATTTAAATTTAATAAATCCCCAATTTTAAAGGTTATAAAAATACGGGGTATTAGAGTACTTAAATTACTAAAAGGGTTAAACCCATCATTTGATATTTCAAGACGAACGTTGTGTGGTTCTTTTACAAATTCATGGTGTCATGCATTTGAAATTTGCCAGATGATTGAATCAACCGGATGACGCATCATATTCCCACCCACCTCGCATCGAGCGTGCCATGTCATGGCCTCCGCTATCCATGGTACACTAAGAAATCGTTTTAACCATGACCCAAGTTCAAAATACTTCAAAACCTTTTGTGGGACTTGCGAGCTCTTTTGATATTTTACAGGTTTGTCATTTACCTTCTCACAAACGGCATATCTAGGCTCACCGCATACTGAATATTAATCCTTCTCTCCGTGTTCGTTGCGATACAATATGCAATCATACTTGCATGCATGGATATATTTTTATTTCAATCCCAAACCCTTCAAGCTCTTCTTCATGGTCGGATAATTTTCTGGTAACGTGTTCTCTTTTGGGTGAATTTCTGTAACCCACTTAAGAATTCCAGTTACGTTATTCCCAGATAAACCAAATTGACTCTTGAAGTTATATAAACCAATCATTGCATATAATACCGAATGATCTTCGTCACAATATTTATACAACGGTCTAGTCTCATCAACTTTCAATCATATATATTCTCACTCTCTTGGTAGTTCAGTATCAAATTTTTCATTGTGTGCATTATCTGTCTCCATAGGTCGGTGGTTGCGGTTGTGGTGGACTTCATAAGCATCGTCAATTAGGTCGGTCAATAGATGATGTGTTGGAAAATCATTTACCACTTTCACTCGTTGGTGTTCTGTTACGTGGTCGGTTACGGGTAATTCTTCGAGATCATAAGGTACATGTTTTTCACCATGGTATGTCCCCTTGTTTTAATCTTGACAAATTACCCACATTATTAAATGTAACTCAACATTTTCTAAAGATGTATATTTTCCATTTATACAATGGGTGCACAGACACGGAATCTTCCCACTTTTAAGGTTCTTAAAGGCGTATCTAATAAATTCTTGAATGCCTTTAACTTAACTATTAGCTAGTCGATCAGTGCCCCCCCCCCCCCCCCATCCACTCTTTATTTTGTGGAAAATCCATTTAATAATCTTCAAATTGTAGTCCTATGTTAACATGATAAAATAAATTTCATGTTGCATAATAAAGCACTAATATAGTATCAAAGCAAAGCACTAATATAGTCAACAACGCACCAATCAATCAAACTATGTAATAACTTAAATATAAGAACACGTCAATCAATGATAGTACAAAACAACTTAAACTCAAATTAAATAAATTTTTCAACTTATATTTTTACAACATAATAAAAATATTACTTCATCTTCGTTAAGCGATAAACTAGCCAAGTGGTAATAGAGTCTAAATAATTTTTCAAAAAATTTCCGTCTCCACTGTTGACGTGTGCGGGAATAGTTTCACAACCCTCATATACAGTATGAACCACGATATGACACTCACCCTCCTGTAAAGGTCGATTATGTACCAAAGTCCCTACGATAGTGGACATGAGCATGCAGATCCCAACGATAAATTTATCGCACAAGTCTGTATTTAGTATTTCTTGACATAGTTACCGTGGATTGTTGACGATAATCCAAGACCTGTGTCATGATGAGACGCTGGAAAAGGGAATGTTAAAGTAGGAATTGGAATGTGTGGGGGGAATGGAGAGCAAGGAAAATTTTGAGGAATCCCTAGCATCTGTGGAGGGAAACTGGGATGCATTGGGGGCTACAGGGGCATACGACTAGTTAAAGGGGACATAATATGTGGAACTTTATCATTCACACCTTCCAATTCATTTCGAAGCCCTATTATATCCCCTTCAGTCCTAGATTGATGTTCATCGTTGGACGCAAAATGCTTATTAGCATAAGAAAGCTCGTCCACAAGAGGTGCGGTGTGTTTGAATCTTATTTTTGACATAGGTGACCCCAACCCTCTCATCCTCCCTCTTTGGTCATTCTTAACGGTTTGTGCATTAGCATCATTATCAATATCGTTGATCGGGCTTGAATCTAACTGACAACTGATGGATTCTATTAATTCTAGAGTCTTCGCCAAGTGAGGAGGGAATTTATTATCTTTGTATCGTCTAGCATGCACGTACAAATTGGCCTTATTCAGTGTCTTTCCTTCATCTGGGATGCCTTTCGTAATGGTCGTCCACTCATTCTTTAAATCTTCATAAGATTTCGACCCAAGATGATGGACATTAGTTTTTGGCCCTATTCTGCTTATTTTTCTCCCTTTGCAGCATTTTAGTGTCATTCGCCTCATTCTCCAGAAAATCATCCATTGAGAGACTGGCATCTCAACATTTGAAGGCATTTTCTTTGAGCGCCAAAATGTCATAGCTTGATGATCCCTTAGGGAAATGCTTGTGGCTAAGGTTTTTACGATATGTTCAGAATTTTTTCAGCAACCCGAGAAAGCACCTTATTTTTTGAGTTGGGAAAAAATGAAAATTGTTTGCTAAGTTGCTCGTAGATGTCATCTTTAATAGCCTTATCTATGAGGTTCCAATTGTCATCTCCTCCAAAGCCTACATTAATTTTTTCCAAGTATAAACACTTCGCTTTAAACTTTTGAATGTGATTATAATCCCCCATGGGGTTATTTCCCAAAAGAGAGAACCCAATGGGCTTCTTCTCAACTGACCCGGCAGTTTCAGAAGCGTTGGGCGTGTCTGTTGGATTAGTGGGAGTACCTTGCCTAATGCAACTAAAAGTAGGGGAGTGAACATTCTGTGGAGTAGGCGAGTGAACAATTGGTGGAGTTGAGTATTGCTCACCAATTGGTGATGAGAATTCTCCTTGTGGCTATTGGTTGTTGTTGGTTGCAGTGTTGCTTCCATTACCGCCCGATATTATCTACAAAAATAATAAAATTAAAATGTGTATCTATAATAATAGATGCATAATTTCAAAGTTCAATATGAAAATATAAATAACAAAATAAATTTTTTGACTATATATTATAATCTGCCTATTCATGGTAAGACTTTAACCAAAGTTTAATGTGTCTGATCTCCATTTATTATGGATTTGTTTTTAAAAACCTATGGATTTTTAACCATGGCCAATTAGGAGGAAGCGTATTTATAATGAACGCATAGATGTCAGTGACACGAACTCGAAATCTCATCTTCTTCAACCTATTGGCAAGATCGAGTTTGATGTGCATATGTCGTGAGACATCACAGTCTTTGTCAATGATCTTTGTATGTAATTCTATCCATAATGGGTGAATTTTTTTTGGCCTTCTTTAACAGCGTAAGAAAGATCAGTGCTCTATTAGGATTATGTACATGATATATATATATATTGTACAGCTTCATCCCAATATTATGGCAGGGAAAACAGAATACGATCGAACAAGTATTCTTGCTGGAAATGAACTCCATGGTATATAAGGTAGTTAAATTTTTCAATATTTCTATTCCCATACCAGTAAACCTAAGTACCCACTTTATTAGGAATGTTAATGAAAGAGGTAAGAGTGTTGACCGATTGCAACCTTTCATATTCTTGTTGGCATCGATTATCACAGTGACTCATTTTTCCTGAGAAAAATGAACGAGGGCGTGAGTATGATTCCTATAAATAATGGGTCTAATGAATCATTAACTAGTTATTATGTATGAGGGAGTGGATATGATTCCTATAAATAATGTCTCTAATGAATCATCAACGGTTAATTTATTATGTTTTGAATACCTACTTTTGTCATTTAAGCCAACAATCCCTAAAATTAACCCTTATGTTTGGTATTTTTTTAATGAAGAGGTATTTTTTTATATTTCAGCCATAAACTTAAACCAACAATATCCATTTAATTAAAATTTGCCCTAGTTTGAAAATTAAAGCAACAATATCCATAAAATTAAAAATTTCCCTAGTTTGAAACTTAAACCAACAATATCCATTAAATTAATATTTGCCTTAGTTTGAAACTTAAACCAACACCAGTCATATATATGTATTTTTTTCTAGAATACATGTACAATACACACAATGATAATGTATACACACCTATGTACACAATACACACATGGATAAATACACACGTATACACAGAGAAATACATACACATATACACACACAAACACACACACACAAATACAGACACACAATGAAATAAATAACAAGGGTTTGGAAATACACACACGTATACACACATACAGAGAAATATACACACACACACATAAATACACACACAATGAAATTAATAACAAAGGTTTTTAAATAAATAACAAGAGAAGATTGAAATTACCTTTGAGATTAAGAGAATGAGAGAGCCTAAATTATTGGAGAGAGGGAGGGAGGGAGGGAAACCAAGGGTTCGGAAAATTTTGAGGGAAATGAAAAATTGTTCTGCGATTTTTAAGTATAAAGTCACTGGTCACGACTTAGGGTCGTGACCAAATGACGTGACCCCTTTATGTTTAACACGTCAGCGTGGAACTAAGACCATGGTAACGGTCAAAAGTCATGACTCACTTCCAAGAATGGTCACGGTCTTAATCCGTGACTATATAATGGTGTTAATTTATGTTTGTGGTTACATCTATGAGTCGTGACGCCATCCATGACAACATTTGGAGGGAAACTTGGCGCCATAACGGTCACTGATGGGTCACGATTTTCAGTCATGACCCATGAGAGTCACAGTCAAAGGTCGTCACCACCTATAAGACTATCCATGACCAAACTGAGCCTTAGAATTGGTCACGCTCATTTTGGATATGGTTACGAGTTTGGGCCATAACCATCTGGTCATGGCTATGGGCTGTGACCCCTTTTCCATGACCATTTTCGGTATTTGGTGTAGTTCTCATAAAATCAAAATGGCCTTCCCACCGAGTATCTAGATTGTTTAGGGTCCCTACCAGTATCACCACCACCGAATTACGATGATACATCCACATTGTAATAGCAACCAATTGAGGGTCCAACATCAGGTCCCCGATCACCAGCAGTAGCTCCGAAGATAAAATTATAGCAAAGGTTCTAGCATGGTCTACATCATTGAAATCTTGCAGACGCACAGAATATAGTACAACTGGGAGAGAGATCATTCCATTAATGAACATAGCTGAGCCGTCAAAGGAGAAATTTGGAGAAGTCCTGCTAACAGCTCCTGAGGAGATCGAGAGAATTCAGGCATAGTCGTCACCACATTGGGATTAACCCCAACATAGTGTAAAACTCCTCATAAATCAGACAGGCCTCGTCCAAGCCAAAGAGAAAAACATGATCCTTGGGATACCAAAATTATGTTTCCACCTCTAGAATGTTCCAGTTGATGAGATGATTGTGCCATAAAGAGACCCGACGCAAGTTAAAGGTGTCATAGTCTACATCGTATCGACACATGGCTTCCCAATTCTTGAGATATAAAGCAAATTATGCACTCATGGGAAGGGATATTTTGGAAATAATAAGAAAGAAGGTAAGAAATACGCAAGAAAGGGGAAAGATATGAATGAATGAAAAATGACACTACCTTACCTCCCTTTTACACATGAAAACTTTGGCTGAAAACAAGAAGACTGAAAATTTGAATGAAAGACCTACCCCCACTAAAGGACTCTAAGTTAAAGGAAAGTTCAATCAAAGCCCTATAGTGATTTTACATGACCCATATGCCAATAGGCAGAACAACGGGTATACAAATTGGTAACCCCCTATTTTTAGTAAATTATATATTTCCTTTTTGAAAAATTAAAAATTTCTCAAAAATAGATCTTTATATCAAAGAACCGGCAGGTTATTCCTTCCCACGTTATCCATTTTTACCCGTTATATCTCAAAAATAAATCTTTTTCTCGAGTTATTTAAAATCTCTTTACAAAAAATAATAATGACCCATCCTTTTTATGGTCTCAGTAATAAAGTAAAGAGCGCATGTAAAATAAGTCATTTAAACAAAGATAAAATAAAATCTCACTCATTTATATATATATTTATTTCCACTAACATATTTTTTTAGGAAAATGGAAGAAAATAAAAATAACGAGACTCATCCCGAAACCCCAAACTTTCTTTCTATTTGTCTTTAGGATCCCCCATCTCTACGACGAATGCATTTACCCGATAGAAGAGCTGAGGAGCCTCCACTACCTAATCCAGATCCCTCCTCAGAAGTAGCATACAACACTAGAGAGGAAGGAACAAGAACCAATCCCGAATATGAGCCGACAAAGAAGCCACCTAATCTCGGACATCCCTTAGCCAAGTAGTCGACAATTAAACATGCTATAAGAAAACAAAAGGGAAAATCTATCAGTCTAATGAAAAAGAAGAGATTATAAAGACAAAAGAGAGTGAAATGAAAAGATATACCTCTGGCTGAAGGATGTCATTTGTCAACCCCAACACTGTCGGGTCCACCACATTAGGGTGGTGCTGCATAATTAATGATCCCCCTCCATCCAATCAGATATTACATGAAGGAGGAGCAAGATTAATGAATTAAACCTTCGTCACCGCTGCTACGACTGACGACGACGCACCACCAATGTTGTGGGCAGACCCCATCGGTCGACTCATACCCCTGTCCGAAGTTGCAGGAGGTGGAGGCATGTTCATTACATCATAAATAAGGGAGGGCATCGACCATCTCGTCATGAAGTCAAGGTATTCGTAAGTCGCCAGCGTGTCAGTATATGATGATTAGGGCTCGCCAATCATCACCACTGCCCTGGCCTCCTCCGATATCTCTCGTACTTGCCTCATGTACCTCCCGGGAATCACCGGGGGAACCGTTACCTCGTTCTCCATAATCTATCAGTCTACTCTCTCTCCTAAATACCAAGAATAGACAAACTCATGTGCCAGTAGCCGACGCATCTACGAATTCATCTTGGCCACCCCTGTATGATGGATAGACGTCCCCTAAGGATTGTCACCTGAATTTTTTCAAAATAAAGCTAATACATGTATAAATAAAGAAAATGCCAGAAATGGATTCAGAAGAGAAAAAATAAATAACCCGGATGCTTGTCAGGACATTCTAGACCTCATGCACTACCGACAAGGAAGGATACTGCTTTGACTTTCGATTGTACTTCTACCAATGGTACATCTGATAGATGTTCCCCAACGACTCATCTTATGAAACTATCAAATGGTCACTGAGCCCAATCACCTCATAGAACCACTTTGCAGAAGGATACGAGTCATCAAATAGAAAAAAATGAAGAAGAAAAAGGAAAGAAAATACATAATGAGAAATGAGAAAATTACCTCTAGAGGATCGTGGATCTATTAAAAGTCTACCGGCAGCTCCAGTTAAAAGCATCCAAAGAAGACTAAAGAGTTGTCAAAATCATGCTCCCCCAGTCACAACGAGGGATATTTGAAAGTAACCTAAAAATGATAAGTAGACGATGTCGCCATGCCACATAAAACCCCACAATAGTGGAAGAATAAATAAGAGGGCCATTTGCCTCAACCGAAGCCCATTGGTCTTATCAATCCTTCGACTCAGCAGAACCTCTCGAAGAAGAAAAATAAAGACCGAATCCCTCGAGGCTACCTGCACAATGTATCGTAATACAGTATCAATCGCCATAGGTGTTACCCTCAGAGATCGGTCCACCTCTATCTGCATACCCTCATATTCAATCCCCAGAAGTTGATGCACAATAATTGGGGTTACTGTCATCTCCTCGAATCCCAAGTGTATGGTGTGGGTAGTGTCCCATCACCTCTTCCCCAGTCCACACAGAACGACCGTAGAGTTTAACATCTAATCCAAGGCAGACGCCAAATGACCAAAACCAGCAGGGGAGATCACCTAGCACACCATTGTCCCATATATCCCTAAATCTCTTCGTCCCCCGAGAAAGAAAACTCATAGCAACTATGCCAGTCTGTCGAAATCGAAGAGAAACCTTTTGTAAAATTTAAGGGAACAAGAAAATCCAAAGAAGAAAAAGAATGCCAAAAAGTCATGTGATACTTGAACATCCATTAGGGTTCCTCACCCTAGACGACTGGTGGTGAGAAGTCTTGTGCAATAAAAAGTGTTCATCAGCAACAGGCATCAACAGGTCGAAAGCATTCTTGTTTCCCAATAGCAGGGTCACCCTAGCCCGCCACTCTAGTTTCGCCCAATTGTCAACGCCCAATAATTCCATGTGGGTCTCGCTACTTAGGAAATTTTCCATTTACAAGTCTTAAACCAGGAAAGAACGTAGGAGAAGATTGCATAAGAAAAAAGAAGATGATAGCAAAGCTAGAATCTATGAAAAATGAAGAGAATTTGCACAATTTTAAAGGAGGCAAAGGGTTATGCCGATCGTTATTCCCTTACCACCCACCGATTGGCACCTGCCTAATAAACTTCCCAAGGTAGCCCTGAAGACCGTTCCACTGTCGATTTATAATTCCCGCCACTCTCCGATAGGCAATACCCCTGAAATTTTGTATAAAAAATCCTAAAAAATGCCAGAAAAATTCCAAAAAATTCTCGAAAGATTCCTAAAATTGTGAAATAAATATTGGAACACTTATTCACCAAGAAAATTATTTTTTAAGATCCTAAATCCCTGTCCGAATTAATACGAAGTTTTATCCCCAATTTAAACCCTATAAATCAGCGCACTCACGTCCCAAAATCTCTACAACTCCCCAGCAAAATCCCAAAAACTCATCCTCAACAGAATTCAAGTACTTCCCTAGTAGGTCTACATAATATCCTACCCCTTTCCCCAACAATATTTCCTGAATTAAACTTTCTCCCAGAAAAATTTCAATTTACCTAAGCAGAGCTAGAAGCTCTAATCAGATATCTCTCACCAGCAGTATCTCCAAGAAATACATACCTCAGCGAAATCTCAAGTGCAAATAAATCCCCAAAGGTAAAAGCCCCCAGAGTGAATGCCCCTTGCATTTATAATAAAAAGGTCCTCAGAATTGACATCGACCCTGAGAATTGGTTGCCTCTACTTTAGGTCCTCAGAAGTCGCCTTGATCCTCATAATTGGTTGCCTTTACTTAAGTTCCTTAAAATTGGTCTCCCCCACTTAAGGTCCTCGAAATTTAACTCGACCCACAGAATTTCTAGCCTCTACTTAATGTTATCAGAATTGGCCTCGATCCTCAGAATTACTTGCCCCTACTTAAGGTCGTTAAAATCGGCCTCGATCCATAAAATTGTTCTCCTCTACTATAGGTCCATATAATTTAACTCGACTCTCAGAATTGGTCGCTCCTACTTAAGGTCCACAGAATTGTCCTCGACCCCCAGAATTGGTACCTACAACCTTAGGTTCGCATAATTGTACTTGACCCGCAGAATTGATCGCTATAACATTAGGTCCGCAGAAGTAGCCTCGACTCACAGAATTGGTCCCTATAACTTTAGCTCCACAGAATTGGCCTCGACTCGCAGAATTGGTCACTACAACAATAGGTTCACATAATTGATCACAACCCAAAGAATTGGTCACCACAGCCTTAGATCCTTAGAATTGACCTCGACCTCCAGAACTGGTCACCATAACTTTAGGTCCTCAGAATTCACCTTGGCCCATAGAATCGGACATCCCCAACATTACCTTACATCCTCATAATCGACCTCGACCCTCTGAAATGGTCATCCTTATCCGTTTTGGTCTACAGAATTGACCTTTTTCCCAAAACATCATGTGGTGTCTATTAAATGGATTTCACTTGTTCCAAGCTCAACAGTCGAGGGACTCTGTATACACCACATTTTAGAACCTCCTTAAGTCTCTCCTTATGTCCTTATAACCTCCCCATTCACTATAATCCCTAGGTGATACTTCGAGGACCAATCTAGAGTCTATGAGGCGCTCCCGGGCCCCATTTGACTCCGGTCAACTCCATCGTAAAAGAGAGAGCTCAATGAATCTTCAAAGAGCTCAAAATCACCTTTCGAATGGTCTGCCCTATGTGAAAATCAGCATAATAGTTCGAAAGAACAAACCATTTTACTATTAAAAATCAATTTGGAGGCCACCAGGCACTCCCGAGCCCCAATTTGACTCCAGTCAACTTCATCACCAGAGTGAAATATCAATGAATCTTCAAAGGTCACTAAAATCCCTTTCCAATGGTCTGCCCCATGCATGAAATGAAATAACAGTTCATACGAATGATCCATTTTCACCCAAAAACTGATTCAGAGACCACAGGGTGCTCCCTGGCTCTGTTTGACTAAAGTTAAATCTTTATCTTGAATTAGACTGGATTAATATTCAAAGGGCACTGAATACCCTTTCCAAGGGTATACCCCATGCTCGATTTAGCCTTACAGGGTGAACAAATTATCCATTTGACTTCGAAAGGTCACTGGGTAATTTTTGGGCCATGTTTGGACCATGTTTGGCCCATGTTTGGCCAAAGTTAGCTCTCTGAACCGAGCAAAGATCTTTTTAACATATAATTACCTCACGCAACATTTCCAATGGTCCACCTCGTGCATGATTCAGACTTATGGTTTGGGTGAACGATCTATCATCATCCGATGATCTTCTGTCTAAAGAAATGACGGTCGCGTCCGAACCTCTTTTGACCTAAAGTAAACTCCAAGACCCTAGAACGTCCCAATGGTTTGTTAAAGGTCTCTAAATTACCTTTCTAATGGTGTACCCCGTGTACAATTTGGACTTACGAATTGCAATTTACGATAATTTTTTTGAAAACTCTACAAGAGACTGCCAATTGGTAGGTCCTTGGACCAGCCTTTTGGCACTGTTCCTGCGGTTACCTATCAATAGGCAGGACAAGGGAAATGTCGATCGGTAGTCCCCTACCCTATATAAGGATATCATGATCTCACCTCAAAAGGGACCTCAGAAACATCAACTTCAGTGATCTTAGCAATATTCTTCTTAAGTCATCAAGGTTTCCTTATTTGAAGCCTTTATCCACCTTTCACTACCATCACTTTCACACCCAATTTAGCATAACCCTTTTACATTCTCCATTCACTTGCAAGGAAGCTCATCATCAATCAAGATCAATCTCCAAGGCTCCAAAGAAGGTCAAAACATTATCCTCTCTCTTTAAAAAATCTTTATTTTTGAATTCATTATATAAATTCTTAATTTAGCTTTTACTCTAGATCATACACATATTTATCTTTAGTCCTTTATTATTTATATTGCACATAATATATTTCCTATAAGACAATCCAAAACAAGAAAAAGTGGATTCCGCTTATAAATCCCAACAGGATTTTTCATCGTAATTTCTCAAAACTAAAAACACATTTTTCTTACACACAAATAGTAAATCCCCCCTTTAGAATTAATGGGATAAACCCCACCCTCATGCCATTCATGAACTATGTGGACTTTGATACCTTTATAGTCTACGTAGGCGTTTAGAGGTAAAACTCGAGACTCGAATCCTATTTTTATATTTCCACCTTTTTACCATTGTATCCACATATTATCCATATATATCATGCTTGGGATGCATACTTGCATCTTATCTAACAAACATTATTGTTTCATTGTAACGATCAATATCTCGATAAGCGCACACATTATATTTTTTTAATTATTATTTTAGGAACATTCCTTTTGATGGACTCACTCCATATTTTCCATGATGGAAGTCGAGCGATTCTGATCTCCACTTATACACACACACACACACACACTTCACGAAGAAATAAAGTAAAATAGTAACAAAAGTCCATGAGAGGCCAAAATGGCAGAATGGTTGCCTAACAGATTCCCATTCCGTAACTTATCCCCCAAACCTCTGAACTATTGGTTTCTCAAGCATCTGTTTGTCTTTGATGACGCTCTCTCGAGGCGGCGACATGTTCTTTTGCCTGTTTTAAGAAAAATAGGCTGACGACTCTATCTCTTTACATCACCCTAAAAATGAGGACGATCGAAGCACCCTCAGTAGTAGCAAGGGGCACGAGTGAAATATAAACTAAGCATGGAGCATCAAGACTATACTAAGAATGGTGATAAGTAAGCATGTGAATATGCAAGTGAGTGAGGTGACATGGGAATCACGTGAATGATTATGTGAATATATAGAAGTGAACGTGTGTGTTACCGAGCCCAATCATGGATCGATTACAAGTAGTGTGTGAGATGTGTAAGTCAGCATGGAGATATGCACAAGTGAGAGAAGAGAGTGTGTGGGCTATGAAGCTAAGCATGGATAATCTACAAGTGGGTTGTGGGGCATGTAAGTAAAGGCAAAACTATATACAAGTGTGAGTGTGTGAAGTGAGCATAGAGAATGTCTACAAGTGTATGAAATGAGTATGTACAAGTGAGTGAAGGGTGATATATTCATGAGAATAAATCATGGTAGAGATAAGAATGAGATAAATATACCATACGTAAGTAAAGAAGTAAAAGGAACATACAAGTGGGAGCATATGTACACATGTAGTAAAACAGGAGAGTAAAGAATAAAACCCATATATAAATAGAGTCTAGTCCTCTAGAAATTCCCAAACGGAGTCGCCATTATGGCCATTCGGGTAGGATTCCCCCTTGCATAGGCCCAGGCCCTTAAAGTCAGGACAGTACGTAGGAAGAAGGAAGGAAAGCAAGTTCCCTCCCTCTCTCTATCTCTTTCCCTTTTTGCGGTCTAGACTTAGATATAAAATTGGCTATCATCCAATGGGGGTTACACGAAGAGATAGAGTCGCCATCCTATTTTTCTCAAAATAGGCAAAAGAATGTTGCCACCTTGAGAGAACGGAATCAAGGTCAAACTGATGCTTGCAAAACTTATTAACTTGAAGGTTCGGGGACTAAGTTATGGAATAAAAAGGTGTTAGGTATCCATCCATCCATTTCGGTGTCTCATGGGATAATGTCAATCTTCTCCTTTTTTTTCTCCATGATGTGTGTATATATGTGTTCAATATAAATAATGGTAGAACGAAATCATTTGACTCGCATCATGGAATGGATGGAGCGGACTCAACCATAGGAGTGTACCCACAAATAATAATAAAAAATAAGATGTAATTGTTCGCCAAATCATAAATCGCTATAAAAGAGAGAATGTATATTACGAATGAGACACAAGTATATGGGAGTCTAAAAATCTCAAAAAAAGATGTAATAGGATATATGAAATATACAAACATGAAAAACGGAGGACTTGAATATCGGGATTGGACTAAGACGCCTACGTAGCCTAAGGGGCATCAAAGTCCACGTATTTTAAAATAGCATAGGGGTGGGGTTCAACCCATAAATCCAAATGTGAGACTTTTCTTATGTGTTTTTAAGGAAAGTGTGTTTAGGAGTGAAAATGCAAGAAAATGGAAATCTCACTTTTAGAATTTACGGGTAAACCTTGTTTTTGCTTTTTTGGAGTTTTTATGAAAATAGGTTATGTGCAACACTACTAATAAAGAGTTAAGATTTTTTGATGTAAGATAATGAAACAAAAGCAAACAATGAGAAAAAGATGAATAATACGAAAATCAATAAACTAGAAAGGCAGGTTAAGAAATGGACCTCTTAATGGATGCTTGTTGCAGAATTTGGAATGTATGTATGTTGAATTTGAAGTGGTATGGAAACGATGTAGTAAGGTGAGGTGGATAACCAAGTGAGGTAAGAGAATGTTGAAAGTGGACTTTTTGAGAAAGTGAAAGGCTCTGATTACGAAGATAATGTTTTCAATTTTTTTGAGAGGGGTCATTTCCAATGGTGATGCCATGGACCTTTTATAGTGGGGTTTGGGACAGAGGGTGCCTATCGGCATGGATTTTGGTATACCTATTGGTAACGAGCAAGGAAAAGGACACCCATCCGATAGGTAGGATCCATGGGGTACACATGGGGGTAGATTGTTAGAAAGGGAATTCAGAGCCTTTTAAGAATTCATTGAGCCACTCCTGAGTCCGAGAGATGACAAAAGTCAAACGGGGCTTGGAAGTTCTTGATGGTCTCTAGACGGGAGGTTTTTGGAGGAAAACAAATCATTCGTTTGAACCATAAGGCCAATTGGGGAAGAGGTAGGCAGTTGGAAAGAAAATTCAGATCCTTTCGATAATTCGTTAATCTACGTTCGGTTCAAAGATTTGACCAATGTCAAATGGGTTTCGAAATCACCCAATGACCCTTCGGAGTAAAACTGATCATTCATCCATAAAATCATGATGTCATAATTAATCAATTAATTAGTGCACGATAATTACCAACATGAGTAAGATTGTAAAATTATAATAAAATAAAATAATTAAGAAGTTATAATTCATATATGAGTAAAATCCCCTTTACATTATGGTGTATAGTTCCCCTTAGAGTAAAACTCTTAAAGATTAAGAATCCCAGATGAAGTAAACTTCCTTTTGAAAAAGATTCCTCCTTGAAGTAGACTTCAATAAACATTGTAGCTCTTCACAAATTAAACCTTAATGAAAAGCCTTTTTCTTTGGAAATGACGGGGACGAAGATTCGTCGCACAACTAGTGAAAAATAGCAACAAAACAACAAAAATCGGACCTACTATTAGGGACAGATCATTTCTACCTAGGGCTAGATCGATCAGAGACCAAATTAGATCGTTCCAATGGGGGATTATATCGATCCTATCCTGTAGATCAGCAACTTTGTCTCATGCTCACCATATGCATGAAAAACCTCCATAACTTGATCAAAACTTCACCAAACTCCACGAACTTTATCCAAGGCCAAAACCTATGCAATTACATGATTATAACTAGTAGAAACTTTTACATCCCCTCAAAATCTCCTCCATATACATCGATTAAGGAAATAATTAAAAATAACCTCATTATTAATATCGAATCGATTCTATAAATAAAATAACTATAGATAAACCACTTTCAGATCCATTCACGTAAAGCAACATTCATATGACCAAGATGGAATGGATGTACACATTTGAATCCTGCAAAAGAATGTTAGAACGAAGCAACATACACATGTATTTTCCTACAACATCCAAAAATAAGGTTTTTATAGTGGACAACATGGACTTTTCCAAAGCATGATAAATTTAAAACCACGCATATATATGATTGAGGGTTTATAAAGAATTTTGGCTTGCTATTTGGGTATCTAGATATACTAGGGACCTAAGTCTAAAGAATCAAATTATATGCCAAATAAAAACAAAAATTATCAAATTACATCCATATAATTTCTTTAATTCTTTAGTTAATCATAATCAACTCCAATAAATAATGACGACTACACTCCAATTTGGTTATGTCGAAATCATTCAGAATAATGAGTTATTATTTCTAAAGTTGCTATAGTGCATAATATGATTCCCCGCATTAAGCATCCAATACCCTCTTGGGAAAATCAATTCATAATTAATTGATTTTAACAAAAAAAATATTTATTCCTTTATTCTCAGACTTAACTTATTTGATACTGTATTGGTTTATTGAATAATGCATCGATCAATTTTACTAGTATAAACAAAACTGATAAGTCTATTGATGGGGCACCCCAATCCAAAAATCATTTTTGGATGCAAATTGTTCCAAATTATGATCTTGTACCTACTACCATAATGATTTGTCAACTTGAGATCCAATAAGATTTAGTGTTTCCCATAACAATCAAACCAACAATTATACTTTAATTTTAGTCCTCATAAACCTCGATATTAAGAAGGTATGCAACCTTTTCAAGCCTATGAGATTGAGAAAGTCTAATCTAGTCATCACCTAGACTTGAATCTCACCCGTCCTCCTATTCAATACATTCTTAAATGTATCGATCAGAATCATCTTTCAACTATCATACAAGTTATCGAATCATCAGAAATATTCCCATAGTTTGATATAAAATAATAGGATTGCACTCGCATCTTAAACGATAAGATGTAAACTCCCAATCTAGTCCGTGAACTGTTAAATTGTACTAGAATTATAATTCTGATATTCTAGGCCTAACCCAACTCATAGGAATTCGTACTACATCCAATTGACCAACATAACATATAATATATTTAAAACATAAATATAAGGCATTCTCATAAACATGATTCTCTTTTCAAAGGAATCCGACACCCCTTTAATGAAAATAATCATCATTATATGATTTTAAGAATAAAATCCTAACAAGAATAACATATTATGACAACCCGAGATCCGAGATAAGGGGTGGCTAGCCCGTTACTCAAACGTAAAAGGAATCATGGATGGATGTCATTCTCAGCATCACAAAATATAAGCTGAGTATACGGGAAAACCACCCAATAAATAAGAAAATGGGTTGTCAAAAAGTGTAAAAAAATTTAAAAATGCAGTTATGGAAATTAAACTTAAACAACCCAATCTGATAAGCAAGTGGAATTCCACAAAATATATATATAATACAACTAAAACGAATGTATACAAATGGACCGAATAAGCTTTCGGTCCACAGCTACATTGAACACCGCACAATAATTTAACATCTTATGTAATACATTCATTAATCAAGTACAATTGTTTGGGCCACACGCTCGAGTGAAAAGACCCGACCATATCTAGAATACCAAGAATGAAAGCGTCTAATACAACGTCCTGTAATAACCCGCAAAATCTTACAGCTCGTCAAAAGTGAAGGAAATTTGGGAAAGTCAAGTCGGGCGTCCTTGCGGTGGAGCACCTGAGCTGATACAATCGTATAGACAACAAGGAAAGTAAACCGGTCAGGGCCGGGTTCTATATGATCGCCAGAAGAAATAAAAAGCATGATAGAAATGAATAGTTATGCATGAATGATAAGGATGATAATATGGCATGCTAACTACAATTACAATCAAGAATTAAAAGTAAAGCACTCTAATTTAAAACCTTTACTCATAAATACAATTTCCATTTCCTTCTTACATTCCTTAATAGGAATAAAACCATTTATTCAGTTTAATCGAGAAGTTATAATTTCCTTTCATTAATTAAAACTTCCCATTTTTATCTTTCCATTCCTTAACAGGAATACCATTAATACCAAGTGCACTTTATGGCACATATTTCATTAATTTCATTCCCGTGATCTTTATGGCACATATCTATGCTCTTTATGGCATATATCATACCCTCTTTGTGGCGTTTAACAACCATCAAGTCCAAGTTGATGAAAATATAGTTATATTCATGTACATATAACGATATCTAAGACCGCTCGTCCGGGTTTCCCCACTGTGCGCGCCCCTAAATGACCATCATTTTCCAGGGCGTAACATAAGACAACCTGGGCACCTATCGAAATACGTCAGGAAGCGGCCATGTGCCTGTGGGGTAGTCAAGACCACACCTGGAATCTCCTACCCATCGCAGAAAATATATATACAGAACAGCACTCACATGGCTTAGGACTATGTTCACCCTGCATTCATTAGCCAGGGGGGCATCACCTCACGAGTGAACTTCCCTTATGATGTCATTTAGAGAGGTGTGTAACAGTAAATTAACGTTTACATTTTATTATCATATTCATTACCAATCCATTTCCATTACCCAAGTGATTAGTTCTTTTTATTTGAACCTATCATTATTAAACAACCGGGTTCATTTTATTTGAACCAATCATCATTAAACCATTTGGGTTCATTTTATGCGAACCTAATTCCCATCGAATATTGTCATTAATATTCCTCAAATTAAAAATTCCGACTAAGTCTCCAAATGATCATTATGATCCTACAAATCCCCAAAGTTCATATAACTTTGATAAGCCCTTTTAGTCTCCAAGTTAGGGCATACAAACTCCTAACTTCCAAACTTCAAAAAGTTTGAATCAAAATAAGTAATGCCTTAACATCACTTTAAACCTCCCCGAAATAAACCCCAGATGAACCCATTTCTAGTCTAGGGTAATGACCAAACTCAACTAATACTCTGGGATTCTAAGTTTACTTCTTTCAAGAAGGTTCCTAGGTCCTAAACCTAAAGAAAAAGATAAAAAATTTTAAAAAGGAAAATGACTCAAAATAGCAGGACCCGAATCGATTCGCCCTAAGGGACGAATAGATTCGCCCCAGCGAATCGGTTCGAAAAACAAACCCACGTTTATGCAAATGCCGAATCGATTCGGCCTTAACCCGAATCGATTCGGTTACCAAGACCTGGGATTCTGCAACTATGCGAATCGATTCGCCCTAGGGGCCGAATCGATTCGCCCCTGCGGAATAACCAAAATTGGCTATGGAGTTCTAAGCTCCAAAGTTCTCCCAAACCCAAACCAACCAAACTCAAATCATTTTGCTGCAATTACTACATCCCAGTATATCTATATATCAACCTCAACTACATTTATCATCCAAATCAATTTCCAAGGGTTAATACCCAAATTTATCTAATGAAACCCAAAAATGATTAAACACAACAAATTCATAACTATCACAACTAATTATTCTCCTTAAATAATGTAATAGCAAGTAGATTACTTACCTTGATCATACAAATGCAGATTTCAGTTGTTGTAGGCAATGGTCCAAGGTTGAATCTCCAAATCTCTCTCTCTTCTCCCAAGTTCTCTTCCTCTCTCTACTCTCTCTAGGGCTCAATTTTTTGTAAAATGGAAGAATGGGAATAGGGGTGGGAAAATAAAACGGGGCTTAAGTCCTAAAAGCCCACTTAAGTGACTAATACGCGATAAAATAATATGCGACTGCACTATAAAGCTAAAACCAGTCAAAAGTGACCGAAATGCCAAAATGCAATATGGCACTTATTTCGACTATCTCGCACCTACCGGGACTAACTACACTATCCAAATTATCATTTAGAAATTTTTATAACTCATTTTACTTTCGGTTGCTCATTAAATCAAAATGCCATTTTATATCTTATGACACCATAAATCACCACATGGATATTTTTATCTACTCAACAGGTAATCACACAACATTTCAATAAATATTAACCTTTTTCATATTAAATTAATATTTACTCAACATCCATCATTTTATAATTAATTACTACACCTAGTAAATAAATATAAAATATTCTATCAAACTTGAGGGTTGTTACATACTCCCCCCCTTAGGAGGGAATTTTGCCCCCAAAACTCAGGTATACCTCGTAAGAAGAAATGCGGATAATTTTCCCGCATGTTATCCTCGCGATCCCATATCGATTCCTCGATACTATGGTGATTACATTACTCCCTAACCAAGGTACTATCGCCGATCTCGATCACCACTCCCCACGCTCTAATTTAGCAACCGACTACTCCTCATAAGGAACGGCAAGTTGCATCTCAAAAATCTTCGAAAGGAATGTGCCTAAAGGTACCATCAGATCTCTTGTACTACTTTACAAAGGAGATATGGATCATGTCATAAAATTACCGCAAAATGTTTCAGTAAAGCAAGTTAATAGGTTATCGGACCCTCCTTAACATTTCTAGGAAAGGTACAACATCACGCCGTGCAAGTTTTCCCTTTCTACTCGAAACACTTAATGCCTTTCACATGCGATACTCACACCAACACTTGGTCGAATGACCTCAAACTCCAGATGCCTTCTCCCCGCATTGACTTAGTTCTTTTGTCGATCTTGGTTATACGAATGCGATTTCGAAGGAACTCAATATTCGAAGAAGTATCTCGGGTCATTTCAGGTCCGAGAGACTCATCATCTCGCACTTCTAACCAACAAGCGGGGAATCAACAAGGCCTACCATATAAGGCTTCTTTTAAAGCGCCATCCTAATAGTGAATCGATACAAATTCTTAGTAAGAGAATTAAACTAGGGGAAAACATTGTTCCCGACTAGACTTGAAGTCAAGCACCATCATAAGGAACATATCCTCCAACATATGGTTTACCCCTTTCGGTCTGGCCGTCTGTTGAGGATGATAATAAGTGCTTAACCACAATTTGATTCCCATGGCTTCTTGGATACTTGTCGCAAGTGGGAAATGAAAATCTTATCTCAGTCGGAAACTATATTCAAGGGCACCCATGCAGTCCAACAACTTTTCCATGTCCGGCCACTACTACTAGCGGCGCATATCTTGACACATTGTGTCGTTACCCAGATGTAACGCAACCTTAGAAACACAACATTTCTCCATATCTGTCCTTCTTAAGTCCTTCTCATTCGGGACAAAAAAATTCTCTTATGGAAATGCACCCCACCCTCAATGTCAAAAGAGTAGAGTTATGTTTCCTAAGTCAGCAGCTTGTATTTGTGGTTTTAACCACCCCTGTCTCTCATGCGACATCTTGCATCGAAGTGTTGCTCGCGCGAAAGACTAAATTCTGCCCAGGAAGTAGCATCTCCCTTCCTATACGGCGATCACCCCCCCCCCCCCCCCCACAATGAGTTTTAATTCAAATATGGGATAATACCTCTCACAAGTTTAAACTTATGAGGCGTATCTACAATAAGTCGATACTTCGTTATTACTACTCCCCATCATGGCAGAGACTTGATCATTAAATCCACCCTCGAGCTTGCAACATGGGCTCAGGAGTGCGAGTCAATTCCCCCTTCCATCCTAAAAGCTGAGTTGCTAAGGTAACACTCTAACTACGAGAGGCCTTATCTCCTTCGGCCTAACCGACCAAACTTCTCAATATCTCCCAGTTCTTATCACTAGGGAATCAACCCCTCTTAAAGTTAACACACAATATGTTCGTGGGCAACTCCCGACAACCTTTCTAAACTAACGTCACATAACTAAAGGCCTTATGTCCAAACAATCCTAAAGTCTACCTACCTATACTATACCCTATCTAAGTCGTATGAACCTAATACTAAGTATATCCCTAGTGCCCCAGACCTTTCTCAACTCCCGACATTTTCTCGGTTTCGTGCGTGGGACGTCTCGCCGAAGCAAAATCCAATCAAGGAACCCTCCCGTTACACTACTACCTCGCGTTGTCAGTCATCAAGGTATACAGGTCTAAGACACATGTTCGGGACCAAAAAGATTCTACTTATATACATTACCATATAAATAATTGAAACTTAACAAATCAAACATTTACTTTCCATAAAGCCTTATAACTATTTACCCCACAAAATATATATACATCTTATTAAATAGCCTTCTTATCTAGGCACAACCCGAAGTCTCAAATTGACTTCGTATCTCAGTCTCCCTCGCATCGATAAAAGGAGAGAACTATATGCAGTGCTTCTATTTCGCACTTTAATAGCCCCTAATCACTCTTCTATGTGATTCAGCCAAACTTTTCAACCCATCTCCAACGAGAAATTTAATTAAAATAAAATAAAAGGAAAGAATAGCATCTCTCCACTCACAACGTCGTTAAGTGTTCATGTGGCGGAGTGTCTCGTAAAGCGAAATCCAAACAAGGAACCCCTCCAACACATGCCTACTTAACTGGTTGATCATGGAGATAGAGCGTAATGTACATAAAATAAAAGAAAGGAAAGGTGGTATATCTCCACTCCCAACGTCGTTAAGGTTCATGTGTGGAGCGTCCCGCAGAAGAGGAATCCAGACAAGGAACCCCTCCTATATGCTACTACTCAACTTGTTGGTCGTGGAGATAAGTCATAATAATCACATGATACTTGACCATGTTAAGGATGAGTAATCGGCCTCAAAGCACAAATTAGAAAAAGAAATTCCTATATACCTACAAAAAAAGAAATGAGCGAACCATCACACGTAAATAAAAAAAAACTCAATGCTAGAAAAAGAAATACACTCATCAGATCTTATCAAATCTGAAATCTGAGAAGAGCTCATGAAACAAATGAGCACGTAACACCCGCATTGAATAACACATGACTCACGTATCTCTAGTTAAAGAAAAACTTACCCTCAATAACGGGTGGTGCCGGCAGAGCTGGAGGAAGCATAGCCTCCTGAATATGACAATCATGTCCATACTGTAGTTGTCCCTGCTGCGGAGGAACAACCATAATAGGTACCGGAGGTGGAAACTGAACATGTGGCTGCGGCGGAGCTCTAGGAGACTGACCCCCAAACATATGAGGACACTCCTTCTTGTAATGACCTGCCTCTCCACATTGGAAGCACCATCCCCTCATATTCTCCTGACCTCGACCCCCGTTATTCCTAAACTGGGAAACGCCTCGGCCTGGACGACCTCTACCTCCGGGGCCACCCCGGCCTGCCTGTTGCAAAACACTCTATCCGTGCCTATTATTATTATTATTACCACTCGCAATAAACCCACCAAGCTTTCCTACTTGCCTCACATCAGTAGCTTACTTGCTACCCTGCATATATAATCGAAGCTACTGGCAATAGAGTAAGGCTGCATTCATAACCTCCCCAAAAGTTTGTAAAGCTGGGTTACCTAATAAGTGTTGCTGTATTCTCCAGTTTAGACCTCCCACAAACTTTGAGATCTTCATCTCTTCCGGAGTCACCTCATCCGGTACAAAACTTGCCAATCGGGTGAACTCCTCTTCATACTCCGCTACAGATCTCTCCCCTTGCACTACATCTTGAAACTTCCTCTTCATCTCCCTTTGAACTGCGGGAGGAAAATATTTAAGATCAAACAAAGCCCAGAACTCAGTGATCGTCATTGTGTCTCTCTGCTCTGGTGTGGTCGTCGTTTCCCACCAGTGTAGCGCAGATCCGACAAGCTTAAAAGTGGCAAGGACTTGTTTATTATTCTCACTGCGTTCTATCAGTCGAAGGTGGCGTTGCATGTTTTTCTTCCATTGATTGGCTTTAATAGCATCCATGCCTCCCTCGAATTCCGGGGGATCACCCTTTAGAAAGGAATCCCTAACCCTTTCCCACGGAGTAAGTCCTGTAGGAGCTTGAACACCTGGAGCCCGTGGCAATTGTTGGACCACTGCGGTAATGGCGGCATTAACCGCTCGAGCTACTATGTTTGCTACATCCGCAACATTAATGGTACCTTGAGGCGGCGGTGGAGGACCTACCTCCTCTTTTAAAACTCTATTACGTCTCACCGATCGACGTCTCTTAGGCGGCATCTGAGATAAAAGAACAACATTATTATAATACTAGTTAAAACAATCTATCGGGCAGAAGATCGTAATCATAAGCAACAAAGAAATCCTAACATTAGGCTCTACATCAAAGAATGCTACGGTAGAACGCGACAAGTCCACACACAGATCCTAGTACTCTAGAACCCGATGCTCTGATACCATCTGTGATAACCCAAGATCCGAGATAAGGGGTGGCCAGCCCGGTACTCAAACATAACAGGAATCATGGATGGATGTCATTCTCAACATCACAAAATATAAACTGAGTATACGGGAAAACCACCCAATAAATCAGAAAACGGGTTGTCAAAAAGTGTGAAATTTTTAAAAATGCAGTTATGGAAATTAAACTTAAACAACCCAATCTGATAAGCAAGTGGAATTCCACAATATATATATATATATATATATATATAATACAACTAAAATGAATGTATACAAATGGACCGAATAAGCTGTCGGTCCACTGCTACATAGAACACCGCACAATAATTAAATATCTTATGTAATACATTCATTAATCAAGTACAATTATTTGGGCCACACGCCCTAGTGAAAAGACCCGATCATATCTAGAATAACAAGAATGAAAGCGTCTAATACAACGTCCTGTAATAACCCGCAAAATCTTACAGCTCGTCAAAAGTGAAGGAAATTTGGGAAAGTCAAGTCGGGCGTCCTTGCGGTGGAGCACCTGAGCGGATACAATCGTATAGACAACAAGGAAAGTAAACCGGTCAGGGCCGGGTTCTATATGATCACCAGAAGAAATAAAAAGCATGATAGAAATGAATAGTTATGCATGAATGATAAGGATGATAATAGGGCATGCTAACTACAATTACAATCAAGAATTAAAATTAAAGCACTCTAATTTAAAACCTTTACTCATAAATACAATTTCCATTTCCTTCTTACATTCCTTAATAGGAATAAAACCATTTATTCGGTTTAATCGAGAAGTTATAATTTCCTTTCATTAATTAAAACTTCCCATTTTTATCTTTCCATTACTTAACAGGAATACCATTAATATCAAGTGCACTTTATGGCACATATTTCATTAATTTCATTCTCGTGCTCTTTATGGCACATATCTATGCTCTTTATGGCATATATCATACGCTCTTTGTGGCGTTTAACAACCATCAAGTCCAACTTGATGAAAATATAGTTATATTCATGTACATATAACGATATCTAAGACCGCCCGTCTGGGTTTTCCCACTGTGCGCGCCCCTAAATGACCATCATCTTCTAGGGCCTAACAAAAGACAACCTGGGCACCTATCGAAATACGTCGGGAAGCGGCCATGTGCCTGCGGGGTAGTCAAGACCACACCCAGAATCTCCTACCCATCGCAGAAAATATATATACAGAACAGCGCTCACATGGCCTAGGACTATATCCACCCTGCATTCATTAGACTAGGGGCATCACCTCACGAGCGAACTTCCCTTATGATGTCATTTAGAGAGGTGTGTAACAGTAAATTAACGTTTACATTTTATTATCATATTCATTACCAATCCATTTCCATTACCCAAGTGATTAGTTCTTTTTATTTGAACCTATCATTAATAAACAACCGGGTTCATTTTATTTGAACCAATCATCATTAAACCATTTGGGTTCATTTTATGCGAACCTAATTCCCATCGAATATTGTCATTAATATTCCTCAAATTACAAATTCCGATTAAGTCTCCAAATGATCATTATGATCCTACAAATCCCCAAAGTTCATATAACTTTGATAAGCCCTTTTAGTCTCCAAGTTAGGGCATACAAACTCCTAACTTCCAAACTTCAAAAAGTTTGAATCAAAATAAGTAATGCCTTAACATCACTTTAAACCTCCCCGAAATAAACCCCAGATGAACCCATTTCTAGTCTAGGGTAATGACCAAACTCAACTAATACTCTGGGATTCTAAGTTTACTTCTTTCAAGAAGGTTCCTAGGTCCTAAACCTAAAGAAAAAGATCAAAAATTTTAAAAAGGAAAATGACTCAAAATAGCAGGACCCGAATCGATTCGCCCTAAGGGACGAATAGATTCGCCCCAGCGAATCGGTTCGAAAAACAAACCCTCGTTTATGCAAATGCCGAATCGATTCGGCCTTAACCCGAATCGATTCGGTTACCAAGACCTGGGATTCTGCAACTATGCGAATCGATTCGCCCTAGGGGCCGAATCGATTCGCCCCTGCGGAATAGCCAAAATTGGCTATGGAGTTCTAAACTCCAAAGTTCTCCCAAAACCAAACCAACCAAACTCAAATCATTTTTCTGCAATTACTACATCCTAGTATATCTATCTATCAACCTCAACTACATTTATCATCCAAATCAATTTCCAAGGGTTAATACCCAAATTTATCCAATAAAACCCAAAAATGATTAAGCACAAAAAATTTATAACTATCACAACTAATTATTCTCCTTAAATCATGTAATAGCAAGTAGATTACTTGCCTTGATCATACAAATGCAGATTTGAGTTGTTGTAGGCAATGGTCCAAGCTTGAATCTCCAAATCTCTCTCCCTTCTCCCAAGTTCTCTTCCTCTCTCTACTCTCTCTAGGGCTCAATTTTTTGTAAAATGGAAGAATGGGAATAGGGGTGGGAAAATAAAACGGGGCTTAAGTCCTAAAAGCCCACTTAAGTGACTAATACGCGATAAAATAATACGTGACTGCACTATAAAGCCAAAACCAGTCAAAAGTGACCGAAATGCCAAAATGCATTATGGCACTTATTTCGACTATCTCGCACCTATCGGGACTAACTACACTATCCAAATTATCATTTGGAAATTTTATAACTCATTTTACTTCCGGTTGCTCATTAAATCAAAATGTCATTTTATATCTTATGACACCATAAATCACCACATGGATATTTTTATCTACTCAACAGGTAATCACACAACATTTCAATAAATATTAACCTTTTTCATATTAAATTAATATTTACTCAACATCCATCATTTTATAATTAATTACTACACCTAGTAAATAAATATAAAATATGCTATCAAACTTGAGGGTTGTTACACATATGTTATGTATAAATCACTTGGGGAAGGAATTAAATGAAATATGTGCAAATCATTTTAACCATATGCCCTAAATAAAAAAATAAAAAAATCACTCAATAACCTGTGACACCCCGCCTAATAAAATACCGGGCGATCAATCATGTACCAAGTTAAAACAGGAGTCTCATATGGTTCATTCTTAGCATCACTGTCGAAAACCAAATTAATTACTAATAACCTATTAGGCTGGCATAAAAAATTTTAATTAACAAATCTTTTTAAACAAACCATTCAAATAAATCATTCACATAGTTTACATATGAGACTCCTGTTTTAATTTGGTACATGATTGATCGCCCGGTATTTTATTAGGAGGGGTGTCACATAACCTACCCATCCTCAAAATATAGAACTTCTCCCATTTAACATATGAAAGTTCGAACCCATCATATGCTTGACCATAAAATTCAAAAAACTCCTCCCAACTCATCAGAGTTGCTCCTGACCCAAATCCATATCAAAATAGCATTCCCAAACCCATATATTGAGACCCACCCAAAACACTTAATGAACAAAAGTCATTTTCTATCCCAAACCCTCATTATTCCTAAAAAAAATCAATGTACCTTATGAAGGTCACTTACTCTCAAATTGTACTCACTAAAATCATGAACCTTACCACCTCTTTTAATAAGAATCCCATAACATTCAAGAAACAATACCCTAAAGTAATTCAAGATAATAAAATAAAATCAACATCCTCAGGGGTAGAAATAGTATCATGTGTGGAAGTAACCACATGTCCATGCTCAACACAAATAAAGACATGACATGTATGAATATTTAAGATTTTCATTTGTATAGTGGTAAATGTGTGGTATACATATCACATATATGGAGTGATTTTATTTTTATTGAGCATGGACACATGGTACCTTCCACATATGTTACTATTTCTCCCTAAGAGTAAAATAGTTGCTACACCTATGACACCCCATGAAAAATGGAATCAATTATATTCGAAGAAATGGAAGAATTTATCCTAAGATAATTTAAAATTGATGGCTGACGACAAAAAAGTGAAATGGAGGAAAATAAAGGACTATTTGGACAGTGATGAAGATGACCAAATAGGTAAATTTCAAAAACTTACCATGGATAACAAAAACGCTGCGATCGATTTACGTAGGTCGAATGATAAATTTAAGACATAAGTGTTAATGTTCGGGGAACACCTCAGACATTGAATCTATAAGTTAGTTGACACAAAGGTAGAAACCACAATTTCGTTCCTTTCAAAGACGAAATTATGGTGGAGAGAAATGGAAAAAATTAAAGTAATTTTAAAATTCATAAATGTTTTTTTTATTGATATCTCAAACAGGGAAAGGGGTCTTTCTCTTTTGTGGGATGACGATGTTGACCTTTATGTAAGAATATACTCTTTAAAATAGATAAATTAAATTGACCATAGTTCAAATAATATAGTGGGATGGAGAGTGACAGGGTTCTTTGGCTTCCCCAAGGTTCATAGGTGAAAAGTTGGTTGGAGTATCCTTAATCCATTATTCAAGAATCAATGCCTCTTGCCTATGTATGGGTGATTACAATGAGACATTTCTAGATAGGAATAAGGCAAGAATAAGTAGTCATACTAATTGGCAAAATCAAAATCTTAGAAATGTCATTGATGATTTTAGTCTTTGAGACTTGGGTTTTTGGGGGCATAAAAATACATGGACAAATGGGAGGGTTGAGGAAAGGTTGGATCATTTTTCTACAAATAAAATATATGTGGACATGTTTTCTAATGCTAAAGTCCATCACATTGAAAAAATGGCTTTGATCATTTATCAATTAACATTAACTTCAATTTGCTAAAGTCCATCACATAAACTTTTTTTTGTAAAATATTGAGGCTTGGTGGGCAAAGGAGGTGAAGTTAGGGAATATTAACCAAGATACATGGGAATTTCAAATAGGGTTGGGTGATTTAAGGTGAACTTGAGGGCATGAAAAACAAGAGTGGTTGAATTGGCTAAAGGCAAGTATGAATATTTAAAAAAAACATCCAAACTAAAAGAGTGTAATACCCCATAATTTTTATGACTTTTAAAATGGGTTTCATTTTAAATTAATGGATTAATTGGATTTTATTATTAATTAATTCATTTGGGTTTTATCCTAATTGTGGTTATTAAAATGGATGATTCTGAATATTACTTAAAGATATTTAGGTAATATACGAATGTGATGATTATGATATTGCTGTGAGTTGTTAATTCAGTAATTTGAATTTTTAGTCGGACGCGGTATGGGTCGTGTCGGGACTAATTTGTTAAATTAAAAAAGAAGTTTATTTTCTATCGACCTTATAGTCATTTCGACTGCGTCGTTGCGTCCGGACGGGTTGAAATAGTCAGAAAAGTCTATTTGATGTTAGTTTTGAGTCTCGGGTCATTTGGAAATGAAAAGACAACCTAAAAGGGCATTTTGGTCATTTTTATAAGGGGGGTGAATAGTGATTTCGGATTTTGTCCTATTATAAGTATTTGGAGATTAAGTGTGCGTGGGTTATTCATCTCTTCTACACAAAATAGAGAAGTCGTCTTCCTAGAGAGAGTGAAAGGTTGCT
This sequence comes from Sambucus nigra, assembly GCA_949130495.1. Taxonomy (NCBI): domain Eukaryota; kingdom Viridiplantae; phylum Streptophyta; class Magnoliopsida; order Dipsacales; family Adoxaceae; genus Sambucus; species Sambucus nigra. The sequence continues at coordinate 109,557,064 of OX422224.1, read as the reverse complement.
TGGGAAGAGAAAAGCTTTCTTGGAAGGAGGAGAACCAAGGAACCAAAGGTCACCACCACCAACCACCACCGGAAGATGGCCGGAGAAGGGAGAACCACCTGTGATATACTACACCAAAAGATCAGACCTTCATTAGAGGCAAGTGTTTGATAAAGGCAATCTAAGTTTGTATATTGTCCATGTTATAATTGTTCTAAAAAGATGAGATTTTTCATGTTTGGAAGATAAATATGAAGTTGTAATGGATTTCTGGAATCTGAAAATATATAGGAATCAAACTCATGTTGTAGGTAGTTAGTAATCCACGAAATAATCATAAATATGTTGAAGAAATTGTGAAAACCATTGATGTGTTCTTGAAGATATTATTTTTGATAATTTTCTGGAAAAAGAGGATAAAAACATGCTTTTAATTCAATCTCTTGATGATTCTAGAATGTTTAGATCATTAGAAATCATTTATATTTGTTGATATATCATGTAGTAAGGATTATGAGTCATTTGGGTTGTTAACATGAAGGCTTGAATGATTAAAAATGATGAAACCCGTAGTAGAAGAAATGCAGAAAAACTGGGTTGTTACCTGGGCGATCGATCGATCGACCCCCTGCCTTCGATCGATCGACCTCCCCAAAATTGTTAAAGGTTTATTTTTAATGTTGGTTTTTATCCCTAACCTTGTGTAAATCTTTGGTGATTATTAATTGGATATTATGGAACTTAGAAAAGATCAGTAGGCCCTAGATGAGATTCGAATTAATTTGAATGGGATTTAATTGATTAAGAATGACGATAATTATATTGAAAGGTATTTCGGTTGCTAGATTCAATTATTGGATTATAATTGGTATGCATGAGGATAAAGGATAGATCCATTAGTGGGGATTGAATATAACACCTGGGTAGCCTTAAGTTTACAAGAGGGTTTAATCTTAAGTGAAAGAAGATAGGTTTATAAGAGATTTGAAACTATCGATTTTAACCTTAATTAAAGGGAGAGTTTAATTCGTAGTAATTCGGGAGATAGGAAGATATGGACCAGTAGGATATTAGTGATTTCTTATTGAATATACGATTGAGGAAACTTATTTGAACCTTGACTAATGAGTGAGGCTCGGGGATAATTGAATTTAAGAACTAAAGTCATAATATTTTAATACGTAGGATTTGAGAGATATAATGCTACGTATGGGAACTATCTTAGGGTAATGTGAGTACCTTGTTGATATTATATTATAGGTATAATAATGCCTATTTGATTGATTGATGATTTATGTGTATGACATACCTAGCTTACTTGCTATCGACGGGAGGTTTGCGCGTAAGGGTAGTCATATCCTGATGAATCCATGGGATCTTTAATTTGTCGCTCAAGAACATAGGTCTATGAAAGACTTATCGGGGAGTTGATAAGTCCGCTGACTGTGGGAACTTAGGTATGTGCGTGACCCATGGATTCAAGAACTATGTTAGCCTCCAATTTGTATGTTGATGTTTGTGGTTCGAGAAATCCTTACCGAACCTTTTTGTCCCCTATTCGGCGACCAGCGATGATGGGACATGATAGTAGAGTAATGCATCGCACCGCAGTTGTGACTCGGGGTGTCGTATTATATATATATAATGAATTAATTGAATGAATGGATATATATTGTGGTTAAATCTTTCTATGGTGATAATTGTAGATAACGGTGAATAGAGAAAGAGAATGGAATTAAGTTAATGAATGTTTATTCTTATTGAATTGAAAAGATTAATTCATATTAATGAGAAAACGAATCAAGTTAATGAGAAACGTATATGAATAATTATATGACGTACGGTATGGGGCATACGGGGTTACGATATGGGATAGTAACATAAGATGGAAACTAGTGAAGAGGAGCCATTAACTAGGAGGTTAATAGGAAACGTTAAGTGTGCACTCTAGTTGAGAGGTGAGAGTAGCAAGTGAGAGTGGGATACTAACATGTACATAATAAATGCTTTATTGCACTTGTTAAATACTTTCTGTTTTCAAAATCATTTTCACATCCGGCTCTGACCCGTTTCCTTGCATATTTTATTTTCTATTGTACCTTCTATATCAGGTGTCCAGCAACAGGGACGCCAACCTTAGCAGATTATGATGATCTATGGAGCTATGGAGTATTGCTTATATGTTTATCTTCATTTGATTCACAGTGTTCTTTTATGTAGGGCATGTCGCCCAATGGAACTTAATTATCTCTTTTCTATCTGAGTCAAATACTCTTGTATTCGTGTCATCTTAATACATTTATCTATTGTTGGGATTACTGTATTGGATAATTATTTGGGAATATTTATTCCAACTGCATTTAAATTCTTTTGTGTTATTTGTTCGGTTATCAATGTTGTAGAATAAAATGTGTTGTGTTATTCTTAAACTAAAAATGGATTTTGTTGAATTAAAATTTGGAAAGTTTTTAACACCACCTTAATTGGGTATTGGGATAGTTGTAAATGTTTTCGACAGTGATGCTAAGAATGAGCCAACTGTATATTCTGTTTTAATTTGGTATGGGACTGGCCACCCGGTATTTAATTAGGCGGGGTGTTACAGGTGGTATCAGAGCATCAGGTTCTAGTGTCCTTTAGAATCTGTACGGCTTATTGTGTTTTTCAGCTTAACGTTCTTTGATGTAGAGCCCTATGAGTAGGATTATTGCTTTTCTATGTATGCTTACGCTCTTCAGCTATTATGTTATATCAAATACTGATAGTATACTCTCGTTTCAGATTCCTCCTCTACGTGCACCTCAACCCGCCCTAGCTCAGGGTACTATGACTGCGGTCGAAGTTACTGCAATTATCACTCAGACAGTCAATACAGTTCTAGCTTCTGTTCAGCAGGCTCCAGCACAGGCACCAGTTGTGACACTCGTGCAAGGGTAAGTGTTTCCTACTACATGGGAACGAGTGAGGGATTCTTTTCAAAAGGCACACCCACCTGAGATTCAGGGAGGATCAGATGTTATGACTGCTAGCCAATGGAAGAAAGATATCCGAAGGCACTTGAGAATGCCCAAATGCATTGAGGTTCAATGTCAAATACTAGCCACATTCAAGCTAGTAGGAGCAGCTTTGCAATGGTGGGAAGCTACGACCACTATGGAGGAGAGAGACATAATGACTATCCAAGACTTTTGGATACGGTTTGATGGGAAGTACTTTCCTTCCGCCATCCAGACAGAGATGAGGCTAAAACTACTTGATTTGAAGCAGGTAAAGAATACGGTGGAGGAATACGAGGAAGAATTTATGCGATTAACTAATTTGGTACCAGTAGAGGTACCCACTGAGGAGAGGAGAATTCTAATACTCACTGATGGGTTGAACTATAAGATTCGCCAGCATTTTTTGGGTAATCTTTCACTACGTACATATATAGATGTTCTTAATGCTACAATCTTCACTGCCAGGATAACCGCTTACATGCTCATGGTGTCAAGCGAGGTTTGGGTCAAGCCTGCGAGGCAAGACTACTTGGGGAAGTTCTAGTGGGACTCAGCCAGGACAGAGTCATTAGCATCAGGGTGAGCAGGGTTTCGAGAAAGGGGATTATTCTAGGCGTTTACAATCTAGAGATTCTCGATTTGAGGATAGAGGTAATGGGCAAGGACAGCTGGGCCATCAGGGCCAGAGACAGGCTCAGCAGGGCTAAGGGAAAGGAGGTAATGGCCAGCAGGAACGGGGCCAACAGGGGCAAAGTGGTGGAAAGTTTTCTAGAAAATGTTTCGTGTGCGGCAAGGATGGCCATAAACGACAACATTGTCCTGATAAAGACAAATTCCCTCAGCAACAAAATGCTCGACAGGAGCCACAGGCACCAGTGTTTCCACCAGCTGCTCTTCCAGCTCCAGTAATAGCACTACCTCCCATTCCAGCAGTTCCCGTGCAACAGGGTCAGTACGGTCGTGTATATAACGTCCATCAAGCAGCGATTCAACAACCACCACCCGCTAATGAGGGTATGTTTTCTATCTAAGGAATTATGAGGCATATACTGATTTTTGTAGTAATTAATATTGTGTATGCAAAAAGGGTTGTTAAACTTAGCCTATAGCACTGTTATTTATGTAGACTCACCGAGGGGTGTGGGACACCTATATTCTACATGTTTAACCTCGGTTTGATTTTTATCATGGGATAACTTAATTTGTGCATGTCCGAGCATGATGTGACTATTAGCATGGATTTACTTATGGTATATGAGAGCGTATGTACTACTACTAGCCAGCATCTTGTCTTTAGTAAGAGAGTAGATGAGTAGTCTTTTTTATTACGATCGATAAAACCTATAGAGAGGTTATATACTATTGACTAAGGACCTAAGGAGTTTCGATGACTGACTACTTTAGGTAGTAGTGTATCGGGGGAGTTCCTTGTTTGGATTTCGCTTGCTAGACACCCCACGCATGAAACTAATAACCGTTGGGAGTCAAAATTAGTTAGGTCTTTAGGACATGAGTTTATAATCTTTGCGATAAATAGTATAATGACAGTTGTACGATAGGGTGTATGGGCGCCCTGGATGGTTGGATTGTAGTATTTTTCATAATTGTTAAACAGTAAGTAGTTGTGACTTGCGGATTTATTTGTTTAAGTAAGTGAGGATCATTTTTCCCAAAGTTTTTCATGAGGATGGTATAGGAAAGATTGTGTACAGTTTGAATTCGATTCAGTTGAAACTATATGGTGAGTCTTGGCATATAACATCAATGGGGATTATTTATAATGTACTGTATGGGCGGTACGACATAGATTACTTGCGATGTGAGATTTATACTCAGAGTTGACCTTACCAGTATGATTTATCTTCCGAATTTCAGGACGAAATTCTGTTATAAGGGGGGAAGTATGTAATACCCCATAATTTTTATGACTTTTAAAATGGGTTATATTTTAAATTAATGGATTAATTGGATTTTATTATGAATTAGTTCATTTGGGTTTTATCCGAATTGTGGATATTAAAATGGATGATTCTGAATATTACTTAAAGATATTTAGGTAATATTTCAATGTGATGGTTATTGATATTTCTATGAGTTGTTAATTCAGTAATTTGAATTTTTAGTCGGACGCGGTATGGGACGTGTCGGGACTAATTTGAATTAAAAAGGGAGTTTATTTTATATCGACCTTATAGTCATTTCGACTATGTCGTTGCATCCGGAAGGGTTGAAATAGTCAGAAAAGTCTATTTGGATGTTGGTTTTGAGTCTCGGGTCATTTGGAAATGAAAAGACAACCCAAAAGGGCATTTTGGTCATTTTTATAAGGGGGATGAATTGTGATTTCGGATTTTGTCCTATTATAAGTATTTGGATATTAAGTGTACGTGGGTTATTCATCTCTTCTACACAAAATAGAGAAGTCGTCTTCCTAGAGAGAGTGAAAGGTTGCTTTGGAAGAGAAAAGCTTTCTTGGAAGGAGGAGAACCAAGGAACCAAAGGTCACCACCACCGAAAGTTGTCCGGAGAAGGGAGAACCACCTTTGATATACTACACCAAAGGATCATACCTTCATTAGAGGCAAGTGTTTGATAATGGTAATCTAAGTTTGTATATTGTCCATGTTATAATAGTTATAAAAAGATGAGATCTTTCATGTTTGGAAGGTAAAGATGAAGTTGTAATGGATTTCTGGAATCTGAAAATATATAGGAATCAAACTCATGTTGTAGGTAGTTAGTAATCCACGAAATAATCATAAATCTATTGAAGAAATTCTGAAAACCATTGATGTGTTCTTGAAGATATTATTTTGATAATTTTCTGGAAAAAGAGGATAGAAACATGCTTTTAATTCAATCTCTTGATGATTCTAGCATGTTTAGATCATTAGAAATCATTTATATATGTTGATATATCATGTAGTAAGGATTATGTGTCATTTGGGTTGTTAACAAGAAGGTTTGAATGATTAAAAATGATGAAACCTGTAGTAGAAGTAATGTAGAAAAACTGGGCTGTTACGTGGGCGATCGATCGATCGACCCCCTGCCGTCGATCGATCGACCTCCCCAGAATTGTTAAAGGTTTCTTTTTAATGTTGGTTTTTATCCCTAACCTTTTGTAGATCTTTGGTGATTATTAATTGGATATTATGGAACTTAGAAAAGATCAGTAGGCCCTAGATGAGATTCGAATTAATTTGATTGGGATTTAATTGATTAAGAACGACGATAATTATATTGAAAGGTATTTCGGTTGCTATATTCATTTATTGGATTATAATTGGTATGCATAAGGATCAAGGATAGGTCCAGTAGTGGGGATTGAATATAACACCAGGGTAGCCTTAAGTTTACAAGAGGGTTTAATCCTAAGTGAAAAAAGATGGGTTTATAAGAGATTTGAAACTATCGGTTTTAACCTTAATTAAAGGGAGAGTTTAATTCGTAGTAATTCGGGAGATAGGACGATATGGACCAGTAGGGTATTAGTGATTTGTTACTGAATATACTATTGAGGAAAACTCATTTGAACCTTGAGTAATGAGTGAGGCTCAGGGATAATTGAATTTAAGAAGTAAAGTCATAAAATTTTAATACGTAGGATTTGAGAGATATAATGCTACGTACGGGAACTATCTTAGGGTAATGTGAGTACCTTGTTGATATTATATTATTGGTATGATAATGCCTATTTGATTGATTGATGATTTATGTGTATGACATACCTAGCTTACTTGCTATCGACGGGAGGTTTGCGCGTGAGGGCAGTCATATCCTGATGAATCCATGGGATCTTTGATTTGTCGCTCAAGAACATAGGTCTATGAAAGACTTATCGGGGAGTTGATAAGTCCGCTGACTGTGGGAACGTAGGTATGTGCGTGACCCATGGATACGAGAACTATGTTAGCCTCCAATTTGTATGCTGATGTTTATGGTTCGAGAAATCCTTACCGAACCTTTTTATCCCCTATTCGGCGACCAGCGATGATGGGACATGATAGCAGAGTAATGCATTGCACCGCAGCTGTGACTCGGGGTGCCGTATTATATATATATATATATATATATATATATATATATATATATATATATATATCTAATGAATTAGATGAATGAATGGATATATATTGTGGTTAAATCTAACTACGGTGATAATTGTAGATAACGGTGAATGGAGAAAGAGAATAGAATTAATTTAATGAATGTTTATTCTTTTTGAATTCAAAAAAGATTAATTCATATTAATGAGAAACGAATCATGTTAATGAAAAACGTATATGAATAATTATATGACGTATGGTATGGGACATACGGGGTTACGATATGGGATATAACATAATATGGAAACTAGTGAAGAGGAACCATTAACTAGGAGGTTAATAGAAAACATTAAGTGTGCACTCTAGTTGAGAAGTGAGAATAGCAAGTGAGAGTGGGATACTAACATGTACATAATAAATGCTTTATTGCACTTGTTAAATACTTGCTGTTTTCAAAATCATTTTCACATCCGGCTCTGACCCGTTTCCTTGCATATTTTATTTTCTATTGTACCTTCTATATCAGGTGTCCCGCAACAGGGACGCCAACCTTAGCAGATTATGACGAGCTATGGAGTATTGCTTAGACTCTTATCTTCATTTGATTCACAGTGCTCTTTTATGTAGGGCATGTTGCCCAAAGGAACTCAATTATCTCTTTTCTATCTGAGTCAAATACTCTTGTATTCGTGTCATCTTAATACATTTATCTATTGTTGGGATTACTGTACTGGATAATTATTTGGGAATTTTTATCCCAACTGCATTTAAATTCTTTTGTGTTACCTATTCGGTTATCAGTGTTGTAGAATAAAATGTGTTGTGTTATTATTAAACTAAAAATGGATTTTGTTGAATTAAAATTTTGAAAGTTTTTAACACCAGCTTAATTGGGTATTGGGTGAGTTGTAAATGTCTTCGACAATGATGCTAAGAATGTGACAACTGTATATTATGTTTTAATTTGGTATGGGACTGGCCACCCGGTATTTAATTAGGCGGGGTGTTACGAAGAGATGAGATATCCTCTTTCTGTGACAAATGGTGTAACCAAACAAAAAAGGATGAAATAAAGAATCTTTAAATGGATATTTATTAAATTTTTGAAGTAAAAGAACTAGATGAAAGCAAAGAAAAAAATGTAGTGTGTAAAAAAGGGGGATCACAACAAATAGTAATTTCATGCCAAGGCTAACCAACATAGTAAAACTAACCACATAGAGGAAATCGTGTATATTAATGAAGTGCGTTTTAAAAAAACCAAAGATAGTGTTTCTGAATATATATTGATGATTTAGATATTTATTTAAAGCCAATAAACCACCCCTGTAAGCCTAAGAAATAATCCTGTGAGGAACGAGCAACCGTGTAATAAGACAAATGAACGAAGTAATCTTACAGGAATTCACTGCTCCTGGGGTATAACCAGTGGCAGATCCAGAATTGTGAGTCGAGTGCGGCAAAAATTTCTTAAGAAGACTGGGGTTCGGGGGCGAGAGCCCCTGAGCTGATTTTTTGGGGTTATTTTTACTTATTTTTTTGCAATTTTTGGCCTTAAAAATGTTTAAGTTAATAATTAACTAAATTTGGATTCCTACTTTGTTCGTGATTTTTTTTTTAATATTTCAACATAATATTACCTAAACGAGTTTGTGTGTTGTCTCCTCTTTTCCGTTTAAAAATTTTCTCCATGTCTTGATTTCCTATATTGACACCAAATTTAATTTAATTTCAGACTAGAAGCATAAATTATAAATTTAATTTAATATTCATTATAAATCTACAAATCTGAGGAACAAATCGGAATAGCAAAGCAGTATAAAGGAACAAACTAAAGGAAGGAAAATGTAAATCTTCTTACCGGAGGAACAAATCTACAAAGAAGCAGAGCAAGCAAAATGTAAATATACAAATCAGAGGAACAAATCAGAGTAGCAGAGCAATAGAGAGGAACAAATCACAGGAAGCAAAATGTGAATCTGCTTACCGGAGGAACAGATCTACAAAGAAGTAAAGCAAGCAATTTTACAAATCTACGAATCTACAAATAAGTAGAGAAAGAAAAATGTAAATCTGAAAAGAAATAAAACAAGAAAATCTACAAACCAGAGGAAGTAAAACTGCCCAAACCTTTACTGGATCTGAGCTTAACCCTAATTTTTTTTTTCAAATCTGAACTGGGGCGGCCACCCCAGTTCGTCCGAACGTGCGTCCTCCCTTGGGTATAACTAGACCTTAAACAAATGTCTCATCTTAATTCTCCAAGGGAGTGATAACACTTCATCATTTATTATCAGGAATATTAGAATACGTTTGGATCGACAATAACTAACTTTGTTCGTGATTATCTTAATGACACTAAATCATATAATTTTATCGACCACACTTTCATCACTTTGATTTCCAAAATAAAGAATCAACTTTTTTACAGAACTTAAGATAATTAATTTATGCAATATTATTTACAAAGTCATTTTGAAAATTATGGATAATAGACAAAAAAATATTTAGATTCCATTATTTTTAAGGACCACAGTTCTTTGTTCATAGGCGTCCATTTACAAATAATGTCGTAGAAACCTTTGAAATCACCCACACCCCTACCAATAAGAGAAGTTGGAAAGAATGTTATTTTCCGATAAAACTTGATCTATCGGAGGTGTATAATGAAGTGGATTTTCTGGGAAAACTCTTGTTAGAATTGGGATTTGGGGATATATGGGTCTGATTGGTTATATATTATGTCAAGTAGGCTTCTTATCCATTATCCACAATGGGGATACTAAGGGAAAGTTGAAACCTAGGGCTAAGACAAGGAGACATTTTATCTCCTTACATCCTTCTTGTTTTTTCGAAAGGCCTCACCTAATTACTTGAGAGAGAGAACACTGCGTTTAAATTTCATGGATGGCGACGAGTAGAGGTTGATCGAAAGCGTTGCATTTATTTTTTGCAAATGATAATATAATCTTTGGGAGAGCTAAGAGAGAAGAAATGGAGAGAGTTATAAATATTTTGTAAACTAATTAAATGGCATAAGGACATTAGGTGGATTTTGATAAACTGGAGTGGTGTTTAGCTGAAATACACCGACTCGTGAGAGGGGGGGGAGTTAGATGATATATTGAGGATAAGGGAGAAAAAAATTCATAATAAATATCTGGGTTTACCTTTGATGGTGGGGATATAAAAAAAAGTGGTGTTTATGGGCTTTTGGCAGAGGGTGTTGAAGAAGGTTAAAGGAGGGAAATAGATTTTTCTCTATAAGTCAGGTAATTTCTTAAACTAAAGTGGTATCCCAATAATGTCCTTTCTACTCCATTAGTTTCTTCAAAATACCATATTATTTTTTTGAGAATTCAAGACCTCTTATGTGGAACATTTGGGTGGATCATGGTAAAAAATATAGAGGATTGTGCTGAATGAGTTAGGAATTTTTTTATAAACCAAATGAGAAAGGTAGGGTAGGATTTAGAGACTTTTAAGTTTTTAACATTGTTGTTTTAGCTAAACAAGGGTGACAAGTGATCACTAAACCACATTTGTTGGATAATGGAAACCAAAAAGATAAATATTTTCCATACAACACTTTTGGGGAGGTGAATAAGAGGAGTAAAGCGTATTATATGTTTGGCATACCATTTGGGATGAAAAGTAAGTGTTAAATAGGGGTGAGGTGGAGAGTAGGAAATAAGTAAAGAAAAAATGGGAGCATAAATGGTTACTAAGATCACACACTTTTAAAAATTTCACTCCTAAATCAAACGATAATGGTACCGAATTTAAAAAAAATCTCATAATCCCGAAAATAAGACAATGGGATTAGTCTTAGCTCTACTTTATTTTCTCCATGAGATGTTAAGGATATTCAAGACATCCCAATTTCAGCAACCCCATCCATCGACAAGGAAGTAGGGATTATGTGGTATAAGAAATCGACATCACCTTCTCTTAATTGGTCGGGGAAGTGAATTTTGAAAGATGTCAAACCACCTAAATTAATCATTTTATATGTCGCCTACTCTAACTTGCTACCTATTGGGGAAAATTTCTTGAAAGGAGGATAGTGCACACTATGTATTTTTGCAATGCTCATTTGTTAAATTACTAAAGATTTGTGGAATCAAAGAGAATTCATTTTTGACTAAATGGGTACCATATCATATTAGATTATAAAAATGATAGAATCCTTGTAATAACATTTTGAGTTTAACTTCACTACTCTATGGGTTGTTTTGTTGAATAAAAAAAAGTCTGGTAAAAATATATGATACTAGGGGAGATCAAGATCATTAATCGAATTGATGTCGCTGATTAGAACTATGGAAAGGTATTATTATGGATGGAAAGAAATAATAACAACCTATGATATTAGTCTTCTATAACAACACTGAATTTCCACGCCCGGTTAATCAGGCATGACATGAAATCCTTAGAGTGCTAAAATAAGGAGTGGTTGTTTGATGAATAATCCCATTTTCAGAACAAAATTCCTCAAATGGATATTCATATTCGCCTCCTCTATCACTCCTAATAGCCTTTATTGTTTTGCTTAATTGATTCTCAACTTCATTCTTATATTGTTTAAATGCATTAATAGCCTCATCTTTACTATGTAACAAATATACATAGCAATATTTTGTGCAATCATCAATAAAAGTAATAAAATACTTTTCCCCACCTCTAGTTTGAACAAATTTTAAATCACAAATATAGGTGTGAATTGAATCTAAAGGTTCAGTTATCCTTTCAATAGAATGGAAAGCTAATCTAGCTAATTTAGATTCCACACAAATTTCACATTTATGATTTTTATCAATATTAAATTTTGGCAAAAATTCCAAGTTAATTAATCTATGCAATGTATCAAAATTAACATGTCCTAATCTAGCATGCCAAATATTAGATGACTCAATCAAGTAAGAAGAACTAGCAATTTCATTCATTGAAACATATGTTTTTGGGGTTACAGTAAGAACACTGAGTTTAAAGAGCCTCTCATTTAGGTAGCCATTTCCTACATACATGTCATTCTTAGACAACACAAAATGATCACAAACAAACACAAGCTTGAAACCATTTTAAGTCAGGAGAGATCCAAAAATTAGATTCTTTCGGATATCAGGCACGTGAAGAACATTGTTGAGAGTAAGTTCCTTTCCAGAAGTCATTTTTAAAACAATCTTTCCTTGTCCCACCACCTTAGAAGTGGAAGAATTTCCTATAAAGAGGTTCTCCTCATTTTCCAAAGGCTTGTAGGTGGTAAACATCCATTTGTTTGCACAAATGTGTCGTGTGGCTCTAGTGTCCAACCACCATTCCTTGGTATTTCCAACCATGTTACATTCAGAGACCACGGCAGAAAGATTCATATCCGCCAAATCATTGGTGATATTCTCACCCTCAGTTACATTTGCATGAGGGTTATTTTTATTTTGCTTCTTAGGCTTACGACACTCGCTTGAGCGGTGTCCAGGTTTATCACAAGTGTAGCATTTTCCTTTGAACTTCTCCTTGTTATGTTTGGAAGTGCCTTCCCCATCATACTTTCGTTTGTTATTCTTAGGACCTTCAACAACATGGACCTTCGTTTCCATCGGATTCTTCCCACTTTTCTTTTGAGACTCACGGTTATCTTCTTCGATTCTCAGGCTGACCACCATCTCCTCCACATTCATCTCCTTACGCTTGTGCTTGAGATAGTTTTTGAACAATGTCCAAGATGGTGGCAACTTTATAACAATTGCAGCAACTTGGAAAGTTTCACTAATTGACATTTTTTCAGCATGAATGTTGTGGAGGATCACTTGGAGTTCTTGCACTTGCGAGATCACAGATTTTGAATCAACCATTTTGAAGTCCAAAAAATGCCTAACGATAAATTTCTTCATCCCAGCATCTTCAGTTTTATACTTCTTTTCCAAAGAATTCCATAATTCCTTGGATGTTTTTATCGTGCAGTAGACATGGTACAATGTCTTGTCCAAGTAAACTAGAATATAATTCCGGCATAGGTAGTCTAAATGCTTCCAAGCATCAACAACAGCTACCTTTTCAGCGTCATCTCCCTCTCGAATAGAGGGGAAATCTTCATATACAAACCTACCCAATTGGCAGGTAGTGAGGTAGAAGTGCATTTGTCCTTGCCAATATTTGAAGTCAACCCCAATGAACTTTTTTGGTTTCTCCCCATGTGGCATAGATACGGGTGCAGTCACATTTGTGTTGGTGACAATCAGTTTAGTAAGAGTAGTGTTCGTATTTTGCGATTCCATTTCTGTTACAAAAACAGAATTTTTATCAATGATAAAATTCATATATAATGAATTTAATCAAAACAGAATACACAATTCTGTTATACAAATTTCCCCAAATGAATTCAAAAAGAATTCTACGCAATATTCAGATTTATTTGACACAGAATTTATAAAAAAAAATTCTAAACAATAATCTGAATTGAGTTTAAAATCGAAATTTTGAAGCACTAGTTTACACTAGTCTAAATTAAATTGTGTCAAACTGTTTTTATTATTATTAAAAAAAATCCGTACAAAACATAATATAAATTTTTAATAAATAAAATAACTTAACTAAACAGATTAAAACAATTAAAATATTTCAATTTCTGTACAAAACATAATTTTTTTAAAGAAATTATAAATATAAACTCACACAAGTTTAAAAAAATATAATGTTTTATTAAATTCGTAATAAAACAATATTTTAATTCTAATTTTCTGTAAAACAGAATAATTATACTAAATAGAATTTCTGTAATTAACTAAAATTCTGTACACAATAAACAGTAGAAAAATAAATAAATTTGTCTTAAGATTATTATTCCTACTATTTAAATTTCGAAATAGTACAGAATTGTTAATAAAATAAAAATTACAAAAAGAAAAAAAAATTACAGAAAATTAAATCATTTACTTGAATATTGCAGAATTAATAATAAATTAGAGGTAAATCTGAGCCTTGTTACATAGTCTCCTTAAGACAGATTTATCTCTCCAATGTGCTTGAGTTTAAGAATAATTGTCTCCCAAGATAGAATGAATTTCCAGATTAATCAAGTAGCACAACTGTGCTTAATCACGACAAACGCAATTTCTATGTTTACTCAACCAAACAGACTGATGAATGAATGCAGAAAGAATTCTGGCAGCATTTGATTTTTGGAGGAAAATTGAAGGACGAAATTTCATTAGTTTTAATATTGGAGGGAAGAAAATGTATTTATAGTTTTGGTTCTGGCTATTGGGAATAGTCAAACCGTTTTTAACTGTCAATGATAGTTAATTTCGGTTTTAAAGCAACTACTGACTTTTGGAAATTAATTAATTCGTTAATTAATTAAATTAAAGAAGCCCAGAAAGATAATTAAATTCGACCCAAAAATTTAACCGAACCGAACGCGCGCGCGTGTGGACCTTTGACCGAAAGTCAACCCAAGAATAGCTTAGGTCATCTCCCCTTCAAAGAGTTGGGATACCCCAAAAGCATCCAAGCCTTAGTCCATCAATTGGGTTTTATTAACTCATCATTTTTCCACTACTCTTCCAATGTAGGACAAGAGTTAAAACATACCCAATACATTAACTTTCATTACTTTATGAGTCACTTTGAACACACATATATCATTCATAACTTAATGGATTTGGACATATGAATATACTACGTTAATCTCCTTGCCAAGGAGAACGCGTTCGTATATGGTTCCACAATTTTCGTGGTGTGGGTCCCACCTTAATTTGAGCTCAAAATTGTTCAAATTTTGCTGTCAAATACCATTTTTTCTAACAGTTGTCCGGAAAGACTTGAGGCCCCTGTAATTGGCAAAATGATTTTAAAAGGGAACATCTATTAGATTATTGACTTCCTCGAGAAATTCCACATATTTAGAATGAGCCTCTTTAATTTTTGAATTTTGTCCCCTATCTTCTAATATTGCCAAATAAACTTCACTTTCTTAATCTGAATAAATTAAGTGAAGCGTAGTCATAATCAAGTCGAATTTTCTGTTGCCCTTTTTCCCAGGAAAACTAATATCTCCTACATACGGTGCCACACCATCGTGTTCCTAGTTATTGAAATCATCTAGATCTAAATCATCCATTATCCAAGTTACCTGGTATTCATAATTCCCCCCACCCCCACCCCCCACACGAATAACCCTTTTTTCACATTTTTTCCTTTTTTATCAGTATCAACCATTTCTGCCTCGGTTGGCCATATTTATTCTCCTGCAAGAGGATAATGAATATTTTCAACAAGGCTCTTTCTTCAAAGGATCTGGGTTTAAAAAAAAAATTGCATGTACATTATTCCCTTCATCTAAATCCATTAAGTCCTTTTATTTTCTCACATTTAAACACTGAAATTTTGAAATCACTTCTAGATACACATTGAAATTTTTAGGGGGCAGTGCCTTTTACAAATCAACTTCGAGAACTTTCGTTATTTAGTATGGAAAGTGAGTAGATACAGAACTTTAATTGTTTGTTTCTCATGTACAAAATAATGAATCATAGGTTATTAAGAACATCATAAATTTTTAGTTGTTTGTTGCTCATTTCTGTTCATAAAGGTTGATAGGAAAGTGATTAAATACAAAAGAATGAAGCATTGTACGAACGATTGGTTGATTTTCATTTATGTGTTTGCTACATTTTGATTTGGTTTCTAAAAATAATACTTTTTCTAGCTTCAACTAAGAAACTCAACCGGGGCAAGACACTAGGAAAGTGGTATAGAAAATTATATGAAAAAGTGTCAAGCTCCAAGTGGAACTCCCGAAAAACTTCGGGGCACCAGTGGGTGAACATGCTACTTCTTTTACACAACAAATCGGAGCATAAATTAGGAATGATTCACCACTCCAAGGTGTTAAGTATTGGGATCAAATTAATTTCGCGAAAAATTGGCAATAATACAGAGAGTCGGGGTATAGTGAATCTAGTTATATCTTAAATTAATTACTCAATTAAATCGATAATAACTGTGTTTGAATTTGCGCTCATAGGATAAATTTTATATTGAGGGTTATGACGACGATGAGATGGTTAGGAGAGCCATAAACAAAAAAATTCATTGAAGATACACAGAGTGGAGGAGTCGTATGTATGCATACTACCAAGTGTTGCTGGAGCATGATGTCTACCTGAAAAACATGCCATACGATGGGGTTGATAAGAAGGATTGGGAGTATATAATTAATGAGGTTTGGACGGATGAGGCTTTCTTGGTAACCTCTTTACGTTTTACATGATTATGTTAAACAAGAGGATAACATATAGACACACACACACACACACACACACACAAATATATATATATACACACACAAAAAAAGCGATCAAACAAAAATAAGGAAGCGCGCGCACAATTGACTTTGAATAAAGCTTCAGGGTTAAAGTCATTTGTAGCAACGATGACCACTAAGGTGACACATTTTAAATATATACCATTATTTATTCATTCATCAATATTTATAACTTGTAATTTTTGAAACTAGGCAGTGATACCTCATAATGTGGACTTCTTTAAGGAAACACATTGGAGTAAGAAAAAGAATGATTGGATGAATGAGAAGTGTAAGGAGAAACACGTAAGTGTACTACATGCATTGTTGTTTATTGGTTATAGTTAACTTTTCAATAGATCTAATTATCTAGGTTTCACAGTAGGAGGTTGAAAATTTGAGAAATATATGTTCACAGTCAAATGCACTCCAATGTCAAAGAAAGAGATATCGATAAAAGTGCTCGATAAGAAGTCGGGCTATCTAAGAGGTTTCGGGGTGGGACGAAAGCCCTCTTCCTCTTGTATCACCACTGCACTGTCAACGTCACAACAACAACAAATTCAGGCACAACGACAACAAATTGAAACTCAAAACAAAACAAAAATGAAGACTTTAAGACTTACACGATACAGTTATTATTTGAACATGGGATAGGTCCAAGACATGGTGGTTGGGAGACCTCAAGCCATCCAAGTACACAAGGCATGTACTCAAGACCTTTTTTTTTGTTCCATTTTCTTTCTTTATTTTTGTTCTTTTATTTAAAAAAACATTTCCCGATACAAAGGAGGAGGCTACTAAAATATAAAAATGTAAAAAGGAGGGGATTGCCATAAATGTAAAAAAGTGGAGGGGGCTTCCATAAATGTATAAAGAGGCGGAGGGGAGGGGCTTCCTTGGGGGGATGGGGTGGTGTGGGGATTCCATAAATAAAAAAAGGCAGAGGAAAGGGGCTACCATAAATATAAAAAAAGGAGGGGAGGGGCTACATTGTGGTGGGGTCGGGGTGGGGTTGGTCTGCCATAAATATCAAAAGGAGGAGGGGGTCCAATACGAGTGGTAGACGATGATGTTATCAAACTTCAACTTACTATGAACTATAAGTACGAAATTATCTTTACATTTGAAAATGTAAACATTAATTAATCTAGTCTTGAGTGGTGATCAATGTCCATTACATTTTATTTTTCGATTTTATTATAAATGTTTCGTAGTTACACATTTGTATATCTAACATTTCACTTGTTTATTGTCATTTGGTGAATTTGTTTCATTCCTTTATACAATGTAACACTTGAGATTTATTTTTGTAGCTAACCAATAAAGATTGATCTTATAAAAAATATAGATGAGTATACATGCTCATGCATAGGTGAAAATTCGTACTTTTTGTTAAAGTGTTCTATTATTCAAATAATATTTTAATTTAGTTGTTATTTTATGTTTTTACATGACACTGGTTGATTTTAATTGTAGGTATAAATGGTTTTTTAAAGGATGAAGTATAATTTCAAGGAGGAAGACGTTATTGTATAATATGATAACCACAAACACTAGTTTATTTTACGTTGAAAGGATGGAGACCTTTATTTTTGCAACTATGATGTGTAGACGTCGATATTTATTTTTCGTTGATGAAACATTTGGTCAAGTAAGATCTTTGTTAGTGCGTTTTTGGTTGGTTCTTTTTTGGAAAATGGATTAGTTGTAATGCAAATTTCAAAATCAATGATATGTCTTTTTATTTTGTATAATTTTGTTGTTCATTATTTTGGGTTGCATAAGTCTAATGTTTTGTGAAAAATAATTAAGATCAAATAAATTTATCTTCACATAATGCTAACTATTGTATTGGAATTATTTTTCATATTTATCATTAGTACATCCGAGTTGCAAAAAATTATATTAAACAATTATAATAGATTCTAAGATACATTTCGTATGTCGACAAAATAGATCCGCATCATAGCATTAGTGTCGCGGAAGCTATACTAAAAATAATTAATAAAAAAAATGAATGGGTCGTAGAAAGTATAACCATTTTGCGTCATGTTTGAATTACTTCGCGGAAGGCTTTCCCCGTCAAGGCAACTACAACATCTTCGCGACACACCAGCCTATGTCGTTGAAACTATTTTGCGATAGAAAATAAACTTTTTGCAACATGTGTCTGATGTCGCTAAACGTGTGTTTTCTTCTAGTGTTTGTTTGATTTATTTATGTTTTAGTAAGTGATTGATCCAAGTGACCTCCATGACAGAGTAAAGGGTGAGGCATCTTATATTCCTTACAGTAATGAAGGACTGAGAACCGTTGAAGTGGCGAAACTAGTGGTGCAACAATAACCTATAGATAACGTGGAAAAAATATTACATGAAGTGGCATAACTAGTGGAATAAGAGAGAAGTAGAGCACATGGTGGAGAAAAGGGATAAATTACATGAGAGATCCATGAAGTTAAATCCTCCATCAATTACTTAAAGTACTAATCCATTAAGGGAACAAAAGGTGGATTAGAAAGATGAAAATAATATTCAATGTGATAAAAGTGCAAAATGACCAAAAGATTTTGTTGGAAACCTTTAGGTTAGAGGATGATGCAAAGTTATGGTGGGATGCTACATAGAGGTTACATGCTACATTTGGGGGAGTGGTGCCAACAATTCATCCACAAATTATAGGAAAGAGGTTTATGAATGTTTTAATCGAAAAATATTTTCCAAGGATTTATAGGCAGGAGAAGGAAGAAGAATTTACCAAGATGAAGCAGTGGAAAAGCATGAAACTTTATTCATATATTTATTTAGATTTGAACATAATTTTGTGAGGACAAAAAAATTAAATGTACCTAGTTTTAAACTGGATTAGATGCAGATATGAAAACCTTGGCTGCTAATATAAAGATCACAAGCTATGTGAAAATGGTGGATATGGTTATGATGTTAGAATAGTCAATAGAAGAAAAGCAAGTTGAACATTCAAAGAAATCTAGACATGGTACAAACTAGCATGGATAGAATATAGGAATATCCATTCAGAATGTAGCACGAGGGGGATCTAATGGTCAAGAATTTAAAAATACTAAAAGTGCACATAGAAGATTCCAGGCTCGAGGTTGAATGATTAGGATGAGTTAGTCAGAAAATGCATTTGTTTTGTGACCGAGGCCCATTTTTATTATATACGTGGTTGTGAAGGGCATATATCTCAAGAGTGTATAATAGTTGTGATGACACCCTTATGTTTCCATTTTCATCAACCAAGGAACATGAGCAAGAATTATCTGGTAATGGGAGCTACATATTCAGTTTAAAATATGATGGTAGAAGGTAGGAGTTTTTATACAGAATGTACATAGGGGATAGAGGGGGTAGGTCTCAAAGCAAGGTCAGGGCAGAGTTTTGCAAAAACGTAATGAGATATACAATATACACCTAATGTGGTGATAGGTACACTTCCCATTAATGATAAATGTGATTATGTGTTGATAAATCCTGGATCTACACATCATTTCATGCTTTTACTTTATCAGTTGTATCATAATAAACGATTATCATTATTAGATTGTGGTTTAGCTATTGTTACTCCGGTAGGGGAACTGAGTTTTATTGATAGTGTGTGTAGGGAGTGTGTAGTATGAGTAGGTGAAAAGGAGTTATTGGTTAGCTTATTACCTCTTGACATGCATGAATTTGATGTGATAATGGGTATGGATTGGTTGGCCTACTATCATATCTGTATAGACTACTTTAGAAAGGAGGTAGTGTTTTGGTTACCGAGTGAACCTGAATTTAAATTTATTGAAGACCGAAATGTCACTTCAATATCTTTGATTTCTACTACAAAATCATATAAACTGCTAAGGAAAGGGTGTCAGTGTCATCTTGCTCATGCGGTGGACACGCGACAAGAAGCTAAAAAACTATCAGATATACTTGTGATTAATAAGTTTGTGGATATCTTTCTAGAGGAATTCCTAAGGCTAGCATCGAACCGTGAGGTAGAATTTTTGATTGAGTTGGTACTAGGAACCACATTGATATCTATTATACCATGTCATATGGAACCTGCATAATTTAAATAGCTACTAAAAATAAAGTTCCAAGATTTGTTAGACTGTGGTTTTATGCGTCCTAGTGTATCACGTTGAGGAGTCCCAATATTATTTGTGAAGAAGGAAGATGAAACCATGAGACTGTGCATTGGTTATCATTAGTTGAACAAGGTGATGAACCATAAAAAATACCCACCACCCCACACATTGATGAGTTTTTTGACACCCCGAATAATAAATTATTGGGTGACCAGTCCTATATCAAATTAAACATGAATCTCATTTGGTTCATTCTTAGAATTACTAACAAAAATATTTTTAAAACATATTAACCACTCAGTATTAAAAAAGAAATGGTGCCAAATTTTATCTTTTTATCAAACAACAACAACAACAACATTCGGATGAATATAATTTAAACCATTCATTCAATCACTGAGTCAAACCATACTGAAAATGAATAAATACAATCTTTGTCGAATAAACCACCGGCTAGAAAACCCTAAATCAGAAAAATATAAACCACCAGAATAATAAGCTGAGCACATCATCTGACTGAAACAAATGAAAGAACTAGTGCGATATGGTTAAATGAAATACTGACTGCATCCTACTGTAGGAATGAAATAACTGAAGCGGCTAAGACTAAATCTTGTAACATCCACATATGGCACAGCTACGTAACCCTGGAATGGAAACAATTCTGGCCTCCCCATGGATGGACATCCAAAAGGCTTTGAAAATATTTTTTAGCAAGGGTTAGAGCCCAAAACATTTTGAAAATATTTAGTAAGTGATTAAAATGCAATAATTAAAATGCATGAGTTTTCTTCATATTTAAGCTAGTGTCGCACTTCCTTGAGGACCTACTCACCCCCCAACTATTGTGCATACCTAACGCTTTTCTTTATAACCCACCTAGTCATCTACCCCGTAACTAGTGCTTGTTATAACTCCTTCCTGACATACTACTCTAGCTCGCGTATGTTTAATATATGATTCATAAGTTATTTCTCACATTAACTTAACTGATCATTTTCCATTTAAAGCCATACAACATTCTCAGTAGTTATATATAACAATACAGTTCACTTCATGTATTTTACCCATATATAATTATCTGAACTATATGTATGTATCATCATATTACAACATTCACACGCAAATCGTAAATATATAATCATGATCCCGAGTAGACACTCACCAACTGTTCTCTACAATGCTATCAATCCAGGTATACTCATCCACCTTGACACCCTAACACAGTTAGCTCCCCTAATCAGTGAAACAAAATAAACGCAACAGAGGCGGTCAAAGTTCCCTCCATAAATGAGACTGAATCATACCCAAGACGTCACCCCTAACTATGGACGCTATGACTTGGGGACTATACTCGCCCTGCTCCTCAAGCTAGGGATTCACCCACATGACGCAACCTCATATGATAGTATAAGAGGGGTATGTATTCCTATAAATATTATTCACACCAATATTTATAAAGCACACACACACACACACATATATATATATACACACACACACACATTACACAATCACCGCACATATATATTTTATTAATCTCGGCTACTCCGTGCATAATTTACCGTAACACTAGCCTAGCGTTCCCTAGTCTATAGAACGACTTGTAATTTAAATAATTCTCACATTTATTTATTTATCAGTCGCATTGTGCCACCCAACTAAATTACCCAGACTCTTTTCTTCGGTCTAAAATTTCATCTTGTAGAACTTATTCATCAAATTCTAAGTTATTATTCGTACATAGTATGTTTCTCTCGAATACTTACTGTACTTATTACTTACGATTTTTACTCACTATCGTATTTATATGAATTTTCACACAACTCTAAGGGACCTAGTTACCCCTTCATTATTTTTTAATATCTATTTCCATCGTCACTACTAGTCATAAACATAGGTTCACTCATCACTACGTCACTCATCTCGAATTTCATTCATTTATCAATTACGGATATTTCTTAATTATCCCAATACTTACTTGTCTTACTATATGTAAACCTAATCTCTACTTTAGGCCTAATGTCCATATTAGAGAACAACAATCACAATCAATCAATCTAGGCAATCTCCAAAGGAATAACAACTAAAAATAACATTTCTTAAACATAGCCCCACGAATCTGTCCAGATTTTTAAAATGAGTTTTGCGACATTTCGGGGCCGTTTTTGGAGAAAACGTACCAGAGAACAAAGTGCAAAAAATTTGATTTTCTACGAGGCTTCGTGAACAGAATAGCCATTTTCGGAACCAAAACATCAAAAACAGTTTCTAAAATGACAGTTTAATTTACCCATTTTCATAGAGTTCTTCAAATTCAATAAGTTGTTATACAATTCAATCCTACCCATCAAAACCCAATTTAGATATCAAACCAACCCAAAAACCATATAATTTTATCACACATACTATGATATGAATTGAAATATACAATTAATTTAAGAGAAAGTTTAACCACTTGCCTTAAAGGGTTCGTAGGGTCTGAATCCTTTGGTGCAGATGATGATGATTTGATGAAGATTGCATACACTTGTTCTTTATTTTGGCTCCCAAGGGTTCTCCAATTTCTTCCTTCTTTTCTCCTCTAAATATTTAGGTTTTCTAAAATGAGCTACGACTGCCACACCCTCTCACTTTTAGGGTTTAATAAGTCAATCCCATTTTTAGGCTTGTGGGCTTTACTAAATTGGCCCAAACACTCCGTGTGGGCTTGGTTATGCCTCAAAATGTCCCAGGAGCCATTTACCACACTCGGGTACTCTTTTTCGACTATTTCAGCCTATCCGGAATCAACCGTGCACTCATAATTGTCATCTGAATTATTTTATAACATCTTCCAATTTTTTATCTAAAAATACGACACAAAAATAATTCGATTAATTAAGTCTTAATTCGCCAAAATAAATAAATCCTCAAATTTAAATAGATTTTGCAAGTCATAAATTTAATTTCTCCTAAAAATAATTTAATTAAAAGTCCTCAAAATTACGGGGTGTTATACTTGTTTGATCAGTTTTAAGGAGCTACAATATTTTCAATGATTGATCCGAGATCTGGATATAATCAGTTGAAATTAAGAGATTGTGCCTAATCTAAAACTACTTTTCACTCGAGGTATGTCTATTATGAATTTCATATCATTTCATTTGGGTTAAAAAATGCACCATCCATATTCATGGACTTAAAGAACCACATATTTCACCCATATGTGGATTCTTTTGTTATTGTCTTTATTGATGATATTTTGATATATTCCCTTCGTAGGAAGGAACATGAACACCTTCTACGGGTTATTTTGGAAACCTTGCAATATAAGTAATTATATACTAAATTTATTAAAGGTGAATTTTGGATCGATAGAGTAGTGTTTTTGGGGCATGTTATTTCTACTGATGGTATTTGTGTTCATCCCAAGAAGGTGAAAGCAGTAATGAATTGGAAAAGGTTAAGTAGTGTGATAGAGGTACGTAACTTTTTGGGATTGACTAGATATTACATGAGATTTATACTAAGGTTTTATTTTATTGAATTGACATTGACTAAGATTACCAGAAAGGAGAACTGGTTTGTGTGGAATGATGATTGTGACCAAAGCTTTGAAAATTTAAAGGGTAAGTTACCATCAACTGCAATATTGACTATTCCAATAGATACATAAGGTTTAGTTAAGTATAGTGTTGCCTCATATAAAGACTCGGTTGTGTATTGATGCAGTATGGAAAGGTAATTGCGTTTTCTTCTTGACAATTAAAGATACATGAATGCAACTACCCTACACATGATCTGGACTTAGCCATAGTCGTTTTTGCACTAAAGATTTGGTGGTATTACTTATATGATGTTAGTTGTGATATTTTTACTGACCATCAAAGTTTAGAATACTTGTTTACTCAGAAAGAGTTGAACTTAAGGCAAATGAGGTGGATAAAACTTATAAAAGATTATGACCTCAAAATACATCACCATTAGGGTAAGGCTAATGTTATTGCAGATGCTTTAAGTAGAAAGTCTATACGTAGAGCATCTTTTATTTATTATATTTGAGTTAACCCACTAAGAGAGTTATCTTTGATGATGGTGGAATTAATTTTAAATTGTTCTTATGGAATAATATCACATTTAAATGTTAGACCTATTATGATAGGCTAGATATGACAATCAAGATGAGGAGATATATAGTTGGAAAAATTATAGACAATATGCAAAAGAATTAACAAAATTAATTTTCTATTAATGACGATGACGTCATTATATATGATAATCATTTGTGTGTTCCTAATGTGCCTAATTTAAGGAGAATAATTTTAGAGGAATCCCATTGTTATTTATATGTTATGCATCCAAGTAACACAAAACTTTATAAATATTTGTAATAATGTTATTGGTGGCCAAGAATAAAACATGAAATTGTAGATTTTGTTGCTAGATGTCTAGTTTGCCAACAAGTGAAGACGGAGTAGCCGAATCCTAGTGGTTTACTACAGTCCTTAATTATTCATTGGAAATAAAAATATGTTACCACAAATTTTGTTATTGGTTTAACAACATCATCACGAGGGTTTGATTCTATTTGGGTTATTATTGATAGATTAACTAAGTCTGCACATTTTCATGCTGTTAAAACCACTTACTCCATGAATACATATGCCAAAAGATATGTGGATGAGATAATTAGATTGCACGGTGCACCTATTTTTATTATTTTCGATCGAGATCCTAAGTTTACTTATCATTTTTTTCTAGTTTGCAATTAGAGTTGGGAATTAAATTAAAATTTAGTACAACTTTTCATCCTTAAACCCATGGGCAGTCAGAAAGAATGATCCAGACACTCGAAAGCATGTTACGAATTTGTGTATTAGAGTTCAAAGGCAATTAGGATGAGCAATTTCCACTAATAAGTTTGCCTATAATAACAAATAGCATTCCAATATGGAAATGGCTTCTTATGAAGCATTGTATGGGAGACACTGTAAAACACTAGTATGTTGGACTAAAGTATGGGAACGAAAACTACTTGGGCCAAAAGTTATGTAGCAGACTACTGAGAAGATAATGCTTATTATTAATCACTTAGGCTCAAAGAAGACAAAAAATATATGCAAACAATCGAAGTAAAGAATTGGAATTTGAGGAGGGTGATCGAGTATTCTTACGTGTTTCACTTTAAAGAAGGATTATGAGATTTGGGAAGAAGGGAAAATTAATTCTTAGGTACATTGTCCCTTATAAGATAGTGAAATGACTTAGAGTTGTAGCTTATAAGTTGGCATTACCACCAGAATTATCTCGAATACATGATTTTTTCATATATCGATGGTGCGTAAGTATGTACTAGATCCTTCACGTATGTTTATTTCACAACCAATAGAGCTTCAAGATAACTTGACTTATGTGGAATAACCAATAGTTATTCTAGATCGAAAGGAGCATGTATTAAATAACAAAACCATTTCATTATTTAAGGAAATTTAGAGGAGTCATAACGTATAGGGGCAACCTAGGATGGAGAGGATAATATGAATAAACAATATCCTTATATGTTTTGTAAGTTTCTTGTGTGTTAAATTTCGAAGGTGAAATTTCTTTAGAGGGATAAAATTGTAATGCCCTAAAACCTGATTAGGAATATTATTTGCGTAATTGATTATATGCTATAATTGATAAGGTTGATGATGGGTATTAAACATTTTCATTATCATGTTTAGAGAGTGCCTACTCACGTGATATATATGTTGGTTGCATTAGATTCTAATTGGACTTATGATTAATGACAACATGTTTTAGACTATATGATTAGTTATTTCACTAAATGTATTATAAAGTTTTTTTTATGCATTGTTATGTTTATAAAAGTAAACATGGGTGTTGCTGTGAAATTGGTGAGGTTTGGTAGCCAAATGTATAAGTTTTGAAAATTTGGGTAGATTTTACATCCCTATTAGATCCCAGTTTAAGAAAAGTAAAGTTATGATTTGGTAAAAATATTAAATGTAAAGTTATAAATATCTGAATTATCTACGAGTGGACATAAACGGGTCAAATGACGGAATTGTAAGTTACAATTGATTTACGAATAGAGGATGAGTCTGCCATAAGTTAAAATATTTTTATTAAATCTTATTTTATGAAATCATATGCGACCACATTAAATATGACCATATGACAACATGACCATGTTTTGGCTAGTTAGAAATCAGATCTCTATCATCTTCTTCATTACATATCATAAGGTTTATGATTTGTAATAAATAAGCTTGAGGAGAGAGAAAAGAAGAGTTAAGGAAAAGTTATTTGGAAAAATTATCACAAATCAAGGAGTTCTTATAAGCTAATTGTATTTTTATTAAAGTCGGTAATATGAATGAGTTCTATAATTTGTATATTTTTATTTCTAATTTGGAAAAGATTTAAATGATTCCCATTATTCCTAGAGAGAGAGAGAGACAGAGAGAAGAAAGGTTTGAAACCATAGTTGAGAAATTATACTAGGAGGATAATAGTGAAACTTGAAAATCCTAGATTTGAATCATCATCTTGTGAGAGTTTTATTTTATGAGATTTGTGTATGTGATATGCATATATTTTTACAAGAGTTACTATTTTTTAATGAATTAAAGCCTAAAGTAGAGATTAATTATGCTTAATTGTATTATGTTATGTTCTAATGTCCTGTTCTGAACCTAGTTGTGTTCAAAGCGGCATAACTCATTGGATGCTTAAAAAATTCAATTGATTCGAGTTGGAGATATTAGCTAACATATAGTAGTATAACATATTATATGATGATCATAAAATAATGTTTGGTTTGGTCTAGGTGTTATTTTAAAGTTGAAATTTTGTTGTTGTTTTTCTACATAAATAACTTGAAAAATATTATAGTAAAATGGACATAACTCTCTCTAGAAAATTTAGAATTTCATTACTTAAATTATTTTAGAACCTTAATATGTCGGGTTTTATATAATGTAAAGTAGAATATCTAATTCTTTTTCGATTTATTTTAGATTGATCAACTAATGTGATAGGTGACTAGATTTAAGGTTATTTTGTGTATTATAATACTAATGACGTTAAATTGATAGGTGGGGAAGAAACTAATACTACCATACAAAAGAAGTATATTTTATACTACAATAATTACTTACTTTGAGGTAATTGATTTGCCTTATGATTTTTGAATTCTTATACTTTTACATGAAAATGTATAGTCAAATACTTGTGTTGAGATGATCGTGTAAAGATGTTGTATTTATGGTCCATATACATATGATTAAAAATATTAAGTTAACTTATCTAATTATATGGACTATGGTGGGTCCTAGAGAAACTAGTGATCCCATTTATAATTAGAGAATCCCACTTAAGATTTTGTGTACTCAAGCCAAAAATAAAGGAATGTGGTGGTCTTTATAAACTGCGACGGGTTAACTAAACTGTAGAGGGTCCGAGCTTGCGAGAGTCCATAATTTCTACCTGTATTATATTTAAAATATTTATTTAAACATTTTATATGCGTGGTGTGTGTATATGGTCATTCACTAAGATTTGTAGCTTACACTCCTATACTATTTTGTTCCAGGTATGCTTATTATATGGAGTTCACTCCCAAATTAGGACTTATAAATGGGAGAGTGAAGGGTATGTAATATGGATTGAATATCAACAAATATTTTGTAAATATAAAACTAAAAAACTTATTTAAATAAAGTTATTTTGTACTTCGTAAGTTATATTTAAATTTAATGATATTCTTATTTTGTACTTAGTAAGTTATATGTAAATGTAGTTATGCTTTCATATAATCGTGCCTTTGGAGGAAAAAAATCGTTTGTTATTTTCTATGAGATTACAATTAAATTAGTGTAAAAGGGAATTTATATGCATTGTAAGGATGATTTTAACTTAATTAAGGCTGGGTGTGACACTTTAACTCGTTACTCTCTAAGCTCAATATATAAATACGACCATAGGATACCACTCACTCACGCATTTACCCATTCTAATTGAATCCTAACATTGGATGTAAATACAACATTACAAAGGTCATGTATTTGAACCTACGTAATTATAATACATATTAACTAAGTTTGTTATCTTCATAAACCAGGTGGAAATATCCTAAAAGAAAGTCCAACCTAATATCACCAATCCAAAATTTTAATCGCATGCACCGTTTAGTAGATAATTTATAAAAAAATTAAAAAAAAAGAGAAAAATACGAAACTTAGACCCATACGTTCGTAATAACAAAAATGCACAATTTTATGTTCCGGATCGATTCAATTTTGGGCAGAATTTGAAAAATCCCAAGAACAAAGATGAAGTCTCAAAACCTCCATTAATACCAAAACCAAGCACCAAAACAGTACCCAATCAATACCAAAACAAAATTTAAGTATGGACACATGATTCTAAATATAAATACATAGTAATAGAACTAAAATTAAAATTATCTTAAGGCACGTTTATCACTAATTCCAGAACTAAAACTAAAATTGACATGGAAAAAATTTATAATAACGGATCTCATCTCAAATCATCGATTAAATCTCAAATCTACATCATTTAGTCTGATAATCTTATGATCTGTTGATCAAAGTATAAGTATATAATGAATGACATATTTATAATACTTCTAATTAATCCAAATCTTTATCATAATCAGTCCTAATTTAATTAATCCCTAAACATGCCTCAATATTCAAATTTTAAAAAGGGAAGAACATATATTCTAAATCAATTGAATATTTTATTTGAGTATTGTAGGCTACTCATTCCTGAAAATCAAAGAACACATGGTGTAGGCTTGAATCCTCGTGTTTTGTCCTCCTTGGAATTTTCTCTGCTTTGACCAAAAACCCATGGACTCTAGGGTTTACCTTTCCTTAGAATAAATGGTAATTAATGACCCTTAAATATAATTTAAAACTTAAGTTCCCTCACCTCCATTAAATGGCTATTTTCAGACCACCAAATGGGCAAAAAATACAACTCGAATTGACCCGAAACTCATACTAAGTATATAACTACCCCAAGACCCAATTTAAAGAGGCAAAAATATATAAACGTACATATGTGTCATCCTAAAGTCTAGTATAAAGGATACTGCCCACAACACATGGTAACAACTCACAACGCCAATAAATTATTCGCTTAATTATTCTATGTGTACAAATCATCCACAATCATATAATTAATATCACTAATTAATTATGCTAAACACATGTTATAAAAATCATACTGCATGAAAATTTGAATTATTATCTAAATTAAGACAATTTATTATTACTAAACCACACAAATAATAATTAGTCCCATTTATCAATATATTTCTCACCTATTGAATAATAAATATAGTCCACAAAAATACGATGTATTATATCTTCACCGACAATAAAGAATCTCAACGTAATAATGTTTTCTAACATTTCAGCCATAGGTATAAGCGAAGTCATTATGGACAATAAGGGAGACTTCTTAGCGGGCATCTCATAGTGTATATGCTAACCTTTACAAATGAAGGATGTAGAGGCATAAACGATGGTAATAGTAACTGATTTTGTCATTTAGGTTGGGGTTTTCCACTTTGAAAATAAAGGTAATTATTTTAACGTTTTAACTCGATTACAAAGATATCATGAGGACTAGTCCAACAGTGAAATTTATATAGAACATATAAAAAAAAGCTTCAGTGAGGACATAATTTATCTTTTATGTTTGTTAAATGTATTCTAAGTCTGGGAGTGGTTTTTCTATATTGTTTGAAAAATTACCTAAATTCTTATTTGTATCTATTTTTGAAGATGAACCTTGCTTTCTTTTTAATTATATGGCTTAGTTATTTATTAAAAAATATATAATAAGCAGGGTCCATATACTAATTCAAAATAATAAATGGCAAGTCCGAATACTGATTTAAAATAACAAAAGTATTAAAGAAATCTGAATTAAGAACTTCCACATACATCTTTACTATTAATAAATCATAAGTAAAAATATTGTTATAAATTTCAAGAAAAATTGCACCTAGCCCCTTTAACTATCTCAGGTTCATGAATAACCCCTCTAAAAAAAACTCAGCCCATTAACTATCAATTCATTACAATTAATGTAACTAATTGAGTCCCCTCCATTTTTATACAAATTACCTGAAATACCCCTCACCAAATTTAAAAATCCAAAAAAAATAAGTTACACAAAACTTAAACCTAACCTCTCTCTTTCTCCGTCTTTGTCTCTCTCTCTCTCTCTCTTTCTCTCTCTCTCTCTCTCTCTCTCTCTCACACACACACACACACACACACACACACACCTCACGAAACCACCGCCTTCTTCCTTCTACCCAACCACAAAGTCCACATCACCACCTAAACCGCAATAACCATCTTTTGCCTAACCACCAACCCAATATCCAGGCCAGAGCCCATCGCACAAACACTGGAAAAAAGCCATTGCATTAACCCAAAAACAATGACAAACCCAACCACTACCACCACCAGAAGAGAGACAATACACCCAATCTCCACCTCAAGCCATCATCTCCAAAGCTCCATCAAACCATACACCAAATCCATCGCTTGATTTTAAAACCACACATGAGCTTTTGAAACTGCCCAAGCTTTGAAAAAATGAGATTTTAAAACGGTTTCAGCATTCAATACAACATCTCCCAAGGTCCACCACACCCAAGCTTGATTTCAAAACCACCTCGACCACAATCCATCATCTCCCCATTTCTTTCCTTCCTCAAGTCCAAAATCAATGGAGACCTGGTGTAGTGGTGTTGACCATGGGTTCAATGGGTTATTTTGGTGGTTCTGGTTCACTATTTAGGTGGATAGGATATGGGGTATATGGTGGTGCTGATTGTTTCGGGTGTGGTTGTTGTTTTAATGGCAGTGGGTATTGGTGGATTTGAGTTGTGTTGATTGCTAAGAGATGTGGGGGTCTAAATTTTGTATTTATTTTATTTTATTTTTTATTTGCTTTTCATTTTTAAATTGGGGGAGGGTTATTTTAGTCAATTTGTGTAAAAAAATGGAGGGAACCCGGTTGGTGGGATCAATTGCAACAAGCTAAAGGGGTGAATTTGTAAATTGTTTTTTTAGAGGAGTGACCTGCATACTCGAGATAGTTGATGGGGGACAGGTATAGTTTTTCCCAAATGATTCTTATGAAATAGTAGCACAATTTAATGTTAGACCTATATTGATAAAGTGGACACGACAATCACAGGTAAGAGATACGTAAATGGAGAAAGTTAGTGATAATATGCAAAAGGATATAGCAAATAAATTCTCTATTCATGATGGTGACATCATTATGTACGATAGCCATTTGTGTGTACCTAATGTGCCTAATTTAAGGAGAATAATTTTAGAGGATACCCAGTATTATTTATATGTTATGCATCTAGGTAACATAAAACTTTATAAAGATTTGAAACAATGTTATTGGTCGTCGGGAATGAAACACGACATTGTAGGTTTTGTTATAAAATGTCTAGTTTGCCAACAAGTGAAGATAGTGCATCAGAAGCCAAGTGGTTTACTACAGTCCTTATCGATTCTTGAGTAGAAATGGGAACATGATACTCTCTCTCTCTCTCTCTCTCTCTCTCTCTCTCTCTCTTCCCCTTCCTTTATCTTTCTCTCTTCTCTCACGAAACCACAACCTTATGCCTTCTACCTAACCATAAAATCCCCATTTACCCGCCAAGCTGCAACCATCATCTTATGCCCAACAACCAACCAAATACCCACAGCCAGTGCCCATCGCACAAACACCGAGAAAAACACATTGCTTAATCCTGATAGCCATGACAAACCCAACCACTACCACGAGAAGAGAGACAATACACACAACTTCCATCACAAGCCATCATATCCCAAGCTCTATCAAACCATATACCAAATCCATCACCTAATTTTGAAACCTAGACTTAATTTCAAAACAACACACGAGCTTTCAAAACTGCCCAACCATTCCACACAGCATCTCCTAAGTTCCACCACATCTGAGCTTGATTTCAACTCGCCTCCACCACAATCCATCATCTCCCAGTTTTTTTCCTTCCTCAAGTCCCAAACTAATGTAGACCTGGTGTAGTCGTGTTGGTGGTGGGTTCAATAGGTTGTCTTAGTGGTTCTGGCTCACGATTTAGGTGGTTGGGATATGGGGGACATAGTAGTGCCGATGGGCTTCGGTAATGGTTGTTGTTTTAATGGCAGAGAGATATTATGTTTGAATTTTGAATTTAAAATTTTTTGTTTTCTTTTATTTTTTATTTGTTTTGGATTTTTAAATTGGGTGAGAGATATTTTAGTCAATTTATGTAAAAAATAGAGGGAACCGATTGGTGGGCTTAATTGCAACGAGTTGATAGTTAAGAGGGTGAGTTTATCGGGCATTAATTTTCAGGATATGACCCGCAAACCTAAGATAATTGAAAGGAGATAGGCGCAATTTTTTCCAAATTTAAAAATATATATAAGTTTGAAAAAAGTGGGATAATGGATGAGCGACAATTCTAAATTTGAAAATATGTATATGATTTCCAATTCCATCATAATTGTTTTTGAAGAAATAGGAAATAAGAGAATTCAAAAAGTGAAAATTTTAATATGACAAAATAATAAAAAATTCTACGCGGGAATGAAAAACTTAAAAGTTGAAAAAAACTAAACATTTTCATGTACATATTAAATACTACAACAACGTAAATAGTAACCTTAGAGTTGTATGTGATTCTTTTAGCATATTAAGTGCTCAAGTGAGACTAATTACAAATTTTTTGAGGGACTAAACAAAATTATTTCAAATTTTAAGATAAAAATTATTTTAATGTTAAAATTTGGGATTAGTATCGGTCCCACATTAATAATTTATTAAAATGGTTCATTAATGTTGTCCTTAAAAAATATACAATATGATGTTTAGTTTAAAATATTTTTAAAGATAACTTTCAATCTACATTAATGTTATTATCATCGTCCTAATGTCACTAGTTTATGTCAAACTAAAAGTAATTTTTAAAATTTGTTACTAAAATTAAATTATGTTTTTCCCTGCGAAATTACCCTTTTAATTTAATGTATTCCAAAAATATGTGCAATGAAAGTATTATGTTACATCATGATGATGTAATGCTTTACTCACTCGACAATGATGATGTAATGCTTACTCAACTAAGTATTCACTCAACAATGATTTTGCTATCACCATGAATCTTTAACTGCTTTCCCGCCTCCTTTGGCAAGTAGTTAGTTATTACCGACATAAAGATTCAACTCAATTTTTTTTCAATGTCTTTTTGTGATACAAGCTTGGATTACAATGACATTCATACCTCATTTTCATGGGAAATGTTTGTTGGGTTAATTAGTATTAGTCCCTTGAACTTTACTCATTTAACACTTCACCTTCTCGTTCTCACTGTGTCAAAATTATAATAATATTATTTTGGGCAATTTACAATTGGGCTTGTTGTTGATAATTTTTAAACAATTAAGAATAATTTACTATTAGGTATACTTGTTGTTCCACTAGCGTGAACTTTTACAAAAGAAGAATTAAAACATTTATTTCAAGTGTTTAGAATTTATTTACAGAAAATCTAAGAGTACTTTACTATATTATTTTTTATGAAATTGTAGTCACGTGTTCGCCAATGAAGGTATTTTTTTTTTTAAAAACTGATATAATTTTTTTTGTTTGTTTTTAGTTCAAACACAATGTATACTCTAGCCCACCATTTAAGACCAATTAAAACCAAAAGGTCATGCTCACGCAATTGCACCCCATAATAAGTTTTGAGACACAATTCAATTTGCGATTAACATATCACCATTTAGCTCCAATAGGATACTATAAAAAAATTACTCTTTTTTCTCAAATAATTTTTTGATAGAGTTTGACTGATACAAATATATGTCACAAATTAAGGTAGAACCGTGGCAAAAAACAATGAGAGGGAGTGATTTTTGAAGAAAACTATATTGAGAAATGGTTAAAGTATAAATGTGGCCTTAATATTGTCGTTTTCAGCAATACACTAGAAGTCATGCTGACAATGTGCCAACTCCTAAAGCAAACCCATGCTAAATCCATGCACATTTGACCTACATGGGCATTGACCTATATATACACATTCTCACCTTCACTTGCGCATGCATGAAAGATTAAGAGAGAGAATGGATAAGTTTACCACATTACGCAACGAAGAGCGTGACGATAAAAGGCAATATCAATGCTTAAGGAAGTATAACCAAATTGTAAACCAGGTAAGTTTTTAGATAGTAATGATCCACTTTGATACTCTACTACTTGAATATTATATATGTTATATTATTCCTCACTCCATTCACTTACACAATTTGCGAAAATGTTGGAAGAGAAACGAAAGAAATAGCAATTGTTTGGATGATACAAATTGTTTCAGTAAAATTTATATATAAATGGGCAAAATTCTAGGTTGTTTTCACACCTCTCTCTAAAAAATCAACTTTTTAAACATTTTTTGTGTTGAAGAAAATGTAGGATTTATACATTTATGATATGCATGAGCATACATTTATAGCTTGAATGTATCCATTTGAACGAATCATTTTTTTAGCTACATAAAATGGAGTTTATTTGTTTTTATAAGAGAAGAACTAATAAGGGTTATAACTTTTTTTTCCCCAGTTTGATGAGCTGATTCAAATGGTGGAGGCTAACACTAAACCAGCAAAGCGAAGAAGGGTATATTCCGTAAGTTCCTTTTTTTCTTTTCTTCGTTTTTTAAATTGTTGACTAGATAGATTATTGTATATCCAGAAACTTTTGGGCAAAAAGTATAATATATGAAGACAAATTTTCAAAAATTTTGGTAAACACAAAAGAAAAATATTGGAGTGATTTTTCTTATGTTCTTGACTACCCCGTGGAACTTTATGTTGTTCAAAACTAACATTAAGTTTTGGTGATTATAATTTTCACCCTGAGCAAGTCCAAATTATGTGATTTAGAAAACCAGATGTGCAAAACACTTCACAAAATTATATAAACTAATGTTTCTATAAGTACTTACGTATATTTGCATAATATTTCTTATATTATTTATGTGTAGCAAAAATTATTGATGAAAATAAGTGTTTGGGAAACTTTCAATTTTTCCATAGGTATATGAAATTTTTAAAACAATTTTGTGTTCCCGTCATTACAGAGGAATGGAAATGAAGAAGTAGTTCACGTTTCCTTTTTATTTTACATTATTTTTCCTTTTTCTCCACAAAGTTAATACCCAAACACAATGGCAATCTTTTTGAACCAAATAAATAAAAAAGTAAAATATATATTCCCTAAGGGTGCATTGAATTACAAAGTTGGACAAGTACCGAAAAACAATTCATTTTTATGAGAAGTCAAAAAATTAGGAGAAAAATTGTACGAATGTCGACATGTTGCGTTTTCAATGAAATCCGATACTTTTAAGAGAGCTTATAAAAAAATTATGAAAAATAAGGAAAATGCCATACGTGAATTAAGCATAAAAAAATGAACAAAGGAATATGTATCATAATAATGTAATGCCAAACAAAACTATCCTTTGTTTATCTTTTAGCTTTTTATAAAGAAAAATGATGAGTCCCAAATCATCCACCACATCATCTCCCCCAAATAAGCACAACAATAAATGTTTACAATGTATTGTAGTTGAATAATGATATGAGTACAAAATATCTCCCCCAAATGTCCCCCAAATCTGATGTGGACGCCACATCATTCTCTCACATGCCTATCATTTATTGCCATGTGATGGGGGTCCCGCCAGGGCACAAAAACAAAGTCATTTTGGAGGACATTTGGAGAAGTTATTTGGGACACGTAGCATTACTCATTGTAGTTAAGACATATTACAATACTTTGCTGTTAAGTCATATATTTTGGTGGATGCTTTCGGAGATGTATTTGAAACTGTCATAATCACATTCTTATTATCATAAACAAATAAAATAAGAAATTTGTTCGACCTTTCAAGCCCTTAAGTTATATATTTTGGTGGACGATTTCGGAGATGTATTTGAAACTGTCATAATCACATTCTTATTATCATAAACAAATAAAATAAGAAATTTGTTAGACCTTTCAAACCCTTAAATTCATAACCTTCAACTCATTTACTTTGTTTTCCCTAAAATTTTATAAAATTTGATCCACCCTTGATTCTTCAGGTGGTAAGAAACAGCTCGTTTAGATCAAAGGTCTCGAGTTCGAAACTCTACACGGATACTAGACTTTAAACAGTGTCCCAATTCTCGTATGTGAGAGTCTTCAAGCTTATTAATTTTTTTATATATAAAATCTGACCCGTTTCTATTTTTTTTCTTACCATTGTAGAGTCCGAGAAGAAGCAACAGAGGCTCTACTTCTACTCCTGGAGAAGAAGATGCCAATTCTGCTAACACTGTTAGCAATAGAGGAAACAATTCAATTAATGTACCCACTGAATATCAACCAGACATGAATGAATTATTGGTGCAGGTCATAACAAGGCATCAGAATGACCTAAACTGATCATCCTCCAGCATCTGATTGCACAAGATGTGATAATTGATCAACATTGATGCTTGATTAGTTATTAAGCTTATATTGCTAACTTTTAATAGTTATATATTGTAATAAAGTTGTAGAAACTATGTAAAGCTAGGTCTGTAAAGTCAGGTTCTCCTGCAATATCTACCAACTTAATATTATGTATCAGCTTCGTTTGGGAAAAAAAATATGAAAATGGCTCTTGATGAAAATTTCCTTCTCGTAATTGTCTTCATAGGATTGGTATTTTAGGCGAAAAATCCTTTATAAAAAATATGAAAATGACCAAACTTGTTATAATAATAAAAAAGTACGTACAAACTCGACAGCTATTCTATGAACTATCTATATTTTTTTCCCTTTTCTCAAGAGGGGTTTTAGAATTTTTCTATTTCTTTGTCACTATACGTAAGAGCATCTCAATGGCATCATCAAGTAAAATGACATAATGATATTTTGGTTGATAATTTTGAAAGTTTGGGCTGTCACGAGACGATGCTCCATGAGAACCAAATAATCCCAAATTTTTAAATTCCGGATGATATTTTAATTGAAAAATACTTTATAAAAGCATATGGAGAGGACCGTATTTGTTCTAATAATAAAAACGACTTACAAACTAAACAATTGCTCTATGAACTACCTATTTTTGCTTTTTCCTCAATAGGGGTTTCAGAATTTTATTCATGATGGAGCCCAATTGAGAATATCCTCTCTTTTAATTATTACAATTAGACCATGTCCAAGTCAAAAAGTAGAATAGAATCATCAGTGGCCAAGATTTTTATTCAAGGGAGCGAAATTTGCGAGTGATGGCAGGGGTTCGAGATTTATACAAATTTTTGAAGTTATTTTTTTTTCCAACAATTTTTTACCCCCAATAAATATATACCAAAATTAACAATAAGTTAATTTTTAATAATATTACAACTAAGTTAATAACAATAAGTTATTAGACCCCACAATATTCTGTCTAAATAATTTGAACAATATTAAAAATGAAATTTCAACATTAAAAATGAAAACCTTTCAATATTAAAAAATAAATGAACATCATTTATGGATGGAGCTGAAATCTCAAATTGAACAAACTCAAATCTCAAACATTTAACAATATTAATAATGAACAAAACTCAAATCTCAAATTGTGAACAGTAAAAATGAAAACAAAACAATAAACAAACTTACTTTTGGAGTTGGATCGGTATGAGCAGCGGGGTGAGGAGGAGATGACCAGCAGGCATTGGCCGGACCGGAGGCAGGGGCGGAGAGAGAAGCGCCGGAGAGAGAGAGTCGTGAGAGAGAAATTTGGAATGAAAATGGGAAAAAATGCGTTAGATTAAAACAGGAAGCTATTAGGGATTTTTAAAGTTTTCAAAATATTTACATTTTCTTACCCTGACATTGAGAAAAACTCATTAACTTAACCTCTGAGTTTCCATTTTTACATATTGCACCCCTAAAAAAAATTCTCAGTAATTTTTTTCCAAAATCCCCCCCGAATCCGCCCCTGAGAATCATGATATTTTGCTTGATGCTTTTGTTAGTTTTAGATCTTCACTGCATGGAGCAAGGTGACAATCATACAAAAGAAGCAAATTTCTGAGCAAAATGGTCTCAAATTTATATGTTATGTGGAGAAAATATAAATCTATCGCAGGGGACCAAAATAGTAGTTGGAATGTCGCGTCACTAACCACATTTCAAGTTATTAATCCCTCCCAACCCTTTTCACCACCAATGAGTGATTTGAAATTTTACGTAATTTTCAAAACAGTTTTCCATGAATTTAGACAACGTTTCACAATGCTATTTGGCAGATAAATGGGTACATAAATTGACATATTCGAAAATTCAACATGTGGATGGAAGCGTTGTAACGCCTTAACCCATATTGTAAGATTATTTATGGGTTTACCCGGTTCAATCCGACCACGTTAGA
This sequence comes from Sambucus nigra, assembly GCA_949130495.1. NCBI lineage: Eukaryota > Viridiplantae > Streptophyta > Magnoliopsida > Dipsacales > Adoxaceae > Sambucus > Sambucus nigra. The sequence goes on along the minus strand of OX422224.1, from coordinate 109,518,117 downwards.
TGTGAAGTGATGTGAAACAAACTAAATAATATTTCTAGTCGATTTTAGTTGATTATAATTACCAAGTAAACACGCAATTCCATTTCCAATATACTTAAACGATATAATGACTACTGTGAAACCCGTTCGACAGTATCCTAGGGTTCAAGTAATCACAGCTACTAATGTAAGAGTAAGAAAAAATTTACATGTAAAACACTCTAAAAAGTCATAATATCAACTAACCTGTCATAACAAAAGGAATAGGGTGAGTTAATGACCAGTAAAGGTTACCAACCAAAACAAAATATAGAAATGAACGTCATAAAGAAGGAATACAATACTATATACAATATAATTCTAACGTAAAACTATATGCAACTATTATAGAGTATATGCATTAGTCATGTTTTATTTCAATACATCAGGTTAAGTACCATTAACCCTTGTCTTTTCAAAGTTTTCATTTTATTCTAAAAATAATAATCCTCTAATCCACTAACCCATGTGGTTAATTTAGAAAAAGTCTTGATATTGGATTGTTCTTACATTATCATCCAGTTTCTTTGTTTAGAAAAGTAAATTATATATTAAATTACCACATGCCCGATGTTTCATAAAATTAGCCTTTCAAAACACCACTTAGTGTTTTAAAAGAGTTATCCACACACACGTCAAGTTTGCAATTATGATCCGCCATGGGATCACTTACACAACCATTGTAATATTTTTATACCAGTTTATCCACAGTCATGTGTCAAGATTAACTTATTCCTACCATGGGGTCACTCACACACACCCAGTTGTTGTCTTTTTATTATTGCAATTTACGAGTATGAAGTTCCTCATTTTAATTTATATTTTGTATTTTACCAATCCCTTTTTGTTTTCACATTTATCCATGACCTAAATCCATATTATATAAACTCAGAATACCAATTCCATAATCATTTGTAAATCAATTATCATTTTTTATGTATTTGACCAAATTTCATCTGTGTGCACGTGATCACACCATCCGCCATATATTCAACGGCCAATTTCCTTACTGACCAGTCATTTTAGGTCTAACTCGAAGCCGAACCCTAGGGATTTGGGCCCTACTTATAATTATTCATTATAGCTCGCTTGTGAAAACTTTTTCAAATTCATTAAGTTCGTTCCTTTGCGGTCTAACTGACATTTTTATGAAAAATATTTGGCTTACTGTCGTATTTATTATTTCTATAACTATCCATTAGAATCACTTTTATAATTGAATTTTTTATGCCCGACCGAAAGGGCCAAACCACTAAAGATACTTTGCACATAGTTTACACATTACACACTTGTTGTATACTTAAACACGCACTTTAAAATTTTAAACATGTTTGGGGATGATATCGTTTTTTATAATGTCTAAAGTTTTGGGGTTACTTTATAATATAAAAAAGTCAAAGTCGAACGATATTTAAATATTAGGGGTAATTTCTAAAATTCAAAAGTTAATGTCATTTTTATGATATTAAACATCGGGCGGTTGTTTTGTAATATTCATATGTTATAGGAAAAAAATTCAATATTCGTAAGTTTAGGGTTTTCTGCAACATTCGAAATTCTAGGGGCCATTTTGTAATATTTTCAAGTTTAGGGGTTAATTTATAATATATGCAAGTTAGTGGGTTATTTTGCAATATTTAAAATTATAGGAGTTGTTTTTTACTCTTCCTCTAAAAATATAGGTCTCGAGTCAAAATAACACATTTTGAAAACTTTGGGGTCTCAAATATAATTTCATTAAAGATTGCGGTCAAAAATCACATTTTACTAATATTCAAGGGTGAGAACACAATTTATAACAACTTTGACTCCAAAATAGTGATTGTCCTAAAGTCTAGGATGTATATAATATTTTTTTAATATTATCACAAGTCACAACTCCTAACTATATTTTATTTTCAATAATTAACATCCAATTGGTCAGTGCTATATTTCCTTAAAATGATTAACACTCATAAATATATTTATGCATCTCATACACACATAATACACAATAAATGCACATTTAATCGTGCTTAGTGATTAGGCATAAATTCTTCACATTTATCCCCTTAATTTCGGTATTTGTATAATCTCGTGCGGTGTAAATAGATTGAATTTGGCTTATATTTATGCTACAACCCTTTCTGGCAAGTATTTCGTAGTTTGTGTATCTCTTATGCGTTTTACAGGTATTTCATGCAAGTTAGTGCCAAAGAGAACTCAAAACAGTGAAAGAAAATCAAGAAATGGGGATTAAAAGGCATTTTCGTAATTTTGCAACCTTATTCCAGAGGTGGGGCCAACTAGAAAGTTGAAGAGATTTCAACTATAAGAACTGAAAAAAACGGCACCTCAATCGGAGTCCCGGTGTGAAAGTTATGAGCAGTCAAAGATAGAAGAAAAAGTCAAATAAAGACAGAACCGGCCCGCCCAGAAATTAAAAGAACCGGTCCACACTGCCACATTCCAGAGAACCCCGGACCGAAGGCAAATCGAAGAAGGAAGAAAATAAAAAGAACCGGTCCGCCCCGGACCGATCCGCCCAGAAATTAAAAGAACCAGTCCTCATTCAAGGCAAATTGGTCCGGAGGAGGACAGGACCGGTCCGGATCAAGGCAAACCGGTCCGACTATCACAATTTTTATTTTCTTATTTTCCTATAATGCAGAGTCCTAGTGCTGCTAAAACTCTTGGAGTCTTGTAGGGTATATAAACCCGTTTTATTATCATTCTTAGAACAGAGAATTTTAGTTAATTTTCCATTCTTTTTCCAAAACCCTAGTTTTAATACAGTTTATTCTTTTAATTCCAATAGTAAAGATTTTTCCGAAATTCTTTGATTACAAGTGTTCTTAATTGCTGCTGTTATTGCTTTGGTAAGATTAGGAGTTACTTTTCTTCAGTCCAATTCCTTTCTACATCATTCAACAACTTTTTCTTAGTTTAATTATGGGTTTCTGCACATCAAACACTGTTTTCATTACTTTCAGCATGCTAGGTTCGATTTTCTAAGGTCGGGATACATGAACCCAACCTGATGTGTTAGTTGCACGTGTATAACATTAATCCTCTGAATTTAGTGATTGATTATGACCGTATCGCGTAGGAACACAACAATTGTAGATCTTTAGATCTCGTTTGCCTCTGGGGTAATCGGGATGCTTTAGAATGCAATTCAAATGTAACTAGTGCGATACCGATTTACTCATCCTCGGATTAAGTATGATGCGGGCTTGAACCTCATATACGTAATGCTTGGGAGTACTAAATTTTGGGTCAAATTAATTAGTTAAAGTTACGATTAGTATTATAACTGCAATACACTGGGGTTGGGGGATTGTATTCCCGTCCTGTGTTTCTCATCCCATAGTTTAAAGTTTCAAATCATCTTTCAATCATATTTTAGGTAATTTAGTATAATAGCATTTTCTCATAATTTCATAACTGCATTTAGTTGTAATCAATTCTCAAAATTAAATCATTTTTCCTTTCTTTTTAGAGTCAGAATTAGGATTCACTCGTCTTTCCCGTCGTTACAACTTCGTTTTCCTTTTTACCTGTGGATACGATCCCGACTTACCGAATTTATTACTAACGCGACATTCTTGCACTTCAGCCTAGAGTGAACGCACATTAGAGACACTTTCTGAGTCGCGTCAAGTTTTTGGTGCCATTGTCGGGGAACTAGGTAGACTTAGGATTAGATCGAGTCAATCTAAAACTTTGACCAAAAATTTCCAAAAATCCAAAAACATAAAAAAAATTCAAAAAGCACAAAAAGATTCATCATCATCTCTCACAATCTGTTAATGCAAAATTCTGAACTCACTCCCGCACCCCATAATACTCCAACCAAAATTCACGAAAATTCAATTGTTGAGTACGACACCGATGGCCCCCACACTCCTAACGCCCCATAGTTCTAGATTCCACCTCCCACACCGTCACACTCAATCTCAAATATCACTCCGTTTTCCTTCTTAGGACACACTTCTGAGCACACTCCGATTACATCAAGTGAGAGCACCAAGTCGTTAAGAGAGAGAGAGATGTCACAACACGGTAGTGCAGCCGCCGGTGAGGAAGAGGCCCCATACCGCCCGCTGAGAGAGATCTTATTTCTCGAGCGCACTGTCACTCTGGGATGCATTATACTCCCATATAATGCCGGGAAATTTTGTTTTAAAAATAGGATGATCCAGTGTTACCCCATTACCATGGTATGGATTCTGAAAATCCATATCTCCATATCAGGGAATTTGAGGATGTGCGTGATACTCTCAATGATCAAACTTTCACACAAGAGGTGATCCGCCTCAAACCCTTCCCCTTCTCGCTAAAAGATAAAGCTAAGACCTGACTATGGTCTTTACCTTCAAGCTCGATCCCATCTTGGAATGAGATGCAATCGAGATTTCTCAAGAAATTCTTCCCACCACATCGAACAGTCTCCATAAAGGCTCAAATTCAAGCGTTCATATAATATGAAAATGAGCCATTTCATCGATGTTACGAGCGTTTCAACGAGTTAGTCACTTCATGCCCACATCATGGATTTGATACAGCACAAATCATTTCTTTTCTCTATAATGGGCTGAATCTTAGCTCCAGGCAACTCGTTGAAACCATGGGTAGTGGTCTGTTTGTCTATCTAGATGCCCACGATGCTGAGTTTCACCTGAGGTATGTCGCTGAGACCACCCAATCCTGGGATACTTTTAATCCTAATGCTCAAAATTGAAATCATTAAGTGACCACCACTCCGTCGGCATCCGACCTATTTCACGTAGATAAGAATTCTATGACGGACAATCGATTATATACACTTGAGAAAGGATTTCGAGACCTATGCGAGATATATGGAAAATGATCAACTGGATCCATACCAAAACCCGTCGAGAAGGTGTATGAGGTTTGTGAGGCGGTTCATTCAAATGAGGAATGCCCGACTATACCCGCCTACAAAGTGATGCTTCAAGAGCAAGTTAGTGGTATAGGAGGATTTAAGAGTAATTTCAGTACACTGCACGGGAATTCTTACAACCCTTCATGGAAAAATCATCCTAGTTTTAGATATGGGCAACAACATGCTGCAATGAACCCTCCTTCACATGTTATCCCTCCTCCACCACAACACTTTCAACAAGCTCCGCACATACAAGGACATGTGCAAGCACCGCCACCTCAAGGAGCATATATCCCTCCACCACGGAGAACTCTCGAGGATACTATGAATCAATTTATCAATTGCCAGACTGCTAATAATGCTAGATATGATCGCCTGATCAGTGACATAAATGCAAATCTATCAAAGATACAATCCTCGTTGAGTGTCCAATAGAAGGGCATGTTTCCTTCCCAGGTCCAAAGACCTCTCCAAATTCAAACTAGTGTTATCTCGACACCCCATGACCATCCTGAGCAATGTAGCGCAATTACCACTCTACGTAGTGGGAGAGTAGTTGACTTGTCACCTCCCCCACAAGACGTACCTAAAGACAAGGAGATTTTGCCCGGCACGAAAGAGGCCGAAGATGTCCCCTTGAATGAGAGTGATAAAGACGACACTAGTGAGCCCGAGGTAGTAGTGAAACCACCCACCGCGGCACCATTTCCTCAAAGGTTGATTCCTTCACATAAAGGAAACCCACGTGATGACGTGCTAGACGTGCTAAAGCTAGTAAAGCTGAACTTACCTTTCCTTGATGCCATTAAGCAAATTCCAGCTTATGCAAAAGTCATGAAAGACTTGTTGACAGTAAAGAGAAAGATGAAGGTAAAGAAAAATGTCTTTCTAGCATAGAACGTGAGCTCTATTCTACTTAACGATCTCCCACCTAAATTCAAAGATCCTGGTGCACCCACCATTTCCTACATCATTGGAGAAAATAAAATCGAAAAAGCCTTACTTGATTTGGGAGAAAGTGTCAATATCCTCCCTTATTTCATTTATAGGCAACTTGATTTGGGCGATCTCAAGCCCACAAGGATCACTCTCCAATTAGCGGATCGAACTGTGAAGATCCCACGAGGTGTAGTTGAGGACATGATCGTCCAAGTTGACATTTTCTACTTCCCGGTAGACTTTTTCATTTGGGACACATAGCCTTCCTTCGCCTAGAGTAATAATGTTCCTATCATTCTCGGGCGCCCATTTTTAGCTATAGCTAATGCTATTATCAACACTAGGAATGGGAAGATGCAACTCACTTTTGGGAACATGACCTTAGAGACTAACATCTTCCATATAGCCCAATATACGGGGGAAGAAGATGATCTTCACGCGGTGAGCCTAATTGATGAGATCGTAGAAGAGCACATTAAGGAAAATTTATGTGGAGACGCCTTAGAATCTTTCTTAGTGTCTAGTCATGAGAGCGAGGGAACTTATACCGCAATTGAAAGAGAGAGAGGGGTTAGAAGAGAGAAAAATGGTGGAGTTAGAGATTGAGCAAGTAAGAGAGGACGTAGGCACTACTCGAGAGAGAGAGCTAGTGGACATGAGCATGGCAGAATTTGAAAAAGAATTCGGTCCGGTGGATGAGATCCTTAACGACGAAGTCCAAACTCTATTGGATTCATGTAGTCACCTAGAAGAAAGCGAATGGAAAGATAAAATCGATGAATTCCTTCTTTGTGACCATCCACCCATACCACTAGAGGTCCCGAAGGCAAGTGAGGAGAAAAGTTATGGTTCATCCGACTTAGAGCCCGACCCATGCATCTTAAAAATTGAAAGAAACCTAGGTGTTCCCTCCGAGTCAACGCACGAAGACCATGCTTTGAGTCAGCATCACGAGGATCCCTTTCCAATTAGTCACGATGAGTCTCCCGGTCTATCATTTATCTATAGGTGAGGTCCCAACTTGTTCCGATTGTTGGATTATAATCCTAGGACGGGAGAGACGAGGAGAGCATCGAACCCCGTGAGTGGGGTCGGGTGAGTTTCTGGAGAGATGAGAGGTCGTCGCACCCCCGACGCGTATGGGGTGATTTGTAGTGTATTATTGAGTCACGTGTTAGGGTCATTTAGTGTCTTTATGAATTTTAAATATTTGTTTATTTTATTTTTCCGCACTTTTCATTCGGTTTGAGTTAGATTTTAGTCCTTTTTGCTTGAGGACAATGCAAAAGTCTAAGTTAGGGGGGTCATAAGTGCGTATTTCTAAAACTTCACAAATTTTCCAAAATGCCCAGAAATTTCCAAAAAAATCATAAAATTTTGAAAAACCCAAAAATATTTTTGTTCAAAATAAGTAAAAATTGGAATTCAAATTTTTCAAAAATATCATTAAAAGTCGAATTGAAGTCTCAAGTTGTAAAATTCAACATACATAAAGACAAAATTGACCAAAGATGGAAATTGGGCGAAAATTGACGACTTAACGAATAAGTGTGGAGATTAACAAACCCGGAGAGATTCGAGCCTATCACTTTTTGCGAGTTTTTAAATCAATCTGAGTTAATTGTTAACTCAAAGTTCTTTTCAGCGCCTAAAAAGTCATCGAGGATCTCAATCCTTTCATTTTGATCGGTTATGAAAGACGTGTGTGATATTTCTTTGAAAAACGTGCCAAAAATTGATCTCTAAACTTAAATTCATCTCGAAACGCATATAGTAATGCAATTGGTATTTTGGACAATGAAGTAGGCCCTCGTTTACCACCCAAAAATATTCGCCATAAAAAGTAGCGAAAAATTACCCCTTTTGTAACCCAATTTGAGTCAAACAAATTGTCCCTTTCGTTTGATAACCCGAAAAACCCAAATAACCTGGAATTGGGAAAAATGAAAAAATTCAGAATTTAAGTCCAAAAAGTGCATATAAAGGGGCAAGAGAAAAAAAAAATATGCTCAACAAAAATAGTGAGAAAAGAAAAGAAGTGAAAAACAGAAAAAATAGAGAAAAAGAAGAAACGAATGAGCAATAGCCCGGAAAAAGCACAAATGGACATCATAAATGACTTTTCCAATTCCAACCTTCCCTACCATTTTCTTTTTACCCCATATACCTTAAAACCCGAAAAAGTCCTAATCGAGTCTAAATTGCGAAATTGATTACCGCGTGGAGAGCTAATACACTAAAAGATAATAAAATAGATTGAATGCCCGAAAAAGAGGCAATGTTCCCGTTTTTAAAACCGTAATCCATTGATGAGATCCTATCACTATAAATTTTTTGTCTTTCTACTTGTATGCATGACTTTGCGTCCATTATATTTACTCTTTATATCACGCATATCGAGAGATTAACCACATTCCGAGTGATTCGTTTGAGAGAGAATTCCGTGAGAATTTGAAATCAAAATGAATTTTCGGATAAGTAACGTAATGGTCAATCGGTGGAAATTCGCGGTTAAATTTTTGGCTTCGCACACACACACTACGGTTTGAGACTTGTAAATATGACTTGATGATGACTATTTTCTGGGAAAGTTTGAGTTATACAATTTTTGCATATTTTGAATGTTCTTTGAGTCGAATTTTGTGGGTATATTCTCTGCAAACCCTCACGAGACACAACTCGTCCTACTAGGGTGACCTAGGGGTTTAAAGGCTTGTTGCATACGCTAAATGCAATCGCTTGCCCGTGAAAAAGGTATCCTATCCCAATAAAATGTGATTTTCAAGAGTTAAGCCTTCCTAGGATTCTTTTACATTGCTCGGGACGCGCAAAGTTCTAAGTTAGGGGGATATGATTAGGCATAAATTCTTCACATTTATCCCATTAATTTAGGTATTTTTATGATCTCGTGCGGTGTAAATAGATTGGATTTGGATTATATTTATGCTACTAACCCTTTTTGTTAAGTATTTCGTATTTTTTGTATCTCTTATGTGTTTTACAGGTATTTCATGCAAGTTAGTGCCAAAGAGAACTCAAAACAGTGAAAAAAACCAAGAAACGGGGAGTAAAGGGCATTTTCGTAATTTTGCAGCGTTATTCCGGAGGTCGGGCCAACTGGAAAGTTGAAGAGCTTTCAACTATAAGAACACTGGAAAAAACGGCACCTCAATCGGAGTCTCGGTGTGAAAATTATGAGCAGTCAAAGATAGAAGAAAAAGTCAAATAAAGACAGAACCGGTCCGTCCAGAAATTAAAAGAACCGGTCCGCCCAGAAATTAAACTAACCGGTCCATACAGGAACGGTCCGCCCAGAAATTAAAAGAACCAGTCTACACTGCCACATTCCAGAGAACCCCGGACCAAAGGCAAACCGAAGAAGGAAGAAAATAAAAAGAATCGGTCCGCCCAGAAATTAAAAGAACCGGTCCGCATTCAAGGCAAATCGGTCCGGAGGAGGACAGGACCGGTCCGGATTAAGGCAAACCGGTCCGAAGGAGGAGGGGACCAGTCCGGCTGTCGCAATTTTTATTTTCTTATTTTCCTCTAATGCAGAGTCCTAGTGCTGCTAAAACTCTTGGAGTCTTGTAGGATATATAAACCCGTTTTATTATCATTCTTAGAACGGAGAATTTTAGTTAATTTTCCTTTCTTTTTCAAAAACCCTAGTTTTGATACAGTTTATTCTTTTGATTCCGATAGTGAAGATTATTCAGAAATTCTTTGATTACAAGTGTTCTTAATTGCTACTGCTATTGCTTTGGTAAGATTATGAGTTACTTTTCTTCAGTCCAATTCCTTTCTACATCATGACACAACTTTTTCTTAGTTTAATTATGGGTTTCTACACATCAAACACTATTTTCATTACTTTCAGCATGCTAGGTTAGATTTTCTAAGGTCGGGATACATGAACCCAACCTGATGTGTTAGTTGCACGTCTATAACATTAATCCTCTGAATTTAGTGATTGATTATGATCGTATCGCGTAGGAACACAACAATTGTAAATCTTTAGATCTCGTTTGCCTCTGGGTAACCGAGATGCTTTAGAATGAAATTCGAATGTAATTAGTGCGATACCGATTTACTCATCCTCAGATTAAGTATGATGTGGGCTTGAACCTCATATATGTAATGCCTGGGAGTACTAAATTCTGGGTCAAATTAATTAGTTAAATTTATGATTTGTATTATAACTGCAATACACTAGGGTTGGGGGATTGTATTCCCGTCCTGTGTTTCTCATCCCATAGTTTAAAGTTTCAAATCATCTTTCAATCATATTTTAGGTAATTTTGTATAATTGCATCTTCTCATAATTTCATAATTGCATTTAGTTGTAATCAATTCTCAAAACCAAATCATATTTCCTTTCTTTTTAGAGTCAGAGTTAGGATTCACTCGTCTTTCCCGTCGTTACAACTTCGTTATCCTTTTTCCCTGTGGACTTACCGGGTTTATTACTAACGTGACAGGCTTGCACTTGAGCCTAGAGTGAACGCACATTAGAGACACTTTTTGAGTCGCGTCACTTAGATTTGAAAATAACTCAACTAACCTACCTATTGGAGACCAAAAATGAAAGAGAATAATTAGTGAAGAGGGAAACCCTCACCTCCTAATATCGTCTTAAGGGGCTTCCAAGCTTCGTAAATTGAAAATGAACTCTAATATATTATTATCACTCCATTGTCTCTTCAAACTCCAATATAGCACCTCCTGATACACCCTTTATCTCACTCATTTTGTTTGTATTCTATCGAATTTTAACATGAGGAGAGGAGGAAACTTAGTAGAAAAAATGTGTTTTCTCCAAACGTGTTGGTCCTGATAGACCTTTATGTTAAAATCTTACCCTCACTCTTGTAATTATAAAATACAAATTGAACCATCTTGTAGCTCGTGTCATTATTACACATTTCAGATTTCTAATGGTTTAGTCCAAATTTTAAAACGATTCTTCATCTTGCATCGTCCCAAACCCATCATAGTGGCCTTTTCTTCCCAGCGATAGTAGACCTTAGCCACTATAGTGGTTGAGTACATCTTTATCCTGCTAAGTTCTCAAAGCCTCCACTAGGCCAATTCTTCACTGCGATAGTGGGCCTAATTTGCTCTAACGGCTGAGTGCATTGCTATCGCAGCTCTTAACTACCAAATCTCTCTATCCCCCGCATATCTTTACAAAAATATATAATCCCATTATGAATCTCTCTTATCCTCTTAACGTAAGATGATGGATGATGGGATCCTCCTATTATTCTATGCATGCATGTGTGTGTGTGTATATAAAGTTTCATGTAAGGATTCCTTATGGTGAAGACATCGGTAAATACCATTTTTTTAAAATTGTAAAAAAATAAATTTTTTGATGAAACTTCATGGATATGATTTCCACGGTGAGAAGATCATTTCCAATTTTTTTCATCAAAAAGTTCAATAAAAAAATCGTTGAAGTTAGGTGATATGTAAAAAAATGGTCTAAATATGCATTTCCGACCGTTGAAATTTTGGGTTTGCGCTAGCCCCTTGATTGTTTTAATTTTTTGACGAAACTTCATGGACAATATCCATGAAGTTTCAAAAAAAAATTCAATTAAAAAGTGAGTGAGATGATCGTCAAAATTTCAACGGTCGAAAATGTATATTTATACCATTTTTTTACATATCACCTCATCTCAACGATTTTTTATTGCATTTTTGATGAAAAAAATTTGGAGATGATCTTCTCACTGTGGAGATCTTATCCATGAAGTTTTATCAAAAAATTCATTTTTTTACTATTTTAAAAAAATGGTATGTACCCGGGTTTGTACCATATGAAGTTCTTACAGGAGGGAGCTTATATATATATATATATATATATATATATATATATATATATATATATATCAGACAGGCTCCTGTGCAGGGACGGAGCCACATTGGGCCAAGTGGGGGTTGAAGCCACCACAACTTTTCTAAAAAAAAAATCCACATTTAAGGGTATTGTATGTTCCTGCTATTCATCATTTTTTCCTACTGTTCACCTTCTTGGTTATTGTATGTTAACCCACATATAAGGTTTTAGTGCAACCTAATGATGTTAACCTTCGTTTGTAGAATACACAATCAATTTAACCATCGTTTTTTCATGCAGTAGCATACCCAAAGATCTTCCTGCTGTTCATCCTTTTTTCTTAATTCAAACATTTATAGGTTTTTCTTTTGTAGATTTGTTTATCTTGCCATTATATTAAATAAACATACGTAATACTTTGATAAATACAAAAATAACCTAAAAAGAACTAACTCGGGGGATCCCACCCCCGAACCCCCGGATATCGGCATAAAATTAGCCTCCACTCTCTGCAACTCCTAGCTCCGCCCCTGCTTCTGTGCACACTAAGTTTGCACATCATTTTTTTAAATAGTAAAGCAAATATTTTTGAGATAATGTTTTGTGTGATATTCAAACATTTCAAGGGACCCATGAAAAAAATCAACTAAATTTTTTTTTTTTCCTATTTTTAAAAAATCGGTCAAATTTTCGCTGCTTTTAAGTACTTTAAAAGCTGTGAAACTTTGACCAATTTATTACAAATAGCAAAAAATATTTTTTTAGTTGATTTTTTTATATAAGTCCGTTGAAATGTTTAAATATCGCATAAAAAATCAACTCGAATATTTTTTTTTAATATTTTAAAAAATTGATCTACCATAGCACGTGTGCAAACTTAATGTGCTCAGTAGCCCGCCCCTCTCTCTCTCTTCTTATTAGAGAGAGAGAGAGAGAGAGTAAAGCTAACTTTACTCCCTTTCAACATGTGTTCATTCCTTTCACCCAAACTGAATATTGTTTTCACTTATCATTTATATCTTTTTCCCCTTTTCACTCAATTATGAACTTATACATACCAAATGATTAGCTTACTCCCATTCACAAGAATGAAACACATGTAAACTATCAAGTAATGACTATACCATGTAGATGTACAATCACAATTCAATATGTATGATTTGCTTAATGAGTATGTGTTTTAGATGAACGATTATGGGATCGAGTTTTTGATGTGAAGATCCTTGTTTCATAATGATACAAATAGTTGGTGAATCATGAATAGTTGATCTCCATGGTAGTAAGTGTTTCCATTCCTCATCTCATAATCATCTATTCATGGTTTTTTTCTTGACATTGTTATTCTAAAATATTTTTGTATTGAATTCTAAGTTGAATTATGTTCAACTGCAGTTACCATTAATTATACAAAATCTTAGTCACCCATGTATACCTACATTTTAGCAAATATTTACATACCTGTAAAATCAATGGAAAGTTGTAAGAAAAAAAGGAACATACCCAAATGGTTGAACTAAACACCTTTAGATCTTCTAGGCTCGTGAACAGTTTAAGAATCATACATGTATGCAAAGCGATTTTATGTACCTGCTCTCGAGTATTATTACTATGAACCAAAATGGTTGCACAAATAATTGATGAAGGGCCGGAAAGAATAAAGTCAGCAGTTGCATGACCATAACATTCAAACATTGTGATGTTTGATGCATGAATCTTGACCACACGATTCTTCATTGCATCAGGTACATAATAGTGGTCATAATCAGTTGTACTGAAGCTATGAAGCAAGGGAGCATCGATATCAACAACCTTCACATTTTTCCTTTTGCATCGGTCTAAATTCACATTTTACCATTTGCATAACCGTAACATAAATAGTTGATCATGAATGGTGGGTGAATCATGAATAGTTGATCTCGATCTGTCAGTGTTGATGAAGGCAAGATTTTGGTACTGAAAAGTCATGATTAATAAATTTGTCTAAAACACTTACTACCATTTGCAATTCGTGATCATCTTTCTAAAGATCTGTGTCAACCGTTAATTTAGATTCGATTATTTTTTAAGTTGTGTTAAAAAACTTTGAGAGTAGATGTGTTAAAGAGGCTTGAGCAGTAACTTGCTATATCTATGTGTAATCTTGAAAGGATATTTCCACCAGCATTATTTGATATTATTATGTTTTTCTATTCACCTTGCACGAGAGGTCATTCTCGGTGGCCTCATGCAATATCGATGGATGTATCCTTTTGAAAGGTAAACAAGTTATGTAATTTATTATATACATAGTGATTCAATACTTTTATTGTGCTTGTATTCATTTTTATTCACAGATATATGCATACTTGAAAACTTATTGTGGGAAACAAAGCACGTCTAGAGGGCTCAATAGTTGAGGCTTACATTCTTAATGAAGGCCTTACGCTTTGTTCAATGTATCTACGTGTGTCGAGAACTGATTTAATCAACCCGAGATGAATTATGATGGTTTTGATTTTCAAAAATTTTTATCCGTTTTTCGGTATAGTGGTTGTTTGCTTATAAAATATGATTACCAATGCCTTACGTGGAGTAAATGGGAAAAGGCTCGTTTGTATGTGTTGGATAATTGTGACGAGATATAAGAATTTGTAAAGCGTTTTAAGATAAACTACCAATATATCTCAAATATACTTTTTATTTTATTAATTAAATTCATTTATATATGTTTAGTGAGCATAAGGATATGTTAAAAGCAGAAAGCAACATAAATGTTCAAAAGACACACGTAGAAAGATTTCCCAAATGATTTTAAGCTCGTGTAAGTAGTTGAATTTATTATTTTAATGTAAATCAATATGGTTATTAATTCTTACTAACTAGGTGAGAATATTGGAGCGTGAGTCTCCCGATCGTGTTAGTAATCAATATCACTCTTTATCTTGGGGGGTTTGACTAGTGAGTGAAACATTATAAAGGTTGTTTAATCAACGACTATAGGTTTCAAACCAAAGATAACGATAACTACAAAAACACTTAAAATAGTGGAATTTTCATAGTCGACAAATATATATTAACTTTTTTATGTTGAGTTGATTGATATTATTGAGTTAGAATAAACTGAAAACAACCGGGTTATTTTCTTTATGTGTGATTGTTGGGACCTCAGAGAAAAGTCTGGTGAGTGTGGAATACATAAAGATGAGTATGGCTTCATTATTTCGAATATCCCTAATATATGGTATAAAGACTAACCATTTTTGCTAGCTTATCAAGTAGATCAAGTATTCTATGTGTAAGACATCAAGTTAGGAAATAATTGGAAAGTTGTAGTTAAAAATACTCCACACGATAAGTATGATTTTCCCGAAGTTATAACGGAGGAGGAGTTGGGTGAAGAGGAACCATACCAACAACTTGAGGAAAATGTAATAGATGGCGAAACAATTGGAATTGATTATGAAAACCTTCGATTACGAAGGGATGATATCCTAGGAATGTAAGTTAATATGACTAATGTGGAACGACTAAACCTCGTATTATGATGGAGATGATTACTTTTAAGATGATGGCATCTTACCGACCGAAGATTATGACATCTTACCGACCGAGGATGATGATTTTAGTGATGATGATGAAGATGAATATAATGATGACGTTAGATGGTTTTTGTTGATGTAGTTTCTTACTTATTCCTATTGTTAAATGTTTTAACTAATTTCAATTATGACCCTTGTTTTATGAGCTTGTTTTATTTTATTTCACTTACAAAATGTTAGTTAATGTATTTATTTAATAGTCTTACAATGTCGATGACAAATTATGAGAAAGAAAGGTTGAATATGATTCAAGATAACCTAGCAACAATGAAGGCGATGAGGTTGCATAGAGGGGTTAAATTCTATATGAGTTCTCTAAAGAGGGGTAATACAAGTGACATGAAGGGTAAACGAAAAGAGTTTGACATAGATGAAGATTGTACCCCTTTAGAAAGAGAGGATATATTATTTAATCTTGGTGGAAGAGAGGATGGTGACGATTATGATGAATATCCATTAGGTGTGTTAATTATACTTTTTAATTTTTAATTAACTACTTATTAAGAACAATCTTATTGAAATTATATGATTTCATTGGTATTATAATTAAAAATTAAAAAGTATAATTAACACATGGTATTATAATTATCATTACTCTTTTGTTTTTACATATGTTTTTGTTAGAATAATGCTGTAATGTTAAAGCTATATAGTCATATTTTACTTAATTTATGCATACATAATTGTCTTAGCTGATATTTTTTTTTTCTTTTTTGTTTAGTTATGCCTAGTTTCGATAGTCCACGTGCCCCAAGGTCTTCACTGCATCAAGGATTTAGAGGAAAATCCATGCATCTTCCTTCTCAATCTAGTAATTCGTATGCCATCAGCTCTGACAATAATCTTGCTTTTGGTGTTAACGAAGGTATGAATGCTTAGTTAAGTAGGAAATATATTAGTGTTAGTTATGTTTAGTTTAATTAGTGTTATGTTAACCGATTTCATACTTGTTAAAGGTTAAAAAGCAACATTCGTGAAACTATTTTTGACAGATTCTATCCATCCTCCTTCCCCACCTAGTCATCTGAATGTAGCCGACTCTATGGACACCATTTAATAGGGTGACAACACTCGCACGTGTATGATTTCAATTCAAAATAATCTCATTGAGACACCTTTTGTAATGACCCCACGTTTATATGTTCATATATAGTTTTAAATATTGTATTATTTCATATGTGATATGGATAATGGTAATTTATTATTTTTAGCCTAATCCTCCCTTCATAAATCATAAAATATCAAATTAGTTACAAACATAAAATTTTAAAGTTTTCGGTAGGAATGTTCATATTAGAGATTAGTTTTGACCATTATATATAAAGATCAACATAAGGTAAAAACTAAAAAATTGTATATATATTAATTAGTCTTGTAACACAACAAACGATGTGTTAAACGGGGGTGCGAGAAAGAAGTTATATCGAAATTACTAAATAAGGGAAAATCTGTCCATCCTTTAATTTATATTTTGTCTTATTACGACACCATGTGTAATATTTTGATTGGTTGAATGTGAGGCTTGTTTGACCGACTTAAACACTTTGAAATAACCCCCTTATTCATCAGAATGGAATAAATCAAAGTCTTTTAGCATATCCTAAGCTAAATGATAAGTTTTAGGGTAGAAAATGAATTTTTTTGAAACTTTAGGGACTTGATTTTCAATTAATGAAAGTTTTAGGGAGGAAAATGAAAATATATATAGGACCATTTTGTAAATAAAATATTTTCAGGGGCCTCTAAGAAATATTAAAAATATATGGTGTAAAATTACTAAAATACGCTTTAAGTGTAAAATGACCCTTATACCCTTAATAACTTGACACCTCGTGCTTTCTTTTGGACAACTCCACCGCACACGTGTCGCCTTTATAGGAAAGTATAAAAAAATTGTCAATCCTTTAGAAAAAGTTAAAACACGTGTCATCGTTTGGCGAACCAAGACTGCAAGGTTGTTCCGTTACGCGACACGTGAACGCCGACTCACCAAAATGAAAGGCTTATCACCCAGACACGTGTCAGCACCTAAAAACCTTTGAAAAACTATAAATAAAGACATTGGATCAGCCATTACACGAAATTATACCAAAATCTTACAAAGAAATAGTGGGAGAAAGTGCAAAAAAAGTTTAAGAAAAAGTTCCGTCTCAAGATTAACGAGCGATCCAAGACTCTTTATCTATAGCTCCGAACTTCTGTTCTAGGTGAGTACTCTGGCATTCCTTCTGCATTTTAATTATATGATATTATGAAAACTATATATATATTTTGTGAACTGCTTTTATTCTCAAAATTCATTTGATACCGATGACTGATTCCTTGTGATATGTTTATATTTGTCCATATAGACATATCGATTAAAAAGAGTTTTGAAAATGAAATTGAATATTGGGAATAAGATTCGGCCTAAGGGACCTCTCTTACTGATTGACCTTCCCAGCTGAGTTATCGCTGGTGTGACCTAAATAAGGCATTGTGACGAACAAGTTCGATTTACCCTCAACTATCGGGGAATAATACGGTATTAGAGTGTACTTGGCCATTAAAATGATATGATTGAAAGAAAAAGATATTGAAAATTGATTTTTCGTATCTGTTGTATTATGTGCTATTCATTTTTATATAGTGTCATCTCAAATTTTATACAACAAATTCCTATCCATATATCCATATATGTATATTTCTACTCTTTGGATTTAAATAGGTATCAATTTTCTGAACAAAACCTTGGAATGTCCTCACTCGAAATTTCAGGAAATAAGTAGGCTTAGAGGGAACGTAAAAGGACCATATGGAAGATTATGCTTTTAGAGCTCTTTTTGTCATTTTAAGTAAAAATTTTGTTATATCATATAGAGCATGCTTGTCTCTATCGTAATAAGTTTTAAATTTCGTTTTAAGTTGTAGCTCGTTGTTACTTGTAATATAAATGAAGTTTCCTTTTAGAAAGCTCTGATGACGTAATTCCTTTAATTTCAGGATTTTACGATTCATAACCATGTACTTGTATTTCCGTTGCTTTTAATTATGAAAACAGTTTAAGTCAACATATTTGTTTCCTTGGTGGCATGTGAAGACACTCGTTCCACACTACTATTTTGGGATGGGGTCGTGACAAAGGTGGTATCAGAGCATAGGTTATAAACCCGTAGACTACTGAATATAAGTTTTGAACATTAAAGATTTTATGTTTCAATAGATAGGATATAGGATGAAATATCCATACCTGTTTGGAAATTATTGTTAGTAAAGTTTGGGGACCAAACTTTTTATAAGGAGGGTAAGATGTAATGACCCCATGTATATATGTTCATATATAGTTTTAAATTTTTTATTATTTCATATGTGATATGGATAATGGTAATTTATTATTTTTAGTCTAATCCTTCCTTCATAAATCATGAAATATCAAATTAGTTACAAACAAAAATTTTTAATGCTTTCGGTAGGAATGTTCATATTAGAGATTAGTTTTGACCATTATATATAAAGATTGACATAAGATAAAAACTAAAAAGTTGTATATATATGAATTAGGTTTGTAACACAACAAACGATGTGTTAAACGGAGGTCCGAGCAAGAAGTTATACCGAAATTACGAAATAAGGGAAAATCTATCCATCCTTTAATTTATATTTTGTCTTATTACGACACCATGTGTAATATTTTGATTGGTTGAATGGGAGGATGGTTTGGCTGACTTAACACTTTGAAATAACCTCCTTATTCATCAAAATGGATTAAATCAAAGTCTTATAGCATATCCTAAGCTAAATGATAAGTTTTAGGGTAGAAAATATTTTTTTTTAAACTTTAGGGACTTGATTTTCAAATACTGAAAGTTTTAGGGATGAAAATGAAAATATAAAAAGGACCATTTTGTAAATAAAATATTTTCAAGGGACTCTAAGAAATATTATAAATGTATGGTGTAAAATTACTAAAATACCCTTTTTGTGTAAAATGACCCTTATACCCTTAATAACTTGACACCTCATGCTTTCTTTTGGACAACTCCACCGCACACGTGTTGCCTTTATAGGAAAGTATAAAACACATGTCAATCCTTTAGAAAAATTTAAAACACGAGTCGTCGTTTGGTGAACCAAGATTGCAAAGCTATTCCGCTACGCGACACGTGAACGCCGACTCACCAAAATGAAAGCCTTATCACCCACACACATGTCAGCACCTAAATTCCTTTGAAAAACTATAAATAAAGACTTTGGATCAGCCATTACACGAAATTATAACAAAATCTTACAAAGAAATAGTGAGATAAAGTGCGGAAAAAGTTTAAGAAGAAGTACCGTCTCAAGATTAACGAGAGATCCAAGACTCTGTATCTATAGCTCCGAACTTCTATTCTAGGTGAGTACTCTGACATTCCTTCTGCATTTTAATGATATGATATTATGAAAACTATATATATATTTTTTGAACTGATTTTATTCTCAAAATTCATTTGATACCAACGATTAATTCCTTGTGATATGTTAATATTAGTCCATATACTCATATCGATTAAAAAGAGTTTTGAAAATGATATTGAATATTGGGAATAAGATTTGGCCTACGGGACCTCTCTTACTGATTGACCTTTCCAGCGGGGTGATCGCTGGTGTGCCCTAAATAAGGCGTTGTGACGAACAAGTTCGATTGACCCTCAACTACCGGGGGATAATACGGTAGAAGAATACAGTATTAGAGTGTACTTGGGCATTAAAATGATATGATTGAAAGAAAAAGATATTGATAATTGATTTATCGTATCTATTGTATTCTGTGCTATTCATTTCTATATAGTGTCATCTCAAATTTTATACAGCAAATTCCTATCCATATATGTATATTTCTACTCTTTGGATTTGAATATGTATTAATTTTCTGAACAAAACCTTGGAATGTCTAGAGATTAAACCTCACTCGGATTTTAGCTGATGTTGTATAACTAACCATTTTTCTGGAAATAAGTAGGCTTAGAGGGAACGTAAAAGGACCGTATGGAAGATTCATCTTTAGAGCTCTTTTTTTCATTTTAAGTAAAAAGTTTGTTATATCGTATAGGGCATGTCTGGCTCTCTTATAATAAGTTTTAAATTTCGTTTTAAGTTATAGCTCGTTATTTCTTGTAATATAAATGAAGTTTCCATTTAGAAAGCTCTGATGATGTAATTCCTTTTATTTCAGTATTTTACGATTCATAACCATGTAATTGTATTTCAGTTGCATTTAATTAATAAAACAATTTAAGTCAAAATATTTGTTGCCTTGGTGGCATGTCAAGACACTCGTTACACACTACTATTTTAGGACGGGTTCGTGACAGAGGTGGTATCAGAGCATAGGTTATGAACCCGTACACTACTGAACATAATTTTCGAACATTATAGATTTTACGTTTCAATACATAGGATATATGATGAAATATCCATACTTCTTTGGAAATTAATGTAAGTAAAGTTTGGGGACCAAAGTTTTTATAAGGAGGGTCGGATGTAATGACCCCATGTTTATATGTTCATATATAGTTTTAAATGTTGTATTATTTCATATGTGATATGGATAATGGTAATTTATTATTTTTAGTCTAATCCTCCCTTCATAAATCTTGAAATACCAAATTAGTTACAAACATAAAATTTTAAAGTTTTCGGTAGGAATGTTCATATTAGAGATTAGTTTTGACCATTATATATAAAAATTGACTTAAGGTAAAAAATAAAAAGTTGTATATATATGAATTAGGTTTGTAACATAACAAACGGTGTGTTGAACGGAGGTCCGAGCAAGAAGTTATACCGAAATTACGAAATAAGGGCAAATTTGTCCATCCTTTAAGTCATATTTTGTGTTATTATCACACCATGTGTAATATTTTGATTGGTTGAATGGGAGGCTGGTTTATACAACTTAAACACTTTGAAATAACCTCCTTATTCATCAAAATGGATTAAATCAAAGTCTTATAGCATATCCTAAGCTAAATGATAAGTTTTGGGGTAGAAAATGAAATTTTATGAAACTTTAGGGACTTGATTTTCAAATAATGAAAGCTTTAGGGATGAAAATGAAAATAAATAAAAGACCATTTTGTAAATAAAAAATTTCAAGTACCTCTAAGAAATATTGAAAATGTATGGTGTAAAATTACTAAAATACCCTTTATGTGTAAAATGACCCTTATACCCTTAATAACTTGACACCTCGTGCTTTCTTTTGTACACCTCCACCGCACACGTGTCACCTTTATTGGAAGGGATAAAACACATGTCGATCCTTTAGAAAAAGTTTAAATACGTGTCGTCGTTTGGTGAACCAAGATTGCAAAGCTGTTCCGCTACGCGACACGTGAATGCCGACTCACCAAAATGAAAGCCTTATCACCCACACACATGTCAGCACCTAAATACCTTTGAAAAACTATAAATAAAGACTTTGGATCAGCCATTACACGAAATTATACCAAAATCTTACAAAGAAATAGCGAGAGAAAGTGCGGGAAAAGTTTAAGAAGAAGTACCATCTCAAGATTAACGAGCCATCCAAGACTCTGTATCTATAGCTCCGAACTTCTGTTCTAGGTGAGTACTCTAACATTCCTTCTGCATTTTAATTATATGATATTATGAAAACTATATATATATTTTGTGAACTTCTTTTATTCTCAAAATTCATTTGATACCGACGATTAATTCCTTGTGATATGTTTATATTTGTCCATATAGACATATCGATTAAAAAGAGTTTTGAAAATTATATTGAATATTGGGATTAAGATTAAACTTAAGGGACATCTCTTACTGATTGACCTTCCCAGCTGGGTTATCGCTGGTGTGCCCTAAATAAGGCATTGTGACAAACAAGTTCGATTGACCCTCAACAATCGGGGAATAATACGGTAGAAGAATATAGTATTATAGTGTACTTGGCCATTAAAATGATATGATTGAAAACAAAAGATATTGAAAATTGATTTTTTGTATCTGTCGTATTCTGTGCTATTCATTTCTATATAGTGTCATCTCAAATTTGATACAGCAAATTCCTATCCATATATGTATATTTCTACTCTTTGGATTTGAATAGGTATCAATTTTCTGAACAAAATCTTGGAATGTCTAGAGATTAAATCTCACTCGGATTTTAGCTGATGTTGTATAACTAACTATTTTTCAGGAAATAAGTAGGCTTAGAGGGAACGTAAAAGGACCATGTGGAAGATTAAGCTTTTAGAGCTCTTTTTGTCATTTTAAGTAAAAAGTTTGTTATATCATATAGAGCATGTTTGTCTCTCTTGTAATAAGTTTTAAATTTCATTTTATGTTGTAGCTCGTTGTTACTTGTAATATAAATGAAGTTTACTTTTAAAAAGATCTGATGACGTAATTCCTTTAATTTTAGGATTTTACGATTCATAACCATGTAATTGTATTTCCGTTGCATTTAATAAAGAAAACAGTTTAAGTCAACATATTTGTTGCCTTGGTGGCATGTCAAGACACTCGTTCCACACTACTATTTTGGGACGGGGTCGTGACAGAGGTGGTATCAGAGCATAGGTTATGAACCCGTAGACTACTGAACATAAGTTTTGAACATTAAAGATTTTATGTTTCAATATATAGGATATAGGATGAAATATCCATACCTGTTTGGAAATTATTGTTAGTAAAGTGTGGGGCCCAAACTTTTTATAAGGAGAGTAGGATGTAATGACCCCATGTATATATGTTCATATATAGTTTTAAATTTTTTATTATTTCATATGTGATATGGATAATGGTAATCTATTATTTGTAGTCTAATCCTCCCTTCATAAATCATGAAATATCAAATTAGTTAGAAACAAAAATTTTTAATGTTTCGGTAGGAATGTTCATATTAGAGATTAGTTTTGACCATTATATATAAAGATTGACATAAGATAAAAACTAAAAAGTTGTATATATATGAATTAGGTTTGTAACACAACAAATGATGTGTTAAACGGAGGTCCGAGCAAGAAGTTATACCGAAATTACGAAATAAGGGAAAATCTGACCATCCTTTAATTTATATTTTTATTACGACACCATGTGTAATATTTTGATTGGTTGAATGGGAGGATGGTTTGGCCAACTTAAACACTTTGAAATAACGCCCTTATTCATCAGAATGGATTAAATCAAAGTCTTATAGCATATCCTAAGCTAAATGATAAGTTTTAGGGTAGAAAATGAATTATTTTGAAACTTTAGGGCCTTTATTTTCAAATAATGAAAGTTTTAGGGACGAAAATGAAAATATATATAGGACCATTTTGTAAATAAAATATTTTCAAGGGTCTCTAAGATATTTTAAAAATGTATGGTGTAAAATTACTAAAATACCCTTTATGTGTAAAATGACCCTTATACCCTTAATAACTTGACACCTCGTGCTTTCTTTTGGACAACTCCACCGCACACGTGTCGCCTTTATAGGAAAGTATAAAACAATTGTCAATCCTTTAGGAAAACTTAGAACACGTGTCGTCGTTTGGTGAACCAAGACTACAAAGCTGTTCCGCTACGCGACACATGAACGCCGACTCACCAAAATGAAAGCCTTATCACCCAGACACGTGTCAGCACCTAAAAAGCTTTGAAAAACTATAAATAAAGACTTTGGATCAGCCATTACACGAAATTATACCAAAATCTTACAAAGAAATAGTAAGAGGAAGTGCGAAAAAAAGTTTAAGAAAAAGTTCCGTCTCAAGATTAACGAGCGATCCAAGACTCTTTATCTATAGCTCCGAACTTCTGTTCTAGGTGAGTACTCTGGCATTCCTTCTGCATTTTAATTATATGATATTATGAAAACTATATATATATATTTTGTGAACTGCTTTTATTCTCAAAATTCATTTGATATCGACGACTGATTCCTTGTGATATGTTTATATTTGTCCATATAGACATATCGATTAAAAAGAGTTTTGAAAATGAAATTGAATATTGGGAATAAGATTCGGCCTAAGGGACCTCTCTTACTGATTGACCTTCCCAGCTGAGTTATCGCTGGTGTGACCTAAATAAGGCGTTGTGACGAACAAGTTCGATTTACCCTCAACTATCGGGGAATAATATGGTAGAAGAATACGGTATTAGATTGTACTTGGCCATTAAAATGATATGATTGAAAGAAAAAGATATTGAAAATTGATTTTTCGTATCTATTGTATTATGTGCTATTCATTTTTATATAGTGTCATCTGAAATTTTATACAGCAAATTCCTATCCATATATGTATATTTCTACTCTTTGGATTTGAATAGGTATAAATTTTCTGAACAAAACCTTGGAATGTCTAGAGAATAAACCTCACTCGAAATTTCAGGAAATAAGTAGGTTTAGAGGGAACGTAAAAGGACCATATGGAAGATTATGCTTTTAGAGCTCTTTTTGTCATTTTAAGTAAAAATTTTGTTATATCATATAGAGCATGCTTGTCTCTCTCGTAATAAGTTTTAAATTTCGTTTTAAGTTGTAGCTCGTTGTTACTTGTAATATAAATGAAGTTTCCTTTTAGAAAGCTATGATGACGTAATTCCTTTAATTTCAGGATTTTACGATTCATAACCATGTAATTGTATTTTCGTTGCATTTAATTAAGAAAACAATTTAAGTCAAAATATTTTTAGCTTTGGTGGCATGTCAAGACACTCGTTCCACACTACTATTTTGGGACGGGGTCGTGACAGAGGTGGTATCAGAGCGTAGGTTATGAACCCGTAGACTACTGAAGATAAGTTTCGAACATTATAGATTTTAAGTTTCAATACATAGGATATAGGATGAAATATCCATACTTGTTTGGAAATTATTGTAAGTAAAGTTTGGGGACCAAACTTTTTATAAGGAGGGTATGATGTAATGACCCCATACTTATATGTTCATATATAGTTTTAAATGTTGTATTACTTCATATGTGATATGGATAATGGTAATTTATGATTTTTAGTCTAATCCTCCCTTCATAAATCATGAAATATCAAATTAGTTACAAACATAAAATTTTAAAGTTTTTTATAGGAATGTTCATATTAGAGATTAGTTTTGACCATTATATATAAATATTGACTTAAGGTAAAAACTAAAAAGTTGTATATATTTTAATTGGGTTTGTAACACAACAAACGATGTGTTAAACGGAGGTCCGAGCAAGAAGTTATATCAAAATTACAAAATAAGGGCAAATCTGTCCATCCTTTAAGTCATATTTTGTCTTTTTACCATACCATGTGTAATATTTTGATTGGTTGAATGGGAGGATGGTTTGGCTGACTTAACACTTTGAAATAACCTCCTTATTCATCAAAATGGATTAAATCAAAGTCTTATAGCATATCCTAAGCTAAATGATAAGTTTTAGGGTAGAAAATGATTTTTTTTTAAACTTTAGGGACTTGATTTTCAAATACTGAAAGTTTTAGGGATGAAAATGAAAATATATAAAGGACCATTTTGTAAATAAAATATTTTCAAGGGACTCTAAGAAATATTATAAATGTATGGTGTAAAATTACTAAAATACCCTTTATGTGTAAAATGACCCTTATACCCTTAATAACTTGACACCTCATGCTTTCTTTTGGACAACTCCACCGCACACGTGTCGCCTTTATAGGAAAGTATAAAACACATGTTAATCCTTTAGAAAAATTTAAAACACGAGTCGTCGTTTGGTGAACCAAGATTGCAAAGATGTTCCGCTACGCGACACGTGAACGCCGACTCACCAAAATGAAAGCCTTATCACCCACACACATGTCAGCACCTAAATTCCTTTGAAAAACTATAAACAAAGACTTTGGATCAGCCATTACAGGAAATTATACGAAAATCTTACAAAGAAATAGTGAGATAAAGTGCGGGAAAAGTTTAAGAAGAAGTACCGTCTCAAGATTAACGAGCGATCCAAGACTCTGTATCTATAGCTCCAAACTTCTGTTCTAGGTGAGTACTCTGACATTCCTTCAACATTTTAATGATATGATATTATGAAAACTATATATATATTTTTTGAACTGCTTTTATTCTCAAAATTCATTTGATACCAACGATTAATTCCATGTGATATGTTAATATTAGTCCATATACTCATATCGATTAAAAAGAGTTTTGAAAATGATATTGAATATTGGGAATAAGATTTGGCCTACGGGCCCTCTCTTACTGATTGACCTTTCCAGCGAGGTGATCGTTGGTGTGCCCTAAATAAGGCGTTGTGACGAACAAGTTCGATTGACCCTCAACTACCGGGGGATAATACGGTAGAAGAATACAGTATTAGAGTGTACTTGGCCATTAAAATGATATGTTTGAAAGAAAAAGATATTGAAAATTGATTTTTCGTATCTGTTGTATTCTTTGCTATTCATTTCTATATAGTGTCATCTCAAATTTTATACAGCAAATTCCTATCCATATATGTATATTTCTACTCTTTGGATTTGAATATGTATTAATTTTCTGAACAAAACCTTGGAATGTCTAGAGATTAAACCTCACTCGAATTTTAGCTGATGTTGTATAACTAACCATTTTTCTGGAAATAAGTAGGCTTAGAGGGAACGTAAAAGGACCGTATGGAAGATTCATCTTTTAGAGCTCTTTTTTTCATTTTAAGTAAAAAGTTTGTTATATCATATAGGGCAAGTCCGGCTCTCTTGTAATAAGTTTTAAATTTCGTTTTAAGTTGTAGCTCGTTGTTTCTTGTAATATAAATGAAGTTTCCATTTAGAAAGCTCTGATGATGTAATCCCTTTTATTTCATTATTTTACGATTCATAACCATGTAATTGTATTTTAGTTGCATTTAATTAATAAAACAATTTAAGTCAAAATATTTGTTGCCTTGGTGGCATGTCAAGACACTCGTTACACACTACTATTTTGGGACGGGTTCGTGACAGAGGTGGTATCAGAGCATAGGTTATGAACCCGTACACTACTGAACATAAGTTTTGAACATTAAAGATTTTACATTTCAATACATAGGATATATGATGAAATATCCATACTTGTTTGGAAATTATTGTAAGTAAAGTTTGGGGACCAAACTTTTTATAAGGAGGGTATGATGTAATGACCCCATACTTATATGTTCATATATAGTTTTAAATGTTGTATTACTTCATATGTGATATGGATAATGGTAATTTATGATTTTTAGTCTAATCCTCCCTTCATAAATCATGAAATATCAAATTAGTTACAAACATAAAATTTTGAAAGTTTTTTATAGGAATGTTCATATTAGAGATTAGTTTTGACCATTATATATAAATATTGACTTAAGGTAAAAACTAAAAAGTTGTATATATTTTAATTGGGTTTGTAACACAACAAACGATATGTTAAACGGAGGTCCGAGCAAGAAGTTATATCAAAATTACAAAATAAGGGCAAATCTGTCCATCCTTTAAGTCATATTTTGTCTTTTTACCATACCATGTGTAATATTTTGATTGGTTGAATGGGAGGATGGTTTGGCTGACTTAACACTTTGAAATAACCTCCTTATTCATCAAAATGGATTAAATCAAAGTCTTATAGCATATCCTAAGCTAAATGATAAGTTTTAGGGTAGAAAATGATTTTTTTTTAAACTTTAGGGACTTGATTTTCAAATACTGAAAGTTTTAGGGATGAAAATGAAAATATATAAAGGACCATTTTGTAAATAAAATATTTTCAAGGGACTCTAAGAAATATTATAAATGTATGGTGTAAAATTACTAAAATACCCTTTATGTGTAAAATGACCCTTATACCCTTAATAACTTGACACCTCATGCTTTCTTTTGGACAACTCCACCGCACACGTGTCGCCTTTATAGGAAAGTATAAAACACATGTTAATCCTTTAGAAAAATTTAAAACACGAGTCGTCGTTTGGTGAACCAAGATTGCAAAGATGTTCCGCTACGCGACACGTGAACGCCGACTCACCAAAATGAAAGCCTTATCACCCACACACATGTCAGCACCTAAATTCCTTTGAAAAACTATAAACAAAGACTTTGGATCAGCCATTACAGGAAATTATACGAAAATCTTACAAAGAAATAGTGAGATAAAGTGCGGGAAAAGTTTAAGAAGAAGTACCGTCTCAAGATTAACGAGCGATCCAAGACTCTGTATCTATAGCTCCAAACTTCTGTTCTAGGTGAGTACTCTGACATTCCTTCAACATTTTAATGATATGATATTATGAAAACTATATATATATTTTTTGAACTGCTTTTATTCTCAAAATTCATTTGATACCAACGATTAATTCCATGTGATATGTTAATATTAGTCCATATACTCATATCGATTAAAAAGAGTTTTGAAAATGATATTGAATATTGGGAATAAGATTTGGCCTACGGGCCCTCTCTTACTGATTGACCTTTCCAGCGAGGTGATCGTTGGTGTGCCCTAAATAAGGCGTTGTGACGAACAAGTTCGATTGACCCTCAACTACCGGGGGATAATACGGTAGAAGAATACAGTATTAGAGTGTACTTGGCCATTAAAATGATATGTTTGAAAGAAAAAGATATTGAAAATTGATTTTTCGTATCTGTTGTATTCTTTGCTATTCATTTCTATATAGTGTCATCTCAAATTTTATACAGCAAATTCCTATCCATATATGTATATTTCTACTCTTTGGATTTGAATATGTATTAATTTTCTGAACAAAACCTTGGAATGTCTAGAGATTAAACCTCACTCGAATTTTAGCTGATGTTGTATAACTAACCATTTTTCTGGAAATAAGTAGGCTTAGAGGGAACGTAAAAGGACCGTATGGAAGATTCATCTTTTAGAGCTCTTTTTTTCATTTTAAGTAAAAAGTTTGTTATATCATATAGGGCAAGTCCGGCTCTCTTGTAATAAGTTTTAAATTTCGTTTTAAGTTGTAGCTCGTTGTTTCTTGTAATATAAATGAAGTTTCCATTTAGAAAGCTCTGATGATGTAATCCCTTTTATTTCATTATTTTACGATTCATAACCATGTAATTGTATTTTAGTTGCATTTAATTAATAAAACAATTTAAGTCAAAATATTTGTTGCCTTGGTGGCATGTCAAGACACTCGTTACACACTACTATTTTGGGACGGGTTCGTGACAGAGGTGGTATCAGAGCATAGGTTATGAACCCGTACACTACTGAACATAAGTTTTGAACATTAAAGATTTTACATTTCAATACATAGGATATATGATGAAATATCCATACTTGTTTGGAAATTATTGTAAGTAAAGTTTGGGGACCAAACTTTTTATAAGGAGGGTATGATGTAATGACCCCATACTTATATGTTCATATATAGTTTTAAATGTTGTATTACTTCATATGTGATATGGATAATGGTAATTTATGATTTTTAGTCTAATCCTCCCTTCATAAATCATGAAATATCAAATTAGTTACAAACATAAAATTTTGAAAGTTTTTTATAGGAATGTTCATATTAGAGATTAGTTTTGACCATTATATATAAATATTGACTTAAGGTAAAAACTAAAAAGTTGTATATATTTTAATTGGGTTTGTAACACAACAAACGATATGTTAAACGGAGGTCCGAGCAAGAAGTTATATCAAAATTACAAAATAAGGGCAAATCTGTCCATCCTTTAAGTCATATTTTGTCTTTTTACCATACCATGTGTAATATTTTGATTGGTTGAATGGGAGGATGGTTTGGCTGACTTAACACTTTGAAATAACCTCCTTATTCATCAAAATGGATTAAATCAAAGTCTTATAGCATATCCTAAGCTAAATGATAAGTTTTAGGGTAGAAAATGATTTTTTTTTAAACTTTAGGGACTTGATTTTCAAATACTGAAAGTTTTAGGGATGAAAATGAAAATATATAAAGGACCATTTTGTAAATAAAATATTTTCAAGGGACTCTAAGAAATATTATAAATGTATGGTGTAAAATTACTAAAATACCCTTTATGTGTAAAATGACCCTTATACCCTTAATAACTTGACACCTCATGCTTTCTTTTGGACAACTCCACCGCACACGTGTCGCCTTTATAGGAAAGTATAAAACACATGTTAATCCTTTAGAAAAATTTAAAACACGAGTCGTCGTTTGGTGAACCAAGATTGCAAAGATGTTCCGCTACGCGACACGTGAACGCCGACTCACCAAAATGAAAGCCTTATCACCCACACACATGTCAGCACCTAAATTCCTTTGAAAAACTATAAACAAAGACTTTGGATCAGCCATTACACGAAATTATACGAAAATCTTACAAAGAAATAGTGAGATAAAGTGCGGGAAAAGTTTAAGAAGAAGTACCGTCTCAAGATTAACGAGCGATCCAAGACTCTGTATCTATAGCTCCAAACTTCTGTTCTAGGTGAGTACTCTGACATTCCTTCAACATTTTAATGATATGATATTATGAAAACTATATATATATTTTTTGAACTGCTTTTATTCTCAAAATTCATTTGATACCAACGATTAATTCCTTGTGATATGTTAATATTAGTCCATATACTCATATCGATTAAAAAGAGTTTTGAAAATGATATTGAATATTGGGAATAAGATTTGGCCTACGGGCCCTCTCTTACTGATTGACCTTTCCAGCGGGGTGATCGTTGGTGTGCCCTAAATAAGGCGTTGTGACGAACAAGTTCGATTGACCCTCAACTACTGGGGGATAATACGGTAGAAGAATACAGTATTAGAGTGTACTTGGCCATTAAAATGATATGTTTGAAAGAAAAAGATATTGAAAATTGATTTTTCGTATCTGTTGTATTCTTTGCTATTCATTTCTATATAGTGTCATCTCAAATTTTATACAGCAAATTCCTATCCATATATGTATATTTCTACTCTTTGGATTTGAATATGTATTAATTTTCTGAACAAAACCTTGGAATGTCTAGAGATTAAACCTCACTCGGATTTTAGCTGATGTTGTATAACTAACCATTTTTCTGGAAATAAGTAGGCTTAGAGGGAACGTAAAAGGACCGTATGGAAGATTCATCTTTTAGAGCTCTTTTTTTCATTTTAAGTAAAAAGTTTGTTATATCATATAGGGCAAGTCCGGCTCTCTTGTAATAAGTTTTAAATTTCGTTTTAAGTTGTAGCTCGTTGTTTCTTGTAATATAAATGAAGTTTCCATTTAGAAAGCTCTGATGATGTAATTCCTTTTATTTCATTATTTTACGATTCATAACCATGTAATTGTATTTTAGTTGCATTTAATTAATAAAACAATTTAAGTCAAAATATTTGTTGCCTTGGTGGCATGTCAAGACACTCGTTACACACTACTATTTTGGGACGGGTTCGTGACAGAGGTGGTATCAGAGCATAGGTTATGAACCCGTACACTACTGAACATAAGTTTTGAACATTAAAGATTTTACGTTTCAATA
Organism: Sambucus nigra; assembly: GCA_949130495.1. Lineage (NCBI taxonomy): Eukaryota > Viridiplantae > Streptophyta > Magnoliopsida > Dipsacales > Adoxaceae > Sambucus > Sambucus nigra. Next base: position 109,486,396 of record OX422224.1, on the reverse strand, counting down.
CATAGGATATATGATGAAATATCCATACTTCTTTGGAAATTAATGTAAGTAAAGTTTGGGGAGCAAAATTTTTATAAGGAGGGTCGGATGTAATGACCCCACGTTTATATGTTCATATATAGTTTTAAATGTTGTATTATTTAATATGTGATATGGATAATGGTAATTTATTATTTTTAGTCTAATCCTCCCTTCATAAATCTTGAAATACCAAATTAGTTACAAACATAAAATTTTAAAGTTTTCGGTAGGAATGTTCATATTAGAGATTAGTTTTGACCATTATATATAAAAATTGACTTAAGGTAAAAACTAAAAAGTTGTATGTATATGAATTAGGTTTGTAACATAACAAACGGTGTGTTAAACGGAGGTCCGAGCAAGAAGTTATACCGAAATTACGAAATAAGGGCAAATTTGTCCCTCCTTTAAGTCATATTTTGTCTTATTATCACACCATGTGTAATATTTTGATTGGTTGAATGGGAGGCTGGTTTATCCGACTTAAACACTTTGAAATAACCACCTTATTCATAAAAATGGATTAGATCAAAGTTTTATAGCATATCCTAAGCTAAATGATAAGTTTTGGGGTAGAAAATGAAATTTTATGAAACTTTAGGGACTTGATTTTCAAATAATGAAAGTTTTAGGGACAAAAATGAAAATAAATAAAGGACCATTTTTTAAATAAAAATTTTCAAGGACCTCTAAGAAATATTGAAAATGTATGGTGTAAAATTACTAAAATACCCTTTATGTGTAAAATGACCCTTATACCCTTAATAACTTGACACCTCGTGCTTTCTTTTGGACACCTCCACCGCACACGTGTCACCTTTATAGGAAGGGATAAAACACATGTCAATCCTTTAGAAAAATTTAAAACACGTGTCGCCGTTTGGTGAACCAAGACTGCAAGGTTGTTCCGCTACACGACATGTGAACGCCAAGTCACCAAAATGTAAGGCTTATCACCCAGACACGTGTCAGCACCGAAATAACTTTTAAAAACTATAAATAAAGACTTTGGATCATCCATTACACTAAATTATACCAAAATCTTACAAAGAAATAGAGAGAGAAAGTGCCGGGAAAGTTTAAGAAGAAGTTTTGTCTCAAGATTAACGAGCGATCCAAGACTCTGTATCTATAGCTTCGAACTTTTGTTCTAGGTGAGTACTCTGACATTCCTTGTGCATTTTAATTATATGATATTATGAAAACTATGTATATTTTGTGAACTGCTTCTATTCTCAAAATTCATTTGATACCGATGATTGATTCCTTGTAATATGTTTATATTTGTTCATATAGACATACCGATTAAAGAGAGTTTCTAAAATGATATTGAATATTGGGAATAAGATTCGGCCTAAGGGACCTCTCTTACTGATTGACCTTCCCAGCTTGGTTATCGCTGGTGTGCCCTAAATAAGGTGTTGTGACGAATAAGTTCGATTGACCCTCAACTACTGCGGAATAATATTGTAGAAGAATACGGTATTAGAGTGTACTTTGCCATTAAAATGATATGATTGAAAGAAAAAGATATTGAAAATTGATTTTTCGTATCTGTTGTATTATGTGCTATTCATTTCTCTATATTGTCATCTAAAATTTTATACAACAAATTCCTATCCATATATGTATATGTCTACTCTTTGGATTTGAATAGGTATGAATTTTCTGAACAAAACCTTGAAATGTCTAGAGATTAAACCTCACTCGGATTTTAGCTAATGTTGTATAACTAACCATTTTTTCGAAAATAAGTAGGCTTAGAAGGAACGTAAAAGGACCATATGGAAGATTAAGCTTTTAGAGCTCTTTTTGTCATTTTAAGTAAAAAGTTTGTTATATCATATAGAGCATGTTTGGCTCTCTTGTAATAAGTTTTAAATTTCGTTTTGAGTTGTAGCTCGTTGTTACTTGTAATATAAATGAAGTTTCCTTTTATAAAGCTCTGATGACTTAATTCCTTTAATTTCAGTATTTTACGATTCATAACCATGTAATTGTATTCCCGTTGCATTTAATTAAGAAAATAATTTAAGTCAAAATATTTGTTGCCTTGGTGGCATATCAAGACACTCGTTCCACACTAATATTTTGGTATGGGGTCGTGACACCTTTGGTCTTCATTCATTGCATGGTCTAGACAAAGGCATTTAATGCACTATACATTTTTATTAGAAAAATCTATACATTTAATGTACTATATAGTTTTATATGAATTTCATAACATTCCAAAATGATCTATTTTAGCTTCATTACATATATATCCCATGTGATAAGTTTATAATAACAACTCATTAGGAAAATAAATCTTATTGAAATTGATATGATTTAGTTCTTGACGGCATGCTCTCATTTTATTGCGATTTTTCCCATGTTTTTTTTATAGAAATACGCTAAAATATTGAAAGTATAATCTTTTTTATGTATTCATGCATATTTATCTCTGTAGCTATTGTTATTAGTTTCTTATTTAGTTATGCTTGGTTCTGGTCATGCATGTGTCCTAAGAACTTCTTCTCATGAAGGAATTACAGGTGAATCCATGCGTCCTCCTTCTCAATCTATTGACCCAAATGTCGCGAACTCTCCTAAAACTATTGCATTTGTTGTTAATAACAACGAGGGTATGATCTTTATATCCTGAAACATGTTACATGCCAACACGCAAATATTTCATAAAGTAAGAAATATATCATTGTTTAGTTATGTCTAGTTATACTAATATTGTGGTACTCCATTTCGTGCCTATTATAAGTCATAAAGCAGCTGCTCTTGTGAAAAGATTTGTGGTAGTGTCGAATAAGCCTCCTTTACAACCTAGACATGTAAATGGTGTCGACTTCGTGCATACTATTTCATTGGGTGTTAGCAACAACGAGGGTATGTTTTTGATCTCGATAGCAATATTTTGGTTTCATTCACTGTCTCATTGACCCTCTTTTTCATTCATTTTGCTACTCTTATATTCAACACCCTAATTTGTTTCGATTTCTCAAGCATACATTCAACTTCTCTACTTCTTTCTTCATTCAACTAACTATATTCTCCTTTATTTCTAAATGAAGTTTAAACAAGATTAGACTCCAAAGAACATAAATTGAACATAACTTCACATTTTTTTTTATTTCATTTAAGTTTTCATATGGGAGAGGAGGGTCAAAATTTACCATTTACAATCACCCTTCACATGCTTCCACTATTTTCTTGCATATCTCTGATTTTTTTTTCATCTGACTCATCTATCCCCGCAAGCAAGTAAAATGACCAGAATTTCGCTGCTGATTAGTTGGTGGTGAGTTTTTACAAGGGAGTTAAAGGGAGTGATGAATAAAAATAGAGTGATGTTTGTAAGAAATAAATGAGGGGGTTACATAATTTGCTGGGGTGTTAATGGTGTGGAGACTCAACCACCTTTCATTGTACCTAACCCCCTATTTGTTAGTTGTACTGTTTTCACAGTAGGGCAAATTGCACCTAACCCCCTGTTTGTTAGTTTCACTGTTTTCACAGTAGGGCAAATTGCAAAATAAAACTTCAAGTTACTGGTTATTTGAAGTTATAGTTTGAATGTTTTGATTATTCCAATTTATACCTTGATGTACATTTAGTGAGATTGTTGAGAAGTTTTAAAAGAAGAGAAAGTGTATATTTTCTCTGTTTATATTATTGTGGTCAACATAGAGTTTATTATTCTTTATGTACAAGGCTTTTGAATATCTTGTAATAACGGTCATAATGGTAATTGTTCATGTTCTGTTCATTTAAAAAGGGAAAATGTTTTGAGTCCCAAACAATTCCTCCAAATCTCCCCCAAATCCTACGTGGACGCCACGTCATTCTTCCACTTGCCTGTCATCTATTGCCATGTGGTGCGGGTCCTGCCAGGGCACAAAGCCCAAGTCATTTTGGGGGAGGTTTGGGGGAGTTATTTGGGGCATGTAGCATTACTTTTTAAAAAGTATCTAGTGCATATTGTTTATTGTTGAGAAGTTTAACTATTGAATAATAAACTTCTCAATAATAAACAATATAGCCTATACATCTTTTAAATGAAATGATACATATTATTGAGGCCAACATAGAGGTTATTGTTCTTTATGTACAAGGATTCTGAATATTTTACGATAACGGTCCCTATGATGACTGTTCATTTAAAAAAAATTAGTGTATATTGTTTATTGTTGAGAGGTTTATTATTAAGGTCCACTTCTCAACAATAAACAATATACACTAAACACTTGTTTAGTGTATATTGTTTATTGTTGAGAAGTTTTTTGTTTAGGTTCCTATGTAATTGTTGAACAATAAACTTCTCGACAATAAAAAATTATACACTAAACCCTTTTTAAATGAAGTGATATACGGTTTTAAAATCCTTGACTTTCTCGAAGCATCCCAGCAATAATACTGTATTTGAAAACTCATCAAAATGGACTACTTTGAATAAGAAGTAGAATATGAAAAATTACCCATACGTTGTAGTCATTGTAGAATCTTGGGGCATTGGGTAACAGTAGTAGTTAGAGAAATTCAAGCTACTGGACAAGACCATCAAGATAAAAATACAATCCCCCCTAAAAAAAATTAAAAGCCCAATGTGTGCAACAAGTTTATAGACCAGTTGAGCAGGCTGGTTTGGTTGGAGCTCAAGACGTCTCCTAATGGCCCACCAGGTACCCAACCCATTAAAGAATCAAGGCCTAATCCATAACAACTCTCTTCTTCGTCTTTGCTCATGGACATGATTAGGGGCGGATGGAGCATAGGACGAATTGGGGCTGTCGCCCCAGTTGGGATTTTAAAAAAAAATTGTACGATTTTTTGGTAAAATTCCAAACTTCAAGGTATACCTCTAATTATTTACAAAACTGAGGGTGTAAGATTGTAATTACCTAAAATATTAAACCTATAAACATAACACAACAGCGGCTGCCTCTCATCGCATTTATCACATCCCTTCTTTTCTTTTCCCTAAACCTATTTCCCCCCCTCCCTTCGCATGCGCCTCCCTCCCTCTCCCAGCACAGCAGCGGCTCGACTCCCCCCCTCCCGGCACCACTATCCAGTCCAGCTATTCATTTCATGTATTTTTTTTTTTGTATGTGATGATGTGTAGTTTAATTTTTTGTATGTGATAATGTGTAGTTTAATTTTTTATGTAGCCTAATTTTATGTATGTGTAGAAATTTTATGTGTGTGTAGTTTAACTTTTTATGTAGCGTAATTTTTCGTAATAGCAATTTTTTATGTAGTCTGAAATATGTGGTATTTTTTAAATAGGAAGTTATGGAGAAATTTTTTAAACGAAAAGAGGAGACAACACACAACCCTTTAGGGTAATATTATAAAAAAAAAATCACGAACAAAGTAGGAATCCAAATTTAGTTAATTATTACCTCAAACATTTTTAAGGGTAAAAATTACAAAAAAAAAAAGTAAAAAAATCCAAAAAAATCGGCTCGGGTGCTCCCGCCTCCAAACCCCCGGCCTTCGTCACAAATTTTCGCCCCACTTGAGTCAAATTCTTGGATCTGCCACTGGACATGATAGAGTGAGGGAAGATAGTGAGAGGTTTTTTAGGTTGTTCATATTGTTAGCGTTGGGAGATGCATCAAAGAAATCTTCTGTTGGGGCTGATTTTAAAATGACAACAGTTATGGGTTGGGGAAGAAATTGAACTCACCATTCTCTAGGATATCGTTGGAATTGATGAAATTTGGATAGGATCATATATTTAGCGATGTTTCTTCGTAATATTAGTGTAAAATAGAGAAATTACTATTCCTAACCGGGCACTCGTTGCTTGTTCCAATCAAATGCTGGAAATTTTGCTCACTTGTGTCCATCGTCTACTTAAATCCCCTTTAATAATAAGCATTTTAAAGTCAATATATCAAGTTTATAAAGCCAGTCACGGGCTGACTCACTAATATGTCAAAACTGCATTGACTTAAATGTAAATCAGGAAACATCAACCATTAACCATTAACATGCATCATGTAAAAAAAATGCCAATGAATCCTAAGTCGGAATATTAGTTCTAACATGGCATGTACGTTTGACTATCGGATGCTTTAAATACTAGAACAATGAGTGGTAAGAAGTGCGATAAATGTAGCATTACTCCACAAAATAAATTCAGGGAAATTTTGTCTTTATGTCCCATTAGAATTATTCAATTAAAAAATTCACGGAAATTTTGACTACTAAAGGGAACGGCCCAAGCCTGTCATAGCCATTTATAGTACATACAGTGTGTACTGGCCATATATCGCAGGTTTGTCAGATTCGTGCCACCTATTTGTGTGACGTAGTGCCTAGGTTTCATATTACCATTTTCCTAGTCAAAAGGTTACTAATACAAATGCAACTGTGAAGTGCGAGGCAAGTCATTGTTAGATTAGAACAGAAATGTGAAAGTTGGTCAACATTATGTCTTAAAAAAGGATTTAGTTGTAAGAATCTGAAGCACAAGTGAGAATACATCAATTATCCCTTACGTTTACCAAACACAGTTGTTAGGTTCCCTGCCTCGTTACTTCAGTAGATATATCTCCTACTCTTGGCCCTACTTCCGTTGTTCAGCATACCCCCGTTATTAATATTCCTTCCCTTGTATGTCAACACTCCTGCTTCTTTTGCTCAGAACTTTCTTCACAACTCTTTGGCCAATTTGGTTAATGAGGAGAGCAGTAACGCCCCTCCGCTTCTCCAGTACAGCGTTAATCTTGTTTTAAAAATCATGTAACAATTAATGCGTTCTTGGTCTTGCTCAAACGTGAGGTTCTCACTCATCTTCATACCAGAAAGAAACGTGTCTGTTGGTTTATCTTCGTGAATGATGATAACACCCATTATTTCACGGAGTGGATTGCCTCGGTTGGCCACCCACACAACTGTTTCTATATCTTTCACATACCATATATCAGTTGCTATACATCACTCAATATCAATATTTCAGCTACTAATTACTTCTCTAAATAAAGCAATGCTACTTTTAATGATGATAAAAAGTAGATTATATGGATGGTGACCCCTTTTAATGGGAGCAAGAAGTCCAGCCAAAAGATATAGGCAGTCCCGAAAATCATCAAGCTACGCAGAACACTAGGATATTAATAACCCTAACAAGCATTGTCATAGATTTATTAAAGCTCATAGTGAAAACTAAAGGCAGAGGCAGTAGTATGGACTAAGAAGTATTATTAGCAAATATTTTGTATTAGATATTTGAGAGAATAGCCCTCTCAAGGTGGCACACATTGAACATGAAACTTCAAAATAAAGGCATAAAAATTTTTAGAAGTGGGTCCCTTATAAGGTTTTACAGAAAAAATATCATTTTTGATCCTATTAATTGTGAGTTGCGAATTAAAAGGAATATCATCAAAAAAATTTGCGTTTCTAGCTTTCTAGATCTGAGTGGGAAGTGCGTTTCTATATAGGATATCCTAAGGAAACTAAGGGTTACTTATTGTATGAACCTAAGTATCAAAATGTCATTGATAGAAATAATTCCCAATTCATTGAAGAGAATTATATGATAAATCATAAGCCGAGAAAAAAAATATGTTTTTGATGAGCCAAGAGGGAACCAACAAAATTCTTCAACACAACTAGTAATGGATGAAATAACACAATGTCTTGACACCAATGCACCAATAGAGAGACTACCTCTTCATAGTGGGAGGGTTTTGCGTAAACCTGAATGATTTATATTCTTAAGATAGTTGAATGTGAGATAGGCCCCCAATTTTAAATTTTACAAAAAGTAATTTCCTTTTCATAAAGAGAACAAACCAACTTATGAAACAAATAAAACTAAACTAAAAGTGAAATTAAAAATACACAAACAATTTTCATTTAGACTTAAACACACATTATTCCAATTCAAGTTAAACTTGCATGTTATCAAGATAAAGTAATTCTGCACTTGAATTAAATTAAACATACCCAAACATTAAATTTGCACCAAATTAAATAGATTGTGATTTTGAACTAATTTATATTTTAGTCCTAAGCATGCATCTACGTGATTTAAGCAAGATAAAATTAAACAATATCACACGACGCACCGATGTATAAGGAAAACCCAAATGGAAAAACCTTGAACGGCCCAAGCCTTAAGTCCACTAAGTACGGTTTTACAATTACAAGACAGATGACTTACTTTCTCGACTCGACTCCCATCAAGCCTTGATGTGTCTTCTTATAAGCACCTCCGCCTAATCGACAACCCCGAAACTCCACCGGAATATTGGAATCCACCAATGAGACTTTTGGACAACCGTCAACCCTCACGTGAAGCCTTTCTCCGAGTGGAAATGTCACATCAAACAAAGCTCTTCTCCTTTATGAGTTGAAAAGAAAACTCAAACTCTCTTTTTCAATGGTATAGAGAAAATCAGTGCCAAACACTCCAAGCAATATATATATATATATATATGTTGAAACTTGGATATAGACAAACATATGGGTGTATATGTGTTTTGAAAGGAATTTAATCCATAAAACTCAACACATAAAAAGAAAGTTTTTCTTCAAAGTATTTTTCTCTAATGACTCTTGGAAATCTGAAAAGGTTATCTTCAAAAAGTTAGTTCCTGCACTTAAGAAGTATGTCAAAAAGGAAGTGTGGCAAAGTAGTGGTAAAGTGGAAAAAAATGGCTTAAAACTATTCCCGCTGTATTTTCGTTAAAATCTTGTTCGAATGAGTATGTTCGAACGAAACTTCTAACGAAAAATAGAAAATAATTCTAAAATTTCATTTGAAATCTCGATCGAATGAGGACATTCGAACGACTTTTCTAACGAGATTTCATACCTTGATTAGATAATTTCGATACGAACGCGTGGCCACCAGTTTCGTATTTTTCTGATTTTTTTTAATTTGATATGATTTTTCTATGAAAAGGTGTCCGAGAACAAAATCTTTAGAACTATGAATTCAAAAAAAAATTAACAAAAAAATACTAACACCCAAAATAAATTTCCAAGATCCTATATATATATATATTAATGCATTCATACCTTTTGGAGACTACGAAATCCTCATGTTTATGACGTAAAACGAGGCAATGGAACGCGGCATATGATGAAGCTTTATATACTCTTGGCCGCTACGTCTTCAACTAACGCGTCATAGGCTTGGATGGATACAGATGAACACTATCTTATGACTCAAATGTTTTTATTTGAAATTGAGTCAACACTACATTAAGACTGAGTCAGAGACTTGTGTCCTTATAAATCTCCCCCTTTTGGCTATTTGGGGACAAAAACCAAAGAAAAATCCTAAAGGGCCGTCAAGCTCTATTAGACTTAAAAAATATCCATCCCAAAATAAAAAATACATAGCTTGACTCAAAAACCCAAGGATCAATATCTTTGCCGATGAAAGTTGTCATTTAGAAGAATTCTTGTACACTTAAGCAAACTATCAAATGCATAAGGAATATCAAGAATATTAAATGCATATAAAATAAATACTCCCCCTAAATTAATTCTCCCCATTTATCAACTAAGATCAACCTAATAAGGTCGTGACTGCCCCTAAGATAAATCTCCTAAACTAAGATAAGATTATAATTGGATTAGATACCATTTCTCTCCCTATCATTCTCCCCTTTTTTATTCAGGAATAGACAACTAATCCAACAAATAATAACGGATACCAACTAAAATGCAAGAAAATGATACCAATATGATACATAAAGTATTAAGCATGTGATATCAACAAAGAATGCAACAAGATAGATACCAATTATGAATTAAAGCATAGATGGACTAGAAAGCAAGGCAAAGACGAAAAATATCATATATATACATAGACTAAATATACCAATAATGCACATGCATGTATATATATATATATATAGATATAAACACACAAATAACACAAAATAAAATAAGCTTTTCACACTCGTATGGAAAAAATGTGTCATATGGAAACGAAAGTGCTGGGGTGTGAACTAGTAACAATTAAATTTAGACTCAATCACTTAAAAACATGTTCACAGAGTTCTCAATTGTTTGCAAACTTCATCACATATATATCCTCATGTGACAATATAGATTGAACTCAATGAACAAATATACACAATGCACACAACCCTAGAATTTTGATGATTATACAAACCAATAGAGTCATGACATTGAAAGGACAACTATGATAAATGGACATTGTGCAAACATTGATATACCATCAAATCTCCCTTAATAAGCATATATTATTCTTTTGAATGAATAAATAAACTAAACAAGGCCTTGGCAATAATTTATCTTTGTAATGCCATATTTTATTTTTAGGCCTTTGGACAACGTATTTCTTTTAGGTCCATTCCAAACGGTGGCTTACTATTAGCAAAGGATAATAATTCCTTTCGGAGACCTTCCCCGTGAACATTTATATATAACATTTTTATATCTCACAAATCTCACGTGAAACGGATTTTGACATGCACTATTACTCCTAGGTCACATAACTTGTAGATGACAAGATTGGTAGGAGAACACCTCACAAAGCTCAGATATAACATGTGATGATTAAATTTCAAAAGAGCTCGTGCATGTATGAATTGAGGCATATAAGACAATGGAATCCATTTAATCAACGCAAAATTCAACTACTCCATGTAAGTATGGTAAAGAACATAGTAAGGATTGACAATCTAAACCAAAAGTTCTAGCCACATGGGAGCAAAAAAGATGGGATTCTAACACAAGTGTATGCCACATAAAGTGTGTCAAACATTAATACACACAAAATAAAACTCTTTTTGAGGTTTTCAAAATTTTTAACCAAATTTAAAAATATGTACTCAAAAAGCAAACAAAAATCATTTGTATTTTTCATTAATCTTTAATATAAAAAATAAAATACAAATGATAAAGGAAAATCATTATTCTAGCATGCGATTAACCACGGAGCATAGACTAGAAAATGACTAAACAAGCATACATTTAGCATGATGATATAGCATGAAGTACAAAAGATAAAGTATGCAAACAAAACTAACACATTCAACCTTTATATTTTGCAAGGGATGAAGCATGTGAAAGTAAATGAGCATAGAAAACCCTATCTTGTAAATCTACCAAGTCGAACTCCGAACCCAAACTGATGACGAATGACTATCTCGGGGTGTAAAAATCTTGGCTACCTCGGTTGCCTTATGTTGGGATTTTCTAGGATCTCGTTTAAGATCAAAACAAAATTTTCTGAGGATTAATCTCTAAAGGCTTTCCTAGGTGATTCTCCTAAAACATGGGTTTTGGCTTTATGAGTATATTCATTACAAGTATCATAGCCTAAACCACAAGTGTCATTTTTAATTTGAACCGTTCCTAAAATTTTATATAATTTCTCCGAACGACACTCTAAATCAAATTTGACTTTACTAGAGTATTTTAATTTATTTTTTAATTCTAAAATGTTAGACTCTAATAAAACATTTCTCTCTTCAAACTCGAGAAGATCCTTTTTCATTCACTCCATTAAACCTCTAAGGTTATCTCTCTCGCCTTCTATATATTCAAGCTTCTCTCGAAGAGATCTCTCTCGTGTCCTAAGGTCTTCCACTAACGCACTATCATCAACGACCTTGACATATTATTTTAAACAAGCTTCTAACTTCAAATTTGCTCTTTTTAATTTAATAGATTCTTCATATAATTCTTGAAAAACATTTTGAAGTTCACTCACATCAACCTCTTCTTCATTTTCACTCTCTCTTTCTTCTCCACTCTCACTACCATCAAAGACAAGGGAATGATAAACTTTGACCTTGGAAGTGTCATGTGTTAAAATTTCATCAATAAATGAGTTATCACTATCACTCACATGACTAGCCATAAAAGCCACAAAGTTTGGCTTGGTGGGGGAATCGGGTCCCTCTTCATTATCACTATCACTAAAGGTTGCATTAAAAGAAATTGGTTGCTTACCCTCTCCCCTTAGTTTAGTAGGGAACTCAAAAGTCCTATGTCCATAACCCTCCCAACCGAAACACCTATTTGACTTGTCCTTATTTAAATTTTCATTAGTAGTTTTACGGATCTTTTCGTCTTTGTCATGCATTGATTTTTCAAATTTCTTAAAATCATTTTTAAACTTATCTTTGTTAAATTTAAGAAATTTTTGAAACTTTCTAGCAAACATAGCCATATTTTCTGAGTCACTATCACTTTCACTCTCTACTACTTATTTTTCCTCCTTTGGGTCTTTCAAAGCGACACCATTTTTTATTTTATTTTCAGTTTTGGAGGGAAACATATCTAGTTCATAGGTTTGTAAATCACCTACTAGCTCTTCTAATTTCGTAGAGACTAAAGTTGGTAAAGAATTTAAAATGGTCACTTTTGGAATAAATCTATCAGGAAGGGACATTAAAATTTTCTTTACTACTCGGTTGTCGGGTATTTTCTCTTCCAAATTAAAAGATGAATTAACAATTTCGGAAAGTCTAGCATGAAAATCATCAAAAGTTTCTTTTTCGTTCATTTTTATGGTTTCAAATTGAGTGGTGAGGTTTTGAAGTTTCAAAGGTTTTACGACACCTGTACCTTCATGAGTGAGTTGTAAAATATTCCAAGCTTCTTTAACGGTTTCACATGTCATAATGCATCAGAATTCATCCGGTGTGATCGCGCTAAACAAGGCATTAAACCTCGGGAATTAAAATTTTAAAGTTTAAATTCATTCTCATTTAATCTATCGGCTGGTTTGGGAACACACTCATTATCTACTAAGTGAGTAGGTAGGGACCACCCGTTAACAACCGACATCCAAACTCTCTCGTCGATAGATTTTAGTGCCAATTTTCTTCGCGCTTTCCAATACGCGTAGTTAGAACCATCGAAAATATGAAAATTTTAAAATGGGAAAAATTCCATTTTAGCTAAAAATATTTAAAGGATCTTAAACGCAATAATTTAGCGATCCTGCTCTGATACCAATTTGAATGTGCGATAGTCCCCCAATTTTAAATTTTACAAAAAGTAATTTCCTTTTCTTAAAGAGAACAAACCAACATATGAAAAAAATAAAACTAAACAATGAAATTAAAATTACACACACAATTTTCATTTAGACTTAAACACACATTAATCTAATTTAAGTTAAACTTGCATGTTATCAAGATAAAGTAATTTTGCACTTGAATTAAATTAAACATACCCAAACATTAAATTTGCACCAAATTAAATAGATTGTGATTTTGAACTAATTTTATCTTTTAATCCTAAGCATGCATCTACGTTATTTAAGCCAGATAAAATTAAACAATATCACACAATGCGCTGATGTATGAGGAAAACTCAAATGGGAAAAAACTCGGACGACCCTAGCCCTGTAAGGACACAAATTTCCAATTGAGTCCATATATAGTTTTGGCTCAATTCCGGACAAAAACATTTATTCATAGGATAGTATTTATTGTAATATTCTCAAGCCTATGAAGTGTATGTTGAAGACGTAGCGGCAAAGAATTTAAAGCTTCATCAAAATGCCGGTTTGCGTGCCTCGTTTCTACGTCATCAACTAAGGTTCCATGCTCCCAAGGTATGAATGTAATTATATTTATATAGGAGCTTGGAACAATTTGTATTGGGTGTTAGGTTAATAAAAACTGCATTTTATTTTTCAGAAAGAATCAATTAGAAACTTAAAAATAAGTATATAAAAGTTTCTGGGCCAAAATCGAATTTTACAAACTTTCTGGACGTTCGTTAAAAATGTCGTTCGAACGAGTTTTTTCGTTCGAACCAGATTTCGTTCGAACGAGTTTTGTCGTTCGAACGAGTTTTTTCGTTCGAACCAGGTTCGTTCGAACGAGTTTGCCAACGACCCTAATCTGGTCAGTCGTTCGATATGTCGTTCGATATGTCGTTTGAACGAGTTTTCGTTCTAACGAGATATCTAACGAGATTCTAACGAGCCCAGGCTGGTCGCTCGTTAGAAGTCTCGTTCGAACGAGAGTCAAGTTCGTTCGAACGAGACATCAGGCGGGAACGGTTTTGAGCAGTTTTTGGTAGTTTTTTCCCCACTTCTCCACTTGGTTTTCAACCAACTTTTTCATACTTTATTATGTGCGGGAAACACATTTTCCAAGACAACTTTTCCATTCCATATCCAACTCTTAGAGAGAGTTTGAGAGCAAATTTATTTAGGGAAAATGTTCAAGTTTTGAGTGTTCATTTTTAATGAAAAATTCATACACACTCTAGTTTACACCCAATAGTTGTTTATCCAAGTTCTTTATATACATATCTTTACTTGGAGTTTTTGGCACCGGTTTTCTCTACCGAATTCAAGAGACGTTTCGGGTTTGCTTCTTCACCCCATCACAAAGAAGACCTTTGTTGAGATTCTACCCACAAGGAGAAAGGCTCCATGCTTGGGTGACGGTGACCATATAAAGTCCCATTGGTGTATTCCGAGACCACGGTGGAGCTCCGTTGGTTATCCGCTAATTGGAGGTTGATACAAGAAGGAGCATCACGGCTTGAGAGGGTTCGAGTTTAGGAAGTAAGTCTTTTGTCTTGTATTTTGTAATACCGTTTTTAGTGGATTTGAGGCTAGGGCCATCCCGAGGTTTTTTTCCCGTTAGTGGGTTTTTCCTCGTATATCGCGGTGTAGTGTGACATTGTTTATTTTATCTTGCACATCATTTAGAATCCATGCTTAGGATAATTTCAAGATAAAATTCGGTTTAATTATCACACTCATTTAATTTGGGACTTAAAGTAAATATTGGGTAAAATTGGTTTATTCAAGTCATTTGTTAATATGGTTTCGCCTAACTTTGGATAATTGTTAATTATGACTTAGGCAAATTCTAGGACTTGAATCATGTTTTAATTGGTTTTTGAAGATATTAAAACTCGGCCTTGTTTATTTGTTGAACCATCTCTCATTATACGCTTCCGCATTTATTTGAAAAGGAAATTAAATATTTTAATTGGGACAATTACTTTTGGTCTTTCAAATTGGTATCAGAGCTTTGATTTAGAAAAGCTCGCGCTCTCAAGCCCTAATTCCACTAAGTACAGTTTTATAATTACAAGACAAATGACTTACTTCCTCGACTCGACTCCCTTCAAGCCTTGACGCGTCTTCTTGTAAACACCTTCGCCTAGTCGACAACCCCAAAACTCCACCGAAATTTTGGAATCCACCAATGAGACTTTTGGACAATCGTCAACCCTCACATGAAGCCATTCTCTGAGTGGGAATGTCACATAAAACAAAGCTATTCTCCTTTATGAATTGAAAAGAAAACTCAAACTCTCTTTTTCAATGGTGTAGAGAAAACCAGTGCCAAACACTCCAAGCAATATATATATGTTGAAACTTGGATATAGACAAACATATGGGTGTATATGTGCTTTGAAAGGAATTTACTCCATATAACTTAACACATAAAAAGAAAATTTTTCTTCAAAGTATTTTGCTCTAATGACTCTTGGAAATGTGAAAAAGTTATCTTCAAAAAGTCAGTTCCCGCACTTAGGAAGTATGTCAAAAAGGAAGCGGGGCAAAGTAGTGGGAAAGTGGAAAAAAACTGGCTTAAAATTGTTCCCGCTGTATTTTCGTTAGAAATCTCGTTCGAATGAGTATGTTGGAACAAAACTTCTAACGAAAAAATAGAAAAGAATTCTGAAATTTCGTTGAAATCTCATTCGAACGAGATCGTTTGAAGGACTTTTCTAACGAGATTTCAGACCTTGATTCTAGATAATTTCGATATGAACGCCAGATTTTAGACCGCCAGTTTCGTATTTTTCTGATTTTTTTGGATTTGATATGATTTTTCTACGGAAAGGCGTCTGAGAACAAAATCTTTAGAACTATGAATTCAAAAAAAATTAACAAAAAAATACTAACACCCAAAATAAATTTCCAAGATCCTATAGATATATATATAAATATATTATAATGCATTCATACCTTTTGGATACTATGAAATCCTCGTGTTGATGACGTAAAACGAGGCACTAGAACGTGACATATGATCAAGCTTTATACTCTTGGCCGCTACGTCTTAAACTAACGCGTCGTAGGCTTGGATGGATATACATGAACACTATCCTATGACTCAAATTTTTTTGTCCGAAATTGGGCCAACACTACATTAAGACTTAATCGGAGACTTGTGTCCTTACAATAGTCTTATGGAAAGGTCCCTAATGAAATCGAATCCAATCCCCACATATTCTTAGGAGAGTCTTATGGAAAGGTCCTTGATGGGCTCAAAACTGATCCCCATACCTCTAACAAGGCTATCTAAGAAATATATGCAGAATATTGTCTTAAAGCTATGAATTCTGAAATGGAATCTATGTATTCCAATCAGATCTGCGATCTTGTAGATCTACCTAAAGGGATAATATCGATATGATGCGAGTGGCTCTATCAGAGGAAGAGGGGGTGGATGATAAGATTAAGACCTTCAAGGAACGTCTTGTTGCGAAAGTATTTACTCAAAAAGAGGGCATAGATTATGTCGAAACATTCACGCCAGTAGTTATACTGAAGTCCATCTAGATTATCTTATCCATTGCGGCTCATTTTGTTTACGAAATTTAGAAAATGGATGTCAAGACTACATTTTTTAATCAGAATCTTGACGAATGTATCTATATGGTGTATCTAAATGGTTTTATAGCTCATGTCCAACATCATAAATTGTGTAAGCTCAAAAAGTCCATTTATGGAATTAATAAAGTATCTAGATCATATAACAATCTTTTTTATTAGCAAATTAAATATTTAGTTTTGATTAATGTACAGATGATTCTTGTGTGCACAAAAAATTTGACAAAAAAGTAGTGATGTTTTTTGTACAATATATGGATGACATTATTCTTATTAGAAATGATTTTGGAATGTTGTCTTCGTTTAGAGTGTGGTTGCCAGCCAATTCGATATGAGCAACTTGGGAGAATCGAGTCACATCCTTAGGATCGAGCTTATATGATATTTCAAGAATAGAATGTTGGGCTTATCACAAATAACTTATATCAAATCCATTCTTTCCAGGTTTAGCATAAAGGATTCTAAGAAATTCTTACTCCTTCTCAGATATTGAATATCTCTATACAAGGATCGGTGTTAGACACCTGATGAGATAGAGAAAATGACAGGCATCATTTATGCTTTGGCAATTAGGTGCCTTGTGTATGTTATGCAATGCACTAGAACAAACATCTACTTTTCTTTTAGCATACTTAGTAGATAACAGTCTAACCATGGTTAAAAACGCTAAACTTCAGTAAAGCATATACTCAAGTACTGAAAAAGGAAATGAGGTTATATGCTAGTTTATCAGGAAAAGAATCTAGTATTTATTAGGTACATCGACTTGTATTTTTAGTGTGATAGATATTACAGAAAGTCTATCTCAGGATATGTGTTTACCTTAGCAAGTGGAGCCATTAATTGGATGAGTATCAAACAATCATTCATTGCTAATTCCACTATATAAGCTGAATATGTGGAAGCCTCTAAGGCAGCCAAGGAAGCAATATGGATTAGAAACTTTCTAATAGATGAGTGGTACCAATAGCTCAATCTGCTATTACATTTTGTTGTGATAATAGCGCTGTAGTTTCTAACTCAAAGGAACCCATGATCCATGAGAGAGGTAAACACATCGAGAGTAAGTATCATTCCATTCAAGAATTTTTACAATGGGGTGATGTAATAATTACTAATTTTGCATCAAAGAATAACTTGCTAGACCCTTTCACAAAGAGCTTACCATCCAAGACTTTTGATAGTTATGTAGAGGGGATAGGACTGACATGTATTACAACATGTCTTCGAGTCTGAATGGAAGATTATTAGATAAGTAAACTAAAATAATGCTTTTATATAATAGGTTTAGTTATGGATTTCTTATTAATGTAAAATCAAAATTTCCAATTTTAATGAGAATTATGTATGGATATAATGTTTTCATTATTTTATATATTGCTGATATGTTTTATTTTGCTTAGTAAGTGTTCTGATGTGTACAAAATGACTTACACATAGAGGATCAGATCACCACTTCTTGTGGAATATAATTTTTATTATTCATAGTCTTATATGAAACTAGACGCACCATCAGTAGGGTTGTAGCACAATACTTTAGTAAGTTTATATTGATTACGGTAAACAATATAGTTTCAACTTATTTTTCTAGTAGACTTTGTGTGTATTGAACGAGACCACTTTAAGGTCATTGTACTACACCAAATCTGCCGAATTGTCAAGGTCATTGACCTTGACGAATCCAACTTGTCAAGGTCAATGACCGTGACATTTCGAGGCGAGACAACTTTTTTTGTCACGATTGTGTCACGGTCATTGACCTTGACACAAAACTCGCGTTTTGTGTCACGGTCGTGTCGCGATAAATGACCGTGACACGATTGTCACTGTTTATAACCGCGACAAAGCCGTGACCCTTTTTAAAAAAATTGTCACGGTCAATGACCGTGACAATTCTGGGCAGAATTTAAAAAAAATCTGTTGGGCAGTATGGCCACTGCCACTGCCCAGCAGTATATTTGTACCTGTTATAGCAACGTTATACCTGCTCCAAACATCATATATCCAAACAAACTAAAGATAATGCAAATATATATTCAAAATAGAAACTATTTAAGAAGAAACAACATCACCATCAATTATCTCAAATCTACAAACTATTTGCATGGAAAAGAGATTTTGTACCGCGACGCTCTGGGATACCTCCTTATCCTTCCCTTCTCGTCCGAATAGCCACATAAGTATAGAGCATATGTAGCCTACCCTTAGGGCCACTCCCTGTCCCCTGAATTGAAATAAAGTAAAATTAGTATCCGCCCCTCAAATATAGATAAATATAAATCGTAATTGAAATCGAAATCGAAATTGACATATAAATATAAATACATTACATGTAGTGTCACTCAAACAGCTAACTTGAGCTCATATGGCACCTCCTTCCAACTAATGTACCTCGGGCAATCGTGTCAAATATAATTCTCTTCATATCTAAACACTAAGAAATACCATAATCCTATGGAGTTATGCGTTGCAAATTCCTTCCAACCGTTGTGTAGCAAAAAATCAGCAGTTGAAGTTATCAATTCCACCTTTCAATGGTCTCCCATGTTTTGCTAGAAGTTCCAAGTGGTGGGGTATGGAAAGTGGAATTGACAACTTCAACTTGTGATGTTTGTCTACATAATGGTTGGGAGGAATTTGCAGAGCATCGCTCCATAGGATTATATAATCCAATTCAAATATATTTTGGATTACACCATAGTAAGTAATTTCAGCTTCAACGAGGTTTTTATCTTTTGCGCTCGCTCGAAAGAAAGTAAGAGCCTTGTATGAATCTCCCGAGTTCTGTACATTTGTACTTTCCTCGTACACTTTAGCGGCAAAAATGTAACCATTCAATCGATACTTTTTGTACTCTTGTGCCACGAACAAGGGTCCAGGGGCTAGACGAGCAAGCCTTGATGTCGCATCACCCATCTTTAGGAGTTGAGAATATAGATAAATTAACTATATTAGTGGTAAAATTTGGGTGTAATGTAACATTATATAACGACTGTTTTCATTATAATTACCTCTTGTGTCAACCATAGCCTAATATTACCCCCTACTTCTGCCCTAGCATGCCAAGTCATTGCCTCTGCAATCCATGGTACTGTGAAAAATCACTTTAATCTAGGCCCAACGGGAAAATATTTCAATACTTTTTTAGGCACTTTTGAGCTTGTGCCTTCCTTACTAGTAGATTGGACATATCTAGGTTCATCGCATACCGGACAACGATCGAGATTTTCATACTCCTTTCGGTATAGTATGCATTCATACACACAAGCATGAATCGATTTATACTTCATTCCCAAACCTTTCAAACTGTTCTTCATAACAGGATAACTATTTGGAAGTGTATTCACCTTGGGTAATAAGCCCTTCACCCATTTCAGAATTCCCGTCACTCTATTGCCAGACAAACCGTACTGCGTCTTCAAACTGTGCAAACCAACCATGGCATGTAAAGTTGTTTGATCTTTCTCACAGCCAGAGTATAACGGTTGGGTCACCTTAAATTTTAAACTTTGGTAGTCATCGTCAAGTTTTATCGTGTTATCTTCACGAGCACTTAAATCTTCTACATCATCAGTAACCTCATTCTCCTCAGCTTCATAAACTCTGTACGCATCATCAACTAAATCCTCTAACATATTATGATCTACGTCGTCCCCTTCTACATCTATTCTAATTGTTGAAGGTTGTTGTGAAGGTTGGTCGGGGACAAAAGGAACTTTCAATTCACCGTGAAAACTCCAAAATCGATAACTATCTTGCATACCCGATCTTAACAAATGTAGTTCAACTGTTTTCCACTCAAACACCTTACCATTCTTACACCTAGCACACGGACACGGAAACTCTTCATCGTTACGACATCTCTTTGCATATTTCACAAATTCGTTAGCACCTCCGCGAAACACATCCCCCATTCTATTAGTCTCACCCATCCACTCTTTGTATTTCGGATATCCCATCACAGCTACCACAACTAAACACCTATTAAAGGTTAAAAAACTTAGATTTATAGTATGTTTTATTTAATTATCCCATCATTTAATTATCCTATTAAAGGGTAAGTGGTCCTATCCCATTCAAGACTGCATTTTTCTGTAATATACTTAACAGCTCATGCACATTGTTACGATTTGAAAAAAATTTGACAGCATATCCCCTTAGTTCTCCAATTACACGACGTAGATTGGCAGGTGTGAGTGTTATTTCAATTGGTCAATTGAAATAACAGTCACACTTGTCAATCTAGTATGTACCCAGAGAACATTAAGATACGATTGCAGAACTTCCTCCAAAAGTAACAACTTTAAGCCAATAAGAATATTATACCGAAATTATACAGTCTCAAACTGTCCAAACGGGACAATTCGAGAGATCTCATTACAGGGGTAATGACTCTCGAACGGGTCTAAGGGCTATTGAATGCGTATGCATAAGAACTAGAAGGCTAGTATCTATGCGCACTATATTTAATTTCAAGTATGTTTCATATAATGGGTTAATTCAAATACAAAAATAAATTCATCGGTTAATTCAAATACAAAAATACAAATTCATGGGTCAATTCAAATATACACACACACACACACACACCTCCCTCCACACCCCCCACTCACCACATACACACACACCCCCACCTCCCTCCACACCCCCCACTCACCATATACACACACACCACCACCCCCACTCACCACACACACACACACACACACACACACACAATAGCCCCCCACCCACCACACACACACACACACACACACATTAGTGACTGTCTATTTAAAATAATCTCAATGTTAATTTCATGTATTGAATTTCTACTATTGTTTTGTGCTTTTTATAAATCATATTCAATGTTAGATATGTGTTTTGTTAAGATATCTAAGCTGTTCTATAGAATTATTTTTTGTATCTTGAAGTTTAAGTTCTAAAATAATCAACATAAAGTTGTGGTTCATAAAGTATTATCACAAATATAAACTAAGAGTGATAAAATAACTTTGAGGCATATAAATTAATTGTGACAAAGTAAGATTATGAACCAGAACCTAAAATTAAAAAAAAGTGTTTTTATTTAAACCCCACTTTTCTTTCTATAACTCCTATTTTATTAAACTTTAAATATAATTAAGGGTGTATAGAAAGAAAAGTTAAATAGGAATAAAAACAACATTTTTAAAATATGAAGGGCTCACCAATTTGATCAAATTTTTCAACAACATAGACTAAATGATATTTTATTTTTCATGCTTTTAGCAATTTCGGATGCCATTTTAACCCTTATTGTAGTTTTTTGTTGTAATGTCATTTAAAAAAACTCATTTAGGTATGTAAATATATTGTAATAGATCTTGCCTTCCACAAAATGATATTTTATGATAAAATTTTATTTGATGGATATAAAGTCATGTGATACCTATATGTGTTATTTTGCATCTAATAAAAATAAAAAACGCCATATATGGTTTTTTTCTCCATTAGTATAAGTAAATAGCGATTATTTCGCACTTAAATCACATATTAAGCCGGCCTTCATTTTTTTATGAAATTTGTAGAAAATTACTTATTTATTTTGAATGAAAATAAATTGTTATCCAATATTTTTGGATATTATTTATAATTATGAAACTCATACACAAATTAATGTTGTATCAAAATAATATTACATTTTTAACCCCCTACCCCCACCCCACCCTACCCCACCCCTACCCCCACTCTGCCCCCACCCCCTACCCCCGCACACACACGCACATATATAAACACATACACACATATATATACACACAAACATATATATAAATGGAAGAGAGAGAGAGAGAATTAAACCTGAAAGTAGAGAGAGAGAGAGAGAGAGAGAGAGAGAGAGGGAGGGAACAGCGGGAGGGAAAAAAGAAGGGGGAAAGGGTTTTTGCTGCAAACATTTTCACGGTCGTGTCAAGGTCATTGACCGTGACAATTATTTAAAGAATTGTCACGGTCATTGACCATGACAAGTCCGTGACAAGTAAATTTGTCACGGTCATTGACCGTGACAATTCTTTGTCACGGTCGTGTCAAGGTCAATGACCGTGACACAAAATGCGTGTTTTTTTATCACGGTCAATGACCTTGACAAGGGTGACCGGCTGAAAGGTGACAATTTTATCATTTTAGTGTAGTGTTGTCTTTATACTTATTTTATAAGAAAATGTACACCTTGTGATTATTAGGTGTAATTAAGGCTCATAAACCGAATATATCTGACGGACACATGCACCAATTATATATTGCTTTGACCTATCATGTGAGATTCAATATTAGATCAATAATCGTGATAGATTGGGTAATGGTGATTAATGTATAGTGAAAGTCTTTCATGGATGTAATGCATGCCTCGATACTAAGACTGGTGATACCCCGTTGATATGCTTATAAGTTTTGCATGTGTCAAACCTTGCAGGTAGATTATGTTAATCTAACACTATAAATAAGCTAAGCTGGACCACTCAAGGACTTAAATAAGTTAATTAAATAAATTATTAGCAATTTATTTTATTAATGGGTATCTGTAACTTTAATGTAGGGACAATTAACTAATTAATAATAAGGAGCTCAATATATAATTTTGAGTTAAGGAGTGGAGTCGTAATTATAATTATATATTGGTATTAATTATAATTAATTGATTGGGAGTAGAAGCCACATCCTCATCTCTCCTTATGGTCCTTGTCGTAGCCTATATATATGAACCCAAGGATACTTTTTCCTCAAGCAAGACGTCACTGTTAATACTCAAAAAACCCTAATTCGGATTAACGAGAAAGAGATGCAGCGAAGAGAAAAAGTGATAAGAGAAGGTGGTCACGAAGAAAGACCCCACCCTTTGCTCATGACTGTTCATATCGAGAATATGGTAGAAAATCATGAGGTGCATCGAAGATGCATCAATAATCATCACATACAGTTCATACTGAGACAAGATGAAACTACAAAATATTTCTATTATAAACCCTAATTCCTTCTTGTAGGGTTTTTCGTATCTTAATTTTTTCTACAATTTGATTTATATGTGTAATCAACAGACCCTCGAGCAGCTGCTCCAACATTTTTTAGGTCGATGAGTGGAGAAAAGGTGCCAGACTCAAAAGGTTTCATTGTGAATTTCTTTTATCATTAATGTTCTATTGTTTAGGAGGACATGATGACCGTTTTAGCGAGTTTTAAGACATGGGCTATTTTTTAAGATGTTTGAATGCCAGTTTCTCAACGTTGGTTCCCAAGAAAGGGGGATCAGTTGGTGGGAGAGACTTCAGATCAATTAGTTTGGTTAGGAGCATGTATAATATGACCTAGAAGGTGTTTGTCGTCAGACTTAGAACGGTGATTGATCCTCTTATTCCTAAAGATCGATATGATTTTTGGGGCGGAGGGAAAATTCTTGACATGGCAGTGGTGGCTAAGGGGTGTGTTGAGTCTAGGATAATAAGTGGTGAGCTGGGTATTATCTGCAATCTTGACATTAAGAAGACATATGATCACGTGAACTAGGGTTTATTTTATATCTACTAAGTAGGATGGGCTTTGGGTAGTTGTGGTCAAGGTGGATAAAAAGTTGCATATCTTCCATTAAATTCTCTCTTCTTGTAAATGGGGTAGCATGAGGATTTTTTGCGAGTTCTAGGGGGCCATCTCAAAGGCTATCTGTTATCCAAATTCCTCTTCATATTGGTGATGGATACCCTTCATCGTGTGATAGGACATATAGTATAGGTAGGGTCGATTAACGATTTTAGGATTGGAGAATAGAATACTTAAGTTGTCAGGATATCTCATCTCTTGTTTATGGATTACACTATTATTTTATATGATGCTGTAGAGGAACAAGTGAGTTTATTGAGGATGTTTCTTGTTTGTTTTGGGGTTGTGTAGGATATGCATATCAATGTCTGAAAATGTGATATGATCATGTCGGGGAGTAGGGAACGTGGGTGAGATAGTAAAAGTGTTAGGTTGCAGGGTCGATACACTTACTTCTACTTATCTTGGCCTCGATTTTGGGAGCCAAATTTAATTCTTCATTGATGTGGGACCAGGTTATCGAGAGGGTTATAAAGAGACTGACATTGTGGAAGAATAATTTTCTTTCAAAACAGGGAGGCAGACTTTAATCAAAATTATTTTATCGAGTCTCCCTACTTACATCATGTCAGTTTTGCCTTTGTCAGGCTCTATGCGTAAGTTGTTGGAGAAGATGATGAGGTATTTCACATGGAGAGAAAATGAGGATAAATTTAAATACTTCTTAATGAGTTGGGACTTTGTTTGTAAACCACTGAAGGAGAGGTTGCAGGTGTAAGGAGCTTTAAGAATTTTAATAAAGTATTTTTAGGTAAACGATTGTGGATACTTAATAGAGAACAAAAAAGACTATGGAGGAAAGTAGTGGTTGCTCGGAATGGGACTTCTCATTATGGGTGGGGGCGTTGAGTGGTGTGTTCATCCTATAAGGTGGGATTGTGGAGGTACATAGCACAGGATTAGGAGGAATTCTCACGGTTCACGACCTTCCAAATAGGGAGTGGGTATCGATTGAGACCGATGAGGAACAAATGGGAGAAGGATTGCACCTTGTAGGGAAGAACGTTATCCATTTAGACTTCATTCCATCTTTTTGAGTATGCTTCTAATCTATCATAAGAAAATTCATTGCCCGTCACTTTCGTTATTCATAGATTTTATGGAGAAGTGGCAGAGGGTAAACTGGTTTCTTTTGTATCAGTTATAAGGGGGATCTGGTTAAGTTGGACAATCCTTATGTTGTGTATACTTCCTTTGTACTTGATTCCTCCCCTTATTCGGGTTTTTTTAATGATTCATTTGCTTAGAGAAAAATGGTTCAAAATGTTAGGAATATTTTATCCATTTAATAATTTTAGAATTATGAAATTTGAAATTAATTAATGGGTTCAATAAAATAGTCCTACTTGATGTGGTGGAACTAAGATATCAAATTTGGTAATGAGACCTGTAGATGAGTCATCAAGATTTTTAAGACATTAAGTGGGTTAGTCTCCAATTGCAAGTCTAACTATGATAGATGGTATAATTATAGTTTACATAGGAGATTTGGGTCCTCTCTTACCCTATATATAGTTGGTTATTCTCCATCCGATAATCTGCATAAACACATAATATATTAAGCTAGAGAGAGAAAATTATAAAAATCCATTAAGTGCAATTTTTCATAAAAGAATATGAATTGTTGGAGAAATTAATGAAGATGATTAAAAGATAGTTCTACATCATACTTAATTAATGCATTGGATTAAGGTAAGTCTTATTTTATATCGTTTAGGTATATTTTATGAAAACATGAAGATCCAAGATCCTTTTATTAAGAACAATTATATGCTAAATTTTAATCAAATTAATGCATTTGTGATTAATATAACGATGTTCTTAAGAATTATTTTCATGTGGTATCAGAGATAAAGTTTAAGATCTCATGATTTTCCATGATTAATGTTTACCTATAATGAAATCTACATTAAATTGCTTTTTCCTGAGACTTTCGGTGACGTTTTATTTTCCTGTCATTAAATCTTCTCAT
The DNA here is from genome assembly GCA_949130495.1 of Sambucus nigra. Taxonomy (NCBI): domain Eukaryota; kingdom Viridiplantae; phylum Streptophyta; class Magnoliopsida; order Dipsacales; family Adoxaceae; genus Sambucus; species Sambucus nigra. The sequence continues at coordinate 109,460,195 of OX422224.1, read as the reverse complement.
AAAGTTTGTATGAGACTTTCTGTGATGTTTTTCTTCTGTCGCTAATACTCACTAGTTGGAATGAAAGGTCAAAATTTCCTCCAAATTTTGCGAAACTCACATGGTCGACTAGAAAACGTTGAGATAAACAAAACACATTGTATACAATCGTCACCACCTTCCTTTTGTGTCTTAACATTGTTTAGGCCCTTAAAATTATGTTTCTACCATTTTTGGTAATAATGTTAACATCAATATCTCACTCCAGAAAATTACTTTTTGAATTATGCAAATTGTTTTGAGATCCTAGAGCAATTCTCTCAATCCCTAATGTTCTAACTCAAAATTTTCTATTTTTGCAAAAATTATGACTTTCCAAATATTATGTATTTTTCACCACGAGGGTTATTTTCTTTGTTCACACTAATTTTATCATTCATGTTTATTTTGAATTAGATACTAAACACAGGCTACCATTCGTATGTATGGATATTAGAATTATGGTTTTGTTTTTAATATCAATATTAATGTTTAGCTGGATTTGATGCCAGCCATAGGCTATAATTCATATCTGTGGATATTAGATTGTAAAATTTTAACTCTAATGTTTATGTTTGGATTAGATTAGATGTCAAATACAGGCTATAATTTGAAATTGTAAATATTATACTCATCTATAAGAATGTTAATTATTGGTGTATTATGTTCATTCACTTAATCATAATCAATGATATTGGACATCAAATGCAGATGCCACAAGTATGGTACTTATGATTAACTGAAAATTAATGGGTAATAATACTTTTGATTAATAAATTGTTAGATATCAAACACAGATTCCATGATTTCTGAAATTAATTATCATGTCACCAACTTAAGTATCCTCAGACATCATTAACTTAACTTTATCTTTGATATAATAATATTGTGCATTAATATAACCACGAAAGGGTTATGGATCAATTTTTGTAATTTGGTTTTCATACATAAGTTTGAAATTATGCATGATGAAGTGAAAGTAAATGATTTTTGTCTCACTCATTTATTATTATTCACACAATGTCTCATGCAAGTCCCTTGTCTATTTGATTTTCACATTACGCCAAATTAAAATATCTCATGAATTTCAAATTAAGCAATAGATAGGAATAAAATTTGTTCATTTATGACGGTTATTTTTCACATGTATGTTTATCTCTAATATTTACATAATGTAAGGCTTGGTGTTTGTTAAAGTGCTCAATCCCAGAAAATATAAATATTGGACTAAGGCATTCATATCATGCATATTTTGCTTGCCCACAGGACCATCTTTGATATTGAATGCTAGGATATTGATACTTTATGATCTTGCCTGCATATGATTGTTTATTAAATTATTGTGATTCGGTATCCTATAGTTCCAATCATAATAATTGAGCAAAAATTAAGTGGTGATATATATTTTGGAAAGACAATAATGGTCATCAAACGCAAATTCCATAACTTCTTTCATTATGATATCACCAATTAAGTTTATGTAAAAGTGAACATGAATAATTTAGTTCATTCCTCATGCGATATTTAATAAACATAAGTAGTAAATTTATTGCCGTGTGTATGTAAGTGTTTACTTAATGTAATATTCTTATTTTAAAATATTTTGTAGTGACCACGGTAACCCAATTAAAATCGTAGAGAATAATAAATGTAAAGATGATGGTAGTAGTAGTTCATGATGCTTATTATTGTAAAGATATTAATGGGGTATATTGAGTTTATTTCTTCAAGCAAGCTTATTCCTTATAGGGAATTGATTTTGAGTGATTGAATGAACATCAAAGATCACATACATTATCATAGTATGTGAAAAAAAGTTGTCCATAAATATCGTGTACATCTAACTAAATATCCTTACAGGGAATTAAATAATATTATACCCAATGAAGTAATTTACAAGTATCATATACTCAATATTTCACGATTACTGCTGAAGCAAATTCACGATTATGCACTATATATATTATTGTGTTATTAATGCGTGTCTTGTTAAATCAAAACATTAATGAAGTGAGCAATTTATCTCATTATTTTGTCATATTATTGTCTCTCATTTTTTTCTCTAAAATTGCATTTCTAATTTGTTAAATTCTCTCAAAATTTCTTAGAATAAAGTAAAGAGTTATGTTTCAATTATTGTATTATATTTTTATGTGTAACTTTTAATTAGGATCCCACTATTATTGATGGACAATGGAATGCTCCATATAAAGTTTGAAGAGATTAAACATATTATGTGTTATTTTATTACAGATGATGTTGCTCACTCATACTAATAATGCTAAAGATAACATGCATATATGAACCATCATCTTAATACTAGTAGGTACCTATTATGTTACATGTTCAAGCATGTTAAGGTAGATTGTGTGAACCATAATGTATAGCTTGAAAATAATTTTAAATAGTTAACCTGCGTATGTTTTAAATTAAACTTAGGGTGCTACGAAAATGTTTAAATTCGATGTAAGGATTCTTTACAAAACCAACTAGAATTTTTTCTTGGGGAATCAAATCTCCATTTGTTTTTCATAAACCCTCAATGTTTTCATTTTTCTTGGAAAATGTTTGTCTAGACTTGATCGCGAGGGATATTTTCCAAAAAATCTTTCAGTGTATCTTTTTCAAAGGTTACGGTATTCCTTTTGATTTTTTTATAAAGTAAAGTTTTCACATATTTTTTTAAAGATCATTTTGATCCTGCATCATAATCATAGCATTATTGATGAAATTCTTTAATCTTATACCAAATTAAATCTAAACTCCCTTTCCTAATTTTCATGGACAAGATTTTTGTAATATCACTTATTAAGCTTAATAGTCGAGTTGTGCTCTTAAGGTATTGTGATGTCCAATATTAGTGGGAGATTATGATAAACTTCCTATAAAGTGCATCTACATAGATCATATAATTGTCATCAATAGGTACTTATTGCATTAAAGAAAATTGAAAATTTCAAATCCATTATGAAGGGTGAAATTAGTGGGAGTATTAAATCATGAAATATGGTTTTAAATTAAGGTGGGGTACTCATACCAATACTAATAACTTTCTTGAATGCTTGTTCTTTTAGTTGTTGGATTGTCTAAACAGCAAAGAGAAAATTAATTATCAATCACTACATGATGATATTGTCACCATGAGACAAATGTGGATAAAATCATAAGGAATATCGTTAAGAAAATTAAAAAAGGAGTCTACTATCCTAAATGATTATGTCATGTATCTACATGAACATGAATTTTACGTAGGGATAAATAATCAACTGGTTTTATTTTCATAAGTAATAAGAAATGAAACTAATAGACTACAACTAAGTTTAGGATCTTGTTGAATTACATTATTGATTCCTTAAGTCGGGTATGAGTGACCCTTACGGTAACGAAACGACATAAAACTAAATTTTAGTCAAATAATTCACCATGAATGAGGAAAAGGTTATAAATAAATATTCTCAATTATATCTAAGGGCATGAAATTCTTATGATATTAGTAGTTCATTATGATTGACATTGACGTTATATGGATGTGAAAAATACTTTTTGGAGTTTAATAAATCATGTGTATACGCTTAAGAGATAATTGTCTAAACATAAATTTCTCACATGACATATTTTAAGAAATAATACCATTATGTATTTAATCATTATATATGTGTATTCACCATAGATCCGTAGGAGCAAGTTTATATATTTTCTCATAATATAATCATGGATTTAGAAAGTAGAGAAACAAAATAATTTTATGTCGGTTTTAAGAGTTATGTATGAAGTAATGAGATACTTAAAATACTATATGCTCACATTTAGGATATTTGTTTATTTAAATATGAATGTTTATTATGACCCAAATTTACTCATTGTATGGATAGTATGAAGTTAACTCTTTCTTAAGTATTTTTGTTGTAGCTTAACAACCAATATAATGAAGGAGTGCAACACAATCCATCCATTAACTATTGTGAAAGTTGAGTTTGTAGCATGGTTTGATGCTACGACTTATGTATTTTGGTAAAGTGACTTCATTTCGACACTTAGAGTTGTCGACACTATTATCAAGCCGCTGAAATATTCTAATAATATCACTTCAATCTTATTTATAAAGAAATGTTAGGTATTCTAAGAGTAACTAAGAACATTAAATGTAAACACCTTTCACTTAAAGAAGAAATTCTTAAACAACGAGTGTCACTTGAACACATGAGTATAGATGTTAACATAGCAAATTCACATAAAATGGCTATTACAAAGACATTAATGAAGCATGCTTGAGATATGGGTCTTAAGTGTAGCCAATAAAATGTTGATGTTGTGAATTGCTAGTGCTTATTTTTTACACTGCATTATGATATCATTAAAGTGTTTTCGAATTCCATATTTATATCTTTATTGTATATATGACATTTTTCGTCTGTCACCAATACTCACTGGTTGGAATGAAAGGCCAAAAATTGCTCGAAATTTGACGAAACTCACATGGTTGACTGGAAACGTTGAAATAAACAAAACTCATTGTATACAATGGGAACTACCTTACTTTTGTATCTTGACATTGTTTAGGCCCTTAAAATTATGTTTTTACCATTTTTGGCCATAATGTTGACATTAATATCTCACTCCAGAAAAGTAATTTTTGAATTCTGCAAATCATTTTGAGATCCTAGAGCAATTCTCTACATCCCTAATGTCCTAACTCAAATTTTCTATTTTTGGCAAAAATTATGATTTCTCCAAATATTATGTATTTTTCACTACGGGGTCATATATAGTATTCATATTATAATTTGTATGCATTTTATTTTTTTCACAAAAAATCTACAAATTAAAGATCATGGGTAGTTGTATTCAATACATATTTGGAGTATATAGTTGGATGATTGGTTGGAGTGGGAAAATTGTAATGATGGTATGTTTATTACCTAACCATCCAACTATACACTCCGAGAGTCTTATAATGATGGAGTGGTGACTCATGAGTTCCATGATATCATGTTAATGATTCTTTTGTTTTCTCATACTGATATAGTGATTTGTGAATGTGACTTATATTTTGAGATCCATTTTAGGGAAAAGGGTCTAAAAGATTAATATGATGAGTATGTAAGCATGATGGCCTTCATGAACATGTGATCGCTTGTTATTATGTGTTTTTAGAGTGTACTTCACATGAATTCATTGTGAGGATAATGACTGAAATAAGTAACCACGATTCCATAATAAATATTGGCTATGCTATATCTTTTGGTTATTATGACAATGATAGAGGTTCCACCTTACGTGACTGATGATCGCAAATCAATTCTTGATGTATTTATTGGATTTCGACTCCCTTAAAGTGGTTCTTGTCATGATTCCGATATGGAAATGTAATTGATATGACGGTTATGAGAGAGAACCATTTAGTTATGAAACTAGCATGGAATCCGCGTGACGCACGGGCGTATTATAAAAACATATTTAAAATAGTTATAATCATATAAATAGATAATAATTAATAGCATTTGTAAATATGTTGTTCTTAATATTTTATGGTGAATGAAGAGTATACAAAATAAAGAGTCACATTTTTGGCAAAGACATCAAACTTGATCGAAAATTCATGTGATATAATGTTCATGGAGGTTTGCATTTTATTTTTATTTGAATTTAAAAAATTCAATTGGTAAAACACACACACAAAAATTACTATATACATGGTTTAAGTTTCCATCAAGACACGCTTATATAATTCGGTTTATACATCTTTAGTTAAAAAAAATGACTTCTTTTACTGTAATCCAACCATGACCTCCATCCAACCTAAATCGGAAGCAAACGAAATCACTCATTGATTAATCATTCAAAAACTCATTACACTTTAATCGATTAAAAAAATCCTTAAAAAACTAATCGAATCAAAACCCTCAAAACTGAAAGCAAATTAGTTACATATACAGATACAAAGTTTCTCATCTGAGGTTATAATCATAAAATGAACAAAGATATTTGTTACGTGCGGGGTAGTGCATAATTATGATAATATAGGAAAATAGATATTTATAGTTATTGAAAGATTACGTAATTGGGAATAATATTGTGCACATACTACGTTTGAACATCTACTTATGGAGATAATTTGAAATAAGAATCTAAAACCAGGTAGCTAAATAATTTCAAACGTTGTTTTAGAAGGAAAAACTAAACAATATAACCTAAGTGGATAAGATAACCATAAATCTGTAGTCAGTCATGCTTACTTTTGCACTCTCCAAACAATATTTTACATAAATTGAAAAATACAATGATTACCTATCAACCAAAATCTGAAATATGTAAATCACTTACCAAAAGGATGTTGTGAATGCAATTAACGATGCCAAATTGGAAGTTTTGCAAATGTTTAAAAAGCTAGTGGTTGATGAAAATATAATATAAACACAATAAAATGGATTATACAATAAACAATAGAATTATAACCAAAAAACTTGGAAGAGAACAAAATAGGTAAGATGAAAAAATTACCTTATGACTCAAAGTGGAATTGTTACTTTGTTCTTTTTTTCTTTCATTCCTAAAAACATAAACATGACTATGTTACCCTGAACCATAACAAAATATGCTAGCTAAGCTTTCTTTAAGGACTGAAGAGAAGGGTGCTCTTTTTTAATAACAACAAAATTGAATCCATTTAATGATCGGCTAGAAACTAAGTGTACTGTTCAGAACACTTATAATGAAGCATTAAATGTCATGGGGGTTGTGACTGCCTTAATTATCGAAGTGGATGAATGAGATGGATTAAATGCAACATGGGTTGCACCCATATCAACAGTGTCTGTGGAAGTATGTAACAGAGTATCAAACATAACATGGGTTTCACCTGCCCCAACCGTGGGTGTGAAGAACGATGTGAGCTTTCAACAGGGTCCATGAATGAAACCTAAAAATAATATATAATAAATAATTAGTGATGACAATAATAATGATAGCCAAGAGTACAAGTTTTTAGACTCTAACTTCAATATTAGAGATAAATTCAAAATGAAATGCGTTACTTGACACAAGATTGTTTCTCTATTTGAGGATCAATACACTCATTATGAGCATCATCTCATGCATACGAACTAAGCTCTTCCCTAACATCAAAAGGTGTATACTCATCATTATCCTTACTCGCATTTGTTGTTTTTTTCTTACCTGAGGTCACCTGTTTTTTCTTCTCAACCACACTCGTTAAAGAAGTTAAAAAACAATGCACCCTAATGGCAGCAGTTGACACACCCTAAGGGCAGTCATTCTCATTTTATTGTCTGAAATATTGTTCAAAATAGTGGCATCATATGGGTCGTATATCTAGGTTTGACATGTAATTTTTGTTTAGGGGGCATTATACAATAACTAAAATAAATATGAAATAAATATTCATTATAAATAAAACACAAGACATTAATTAAAAAAGATAGTATAAAATAAACAAAACATATAAATAATGACATAAAATGTAAACCTACAACTTTGCTAAGAATTTTTTCCCATACCCATAACACAAGTTACAAGAGTGTATATCACTATCTATATTAAAATCAAAATGCATTTTCTTGTCATACTATTCCTCATCTCTATCCTCTATCGCCACTTCATCCTCATCATCATCATGCTCTTAAATTAGTTCCACATCTCTATTTCTTGAAATACACTCAGAATCAGCATCAATCCTATAATGTTGAACTTTATTATCCTCAAGGAGAATGGGAACAACCCCATTTGTTTCATCCTATTGAAATGCATCATTGGGTCCAAAAGATTCATCATTCTCTAACTCTGGTACATCCCAGGTTCTCCGATGTTGGACCCATTTTATGATTAGTCAGTGTGTGCCTAATTTTATATCATTAACGTTAACTTATTGCACCTGACTTGGTAAAATTATGGATCTTCTCTACACTAATGAATCCATACATATATGATTATGAAATGTGCATGTGTGTGTATTAGTTAATTCATTAATAACATATGACATGACAAGGTTTGGGAATTGATTTAGTTATATCCGTAGAATGTGATCTAGTCTTAAGATTTGGAGATACAAACTTGATAACTTTAATCACATAATTGACTTCTCTAATGAGGTTCTTATTCCTTTGAACTGTGTGGTTTAACTTCATACATTGGCTACAAAAATGATTATTTTTAGGCATCCTAAACACTCTCCCAAGATCAAAACAAAAGTCTCGCAGGTGACCCTTCTTATGACAATAGGTGAAAACACATGGTTGTGGGTATTCACCTTCTTCATCATAGGAATATTTCTAAGTTTATATGCGTCAGAGTCTTGTTTGGACCTTTGACCAATATGGTCTTGTATTTAGGAGTATACACTTTACAATGGTCAAAGACAAGTCTGGTGTTATTTTTCAAAATTAGATGATGCTAGGAGAATATTCCATAACTTCTTGGATATCGTTACAAGGTGAATAATCACCTTCTTAGAATCATCATTTTCATTATTTACCCTATCATCTCCATCCTTTATCAATTTTATGTCTCTAAAGACTCAAGTAATGCCTTTTTTAGGATAGTGACCATGTCATACAAAATCTTTTACTCTACATTCCAATTCTTAAGCTTCTCAATAAGAGTATCTCTATTAGCATTTAATTTTTTTCACAAGTTCATCATCCTCATTTATGGAGAAAATCTACTCCTTGCAATTCTTATGCTTATCTAAAACCTTAAGATTATCCTTTTCTATATTGAGGAGAATAATAAGATTCTTGGAGAAACCCACTTCAATGTTAATGACCTTTATAGTATGGGAGCCCTTGGATTGTAACTCTACGCCTTTAGCATTAATATTGTCCTCAAAGAATGAAAATTTAGAATTAGACACAATCTTGGATTATGGAAAATGTGATGAAGTTTGATAAAATGGAAGATTCACTCATGGATCCCGAGATAATATCACTAGGAGTGGCATTCAAATTTTTCTTTCCCTTACTCCTTAATTTGGTTGGATAATTTAATGACTTCAATCCAACACCTTGAGATTTTCCCTATTTCCCTAAATCATTTCCCCCTCCTAATTTTCTTCCTTAAATTTCTTAATGGTTTTATTACCTCATTAGTATTATTTTCCAAAACCTTTTGGTTATATCAAATCCATTACGTTTGTAATTTTTATTCATTATCTAGACACTTTTGTTAAATCCTCCTCTTTGCTCCAAGTCATGTCAGAGTCGAATGAATTTCCAGTTACCATTTTAATATAAGGCCTTTTCCTTTTCTAGGGTAAAAATGAGCATCCAACTCAAATATGATACCATATTATATCTTCAACCTTCATGTTATCTAAACCCTACCTGATTTAAGGTGATGATGTGTGGGAGGAACCTATGTGATAACGAGTCAATAATCTTATTACCTTCCCCAATTCCATACTCACCTAAATTGAAGTGATAGTTCAAAATAACAGAGAGTTTTCCATAAAAATCATTGAAGTTCTCATCTTCAAGAATTATCAAGAACTCAAACCAGATGACAAAATCTTAGAGTTTTGAGATCCATATATCATCATTACCCTCGTAGGGTGACTTAAAGAATGTCCCGTTCTTCCTTGGATGTCACACACTTTGATATTCTATGGTATTCCTTTCAGGTCACTCCACATAAAATAACTTTTAACCCCTTATGTAATAGTTGGCTAATCCATGCTCAATATTAGACCAGGTATCCTTAGACTTATGAGCATCAAATCAAATATTTTTGTCATCAGACGTGTTAACCATACCCGTTCGTCCTAGTCCCTCCTCCATGAGTATGCTCCCTTATTCACCACCACCCATTATTTCCTCACCGAAACGCAATAAATATTATTCCTTGGATACCATCATTTTTCTTCGTGAAAAGAATTTTAGGGCATGTGGGCCTTGTAACTCCATGTGATGTTGCTCCGTCGGGCTTTCACCCATTGCAAAGAGTCAAGAGAATATCTATCTTCTCTATTTATATCATATGATACACAATATCTTTCAATAATAGAGTGATGTACAATTTATTCAGCTATTTCCCCTCTTGTCTATGTACTCATGATAAAGTACTTGACAAATAGCGATGAGCGATTTCCATATCTCATAATCATCACTGAAATTGGTTAATATTGGATTTGAGGAAAAAGGTCATATATGCCTTCCAATATGTATAGTTTTTAACATTTAACACACGTGGATGCTTGATCGTCTGTCCCTCAAAATTCATAGTAAGAATTTGCTCTTATAACAATTTGAAAAATGTAAGTGCCTGGAGATCTAAGTCAAATAAATTAAGTTCTTAATTATAACCAAACTACTGTTTTAATTGAATAAATTTTTCATCTTACAAAATAATATTAATCAATTCTAATTATTTTTTAGTTATGCAATTGACAGTGTTAAAAATAAAATTCAATCATAAAAAAGGATTTAAATTGTAAAACCTTGCAAAAACCCACCATATTTCCCACCGTAACAAGTCCACTAGTATTAAATAGTTTATTTACAAGACTTTTAGATAGATCGAACCAACTTACTCACAAGATAAAAATTACGTTTCACTCATTCTCAATGCACACATTCTTTTTTAATGTCTCTGACACTACTAGAAATCAACTCCTCCACGTCGAACCTAACTTGTACAGCCATCATGCCTTGATATCCATCGTTCTATAACAAATGAAATCTTCTTATGCGTCGAACTTATTTTATCCAACCTACAAGATTTCTTGTGAGGAAATATTCTTCAGATTGATAACTTTAGATAATCGTAGATCAAATTCTTATTTCTCAAGCATATAACACACGGACAGACCCTGATAAAAATATTTGTCAAACTAAATCAGATTTCGTAACAATTGGTTTAATTTCCTTAAAAGTCTTGCTTTATATCTCTCTATACATATAAGGCATTTTAGAATTAATAAATATATGTTTCTTTATAACAACGTCCCTCTTTTAAACAAAAGGAACCCTCGTTCGAATGAGGTCTTCAGATGAGGGCATCTCATGTGAAGGTGCTATATTATAAGGGGTTCTAGTACTATTTTTTGAGAAAATAGCTTATCATAAGGGGACCTCGTGCAAGGTAAGATTTCCTATAAGGTCATCTATAAGAACTAAATGCTCTCTACTGAAGTAGGTTTCATAAAAAAATATCTTGCAACACCATTATTTAAAAAATTGAATCTTTTACTTTTTTATGAAAATGGTTTTGCCATTTCATTCCTTACTTTAAAAATAAATATAAGGAAGTAGAAACTGCATTTTCTTATTTAACCTCTGATAGCTTGCAACAATGTTTTAGTTCACTAGCTCTTGGTGTTGTTGTTTTGCCTTTATCTTCAATGATCTCCGACTACAACTAAAAATGCCACTCACAATACAAGCTTGCCTTTTTTCATGAATAAATAAAAAAAAATAAGAATTTTGTATGATCATGTCCTTATAGTAATATTAGTTGATATCATTGTTCTATGTTTGTTGATTGATTAGTTAATGATACAAAATGTGTATTTATACATCTTTATGCATTATAAATTGTGTAACATGTGATCTATCTCCTTTCATGTCAATGTGTATGTAGAATAAAAACGGCCCAAAGTCCAACCCCCTCGCAACTTAATTAAATTCAATTAAGACTTAGTCTTCTCCTAAAATCTCGTGTAGAGATATTCCAGGAGAGAAAGATGGACGTGGGGGAGTCCAACACCCCCACTCCCCGAAGATAAACATGTATATAATAAACCCTAAGCCTGGGGCAAGAGGCACACACTGTATTCTCTATAAGCGATCCCCGAAGTATATAGAAATAATACTGACTGCACCACCGTGGACGTGGGTATTCTTGTGGAACCACTCACATACTGTGTTGTGTGATTGGCATTTTATGTTCTTTATTTTCCTTGGTAATTGCGCTTTTCTTATTTATGTGTTGAATATAATTGTCACCATAATTGGCGTCGTCTGTGGAAAACGTTAGTCTTCCTTGGGAGAACCCTCACCAACAAAGAATCAAGAATGTCTGGTCACAGCTGTAACACCCCTCAAGCAGGGTATATTCAAGAGCATCCTGCTCCTCGCAGGATCAGATCCGAAGTTCGTCGTTCAAATCAGAGGACTCACCCAGAGCGACAAGCATCGAAAGAAAGTCAGGGACCAGCGAAGTCCACACAAATCTCCAGATTTATCGATGCCTATAAGACAAGGCTCCAAGAGCAAGGAGAATCTGCTCGCAAGAAAGAGGCTGAGAATGCTCGGCTCAAAATAAGGTTGGAAAGGATGGCGAGATAACTCCATCAAAACACCAGGAGACGTCCATACAATACTCCTAGCCCTCAGGCGAGCAAGTCTCGCAGTCGAGGAAGGAGCCCTAGACACGGATCCCAAAGAGTTGAGGGACACGAGTCGGATGACAATGTCTCGAGCAACTGCGACTAGCTCGCCATTACAGGATCTCAGCTCGCAGCAATGAGAACATACGAAATTTGGTTCGAAGGGAGATGGACCAACACCCAGCGCATCGCGGTGCCAGATCGACTAGGGAGCTTGCTAGACGAGCTCTCAAGACCAGGATGAAATCCCCTTTCTCAAGGGAAATAGAAGAAGGGGAAGCCCCCAAGAAATTTTCTATTCCGAGATTCAAGATCTATGAGGGGAAAACTGACCTTATTGATCGCGTTAGGCAGTACAAGCAATCCATGACTCTATGGAACAATCGAGATGCATTGATGTGCCAGATCTTCCCCTCGAGTCTGCATGACATGTCGCAGAAATGGTTCGAGAGGCTCCCTCATAGGTCCATCAGTAGCTTTGAGCCCCTTATCGAGCTCTTCACGGCTCGCTTCATCACTAGTAGCTCCCATCCTAAGAGGATGGATTATTTGCTAACAATGAAGGAGACGTCACAGAAAAGCCTCAGGGACTATGCAAAGCGGTACTGGGAATTGTTCAATGAGGTCGAGGACTGCTCCGATCAAGTAGAAGTGGCCTCTTTTAAAATCGGCCTACCAAAATCTTGCCTTCTGCACCAATCCCTGACGAAGAAGGAGGCCACAACCATTGATGACCTGATGGCCCGCATCGAGAAGTACGCCAAGGTGGATGTAACACCCCACCCGCCCGGGGAGAGTGAATGGAGCGCTACTCAACGATAAAACTAAACTAATCCACAATATAACAAGGTATAGAGCATCTAAAACCCACAATAAAAATAAGAGAATCTGCTAATCTGAAATATCTTGAAATTACATACAACCAAAAATCTCTCGAAATAAAACATCTAACTATCTCAAAAGAAAATAAATCGCCAATGCTCTATACAACCAAAATAAATACAATTTTCTCATGTACTCTCGAATATTCTTCCCAAAATAATCCAAGCTAAAATCCACTTTCGATAAATCCTAAGCGCCCAAAATCCGCGCTAACCTTCCACTAAAAGAAAATATGGGAAAGTACACAATACGACAGGAAAGATGCTCAATAAATATTAGCGGTGAATAAAACGTAACAATACGAATACGAATATTCAAATCAAAGTGAATCTCATAAGCAATTATATCAATATAATTTCTCAACAACATATTAACCGGGTCACTAGGCCTCACCACCGTACCGCGCTTATGCATTTTTTTAGCATATCCGGCAAAAGGAATATTGGCGGGTGCCCAACCTCAGTGCCATATTAAAATCTCATGACAACATGATCAACACCAAATATAATACGACATGAATCGAAATCAGATTCCAACAAATATTTTTAGATTTCCAAAAGAATTTAACAATTCAAATATGAGTCAATAATCACATGAAACCAAAGGGAGAAACACTCGCGAGATTAAGGAGCATATTGTGTAAAACCCCATACCTCAAAATCACCACATAATTCAGCCTCAAAATCTAATCACACCATCACGTTCCTCTCGCGAAAATAATCAAATCTCGTTCTAGCCCAAACTCGAGAAAACACCAAATAAGCCTTCTAATCTAAGGTTGAAATCTTGAATAAGTTTGGGGCTATGGTTTGTATATGAAAGAGTGTAATTTTGGAGAGGTCTTCTGGTTGAAAAGTTTGAGAAAAAGGGATTTGAAAAGTCCATCCACAAATTTGTTGATATATAATTTGATTAAGAAAAGAGTTATAATCGGATACAAACACTAAAAAATTTATTTCGGAAGATCGGACCGTAGGAATTGAATAAAATTTTACAGAGAATTGGTTAAAGACGAGAGGAAGCTGTAAAAAAAAATTCAGCTCGATCGGATCGTTCAGTATTTTTAAATATTTTTTTTATAGAGTTTTATATTTTGAGGACTCTAAGAGAGTTTTATATTTTGAGGACTCTTCTATATAATAAAAATTCAATCAAATCTCCATTTTAATTCCGATTTCAAAATCGTTTGAAATTCTCACCTTTAAAAATAATAACCAACATATTTGAGCAATAAAAATAATTTTATCGCAAAATTTATTTTTCCTCTTAATTTCGAAAATACCCAAAAAATTACGCGGTTTGTTACAGTGGAGGATGTGACACGCCTCAATACAGGGGAGAATGATCGGACTAAGCTCGCTGCCAAGGGCAACGACAAGACTGAGAACCAGAATAAAGGGGGCAAGAATGGACCTAAAAATGGATACAATAACGATGTTTCAAAATCATTTCAGGGAGTAAACACTCTCTTCAAAGAACCAATCTATAAGATCCTAACAAAGATCAAAGACGAGCCATTTGTTAAGTGGCCTAGAAAGATGGGAGGAGATCCCTCGAAGAGAAATAACGCACTAAGATGCGCTTTTCATAAAGGGGGAGGACATAAGACTGAGCACTGTAAATCTCTTAAGTCTCACCTCAAAGAACTGGCCCAGTCTAGGCACCTAAATGAGTTTGTGGAGAAGAAGGCAGAGAAAGTCACTGCCAATGGATAAGCAAGACCTAACAACGTACTCGAGGATGATGCTGGACATAAATTCGCAGTAATTCATGGGGCATCTGATATGAAGCAGGTTTACAGAAATTCAGCTCAGATGGAAGTAAAAAAGCTTATAGCAGTGATGCAAGATTTTCAGATCGATCCAGCAAAGACATAATCAGGAAAGCGTCGGCAAGAAAATGACGTCGACTATAGAAAACATATCGTGTTCACAGATGAAGATCTTATGGGAGTGAGAACCCCATATCATGATACCTTGATCATTACACTAAGAATAGCCAACTACAACGTCGACAAATTGCTCGTCGACCAAGGAAGCTCATCCGAGGTAATGTATCTTGACCTGTTCAAAAAATTAAAGTTGAGCGTCGACGACCTGAAGGAAGCCACTGTCCCTCTAGTTGGCTTCACTGGAAAATTGACTATTCCATTAGGAAAGATCGTACTGCCTATAAGGGCAGGAAGTATCTCCAAGATGATTGAGTTTCTGGTAGTCGACATCAACTCACCATACCAAGATATCCTAGGCAGAGGATGGCTACATGTAATGAAGGCAGTCCCCTCGACCTACCATCATAAACTCAAATATGTGACCGAACGAGGAGTAATGGAGATCCATGGTGATCAAGCGATGGAAATAAGGTTCTTCATAGAGGCCATCCACCCAAGACCAGAGAAGAAGGACGAAAAGCCCAAAGAGAAGGTCGAGGAATAAGAAGGTCTCATACCTTCAAAATAGCAGTTAAAGTACGAAAGACCCGGAGTGGAATAGACTAGGCTCCTCCCCTCTTAGTGGGTCATCGAAAACCTGGAGGAAGTTACAGCTGGTGGTAGCAAGAAAGATAGGATATTCTTGATTAGAGCCTCTCTCACAGATCAAGAAAAGAAGGAATTGATGATTCTGTTGAGAAGCAACATATATATTTTTGCATGGGAACCATACGAGCTACCTGGAATTGATCCCAGTGCGGGTTGTCATCGGTTGCACGTCGACCCCACTTTTAAACCTATCACGCAGAAGGCACGTTGAAATGCGCCCGAGAAGGCCAAAGCCATAGAAAAAGAAGTTGAAAGACTTCTGGATGCAGGATCCTTACGAGAATTTTAATTCCCCAAATGGTTATCCAACCCATTAGTAGTTATGAAGAGTAATGAGAAATGGAGAGTCTGCATTGACTTCACTGACCTTAATAGAACATGCCCTAAGGACAGTTTCCCTCTCCCAAAAATTGACCAATTGGTGGACGCTATAGCAGCTCACAAAAGAATGAGTTTTCTGGACGCATATTCAGGGTATCATTATATCCCTCTGTATGCACCAGACCAGGACAAGACATCGTTCGTCACTACTGTTAGATTATACTGTTACAAAGTCATGCCCTTCGGGCTAAAAAATATAGGGGCAACCTACCATCGACTGGTCACCAAGATGTTCAAAGATCAAATGGGAGACACCATGGAAGTCTACATCAAGGACACGCTCGTCAAGAGAAGGAACAAAGAGGACCACCTCTCAGACCTATCAAGAACCTTCGAAATCCTCAGGACATACCGAATGAAGATCAACGCGAGTAAGTGTTCTTTCGGTGTCCAGTCAGGAAAATTCCTTTGGTACTTGGTCAGTAAGAGAGGCATTGAGGCTAATTCAGACCAGATCGATGCAATCAATAGGGTACAGCCCCCTCGCACAATACGTGACGTATAGAAGCTCACCTTCATGCTTGCTGCCTTGAACCGTTTCATCTCGAAGTCCTCTGAGAAGTGCAAACCATTATTTCAGCTCTTGAAGGGAAACAAGACAGTAGAATGGAATCAAGATTGATCACAAGCATTGGACAAGCTCAAGGCTTACCTTAGCTCACCACCCCTGCTCGTCATACCTCAAGAAAGAGATCCCTTATACTTATATCCCGCCGTTTCCAGCGACGTCGTCAGCTCTGCACTGATCTACGAGAAAGAAGGAATCCAGCACCCCATTTATTACACGAGTAAGACCTTATTAGATGCCGAGCACCGGTACCTACCACTCGAGAAGCTCACATTTGCACTCGTAGTAGCTTCAAGGAAGTTGAAGCACTACTTTGAAGCTCACACTGTCATCGTCCTTACATCGTACCCCCTTAAAGCAGTCCTACGGAAAGCAGATTTATTGGGACTAAATTATCGGTCGAGCTCGAACGATTTGACATCCAATTTTATTCAAGGAATGCAATCAAGGGGCATGTCCTTGCTGATTTCATAGCCGAGTTCACAGGCCAGCAGCCTGTTGACGAACTTCAACCCATGAAGCAAAGAGAGAATCACACAACAGAGGGAGTTTGGCGATTATTTATTGATGGATCCTCCAACTGAAAGGGGGCGGGAGTAGGCATTGTGCTTGTTACTCCAGAAGATATAATCCTCGAACAGGGAATCAGGCTTGGATTTGAAGCCTCCAATAATGAGGCAGAGTATGAGGCCTTGATAGCCGACCTCCAAAAGGCATAGACGTTGGGGTCAAAGAAGTTACAGGTGTTTGGCGACTCAAAATTGGTCTCCAATCAGATAAGTGGGGACTACAACGCAAAAGATGAAAGAATGGTAGCCTACCTCGCCTTGGCAAAGAGGCTAATGTCCAGCTTCGAGGAATTCAATGTCCAGTAGTTTCCCAGAGGTCAGACCATCCATGTCGATGCCCTGGTATCCCTGAGCCCGGTAATCAATTCCGATTTAAAAAGAACGATCCCCATGGACTTCCTCGCCCATCCGAGCATCAACTAGAGCGATGAGCTGCTAAGCGTGAAGCATGTACTCCAGATTGAGTCAGCACCCAGTTGGATGGACCCTTTAAGGGACTATTTTAAAGATAGCGCGCTTTCAAATGATAGAAAGACCGCTCACCAGATAAGAGTGTATAAGAGATCATTCTCTGGTTCTTACTTTCAATGTATCCACCCAAAAGATGTCGAGCAAATTCTACATGAGATCCATAAAGGAATCTGTAGTGGCCATATTAGAGGAAGGTCATTAGCTTTTCGAGCAATGAAGGAAGGCTACTGGTGGCCATATATGCAAAGAGACTCTGCAGTATATGCTCGCAAATGCGAGAAATGCCAACTATATGCTCCCATGGTCCATCAACCTGCCAGCGACCTAAGATCACTTTCCAGCCCATGGCCATTCACCCAATGAGGAATGGACATCATGGGACCTCTCCATACCACTGTCGGCAATCACAAATATCTGTTAGTCGTAACTGACTACTTCACCAATTGGATCGAGGAAGAACCATTGGAGAACATTTGAGATGCAGATATGATGAAATTTGTATGGAAAAATATAATTACCCACTTAGGGATTCCCAGAACCATCATCACCGACAATGGAACGCAACTCAAGAGCGGCTCTTTCCAAAGTTTCTGCAATAACCACGGAATCAGGCACCATTTCAGCTTGGTGGCCTATCCTCGGAGCAACGGTCAAGCCGAAGCTTCTAACAAAATAGTGATGGATAGGTTAAATAAATAATTAGAGCGAGCCAATGGCGCATGGATGAACGAACTACCACATATTTTGTGGGCCTACCGAACCAACCCAAGACGAGCAACGGGGGAAAACCCATTATCACTAACGTATGGAATGGAAGCGGTCATCCCATTGGAAGAAGGCATACCAACTATGAGGTCCACCCTTGTCGACCAGAGCCAGAATGATGCAGCATTGCTCACTGAACTCGACCTAGCTGACGAACGTAAAGGACTTGCCTTAGTGAAAATTGTGAGCTATCAGCAACAGCTCAAAAAATAGTATAACAAGAAGTTCAATCCAAGGGCATTCCGAGTGGGGGACTATGTCCTAAGTAAAGTCATTGGCAGCACAGTAAAACCATTAGACGGCAATTTGGGACCAAACAGGGAAGGACCATTCAAGATAATAAGAGATGATCTGTAAGGAGCCTATCACTTAGAAACGCTGGAAGGCAGAGAGATACCCCGAGCATGGAATGCAGCCAATCTTAAGAAATTCTATTTCTAGTTTTTTCTTTCGTCTTTTATCAGATTTATAAAACTGGCAGCTCATTTACTTGTGATTAATAAAAGTTGTTTAATAGTTGCATTCTATGAAGTGTTAGTTAACTAGTATATGAACTTTATAACTTGCACACCCTTTCTAAGTGACAGGCACACTATTCAGTACACTATAGCTGGGAAATCACCCTCCTCAGGTTTTTGTTATGAAGCACGAACAAACTCTTAGCATTGCCCCTGGAAATATATGAAGCCCTACAGGAGATCCTTAGGCAGTCTGGACAAGTAAAAATTGGTCGCCAAACAATTTTTGGTTAACAAAACCCTGATCGGATAGAGTATCCAACACCAGGTGTGTCCTCGCCAGTTACCACACTTAGGCCTAAGGAAGTGTGATGACACGACCTAAAAGGTAAAGTGAGGCAGAATGGTGTCTCATAAGCATATTGGACTGGAGGGACACTTACTCAACAATGAAAACTTACCAATCTAGTCAGCCACGAGAGACCCAAGGTTATTAAGCAAAGGATAAATGACGTAAAAAATATAGAACACATGTTTAGTCAGCGAGATCGCCCAAAACATAGATATTATATCACTTCATCACATTTACAACAAGAATGTACAACACATGTTTAGTCGGCGAGATCGCCCAAAATATAGATATTATATCACTTCATCACATTTACAACAAGAATTTATAACCCGTGTTTAGTCGGCGAGATCCCCCAAAAATTTAATATTACGTCACTTCATTACATATGTACATAGAGTTACAACTGGTAAAATCCTAGTGAGGCTAAGGCCTGTGAACAAGATAATCAGCCACTTTTGCTCTTCGACCGTTATCCGGATGAGGAGCTAATTCCTCCTTGACCTCATTCTCATCTGACTCCAACAGCTGTCGAGGGATGGCATCAATAGGGATCCACTGATCAACCCTTATGAAAGGGTTAGGCGTTAAAGTGGAAGGGGATATCTCATGATGGTACCAGAGTACTGAATCCCTCGAAACCTGCAGCTCTCTGAGGGCACTCAACCATCCCTTAATAAAGGCGAGCTCTTCAAACTCTGTCAGCCTCGTCGCAGCATCTGCCCCACCTTGGTCGTAACCATCAGCTCACACTCGCCTAGGAACTTTCTTGAACAAATGTCTCAGCCATGTGACATCCCTTTGAAGCCCAACAACAATCACGTATGCTCAATGAACATCTTCTTAGAGTTCATCCATTTCCCTAGATGAACCACCTACGTTTGGACCATCTCGTGGAGCCGTCGATGAGGTAGAGCCTCACAAAGCTGGGGGAACACCGCTCAGCTCTGTGCCATCTCGCGAAGTAGCTGAGGAAGAGGAACTTCGTAGAATGCAAGGTGTGATGCTTGACGCATGCTCGCTGAGTCGCGACACCCCCTCCTCAGAGTCTCGTTCTCTTGCGGAAGAATTTCTCCGACTTGATTAATTTCAGAAGCATCTAGGAGCCTAGCTCTCAGAGTGTTTACTTATTCTTGGACTGAGGCACCAACTTCTTCCATCTCCTGAAGTTTGTCCTTGATCTTGGAGACAATCTCAGACTGGTCCTTAAAGATCTTGTTTCTTGACCTGAGAGATTTAGAGATCCTAATAAAGGCCTGACGAACTTGGGTGCTCGCACTAGGACCGAGAATTCTTCCCAACTGAGAATTGGCAGGTATACACTCGTCCACATCAATCAACTACAAGACATATAAGTAGTAAAAAAGCAGAAGAATCAATGACTAGAAAAGAGGGAACTTCCATTTCATTAAAATAAAGAGTTACAATTACATCGGTTTGTTAAAAAAGAAGCACGAGTACAAATCAGTCCTAAGAGCAGTCTAAATAGAAACCTTATCTTGTTCGGAGGAAGCTGGTTGTTTTCCCTTATCAACAACAGTAGGAGCTTCACCCTCAGAGGGAATAACTACTATTCCCTGAGCAGGAAGAGCACCAGTAAAAACAGTCTAGGAGGAAAGGGCAACACCTTCAATGATTGGGGCAGGGGCTTCATCTACAACAGCCTTTGGGCCTGGATCATGCTCCTCAAACAAGGGTGAGTCAGTATCCACCCCAGCAGCCAGAAGATCCTTGTTCCATCCCTTCTTGAAGTTCAATCGGCTCATGTAGCCAATCTAAACATCGGCATCTTCATACGCCGCGGCCGAACCATCATTATAAGAACTTTCCTTCAAAGAAGCCGCCTCAAACTACTTATCCTTTAGCTTCTGCACTAGAACCTGATTCTCCTCCACCACTGCTAGCTTACTCGAGCAGACTAAATCATTGGCCTGCCACAGCTCGTTCAGATCTTTGACCGCTGCCTCCCTAGCTCGATTGGCTTCAATAAGGGTAAGATCAGAAGACATCTGAGAAACGTTAGCAGTCTTCAAGCTGGCCTTGAGTTCGGTACTCTTCCCTTTCAGAGCAACGTTCTGATTCTCCATCTCATCCTTATTATTCACCAGCTCATCGCGAGAGCGATAGAGTGCGGCAAATTCGGTCAAGAACTGCAAATAAAAAGAAGGCAGTAGAAGAAAGCAACAAACAGAGTTTTACAAGTGTTAAAGAAAAAAGAAACAGACTTACCAAGGTTAGCCTCTGACTCGCTTGCAAGGCTAACTGGTCAGTCCCCATTACCCTTTGGTGATCAGTAGGCAAGACTGCACTCTCAAGAAGCGCAGGATCCAGTTGGGGATAATTAGTAACTGAGTCCCCCTCTGGCAATGCAAACACGGGTACTAGAGCTTGCCCAGCCTTCATCCTCGCTTCCACTCTTCTCCTCTCCTCCTCTCTCTCCTTCTCCTATTCCGCCCTCTTTCTCTGCTCCACCTTCTTTTTTTCTTCAGTCTTCTTCCTCTCCTCTTCTCTCTCTCTCTCTCTCTCTCTCTCTCTCTTTCAACTGCCCTTATTCTTTTTTCTTCTTCTCCTGCTCATGAGTAGAAGATTGAGAACCAGCAGCAATATTCCCACTGCTGGACTTTTGCTTCTTCTATCGTTGAGCGAGAATCACATCATCATCATCATCATCATCATCATCATCATCACGGATCAGGTTCCTCTTGGGGGAGCCATTTCCTGGCTAGATCTGTTAGATGTACTTGAAGACTCTTGAGCCTCAGAAACCTCTTCTGAGCTGGAAAAACTTTCATTACTTGAGCTTGTCTCACCAGAACCACCTCCAACGCCTCCTCTAATATCACTCTCAGAATTGCTCTCCTCCTCGTCCAACTGGATGGGGTCAACAGCTGCTTCTTCAGTAATATTTAGGACAGGGATGCTGTCCACGGGCCTCGCAATGAAATTGTACCTGATGTTCTTGTACTCTAGCAGGAAAGTAGCGGACCGAGGATGTTCACCGTCAGCCAAAGACTCCCTGATATTCTAAGCTTTAATCAGCTCAGCAGATCGAGCCTCGCTAAGGGCAGGTTCCATGTTCTTTATCCTCAGTGAAAATAAAATAGGAAAGGATAAAAAAAAATCACACATTAAAAAGGGGATCAAAATATCAGAGCGAAGACTACCTATATACTCTTCCCCATAAAAGGGAGCAGTGAATCTATCAGACCTCGCCTCCTCAGTCTGAGAGGAGAACTGGCAATTCCTAGCAAGAAAGCCATCTTGCCAGTAGTCCTTATTGGAATCAGGTAAATTTACTACTAATACCCTGGCAGGACTCCTGGCCTTAAGGTAGAGAAGATCAAAGCTAGTTCTAGAGAAGGAATAACAAAAACAAATTTCAGCAAGCCCTAATTTAGTGCCAAAAAGTTGATTTATCCTATGGACACCATTGACTATCTTCCAGATGTTAGGCGAGCATTGTGCAGGGACGATGTTGAAATAACCAAAGAAATGCAGAAACAAATTATTTGGAGGAAAAGTAAGACCCCCTTGGCAAAGCAACAAGAAGTGAATCTAATGAGCGCCCTCTATCTCTCTAACATTCTTAGGGACAGAGAAGCACTCAATCTCTACCCATTCCGGGATATTATAAAACCTCCTTAACTTAGACACTAATCTATTACCTATCTTTGTCATTTGTAAACCCTAAATTGTAAATTCAAAGAAAACTCAATGGAGAAAGTACAGAGAGAGAGAGCAAAGGGACTTACGAGATGAAAGTTTGACTTGGACGATGTAAGATCACAAGCTCAGATGACGAGGGAGATTAAAAGCGAAGAAAATGAATACATGGAGAAGAGAGCACAACAACTAAAACTCACAGAAGATGAGGTAATATTAAGAAGTTTGAAACGACAACTATGGAACGCTGCTCCAAATAACTTTTAAATGCTCCCAATCACCGCACACAGGACACGAAGCAACTGCCGCCTAAATCAGTTCTCAACTTTGGGAAGAGTTACGCAATTTACAAAAGAGAAATTATGAAAAATCATTTAAATTTATTGAGCCCAAATTGTGGCCCAACAACTTTAGGGGCAATCGTGGGTACCCGAATTTGCCATCATGGGCCCAGACGAGTAGCTTAATAAAAACAACCCAAAATCCAAACCCCTCGCACCTTAATTCAATTCAGTTAAGACTTAGTCTTCTCCTAAAATATCGTATAGAGATATTCCAGGAGAGAAAGATGAACGTGGGGGAGTCCAACACCCCCACTCCCCGAAGATAAACATGTATATAATAAACCCTAAGCTTGGGTAAAGAGGCACGCACTGCATTCTCTGTAAACGCTCCCCGGAGTATGTAGAAATAATACTGACTGCACCACCGTGGACGTAGGCATTCTTGCTGAACCACATACATACTGAGTTGTGTGATTGGCATTTTATGTTCTTTATTTTCCTTGGTGATTGCGCTTTTCTTATTTATTTGTGTTGAATATTTTGTCACCACAATATATATATATATATATATATTGGGGATTACTTAGGATGATGTGAATATTTAGTAGAATCTAAAACCTAATGCCTAAATGTGACACCCCGCCTATTCTAACTACGGGTGACAATCCTTCATTAAGATAAGCCGGAGTCTCATCTGGTTCATTCTTAGCATCATTGTCAAAAACTTTTTAATTACTAATCACCTATGTAAAATTAACCCAGTGTCAAATTTGATTTTTCATTATCATAAATTATGCGAAAATAAATTAAATTAATCAAACCATCCACACAAATATAGTCTGAACAATCACATGACAAATAAATAAATAAGATCGAATAAACCATCGGTTCCCAAACAATCCAAATATAAGTTTGATGTGATAAAATCGAGTCTAAATATAGTCTGATAAATAAATTGGAGAGATAAATAGTCTGAAGGGAAATACGCCCAAATGAAATACTGAAGTAATCCCTATCTAGAAATGAATGAGATAAAGCGTCTACTGCAACACGTACAAACCTCCACAAATGCTGCAGCTACACATCCCTAGATAGAATCATCAAGTCGGCGTCCCTTTGGAGGGAAACATAAAAGGTTCTAAAAATATTTTGGGGTCAGAGCCCAAAAAGACAGCTTGAAAATATTTGGCAGGTGTTTAAATCATAGTATAAATCAGTTATTAGATACACATGTTAGTTCTACGTACACTCCCTTGATTTCCTCACCTCTCAACTAATGTGCACGCCTAACGTATCAAACCTAGATATGCTACCCAACCCAACTAGATAAAGTATATCACTAACCTCAAAAAGTAGCTCCTTCGTATGACACATATGACTCACTACCACAGTATCAATAATTAACAATTCTCGTATATTATTCTGAGTCAACTATTTAAGTTTCTCTACTTAAATTACTTTTAGATACACACGATCTATATATTCTACTATCACACATTAGTAGATATATCATGACTGTATATATTCATCACACATGTAATATATATAACTATAGAATCCACGAAATGGCCCCTCCTGATGCTGGCATACTCTAATATCAAGTCCATGTACCTCTCATACTAAATCAAGGCCTATTAGTTCGGCATGTCGCCTCGAACACAAAATCAATCAACACACAATGGAGACGAATATGTTTCTAATCCTTTGGGATATGCACATACCAAACGTACCCAAATGACCTGCTAGTCCCACTAATGCACTGCACATAGTGGGTCGCCCTAAGTTTTATTTTCTGGGGTAGAAATCTAGACGTCACTCGGATCATCAAGGTGGGATCGCCCTCTATGCGAAAACCTCCTGATAGCAGGTAGCGTCAGTATGTTCACACATATAATCAAATCATAACCATAGGTATTCACACAACCTATATATGTATATTATTCAGTAGGTATGCACGCAGCCCGATCATGTAAACTCGTATATAGTATATATCTCTCGCATATTTCATGTACCATCAATTATAATTATAACCTCAAATTGTATATATTAGAATATCACTCACTACCCTAAGGTTCCTAGTTACCCCTTGGTTTATATCAGTAGCTATTTCACTCATACACTACTGGTCAGAATCATTGGTTCACTCATCTCTCCGTGACCCATTCCAAACCTCGTACATTCAATAACTATGGATATGTGCTGGATTATTACTTGCCTTAACTCATCTCAATTTACGTAAACCTAGTCCCCATCATATGCCTACGATATCCAATATAATTATCTTTATCATTTAGAGATGCCCTAAAGGCGCCCTATTAATCATTTACAAATTCAGGGTATAAAAGGAAAAATTTCACGAATCTGGGCAAATAAAATCAATTTCCCCAAAGGCTGAATCAATTCGCCTTGTCGAATCGATTCGCCCTTAGGACGAATCGATTAGAAATGTAACAGGTCTTCTTCTGCGATTATATTTTGCATTTTCACCATTTTTCTTCAACAAAACTCTTATGATTCATATCAAAACTTTCATATAATTTAACATAACTTCTAATATGAGTATATGAATCGTTCCCAATAAATTTTCATCATCAAAACATCATTTAATTCCATGATTCACAAGATTAGATTCTCTAATTAATTCATGCAAACCATAGTTTCATATTTCAAATAAGTTTTCATAAACCCGTATTTTATTCTCCTATATCATCCCAACAAATCAGATTTTGAATTCCTTAATCCAAAATCAAAACTTCTAAGATGTTTTCTAATAATTAACATGAATATAATTCATTATTTCTTCTAAAAATCATGAAATCATGCCACGTATCTCAAACTCCTAGCATGGTTATTATAACCAAATGAAAATATTAAAGATAAACATTTGCCTTATATGAGAGTGGTCTAATTTTATTTTTCTGATGATGATGTGTTTGTCTTCCCTTCCAATCCACACTCCCAAGATGATGGTGATGCAAGAATAAGGCTGAAAGCCTCGAGAATCCTCTCTTAAGCTCTAAGAATGATCTCCCTTTCTTCTTTAACAACCTCTAATGGTTTTCTATTCCTCTAACCCTAGATTCTCCTAATTACAAGCTGACATAACCCTTGGAAATTTGTAGCTCCCTTAACCCTAGGTTACCCAATGACTAAAATGCCCTCTGATGGTGTCGATTTGGTGTAAAAATACCCCGGGACCCAATCATCACACCTGGGTATACTATTTCGACACTTTCCTAATCAACCGTGACCTTGAAATCACCATCCTGGCCACTCTAAAATAATTTCTCATCTCGACCTCATATAGTCCACACTCGACACCCGGTTGAGATATACCACTATCACGTCACTATCACTTGCTATGATGTAAAAAGAAATTATTTATTATTCACTTAGTAATCATATTCAATTAACATTAATCATTCTCTCTGCAATTAATATTTTAATCAACACGTAATATTTAATTCCATTAAATTACATCACGTGTGTAATTTAAGAATTTATCAAATAAATTCAATTTTTAATACTCAGAAATACGGGTTGTTAAATACATCCCCCCTTACAAAGTAATTTCGCCGTTGAATTTGGGACGTACCTACAGTGAATAACTTTGGATACTGCTCGTGCATGTCATACTCCTGCTCCGATGTTGACTCGTCAACATTGTGGTGCCCCCACTGAACTCTAACCAAGGATGCCACCTTAGACCAAAGATTACACTCACTACGATCAAGTATCGCCAATGGTCTCTCCTCGTACGAGATATGTGGCTGCAAGTCGATATCCTCTAATGGAACATGTCATAAGGCCCGCTTACTCCCCTGGTACTTCTTCAGTGATGACATATGAAACACATCGTGTATCCCCTGTAGGTTCCCTGGTAGTCCCAGCCTATATGCTACTAGTCCCACCCTCTCAATAATAAGAAATAGTCCCACATATCTCGGCGCTAGCTTCCCCTTCTTTCCGAATCTCATAACCCCTTCATAGGAGACACCCACACTAACACCTGGTCACCAACCTCAAGCTCTATGTGCTACTATCTCATCTCAAAATTCGTACGGACCGAAATAAAATTGGCCAACTTAGTTAACCGATCCACTATCACGCATATGGAGTCGTGACCTCGCTGCGATGTCGGTAGCTCGATAATAAAATCTATTGAGATAATCTCCCACTTCCATATAGGAATCTCGAGTGGCTGCAATAACCATATAGGTCTTTGGTGGTCTACCTTTACTAACTGACAAGTATCACACTTCGAGACAAACTCCGCTATGTCCCGCTTTATCCCTGAACACCAATAATGTCTGTGCATATCCTAGTACATCTTATCCCCACTAGTATGCACCGTAAATCTGGACTCGTGAGACTCTAACATCACCGCATGTCTCATATCCTCATCCTCTGGAACCACGAGTCTCCCATTAAAATATAAAACACCTTTTAAAGTGAATGAGTACAACTCCGCCCCATTAGTTAGCAACTGGCGAACCCTGTCCTGGCAATACTGATCCCCTTCCTGCGCTCTCACCACCCTCATCACAATATCGGGTGTGACAGCTAATACGTACATGCATTCTCTGGTAAACTCATAATAGTGTATAAGCTCTCTTCACTTCGCCTTCCACACTTCCGCTATCTCCCCCGCGGGCCATCAGTTCAACGCATCTGCCACCATGTTAGCCTTCCCAGGATGATATCGAATATCAAACTAGTAATCCTTCACTAACTCCAACTACCTCCTCTGCCTCATGCTCATATCCTTTTTTGTGAATAGGTATTGAAGTGATTTTTTATCCGTGAATAAAATAAACTTCTCCCACAACATATAGTGCCTCTGAATCCTCAAGGCAAAAACAACTACAACTAACTCCAAGTCATGTGTGGGGTAATTATTCTCATGGGGCTTAAGATTGTAAGATGCATAAGATATACACCTTTATTCATGCTTTAATACACCCCCAATACCCTTCAAGGATGCATCAGTGTAGACACGGTACTCCACTCCTCCCCTAGGCAGTGCAAGTACTCGTGCTGAAGTCAATTTGTCCTTTAGCTTGTCGAAAGCTAACTGACAATGGTCGTCCTAAATAAATAGGACCCCTTTACGAGTCAAATTCATTAACGAACCCGCAATCTTTGACAAACTCCAAATGAATCGTCTATAATATTCGGCCAACCCCAGAAAATTGGGAACCTCGATCGGTGTTGTGGGTTGTGTCCACTCTCTCACCTCCGATACCTTACTCGGATCAATTGTTAACCCTGTCAGACCCAATGTGGCCCATAAACTACACCTCCCGAAGCCAAAACCCACACTTCTGAAATTTATCGCACAACTGGTGCTCCCATAGTGTCGGTAAAACCATTTGCAGATGCTCGGCATGCCCCTCCTTATAACGAGAGTAGACCAGAATATCATCGATGAACACAATCACGAACTGGTCCAGGAACTCTTTAAAGACCCGGTTCATCAAATCCATAAATATTGTTGGCGCATTGGTGAACCTGAATGACATCGCCCTAAATTCGTACGACCCATACCACGTCAAAAAAGTAATCTTTGGAACATCCTCCTCTCTCACGCACAACTAGGCCTGGCAATTTGTGTTTATGGGTCAGGTTCGGGTCATGTCGAGACACATGTATTCTGATAAAACCCCCAACCCGAACACGACTCATTTATTAATAGTGTCAAAAGATAAAACTCGATCGCGACCCGTATAACCCGTTTAATAAATGGGTCATGTTCGACTTAAAAACCTAACACGACTCGCATAACCCGTTTAATAAACAGGTTGTGTTTAGCTCGAAAACCTGACGTGGCTCGCGTAACCCGTTTAATAAATAGGTCGTGTTTAACTCAAAAACCTGACACGATCCGCATAACCCAACTAATAAACATGTTATTTTTCAACCCTATAACACGATATTAATAACATATTTATAAAATATGTTTAATATTTTATAAAATAGGTCCTTAGTCGTATGTAGTACATTATTAACCATTTATCTATTTATTTAACATAAGTTCATACTTAACATAATTAACATACTAATTTTTATCAAATCCATAAACAAGTTGAAAATGATACTTAAACGAATCCATAAAAGGTTGAAAGTTCCATCATACAATCCAAATCCAAAATATAAACAACCAAACTACAAAGATACTCAAACGAATCCATAAAAAGTTTATGGATTTTGATCAAATCCATAAACAAGTATAAAACGATACTTAAAGGAATCCATAAAAGGTTTAAAGTCCCGTCATACAATCAAAATCCAAAATATAAACAACTAAACTACAAAGATGTGAACTTAATCTTCAAGACTTCAATCTACGCCAAAAAGAAACCCTTTAACTCATATACCTACAAAAAAAGTAAGCATCCATTAGAAATTATTCGAATTAATAGATGTTAAAATACTATAACTTTAAAAAACATCAATTTTTTTCATGAAAATATGTGAACGGATTTAGGTTCATGATTTTTTTCCCCATGAAAATCAATTATTGCACACTTAAATAACAATTAGATTTTTTTAATAAATTAGTTATAATACGATTTTTATCACTAAAATATGATAATTAGACACCCGAAACTGAAAAAGAAGTTGAGCATTGGGCCGATGGTGATGAAGGAGAATTTTTCGTGTTGATATCCAAGTTTAAGATATTTTTCGTGAGATCATCAAGTTGATCTTGGGAAATTCTGCATTCACGAATGAAAATTAAAATCACAACAAAGAAATATAAAAATAATAAAAAATAAATTCAAATATACAAATTACCAATAGCACCGAAGAGCCAATATTTTGTGCAGAGTAATGCTTCTGCCACCTCAAGTTTAAGTGAACGTCTATATTGATCAATAACCCTTCCACCCATACTAAATGCAGATTTTGAGGCTACCGTAGATACATGAATGCTCAAAACATCTCTTGCCATTGAAGAAAGTCGGAGATGCCTAAATTGATTTTCTTTCCAAAAAGCTAAAACATCTAAATCGACATTCCAATCAATTCTTGGTTCGTCCAAATAAAGCTCTAGTTGTGACTTTTGAGCACAAGAACCAAATTCCTCACGTTATAAATCATCAAACTCCTAAACAAGTTATATGAATAAAAATTAGATATATTTAGATTTAGTACAAGTTATATGAATAAAAGAAGCTATATGAAGACAAATTAATGGAAATAAACTTACCTTTAGTACATCTCTTGTATCCATGCTAACTGATGCATCATTGAAACTATCAATGGTCCTATTTTTCACTAAACTACAAGAAGGAGGCTTGACATCATATTCACCAAATAATAAAAAAAAAAATTCTCGAACTTCCCCAAATTGAGGTGAAGCAACCCCATACAGTTTCTTACAATAAAACTCAACAAAATGGATCTTGTACCGTGGATCTAGTGTCATGGCTATAGCCAAAATCTTGCTAAATTCAACCCAATATTTCTCAAATTTTTCAAACATCATAATTTCCATGTTTTGTAAGTATGGATCACTACTTTCCATTTGGTTTTTCAATGTCAAGTACGCCATAAACACCAAAGGAAAGTACAAATTTGCCGTAGGATATTTCGTGCGGGAGAAAACACAAGTTATATTATAAAAACACCCAAAAACATGCATATTTTGTTAACATTCTCCCACTCACTTTCCATAAGGCAATGCTTATAATTTGAATCACTTAATTTCTAGTGAGAAAATACCTCACGATAAAAAAAAACACTCTCAAGCATTAAAAAAGTCGAGTTCCATCTTGTCGGAACATCTTGTCTCAAACCTTTCTTAACATCTAGAGATAACAATTTGGCACATTGAATGAAGCTTACTTTCCTAGCTTGTGACCCTTTGATATATTTGATGCTTTCACGAATCTTTTGCACACCCACAAAAATTTCTTTCAAGCCATCGTGAACTATTAAATTAAGCACATATGCACAACATCTTATGTGAAAGAAATCCCCACTACACAAAAGAGCCTTTCCAGCATTTAGTTGTGTTCGACACATGGAAACAAATGAATCACTAGAAGAAGAATTATCTAGGGTCACAGAAAATAATTTTTTTTCAATCCGCCACTCCCTCAAAAAAGAGCAAATTTTATCACACAAAGAAACCCCATTATGTGGGGGCGCCATATAAGAAAAAACCAAAATCCTCTTCTGCAACACCCACTCCTTATCAAGAAAATGTGTCGTAACACATATATACCCATCCGTAACGATTGAATACCATAAATCTAAAGTTAGACATACCCTTCCAGGAGCTTCTCCCTATGGTACATTTTTAACACATCCGCCTTAGTAGTGTTTCGAGATATGAGTGGTACATCATCACATAAATAAGAGAAGAGTGCTCTTATTCCCTTATACTCAACAAATGAGTAAATCATGCATAATGAGGGAAGAAACCAACATCTCCCTAAATACTTCGGGATTAAACTTTGGGGCACCCAATGACATAGTATTTGTCGCTAGTTGTTGTTGAACAATCAATTGTTCTATGTCATGGGTTCTTGTCATTTCACATTTAACTTTATGATGCTTTAAATTACTGATTTCATACCTGCTATAAAAAATGAAGATAGTCCCGCATTTCTTGAACTTACATCTTGTTTTACCATCTACGCCCTTTTGTTTGAGAATCTCGAAAAAAGCCACACTTTAGAAGTGCATCTCATTTTACGATTGCCTCCTTTGATTTGGCCCTTTGCACTAGTAGTGGATTCGTTTGCACCTTCTTGTGGCTTTACTTGATCCACTTCTGCAACATCATCATCATCCTCCATCATTACATCAACATTAATAGAATTATCGAGCAAATTGACATTTAGCCCATATGAATCCATCTACAAAAAAGACATTATTTATTATTTATTAACAAATATATAGTGATAATAAGCCAAGAGACAACTAAATAGAAATTAATGTCATAAAAATTGGTTAACTGTTTCCATTGTCCCCTATCACTGAAAAGTCTACTAAATACATAGGCATATTAATTAGCAACTACACAAAACTGTTTATTACCAAATTTATGAGGAGAACAAAAGTAATTGAATGAAGAAAAAAATTGTGTTGCTACAGTTTCATTACATTCCCTATAACACCTTAGGTGCAAAACTTCCAAACAAACTATCCAAAAAATTAACCTGTTCAGTCAAAGGCGTCAAAGGTTGGCTAGTGAAGAAAAAAATCTGGGGTGCAACAAAAAAAATATGTGTGTGTTGTGCTATCTGCATGTGTGTTCAGTGAAAATTCGTGTGTCTTGGGTGCATGTGATATGTGCTATGTGCGTGTGTGTGTGTTGTGCTGTGAGTGTGTGTGTGTATATGTATATGTATGTGGAAGGGATAAGAGAAAAGAGAGAAGGGATAAGAGAAAAGAGAGAAGGTAGAAGACCTGAGACTATGCTCCGGTATAGAGGAAAGAGAAGAACTGAGAGAAGACCTTGAAGGCTGGCGCCGGTATAGAGGAAAGAGAGAAGAGAGTTAGGTTTAGAGAATGAGACCTGGTGCTACTTCCTTTTTTTTTAAATGAGTTACATAGGTTAGGTTTTTTATTAACTTGTTGGTTTTTTCTTTTTTTTTACAGTTAGATTAAAAAATCAATGGTTTAAAATTAATCTTATTTAAACGGGTTTAATAGGGTTTTGATCCGAATGTGACCCGAAATGAACCTGAAAAATAATCGGGTCAATTGCGAGTCAATTACGGGTTTGAGGGTTGACCCAAAACACGACTTATTTAATAAATGGGTTAGATGGGTCTGACCCGATTTTAACCCGAACATGTTTAGACATGACTTGACCCATAAAAATCATGTCGAGTTCGAGGCGGGTTTTCGAGTCGTGTCAAAAAGTGCCAGGTCTACGCGCAACTGATGATAGTTGGACCTCAGATCTATATTGGAAAATTAATATCCTCCACTTGGCTAGTCAAGCAGATCATCAATTTAAGGCAATGTATACTTATTCTAGAGCGTGTCCTTATTCAACTCTCTATAATCGATACATAAGCGAAGCGATTCATCCCACTTCTTGACGAACAACACCAGTGCAACCCATGGTGAAGTACTCCGTATGATAAAAACCCTCCCAAGGCACTGCTAAATCTTCTCCCTCAACTCTCTCATCTCAGATGGGGTCATGAATTAAGGTGCTCGGGATATAGGCCTCTTACATAGAGCTAGGTCGATCACGAACTCTATTTCCCAGGTAGGTGACAACCCAGGTATCTACTGGAATACATCCTCAAATTCCCTTACCATTGGAATCGAGTCTAGAGAAACAACCACCTCATGTGAGGTATCCTCCTCTATGTAGTACAAATGTATTATTGACCCTCCCTCAAGAATAGGCATCGCCACTGAGAACATCTCATATCTTGTAATTAAGAACACAATAGTCCTTTTGAAACAATCCACCATCGCTCGATATCCATATTGCCAATCCATACCCAGAATGACATCGTACCGCTCCATATCTAACATAATATGATCGGCGACTAAACATAGTTTACCCACATCGATGTCCACACCCTTACAAATCGAATGTATAAGCAACCCACTACACATCGATGACTCTACACACACAAGGAGACTACGAGTTGTCTCTAATAGGCCGACCACTCGTGAAAATCTAGTCTCTATGAAAGAGTATGATATCCTAGTATCAAATGGAAATCTACCCTCATTCCTATGAATAGGAAATATACCCTCTACAACCAATGGAGCCTGTGGGGCCTACTATGCGAAGGAATCTCGGACGTTATAAACACGTCTGTACTGCAACTATCCCTGCTGCGGTGGGGTGGGTCGGGCTGGTGCTGCAGGTGGCCTCTGGGCCCGCTACTGCGGTGCTCTACCCTACTGTGGGCAATTCCTCCTTTTGTGGTCTGTCTGACCATAAATAAAACACTATCCTAGAAATTATCTCTGCCTTTAGCCCTGACGGTGCTGACCCTGCTATTGGACCTGATGGCCTCGCCCTACTGGACTCCCCTATTGTTCCCTTGGACTTGACATCCCTGAGGAATCTGCTGCTGCTGAGGACCCTGATGGACCTGCCTATAACATCCCTCGGGTCGATAGACCCCAGATCTGAACCTCCCCCTACAGGGAATCCTACCCCTGCTGTCTTCCTGACTCTTGCTGATGTGATGCTCCACTAGCACCACTCCCTCCTACCTTGACCTCCTAGCTAGACTCACCTCTTATCTTGTTTCTCTTCATATGGAAGCAATGGTCCTGACAGTGTAAAAGTGTTGCATTGGCAATGTCTGTATAGCTCACCAATGTGGGGTTAAAAATCAAGTGCTCCCTGATCCTCCAGGCTAACCCATCCATAACTTCACCTTCTTTTTTTCCTCAGTGTTTACCTCGTTTGGAACAAAATTAGCCAAATGAGTGAACTCCTCCTCGTACTCGACCACTAATCGATCTCCTTAGGTCTCCTCACTGAACCTCCTATGCATCTCTATCTCAACTACTGGTGGAAAGTATTTGCAATCAAACCGCACTAAAAACTCTACAATGGAAATCATGTCCCTCTCCTCAACAGTGGTAAATGATTTCTAACACTACAATGCTACCCCGACTATCCTAATAGTGGATAGCATCCTCTCTTGAGCCTGACTACACTCTACTATGCATAGGTGGTGTTGTATATCCTTCTTCCACTGGCATGATGCAATCACATCTGAACTCCCTTGAAACTATGGGGGGGCCCTTTTGAAAAGCCTCTCTAACCTTCTGCCACTCTAATAGCCCCGGGTGGGCCTGAATAACTTGTGCCATTGGCTATGGTGGCTACTGGGCCTGTGGAAAATGGAGAGCTATGGTAGTCATTGCCGCATTAACTTCCTGCACTACTATCGTTTCCACCACTGTTGCCGACACTGTCCCCTGTGGTGGCTATGGCTAGGGTGCCTGTGGATCCTACAGAGTGTCCCTCACATTATCCTTAGCCGCTGCTCTCGTCGCTCACCCTCTCTTGGGTGGCATCTTAGAACAAATAGAATTGTATGAGTTCACAGTAAATACAAATATATTAGCATAGTAATGAAATCTTATATGAGTAATGAATGCAACAGTCCTGAAAATAGGTCTTTAATACAAAGAACGCTACACTAAAATCGTAGTAAGCCATATAGATCCTATGGACACTAGAACCTGATGCTATGATACCATCTATGACACTCCTCCTATTCTAACCATGGATGATCAGTCCTTCATTAAAATAAATAAGAATCTCATCTGGTTCATTCTTAAAATCACTATCAAAAACTTTTTAATTCCTAATCACCTATGTCAAATTAATCCGATGTCAAATTTTATCTTTCATTATCATAACAAAATGTGGAAATAAATTAAATTAATCAAACCATCCACAAAAATATAGTCTGAATAATCACACAATAGATATATTAATAAATAAGGCCTAATAAACCATCGGTTCCCAAACAATCCAAATAAAAGTCTGACATAATAAACCTGAATCTAAATACAGTCTGATAAATAAATTGTAGAAACATGTATTCTGAAGGGAAACGCGCCCAAATGAAATATTGAATAACTTCCTATCTAGAAATGAATGAGCTTAAGCATCTACTACAACTCTTGCAAGCCTCCACAAATGCTGCAGCTATGCATCCCTGGATAGAATCATCAAGCTAAGTGTCCCTGTGGCTGGACACCTAAAAGGTTTTGAAAATATTTTGACACGGGTTAGATCCCAAGAAAACAGTTTGAAAATATTTTTCAAGTGTTTATATCACAGTTTAAATTGGTTATTAGATACACATGTTAGTTCAATGTACACTCCCTTGAGTTCCTCATCTCTCAAATAATGTGCATGCCTAACGTATCTTACCTAGCTATGATACCCATCCTAACTAGATAAAGTATCTAACTAATCTCAAAAGGTCTATCTCCCTTGTATGATGTATACGACTTGCTACCACAGTATCAGTAATTAACATTTACCACGTATTTTTATTGAGTCAATTATTTAAGTTTCTCTACTTAAATTTCTTTTAGATACAAACAATCTATATGTTTTACAATTGCACATGAGTAGATATATTACACCTGTATATATTCATCACACACATAATATATATAACTATAGCATCCCCGGAATGTCCCTTCATGATATTGTCATACTCTACTATCAAGTCCATGCACCCCTCATACTAAATCAGGGACTATTGGTTCGTCATGTCTCCTCGAGACCAATATCAATAAACACATAATGGAGGCGAACATGGTTCTAAGCTTTTAGGATACGCACATACCTAATGTACCCAAATCACCTTCTAGTCCCACTAATACATTGCACATAGTGGGCCGCCCTAAGTTTCATATTTTGAGGCACAAATCTAGACCTCACTAGAATCGTCAAGGTGGGATCGCCCTCTGCGTGAAAACCTCCTGATAATAACCTAGGTATGTTCACTCACATAATAAAATCATAACCATAGGTATTCACACAACCTATATATGTATATTATTTAGTATGTATACACACAACCTAATCATGTTAACCCGTACAAAATATATATATCTCGCATATTCGATTTACCATCAGTTATAATTATAACCTCAACTTCTATATATTCAAATATCACTCACTACCCTAAGGGTCCTAGTAACCCCTTTATTAATATCATTAGCTCTTTCACTCATAAACTACTGGTCGGAATCATAGGATCATTCATCTCTCCGTGACCTGTACCAAATCTCGTACATTCAATAACTATGGATATGTGCCCGATTATCCCTAGCCTTAACTCATCTCAATTTACGTTGAAAAGATGTCACTTAAGTTGTTTAATTTAAGATTAAACTGTCTAAGTAACTCCAAACTGTTTTTTGGGGACACTCTTTTCTTTAAATCAAATAGATTAATCACAAGATGTGTTTAATAAAAATATGTATGAGATATGTTCAATATTATGTAACTAGTTTTGTAAACCAAAACTATCACAGTTTAAAAACAAGTTAAATTAGCACACCAACAAGAATGAGATGAGAAGATGTAGAAAGATTAAATACACACAGTTATTAACGTGGTAAAACCTTACCCAACTGAGGAAACATCCACGGTGACTTCTAAGTCACAAACCAAAAATCCACTAAAACAAAATATACAAGTTACAAGCTATTTAACACACATGCAAACAAAATAGACCTATACAAGTTTACAATATGTACCACTGGTTTGATTCTAACTTCGCTATAATTCTAATGTTGATGTGGCTTTCCTAGCTTGCTAACTTCTCAACACTTTGTTCCATCTTTACGTCGACTACTGATGTTTCAAGATCTTTTCACCAACACTTCTTGTGTTGTAGTGTGTCAAGTGTTTGCGACAGTGTTCTAACACATGCATGCACACAAGCACACTTATTTATACAAATAAGTCTTATCAAATTACAAAAATATCTAAATGATTAAGGTTTTCAATTTCTCTCTTCTTTAGAAACAACATACTATCTTGATCTTTCAAACTAACCCAGAATCCAAGACTACCTTGCTCGAAAGACGGTTAATGTCTTAAACAATTTTAGAGGGTTTGGAAAATGTTTTTGAAATTTTAAATCACCAATTGCGATTCCAACTAGATCATAAGTCTTATTTCATAAGAACTAGAAACAGAAAATAAATTTGTTGATTCTTGAGTTGTGAAAAACATTTATAGAAGAAAATAATAAACAAATATGATTTCTCAAGATGATAAACGAAATAATGCAGATCTAAGAGATATATGACATAGAATAGCAAGATCTACAGTTTCTATGAAAAGAAATAGGGATCAAACTTAAAATGTATAAGTTGGTTAAAATATCTCAAACACAGAGGATTCAAACCACGAACAAGCTTCAAACCATCTCTAAAATAACTCTCAAACACCCGTGTTTGGTTTTGGTTGTAAACTGATTTTGGATTTAAAAGGACTTTAGGGTTTGAAACAAAATTAGGTTTTGGACGATTTTAGGGTTTTCTCTCTCTGGTTTCTCCCTTTCTCAGTTTAAGGAACTGGCCAAAAGTTCCAAAATGTTGAGGCTCAGCCTCCTTTTATACTAGGCAAGGAAGGATCGAGAACATCAGCTCAAATCTAAAGGCTGAGATTTGGTCTTTGGCATTTTACATCCATCCAACGGTTTAACATCAGCGGTGGATTAAACGTTCGCTGATTTATCTAAAGAGGGTTCACAGGGATTGGGATAAAAGTCATGTAGAACGTTGATTAAATTAATCCAAGGGCTGAGATTAGGGGTGGCAATGGGTCGGGCCTGGGCAGGCCCGGTCGGGCTCGGGCCGGGCTTGAAAAATTATGTGTTATCCCAAGCCCGCTCGGGCCTAGATCGGGCTTTATTATGTAATCCCAAGCCCGTCCAGATTTAAAAGCTCTTTACCCAGGCCCGCCCGATCGGGCCCTATTATATTAATTAAAAGATTTTTTTTAAAATTAAAATACCTATTTTTTTAATTAAAAATCTATTTTAAACTCCATATATTACAAAGTCCATATATAAAGTTTCTCACTTTACATGAAAAGACTTGGTATACGTTTTTATATTTATAGAAGCCCCCCCCCCATATATATATATATATATTTTTCGGGCCTCGGGCCGGGCCGGGACTCATCGGGCTTAAGAACTCATGCCCAAGCCCGCCCGAAAAAAAATCGGGCCTATAAAATTTTGCCAAGCCCGCTTTGCGGGCCTATTTACCTTACCCAAGCCCTATTTTTTTATTGGGCGGGTTGGGCGGGCTTGGCGGGCCTCGGGCCTATGGCCACCCCTAGCTGAGATTGCATACAGGTTCTGAGTCTAACAACAAATATAAATCAAGTCGTCATAACGTTGACAGGTGTAAGGCTCAGATCAAACTAAAACGCGTGTTTTAAAACTAATTACAATCACACCCTCAAGTCTCAAGAGATTTTGGATTCTACCCAACCAAACATTCAGGCAAGATTAGATAAAACCAATAATCACAAAATTACCCCAATGTTTTTAAAACCCAACTTCTAATTTCTTAAAAATCATCAAAAAAAATGTTTAAAAAATACCAAAATTAGTAAAAACTTATTTTAAAAGAGAATTAACTCACACAAGCAATTAATGCAATATATATATTATGTATGCAATCCTAGTGTGTGGAGTGTGGTTGAGATTTTACCTTTAAATGAATCAATTGAGGGATAATGTGTAGAATCTGGGGTTATTTGGTATCTAGGGGATGGGACTCAAATTTGTTCATAATTTCCAAACTAGATGAGCACTTATACAATCTAGACTCAAGTAAGTAAAGAGTATTAGGTGCTTCAATCTCCCCCTTTGGAAATATGAGAAAAAATCTCCTCTGAGTCATCCAGGACTCGTAGGGATAAAAAAAACAAAATCCAAATCCTATAAAAATTCTATCTGCCCATATCCTAGAAAAATAAAATTATATAACTCAACTAATTATAAACCAATACCCTAATAACATCTGTTGTAGACAACGGTACAGATTCCTGCAAATAAGACTAAGATCAAGCTTTTTAGAGATATGTACAAGAAAAAAAAGAACTCATAAGACTCAAATTTCTCCCCCATTTTTTCTTAAATGGACAAAGGGAAAAAATACTTAAGTCACACGAGTTTATTCAGCACAAATCATTCCTATCGATTTTCGCAAAGAATGAAATCTATTGTAATCCCAAGGTTTAGTAAACATATCTGCAAGCTACAAATCAGTAGAACGATAATTAATCTCTAATTCCTTAGTCTCAACTCATTCGCTTATAAAATGATGTCTAAATTTTATATGTTTTGTTCGCGAGTGTTGAACAAGATTTTTAGAGATATTGATTGCTCATTGATTATCAAAATAGAGATGCAGTTCGTCTTCTTAAGTTCCATAATCATTTAGCATTTGCTTAAGCCAAAGTAATTGGGCACAGCAGCTACCAACAACAATGTATTCAGATTCAACTGTAGATAATGAAGTGTCGTTTTGTTTCTTACTACTCCATCCTACCAAATTGTTATCGATATAGTAACACGCTCTTGATGTGCTCTTACTATCATCAGTACACCCTGCCTAGTCGGCATCAGTGCATCCTATTATAGTACTAGGAGTATCATTGGTGTAACAGAGTCCCAAATTTAGAGTCCCTCTTATGTATTTAATGATTCTTCTTACACATACTAAGTTGCTCTCTCTAGGATTATTTTGATAACAGGCACACATGCAAACTAGGTATATAATATCAGGATGTGAGGAAGTAAGGTATAGTAAGCTTCCTATCATACTATGATATAGAGAAGCATCTATGGATTTTCCACTCTCATCTTTAGATAATTTGACCGTAGTACTCACGAGAATTCTAGCTTCTTTGGCACTTTTAATCTCGAATTTTTTAACAATCTCTAAAGCATATTTTGATTGCGAAACAAATAAACCTTCTGTTCTATTTGACTTGAAGACCCAAGAAAAAATGCAACTCCCCCATAAGAGACATTTGAAATTCTTTATGCATAATTTCAGAAAATGATTTAACTTCTGAAGGGTAAGTTGATTTAAAAATGATATCGTTGACATATACTTGAGCTATAATAATATCTTTGTCAAAATGTTTGACAAATAGAGTTTGATCATTTTTGCCTCTCTTAAAACCTTTATCTTAGAGAAATTTGAAAAGACGCTCATATCAAGATCTTGATTCTCATACCAAGATCTTGACCCTCATTTACATTCTTTGGTTCCACAAGGGAAACAAAACATGCATAATGAGCATAGTTTCTTAATTGAGATCTTGTACGTACAGGTTTAAAAGGGTTACCAATAATGTTATCTATGGGATGATCTTTAGAAACCCAGTTAGGTACTCCAGGTTTCTCAATAGGTAAAGAATCATCTACTTCTGGAAAGTCATTTTCTAAAACAATTTCAGACTCTTCCATAATAGTTGGTTCTCTAGTCTTACTATCGAAAGTAGTGTCACTTACTATAACATTTATGGATTCCATTAAAGTCTTCATGCGAAGATTGTAGACACGGTATGCTCTAATATCGAGAGAATATCCTAGAAAGATAGCTTTATCTCCACGAGTCTCAAATTTGGATAAGAGTTCTCTGTCTTTACAGACGTAACATGTACTACCAAAAGTTCTAAGGTATTTAAGATTGGGATTCTTTCCATACCATAGTTTGTAAGGAGTTTGTTTAGAATTTTTCCTAAGATAGACCCTATTAATAATGTGACACGCAGTACGAATTGATTCTACCCAAAAATATTTAGGTAAACACTTGGCATGAATTATAACACATGCCACCTCTTGAAGGGTACGATTCTTTCGCTCAGTAATTCCATTTTGTTGAGGAGTCTTAGGAGCACTAAATTCATGTTTGTAACCATTATAGTCACAATACTCTATAATACTTGTATCAATAAATTCTTCTCCTCTATCAGTACGAATTCTATTTACTTGAGTGTCCTTCTCATTTTCAATACAAATTAAGACTTTCAAAAAGGTTTTGAAAGTGTGAGCCTTTTGTTTTAAGAAGGCCACCCAAGTATACCTGATGAAGTCATCTACCATAACTAGAATGTAACTATGTCCATAGAGACTAACAGTATAAGAAGGACCCATTAGGTCCATATGGATGAGCTCTAAGGGTTTAGATGTAAGGATATCTTTAACTTTCTTATGAGGTGCCTTAACAATTTTTCCTTCCTGACATGATCCAAAGAAAATGTTAGAGATAGGTTTGATCTTTGGAATTCCTCTAACTATTTCTTGTGAAGACAATCTACTAAGGCTATCGTAATTTATGTAACCCATAATATTATGCCATATTTCATTGTCATACATTCTGGCAATGTCACAGACTTCAGTATTATTCTGGACAGTATAAAAAAAATCGGGAGTCCCGAGTCCTGTAATTATGCACTTACCTTTTTCATTTAAAATCTTATAATTATTCTTTGAAAAGGTGACAGTATGGTTTGAGTCACAAAATTGCGCGATACTAAGTAGATTATAATTTCCACCAGCAATGCTGGTTTTGTTTAAAAGTTTTGTATTATCCCCGGTCATATGTTTTGAACACCCAATGTCTAAATACTAACCAGAAGGGGTGTGTTCAGCTTTTAAAGCAGTAATCACAATGTTACACTTCATCTAGGGCAATAGCTCTTCTTTTTTAACCCAAAAAACTATTGTTTTTGTTTTGTGCTTATTTTCTCTCATTTGATAAATTT
Organism: Sambucus nigra; assembly: GCA_949130495.1. Classification (NCBI taxonomy): domain Eukaryota; kingdom Viridiplantae; phylum Streptophyta; class Magnoliopsida; order Dipsacales; family Adoxaceae; genus Sambucus; species Sambucus nigra. The sequence continues at coordinate 109,417,629 of OX422224.1, read as the reverse complement.
TGCGAGCAATAGATTTTTGTTGAAAAATATTTTGCGCATGCATTTAGGTCTGGTCTTTCTCTTTTTATAGTTAGTGTTTTTGTCTGGTTGTCTAAGTAGAACATAATTGTTATGGCTTCTCCTAGAGTAGTTAAAGTTTTGGTATAAAGGAGTATTACAAACAAGATTAATTAAACGTCTAGAGTAGCAACCTTCGAAATAATAGCCGTATATGTCACAGTAACAGCAATACAAATTGCTTGAAGAGGGTATCTCCTTAGGAAAATCTCTAAACATAGGCTTCATGGGATTTTGACGTTGAACCTTATTCCTAGGGAGTACAGTTTGAAATTCATAATCACTCTTCCTAATCGGAGGGCAGACGTATTTAGACTTAGGTAGACTATCACACTTAGAGTGACTTGATTCCTCAATATCCAAATTTTGTAGTTTTTTTATCAAACTCATCATTTAGGGATTGAAAATATGGACAGGTTTCCATAGGTCTTTTGCCACCTGACACAAACTTCATTGATTCAAAGTTTTTAATTTCTGACTTTAAATTTGGGAAAAATCATATTCCAGTTCGATCGTCAGAATTGGTTTTTAAATCAGCAACAAAATCATCAAAACAATTGGAATTATTTTTAAACTTAGCAAATTTTTTTAAAATAGTTATTGTCTTTTCTTTAGCTTGTTCCAATTCTAATAATGTCCGTTTATATTTTTTCTCCAGAGTTTCATTTGTTTCAATCAAATTTTTCAATTTTTGATAAAAAATTTTGACTTCATTTTCATGAGTTAGACATTGGGTAGTATATATTTCAGCGTTAAGTTTACCCATTAGACTTAGGTCTTCTAGTTTCTTAGTGAGATCTTTCACTATCTTCTCTAGTCTAAATCTTTTCTTGAGAGTTTTAGCATAAAGTGTGTGAACATCAGGGAGGTCTTCAGTGTCTGAATCACTAAGTGTAGTGTGTGAAGTTACCCCTAAGGATTCAATTCTTGAACTCACACACACATTGACATTGTTATTATCGCTTTCCCTTTGACTCACACAGCCCGCTGTAGAACTAGCAATGTTCTCATAAATTAAAGCATCTAAACCAATAGCAACATGATTCATAACAACAAAAGTAGAGATATTAGCATCATCCTCATACTTAGGCACATGCATATCATCATTATAGATTATCTTGGCAAAGAAAGACATGCAAGGATAAAAAGCATCAGATGACTCAGGTTCCTCAATATCAGAATCACTTGAATCATCCCATGTCTTGCAAATGTTGGCCCTGGTATGTTTATTGGTCGTGTTCAAGTTAACTCTACAATCTAGTGCTATATAACCTAATTTTCCACATATAAAACATTCAATATTCTTAAAATATTTGTTAGGTCTCATATGAATGTCCTTGTGATGTTTGTCTTGACCTTTCTCATGAGGTTTGTGATTAGACTGAGTTGGATAATTTGGCTTGCCTTGTCTGGTTGCCATTTTATTTCTAAATTTCACAATCTTCTTAAACTGCTTTAACATCAAGGCAATCTGATTATCCAAACTATCTATATCACATTCCTCATCAGAATCATTATTGGGAATACTAAGCTCAGGTTTTATCAGATTAGAAGAAAAACTCAAGTTGGAACTAGTATGTTTCCTATGGGACTGGGTTAATTATTTCTTGAATTCTAGTTCCATTTCCACAGTTCTCAGTTTACTACTAAGTAATTCAAGAGTGAGAATTTGATCACTCATTTCCTCAATAGCATATCTTTTGTTATCAAATTTTTGTGTCAATGACCTTAGAATTTTCGAGATAATTTCATCTCTATCATAGGTTATCCCATTAGAATGTAATTTGGTCACAATGTAAGTCAATTTAATGTAAAAGTCATCAAATGATTTAGAGTCTGACATGATTAAAGAGTATAGTTTGGGATAAGCATCTGTATTTTAGCAGCCTTAACTCTAGTGTCACCTTCACGTGCAGTAACCAGTGTATCCCAAGCTTCCTTAGAAGTGGTACAAGATGAGATCCTTTTGAACTCATGTTCATTTATAGACATAACAATGGGATTCTTGTCTTTGTTATTGTTTAGAGAGGCTTGCTTCTCTTTTTGAGTGAATTAACTTAATACTTTCTTAATCCTCTCATTTCTTCCTTCAGCGGTTGGTTTTGTAGGATAAGTATATCCATTTTCAACAATGTCCCAGACATTAACTCCCAAAGTTCCTTGTATGAACACAACAATCCTTACTTTCCAGTAAGGAAAGTTGTTTCCATCAAAGAGAGGGGGTCTTAACAAGTTGCCAAATCTTTCTTATTTCTCGTCCATTATTTGATTTTAAGAAAACAATTTCAGAAATACAAGATCTTTAAAGAAAAATTCCAAAGCTTTGATACCAATTGAAAAGCTGTCACTTAAGCCATTTAATTCAAGATTAAACTGTCTAAGTAACTCCGAACTTTTTTTGGGGAAACTCTTTTCTTTAAATCAAACAAATTAATCACAAGATGTGTTTAATAAAAATATATACGAGATATGTTTAAGATTATGTAACTAGTTTTGTAAACCAAAACTATCACAATTTAAAAACAAGTTAAATCAGCACACCAATAAGAATGAGATGAGGAGATGTAGAAAGATTAAATACACACAGTTCTTAACGTGGTAAAACCTCACCCAACTGAGGAAACATCCACTGTGACTTCTAAGTCACAAACCAAAAATCCACTAAAACAAAATATATAAGTTACAAGCTATTTAACACACATGCAAACAAAAGAGACCTATACAAATTTAGAATATGTACCCACTGGTTTGATTGTAACTTCTCTAAAATTCTGATGTTGATGTGGCTTTCCCATCTTGCTAACTTCTCAACACTTTGTTCCATCTTTACGTCGATTCTTGATGTTTCAATATCTTTTCGCCAACACTTCTTATGTTGTAGTGTGTCAAGTGTTTGTGATATTGTTCTAACACATGCATGCACACACGCACACTTATTTATACAAACAAGACCTCTCAAATTACAGAAAGATATAAATGATTAAGATTTTTAGTTTCTCTCTTCTTTAGAAATAACAGACTTTCTTGATCTTTCAAACTAAGCGAGAATCCAAGGTTACCTTGCTCAGAAGACGGCCAAGGTCTTAAATAATTTCAGAGAGTTTTGAAAATGTTTTTTAAATTCTAAATCACTAATTGTGATTCCAACTAGATCATAAGTCTTATTTCTTAAGAACTAGAAACAGAAAATAAATTTGTTGATTCTTGAGTTGTGAAAAAAATTTACAAAAGAAAATAATCAACAAATATGATTTCTCGAGATGAGAAACGAAATAATGCAGATCTAAGAGATATATGACATAGAACAGCAAGATCTACAGTTTCTATGAAAAGAAATAGAGATCAAACTTAAAATATCTAAGTTGGTTAAAAGATCTCAAACACAGAGGATTCAAATCACGAACAAGCTTCAAACCATCTCCAAAATAACTCTCAAACACTCAGGTTTGGTTTTGGTTGTAAATTGATTTTGGATTTAAATGGAATTTTGGGTTTGAAACAAGATTAGGGTTTTGATGATTTTAGGGTTTTCTCTCTCTGTTTCTCTCTTTTTTCTTCTCTCTCTCTTCTCTCTTTCTCAGTTTGAAGAACTGGACAAAAGTTCCAAAATGCTGAGGCTCAACCTCTTTTTATACTAGGCAAGGAAGGATTGAAAACATTAGCTCAAATCTAATGGCTGAGATTTAGCCTTTGGCATTTGACATCCATCCAACATTTTAACATCAGCGGTGGATTAAACGTTCCCTGATTGGTGTATAGAGGATTCACAGGGATTGGAATAAAATGCATGAAGAACGTTGATTAAATTGATCCAAGGGCTGAGATTGCGTACAGGTTCTGAGTCTAACAACAAATAAAAATCAAGCCGTCATAACGTTGATAGGTGTAAGGATAAGATGAAACTAAAACGCTTGTTTTAGAACTAATTACAAGCACACCCTCAAGTTTCAAGCGCTTTTGAATTCTACCCAACCAAACATTCAGGCAAGATTAGATAAAACCAATAATCATAAAATGACCCCAAATGTTTTAAAACCCAACTTTTAATTTCTTAAAAATAATAAAAAAATGTTTAAAAAATCCCAAAATTAGTAATAACTTATTTTAAAAGAGAATTAACTCACACAAGCAATTAATGCAATATATATATATATATATTATGTATGCTATCATCATGTGTAGAATCTGAGGTTATTTGGTATGTAGGGGATGGGACTCAAATTTTGTCACAATTTCTAAACTAGATGAGCACTTATACAGTGTATAATCAAGCAAGTCAAGAGTATAAGGTGCTTTATACGTTAGCCTAATCCCCGCCGTAGGCCAGATGAAATCCAATATAATCCTCTTTATCATTTAGAGATACCCCCAAAGTCCCCCCATTAATTATTCACAAATCCAGGGTATAAAAATAAAAATTTCACGAATCTGGGCAAACAGAATCAGTTTTGCCCAAAGGCCAAATCGATTTTCCCTTGGGTTGAACCGATTCGAAATGTAACACGTCTTCTTCTTCGTTTAGATTTTGCATTTTTAACCATTTTTCTTCAACACAACTTTCATGATTCATATCAAAACTCTCATATAATTTAACCTAACATCTAATATGAGTATATGAATGAATCCCAATGAATTTTCATCATCAAAACATCGTTTGATTCCATGATTCACACGACTTAATTCTCTAATTAATTCATGCAAACCCTAATTTCATATTTTTAACAAGTTCGTCATAAACCCAGGTTTCATTATCTTATATCATCCCAATAAATCAGATTTTGAAATACTAAATCCAAAATCAAAACTTTTAACATGTTTTCTAATCATTAACATGAATATAATCCATTTTTTCTTCTAAAAATAATGAAATCATGTAGATATCTCAAACTCCTAACACGGATAATACAACCAATTGAAAATATGCAATATAAACACTTTCCTTATATGGGATTGATCTGATTTAGTTTTTCTTCTAATGGTGTGTTTTTCTTCCCTTCCAATCCACACTCCAAAGATTATGGTGATTTAAGAACGAGGTTAAAAGCCTTAAGGATCCTCTCCTAAGCTCCAATAATTCTCTCCATTTCTTCTCTGACGACCTCTAATGATTTTCTATTCCTCTAACCTTACCCTCTCCTAATTACAAGCTGATATAACCCTTGGAAATTCGTAGCTCCCTTAACTCTAGGCTTCCAAATGACTAAAATGTCCTCTCATGGTGCCGGTTTGGTCTAAAAATAATCTCGGACGCAATCCTCACACCTGAGTATACTATTTTGACTATTTCGAAATTAAACGTGACCTCGAAATCTCAATCCAATCCACTATAAAATAATTTAACATCTCGACCTCATATAGTCCACCCTCGACACCCGATTGAGATATACCACTATCACGTCACTGTCACTCATTTATGACGTAAAAATAAATTATTTATTATTCACTTAGTAATCGTATTCAATAAACATTTATCCTTCCTTTTCCAATTAATATTTCAATCAACACATAATATTTAATTCCATTTAATTATGTCACGCATGTAATTTAAGAATTTGCTGAATTAATTCAATTTTAAATACTCAGAAATACTGGGTGTTACATACTTCCCCCCCTTATAAATGAATTTTTCCCTCGAAATTGTGATGTACCTGTGGTGAATAACTCTGGATACTGCTCGCACGTGTCATTTTCCCTGTCCCACATCGACTTGTCAACATTGTGGTGCCCCACTAAACTCTAACCAAGGGAACCACCTTAGACCGCAACTTACGCTCACTACGATCAAGAATCGCCACGGGTCTCTCCTCGTACGAGATATCTGGATGCAAGTCGATCTCCTCGAACGGAACATGCCAAAAGCCCCGCTCACTCCTCTGATACTTCTTCAGCGATGACACATGAAATACATCGTGGATCCGCTGTAGGTTCTCCGGTAGTCCCATCCTATATGCTACTAGTTCTTGCCTACATCCACAAGTTTAATAATGGTTGCATTGGTATCGGATGACAAAAGATATGGATGTGTTTGAGATTACAAGCTCTCCTCCTCACTAATAACTATAAACTGGGCGAGCTTAAAGTTTTTCCTTGTGATGCTGCAGACAAGTAGAATATATTGGACAACCAAATTATAGTCTGAGCTGACCTCTTTCTGGTCATAAAAAATCCATTTGTTTCTATGTAATTGGTTCCCAAATCACACCAAATTTATGGTGCGATAAAAGCCCCCAATACTTTGCTAATGATTGAAGAACGAGTAGATTCTACGAAGCATTGTGCCTTGGGAGTATCAACTGAGCTAATATGAGTAAGTGAATTTTTATCCAAAGAGAGTTTCATCAGCCTTAAGAATCTTCTCTGCATAAGCCGAACAGATTGACTTGTAATATTTCCCACTCTCAACTCAAATTTGATACGTGTCACCAGTTGGGTTTTTCCACCCAGGGTTATCATCACGCGATCTTGGGGCAATATGCGCATGTTCTAGATGTCAATGTCTCTCCCCATTTCTAATCATGGCCTCTTATATCGGGATTAACTGAGGCTGCCCATTTTAAGTATAAATAGTCATTTCAAAATCGTCTTTCCTTTTTCAAATTGATTTTTTCCCTTATTGAGTTTGAGAGAGAGAGAGATAAAGCGAGAGATGATATGCCCCAAGTGTAACCTCGGCCTAGAGACACCAACCTCGGCCGATATTATGGCCGACGTTGGGCATGTCTTGGACACGCGATATCACCTCTCAGCCATATCAAGGTCGGCCCAGGCCGACATTACCATGAGCCTCTCCAAGGGACGTCACAAGGATCGGCAGCAGTCTCACATTCCTTGGAATGGCAACCTCAGCCAGATGTAGGCCGAGCTCGCAGGAAGCCACCAGCAACCTCATCAAGCCACCAGTTCAACCTCGTCTCAGGCCGACCTTTCCCATTTTCTCGGCCATGATTAGGTCGAGACCTCCATGGAATCCTCGGACTGAACAGGTATCAAGACTCACCAACCTCGGCCTCACCAAGGCCGAGGTCATACCCCAGACGCGATAGCCGAGCACCTGCTGACATTTAGATAAGGACACGTGGACATAAATCAGTTATAACAAGATTATTCCCCACACGTGGGGAGAATATTGCATCATTATTCTCTACATATGACAGTGACAGATGGCACTCCCATATTGGTGAGGTAACCACACACATGCTCATTGCATGCATGGAGGGTACGTTACACCCCCTAGGTACTATATAAAGAGGTCATCCTCTACCTTGCAAAAGGATCCCAGATATTGAACCCTAGCTGAAACCCTGTCTAGATATACAGTAGAGAGAGAAAGCTTTAGAGATTGTATCCATGGCCATTAGTGCCTTAATGTAGTGAGATTATTCACACACACGCAGTGGACGTAGGCCAATCTAGGCTGAACCACTTATATCCTGGTGTACTCTCCCCTTCTCCTCATCTCATTCTCTTACCTTTTACATAACTACGCTGCCATTGTTGTTCTTAGATTGAGCTTGAAAACACCTTATCTGGTGGTGCTGATTCCGGCATCATCAGTTTGGCACCGTCTGTGGGAATGAGAAGCTATCTCTTCCTCTTTTTCGGCTTAACCTCATCGGAGACTCTGGTGGTGAACCAGGCCTCCCCCTAGCGCGGAGTTGTTTCACCATCGAAAGAGGTCCTGTGAAGTACTAAGCTCATCTGCTACTCAAGCTCTATAGTGTTAACATATGGAACCAGACTTACCACTGCCTCTTCCGCCGCCCGGGGGTGGAGGGCCTAGTTCCAGTCAGGCACCGCCCCAGTCCGAAATGGCGGAGGTAGCTGCAGCCTTGAGATCTTTAGCTTCAACACAAGCAGCCATGCAGGAGCAATTTGCACAGCTCAGCCAAACTATGATGAGGCCACCTGGAGCCTCACCGGACTTGATCACTCCGGCAGTAATTCAGCCTCATCCTATGAAGGACCAGCCTGTACCCCTGCGGAGAAGAGATGTTGCTGACCCTATGTGCTTGTGCTTGGGGAGGCAGGGAAACCCTTACCCAGAGGACAGGTATGATGATATAGAGGCGGAAGAAGCCCCGGAAGACTACTGGGAGCCGTATGAGGTGTCGAATAACACAGTACGGCCTCTTAGGCAGAGTCAAGGTTGTGTCGGCCGAAGAGGTGATGAGGCCCAATAAAGAGGGCCAGCCTTTGATAGGTTGAGCAGAGGGTCGGCCTTCGAGAGACTGGGCCCGATAAATGACCTAAGACAGAGACTGTCGAGATCAAGGAGCGCAGCAGGCTCTCAGAGAGGGAACAGGCAGGGTCGGCCAGACCAAGGCCAACATTGTGAAAGAAGAGGCAGGGAGCAGGAAGAGGTCAACAGCCAACGTGTCGTGGTAGGGGAACCCTCGGTCCATCCCAGGGAGGTGGCAGGGGATAACCTCGGCCAAGTCGATGGCCGAAGACCATGGAATGATTCTATCTAACGCCTTAAGGAGAAGATAGGATACCTCATTAAAAGCAGGGACCCATTACAAAGGGGTTACTCAGAGGGCTTTCCATTTGTGGCTAGGATAGTGGGGTTCCCAACCCCAGCTAAGTTCAATCCTCCTACGGTGTCTCCCAAGTATGATGGCAGCACTAACCCTGTGCATCATATCGATATTTATCAATCGACAGCAGACATCTACTCGATACCCGATGAGATGAAGTGTAGAGCCTTCTCTGTGACCTTAACAGGGGCTGCACACAATTGGTTCACCTCCCTTTCGAAAAACTCAATTGAGAACTTCAAAGGCTTGGCTGAGCGATTCATCCACAATTTATGCTTTGGGGTGAGGCCTCAAAATAAGACTACCCACCTGCTGTATGTCAAGCAGGCCAAGGGTGAGAGCCTAAGAGACTACATAGCAAGATTAAACAAAGAAAAGTTAGAGGTCGAAGATTATGAAGAGAACATAGCCATGACCGCCCTTATAGGAGGTCTCCAGAAGGGGAAGCTATTGTGGAAACTGGCGGAAGAGGCCCCTAGGTCTATGGCGGAGCTGCTGTCAACCGCAGGAAAAGTAATGAATGCGAAAGAGGCAATGGCCGACAAGTATGAGGATAAGAACCGCGGTGGCAGTGGAAAGTCCCAAAGCAAGAAAGATGGGAAGAAGAAATCGGGTGATGACAAGTTCGCTCACTATACTCCTCTGACTGTGAGCTGTGAGCACATCCTCAATGAAATTAAGAATGACAGGGCTCTGAGATGGCCAGAGAAGCTAAAAGCCCCACCACATAAGAGGAACAAAAACCTATGGTGTGAGTTCCACCAAGATCATGGTCACGTCACACATAGATGCTTCGCTTTGAAGGATGAGATTGAGAAGATGTTAAAATCTGGGAAATTGAAAAAATATGTCGACGGTAAGGCTCCTAAGAGTGGAAGAGATGACCATAAGAAAAGGAGGAATGACAGATGCCGTGACAACGTCCCGGCCCGAAGAGACGATGATTCAGAAGGTGATGATGAAGATGATCCGGATCTCCCACCAAAGGATGACAACACCCCGATGAAGAGGGTTGGTATGATCTCTTTCGGTGTTGGCACAATATGCGGAGGGTTTACAGGTGGTGGATCTGAAGTAGCTGATAGGAAGGCTCATGTAGCCGAGGCAAAATCAGTGACCAAGCTTGAAGTTGTGAATCGAACGTCTTCCGATACAGTACAGAAGAGGAAGAAAGTAGACATGAACACCCTCGTAGTTGGGTTCTCCAGACTCGACTTCAGAGGTATCTTAGCCCCCCATGATGACCCTTTGGTCATAACGACAAGGGTGTATGGATATGAGGTGCAGAGGATCCTCGTGGATGGGGGGAGCTCCGCAGATGTGATGTTCTGGCCTTGATTCAAGAGCCTAGGCCTTAGCCCTTAATCCGTAAATTAAGGAAGAGCTGATAAACTTCCTCAGGAAGAGGCAGAGTGTCTTCGCATGGAGTCACGCAGACATGCCTGGCATCAATCTTGAAGTGATGAGTCACAATCTCAACGTAGACAAAGATTCCAGGCCTATCAAGTAAAGACGAAGAGTCTACTCCAGGGAAAAATACGTCATCTGTGAAGAGGTGAAAAAGTTAGAAGAGGGTGAGTTTATAAGAGAAGTTACCTATTCGGAGTGGCTATCAAATGCGGTCATCGTGGCCAAGGCCAATGGGAAGTGGAGAATGTGTGTCGATTTCACTGACCTAAATAGATCTTGCCCAAAAGACAGCTACCCCTTACCTCGGATAGATCAGATGGTGGATACTACAGCAGGACATGGGCTCATGAGCTTCATGGATGCGTATTCAGGCTATAACCAAATCTTTATGGATGCTGAAGACTCTGAGAAGACAGCCTTCATTACTGACAAAGGGACCTACTGCTACAAAGTGATGCCCTTCGGTCTGAAAAATGAAGGGGTAACGTATCAACGTCTTGTCAATAAGATGTTCGAAGAGAAAATAGGTAAGACCATGGAGGTGTATGTAGACGATATGCTAACAAAGAGCTTAAAAGCTTGTACTCACGTAGTGGACCTTGAGAAGACCTTAAATGTTATGGACTCATACAGAATGAAACTCAACCCAGTAAAGTGTGTCTTCGGAGTAAGAGCTAGGAAGTTCCTGGGATTCATCGTTAACCAGAGAGGAATTAAAGCGAACCTTGAGAAAATCAAGGCATTACTCGACATGAAGACTCCTAGGAGTATCAAGGATGTCCAAAGACTCACGGGAAGAGTGGCTACCCTTAACAGGTTTGTTTCTAGGGCAACGGACAAGTGTCTTCCATTCTTTAAAGTTTTAAGAAAGGCATTCCAATGGGACGACGAGTGTGAAAAATCCTTCAACCAACTCAAGTCCTACTTAGGGTCTCCCTTATTGCTTTCTCGACCAATCGCAGGAGAAAGGTTGTTTGTGTGTCTGGCGGTCTCTGAATCAGCCATCAGCACGTCCATCATACGGGAAGAGGATGGGATCTAAAGGCCTGTATACTTCAACATTAAGGCCCTTCAAGGGTCTGAACAAAATTATCCCCGTATGGAAAAGTTGGCTTATGCCCTAATACATGCCTCAAGAAAAACGAAGCCTTACTTCCAAGCTCACTCCATGGTAGTCCTCACTAACTCCCCACTAAGGCAGGTCCTGCATAAACCTGAGAAGTCCGGGAGATTGATGACCTGGGCCATCGAATTAGGAGAATATGATCTTACCTACCAGCTTAGGACAGCCATCAAAGGGCAGGCCCTCGTGGACTTTGTTGCAGAATTCACCTGGGAAGAGGCCGAGATAGAGAAAGGCCTAGAGGACGACGAAGAGACAAACCGTAGTGTCTTCCGAAATTCGGAAGAGACGACACCAAACGTCTTCCGAGATGGGGAAGAGGTCATCTCAGGAAAAAGCCGAAGTAGAATAGAAGAGAACGAAGAGGATCGATACCTCTTCAAGCAAGGAGTTATGATAAAAGGAGTCTTCTCATCAGATACAGACGTCTGGAGCCTCTTCGTTGATGGATCTTCCTGTGATAGAGGAAGCGGTGCGGGGATAATACTCTTGGCTCCAGATGGCGCCAACATTGAATACGACTTGAGATTCAACTTCCAGGCCTCAAACAATGAGTCCGAGTATGAGGCCATGATAGCAGGTCTCTTGTTGGCAAAGACTCTTCGTGTAAGACGACTCTTACTCCACAGCGACTCAAGGTTAGTTATCAATCAAGTACTGGGAGTCTATGAGGCCAAGAATGAAAGGATGGCGAGGTACCTGGAGAGAGTGAGAAAGATGTTGGAATATTTTGAAGAGGCAAAACTGAAGAGAGTGCCTCGACAAAGTAATAGCCACGCAGATGCATTGACAAAGTTGGCCTCGGCAATGAAGACATATGTTAGAAGGACCGTTCCGATCGAGATCTTAGAAAAGGCAACCATCGAGGAAGAAGAGGTATGTAACCCTTGTCACAATTTGAACCTAGGAGACTCATGGATCGACCCGCTCGTCAGATACCTAAGAGAGGGAGAGATGCCTGAGTCCAGACTAGAAAGGAGAAAGTTGAGATATAGGGCTGCCAAGTTCTCAATAGTAGAAGACGTCTTGTACAAAAAGGGGTTTCTATTGCCTCTCCTCAGATGTGTGCATCCCATGGAAGTTCCCCGGGTCTTACAGGAGGTTCATAAGGGTTCTTGCTCTAGCCACATAGGGGGAAGGCCCTTGGCTAAGAGGATCATCACTCAGGGATACTAGTGGCCCACCTTGTTCAAGGACGCTGCAGACTACGTGAAGAGGTGCGACAAATGTCAAAGGTTCACCACTATCCCTCATCAACCCCATCAGCCTATGACGTCAATATCTTCTCCATGGCCATTTGCGGTATGGGGAATTGACTTAGTAGGACCTTTGCCAAGAGCTGTCAACAACTATAGATTCTTGATAGTTTCCATTGACTACTTCTCAAAGTGGGTGGAGGCAGAGCTGATGATAACAATCACAGAGCAGAAGACCTTCCAGTTCATTTGGAGGAATATCATATGCAGATTTGGCCTCCCAAACACTCTCATCTCGGACAATGGGACCCAGTTCAAGAACTCCTCTTTAGAGAAGTATTGCCTGAGAGTAGGGATTAAGCAGTTCTTCTCATCTCCTGGCAGACCTCAGGCAAATGGTCAGACCGAGGTCACAAACAGAACTATCTTGGATGGAATCAAGAAGAGGTTAGAAGATGCAAAGGGAAAATGGACTGAAGAGGTCTACGCTATGTTATGGGCCTACAGAACCACGACAAGGACACCAACATGAGAAACCCCATTCAAGCTGGCACATGGCTCAGAGGTCGTCATACCAACGGAAGTAGGACTCCCAACTCATCGGATTCAGACCTACGACCCAGACAATAATGGAGAAGAGAGGAGGCTAGACCTAGATCTTATTGAAGAAAGAAGAGAGGACGCAGAGGTCAGACAAGCAGCCTACCAGCAGAGGGCAGCGAAATTCTACAACCAGAGGATGAAGTCAAGACCCATTGCAGTAGGAGACCTAGTGCTTAAGAAGATCCTACAGAAAGCAAATAAGCTTCATCCAAACTCGCATGGCCCCTACAAAGTGACAGAAGAGGTTGTGCCTGGCACTTACAGGCTAGAAAACCTAGAAGGAGAACCTTTCTCTAACCCATGGAATGCTGATCACCTAAAGATATATTACATATGATGTTGCATAGAGTTTTATGTAAATGTACCATCTTATTATGAAGACGTTATTAATAAAGATCAGTTCCCATGACAGTTGTTGCTACATTCTTAGATCAACAATTAATTATGTGGATAACATCTTAGGTAATGACCTCAGACCTTCATAACACCATTCATTGGTGACGAGGTCTGAGGTCAGACACCATAATGAGATGACCTCAGACCCTTAACATCATTAATTTGGTGAGATTCATTATGAGGATAACATCTTAGGTGATGACCTCAGACCTTCATAACACCATTCATTGGTGACGAGGTCTGAGGTCAGACACCATAATGAGATGAACTCAGACCCTTAACATCATTAATTTGGTGAGATTCATTATGAGGATAACATCTTAGGTGATGACCTCAAACCTTCATAACACCATTCATTGGTGACGAGGTCTGAGGTCAGACACCATAATGAGATGACCTCAGACCCTTAACATAATTAACTTGGTGAGATTCATTATGAGGATAACATCTTAGGTGATGACCTCGGACCTTCATAACACCATTCATTGGTGATGAGGTCTGAGGTCAGACACCATAATGAGAAGACCTCAGACCCTTAACATCATTAACTTGGTGAGATTCATTATGAGGATAACATCTTAGGTGATGACCTCAGACCTTCATAACACCATTCATTGGTGATGAGGTCTGAGGTCAGACACCATAATGAGATGACCTCAGACCCTTAACATCATTAACTTGGTGAGATTCATTATGAGGATAACATCTTAGGTGATGACCTCAGACCTTCATAACACCATTCATCGGTGATGAGGTCTGAGGTCAGACACCATAATGAGATGACCTCAGACCCTTAACATCATTAACTTGGTGAGATTCATTATGAGGATAACATCTTAGGTGATGACCTCAGACCTTCATAACACAATTCATTCGTGACGAGGTCTGAGGTCAGACACCATAATGAGATGACCTCAGGCCCTTAACATCATTAACTTCGTGAGATTCATTATGAGGATAACATCTTAGTGAAGACCTCAGACCCTCATAACACCATTCATTGGTGACGAGGTCTGAGGTCAGACAACATAATGAGATGACCTCAGACCCTTAACATCATTAACTTGGTGAGATTCATTATGAGGATAACATCTTAGTAAAGACCTCAGACCCTCATAACACCATTCAGTGGTGACGAGGTCTGAGCTCAGGACCATTGGTTTAGTTAAAACAAGGCCATTGCAAAACGACAAGCTTAGAAAGAGGGCTTCAGAGGTTGAAGCTCATTACAAATTTGTTTTTTAGCAGACATCATTGCAACTAAGAATGAAAATTAATGAGCTAAGAATGAAAAGCATCACATGACATTCAATGAAAAGAAAGTGAAGATGGTCCTCATCAGAGGTTGATATATATATTCAGAAATTATATGTTCAACGGTTACAGAAACTCCATAATACAACAAGTTACAAACAATGATAAAAAAATCCTAAGGGTTTGAAGAAGGAACGTTGACATCCTCGGCTTGATTAGTCACCTCGGCCGCATCATCACAATGGTCTGCCCCTCCACCTCGGTGACCTCCAATGTAGCAGTCTCGGCAGGAGCGACAGCCTCTTCCTCAACCTCCTGGAGAGCTTGGGCAAATTGGGGATCAGCAAAGCCGAGGCCAACGAAATCAGAGGCCTTCAAAGTGCCGGCCTCTCTCTCCCTGACGTCTGCCCATTTAATAGTGGCTTTGATACCTCTTTCAAGGTATTCAAAGCCGAAGCCCATGAACTCATCAGAGGCCTTATAATCAGAACTTATCTTCTCAGAGGCGTCATCAAGGGCGGCTCTGACAGCTGAGTTGACTTTCTACTGCAGAACATCGTCCTTAGCCTTCAATGCAGAAGCATGATCCTTGCCGAGCTGGGAGATGTCCTTCTCCAACCCCTCTACCTTCTTCTCAGAGTTATCCAGCTCAGACTTGAGGCGCTCGATCTCTGCGTTCAGAGTACTCTAGACTTTCTCGACCTCTTACCCCTTTTGGATGAGGGGTAACTTCCTCAGAGTCCAGTTGTATAAATGGTGCATTGCGGTCAAGCCCTGCATATTTAGTGATCATGAATAAGATGAAGTAGAATCAGATGTTACACTTAGAATAATTTCTGAAGAATGATCAAATCATACCTGAATGGGTCTGTGAAGGCCGAACTCAACCAGCAAGGGGGTGTCCAGAGATCTGAAGAAGTGTTTGTCAGCCTCGGTCATTATAGAGCTGACGGCATCCAGGGCCTGAATGCTGTGGCCGACCACACTGTCAGATAACTTCAACTGATCTAGACGAGCCGACAGGGCATCAACTGAAGAGATGGGGATGGCAGAGTCAGCAGCCTTCTTCTTCGACCTCTGATCCTCAGGAGCATGACCTTCGGGAGCCCTCTTCTTTTTTGCTGGGGGCTTAGAGGCAGAGGGAGCTGGGGGAGGAGCGTTAAGACCTGCTCTCTTGGCAAGTCTCGTCAAGCTTGGTGCAACCATCTCCTAAAGCTCGTCCGGAATATCCTTTGGTCGCTCTGCAAAAATTTAGTAGACCTGAGTTAGATAATCAGATATGAATAAACTCAGAGGTTAAACTTCAAAAACAAAAATGCTTACCAAGATAGTCAAGGGAACTTCCACCCAGACCTGTCCCAGAGAGGAAGTGGGGGTTCATCAAGTGTTCGAACCTGACAAATAGCCCATGTACCCCCTGATCTTGAAGGGCTTTCACCTTGTGGAGGTTTTGTAGACTTAGGCCAGGATCGGCCCTGGCAGACATGGTGACCTTACCCCACCTCAGGGGCATCCTCTGCTCCAGATTGTACGAGGGAACACTTGGGCCAAACTCTCATGGCCCTGAAGCAAAGAAGTACCTAGGCTTCCAATTATGGTTGGAAGTCTGACTCACCTGAAGCAATTTCTTCTCAGGCCTCCGAGCTACAAAATGGTAGTATCTCGGATGATTTTTGGCCGAGGAAGGGACGTAGCAACCTACAAAGACCTGAACTAGAAGGTATGAGTGGTGGACAGCCTTCCATAACACTATAGCTCCTATTAGTACTCTCCAAGCATTAGGAGAGAGTTGAGAGGGGGCCAAATTAATATAAGAAAGGATGGACTTGATAATGGGGTGAATAGGCAGACGGAACCCCAACTTAAACATCTGCTCGTACAGGCAGATCTTGCTGTCTCGGCCATGATAAGCCCTCTCTTCCCTCAGAGGTCTCCTAAGTTTTATTGAGGGGCTGATAGAATACAGATATCTGAAGCAGAGAAGGTCTACCTCAGTAATAGTAATCTCAATCTCGACCGCCTCAGAGACGTCGACATCGCTCTCAACCTCATCATCATCCAACTCAACGTCACCTGGAGTAGATGTTGATGGGTTACTTGGAAACCTCTGAGCGAACTCTGCCCCGGTGACAGTCGACAGAGGGATGGCGTTAATTGGTGGTGGAATGGCCACACTCGGCTCAAGAATCTCAACCTCTGAGGAAGACCCTGAGGTGCTTGAGTGATTATGGGATGAGGCTCGGCTGGAGACCTCGGCCTGATCAGGCCTAGGTGTGAAGTCCATGGCCTCTTGAAAGGAATCCACAGACATGGGGTCTGAGGTAGAAGATTCAGACTCAGACATAGGTATGGGATCAGTAGGAATCTTTGTCTGATAGAAGTTCTCCGGGGGGTCAGGATATATCACCTTCAGAGGTGGTGGAAATATGGGTCTCATGGGAAACTCTTATGATCTACGAGCCTCCTCTTGTGCTCTTTCTATTTGCCTAATCTTTTTTAAAGTCTTCTCTCTAAGAGAGGGCAACTCCTCAAGAAGCTGATATAAGGGTCTGAGCATCAGAGGACGACACTACACTTAGGGATTTTCCTAAACTCCAAAAATTACAAACAAGACTGGCTGATAAAGTAAAGGAATCTAAAGATCAAACTACTTAAATTTGGCAAGAATAGCTCGCCTGAAATTATGGTGGTCTCACCGAAAAACTAAGAAACTCACCGAAAATACGAAAATAAGGGTGCTTGCAGGAAAAATGAAGGAAAAAGTATGGTAGACCTTACCTGAGGATGAAATGGTAAGGAAGAGAGGAGAAGACACGAGAAATCACCACCCAAAAGCCTTGAACCAAGATCTTTCTAGAGAGAGAAAGCTGCAGGAACGAGAGCGGCTGAAATGGGAGAAATGAAGAAGAAAGAAGGAAAGAGGGGTTCAAAACCCTTAAATACTTAGGCACAACTCCCAAGGCCCATCATTGCCTTGGGAGCCCCAAAGGGCGGCTGACAGCACACGCCTACCAAGCAAGCATGTTCCAGCGTTGGACAAGTGTCAAGCAAGTATTGGCTTGTAACAGACAAGCCTCGGAGGTGTAGTAATCCCCTAGTCACTTGCTCTCACATATGACTAAGGGCTGGGGGGGGGGGGGGGATTGATATGCCCCAAGTGTAACCTCGGCCTAGAGACACCAACCTCGACCGATATTATGGCCGACGCTGGGCATGTCTTAGACACGCGATATCACCTCTCGGCCATATCAAGGTCGGCCCAGGCCGACACTACCATGAGCCTCTCCAAGGGACGTCACAAGGATCGAAAGTATTCTCGTATACCTTGGAATGGCAACCTAGGCCAGATGTAGGCCGAGCTCGCAGGAAGCTACCCGCAACCTCATCAAGCCACTAGTTCAACCTCGTCTCAGGCTGACCTTGCCCATTGTCTCGGCCAGGATTAGGTTGAGACCTCCATGGAATCCTCGGACTGAACAGGTATCAAGACTCACCAACCTCGGCCTCACCAAGGCCGAGGTCATACCCCAGATGCGATAGCCGAGCACCTGCTGACATTTAGATAAGGACACGTGGACACAAATTAGTTATAACAAGATTATTCCCCACACGTGGGGAGAATATTGCATCATCATTCTCTACATGTGACAGTGATAGATAGCACTCCCATATTGGTGAGGTAACCACACACGTGCTCATTGCATGCATGGAGGGTACATTACACCCCTAGGTACTATATAAAGAGGTCATCCTCTACCTTACAAAAGGATCCCAGATATTGAACCCTAGCTGAAACCCTGTCTAGATATACAGTAGAGAGAGAAAGCTTGAGAGATTGTATCCCCAGATCGCATGGATCTCCAAAACATGGGGAAAAAGGGGCTTACTCATAATGGGGGCTAAGGCAATGCATTACTTCGAAGAAGTAGTGCTTTCTTCTTTCAAACAGACTCTTTTAATATTCCCCAGTTTCAAAGGCCTGAAAGATATATTATTTAGAGATGCGGAAAATACAATACGTTGGATGCTAAGATTACGGTCTTTAAAGGACCCACATGTCCATTAGTGCTTTAATGCAGTGAGATTATTCACACACACACAGTGGACGTAGGCCAATCTAGGCTGAACCACTTATATCCTGGTGTACTCTCCCCTTCTCCTCATCTCATTCTCTTACCTTTTACATAACTACGCTGCCATTGTTGTTCTTAGATTGAGCTTGAAAACACCTTATCTGGTGGTGCTGATTCCGGCATCATCAAGAGCCTTGTGTTTAAAAAACAAATTCTTTTTCTTCAAATTTCTTCCTGCGCCGCTGATTACGATTTTTCAAGCTTCTCAATCTCACTCTCTCTTGGAGTTTGAAACATCGCTAATTATCTTAGAAACTCTTTAGGGTTTTCCAGGTACGCTGCTTCCAGTTTTTATAATTTTAGGTCTTTTTACAGGGAACCCTCTTCTCTTGAAATTTCTACTATCTTGATCTTCTTGTGGGAGACTTACTGGTTGATAATTTATTGTTTAATTGGAGGAGTGACTGTATTTATATGACCATTAAGTTGGTTGGCCTAGGACTCGCATATTGGTTAGGGTTTGGCCTAAATTTGACATTTGTTTTCTCTGTCTGAGTAGCCCTCAAGCCTAGGTAACCTATAAAACCTCTGTCTTTCATTTTGATAAGTTATCCACCTTACTTTCAGTGATTGTTTAAAATTTCGATTGAGTTAGATGCATTTGCCCCTGTATTACCGCTAGGAGATTTACTATGCCTCTTTAGGTTGTTTGTCCTAAAGATGATCCAAAATACCCTAGGTTTACCCCCCAGAGTTGCCTCGCCAGTAGGATCTGATCCTCAGCCCCCGATGGTAGGAACTGAGTCTCCCATAGCTGTAGATACCACAGTGGAGGAATGTCATCTACATTAGGAGAATTTTGTTAATATCGTATCCATTTCTATAATTGAACTAAATATTTCCCCTCCTTATCTACCTCCCAATGATCAAATTGTTTCCAAATCTCTTGTTGTGGTACTTTTCACTCATAAGGGAGCCTCTAAAACCTTTGCCTCTTAGGATCCAGCCACCAAAGATGCTATAAATTATGGTTGTGATAACTTTGGAGGTTGAAATGGAATGTTGGAGGGATATGTATGACATCCCAATGAGAATATCTATGCGGTTGCCAGACTGTGATAAAAAAGTCTGTGATCTGTCTAATGATGATGACATCAAATTATCTATTTGGTCTTTATAGGTGGGATTTGGGCTTCCCTTTCACTCCATTATAAAATTTATTCTGAAGGGTTATGGCATAGCTTCCACTCATCTCCCACAAAATGCCTATAGGTAGATCCTTGGGTCCATGGGGTACTGGAAGCTTCAAATTGTCTTTGACCTAACTGGTGATATCTTTCGATTAGTGTACGGTGTAAAGATAATGCAAAGGACAATGGATATTATTATTTTTGACCATCAGAGTGCGAATAAAAGATGGTCAATTCATGTAGACGAATAACCATGGTTAGAAGAACTAGTTCGTCTTTATAAAAGGCAATTAGGAGTTCTGTTTTGATGAGAGGGATGTGTTTTGTAGTGTCTCTTGCAATTTGTGCTCTCCTATATTTTCTTCTATTTTACTTATCTTCATGTACATTTACTGACCTTATTTCATGTTCGTCTTGTTTTAGTAAAAAAATTCCAAAGATTCCCCCTGACATGAGGGAGTTGGTCAGGATTAACTGCACCCCCAATCCTGTGGAGTCTGAGAAGATGTTCTCCATCCAAAAGTTCATTGACTTGGATACTACATCCCCTATGTGGTGTCCCTACAAGATACGAGCAAGTTAATTTAGTTGTTGACTGTGAGGTTTACGGGGACTTTACCAAAGAAGAGGAGATTATAGAAGGTATGATGTTTAACTCGTGGTCATCTTGGATGAACACTTTTACTTAGCTGATTCTCATTACAGAACCCTAATCATATCTCCTTCTGCACATCCTCTTCTTTTGGTACATTTAGATCAACAAACGTAATGGCACCTTCAGCTCTTGATCATGCAGTGATAGAGATTGCCAGAAAATGGAAGTTATAAGCCAAAGCTAAGAAGAAGAAATTCGCACTATTGAAGCCAAGGAGAAAAAGAAGATTGAGGATGAGAAAAGGGACAATACGAAGGCTAGGAAGAATTCTAAATATGAAGCTAAAATACAGGAAGTTAAAGCCTATCACGACAAGGTCTACTCTACGATGAATGAGAATGATGATCGACTAGTTGCTAATATGAGTATCATGACCCTAGGAGGAGGAGACTAAGACGCTGAAGGAGTAAGCACCGACGGATGCATCCTAGATCAAGTTTTCAAAAAAAGCTATTATCGGGGGAGGTATACTTAAAGAGGGTAACTGGAGCACTAAAAAGTTATTGCCACCATTTCACGTGCTGAAAAAGAAGGAAAGAAAACTCAAGATTTATGGAGGATATAACTTTGAACTGGTAACTATCTTCATGGAATGCAATGATGAGCTTAAGGAAAGGGTCATCAGGAGCTTTCCCGACATCTTAGAAATAGTAGAGGCATGGGAGGGTGACAATAATGATGCCAAAGCCCTGAATGACGAGCATAAGGCCGTGGTAGTGGAAGTACTCACAATAGAAATTACTAACGAGCAGGTTGAGAATGCTACTGACTAGCCTAGTGCTTTTAATGTTACTATTATTTCTATTGTGGATGCTTAGATGTCAAAGGCTGGAACTCAGAACGCTCTGAAAGCATAAATCTCCCTCTTTTGAAATTTTTTTGTGAAATGCTTTATTTCGGATTTCCTTGTCTTTAGACCTTAGATTCTGAAAATATCTTTAGAAGAGGATATCGGTTGAGTTGTAATTATCAACTAGGTTCCTAGAAACTCTACTCTCGTATACCACCATAATGATGACCATAGGGTCGTTATGTGGATAGAGCACACCAAGTAAATCATCTTTGGAAAAACTTACTGTAAGACGATCCCGATTTACCTTTTCGAGGAGAGATTCAATAGGTCTAGCTAAGTCAAGCCGCCTGATATGAGCACAAGATTTTGCCTCGTTCAGGTAGGCCTATCTTTGCTAGTCCATCTCCACCTTCAGCTTCTCCTCCAGCGATGAAGTTGCACTAAAAGAATATTATCTCAAACTCATGCAATGGTTTCTTTGGCAGATCAGGATCATCCTATGAATCATCATCCTAACCTCTTTTCTTCTCACTCGCCTTCCTATAAGGAGTCTTTGATCATTTTCTGGATTTCTGCTCATCTCGTCTACCTGGTTAGCTACCATCTTCCACAAACTTCATTAGTTTTCCTCGCCTAATGAGAATCTCAATCTACTTTTGTAAGGCCATGGAATTATCCGTGTTGTGATAATGATTATGAAACTCGCAGTATTTGGTTTCACCTCTCTTATTAAGAGGAGATTTTAAATTTTTTGGGCCACTTGAGGTCATTATTTCCTAAAATCACCTTGGTGATTTGGTGTACCCCCACGGTCAGTGGAGTATATTCATCAAAATTCCTTGGGTTTTCACCTTTTTTATTTTCCCTAAACTCCTTCTTCTTTTTGAGCTTCTACAAATATTGGCCTGTGAATTGTTAGCCTCCTTCGCCACCATAGCTCCCTTAGTGTTTATAATATTGTCATCCTCATCTAACAGCGTAGACATTATTTTTGGTAACTCCTCGTCTAACTTCTAGTACAACCTTCCAGGTCACAGTCCACTCATGAGTCAAAAAATTTTGGAAGTTAACTATTCCAAGATAACCTTCCAGGTCAGAATTCACTCATGCGATTTCCGTCTTTTCTTTATAGTAAAAAAATTCAAGCTTTTTATTATTAAACTGAGCCATAAATTCCCTCATCGTCTCGTTCAATCTCTGATAAACATTTAGCAAATGTGCAATCCATTTTCCTAGGTTTGAACCAAAATAGAAATTATTGACAAAGAGATCGACCAATTATCGAAAGTCAGTAACTAGACCACTCAATAAAACATTATACCAAATTTGGGCCGAACCGGTAATCGTACTGGAAAATGCTCGGTAACACATCTCATCAGGGAAGGAATAATATGTGAGGTAGCTTGATACCGCACTATATGTATAACAGGATCCGATGTATTATCATACTTAGGAGTGATGACAAGGGGGTTTAAACTTTATGGGCATTAGATAGCTCACGATCAATGATGCGAAGGGGGACCCCTATATGAATCCTCTATGCATAGGATTTTTTTTTGTCTTCATGATCTCACCTAGATGATCCTCCAACTATCAAATAGATCCTCTTTAGGGTTGTTCCTTTTTATCGACCTTTACCGACATTATCTACCCTTCTTGTCCCCGACTTTCAGCTGAGCTCTCTTATTGGGAAGTCTTCTCGTCTTCGACCGACCATCCTACACTAAAACTGGACCAGACACTACACTAAAAGGACAAAATTTTCACCCTTCACCCAACCATCCTTGTCAGGTCAAAGAACGTGACAAGATCCTGACAAGAAGTTGTCACGGACTTATCACGATCAAAGACCGTGATAACTACTTATCACGATCGTGTCATAATCAAAGAGCGTGACAACTTATAAGGTTGTCACGGTCAAAAACCTTGACAGGTCCATGACAAAAATAAAAAGAAAAACCCTCAGATGCTTCTCTTTTCCTTTCCCTCATTCTTTCCCTCCTTTTTCATCAGCAACCGATTCTCCCTCTCTCTCTCATCAGGCAATTCTCTCTCTCTCTCTCTCTCTCTCTCTCTCTCTCTCTCTCTCTCTCTCTATATATATATATATATATATATATATATATATATATATATATATATATATATATATATATATATATATATATATTTCGTTTGTGTATGTGTGTGTATATGTGAAAGTCTCTGTGTGTGTGGGGGGGTCTATGTGTGTGTGTGGGTGGGTGGCATGGGGGTAGTGTGTGTTCGAGGGGGGTACAGTGTGCGTGTATTGGTATACACGTAGTCTTTATATTGAATTTGATGGTGTAAATTGAAATTGGAACTTGTATTGAAATCGAATTTAAAATTGGTATTGGGTATTGGTATTACGAATCGTATTGAAATTAAAAATGGTATTGGGTATTGGGTGTTGGTATTGAAATTGAATTTGAAATTGGTACTGGGTAATGGTATTGAAATCGAATTTGAAATTAGTATTGGTATTGGTATTGGTATTGGTATTGGGTATTAGTATTGAAATTGAATTTGAAATTGGTATTAGTATTGGTATAAATTGAAATTGATATAAATTGGTATTGGTATAAATTAAAATTGATATAAATTTGGTATTGGTATGAATTGGCATTGGTATTGGTATAAATTTAATTGCACCCCTTCCATGTATTTTTATAATTTAGTTAGTCTCATAACTTCTCATAATTGCCTCTAACCACCCTTCTGTAATTTTTAAAATAATTATACATGTCCCATGAACTTTTTAACTACCACTACATAGGACAAACAACTAAAAATAAAAGACATGTACCATATACAGGATTGTGATAAGACATAATTAAATGAAACATACTTTAAATTACATATAGTGTGCATAGATACTAGACTTCTAGTACTTATGCGTACGCATGTAATAGCCCTCAGACCCGTTCGAGAGTCATTACCCCTATAATGAGATTTCTCGAATTGTCTCGTTTGAATAGTTTGGGACTGCATAGTTCTTGTATAATAATATTCTTAGTGGCTTAAACTTGTTACTTTTGGGGGAAGTTCTGTTGTCGTATCTTAATTTTTTTGGGTACATACTAGATGATGTAATGTTAAGTGCTATTTCAATTGATTAATTAAAATGACACATACACTTGCAAATCTATCTCGTGTACTTGGAGAACTATGGGTATATGCTGTCGAACTTTCCTCAAATTGGAACAATGTGCATAATTTTCTAAGTATATTACATAAATACACTGCCTTGAATGGGATAGGACCACTCACCCTTTAGAGGAGATGGAGGAAATATGAATTATATTATTTTTATAATATAACACTGAAAGATGAAATGTCAATCTTGTAGTAAATTATTTAATGGGAACTAAATATTCACACTTTTGTTTATACTAATCCATAAATATACGCTTCTTACCCATAATAGGTGATTATTAGTAGTAGTTGTCATGGAATATCCTAAATACAAAGAGGGGATGGGTGAGACAAATAGATTAGGGGATGTATTTCGCAGAAGTGATAATGAATTTGTGAAATACGTAAAGATATATCATAATGATGAAGAGTTCCCGTGTCCGTATGCTAAGTGTAAGAATGGTAAGGTATTTGAGTGGAAAATAAGTGAACTACATTTGTTAAGATCGACTATGCAAGGTAGTTATCGATTTTGGATTTTTCACGGGGAATCAAAAGTTCCTTTTCTCCCTGAGCAGCCTTCATAACAACCTTCAACGAGTAGGATAGATTTATAGGGGGGGAGGATAATGTAGATCATAATATGTTAGAGGATTTAGTTGATGATGCATACGGAGTTTATGAAGTGGAGGAGAATAAGGTCACTGGCGATGAAAAAGGTTTAGGTGCTTATGAAGATATCAACGTAAACCTTGTTGATGACTACAAAAGTTTAAAATTTAAGGCAACCAAGCCGTTATACTATGGTTGTGAGAAAGATCAAACAACTTTATATGCCATGGTTGGTTTGCATAGTTTGAAGACCCAATATGGTTTGTCTAGCAATAGCGTGAAAGGAATTCTGAATTGGGTGAAAGTCTTGTTACCCAAGCAAAATACGCATCCAAGCAATTGTATTGCTATGAAGAACAGTTTGTAAGGTTTGGTAATGAAGTATCAATCAATTCTTGCTGGTGTGTATGACTGCATACTATACTGAAAGGAGTATGAAAATCTCGATCGATGTTTGGTATGGGATGAACCTAGATATGTCCAATCTACTAGCCAGGAAGGCACAAGCTCAAAAATTTCCTTAAAAAGTTTGAAATATTTTCCCGTTGGGCCTATATTAAAGAGGTTTTTCACAATACCATGGATAGTGGATACAATAACTTGACATGCTAGGGTAGAAGCGAGGGATAATCTCATACGTCATCCTATTAATTTTACAGCTTGGAAGAGGATGAGTTATGAGCATCCCGATTTTGCTCGAGAATGGCGTAACATTCATTTAGCAATATCAATAGATGATTTCAATCTATTTGGAAATCTAAGCATCAATCAGAGTGTATGAACAGTCATCCTAGCGCCACTAAACCTCCCTCCTTTTTAATGTATGCAACCTGAATTTTTGATGCTGTCTTTATTGATACTTGGGCCAAAGGCACCAAGTGAGGACATCGATGTCTACTTAGATCCTTTGGTAGAAGAATTGAATGAGTTGTGGGAAGAGGGTGTGCAAGCTTTTGACTCTTTAAAAAATAAAGAGTTTATACTGAAAGCTATGTTGATGTGGGTAATTCATGATTTTCTAGGTTACGGGACATTATCCGATTGTGTAGTACATGGTTATTTAGGGAGTCCTATTTGTGGAGAGGAGACTGAATCTCTTCATCTCCCCTCTAGCTCAAAAAATGTGTAGGGTTGAATATAAGATACCTCCGACAAAACTTTCAGGTTCAGAAATTGAAAGTAAATCTTCTGATTGTGGCCCTAATATGCCAAGTAAGAATCCTAAATTTAAGAATGTTAAGCATAAGAAGATCCCAATTGAGAATGAAACTGAGAGAAGAAAAACATGGTCTAGGAAGTCAATTTTATTTGACTTGGCTTATTGAAAGAATAACTTGGTGCGCCATGTATTAGATGTGATGCATAAAGAGAAGAACATCACTGAACATATTGTGGACACATGCCTTAGGTGGATTCATTCGAAGAATGGAGAAAATTCATGAAAAGACCTTAAATCGTTGAAATTTAAGCCACAACTATGGTTGAAAGAAGATAGTAGGGGAAGGACAATAACCCCCCTGGTGCGTTTACTTTGACGATTGAGGCAAGGAAAGTGATTTTCGACACAATATATAATTTGAAGATTCCATATAATTTTTTGTCCAAATTGCAAAAGATTGTGAATTATGCTACCCATGATTTACATAAGTGTAAGTCTCACGATTGGCATGTGATCAAGCAATTGGTTCCTCTATTGTTTAAGCACTGTTTCTCCAAGCACAAGGATTTGCGAAGGGATATTACGCAAATTAGTATCTGCTTCTCACTTTTATGTGAGAAGTTAGTCAATCGAATTGTGGACAAAAAGGTGACGGTAACCAAAGAGATTTGTGTGTTGGAGAAGTACTTTCCCCCATCATTTCTTTTGCATAAGTGTTCACTTATTGGTACAACTATGCGATGAGGCACTTCTTTGCAACCCAGTTAGATATTGGTGGATGTATCCATTTGAAAGATTGATGAAAGTTTTCAAAGATTACGTCAAGAATACATGATACATTAAAGGATCAATTGCAGAGCAATAAATTACCATGGAGTCATTAATCTACACTCGAGAATATATGCCTAACCCGAACAACGTCGATGATATTGATGAGTTCATCGATGAGGGTGGTCATGTAATGGGCAAATGAGTGAAATTAACGATTTTACAACATGAACAAGTAGCTCATTATCTATTTGACACACATGAAGATGTCGAAGAATGGAAAAAGTAAGTTTATAGTATTATAACTTTTACATTATTTTAATTTTTATACATAATCAATTTTGTAATACGTTCATCACGATTAATGAAGAAAATAAGAAGCGTGTGTGAACAATAAAAGATGAAAAATAATGGCACAATCAGACAATGAATTTAGGCTATGGTTATCATACGAGGTAATTGTACTAGAAATTGTCTGTTATTAAATGTCACATTACCATAACCCGTTACAACTAAACTAATTAATTTATCTATATTATTAGCTCTTAAAGACAGGTGATGCGACATTAAGGCTTGCTCCTCTTGCCACTAGACCCTTGTTCATGGCATAAAGGTACAAAAAATATCGATTGAACAATAACATATTCGGTGCAAAGGTATATGAAGAAAATACAAATGTACAAAACTTGGGCATTTTATACAAGGCTCTTAGTTATTTTCTAGCAAGCGCGAAAGATAAAAACCTCATTAAAGCTGAAATGATTTACTATGGTGTAATTCAAAATATATTTTAATTGGACTATATAAGCTTCAAAGAGGTTGTGTTTTACTGAGATTGGATAAGAGTTGAGGATAAAAATGCTTGTAAAGTTGATCTTGACACCAATTTGATATCGGTTGACTTGTCCAAGTTGAAGAGCAACGAACAATTAAGCGATGAGCCGTTTGTTTGTTCTTTTCAAAAGGTCAAACAAGTGTTTTACTCGGAGTATATCAATAATGAAACGTGATCAATCGTCCTATATGCGCCAAAGTGTTTAAACACTAGTGTGGATGGCTTGGCTGCTCCTACTAAATATCAGTCCATTTTTTATGATAACTCAAATTTGAAATAATTTTTAGATTTGTAATAAGTATTCTAGTTCTTTGTAATGACCAGTGGTGTATTATTCTCGTGTTTATTGCTATTGGACATCAGTTTAATGATTTTGATTCATTTGTACTTGATCAGTTTACTGCATGTGATATTTAGATTCAATTCTTATGCATTAATTCAAAGTCCATGACATGACCCGATATTGGAACAATATTTAAATTTATAATATCGTTAACTTGTATTCTTCTAGTGCTTTGTTATAATATGGCTAGTGCTTTGCATTCTTTTAGTGCTTTGTATTCCTCTAATTAATTTGGATTTGTACTAATAACAATAATTTTTACTAAAAATGTCTTCATTAGGGAAGCGCGATAACGGAGGTGACGAGGGATCCTCGGCCCCTAGGCCCCCAGAATAGGAAAATTGGGATTCGTCATCGAGAACAAGACGGCATTGATGGATAGATCCCTAGAGTTACTGAAGGCGATTATCAGCCCAGGGTACACTGATTGGAGGGTCGTGCCAAATGAGCTCAAGATGGCCATCTACGCGACATTACAAGTAGTGTATTTATACTTATATTTATATTTAAATAAAACTAACACTTAGTTTTTCTTTGGTTTGTATTTGTTTGACGGGATCAATTCGGCCTGCTTCCACATGTTTGTAACTCCACGTTGGAACAGTTGAGGGAACAATACAAGACGTGGAAGAAAAATATGCGGGCACGATACTTTGGGAAGACTTGGGAGTCCATTTTGAGAGTGAGTTAGACCATCCCGACGAATGATCCTATCTCATTGGCATAGTGGCAGCAATTCCTAGACAATGAGATCGATGAGCGATAATAGGCGTCTCGTCAATCGGGACTGGAAAATCAGGCAAAAAAGGTGGACGTGCACTAATCCGGGCAGACGTCTTATGCCGAGGTGGAGCACTGGATGGTAAGTTTTTATTTTTCTTTAATTTTAGTTTTATGTTATTCTAATTAACATTACTTTGTGTTACTTATTAATTCAGCGTTATTTAATTTCAGGAGACGAAGAGTGGCCCTAGGGGTAATCCACATAGGCTCGATGCATGTGTGGCAATTCGGACGAAGAAGGGCAAGGATAAGGAGGTGTCCCTGAGCATCGCAACAATGATTGTAAGTTATAATTGTTTAATTTTTTTAATTACATTATAATTTTTTTATTAACTTAATTAACTAATCGTCTATTTTTTGTCGTTTCAGACAAAGCTTAAGGAAGTGCATGAAAAGCAGTCTGATGCCGACAAAGCATCTTTGGCTATGGACGCACTAAGCCAAGTGCTCGGGATGGGTTGCAAGGGGAGGACTAGGGGGTGAGCTCTCTGGTGGGGAAGTCGAGGATCATTGGGATAGAGATGAGCAACACCGGATTGGCTCATAAGGTAGACACCCATGACGATAAGCTATCAAGGTTGGAGGCGACGGTCCTAGATATGTACACCTTTATGAAATGTCAGTTGGGGTCCACCTCCGATGAGGGTACCTCCGATAAGCGCAAGAGCACGGTCAAGGGGAAGGGAAAGCAGGTAGACGAGGATGTCACTGCTTCATCACCGATAGGCACGGACTCGTTGCCCTTATATGATCCATTTCTCGATTTGTCCCCCGTCAAACGAACTATCTTTACTTTTAGTTGTCCCAACGTATTTTTAATGGACATATTTAGTGGGGATCCTAAAGAGAGGGGGTTGAGGGACCCACCTGGGTATGCTGGTTCATGGATGTCCCCTGTAAGACATTAAGGCAAAGGTTCTCATGAAACATATTTTGACCGAAAAGGATAATTCATTTTTGTGGTTATAAGAACAATGAAGTGTGCAGACAATTGATAGGTGTCTCCATGCATTTGTTTTATGTCCTTCCTTCCTTCTCCAATATATTGTAGATATCGGGCTATGACATTATTTGTATTTATTTTTATTTGGATGTTATTTGTATTTTTTTGATTTGGTTATGGATATTTATATGTTGGTTTGGTTTATGTCGTGGATATTTATATGTTGGTTTAGTCTATATTGTGGATATTTATATGTTGGTTTTATTTGGTTATGGATATATATGCTATTTGGACATGTTTAATATGATGTAGCAAGTACAAATATGCTACTGGGTAGTGGCAGTGGGCACACTACCCAACAGTTTTTTTTTATATTTTGCCCAGAATTGTCACGGACTTTGATCGTGATAAGTTTTTCTTTGTGTCACGGAATTTAACCATGAAAAGTCAAACGATCTTGGACTTTGACCGTGATAAGTCCGTGACAAAAGTCTTTGTCACCCCTAAACTTATCACGGTCTTAGACCTTGACAAGTATGACTTATCATGGTTTTAGTCCTTGATAAGTTGGAAGTAGGTGTAGTGGGATTTGAAGTTTAACCCGTCTTATTTCATCTTTATACCCTTTAAGCCCCTCGCAATAACGGGCTCTTTGTACTCTGGGGCCGAACCTATCAAATAGGGACCCTCTGCTTAGCCTTTCCAAAAAGATTTCGTGTTCAAAAGAGTAAGTCCGTTCATCACCGTATCCACCTATTCGGATGGTAGATGTGACTCTTGGTTTGTAGGACCTGTCACTCTATTAAGTTCCAATGTATGTGGACCTGGTAGCTTTTCTGTGTGAGCCCCAATCTAATCGCCTGGGATATTCTATCGTCCTCCCTTAGTACATCTATCTTATGTCTTTGTGTGGGGTTAGCGGGGGCATCTCCTACCCTTGATCGGCATTTCTTATTGGGATAACTGGGTTCTCTTCCATCCTTCTTTAATCGGTTAGGATGCTTTGTGTCAACTGATTGACACTTTCCTGCATAGCCTCTTAGCCTATAGCCAAGTATCGTAGTGTTCCTTGTAGTCACTGATGTCTCTAGGCATGGTGGGCGAAGCTTCTTCAGTGACCCTACTACTCTCTCAATTCTCACCCATTTTCATTGTATTTCAGGAGAAAAGGAGTATTACAACCCAACAAACAAAATAATACAAAAGTCACAATAAGAAGGGAATCTAGGGGGTAGAACCTGATGGAAGTCAACAAAATCGTTGGAAATCAGGATTGGTTGTCTTGGAATTGAAAGAAAATATTAGTAAAAGCAACAAAAGGCTTGCCCACATGTTCCCACATACGACACCAATTTGTTATCATCTAAAACTAGTATATGAATTTGTGTCTTAGCTAAATACATTAATCATAGATTCACAATAGATACAGAGAATATAATTGTTAAAATACTTATATAGGATATGTATGATATAGTAAAGATAGGAGTATAGAGATAAAAACTAGATTTACGAGGTACAGTAGAAGTTCGTGCCTGCATCCACAGGTGTAATAAAGGTTACATTAGTTTCGGAGGGAAAATCCCATGGATATGTGTTATATTACAAGCTCTCTTCCCTAACTCTGGAAAATGGGTAGCATAACAATAAGAATCTATCTCCCTATATGTCCTACTTTGTGCTTCATGTATGAAGAGAGTGAAAGGGTGTGGTGGAGATAAAAAGAATATAGGGTGACAAGTATCATGCCTTTATAGGTTAGGCATGTGCACCTTTACATACATAGTGGGAGAATGGTATGGCACACATTGCCCATCAATAGTGGAGGAATAATAAGCTTTAAATCTTTCGTTCTGTTTGCTTAGTGCTGCCGACGTCAATCCCACTACTTGATGTCCACCTATACACGGTGTTAGCTTACACCACTAATAACTATAAACTGGGGGACTTAAAATAAATGTCTATGACGCTGAAGTCAAGCAGAATACACTGGATGACCAAATCATAGTTTGAGCCGACCTCTTTCTAATCATAAAAAGGATAGTTTTCGCTATATAATTGGTTCCCAGATCACACCATATTTATGGTACAATAGTCTTGTTATCTTGATCCATCTTGTAATAAAGTAGTTTATTCTACGAAACATATTCAATTTTCTTCTTCGATCAATTTAACATATCAGCTAACTTTTTTTTCAATCATATTCTCATTTCACCAATTCTAAAAGTATTGCACAAAAATACCTCATGTTGAAGAAATATGACCACTTTTCGCATAATAAATTTTATAGGGTTGGGTTTAGTTGGTAAAGTATTGATTTTTAATAAGTTGAAGGGCTTAAGCTCAGGAAATTGAAATTCGGATGTTAAAATGGAAATTGGGATAAATATCAGAGGGTAATTTTAATTCAACCTTCCAAAATATTATACCAAATGCATCCATAATGTATGTGCAATTTGGAACATCTTTAACATTCACCAGTAAATGCCCCAAACATGAATCACTTATAACATTTCTAAAGTTTGGATCAATTTGAATTTTTTTTTATTTTGTGGACGGATTTGGAAATTTCGTTATTAAAAAAATATAGTATAAAAGATAATTTTGCACAATTTTATTAGAATTATCATAATTGTTTTTCAAATTTTAGTAGATTGAATTGTCGTAATACAACAATTAAAATTTGAAGAACACAGAAGCGTATGTGGCTAACTAAAAATACCAATGTTACGCCATCTTCATCAATGAATCATTGGATTTTGTTTTCAATAGAATCTTGTAGATTCACATGCTCCATTGCTCCTATCACTTCTCTTTTGATGGTTAGGTTCATCCGAAAGAAAAGAGAGGGGAACATTTATGACATTCCTAAAAAGAAAAGAGATAAGAAAAAATAAATGTCTCAACATATCACACGTAAAAATATTGATAACACATATAGAGTTAATGTTCTTTTATAACACATCGAAGCGTGGTCACCCCATACCATTCCTAGTCGTATGGCTTGCTATGGACAATATCCTTGAATTCTACGATGGAGCTCAACCACACACACGTAGATTGAATTACCAAAGTAGGAGTAAGCATTGAAAGAACATAATAACGTGCATGGTTTAACTAAATATGTCAAAATAAGTGAAAGTAATGATTTACTCTATTCTAATGGTTTTAATATATACAATGTCACTATGTTTTATCGATACAGACAAATCCGATAAACAACAATGCAACACATACAAGTCGTTGAATAACTAACTTAACCGATGTATAAAGTTGATATCCCTAGCCGTTTATATGTGACACGAGATAATTAAATTGTTTAATGCATAGTCCATAGTTCGAACTAAAATAACAATAATAAAACAGCCATTTATTTGTTTAGATTATACCTTGATTGTATTTTTGAGATTATAAAGTATTAAATTATTTTCTTTTTACATTTAAAGAATGTAAATAAATTCCAGCTAACCAAATGTACTTGTAGTAGGTAAAATTTTATTCATAAATGATTCAACATTAATTTAAATTTTGCAAAATACAATCATATGGTATCTTTGGGAAAACTCAAAAGGCTTCATGTAATAATACAAACTTCTATTTGTCTTACGTAGAGATTACTGTTGTACTATTTGATTGGGAATGCACATATAAGACAGCCAGCTTGATCAATGCTAAAATCACTTCCTGTACTTTAATTGAAGTAAAAAGTTTGTTCCCATCACTAAAAGAGATGAGTTTTGAAAAATTCATCATTCTTTTTCTCGTTCTCACAGTTGCAACCACTTTTGCATCTGGAGCCAGTGTCGGTAAATCATCACCTTTTCTCGCTATGGATCAAGGTGTGTTGAGCATTAAGTAGTTCAAGAATTATTATAAGTAAAATTAGGGTTAATGTCAAAATATCATTGCAAAATATATTCTTATATGACAAAAAAATGTTTTTAGTTCCAAAAGATGTATCAAATCGATAAACAACATAAAAACGATTTGAAAAAGCTTACAAATTCATTTCTTTTTTTTATAAGTGTATTCTTTCATACATATATATCTATACAAGTAAAGATTTTTATAGGGGCGGACCCGTGTACAAGGGAGATACAATAGTCTGGAAAAAAAAAAGTGGGCCTAGGCAAAGGACTCCCAAGACACGTTGCTATTTTAATCTCGTTCTTAACCTCTATATGTTGTGGATCGATCTAGAATATTTTTATTTTTTTCTTGACATATAAATGTAGTAGAACCATTTGAATAATCTGTCACATTCTAATTCAAGTGCCTTTAACATTGATCACTTGCGGGACAATTGTTTTTTTAGATCCATCACAATTTCTGGATTGGGAAATCTTTTGATTTTGTGGATCGATCTGAAAATCCTATTTTGAGGTCATTTTTTTTTTTTATTTTGAAAAAATATGTTGTAGAACAAAATCATTTTTTGGTTTTCTATTAAAAATAGTAGGTTTCAAACTGTGTTTAAATTTGGTTGTCAAATCGATCGAGGATCGATAAAATCTCTCATTCTCAATCAAGTTCCTCCAGCAATGTTTTCCTCATCGATCCCAATTTCTAGGTCGATTTGGGAAATCTTATAACTTTCTTGATCAATTTGAAAAATTCTTTTGCAGAACGTTTTTTAATTAAAAAATGAGGCAGAACAACTACGAGTTGTAATTTTCTATTGAATTTAATTAGTTTCATATTGTGATATATATTTGTTGATTTCGTGCTAGAGAAAACCTCACACAAGCCTATAATTGATCTAAACACAAGTACTTTAATTTTGAGATATTTTGAGATGGTAGCCTATCTTTGCACAGTAATTTAAGTTTGCACTCACTATTAAAACTTTGAATGCTGCCCATTTGATTTGTTCCTAGCTAATGATTTGAAATGTATAGTGCAAAATAAATATGGTTCAAAACATGGGGTGCAAACTAAAATATTTTAAATTGAGCCAAATACTTGATTTTTGGCTTAATCACTATGGTCCCAAAAATTTCTATACTGTTTTTATTTCCCAATACCAACCAAAATAGGACTGTTGTTAAAGAATTTCATAAATTAAGAGTGCTTTAGTATTGTTACCATATTTTAACCTCATGCCTAAATTGAAGAGTTGAACTCTAGTGATTTGGTTAATTTTACTACACTATCTATGCTTCTGAGTTGTATAAATTACATTTAACGCATGTTTGTATTATGGTAAACTTTGCAGGCAATATGAAAGGCCATCGTTGTGTTGGTCCAGCTTGTGCAGGAACATTTGGAAATAAGCAGTGCAATGAATATTGCGGATGGGTTATAAGGGGGATGCATGGGGCTTGCCAGGGTGCTCGTTGTTGTTGCCGTCGTTGAAAATGCATATGATGGATGCAACAAAATAAGAAAAGATTATCGTTTTGTTATGTGGATCCATCATGCAATAAACTAGTTTATTCTATGAAAGTTGTTCAATTATGAGATTAGCATTTCACCCCACCTTTTTTTGCTATGATGGTATTCACCCTCTCTAATAAGATCGAACAAAACAAACTTCTCATGCCCAACGCATAACCACTTTTCACTTAAAAAAAGATTTTTTTACTAATTAGTCTCGTTCACTAAGTTTGTAATTCAATAGGTCCTAATACATTTTTTTTGCTCCATCAGGTCCCATGAAAAAAAGATTTTTGTTCCAATAGATCTTATTTGTAAACATATCGTGAATATTCACTATATGTACAAAAATGACCTATTGAGGGAAAAAGATATTATGATAGGACCTATTAGAAAATGTCTTATTTAAACGGGACTTATTTGTCAAACTCTCAAAAATTTAACACCTTTGCAGTTGGGGGTAAATTATTACCTTTTAATAAATCGGGGGGTTAAGTCTAAAAAATAAAATTTTGGATGGTAATTTGAAAAGGTGGCTAAATGTTAAGGGAGAAGTGTAATTAATCCATTTTCTTTGTTTTTTCTCAAACATACGTTTAATTACAAATAAAATAATCTTGAAGATTAACGTATGAGCCACCAAATGAGCTACGTAATTGTTCTTCCTTTAAAGTTCAGAAAATGTTATATTTAAACTGCATACATGTATTTCATTTTTTTTAAACTTAGCTACCTTTTTTATGCTCAAAAGTAGACTTCATAATTAGGTCGTCAAAATCATCATCGCACAAAATATGTTTTTGTCAAAAATGTTTGCCTCCAAAAGAATGTAACAAATGGATCTAGTATCCACGAGCCATTTTGAACATTTTTCACATTATTTATCAAATGCCTACATCAACAAGAGTTCAGATTAATTTGAAAACAATTTTTTTTTTTTTTATCACTAGGTCTGAATTCTACAATGAAACTTGACCTCATATGTAGATTCAATTAGCAAAGTGGGACAAATAGAATCCGAACAACACAAAAGTGGATGTGGTTTAAATAAATATACATTTTTGTAAGTAAAATGTGTCATACAAAATAAATAGACTCGCGCACGGAACAAAAACTTGTATACACGAAGTATATACCTACAAAAAAGGAACAGGCATTTCAAATAAACCACCCCATCAAGATAATAAAAAGAAGATCTAATCTACCATTTCTAGCTCAAACATGAAGTTCATGGACAAAAAGAGGGGGGAATCATCATTTTTCTTCAAGCATCTCACGTTTCTCTCCCGTCAAACCGTCCAGAAAATACGGTGTGGAACCATCACTCAAACCTTTCGATCCCCATTCCATCCCTTCAGAACTTTCTATTCGTTGGGCATACTCCACTGGATACTAAAAAGGGATAAGAAGACATCCCATAATCCTCTCGTCGCCCAAAAATGTGAGAGTAAGTAGTTAATCGCCTCCTCCACATCCTTATACCTAAATCAATGAAAACAACGATTTCAGTATATTCTAACGGTTTTAATAAATACAATATGAGTATAATATATCGATATTGACAAATTCGAAAACAACAATACAATCATTTCTTCATATATAAGTTTGTAAATAATTAACTTACGCGATGAATAAAGTTAATAACCTTACATGTTTATATGTGGCTTGAGATAAGTAACTTATTTAATACATTGGCATAGTTCGAATTTAAAACAATAGTAAAAATATAAGATCCCATTTCATTGTTTAGAAAATACCAAGATTTTGTTTTTGTGATTATAAACATCAAGTATTAAATATAGTTTTACATTTATTGAATGTAAATATTTTTTACATCACCAAAGATATTTGTAGTCAATAAATTTTATTCATACATGATCAAATATTAGTTTAAACTTAGCAAAATACCGTCACAGTATTTTTCGAAATCATTTTCTTAGGGAAAAAATATGATAGAATAAAATCATTTTGTAATGGGCTATTTTGACTAAATCTCAATTTTAGAATACGATGGTAAACTTTAATTTCAATTTTATTCGACAATTAAGTATTAAAACATTTGCATGAATTATACGATGCTATAATATTTTTTTGCACCCACTCTCTAAATCTTGGAATTGTAGCCCACTGGATTTTGGTTCGAAGCTAAAATTCAGTGAGAGTTGAAATTCAAAGGACTGAAAAGGTATAGTGTAAACATATATTATTGTTCAATACATGAAGCGTAAACTTAAATATCTAAAATTTGATCTGGTTACTTCCCCTCCCCCAAAGAATTTTGGTCGTTTTATAAATTTAGTCCACGAATTTCAATATATTTAGCGATAGGGTTTTATGTGGTTTTACAATGTCATCCAAAATCAGATGATTGTTTAAAGATATACGTAAGTTTAGAATATTTTTGTACTTTTGACTTATTTGAACATAATATCTAAATTGATGATGGCACAAATCTTGAAAAGGGAATCTGGTCAAACCCTAAGACCCTAGTTAAACATCTAAATCTACACTTCTCTCTATTTCTTTAATACTAATTGACCCCATAAGATGTATAAAATTACTTCTACCGTCCAATATTTTATGACATTGCAATCTGTTGTAGATATTATATTTCAATTTGTTTGTATTTAAATTGGATAATCCAGAGTGATTAACAAGTCAAAATCAGTGAGATGAAAAAAAATTAAATCTTTAAATATTTTGGTGCTACTTTTAACTCAATGAGTTTACATATTTAATTTTTTTTCATATTCAACTTATTGTATAATTATGGTAGACTTTCATTTTACAGAAATTATGAAAGAGGATTGCTTTGGTTCGATTTGTAAGGGGGAGATTGGAGATAAACAATGCAAAGAATAATGTGGATTGAGTATAACGTTCAGTTGTATAAGGCTGTCTTTTGGTTCAATGGTATAAGATTGTCTTTGAGACAATCTTGGAGTAGACTGTGTTTGCTCCTCAGTTCGATTCTTGGTGCTGTTAAAATAATGCTTGGCTAGGAAAAGTCACGAACTACGACGAGAATTCATTGAGGTGCACGTACATTGATCCGAACACCATGTGATAAAACAAAAAAAAAGTAAAAAGGGGAATGCATGGGGCTTGTCAAGGTGATTTTTGTTGTTGCCACAATAAGATAAATTGGATGACTATGTAATTAGAAAAGATCATTGTTGATACCAAAATTAATATGCTGATGTGGACGAATAATACGAAGACACGTGTCAATCTACGTGGCACGATAGCAGCGAGGAAGTTCATTTCCCGACCAACCATGCTTCTTTCCGAGCAACGAGGATACACCGAGGAACTATAGCACACCGAGGAACTCCAGCGCACCGAGGTACTCTAGCGCACCGAGGTACTCTAGTTCTCCGAGGAACTCCTGATCAGCTAGCAGCTATGGCGGTCCGAGCTGCACCTCGGTCGTACCATTAATTGCCAGATAATCAACAGTTCAGATATTCATTGAATGCTTATATTCTTGACGCACACGCTGCATTAAATATATTACCCTTTCATATGTATATCATTTAATGTATTGAACCTTTCATGTACAGCCTCAAGGCTATAAATACCTTGTATCAAACCCATTCAAGGGGACCGGAATTTCTTGAAAGAACTTGTAATCAAGAATTCTGCAAACACTCAGCAATAACATAACAGTGGACGTAGGCTTTATTCCTAGCCGAACCACTTTAAAAATCTTTGTCTTATTTATTTATCTGCGATTGAATAATTAGAGCAATCTAGTTTTTTACATCAACAGATTGGCGCCGTCTGTGGGAAGCGACTGTTACTATCGTTTTTCGCAAAAATCATTTGTTATCAATGGCAGATAATCCAGAATCCAGTAATCGAAATGCTGGAAATGCTGGAAATGCTGGAAATCCTCCAAATCTATCTGCAACTTCAGATCTGGCTGGAATCATGACAAATCTGGCTCAAGGACAAACCGCCATGCAAGAATCTATGAGGCAACTCATTCAAACTCTTCAAGGCGGTGCACCTACCTATTCAGGACAACGGAGTGATCATGGGCAATCACGATCCAGACGTACTGTGTCATATCGCAATGAAGAGTCTAATGATTATTCTTATCAACCTGGGCGAACTTCATCGATACGGGCTACGGATACAAATCAACCTATATATCTCTCTCCGGAGAGAACCAGCGCTTTGGAAAGATTAAGCAGGGCATCTCCTTTCAGTCGATTAGGACTAAGGAGGAATATGAGTCTACCTAGAGCTCCATCAAGAAGTTTTCGGCCACCATCAGGTTTGAGAGAAGGATCAGCAAAATCACGACCAGTTACTCGTCGAGATAAATCTCAGGAAGCTACGTCAGGGCAATCAATTGCTCAGACTAAGCGGCCTGAGGAAGGAAATGAAGCATGGAAAGGTTCTATTCAACGGTTAGAGGATAGATTGGGAGAAATGGCTAAGGCGAGGAATCCCTTACAGAGAACTTTTGTTCAAGGGACACCCTTTGTGCAAGCCATTGTGGATTTTCCTACACCATCGAAATTCAAAGCACCAGTAGTGACCCCTAAGTACGACGGAAAGACAGATCCTGTACTTCATATAGAACAATACCAAGC
The DNA here is from genome assembly GCA_949130495.1 of Sambucus nigra. Taxonomy (NCBI): domain Eukaryota; kingdom Viridiplantae; phylum Streptophyta; class Magnoliopsida; order Dipsacales; family Adoxaceae; genus Sambucus; species Sambucus nigra. The sequence continues at coordinate 109,377,766 of OX422224.1, read as the reverse complement.
TGCTGCTGACATCTATGCCGTACCCGACGAGATGAGGTGTAGGGCATTCTCGGGAACTCTTACCGGATCTGCACAGATATGGTATAACAATCTTCCTCGGGGTAAGATTTCAACTTTTATTCAATTAGCTGAGTTGTTCATTGGCAATTTTTGCTTTGGGGCGAAGCCGGTAAAACGAGTAGCACACTTGTTAAGTGTTAGACAAAAATCAGGTGAAAGTACTAGAGATTACATAACTCGTTTTAATAACGAGAAGTTGGAAGTCATAGACTATGAAGAAAAGACAGCGATCACTGCTTTGATGAGTGGTTTGCTGCCTAATAAGCTGTACTATACTTTGGCCAAAGATCCACCTAAAACTATGTCGGAGTTAATGGCTAAAGCGGCCAAAATCATGAATGCCGAGGAGGCTATGGCTGCGAAGAAGAATATGGATAAAGAAATCAAGGTGGAGGTCGACAAGTCTAAGAAAAAAGATCAGAAAGGTAATGGTGGTGACAAGCATTCCAGGAATAACAGGATGGCCTTGGAAGTCCTAAAGAAGTATGATAATTATACTCCATTGAAAATGGGTATTAATCATGTTTTGGAAGAAATCAGGAATAGCGAGGAAATCAAGTGGCCAGAGAAGCTGAAGACAAATCCCGATATGAGGAATAAGGCCAAATATTGTGAGTTTCACAAAGATCATGGCCATATGACAAAAAATTGCATAGACCTTCAGAATGAGATTGAAACACTCATCCGAAGAGGAAAGTTGTCAAAGTACGTAGATCGCCGAGGTGAAAGGAAGAATGACGACAGAACTAGAGAGAGATCTAGATCTCCTCGTTGTGCAGAGGAGAAAAAGAAGAGGGACCATGAAGATGATCTAGATGATGACCCTGATATTCCTAAGAAGCCAAGGAAGCCTGAACGAGAGGTATTTTCCATACGTTTTGGGTCATTTGATTGTAATGTTATTACAGGAGGAGATGCAGGAGGAGGAGATCTTACTGCAGAAAGAAAAGATTACCTCGGAGAGGCTCAAGCTTGTTCATACATTCAGCGAATAAACCTGGCCGAGGATGATCGTCCGAGGAAGGTAAATAAAGAGAAGCTAGTGATTGGTTTTTCAAAAAACGACCTGGCAGGTGTTCTTTACCCTCATGATGATCCTTTGGTGATCAAAATGAGGATGAAGGATGTGGTCATTTCAAGGGTGTTAGTAGACAATGGTAGTTCGGCAGACATCATGTACTATTCATGCTTTGATAGCTTGAATTTAAAATTATCTCAATTGGAACCTTATCACAGACCCCTTCTGGGTTTTGCTGGCGAGAAAGTTTTTCCACTTGGGACGATCAAGTTGGATATACTCATTGGAACTTGGCCTGCTTGTCGAACCGAAAGAATACGCTTCTTTGTGATGGATAAGAATGTGCAGTCAGCCTACAACATCATCATGGGAAGAGTTGGATTGAAGAAGTTCGAGGCAGTTCCATCTACAATACATCAGTGTTTGAAATTCCCAACGAATTTTGGAGTTGGAATTATGAAAGGTGATCAAAAAGTAGCTCGGGAATGCTATTATTCGTCTGCCGAGCAAGAGGAACTTGAAGAGTCAAGGAAAAAGACTACTACTTACCAAGTGGAGGAAGGTACAGAAATTGAAACTCTTGACCCTAGGGATGAATCTCAACTCGTAAAAGGGAAGGTGGTGGAATCTACAGAAATTTTTATCCTGGACGACGAGCATCCTGAACGAGTAACTCAGATAGGATCGTTGTTGGATGTTTCAATAAAACAGGATTTGATAACTTTCTTGAGAAACAGGAAGAATGCTTTTGCTTGGAGTCATGAAGACATGCCAGGTATAGATCCAAACTTCTTATGTCATGAGATCAATGTGAATAAGGAGATCAAACCTGTGAAGCAGAGAAGAAGAGTGTTTAGTCCCGAGAAGAACCAGGCCATACAAGAGGAGGTCGAGAAACTCCAGAAAGCCCAATTCATTGAAGATGTGAAATATCCAGATTGGTTGGCAAATGTGGTGATGGTAAAGAAGAAGAACAACAAATGGAGAATGTGTGTTGATTTCACTGATCTCAACAAGGCGTGCCCAAAAGATCATTTTCCATTGCCCAGAATTGATCAATTAGTGGATGCTACCTCGGGACATGAGCTACTCAGCTTTATGGACGCTTATTCTGGCTACAATCAGATCAAAATGAAGCCAGAAGACAGAGAAAGTACTTCTTTTATTACCCCAAGGGGAACTTATTGTTATAATGTTATGCCTTTTGGTTTAAAAAATGCAGGTGCAATATATCAGCGGCTGATGAACAAGGTTTTTGCCGAATAAATCAGTTGCAATATGGAAGTCTATGTCGACGACATGCTCACCAAAAGCAAGAGAGCTACTGATCATCTAGTTGACTTAGGCCAAACCTTTGATCAACTGGACAAATACCAAATGAAGCTCAACCCGACAAAGTGTACCTTTGGAGTACGAGAAGGAATGTTCCTCGGATACATCGTCAATCAACGAGGTATTGAGGCAAATCCAGAAAAGATCAAAGCTCTTTTAGGGCTACGATCCCCAACGACGAGGAAAGAAGTACAGAGTCTTACCGGACGAGTTGCAGCTCTCAACAGATTTGTATCCCGAGCAATTGATAAATGCCTCCCGTTCTTCAAAACACTGCGAAAAAGTTTTGAGTGGACTGATGAATGTGAAAAGGCCTTTCAAGATTTGAAGAAGTATTTGGGAGCCCCACCGTTGTTGTCTAGGCCAATAACTGGAGAGAAGCTGTATTTGTATTTGGCAGTATCAGAAAATGCAGTTAGCTCAGCGCTGATCAGATTGGAGAATGGAGTCCAGAAGCCAATTTATTACACAAGTAAGGCCTTCCGAGGTGCAGAAATCAGATACCCAAAGTTAGAAAAATTGGCACTGGCATTAATTGAAGCAAGTAGAAGAATGAGGCCATACTTCCAGGCCCATACCATCATAGTGTATACCGACATGCCATTAAGACAAGCCCTTCACAAGCCAGAAAAGTCAGGAAGATTGATGTATTGGGCAATAGAACTCGGTGAATATGATATTGTGTACGAACCCAGATCATCATTAAAGGGGCAAGCTGTAGCAGATTTTATAGCGGAATTCACATACCCTGATACCCCCGAGGAATAAAAGGTACTTACTGACCTACTTGTGGACGATACAGGATCAACAGGCACAGATCCAGACCAACCAAGGTTGGTAAAAGGACTTGTGGATGTAGAAAAATCATCATATTCAAACCCAGACCAACTCCGGTTGGTAAAAGGGCGTGAACAAATGACCGACGAGGAACGAAGGATACCCGGGGATGATGAAAGAAAACAGATGATATTTTACCGAGGAACTCTAATAGATAAGAAATTTGAAGACGAGTTACCTACATGGAGATTATATGTAGATGGATCATCTTGCACAGCTGGTTGTGGAGCAGGGATTGTTTTAAACACCCCAGATGATATTGACATGGAGTATGCCTTGAGATTCCAACTCAAAGCTTCCAATAATGAGGCTGAATATGAGGCTATGATAGCAGGTTTTCATTTGGTGAAAGTTATGGAAGCACGACAAGTAATTGTTTACAGTGATTCTCAATTAATTGTGAATCAAATGATGGGAATATATGAAGTTAAAGGGGAATTAATGATGAAGTACCATGCAAAGGTGATGGAATTATTGGCAGACTTTGAGGCCATTCAATTGGTGAGAATACCAAGGATAGAGAATGCTAGAGCAGATGCATTGGCTCGATTAGCATCAGCTACGCGCACCGAGATGCGAAGGACAATACCAATTGAAGTACTGGAAAGTCGGAGCATAGAAGAAGACCTGATGGTGAAAATTATTACCCTTGATTTAGGACCATCTTGGATGGATTCTATCAGGGCATACATTGAAGAAGGAGTGCTACCGGAGGATAAGCTCACTGCCAAAAAGCTGAAGTATAAAGCCGCTCGGTATGTACTAACTAATGGTGTTTTGTATAGACGAGGAATTATAGCAGGTTTGCAGAGATGTGTGCATCCATCAGAAGTCAAAAATTTGATTGAAGAAATCCATGAAGGATCATGTGGAGCTCATGTAGCAGGTCGGACTCTTCTGCAAAGGGTGATGACACAAGGATATTACTGGCCGACGATGAGGGCTGATTGTATAGCATATGCTAAGAAGTGTGACAAGTGCCAACGTTTTTCCTCCATCCGACGAATGCCACAAGCATTGCTAACACCAATAACTTCCCCTTGGCCATTTGCCATGTGGGGAATTTATTTGGTTGGACCACTGCCGACCACCCGAGGAAGATTCAAGTACCTCGTCGTTGCAGTGGATTATTTTACTAAGTGGGTAGAGGCTGAACCACTAATTGATATGACGTACGAGAAGGTATATCAGTTCATTTGGAAGAATATCATTTGTCGATATGGTCTCCCACATGCTTTTATCACAGACCATGGAACACAATTTGATAATGAAGAATTTGCTGCCTACTGTCATCAGTCGAACATTTTGAAGTTTCATTCAGCACCAGGCCATCCCCAAAGCAATGGACAGACTGAGGTGACGAACAGAACATTATTAAATGGATTGAAGAAGAGGCTAAGTGAGGCCAAAGCAAATTGGATTAATGAGCTACAGTCAGTTTTGTGGGCTTACCGAACAACTCCCCGAGCAGCAACTGGAGAATCACCATACATGCTGGCATTTGGAAGTGAGGCTGTAATACCTGCCGAGTTGGGCCTACCGACACACAGGGTGTTGAATTTCAACTCTCCGATCAATGATTTGATGAGAAGATTGGATTTGAATATGCTCGAGGAGGTTAGAGAAGAGGCAGCTATTAGGAATGCCGCTTATCAACAACGAACAACTTTGTTTTACAACAAAAGGGTGAAGAAATGCGATCTAAAAGAAGGAGATTATGTACTGAAGAAAGTCATTCAGAAGCACAATAAATTAGAAGCAAACTGGCATGGACCTTACCGGGTTACAGAAGTTGTTCGTCCAGGAACTTACAGAATAGCAACTCTAGAGGGAGAAGAATTTAAGAATGCGTGGAATGCTGAACACCTACGCAAGTATTATCAGTAATGTCAAATGTAAAGCATTTCTTTCATTATGAATAAAGCAAGGATGTTTCGGCATTTTCTTTCTGGTTGAAAGTTTTTTGGGAATACTTGTGTAATAGACTACACAAAAAAGTGCTATAAGTAGCCAAAAGTGCTCTAAGGAGCCAACCTCCTTTGGTTAGGAGGACAGCTCTAAGGAGCCAAAAAGTGCTCTAAGGAGCCAAAAAGTGCTATAAGTAGCCAAAAGTGCTCTAAGGAGCCAACCTCCTTTGGTTAGGAGGACAGCTCTAAGGAGCCAAAAAGTGCTCTAAGGAGCCAACCTCCTTTGGTTAGGAGGACAGCTATAAGTAGCCAAAAGCTCTAAGGAGCCAAAAAATATTCCTTTGGTTAAAAGGTGTACACCAACATGATCAATTACGGTTGGTAAGATAAAATATACTCTCATATTACAACTTATGATTGGTCGGGAGGTAATATTATTACAAAAAGTTCTTTGAAGAACAAAATATTCAAAAATACACCAAGTATAGTTGGTCGGGGATAAAGACCCAATAACTGTAGTTGGTCGACGAGGACAAATTATTGATCTTAGTTGGTCGGACGCATTTTTATATTCGAAATTGAACCAAGTATAGCTGGTCGGGGATAAAAACCCATCAACTGTAGTTGGTCGACAAACATTATTTATCCACCTTGGTTGGTTGGAAATAGTTTGAACAATTTATATTCATTACTTTATTATTATTAAGTGATTGATCAACCTTGATACTTGTAAATTTTTATTATTAAGTTGGTTGATGAACAACGCGATATTGTTATCTTTTTAACAAATACATAGATACATATGCACAAATATAAAGGTGTTTGATAAACACAAGACAATAGCAAAATTGGCAAACAGAAAATGAAAGTCTTTTCACTAAAAATCTAGAATAAATTACAAGTTACATAAATGTACTAACTGTTACATTGAAAACCTATTCTATTGGTTTCTTTCCTTTATTTTTTGAAGCAGGCTCCTCGCCAGCAGGAGGATCCTCTAGGCAAAGAGGAGAATTAATGAAATTAACATCCCTGAGCATTCTAACGTTCATCACAGAAGGTGTATCCAAGAGATGCTCAGGACGAGACAATTCAACCTGAGAATGAAGGTTGTAATCACCAAGGTACTTTGAAATCAAGCTACGAGGAATGGAACGAGCTGGGATCCATGCCATGTCCAATTTGAAAGGTGGTACAGGCAAGTCTAATAATGATGGAGCATGATAATCCCATAAATAATGCCCTTGCTCCAATTTTAACACACCCAGTGCGTTCAACCATCCTTGCTTGTAACCCTCATTGTTGGCATGTTCAATACGAGCATCCAGGTGAACAAGGGCTTCATTGTATCCTGCCATCCAGAATTCCCTTGGTTGTTTATGGAATTGGAAGGTTAATCTATCCAATTGTTCATGAAGGCTTTTGGCAAAAAGATCCTTATTATGCAGAGCAGATTTCATCGCTGTAAGTTGATCTTCCAAGGATAGATTCTTCTTGGACATTTCTGATAGGGCCCGATCTTTGACGCTTAACTGGAATGCTTGAGTTTCCAAAGTAGATTGGGTACGAGCCTCTTCAACGTTACGACTAATAACTCTTGATCGGCTCCGAGAAGCAACTGCAGAACTTTGCTCCTCGGCAATTCTTCCTCGTCCCCGAGAACCTCTTCCTCGTCCACGAGCGTTCCCAGAAATAGCAGATCTTCTTAAATCATCCAGCTCTTGCCTTAATTTGGCATTTTCGACCTCTAAGAAAGAGAAACCTTCATCAGTAACGGGCACTAGAGCAGTGGAAGATGATGCTGCAGATTCATATTGAGCCAACTTTTTCTGTAAATTATTATTTTCTTGTTCCAGGATCTCGGCAATCTGCCTGCAAGCTTCAACTTCACCTTTTAAGGTCCTTTCCCTAATATAGTATCCAGCAATGATCTTCTTATGGCCTGTTTCAGAAGAGAGTTGCTGATATCTATTTTCATAATCCTCGTGCAATGAGGCCATTGTTACATTGTGTTGATTTTGAAGATCCTCTATGGAACCATGAAGTTCCTCGATCAGTTCGTAATACGCCACATTATTGGCCACAAATCTATCAAGCAAATCCTTAGGATACGGGTAATCCTCAACTGCTTGTTCTGAGGCATCGTGACCAAGGATGTCGACAATCTCTGATACACTTAGGTCTGTATGACCAGCTTTATAATATCCATTGCATTGTCGCATCAACTCAGTATCAGGAGAAGATATCAATTCCATTCTGGCCAAAAACTAATAAAGAAGAGGAAGCAGGAATTAATAAATAAGAGCAGACAGAGTATCAACAAAGAAGAGAAACGAAGATGTATTTTATTAGATCATCAAAAAGTTACATTGTTCGATTACAAGTAAGGAAATATAGAAATGATACCGAACAACTTCACACCTTTTCCTTATCCCCCAAGACTTTCTCGGGAGGCTGGGACGAGGAGCTCGGTTGCTCGGTGGTAACAACGGTTTGATCAGCAGGAATCTTCTCGGGAGGAGGAGGTATGGAAGAAACGTCCTCGTTGATAGAGGGTTGAGAAGCAGAGACTGGGTCAACCATAGCCATAGAAGACTCATCTGAGGCAGGCTCATCTTCTTCTTCTTCCACAATTGGTGGAGGAGGACCAGGGAGATGTTGTTGAAATAGCTTAGAATCGTCTTGGACCTTCAGCTCTTGCAGAGCAGCTACCCAGCCATCGTGGAAGTATTTCAACTTCCCATATTGGACTTGGGATGTCATTGCAGCTATCCCTCTCTCCCATCCTTTCTCCCAACCAGCACTGAAATGTTTCTTGATTGCGACTTTTCTCCTCAACTTCTTCGAGGAGAGCTTCACCTCCAATTCCTCTTTTTTGATCTTGATATATCGCTGGGTAGATAACTCTTCCTCTGCCTTTTTCAGCTGACCATCATATTCCTGATGTTTAACCTCTAAACCTTTTACTTTCTCCTCCAAATTCTTGGAGGTTTCAGCCATTTTCACCTTCTCAGCTTCAGCCACAGCTAATTTCTTCTCCCAAACAGCTTTTTCGTCAACATACTGTTGACGAGATTCCTTTAAAGACTGGGTCAAACCCAACAGAGCATCCTCTACGCCTGACGAGGAGCTTGAAGCTTTGATAGCTTCATCCTTCTTCAAAATATTATTAAAACAGTTCACCAACTGAAAGATGAGAAAAATAACAAAGTCAACACAAAATGCAAGCTTTCAGAGAAAGAAAGAAAAATCAGAAGTATAAGAAATTTACTGAAGCAAGGTGACGAGCAGCTGAGGATGTCAGCATATCCCTAGGAATTCTCTCATCAATACCATGGACCTCGGGTACGACCGAGCTCATTGCAGAACTTGGAAGAGTGATGTTTGGAACATCAGTACCACCAGCAGGTAAGGAGGAGGCAGTTTCAGCCGGAGTAACTGAGGATGATTTCCTCAATCTCTTCAACGGGCGATCAGAGCCTTCAACCAAAGAGGTCTTGGTCGGGGAAATTGTAATTACATCTACAGGAGCAGTTTTCTTGCTCGGAACCACTGGGGGCTTCTCGGCAGCTTTAGAAGACCCAGCATCCACTTTTTTAGTCCCCTCTGGGGCATCAGTTTTACTTTTCTTGGCCCCAGCAACAGAAGTAACATCATCAAAGAGAGGGGGATGAGCTCTTTTATTACCCATCTTTTGACTTAAAGGAAGATGAGAATCTGAAGATGAACCTTCCGGAGTTGAAGCTGGTTCAACAGGGCGAGCAGTATAAGAGGTTGTGTAACTCTTATACTGTAGCAGATATGAGGCAGACCTGATGTGTTCGTCTGCAATATTCTTGTGCAAACCCCAGATAAGTTTCAGATGCTTGATATTAACCTCTGATTCTTTTGGAGTTCTTCTTTTACTATCAACTACAAATAAATACATATTAAGATATCAGTCATACATTTTGTCAAACATGATGAAAGCATAATTTCATAAGTAAAATAAAATGAAAAATAAACCTATCCCATTGCCATATGGGGGACATCTGGGACCGTTGTATACTTCATTTCCAGCTAAAGGGGCATATTGCCAATTTTTTATAACCAATCCATGTTCAAAATAATCTCTATTTGAGTCAGGGAGGTTAACTACAAGAGCCCTATTCAGAAACCTAGTTTTTAAATAATAAATATTATCTAGAGTGGCCCACTTATAGCAATACATAATCTCAGGGATCCCAATACGAGTCCCATGAGTTAGATTTAATTTGTGTACCCCATTAATTATTCTCCAGGAATTGGGGGCTATTTTTGCAGGGACAAGGTCAAAATATTGACAAAACTCAAGACACAATGGATTTGGTGGAAAGGAAAAACCACATTCAGCAATAAAAAGACTGGGGAACCAATGTCCCTCAGGCAATCGGAAGTAATCTAAAGGCTCAGAAAGAACCTCTAGAGTTACCCATGAAGGAATGGAAAAATCAGAACGAACTTTCTCAACAGACTCCACAATATAAACCATACTGAATAAAAGAGAAGAAAGGAAAAAGATCTTACAGGAAGAAAGGAGGTCTGCTGACAACTAACGAAGGAAAAGATGAACGCACAAGAGAGAAGGAGAGAATAGAAAGCTTGAAGGCAGAAAATTGGAAAACGTAGAAGACGGTATGGTTACCTAAGAAGTTTAAATACTTTGCATTGGGAAGCAGCGAAAGAAATGATTACCAAAAAGAAACTACTGAACTTCCGGCGGCTAAAAGGACAAAAATTGCACGGAGACCGAAGCGCTTATAAAAAATTCAAAAGAAAGGCGGAAGCCGCGAAATGAGAAGGAGATTTGAACACAATGTTCCTGAAACCCAGGAAAGTCATTTAATATTGCCATATACCGAGAAAGAATGTTCCATACTCCTCAAAGTTCGAAATATGAAACATTGGGGGCTTCTGTTGATACCAAAATTAATATGCTGATGTGGACGAATAATACGAAGACACGTGTCAATCTACGTGGCACGATAGAAGCGAGGAAGTTCATTTCCCGACCAACCATGCTTCTTTCCGAGCAACGAGGATACACCGAGGAACTATAGCACACCGAGGAACTCCAGCGCACCGAGGTACTCTAGCGCACCGAGGTACTCTAGTTCTCCGAGGAACTCCTGATCAGCTAGCAGCTATGGCGGTCCGAGCTGCACCTCGGTCGTACCATTAATTGCCAGATAATCAACAGTTTAGATATTCATTGAATGCTTATATTCTTGACGCACACGCTGCATTAAATATATTACCCTTTCATATGTATATCATTTAATGTATTGAACCTTTCATGTACAGCCTCAAGGCTATAAATACCTTGTATCAAACCCATTCAAGGGGACCGGAATTTCTTGAAAGAACTTGTAATCAAGAATTCTGCAAACACTCAGCAATAACATAACAGTGGACGTAGGCTTTATTCCTAGCCGAATCACTTTAAAAATCTTTGTCTTTTTTATTTATCTGTGATTGAATAATTAGAGCAATCTAGTTTTTTACATCAACAATCATAGTCTTATTATCTTGATCTATTATTTAATACACTATTTTATGTACGAGAGATGTTCTATTATCTTTTTCAATCGGATTAGCAAATGGACCTTTTCTTCTTCTCCTTTTCAAACATACGTTTGTAAGACTAGCATATGGGCTACACAGCTCCTGTTAATTTAGGAAAATGCAATATTATAAGTTGCACACAAATATTTAAGGGTCTTATTAATTGAGGTAGGTCGTTAATGGTCAAAATTAGACTTTAGAGTTATCATAATTGTTTTTAATATATTTGGTATCTCTTTGATGCATTTTAATGTTTTTAATCTAAACCACTTGCCACTAAATTAACATTCATGTAGGACACAAATTTTAATGGCTAGCATAATGTAATTTTAAAATGGTTTACACTATCCGCACACATCTCTCTCGTCTTCCCACACTCCATCTATTGTTTACTAATATTAAATGAGAATTTTAACCTCAAGACCTTTTGAGTTAAATGAGTGTAAAATACAAAAATTGAAAATTATAAAACATTATTTAGAAACTTTAAGATTCACAGAAAAATAATTTTAAAAAACTAAAAAATACAAGAGAAAAACTCTGAAAATACTAATAGATATTAAAAAAATCAGAACTAGGAGGGAAAAAAATATTTTCCACCGAAAAAATGACTTCCAACGACAATAACAAATCACCAAAAAAATGGATTTCAGAAAGAATGAAAAAAAATATTTTCCACCAAAAAAATAAATTTCAACAACAAAAAATTATTTTCCACCCAATTCCCACAACACATGCTTCGTCTTCATGTAATTTCTTTTACATCCACCTTTTCGTAACACTTAATTTATGCATTTGAAAAAGTTTATTTATCCAACACATAAAAATAGGACCTATGCCACATAGGTGGTAGTTAACTGAACCTGTGAGCCTAAAAAAGTTTATCATGGGTATCCTCATTTAAGTAGTACACTGCAAGTATCGATTCTGCAAGAATTAGTCAATGAAATACTTGTAAGACATAGAACTGTAAATTATGCCCAACAATTAATATTGGATAATTTTAAAAACTTTATTATTTAAGTTAAATATAGTTGTAGGGATGAAGTAGGTGGGATCAGAATTTCAAGTATCTTCACCATCGAAGAAGTTCACGTTCATTATTCAAGAAGGCGCATCCGAATTTAAGGTATCTTCAACATATGCGCGACATGAGGTACAATTTCATATAGAATGTGTTTAAGTTTCGTAAATTCTTTACTTGAGTATTGGAATATTTTTCGAAACTATTTTTAATCAAACTAAGGCACTTTTTCTAAGTCAAAATTATTTTTTGAAGACCTGTAGGGGAGCTTTTTAAGATAAAAAATTTCGTTTATCTCGTTCAAACTTCATAGCAATGTCGTTCAAATGACACTGTTAAGTCGTTCAAAAGATTGCTTCTAATGACATTCAATGTCGTTTGATAGGTCGCTCGAAGGGTCGTTTCTTTGTTGCTTCAAACGACCACGTATTGTTTTGTGTTTTTAAAAGTCATTTCTTAGGTCGTTTGTAATGACATCTAATGTCCTTTAAACGACATGTCAATGTCGTTTGAACGACTTCTAACGATATGCGCCGCCTCAAAATTTTTTTTGAGCTATAAATACATCATTTAGAGACCTTTTTCATTAAGACTTTTGATACACGAAAACTGCAAATCTGCAAAAATTTAGCCTTCATATTTTAGGATTAAAACCTAGTTTTTAATTCACCTAAACATCCCAATCCTTTTGGGAATCATTTGTGGAACCCAAATACTTCTTGTCGAAGTTTATCTTTATGGAGTGCCATATCTACTACTGGATTGGTAGTTCTTGCGGGAGCTACTTGCTGACGATTGCGATCATTGAGGTTCTCGAGGGGATCTTTGTTGGTTACCAGGTTGTGATCTATGTGAGTTTTCTGTGGAAGATTCGTTGTAGATTTTGCTATGTAATTATTAGTTGCAATTTACGTTAGATAGTGAAATTAAAAGGTTTTACCCGAAAGAGGTTTTTTCCCGAAACTGGTTGTCCTTAATTTTATGAGTGTTTGATTTGCATATTTGATTTATATAACATAGATGCATGATTAGGGTTTAATTAATTTGGATCAATGATTGACTTTAATTAAATAAGTTTAAAATTAAAATTTTATGAATTAAATAAATAATCGATATCACACACTTTACAAATTAGTATTAGAGCATTAGCTCGGGATTTATACCTCTTCAAATTGGTATCAGAGCAGGTCACTGTAATTTATCGAGTGATTTATTTTTTGAAAAAGTTTTGTGATATCAATTTTTTTTAAATTCCGAGTTTAAAAAAGTTCGCAATTTTTCTGATTGAGTACTAATATAATCGGTTGCCCGTTTTTGATGGCACGAATTATGCCTATTGAAAAGCCCGCAAGAAATCTGGTTTAAAAGATATTGATGAACGTGTCTGGACTGTTTGTGAAAGAGTGTGGACTCCTCCCACTGTCACCGTTGAAAATGTTAATTCTCCCAAACTTGTGTTGGACTGGATTGAGGATGATTTTAAATTGAGTACCTATAACTGCCATGGCCTTAACGCTATTTCTTGAGTCATCACCCCTGACGAGTTCCACCGTATTATGGCATGAACCATGTCTAAAGAGGCATGGGATATCCTCTAATTTATACTTAAGGGTACCAACACAGCTAAGGTATCTAAGTTGCAAAATTTGGCCACCCAGTTTGAGATAATCACTATGTCAAAGTTCGATTATTTTTGTAACATCCTGATTTTTATTTGAAGTTAAATTGAATTATTTATGTGTCAAAAGAACCTTTTACGAACCATTAATTATTACACGACTCTTGTGGCCATCCCGATCCGAAGCTGGGGTGCAACTCGGAGAGGTCTCATATCCCGCTCGGGGGTGCTTCGGTCATCGTTGGTGTGGGGTAAATGTGAGGAGATAGATTCGCCAGTCAATTTTTCTCAAAACTGACAAAAGAACATGTCTCCGCCACGAGAGGATGGCATCAAAGACAAACTAATGCATATGAAACCAATAGTTTGAGGGTTCAGGGGCTAAGTTACGAAACGGGAATGTGTTAGGCACCCATCCCACCTTTCGGTCTCTCATGGGCTAGTGTTGTTATTTTTCTTTATTTCTCCGTGAAGTGTGTGAGCGCGTATATATAATGGAGATCGAAATCGTTAAACTCACACCATGGTAACGGTAGAGTGAGGTCATCCATAGGAATGTACCCAAAATAGTATATATAAAAAATATTATTTGTGCATTTACATGATATTGATCATTATTATGAAACAACAATATGTGTTGTATGAAACGCAACCAAACATAATATGTATATTAATGCGGGAATATGATAAATGCGTAAATGGAAGATTTAGGAAAATTGGGGGGTTTAGAGAAAATGAAAATTGAGAAAATTAGAAAGTTGGAAGATTGGAAAATTGAAAAATTAAAAAGTTGGACTCGAGTCTTGGGTTTTAATTCGAAACGCCTATGTAGCCTCATCAAAGTCAACGTAGTTAGAATGCGGTATGGGGTGGGGTTTATCCCATAGATCCGAATGGGATTTTATTATATGTGTGTGTGTAGAAAAATATATTTTAGTTTTGAAAAAGTGTGATGGATAATCTCGTTCAGAATTTATGGGTGTAACCCTCTTTTTGTTTGTTTTGAATTTTTTTTATAGAAAATAAAGTATGTGCAATATACTAATAAAAATGTAGATATAAATGGGTATGAACAAATGCAGGAGCTAGATTAAGAATCTAATAAAATTTATGCAAAAATAAGTAATTTAAAGAGAGACGGAAGGGATTGAACCTTCTTTGAAGCGTGATCTTTGATCTTGTGTGAAATCCCTTGAATGTGAGATGGATGTTGGATGATAGAGAATGTTATTTACTAAATTAGGCATGAAAAAGATGGTAATGTAAACTTAAATGCAACTTCACATTGAGGAACTTCGCTAATTTTGAGAGAATGTTGCTGAGATCAGTGATGCTGATGGATCTGAGCTCTTGATGTGCTCGGTAGTGAGGCCATGCCCTCATTTTATAGGGCCAGGGGGTTGCTGATCGGCATAGACCTCGTCCTGCCAATCCTCAAGTGACCGTAGACACATTGCCGATAGGCAGGGATCTGGACCTTCCAATTGGCGATCTCGTGCAGATTTTCTTGGAAAAACGATCGTAGAACGTAATTTATAGATCCAAATTTTTCATGGGGCATACTGTTATAAAGGTAATTTGGATACCTTTAAAAGTCCTTTGGGCCGCTCCAGGGTCCGGGAGTTAACTTTGGTTCAAATATGGCTCAGAAACGCACATCGATCCTTTCGACGGGAGATCGCCGGACAAAAATGGATCGTTCACCTATTTGGTAAGTCAAAACTGCGGATAGGGTGGACCATTAGAAAGGTTAGGAGATGTACTTCGATATTCCAAAGAGTCTTGCTCGGTTCGGACAGCTGACCTTAGTCAACCGGGGATTAGAAAATCTTGGTGACCTATTAGAGTAAAACGGATCATTTGTCCATGCTGTAAGTCATAATCGTACTCGGGGTAGACCATTGCAAAGGTTATTTAGTGCCTTTAGGAAATTCATTCAGTCTCATTCGAGCTGAAGAGTTGACTTAGCTCAAATGAAGCCCGGGAGCGCCTGATGGCCTCCGAATCATTTTTTTAGGGGAAAAACTGATCGTTCATCTGAACGGTTATGCTATTTTGTGCACAGGGCAGACCGTTGGAAAGGTATTTCAGTGCCCATCAAAGATTTAAAGATCTTTTGCTCTGATAATAAAGTCGATTGGGATCAAGTCGTATCCCGAGAGAGCCCGATGGCATTTAGATCGGTACTCGGAGTGTGACCTAGGATTTGTTGTGAAGTGAAGAGGTGTTAGGGACCTAAGGAGAGACTTAGGGGGTCCTAGATTGTGGTGTCTATAAAACCCCTAGACGGGTGAACTTTGAACAAGTGAAAGACGTCGAATAGACACCGAATGATATTTTTGGGAAAAATGTCAAATCGGTGGACCTAAAGGGATGCTTGGGATAGCCGATTCTGAGGACCTAAGAGATGAGGATGACCGGTTCATAGGGTTGAGGTATATTTTGAGGATCTAAGGGGATGTTGGAGATGGACGATTCTGAGGACCTAAGACGAGGTGATGATTGAGGTCAAAGGTAGAGAGTGACCAATTCTGCGGGTTGAGGTCAATTCTGAGGGCCTAACTTGTAGAGACCAATTTTGTGGCTCAAAGCCAATTATGCGGGCTTAAGATAAGGGTGACCAATTATGAGGGTCTAAGCCAATTATGAGGGCTTAAGATAGGGGTGACCGATTCTGCAGGTCAAAGCATATTCTGAGGGATTAAGTAGGGTTGATCAATTCTATGGGTTCTAACACCCCGTATTTTTGTGCATTTCATATTTAATTAATTCGAAAAAAAATTAAATTACTTCTGTGTCGTAATTTAATTGAATTAGTTATGTTATTATTTATTTAAATACTAATCGGAGAGAAGATGGTTAATATTTACGGAAATTAAATCACTAAGTGAATAGTAATAATTTATTTACGTCATAACGTGTATAAGTGACGTGGAATATATTTATCTCCACCGAAAGTCGGATATAGACTAAATTGGGTGTGAGATAGGTACTTTTTATAAATTAATTTGGATATCAATTCTGAGTGCACGGTTGAGTCCAAATGGGATGAGATAGTCAGAAAAGTGTACTCGGGGGTGGTAAATGGACCACGAGATGTTTTTGGGCATAACCGAGCCCACTCAGAGGTATTTGGGTCATTTTAATTAGGCCCATATGATTAAAAATTGGATTTGTAGATAAAAAAAAACCCTAAGATTTGGAGTTGTGGGCATCCATAACTCATTTGGGAGAAATTTGAGAATATAAGGGACAAAGAGGGAGGACTCTTGAGAGCAAAAAAGGAAGAACAAGGAAGGTGTTCTTCATCACACAACGATCTCTACACCAAAGTATAATAACACACTAGGAATTTATAAGGCAAGTGGTTAAATTGCTTCAATGTAAATTGCTGATATTCAATTCATATCATAGTAGGTGTTATACAAATTATTGTTGGATTGGGTTAATAGAAATTAGGTTTTGATTTGGGGAAGTTACGAATCAAGTTATCCGGACTGGTTTTGATTCGTAAGGATTTCACCGAATAATTCAAACTAAAAAGTTTCACAGAAGCTGTTAATGGCGATGCCCTTTAGAAAATTGTATTTTCTAACTTTCGTTCTCTAATACGCTTTTTCCAAAACGGTCCCAAAATGCCCCAAAACGACATTTTAAAAATCTGGGCATATTGAGTAAATTAGAAACCTCATATTTGGGGATAATGTATTATGAACCAAGGGGGTGTCCAGATATTTTGGTTGAGTGATGTCATGATAATAGATTAATTAATGGGGGATTAATTAATTAAAGCTCATAGTTGGAATAATTTATTATAGGATGATATAATAAAATTATTAACTATTATTTAATTAGGAGCGTTCTCTTTATAATAGAATTTTGAGGAGTACGTTTTAAGAGATGGAAATTTGGGTCAGGTGAGCAAGTATGGGTACATTGGTGATGTGACACCAGGGAGATATGAAATTAATTAATGAGTATATTAATTTGCGTCGGATCATAGACTCGGGGAGATAATAAGTTAATTAAGGGGCATATTAATTAAATTAGAGTCGGACCGTAGACTCGGGGAGATAGTAAGTTAATTAATGGGCATATAATTAAATTAGAGTCGGACCATAGACTCGGGGAGATATTAACTTAATTAATGGGTAAATTAATTAAATTAGAGTCGGACCATAGACTCGGGAATATGTTGGCTACTGTTATGGACTTTGTACGCGGTAAACCCGAGATTAATTATATATATATATATATATATATATATATATATATATATATATATATATATATATATATATTGTGTGTGCTCATAAATTCCCGTGGCTAGGTATTTATTTAGAATTATATGCTCTAGTGCTATCGGGGAGGTTACGCGATGTGGGTGAATCCCCTATCTTGAGGAGTAAGGCGAGTATATCCCAAGGTCATACCGTCCAAATAGAGGTTGGCATTGAGATTATTGTATTCACACTAGGGGAAATATAACTGCCTCCAAAACATTTATATTTCTGTGTTATTATTCGGCGGTAGTTAGCTTTCTCAGAAATCCAGGTGGGACTGAGTAGACCTGGGAAGATCGCACTTTAGAGAATGTATCTGATGAGGTATTACTCGGAAGGATGGTTTTATTTATATTGAACATATGTGTGATTTTGGAATATAGTTCTACGTATATAATGGAGTAGATAATTATATACGGGTGATTAAATACATGAATAGAATTTGTATTAATTATATAACTAGTGAATGTTATATGGCTTTTAAGAGCGGTTTTAATTATATTCAACATATGAATAATTATGGAATATTGTCCTATGTATATAATGGAGTAGATAATTATATACAGGTAATTAAATACATGAAGAGAATTTGTATTACTTATATAACTAGTGAAAGTTATATGACTTTTAAGAAATGATTAATTAAGTTAATGTGATAAATAACTTACGAAGTAAAGATACAAATTACTCGGGTTAGAGTAGAGTTCAATGAGTTTCAGGACAAGGCTCGTTAGACGGGGTGGTGTAACTAGTAGGGTCAGGAAGAAAGCGTTAAGTGTGCACTCTAGAGGAGGGGTGAGATATATCTCAAGGGAGTGCGACACTAACTTAAATATGAAGAGCATTCATAAACTTTAATTATTGCATTTTAATTCACTTGCAAAACATTTTCAAAAGGACTTTGGTCTCTAACCCATACTTGCAAAATATTTTCAAAACCTTTTAGATATCCAGCCATAGGGATGCAAAACTTGAAGATCTGTTCCAGGGATGCGTAGCTGTAACAGGTGTGGATGTTGCAGGATTTGGACATAGACGCTTCAGTCATTTCATTCCTAGAGTAGGATGCGGCTTGGTATTTCTTTCGAGCATATTGCCCCAGCTATTTTCATTTCAGTCGGACTTTGTACTGGTTACTATTCTTTATTGGATTATATTAGTGGATGTTGGTATTCTGCCGATGGTTTATTCGTCCGATCATTTATTGATTTATTCGGTATTGCTTTAGATTTATGGTTTGTGTGAATGGTTCGTATTGATATTTATATGGTGGTTGTTGTTAAATAAAAAGATTAAAATTTTGACATCATCTTTTGAATACTAGGTGGTTAGTAAGTTTTAAAAAGTTTTCGATAGTGATGTTAAGAATGAACCAGATGAGATTCCTATTTTAATTTGATATATGATTGATCACTCGGTATTTCATTGAGTGGGGTGTCACAGATGGTATCAGAGCATTAGGTTCAGGTGTCCTTAGGATCTGTTCGGCTTTTCACATTTAGCTTAGTGTTATTTGATGTAGAGCCTTATGATAGGATTGTTGTATTCCTCTACGTATGCAAGTTAAGTTTTCCTGCTATTAAGTATAGTGAGGTGATTCATACACGAGTTCGGTTGGGCTTTGTATATCGAACATTCTTTGGGACGACTAATGAGGGACATAAGAGAATTGCAGGAGGAGAGGCTCAACAGAAGACATAGGGTATTCTGGAAATGGTGATCGTGATAGGAATCACCTTGATTGTTGTTCAGGCCAGTGGGGATAGAATAATCACCCGGGAGAGATAGTCTCCCAAAGCACTGTTGTAGATAACGGTGGTACAATTTGAGTCTCACCCAGCGTAGTCATCAAAGGGTGGGGAAAGTGTGATTTATATAAGTTAAATTCCTACCGATTGGCAGTGGATTTAATCTGGGTCGTCAAGGCCAACAACGAGTCCCATAGGGCTAGTAAAGCTAAAGGGACAACGAGGCTAACAATTTAGGTCAAGACTACCAAGTACGCGAGAGGGGCAACCCCGACATGGCCATTAGGGCCGGAGGTAGGGGATTGACACAGAGAAGTGTCTTATATGTGGAAAGTGGGACCATAATAATTAATTATGTCCGCAGTGAATCAGGGGATAGGAGTGGGATGCCTAGTGGGGATAAAAATTATGAAGTTTTGGTTTGGTTGGATGAGTTATGTTATTATTCGAAATGTTTAATTAATTTGAAATGTTTTTAAATTACTTGCGTGTCGTAATTTAATTGAATTAGTTATGTTATTATTTATTTAAATATTAATCGGAGAGAAGATGGTTAATATTTACGAAAATTAAATTACTAAGTGAATAGTAATATTTTATTTACGTCATAACGTGTATAAGTGACGTGGCACTAATTTATCTCAGTCGGAAGTCGGATATAGACTAAGTTGGGTGTGAGATAGGGGCTTTTTATAAATTAATTCGGATGGCAATTCTGAGTGCACGGTTGAGTCCAGATGGGACGAGATAGTCAGAAAAATGTACTCGGGGGGTGGTAAATAGGTCACGGGATACTTTTGGGCATAACCGAGCCCACTTGGGGGTATTTGGGCCATTTTAATTAGGTCTATATGATTAAAAACGGGATTTGGAGATAAAAAAACCTAAGTTTTGGAGTTGTGGGAAACCATAACTCATTTGGGAGAAATTTGAGAACATAAGGGACAAAGAGGGTGGACTCTTGAGAGCCAAAGAGGAAGAACAAGGAGTGTGTTCTTTATCACACAACGATCTCTACACCAAAGTATAATCATACACTACGAATTTATAAGGCAAGTGGTTAAATTGTTTCAATATAAATTGGTGATATTCAATTCATGTCATAGTATGTGTTATACAAATAATTTTTGGATTGGGTTAATACAAATTAGTTCTTGATTTGGGGTAGTTACGAATCAAGTTACTGGGACTAGTTTTGATTTGTAAGGATTTTAGTGGATAATTCTAGGTAAAAAGATTCACAGAAGATATTAATGGCGATCCTGTCTACGATGCTCTCTAGAAAATGACGTTTTATAACTTTCGTTCTTTAACACGCTTTTTCCAAAACAGCCCAAAAATGCCCCAAAACGGCATTTTAAAAATCTGGGCAGATTGAGTAAATTAAAAACCTCAGATTTGGGAATATTGTATTATGGACCAAAGGGGTGACCAGATATTTTGGTTGAGTGATGCCATGATAATAGATTAATTAATGTGGGATTAATTAATTAAATCTCATAGTTGGAATAATTTATTATAGGAAGACATAATAAAATTATTAAATATTATTTAATTAAGAGCGTTCTCTTTATAATGAAATTTTAAGGAGTACGTTATAAGATATGGAAATTCGATCCAGGTGAGCAAGTCCAGGTGCATTGGTTGTGTGACACCAGGGAGATATTAAATTAATTAATGAGTACATTAATTAAATTTGAATCGGACCATAGACTCGGGGAGATAATAAGTTAATTAATGGGCATATTAATTAAATTAAGGTCCGACCACAGACTCGTGGAGATATTAAGTTAATTAATGGGCATATTAATTAAATTAGAGTCGGACCATAGACTCGGAGAGATATTAACTTAATTAATGGGTAAATTAATTAAATTAGAGTCGGACCATAGACTCGGGAATATGTTGGCTAGTGTCACGGACTTTGTACACGGTAAAGCCGGGATTAAATTATATATATATATATATTATGTGCTCATAAATACCAGTGGCCAGGTATTTACTTAGAATTGTATGCTGTAGTGCTATCGGGGGAGGTTGAGCGATGTAGGTGAATCCCCTATCTTGAGGAGTAGGGCGAGTATATTCCCAAGTCATACCGTCCAAATAGAGGTGGGCATTGAGATTATTGCATTCACACTCGGGGGAATATGACCGCCTCCAAAACGTTTATATTTCAGTGTTATGATTCGGCGGTGGTTAGCTGTCTCAGAAATCTAGGTGGGACTGAGTAGGCCTAGGAAGATAGCACTTTAGAAAATGTATCTGATGAGGTATTACTCGAAAGGATGGTTTTATTTATATTGAACATATGTGTGATTGTGTAATAGAGTTCTACGTATATAATGGAGTAGATAATTATATACGGGTAATTAAATACATGAAGAGAATTTGTATTACTTACATAACTAGTGAATGTTATATGGCTTTTAAGAGCGGTTTTATTTATATTCAACATATGAATAATTATGGAATTTAGTTCTACGTATATAATGGAGTAGATAATTATATACGGGTAATTAAATACATGAAGAGAATTTGTATTACTTATATAACTAGTGAATGTTATATGACTTTTAAGAAATTATTAATTAAGTTAATGTGATATATAACTTACGAAGTAAAGATACAAATTACTCGGGTTAGAGTAGAATTCAAGGAGTTTCATGACAAGGCTAGTGAGACGGGGTGGTGTAACTAGGAGGGTTAGGAAGAAAGTGTTAGGTGTGCATTTTAGAGGAGAGGTGAGATGTATCTCAAGGGAGTGCAACACTAACTTAAATATGAAGAGCATTAATACATTTTAATTGTTGCATTTTAATTCACTTGCAAAATATTTTCAAAAGGACTTTGGGCTCTTACCCATACTTGCAAAATATTTTAGAAACCTTTTAGGTATCCAGCCACATGGATGCCAAATTTGAATATCTGTTCTAGGTATGCGTAACTATAACATGTGTGGATGTTGTAGGATTTGGACATAGATGCTTCAGTCATTTCATTCCTAGAGTAGGATACAACTTGGTATTTCTTTCAGGCATATTGCCCCAGCTATTTTCATTTTGGTCGGACTTTGTACTGGTTACTATTCTTTATTGGATTATATTAGTGGATGTTGGTTTCCTGCCGATGGTCTATTCGGACAGTTATTTATTGATTTATTCAGTATTGCTTTAGATTCATGGTTTGTGTGAATGGTTTGTATTGATATTTATATGGTTGTTGTTGTTAAATAAAAAGATTAAATTTTGACAACAACTTTTGAATACTAGGTGGTTAGTAAGTTTTACGACAGTGATGCTAAGAATGAACTAGATGAGATTCATGTTTTAATTTGATATAGGATTGATCACCCGGTATTTCATTGAGCGGGGTGTCACACGGGTCAAATCCAATTCTGAGGGCTTAAGTAGAGGAGAACAATTTCATGTGTCAAAGTTGAGGGCTTAAAATAGGGGTGACCAATTCTGCGGGTCAAAGGCAATTCTAAGGATTAAGTAGGGGTGACCAATTCTGAGGGTCAAAGCCAATTCTAAGGTCTTAATTAGGGGTGACAAATTCTGCGGGCTGAAGTAGAAGCGAACAATTCTGCCGGTCGAAGCCAATTCTGTAAGCTTAAGTAGAAGTAACCAATTCTACGAGTCGAAGACAATTCTGGGGGCTTAATATAGGGGTGACAAATTCTGCTGGTCAAAGATAATTTTATGGGCTTAAGATACGGATGACAAAATTTTGTGGGTCAAAGCCACTTCTGAGGGATTAAGTGAAAGAGACAAATTCTATGGGTTGAAGCCAATTCTGTAGGCTTAAGTAGAAGTGACCAATTCTGCGGGTCGAAGCAAATTCTACGGGCTTAAGTAGAAGCGACCAATTATGTGGTCTTAAGTACAAGCGACCAATTGTGCGGGCGTAAGATAGGGGCCACCAATTCTTCGGGTCGAAGCCAATTCTGAGGGCTTAAGTAGAGGGTCAAAGCCAATTCTACGGGCTTAAGATAGGGGTGAACAATTTTACGGGTCAAAGCCACTTCTGAGGGCTTAAGTGAAAGCGACCAATTCTGTGGGTCGAAGAAAATTCTACGGGCTTAAGTAGATACAACCAATTTTGTAGGTCAAATCCAATTATGCGAGCTTAAGTAGAAGAGACCAATTCTACGTGTAGAAGCCAATTCTATGGGCTTAAGATAGGGATGACCAATCCTGAGGATCGAAGCTAATTCTGAGGGCTTAAGTAGGGGTGACCAATTTTGCGGGTCAAAGAAAATTCTGATAGCTTAAGTAGAAGCGATCAATTCTACGAGTCGAAGCCAATTCTGCAGGCTTAAGTAAATGTGACCAATTATGTGGGTCGAAGACAATCCTGTGGGTCGAAGCCAATCCTGTGGGCTTAAGATAGGGGTGACCAATTCAGCGGGTCGAAACCAAATCTGCGAGCTTATGTAGAGTGACCAATTATGCGGGTCGAAACAAATTCTAAAGGCTTAAGTTTCTTGGGGAAATTTGGAGACTCCACAAGGGATATGTATCTTGTAGTTCTACTAGGGATTTGAAGAAGTATTTGATCTTAGGTTTCATTGGGGAAGAGGAAATATTTCGAGGGTTAGACATTTCTCAAACGAAGAATTTTGAATTTTGTGGTGTCCTTTGGAGACGCTGCTGGGGAAATGAGTGTCTAGGGAAATGACTGTGGTAAAAATGTTTTTCTTGATGGACAAGGTTTTCAAATCCATTTGGGAATTTTTCACGAATTTTTTGTGAGTTTTATGCATTTTTGGGCTTTTTGTACGAAATTTTAAAGTGGATGCCGACTAGCATAGCTGGAGAGGTGTCAATCGGTACTGGCACAGTATTTTGGGGCATCTCAAGAAGGTGGAGGGACAGTGACGTTTGGTGGGTGGTAGCGAGATGTTGATCCTCCTAAAAATAGGGGGGCGGTTCTCCTTATTTTTCAAAGCTTTCCGACTTTCCTTCTTGGGAAATTACCTTCTGTAAATCATTTCAACGTTTCAATGTCAAGATATGGTTGAGTTCTCAAGTAGCGCAACACACATGGCATGGCTTAATGCTGATGACTGGGCAGGCTTGGAATGGAGGGCTAGGGTGCCCCTTGCTTTGGGCAATGAAAATGCTTTTAACTCATTTAAGCCAGTGGCGGATGATCGGAATCTCTTGTGAGAGCCTTCGCATCATCATTCTTCTAGGGTGGTGAACCCTGGCGACTGTAGACACCCAATTGTGTTACCCCCAAACTCTCCTTAGGTCCTTGGTACCTCCCTTCATCACTACAAGCCCAGGTCATACCCCGAGTACTGACCTAGAAGCCATCAGGCACTCCCAGGCTCCGTTTGACCAAATGTCAAACTCTTCAGCTCGACCAAAGATGAATGAATATTCAAAGGGAACTGAAATCCCTTTCCAACGGTTCATCCCATGCACGATGCCGACTTACCATGCAGATAAACGATCCATTTGCGTTCGAAACTTGATTTAGAGGCCACCGGGTGCTCCCGGGCTCTGTTTGACCTAATTCAACTCTTCAGCTCGACTGGGGATGAATGAATATTATAAGGGAACTAAAATCCATTTCCAACGGTCCATCCCGTGCGCGATTCTGACTTACCATGCGGACGAACGATCCATTTGAATCCAAGAGGTCACCGAACGCTTTTAGGACCCGATCGACCAAAGTTAACTTCCCAAACTGGGTCAAACTATTTAGAATAGCGAAGTATATCTCCTAAACTTTCCAATGGCCCGCCCTATGCATGATTCGGACTTACCATTCGAACGAACGATCCGTTTGTATCCGAATGATTCCCCGTCCAATGGATCGACAAACGCTTCCGAGCCATATTTGACCCAAAGTCAACTCCCGAACCCGGGGAGCAGTCCAAAGGACTTTCAAAGGTATCTAAATTACCTTTCCAACGGTCTACCCCGTGCACGATTTTGACGAACGGTTTGCCCTCAGCAACCAATTTTCTGAAAAGGCCTGAAACACCCTGCCTATCGACAGGTGCCGATGGGCAGGACCAGGTCTATGCCGATTGGTAGTGACATGGGCCTATAAAAAGAGGCCTTCACCTCATTTTCAAGGGAGCCCAAAATCTGATAACAATCGCTCTCAGCGAATCCCAAAAACCTCTCTTGAAGGCAACGCGATTTCAACATCCAAATCCCTTTCTAACTTCCACTTTTCATCACCCTTTTCATTAAACTTGGTGAATTATCCACTCTACATCATCATCCAAGCACAAGGGTTTCTCTCCAACATTCAAGATCAAGCTCAAGGTCTTCAAGAAGGTCCAACTTTCTCAACTTTCTCTTCAAATTCTCTTAAATTCGCAATAACTTATTTTATTACTTAACACTTTTTATTATCTCGTCTCACACATCCTAATATACTTTTTATTTAATATTATTGCACATCTCTTATTTTTATATAAATAAAACCCAAAAAAATAAGAAAAATAGGGTTTGCTCATAAATTCCAAATAGGGATTCTCGTACTTTTCTCACAACTAAAATACTTTTTCTACACACACACACACACACACACACACTCACAAATAAGAGATCCCCCATTTGGATTCATGGGATAAACCCCACCACTCATTTTGTATGCGAACTACGTGGACTTTGATGCCTTTATAGGCTACGTAGGCATCTCGGGGTAAAATTCGAGACTCGAGTTCTATTCTCACTTTCTCCCTCATTTCCTATCTTCTCTGAATCCAATTTTCTTGTATTCTATATACTTGTTCTTAGTGACGTATTACTCCATATGCGTTATCGTTCCATTATAAGGATCAACGTAGGGGTAATCACGTAAATCTTATTTTCTAATATTATTTGTATACCTTCCTACGGACGAATCGCTTTATCTCTCCCATGATATAAGTCGACGATTCCTATCCCCACTATATATATACACATGCACACATATCACGGGGAAAATAAAAAAGGGAAAATAACAAATATCCATGAGAGACCGAAAGGGCGGAATGGGTGCCTAACACCTTCCCATTTCATAACTTAGCCTCTAAACCCTTCTCGAATCATTTTGGTTTCGTATGCACCAGTATGTCTTTGGATGCCATCCTTCGTGATGGCTTCCCCTTTTTCTTTTGTCTGTTTTGAGTAAAATAGATTGGCGACTCTAAATCTCTCTACATTTTTACACCTCATCTCAAACGACGCCGATCGAAATGCTCCCTAGAGGGATGCGCGGGACTCGAGGATACTTTTCTTCACGCGCCCGCCCATAGGCGAGGATCGGGGATGGTCACAGTGGCGACTCCGCTGGAGACTTTTATATTTTGAGGGCTTGACTCTATTTACTTGGATGTTATATTTGTTTATATTTCCCCTATATCTGTATGTTCCCTTTTTCCATGTGTATCCCGTGCTTATGCTTTTGTTCACACACTTATAGAAAATTCTCCATGTACACTTCGCACCACGTGCACCTAGGATCACATATTGACATGTTGCACGTATCACCCATACATACCTTTGGTACTTGTACTTTGCTCCCTGTTTGGCATAATCAAGAAAGGCATTATATTCTCATCATAAGATACTAATAAGAGAATCATGCATGATTCACACGACATCACCAAAGGGAATTGTTATTGACCAAATTTTACTCAGTAACTGGAGGGTCACTTCGTGATGGGCGCTGGTCTAGCAGGTCGCAGTTAGCCTAAGCTATATGACTCTCACCTTCCATTGGCCAAGTACCATCGACGTATATCGAACGGTTCCCCCGCATCGTACCACTTGACCGAAGTTATGACGGGAGGTATATCGCAGGGAATTCGCTCACGTACGCCGATACATAAATTCTCTCTCACACGTACCATCCCCACGAGGTATATAGTGAGTCAATTCACGTACACTCAGGTATATCAAATGGCTTGTCCACATGCACCGATTGCCCGCAAGAGCAAGACGTATATCGTGGAAGTCACGCCAAAGGGGGGGGGACCCATTTCGATTCACCCAACCAACTACATACCCGCATATATGTGTCAAACCTAGGACACGCACTTTAGATTGCCGGTTTCAACCCGAAACTCTATCGAAATTCCGAGTTTGCCTGGCACCCAAATTTTTGCGCATTTTTAAAATGGGACTCTGTCCGTGAGCCTGGTTACAAATCCAGTCATAGCTTTGCATAAGTTAAAAACCTCACTTTTCCAGACTCGGGTCCCGTCCGGTATTGCATTTAGGAGAATTAAATACAAGTGAGAACATAATAATCATAATAATCATGCTGAGTTCCGTCTCCAAAAACAATTCTCCCTTCTTTATCAAAAATCCAAAAACATTTGTCCATTCTCTATCAAAAATCCAAAAATAGTTTCTTCTCTTTTTTTCAAAAATAAATCCCATTCTACGCCTTCTCATCTCAATTGCAAGTCCTTGGCCTGGCTCCCTATTGGCTTCGGTCTTTAGTCAAATCACCCCAGAATTTCGTCCGTTCCTCTACTACTTCTTCTTAGTCTGGAATCCATCCGCTTTCCATGGAGAATACAGATCAAGTACCATTCATACAGACGGATCTGATGACAGTCCTAGCTCATCTCGTGTCCAAGATTGACAATCTCCAAACTTATGTCCGAGAGATGTAACGAAACTAGGTTCCTATTCCTCAAGAGCCCGAGTCCCTATTCCTTCATGCTATGGGTCCTCCAGAGACTATCTGGGTTCCCAAAGAATATCAACACGCTCCACGTGCCCCTCCTGTCAATGGGCCACCGCCTGCCCAGCTTCCTATGCCAAGCATTGCCCACCCTGTGGCTAACCTGCCTAGGGTCATTGATCCAAAAGAGGAGGAGTTGAATAAAGTGAAAGAGGATCTCAAGATGCTCACCTAGAATTTTGGCCAAGTCAGAATCTATGGGAATTACGTAGACTACCCCCACATGTCTCCTTATCCTAAAGCGAGGTTACCCGAGAAGTTCAAGATGAAAAATATCGAGAAGTTTGGAGGGATTGGACCCCCGATTGTTCATCTTTGCTGTTATCATAGTTCTATGACTCTACTAGGGGCTTCTTAAGAAGTGATGGCCCAATTATTTTAGCAAACTTTTAAGGATAGTGTCCTTAGATGATTTTTGTCTCTCGAGGAATCCAGAATCCGTAGTTGGGAGGATGTAGCCCGAGAATTCATGTCGCAGTACAAATACAACGAAGAGCTTGAGGTCACCCGTCGTGATTTAGAGCTGCTCAAATAGAACCCTGGGGAATCAGTCAATAACTTCATAACTCGATGGAGGGAGCAGGCAGTTACCATGACCAATCGTCCATCTGAGGAAGAACAGGTCAACATAGTGAAGAAGAACTTCTTACCCCATGTCCGAGCGACGATGGGAGGACAATACTATCCCCACTTACGAGCTCTCAAAGAAGCACGACTAGAAAATGAGGAAAGCCTTATAAAAACAGAGGTTGAACCGAAGAAGGTATCTGGACGGTTTACCCCTAAAAATTATGACAAGACTGCCAGTGCTACAGTCTCAAACATCAATAACATATCCCAACCACATCATGGACACTAGAAAGCCGCCCTGCCCCCATCCGAAGGGAATACACTGAGCTCCATGCTCCCCTCTCCAAAGTTTACCAAGACATGTTAATCCGAAACCTCATCAAACCCTTTGATCCCCCTCCATTGCCAAATTCACTCCCAAGAGACTTCAAGACCGATGCTCATTGTGCCTTTCACCAAACTGCTGGACATACCACTGACCAATGCTTTCACCTCCGAAACATAATCCAATATCTCATTGACCGGGGTACCATCGCCCCACCATCCAATCCTAAGACAAACACTACTCATAATCCACTCCCAAATCATGCCAATGCCATCTTCTTAGAAGAAAACCCAGATTTCGATCCCACAAATAAAATCACACCCTTATACTCTCCTAAACCTCTTCAAATTTGCCCATATTTCCTCCTACACTACTAGCCTTTCTAATCAGGCACTATCACTCCTTTCTAGAGCATGCATTGCTGTCCATACCCGTTCAGAAAAATGGAAGTATGGAATTGTCAGAGGTGTTAAACCAACTCCTAGAGTTCGGGATGAAATTTCCCTCACAGATGGTCATTGATTGCCAAAGGTTCAGTACACTGTTCTTGGAATCAAGAAAATGGGCCCGAGATTCAGACAAGTGGGTAGTACCAACTGATAAAGTTAGCCTAGATGATGTTGTCTAGATTATGGCCGAATTATTCTGGCAAACCAACAGCATTTGTAGTATCACCGGGTTACTTGACATTTTGAAGCTACATGGGAGCTTAGTCCCTTCAACCATACATATCCCCACAGAATGGGAAGACCTATATGAAGAAGCCGTTGGAGTTGTGGAATGCATTAACTTTACATGGAAAGACGGGATTATTGCCACCGGATGGGGGGACGAATTCGAAGATTCGAGTGAAGAACAAGCTTCAGGAAGAACTGGCCCGGTAATCGACATATGTGGGATGATATCATTTGAATAACTCCTCGAAAAAATAAACAGGGTGACAAAACAACCAGAGATTGACGAGGAAATGGGATTAATATTATTCCCTTCTTCAGTAAATCACATGACCAGATCAGGGAGACATTACCAGGTTCCAAGCTCACTACCAGTAAATGATAAAGGGAAGGGCGTTAAAAACCTTCCTATGATAGAGATGACCATCGAGGAGAGCAAGATCCTCGATCAACTGAAGAAAACTCAAGGTAACATCACTCTATGGGGTCTTTTCATGTCTTCCCAGCTGCACATAAATGCTTTAATCAAGATGCTCACTGGAACCACAGTTCCTCCTTATACCACACCAGAAGAAGTAGTAAATTTAATCGAATCTTTGACCTCTACTCGAATGTTATCATTTTCTGAAGAAGAAATCCCTAGAATTGGGTTGAATCACAATCATGCACTCAATATCTTCGTCGAAGTTATGCGAAAGGCCGTGCCACTCTCTCTTATCGATAACGGATCTGCCTTGAATGTCTGCCCACTAAGAACCTTCAAGTGTTTAGGCCTGAAAGAAAGCGACCTCACTCCAACCTCCGTCGCTGTACGTGCCTACGATAACACCCGTCGGAAGGTGATGGGATCCATAAAACTTGTAATAGGGGCTGTCCCTATAAACCCTGTCGTTGAATTCCATGTCATAGACATCCCAGCTTGTTTCAACCTATTTCTCGGACGACCCTGGATCCACAGTATCAAGGGTGTGTCTTCCTCACTCCATCAGAAATTGAAGTTCTTCACCGACGGGCGAGTCATCACCATTTTGGGTGACGACGAAAATGTTGAGGGTTCAAGCACCAACATTCCAATCCTTGAGATACAACACGGGTCAAATGATATGCTCATATCAGGATTCCGAGTTAAGCTACTCCTACTACCGACAGGGGACGATTTCGAAGAAAGGGTTTGCCCGGAATATGACCCTCATGGCAATGTCAATGTGATTCAGATGTTCAGAAACATGCACTTTTTGCCCGAACTGGGTCTAGGACAAAGACAATAAGAAATACTTGAGACGATTGAACTAAAGAAGGATTTTCCTCCCTGTGGTTTGGGGTATCAACCATCAGAACAAGAGCTCAGAATGATCCTCCAGTATCGATCAAAGAGGAGACTAGATCACGTCCAGACTATCCCAAGGGACTCCTTGAATGGACGATTCATTAAAGTGGGTGAGGACTTCTACTTTTGCGACTTTTCAGAACCATGGTATGACCATACAGACAAGAAGATGAAGCCTGTAATGGAGATCTTCTTCCAAGACAGCTACATAGGGGCCGAGAGTTCCCAAAACCATGTACAATCGCTCATCAAAGATACCGAAGAGACTAAGGAAAGTGACTCCGAATATTCCTTCAACTTACAGACACTGGGGCTGGCACTCTGCATGGTTCATTCAGGAACTACATCACTGCATCCATCCCACCTGATTTAAGCTACTGATACACCTTTCCTCAACTGGCATGCTGCGCCAGTTATACCTGCTAAAATCTCCCCTAATCCCAATATTTACCCCCTTTCTTCTTCTGTTGTTTATCCCTGTTCAAATGTAATCGAGTTCTCTTTTAATGAGGTTCTCAATGCTATTTTTCCTATCAATGAAATAAACGAAGATTTTGAGTATCTTGTTGTGCCTTACATTAACTGTTTGGATTCTAATCAAACTTTTGATGATGATGATTTTTCAAATAAACAATTCTTCACTTATCTAAATAAGGTTAATATTAAAAAACATAACCGCGTTCAAGTTAATGAAGAAGAGACTGTTGTTATTAACCTCAATTCTAGTAGCCAACTGCGCGAGATTAGGATAGGGGCTACCCTTGACGACATGAGCATGCACAACTCGAAGAATTGCTAAAGAAATTTGTAGATGTCTTCGCATGGTCCTATGATGATATGCCCGACATTGATCCTGAAATAGCTCAGTACGAGATCCCCACTCTCCCAGATTACAAGCCGGTTAAACAAAAATTGAGAAAGCTCCGTACCAAATGGTCGCTCAAGGTCAAAGAAGAGGTGTTCAAACAATTGAACGTGGGCTTCATTCATGTGATCGAATATCCCACATGGCTAGGCAACATAGTACCTGTGCCGAAATCAGGAGGGAAGGTTCGAATGTGTGTGGACTACCGAGATTTAAACAAAGCTTCTCCAAAGGATGATTATCCTCTACCCAATATCGACATGATCCTGGACAACACAGCAAGGCATGATATCAAGTCATTTGTCGACGGGTTAACCGGATACAACCAAATCAAGATGCACCCAGACCACCAATAAAAAACTGCATTCATCACCCCATGGGGAACCTTTTGCTACACCGTCATGCCATTTGGTCTCAAGAATGCTGGGGCTACCTACCAAAGGGCTTCCACAACCATCCTGCATGATCTGATTCACAAACAAGTTGAGGTTTATGTGTATGATATGATTATCAAGTCCAAAACTAGAGAAAGTCATGTTCCCGCTCTCCGGAAGTACTTCGAACGACTGCGATGGTATCAGATAAAGCTCAAGCCACAAAAATGTGTCTTCGGCGTTACAAAGGGAAACCTCTTGGGATTCATGGTCAGTGAGAAGGGGATAGAAGCAGATCCCGCAAAGTTAAAGGCAATACTTGAGATGCCACTGCCCCGAACAGAGAAAAAAGTTCAAGGTTTTCTTGATAAATTACAATATATCATCCGGTTCATCAGCCAGCTAACCTCCATTTGTGAACCTATCTTCAACCTCCTCCGAAAGGATTCAACCAAGGTTTGTAATGAGGCCTGCCAAGAAGCTTTTGAACGAATCAAATAATATCTGACCCAAACTCCAGTGCTCATGCCACCACAACCTGGTCTCCCTTTGCTCCTATACCTAACCATAACCCACACTGTAGCTGGGGCTTTGCTAGCACAATACCTTAAAGACTCTCGCAAAGAAAGAGCCATCTATTATGCTAGTCACAAATTGTCCGGGTACGAGGTCAACTGCACTGCTTTGGAAAAGGCGTGTGTCTCACTTATCTCGGTCACTCAAAAGTTACGACAATACATGCTTGCCTTCCCCATAAAACTTGTGTCCCGAATGGATCCCATTAAATACCTGCTTGACAAACCCGCCTTATTTAGTCGAATGACCCGATGGTTGATGCTCTTAATCGATTTCAATATCGTATATGTTACGCAGAAAGCTGTTAAAGGAAGTGCTATCTCTGACTACCTTACTGATTAACCCGTAGAAGAAGCAGATGTATGGATCTCCGAATTCCTAGATGAAAATATCCTCTGACCCACTTAAGATAACCTTCGATGGAAAATGTTCTTTGACGGCGCTGTCAATAAAAGGGATATGGCATTAGGATACTTCTGATCGCCCTTGATGACTCCCACACTCCCATCGTCGTTAAATTGGATTTCCCTTACAGCAACAACATGATGAAATACGAGGCATGCACAGTAGGCCTCAAAGTTGCTCTCAAGAAAGATATTCAATACCTTGATGTCTATGGGTATTATTCCCTCATCATCGATCAAGTGCTCAGAAAGTGGAAAGTCAAAGACAAAATGCTCCAACCCTTCCATGTCCACTTAGAAGAGTTAGCCTCCTGATTCTTACATATCGCCTTCCATTACCTACCTTGAGCAAAGAATAGCCTAGCCGATGATCTCTCTACCTTGGCCTCCATAGTCGACATGCCCGAAGGAATAACAATGACCCCCTTCCTAGTTCCAAAGCAAGACAAACCAACCCACTGTTATCATATTAAGCTTGTCTCCACCGAAGATCCCAAACTAGCCGATTGCTGGTACTATGATATCTGGTGCCTCCTCAAATATGGTAGGTATCCCGAGGGTTCCAACAAGAAAGAATGAACAACCCTCCGAAGACTGGACGCCCAGTACATCATCTGTCATAAATCTTTATTCAAGAGGAACTTCGATGGAACTCATCTACACTGTATCGCAGGGGCTGAGATTGAAAAGATAATGCAGAAGATCCACAGCGGGGAATGCGGGCCCCACATGAACGTTCACATGCTTGCTAAGAAGATCATCCGACAGGGCTACTACTAGACCACAATGGCCTAAGATTGCACTGCCTATGTCTAAAGATGCCTCAAATGCCAACAGTTCTCCAATCTTCAACACCTGCCTCCACGAGAATTATACAACATGACCTCTCCCTGGCTGTTCTCCACCTGGGGTGTCAACATCATAGGGAAGGTTACACCAAAGGATTCAAATGGACATGAGTTCATCCTAGTTTTCATTAATTACTTCACCAAATGGGTCGAAGCTAAGTCATACGCAGTATTGAATGCCAAGAAAGTGGCTAAATTCCTCGAGAAAAATATCATCTGCCGATATGGGGTCCTGCACGAGTTAGTGTCAGATAATGGGTTGCACTTCGAAGAAGAAGTCACAGAAGTAGTCAATGAGTACGAGATTCAGAGAAACAGATCTTCTCCCTATCGACCTCGGACCAATGGTGCAGTTGAAGCCGCCAATAAGAACATCAAAGCCATCATCAACAAGATTGTCAAAAGCTTTAGGGATTGGGCCGACCAAATCCCGTACACCCTCTGGGGCTATCGAACCTCAATTCGAACCTCTACTGGGGCTACCCCTTACTCTCTGATCTATGACATGGAAGTAGTCCTACCTATGGAACTGGAAATACCCTCGCTACACGTCATGCTCGAAAGCAAAGTTAGTGAAGAAGACTGTTGCCAAAGCTGTCTCGACGAGCTGACCCTCCTAGATGAAAGGAGATTGAAAGCTCTTTACCACATATAGGGGTACCATCGCCGAATAGCGCGATCATTCAATACGAGAGTCAAGGACCGCGATGTCCGGGAAGGGGATTTATCCCTCAAGGAGATAATAGAACCCATCTGGGACCCCAAAGGGAAATTCAAGCCCAATTGGAGTGGCACCTACATTGTGAAGAAAATATTATCCGACGGTGCCGCCATGCTCACTAACCTAGATTGGGAGGAGATGGATCGTCCAGTCAACCTGGACCGTCTCAAGAAATTCTACCCCTAGTCCGAAATCTCAGAGCGCTATGACTCTTCTCATCTCTCTTCTTTTCCAAAAAAAAGACCATTTTTTAAGAAAAGAAAAAAATTTCAAAAACCCCAAAGTTACGTAGGCAGCTCATACATCTTACAGGAGCACGACCCTTTTCTTTTTCACAAAATGTTATTCTTTTCTTACCTCCGAGAACGACAGTTCATTCTAACATATACTTGAACAAAAGGATTATGTATGCCTTAGCGATCGGTATAGATAATTCAAAATTACAAAATTCATCGAAAGGCACAACTGGATGATCGGAAACTTGCTTATTTCATTAATAAGAAATTACAGCACAGATTACATAAGAAAAGGAACAGATAACTCCCTTCCCCCTACAGCCATAAAAAGACAAATAAAATCCCCACATCCATTCCCTATTACACAAATAAACTCCCCAAGAGTCCTACCCACAGCTACTAGAGGAGCCCGCACCCTCATCATCTACATCCCGGGGTCCTCAAATTTCCCCTACCTGAATAGAGTGCCGTAAACACTCCATGAATCGATGAGCCAGAACCAGCTTTGAATAAACCACAAGACCCCTTTCCATGGTGTTAAATAAAACAAACCACCTTTGTCTAGTCTCCACTGCCAACATCTTTCTGACTACTCTCCTCTATAACCACCTCATATAATCCCTAGGGACATGCCAAACTCCCCCGACAGACTGAGAGGGACGGGTCGACGAATGTCGATTCTCCCATAGAGATCCAAGCAACAGATGCAAGCGCTCGGTCAAAACGTCTACCGAAAAGAAATATAGTGTCCGAGGTGGCACGACCTGTACCTAGCCAAATTGACGCAGATGCCGCCAAGGGAAATAAATAGAGGTCTGTCTGAGACCAACCAGTCGCATATATGAGTACTCTCCTAGCTCCAGAACAGGAAGCAACTGCCCCCACCAAGGCACTGACCAATATAGATTTCGTGCCCCGTTCTCCACAAATAAGTTTTTCCCAGCTCTCAATATCTAAGCCAACACTGAAGAAGTGACATGAAAAGAAGTTGGGTATAGCCGATAAAGGATACTCTGGAGGGGCCACCAAGCGGAGTCTTCAGAAAACCATATGAACAACATCACGGGGCTACCCCTCAGGAAGTCAGAACGACCTTCTGGCCAGGCATCCAGGCGATTCAGCATCTCCGCCAGTATCACCATCGAAGGATTACAATAGTATGACATCCATGAAGTAATGGCTGTAATTTGCGGGTCCACCAGCAGTTCCCCAGTCACCAACAACAATTTTAAAACCAGGCCGAGAGCAACGGCTCTAGCATAGCCAGCATCACCTTCTTCTCACAAATACATGGACTGCAGCACCACCAGGAGGGAGATTATTCCTCCAGTAACCAGTGATCTGGCCGCCGAAGGTGAAATATGAAGAAGCCCGGCCAACAAATCCCTGGGAGAACGGGAAAATTTAGGCAAAGCCGTAAAAACACTGAGATTTATACCCAACATGGCAAAAAATTCCTCGTAGGTAGGATAAACTTCATCCAACCCAAAGCGGAATACATGGTCTTCGGGGTACCAAAATTGTACCGCCACCATCAGCATGTTCCACTCAATAGGCCGATTGCGCCATAAGGAGACTCGATGCATGTTGAAAGCATCATAGTCGACATTATAAGAGCACATTATTTCCAAGGTTTCGAGGTAGTTAGCAAAATCAATACTACCAGGGAGAGGCATCTTGCAAGGCTAAGAGATAGTGGGTAAGTAAGTAAGAATGCAAAGGTGTGATGAAAACACTCCACCCTTTCCCCTTTTTA
This sequence comes from Sambucus nigra, assembly GCA_949130495.1. NCBI lineage: Eukaryota > Viridiplantae > Streptophyta > Magnoliopsida > Dipsacales > Adoxaceae > Sambucus > Sambucus nigra. The sequence goes on along the minus strand of OX422224.1, from coordinate 109,340,974 downwards.
TACTTGAGAAGCCTCACAAGAGACATAATCCCTACAGAAGTCAAAGGGAATCCTACCCCACAAGGTACCAAAGGCTGAAGAGGGTACCAATAAAAGCTTTGAATTGATGGGACTGTATTGAACTGCCGATATGCAGAACAGGGTGCTTGCCGATCGACAACCCCCCATTTTTAAAAATTTTCCTTTTTTCCTCTTTTGTCAAAATCAGAAAACTAAACAAAAAAATTGATATTCTCAACAGAATTTCAAAATCCCTTTTCCTCCTTATATAATTTCTCCTTTTAATTAAAAACTTTCCTTCAAAAAATTCCAAAAATACTCCTTTTTACGGTCTCAACAGCAAAGTAAAAAGCGCATGTGCATGCATTCATTCATCATTAATAAAAAAAATAATAAAAAACTCCATTTCATTCCATCTATCTGTTTTCTGTGTTACATCAATTTTGCAGAAAATAAAAGAAAAAGCAAAAACAACGGGACTCAGCCCGAACCCACATTCTCTCTCTCTCTCACTAAGAGCTTCCACCCCTGCGATGTGCTCTCTTTCCCCTACGGCGAGACGAAGCACCACCACTACCCAAGCCAGAGTCCTCTCCGAACGAAGCAGATGGCACCAAGTAAGAAGGAACAGGAACTGCATCCCGAATATGGGCAGTCGCCGAAGATATCCAGTCTCTAATGTCTCTTAGCCAGGTGGTTGACACTCGGACTTGCTGCAAGAAAAAGGCAAAATGAGTATCAAAGTAGAGATGACCAAAACAGAAAAGAAAGAAAGAGAAGAACATAAAGGTATATCGAAGGTCAGAGGACCTCCTCTGTCAAACCCAACTCCTCCAGATCCATCGAATAAAGACGATGCAGCATATGAACCATCCCTCCACCAGCCCGCCGAATGTTGTACGAAGGAGTATACAACCACACAAAAGGAACTTCTGAAGTCGCAGCCGCCGCAGATGCCGTCGGACCTCCACCACTGTGGGAAGATCCCACCGCCCGACTCGAACACGCAGGAGGGAAGGGAAGGGCATCATATATGCTGGACGCCATCAACCAGATCGTCACAAAGTGCATATAGTCATACGGCACAGCCGTATCAGTGTACAATAAGTAGGACTCACCGATTATCATCGCGATCCTCGCATCCTCCGACAGCAGTCGCTCCTACCTCATAGACGTAGGAGGCTGCGCAGGTGGCACCACCACCTCCTCCTCAGCAATTTGACGAACCACCCTCTCCCCGAGATACTAGGAATGGACGAACTCATGCACCAGCAAATGCCTCATCGACGCATTCACACCAATCGTCCCCACATCCTGAATGACTGTCCCCCAGGGATAAAAGGTCACCTGAAAATATCCAAGCAGGCATAAATCAATACAAGATCAGAAGGTGCAAAAACCAATACTGAAATGGAAAGAGTTTACCCTACCACTGGTCAGGTCATTCAAGACTTGATGCACCGCCTCGAGAGAGAGAGATCCCTTCGACTGCCGATTGGCCTTACGCCATCGATACAACCGACAGGAGTCCCCAATAGTGTCGTCCTTCAGAGCGATCAGTGGGGTATTGCACCCAATCACCTCATAAAACCACGTCTGTCAAAGATAAGAATTCACAAACAAAAATAGACGCATAAGGAAAATGCGAATGCATGAAAGGAAAATGCGAATGCATGAAAAGAAATGTGCAAACTAAAGAATACCTCAAGAAGGTACGTGGCTCTCGTAAAAGTTTGTTGGAAGCACCAGCTGAATGCATCCCGAGAAGAGTAAAGGGTCGCCAAAGTCAGACTCCCTCAATCATAAAAAGTAATGTTCGAAAACATCCTCAGATACGACAAGAACCACAAATGGACGACATCGCCGCTCGACGCCACCATGAAACCTCCCAACACCATCAAAATAAATAATCGGGACATCTGTCTCACTTGGAGACCGTCCTCCACATCAATGACCCTGCTTAACAGAACATCCTTCAGCAGGGACAACCGGATACAATCCTCATAAACTATCCTCCCTACATCACCAAGTGTCGTACGCACTGCCTACGATCTCACCCGTAAAGAGCGATCCACCTCTATCTGCTCTCCATCACAATCCATCCCCAACAGTTGCTGCACGTCTATGGGAGTCACAGACATCTCCTCGAAGCCAAAATGGAAAGTGTGGGTAGTATCCCACCAGCTCCTCCCCAAAGCGCACAGAACCGCTGTCGAGCGAGGCGTCTCATCCAGAGCAGAAGCCAACCTCCCAAAACCCGCTGATGATATCACCCAATGCACCACTGGTGGGAGATGCTCCCAGACATCCCTGAGCCCCATTGTCCCGCGGGCGCGCATGTTCTTCAAGGAAATATTAGACTAGAAAAAAGGGAAAAAAATCTCCTCACAAGTCAAGAAAGAAAGAAAAATCACCAAAAAGAAAGGAATGCCAAAGGTCGGGTTACTTACATAACCGCCGGGATTCACTCTTGAAGAGAGATGATGTGATGGCTCCCATAGCAAAGTCCGCTCATCTGTAATAGGATCAAACGCATCAAAGAAGTTCTCACTCCCCAAAGCAAGAGGCACCCTGACCCTCCACTCCAGATTCGCCCAGTCATTAATGGTCAACCACTCCCTGTGGACTGCAGTGCTCACAAAACGGACCTTTATTGAAGATCGGAATGCCAGAACAATTTTCAAAGGAATCGTAGAAAGAGAGAAAGCAAAGAAGCTGTGAAAAAATGAAGGGATCTCCCCCTTTATATAGGATGCCAAGCGCCATGCCGATCGGCACTGACCCCAACCATACCGATCGACACTGACTCCTTACCTTCCCGAGGTAGTCTAAAAGTCTGTGCCACAGCCGAGTGTCACCCCTCATACCATGCCGACCGGCACCCCCCTTAAATTTCATACAGAAATTCCTAGAAAATACTAGAAAGCCCCAAAAAATCCTCAGAAAATCCCTAAAAATCCCAGAAAAGATTCAAAACATTTTCACTAGGAAAATTTCCCATTCCCTCGAGTGGAACCCCTCTTTACCAGCAAAATCCTCAAAAACCAAGTGAATCTCCTCCTGGTAAAGCCCCGGAGGATCTCTAAGGATCGTCTGATCGCTTCCCCAGCAAAGTTTTTTACAACACCAAAATTGATTGTTCCCCCTGCGAGGTCTCCTAAAGAAACAAAACCTTCCCCAGCTATCAGATCCCCAGCTCAGATCAAAATCACAAAGCACTTTCTCCAGCAGAATCAAAATCCAAACCTTATCCACTCTTAGGTCAGAAATTGACCTCGGTCTTGGATCGTCACCTGAGTTAGGTCATAAATGGCCTCGGTCCTCTGTTGTCACCACTGTTAGGTCAGAATTGACCTCGGTCTTATATCGTCACCTGAGTTAGGTTAGAAATGAACTCGGTCCTCGGTCGTCACCACTCTCAGGTCAAAATTGACCTCGGTCTTGGATCGCCACCTGAGTTACGTCAGAATTGACCTCGGTCCTAGGTCGTCACCACTCTTAGGTCAAAATTGACCACGGTCTTGGATCGTCACCTGAGTTAGGTCAGAAATGACATCGGTCCTCAGTCGTCACCACTCTTAGGTAAGAATTGACCTCGGTCTTGGATAGTCACCTGAGTTAGGTAAAAATTGCCCTCGATCCTCGGTCATCACCACTCTTAGGTCAAAATTGACCTCGGTCATGGATCGTTACCTGAGTTAGGTCATAAATAACCTCGCTCCTCGATCATCACCACTCTTAGGTCAGAATTGACCTCGGTCTTGGATTATCACCTGAGTTAGGTCAGAATTGACTCCGATCCTCGGTTATCACCACTCTTAGGTCAGAATTGACCTCGGTCTTGGATCATCACCTGATTTAGGTTAGAAATGACCTCTATCCTCGGTCGTCACTACTCTTAGATGAGAATTGACCTCGATTATTAGATCTTCACCCTAAGCCCGTAAAATTATCTTTAAACCGCAGAATCGATCACCCTCATCACTTAAGCCTGCAGATTTGGCTTTAACCCACATAATTGGTCATCTCCCCAGCACACCCCCCAAGTCCTCAGAATCGGTCTCAACCCTTAGAATCGGTCATACTCCATCAAAAGCTTCATATGGTGTCTATTTGACGATTATCATTTATTCCAAACTCACCCATCGAGGGGCTCTGTAGTCACCCCATTCTGTTACGGCTAACTCTCCTTAGGTCCCTGGTACCTCCCTTCATCACTACAAACCCAGGTCATACCCCGAGTGCTGACTTAGAAGCCATCGAACACTCCCAGTCTCCGTTTGACCAAAATTCAAACTCTTCAGCTCGACCAAAGCTGAATGAATATTCAAAGGGCACTGGAATCCCTTTCCATCAGTTCATCCCGTGCGCGATCCCGACTTACCATGCGGATGAACGATCCGTTTGCGTCCGAAACTTGACCCAAAGGCCACCGTGCGCTCTCGAGCTCTGTTTAACCTAAGTCAACTATTCAGCTTGACTGGTGATGAATGAATCTTCTAAGGGCACTAAAATCCATTTCCAACGGTCCATCCCATGTGCTATTCTGACTTACCATGCGAACGAACGATCCGTTTGACTCCAAGAGGTCACCGAACGCTTTCAGGACCCGGTTGACCAAGGTCAACTTCCCAAACCAGGTCAAACTCTTTGAAATGTCAAAGTACATATCCTAACCTTTCAAATAGTCCGCCCCATCCACAATTCGGACTTACCATGAGGATGAACGATCCATTTGCGTCCGAATGATTTCCCATCCAATGGATCGACAAACGAATCTGAGCCATATTTGACCCAAAGTCAACTCCAAAACCCTGGAGCGGTCCAAAGGACTTCCAAAGGTATCTAAATTATCTTTCCATTGGTGTACCCCATGCACAATTCTGACCAACGGTTTTCCTTCGACAGCTAATTTTCAGAAAAGTCCTCAAACACACTACCAAATGGTAGTTTCCAGACCCTGCCTATCGGCAAGTGCCGATGGTCAGGACCAGGTCTATGCCGATCGAAAGTGACTTGGGCCTATAAAAAGAGGCCTTCATCTCATTTTCAAGGGAGCCCAAAATCTGATAACAATTACTCTCAGCGAATCCCAAAAACCTCTAAAAGACAGTGCGATTTTAACATCCAAATCCCTTTCTAACTTCCACTTTTCATCACCATTTTCATCAAACTTGGTGAATTATCCACTCTCCATCATCATCCAAGCGCAAGGTCTACTCTCCAACATTCAAGATCAAGCTCAAGGTCTTCAAGAAGGTCCAACTTTCTCAACTTTATCTTCAAATTCTCTTAAATTCGCATTAACTTATTTTATTACTTAACACTTTTTATTATCTCATCTCACACATCCTAATAAACTTTTTATTTAGTATTATTTCACATCTCTTATTTTTATATAAATAAAACCAAAAAAAAACTAGAAAAAGAGGTTTTTCTCATAAATTCCAAATAGGGATTCTCATACTTTTCTCACACTTTTCTCAAAACAAAAACATTTTTTCTGCACACACACACACACACACTCACAAATAAGAGATCCCCCATTTGGATTCATGGTATAAACCCCAACCCTCGTTTTGTATGCAAACTACGTGGACTTTGATGCCTTTATAGGCTACGAAGGCATCTCGGGATAAAACCCGAGACTCGAGTCTTATTCTCACTTTCTCCCTCATTTTCTATCTTCTATAAATCCAATTTTATTTTATTCTATATACTTATTCTTAGTGACATATTACTCCATATGCATTATCGTTTCATGATACCAGTTGAGGATTCCTATACCCACTATATATATACACATGCACACATATCACGAGGAAAATAAAAAAGGGAAAATAGCAAATATCCATGAGAGACCGAAAGGGCGGAATGGGTGCCTAACACCTTCCTATTTCGTAACTTAGCCTCCGAACCCTTCTCAAATTATTTTGGTTTCATATGCATGAGTATGTATTTGGATGCCATCCTTCGTGATGGCTTCCCCTTTTTCTTTTGTCTATTTTGAGTAAAATAGACTGGCGACTATAAATCTCTCTATATTTTTACACCTCATCTCAAACGAAGTCGATCGAAGAGCTCCCAAGAGGGATGCACGGGACCCAGGGATCTTTTCCTTCACTCGCTCGCCTGCAGGCGAGGATCGGGGATGGACACAATGACTATGTAAGTATTTATGACTCTTGGTATTCCCCTCCTTTTTTCTTAGCGATATTTCCTTTTTTCTTGAACTTGACAAAGGTTTTTCTTTTACTTTTCTCCTTTGATAGTCTGATGTTTCTATGTCGACCATGCGTGCTCGAGGGATGATGTGGCTTAAGGATGTTTGGGAGAACCTTCCATCTGTGGTGCGTTGGATGGTGTCATCATCCAATTTTGGGAGACTGGTGTCTGCTCTGTATGTGATGCCTTGTTCTACGACCGTTCTCTATGCTCCGTGGGAGAGGTGGTGGGACACCACTCACACCTTTCATTTCGATTTTGGGGAGATGACGGTGACTCCCATAGACATGAAGCAGCTGCTAGGGATGGGTTATGAGGGGGTGAAGATTGAGGTGGATAGGACCTGAGGGTGACCCTAGAGGCAATGACAATGACATTGGGTGATGTGGAGAGGGTGATCTTTGGGGACTCTCTTTATTTTTCTCTTTTGAGGGAGTTATTACTATGGACAAGGATTGATGAGAGTGACTCATGGAAGGTGCGACAGATGTCTCGTCTATTCATTTTGCTAGTGTTGGGGGGTTTTCTGGTGGCGACGTCGTGCATTTGTGGGTTTTTCCATTTTAGGGTGTTTTCAGACATCCGATTTTTCCATTGATGCATCCAGCCGGTGTTTTTGGCGAATTTTTACTGGAGCCTCGCATCTTCTTGAGGTATTCTTCATTTTTCGTATTTTCCTTTATGCATTCACATTTTTCTTTATGCGTTTTATTCTTAATTTCTTAATTTTTGGCATTTTGTAGACGTGGTTCCATGAGGTGATTGGGTTTAACACCCAATTTATAGATTTGAAGGGTGAGTCTGTTGGGGACTTCTATCGTATTTATCAGTGGAAGAAGTCCAATTGGCAATCGAAGAAGTCCCTTTCTCTGGGGACGACGCGTCAAGTCTCGAATGGCCTGATGAGTGAGCGGTTAAGTCCCCCTTTTTTCTTGAAACTGTCTTTCCATTGATGGTCTTTTATTTTATATTGATGTTTGGTTCTTGCTGGGAAATTGTAGGTGACCTTCTATCCATGGGGAACATCTATCTAGCATACGAGGATGACTGGGGGACATGCGAAAATGCGACGTCTGCTGGTGCATGAGTCTGGCTACTCTTGGTACCTCGCGAAAATAGTAGTTCAACAGATTGTGGAGGATGAGGTCTCGGTGCCACTGACGAAGCCCCCAGTGTATATGAGGCGAGTGTGGGAGATGTTGGACGATGCACGGGTAGCTGTGATAATGAGTGAGCCTTACTCTTCATATACCGACACGACGGTGATGTATGATTATATGGACTTTGTGTTAAGATGGTTGATGCCACCCAACATGTATGATTTGATGCCTCTTCCTCATGTGGGCTCGAATCGAAAGGGAGGGGGGTCCTCCCACAGTGCAGGCGGTGTGATGACATCAGTGGTGGCAACGACTTTGGAGGCTCCCTTTGTATGGATATTCTCGCTCGATTACAACATCTGTAGGGATGATGGAGGGTCGATGCGTATGTTGCACCGTCCTATCACGATGGACCCGGAGGAGTTAGGCTTGACAGAGGAGGTCCTTCGACCTGAGGTATACTTTTTATATCTTTGTCTTTTGATTTCCTAATTTCTTCTTTTGCCTCAGACTGACTAATTTTCTCTTTTCTTTTGCAGTACATTCGGGTCTCCACCACTCGCCTGAGGGAAATTAGGTATTGAATATCTTCGATGACTACCCATATTAAGGATGCGATTCCAGTTCCTTCTTTTTTATGTACTTCATTTGAGAAAGGGTCTGGCTCGGGGAGTGGTGGCACGTCATCCCATCGTAGAGGAAAGAGAGAGTGTCGCAAGTAAGGAGGATCCTATAGTGAGATAAGGAAAAGAGAGAGAAACAAGAGAGAGAGAGAGAGAGAGAGAGAGAGAGAGAGAGAGAGAGAGAGAGATTATAGGTGTATTCGAACTGAGTCCCGTTGTATTTCCTTGTCATTCCTGCAAAACTAATGTAACACAACAAACATCTATGCAAATAAAATGAAGTTTTTGTTAATTTCTTTTTTAGTGACTGATGCACATGCTTTTTTTTACTTTTTTGCTGAGACTGTAAAAGAATTAAAAATGATTTTGAGAAAGGTTTTATTTTAAAATAGGATAAGTAAAAACATAAGGAGAAGGAAATTCGGAATTCCCTTAAGATAAAAAATAATTTTATTAGTTTTTTTTTTATTTTGACAAAAGAGGAAAAAGGGAATCCCAAAAATAGGGGGTTATCGATCGGTGTGATCCCTGTCTTGCCTATCGTCATATCATTCCATCCCAATCAACCCAAGGCTTTGATTTCACTTTCTTCACTTTCTCGATACTTGGTGGGGTAAGTTATCCTTTGATTTCTGCAGGGTTTCTTGTCTTTTCTTGAGAGTTTTCAAGTATAAATAGGGGCGTGGATGGAGCTTTTCTTCACACTTCGACATTCCTTTTCTTTTACATCCTTCTTTGCTCATTTTCTTCTACTTTTGTGATGTATCTCTCCCTGGTACTGTTGAGTTTGCGAACTACCTTGAAACTTTGGAAGCAATGTGTTCCTACAACGTTGACTATGATGCTTTCAACATGCGCTGAATCTCTTTGTGGAGCAACCGACCCATAGAGTGGAATATTGGTTCATGGATCACGGGTTAGAATACCATGTCTTTCTATTTGGGTTGGAAGAAGTCTGTCAGACCTATGAAGAGTTATGTTGGGGATAAATCCCAGTGTTGCAGTGGCTATGCCTGAGTTTTTTCGGTCCCCTAGGGAGCTGTTGGTGGGACTTCTCCACATTTTACCTTCGGTATACATGTCATTAGTCATAGGAAGAATGATTTCTCTTCTTGCGGTTTTGCATTCTGTGAATTTGTGGGATGTCGATGATACTGGTCACGATGGGGGGCATCATTCCGGTCCTGGTTTCAAAGCTCCTGTTAGTAACTGGGGAGGTACTAGTTGACCCCCAACTTCTAGCTATTATTTCTTAGATGTCGTATCGTCGCAATCCTATAGCGGTGATACTGGCGGAGACTTTGAATGGTCTGGATGCCTAGCAAAATGGTCATTCCGACGTTCTGAGGGGTAGCCCTATAATGTTGCTCATATGGTTGTCGAAGAGGTTCCATATCGTGGTCCCACCTGAGTATCCATTATCGGTGGTGCCAAACTTCTTCTCACGCTATTTCATCAGTGTAGGTCTGGATATCGGGAGCTGGGGAAATTGGTTCGTGGAGAATGGGGCTCAGGGCTTTCGATGGTCAGTGCCTTGTTGGGGGGAGATATTGCCCATTTTGGAACTCGGAGATTACCAATATGTTCGGTTAGTAGGACTCTAACAGATCTCTTTCTACATTCCCTAGCAGCTGATGAGATAATTTGGTTGGAAATAAATTTTTCAACCTCGGACAGTGAACTTCTTTCTTGTGGAGGACCTGACAGAGAGTATACGCATGTGGATTGGTTCTTTATAGGAGAATCATCATCCCTCGACCCATCTTTCTCAGTCAGTTGGGTTGGTCTGGCATGTCTCAGGGGACTACATGAAGTGGTTGTGTAAAAAGGTAGTTCCCAAGATGCTGGCTGTGGAGACTGGGCAAAGTTGGCTTGCCATAACTAACACCATGGAGGGAGGTGTTTTGGTTTTTCCCAATCTAGTTCGGGATTATATCTCTATAGAATGTCTGCGGCATCCCATTTAGGTGGGGGAAGTTGGGGGACCCCTAAATTTGGGAGATGATGGGGCGGGTTCCTCTGGCAGTTGTGGGTAGGATGTCTGAAGATTTTATAATGAGTGTGGTTTTGTGTTTGGAAATAATTTGAGGGTTATTTGGGGATTAATCGGACTTTCTTTTATTTTGGTTTAAGGAAGGTAGGAGTAGGCTTGACAAGGGAAGTCGTTTGACTCCATATGCCTATGCAATCGGAATGAAATTTTGAATAATGAAATGAAGGAGTATTTGATTATCTAGTTGTGACTCTTGATGAGTTTTTTATTTGAATTATATATACCAATCACTAAGGCACACATAATCCTTTTGTTCATGTATATGTCAAAATGAACTATCGTTCTCAAGGATAAGAAAAGACTAACATTTAAAAAAAAATAAAGGGGTTGTTCTCATGTAAACGGATGAGATGACTACGTACCTTTGAGGGTTTTGAAAATTTTTGAAATTCTTTTTTGAAAGAAAAAGTTTTTTTAGAGGATCAGTCCCCACATAGTTCTAGGTAAAGGGAAATGAAGATCTTTTTTTAGAATAGAAGGAAGATGAGAAGAGTCGTAGCGCACTGAGATTTCGAAATAGAGGTAGAATTTCTTGAGACGGTATACGTTGATTGGATGTGCCATTTCTTCTCCATCAAGGTCGGTGACCATAGTGGCACCGCCTGATAGGATCTTCTTCATGATGTAAGGGATGCTCCAATTGGGCTTGAATTTCTCTCTGGGGTCCCAATGAGATTTATTATCTTTTTAGGGATACATCCCCTTCTAGGAATCCATGGTCCTTGAATATCTTGTTGAATGATCGCGCCATATGACGATGGTACCCTTGTATATGATATAGAGCTTTCAGCCTCCTATCGTCCAAGAGGGACAACTCATCGAGAAGGCTTTGATGCCAATCTTCCTTGCTGACTTTACTTTCTAATATGATGCATAAGGAAGGATTTATAGCTCAATGGATAGGACTGCTTCCATAGCATAGACTAGAGAGTAAGGGGTAGCCCTATTAGAGGTTCGAACAGAAGTACTGTAGCCCCAGAGGTCATAAGGGATCCTGTCGACCCAATCTCGATAAATCTTGATCATATCATTGATGAAGGCTTTGATATTCTTATTGGCTTATTTGATTACCCCATTAGTTTGAGGTCGGTATGGAGAAGATTTATGTATTTGAATCCCATATTCATCGACCACTTATGTAACTTCTACCTTGAAGTGTAACCCATTGTCGGACACCAACTCGTACGGGACCCCATATCGACATATGATATTTTTCTTAATGAACTTAACCACTTACTTGGCATTCAGGACTACATATGACTCAGCTTCGACCCATTCAGTGAAGTAGTCAATGGAGACAAGGATAAACTCCTGCCCATTGAAAGCTTTAGGTGTAACTTTCCTGATGATATTGATACCCCATGTGGAGAACGACCAGGGAAAAGTCATGATGTACAATTCCCACGGAGGCGAGTGTTGTAGGTTGGAAAAATGCTGGCATTTGAGGCATATTTGAACTTAGGATGTGCAATCCTAAACCATGGTAGTCAAATAGTAACCTTATCGGATGATGTTCTTGGCGAGCATATGGACATTCATGTGGGATCCACATTCCCCACTGTGGATTTGCTACATCATTTCTTCAATGTCAGCCCCTGCGATGTAGTGTAAATAGGTTCCATCGTAGTTTCTTTGATTGACAATATACTGGGCAGCCAGCCTGTGGAGGGTTACTCGGCATTTCTTGTCAGAACCATGGGGATACCCACCATACTTAAGGAGGAACCAAATATAATAGTACATGTAATTGGTTATCTCGGAATCTTCCTCTGTGATGAGATCAATGTGGTAGCAGTGGGTTGGTTTATCTTTATTTTGGACAAAGAAAGGGGCCATGGTTATTCCCTCGGGCATGTCAATCATGAGGCTAAGGTATTAAGGGCATCGACTAAGTTATTCTTTGCTCGAGGTAGGTAGTGGAAGGTGATTTCTTGGAATTGGGAAGCTAGCTCTTATAAGTGCACATGGAAGGGTAAGAGTTTCTCATCCTTATATTTCCATCTTCTAAGTACTTGACCTATAATGAGGGCTAAATACCTATAGACATCGAGGTATTGAATTACTTTCTTAAGGGAAACTTTGAGTTCTACCGTGTATGCCTTATATTCAATCATGTTATTGGTACAAGGAAAATTCATCTTGATGGCAATGGGAGTGTGAGAGTCATGAGGGGAAATTAGGAGTACCCCAATTCCATACCCTTTCTTGTTGGCAACGTCGTTAAAGAACATTTTCCATCGAAGATCTTATTGAGATATATAGAGGATATTCTCATATGGGAATTCGAAAATCCAGACATCAGCTTCTTCTATAGGGTAGTCAGCAAGGTAATCAGAGATGGATCTTCCTTTATGGATTTTTGTGTAACATATACGATATCAAACTCGTCTAAAAGCATCAACCAACGGTCCATTCGACTAGACAAAGAAGTTTTCTTGAGTAAGTTCTTGATAGGATTCATTCAGGATACAGGTTTGATAGGAAAAAGCGAGCATGTAGTGACGTAGATTTTGGGTGACCGAGATAAGGGCAACACATGCCTTTCTAAGGTTGTGTAGTTAACTTCGTCCCTGGATAACTTGCGACTGGCATAGTAGATGGATCTCTTTTTGTACATTTCTTTAAGGTGTTGGTCTAGCAAAGCCCCAAATGCGGTATCTGTTACGGTTAGGTAAAGGAGTGGGGGAAGACCATGTTGTTGTGGCATGAGTACCGGAGGTTGGGTTAGGTATTGCTTTATTCATTCAAAGACTTATTATCAAGATTCACTCCAACCTTCGGTCGAATACTTTCGAAAGAGTTTGAAGATGGGCTCACATATGGAAGTCAGCTTGTCGATGAACCGATTGATATATGACGCGACTGAAAATGTGTCTCAGAAATGCGTTCACTCTAGGATCAAGTGTAAGCCTGTTGCTCAAGTAATAATCCGACAAGTTGGGTATCGATCCTCAGGGAAAAAGGATAACGAAGTTGTGATGACGGAAAAGATGGAGGAATCCTAACCTTGACTCTAAAAAATAAAGGGAAAATGATTTGTTTTTGGGAATGATTACAACTAAATGCAAAGATGAAATTATGAAAAATGCAACTACACTAAGTTACCTAAAATATGAATAAAAATTGATTTTGAAACTTTTTACAAAGTGATGGGAAAAACTAGGACGGGAATACAATCCCCCAACCCTAGTTTAGTGCAGTGGTAATATTAATCATAAATTTATTTGATTGATCTGACCTGAAATTTTGTACTCCCAAGCATTATGTATACAAGGTTCAAGCCCACGTCATACCTAATCTGAGGATGAGTAAATCAGTATCACGATAGTGACACTCAAACTGCACTCTAAATCATCACGAGTACCCAGAGGCAAACGTGATATAATGATCTACAATTATTGTGTCATTATGCAATACGATCATAGTCAATCAATAAATTCATCAGATTAATTTTATACACATACACTAACACCTCAGGTTGGGTTCATGTACCCCGACCTTGGTAAATCTAGCCTAACATGTTGAATTTAATGAAAACAATAATTGATGTGCAGGAATTCATGATTAATCTAAGAAAAATGATAATTAGATGTAGAAACGAATTAGAAATAAAAATTACGCACTAAAATTACCCAAACAATAAGTGCAACAATGAATGAAACCGATAATCACAAAAATTACTGGATCAATCTTCAATTCTTGAATTAAAATGCAATTCTTAGCTAAAACTAGGGTTTTTGGAAAAGAAGCAGGAAACCCTACTAATTCTTCGTGTTAAGAATGATAATAAAATGGGTTTATATAACCTACAAGACTACCCGAATTTTTAGCAGCACTAGGACTCTATATTAGAGGAAAATTAGAAAATTAAAACTACGACAAGCAGACCGGTTCTTTTAATTTTTGGGCGGACCGGTCCCATGGCGGACCGGTTCTTTTTATTTTTGCCTTCTTCGGTTTGCTTGTGATCCGGGGTCTTCTGGAGTTTGGAAAAGCGGACCGGTCCGGGGTAGGGGCAGACCGGTCCCAGGGCGGACCGGTTCTTTTAATTTTTGGGCAGACCGGTCCCAGGGTTTGACAGCTTTTTTTCTTGGATTTTTTCTCAACTTCAAATTGGCATAACTTCTTCACCGTAGATCGGATTGAGGTAACGTTTTTTCCAGTGTTCTTATAATTGAAATCTCTTCAAATTTCCAGTTGGCCCCACCTCCGCACTAAGGCTGAAAAATTACGAAAATGCCCTTCAACTTCCCGATTCTTGGTTTCTTTCACTATTTTGAGTTCTCTTTTCCATCTTTCTTGCATAAAATACCTGTAAAACACATAAGAGATACACAAAATATGAAATACTTTCCAAATAGGGTTAGTATCATAGATATGAGACAAATCCAAGCTATTTACACCGCATGGGATCATAAAAATACCGAAATTAAGGGGATAAATGTGAGGAATTTATGCCTAATCAAACCCCCCCTAACTTAGAACTTTGCGCGTCCTGAGTAGTGTAAAAGAATTATAGTAAGGCTTAACTCTTGAAAATCACATTTTATTGGGATAGAATACCTTTTTCGCGGGCAAGCGATTGCATTTAGCGTATGCAACAAGCCTTTAAACCCCTAGGTCACCCTAGTAGGACGAGTTGTGTCTCATGAGGGTTTGCAGTGAATATACCCACAAAATTCGTTATTGACACAAAGAAAATTCAAAATATGCAAAAATTGAGCAATTCAAACTTTTCCAGAAAATAGTCATCATAAAGTCATATGTACAAGTCTCAAATCATTGTGCGTGTGTGCGTAGCCGAAAATATAACCGCCAATTTCCACCGATTGATCATTACGTTACTTATCTGAAAATTCTTTTTGATTTAAAGTTCTCACGAAATTCTCTCACAAACGAATCTCTCGAATTATGGCTATTATCTCGGTATGCGTGATATAAAGAGTAAATATAATGGATACAAAGTCACGCATACAAGTAGAATGATCGAAATTTTAGAATGATAGGATCTCATCAATGGGTTACGGTTTTAAAAACGGGAACATTGCCTCTTTTTCGCGCATTCAATCTCTTATATTGTCTTTTGGTGTATTAGCTCTCCATGTGGTAACCAATTTCGCAATTTAGACTCGGTTAGAACTTTTTTGGTTTTTTAAGGTATATGGGGTAAAATGACAATTGTCGGGAAGGTTGGAATTGGAAAAGTCATTAATGAGGTCCATTTGTGCTTTTTCCAGGCTATTGTCCATTTTTTTTCTTCTTTTTCTCTATTTTTTTTTTCTTTTCATTTCTTTTCTTTTCTTGCTATTTTTGTTGAGCATATTTATTTTTTTCTTGCCCCTTTTTATGCACTTTCCGGACTTAAATTCTCTCATTTTTCACAATTCCGACTATTTGGGGTTTTCGAGTTATCAAACAAAAGGGACAATTTGTTTGGCTCAAATTGGGTTACAAAAGGGGTAATTTTTCGCTACTTTTTCTGGCCAATATTTTTGGGTGACAAACGAGGGCCTACTTCATTGCCCAAAATGCCAATTATGTTACCATATGCGCTTCGAGATGAATTTAAGTTAAGAGATCAATTTGGCACGTTTTTCAAAGCAATATTACACTCATTTTTCAAAACTGATCAAAATGAAAGGATTGAGATCCTTGACAACTTTTTAGGCGCTGAAAAGAACTTTGAGTTAACAATTAACTCGGATTGATTTAAAAACTCGCAAAAAGTGATAGTCTCGAATCTCACCGGGTTTGTTAATCTCCACACTTATTTGTTAAGTCGTCAATTTTCGCTCAATTTACATCTTTGGTCAATTTTGGCTTTGTGTACGTTGAATTTTACAACTTGAGACTTCAATTCGACTTTTAATGATATTTTTGAAAAATTTGAATTCCAATTTTTATTTATTTTGAACAAAAATATTTTTGGGTTTTTCAAAATTTTATGAATTTTTTGGAAATTTCTGGGCATTTTTGAAAATTTGTGAAGTTTTAGAAATACGCACTTGTGACCCCCCCCCCCCCCAACTTAGACTTTTGCATTGTCCTCAAGCAAAAAGGACAAAAATCTAACTCAAGGCGAATGAAAAGTGCGGAAAAATAAAACAAACAAATATTAAAATGCAACAAGACACTATATGACACTCATGCATGACTCAAAAATACAACAATAATCACCCCATACGCGTTGGGGGTGCGACGACCTCTCATCTCTCCACAAACTCACCCGACCCCACTCACGGGGTTTGATGTTCTCCTTGTCTCTCCCGTCCTAGGATTATAAGCTAACAATCGGAACAAGTTGGGACCTCGCCCATAGATAAAGGATAGACCGGGAGACTCATCGTGACTAACTAGAAAGGGATCCTCGTGATGCTGGCTCAAGGTGTGATATGCGTGCATTGACTCGGAGGTAACACCTAGGTTTTGTTCAATTTTTAAGATGCATGGGTCGGTCTCTAAGTCAGATGAACCACAACTTTTCTCCTCACTTTCCTTTGGGGCCTCTAGTGTTGTGGGTGGATTGTCACAACGAAGGAATTCATCAATTTTTGCTTTCAATTCACTTTCGTCTAAGTGACTACATGAATCCAATAGGGATTGGCCTTCAATAGTAATACTTTCATCCACCTGCCCGAATTCTCTTTCAAAATCTTCCATGCCCATGTCTCCTAGTTCTCTCTCTCGAGTTGTGCCTACGTCCTCTCTTACTTGCTCGATCACCAACTCCACCAGTTTTCTATCTTCTAACCCCTCTCTCTCTCTCTTTCAATTGCGGTCACTACACACCTCTCCCCCACTTTTCTCTCATTGTCACAACTACCACTATTACTTGATGAAATAGGGCACACCCCTAATGGCTCTCTCTTATGGGAACCCTCATTCTCATGGCTCGACACTAAGCAGGACCCTAGGGCATCTCCACAATCATTTTCCTCAAAGTACTCCCCTACGATCTCATCTATGAAGCTCACCGCGTGAAGGTCATCTTCTTCCCCCGTATGTTGGGCGACATGGAAGATGTTGGTCTATAAGGTCATGTTCCCAAAGGTGAGTTGCATTCTCCCATTCCGAGTATTGATGATTGCGTTAGCCGTAGATAAGAAAGGGCGCCCAAGGATGATGGGATCATGGTTTCTCGAGTTAAAGGAGGGCTCCGGGTCCCAAATGACAAAGTCTACCAGGAAGTAGAAAGTGTCAATTTGGACGATCACGTCCTCGACTATGCCTCTTGGGATCTTCACGGTTCAATCCGCTAATTGGAGAGTGACCTTTGTGGGCTTAAGGTCTCCCAAGTCAAGTTGCCTATAGATGGAGTAAGGGAGAATATTGACACTTGCTCCCAAATCAAGTAAGGCTTTTTCGATTTTGTTTTCTCCAATGATGTAGGAAATCGTGGGTGCACCGGGATTTTTGAATTTAGGTGGGAGATCATTGAGTAGAATGGAGCTCACATTCTGTGCTAGAAAGACATTTTTCTTTACCTTCATCTTTCTCTTTACCGTGAACAAGTCTTTAATGACTTTTCCATAAGATGGAATTTGCTTAATGGCATCGAGGAAAGGTAAATTCAGCTTAACTTGTTTTAGCACGTCTAGCACGTCATCACGTGGGTTTCATTTATGGGAAGGAATTAGCCTTTGAGGAAACGGTGCCGCGGAGAGTGGTTTCACTACTACCTCGGGCTCACTAGCGTCTTCTTTGGCACTCTCATTCAAGGGGACATCTTCGGCCTCTTTCGTGCCGGGCGAAATCTCCTTGTCTTTAGGTACGTCTCGTGGGGGAGGTGACAAGTCAACTACTCTCCCACTACATAGAGTGTTAATTGCGATACATTGCTCAGGATGTTCATGGGGTGTCGAGCTAACACTAGTTTGACCTTGGAGAGGTCTTTGGCCCTGGGCAGGAAACTTGCCCTTCTCTTGGATACTCCACAATGATTGCAACTATGACATGTTCACATTCATGTCATTCATCATGTGCTCTTGCCTAGCATTAGTTGCAGTCTGGGTATTGATAAAGTGGTTGATAGTATCCTCGAGACTTCTCCGCGGTGGAGGGATATAAGATCCTTGAGGTGGTGGTGCTTGCACATGTCCTTGCATGTGTGGGGCTTGTTGAAAGTTTTGTGGTGGAGGAGGGCCAACATGGGAAGTAGGGTTCATCGCAGTGAGTTGTTGCCCATAGCTAAAACCAGGGTGGTTTTTCCAAGAAGGGTTGTAAGAATTCCTGTGCGGTGCACCTAAATTACCCTTAAAACCTCCTATACCACTAACTTGCTCTTGAAGCATTGCTTTGTTGGCGGGTATCGTCGGGCATTCCTCAGTTGAATGTCCCGCGTCACAAATAGCACACATCTTTACGACTGGGTTTAGAATGGGTCCAGCTGGTCCTTTTCCATATATCTCGCACAGATCTCAAAATCCTTTCTCAAGAGTCTCTAATCGGCTATCCGTCATAGAATTCTCATCTACATGGAATAGGTCGGACGCTGATGGAGTGGTGGTCGCTTGTCTATTTCGATTTTGAGTGTTGGGATCAGAAGTGTCCCAGGATTGGGTAGTCTCGGCGACATACCTCAAGTTAAGCTCAGCATCCTGGGCATCTAAATCGATAAACGGACCACTTCCCATTGTTTCAACAAGTTGTTTGGAGTTAAGATTCAACACATTATAGATAAAAGAGATGACTTGCGCTGAATCAAATCCATGATGGGGGCATGAAGCAACTAACTCGTTGAAACCTTCATAACATCGATGGAAGGGCTCATTTTCAGCTTGTCTGAATGCTTGAATTTGAACCTTTATGGAGATTGTTCGATGTGGTGGGAAGAATTTCTTGAGAAATTTCGACTGTAGCTCATTCCAGGATGGAATCGAGCTTGCAGGTAAAGACCATAGCCAGGACTTAGCTTTATCTTTGAGCGAGAAAGGGAAGAGTTTGAGGCGAATTACCTCTTGTGTGCAGGTTTGATCATATAGAGTATCACACAAGTCCTCAAATTACCTAATATGGAGGTATGGATTTTCAGAATCCATACCGTGGTAATGCGGTAGCATCTGGATCATCCCATTTTTGAAACGGAATTACCCGGCATTATACGGGAGTATAATTCATCCCGGAGTGACAGTACGCTCGGGATATGAGAATTCTCTAATCGGACGGTATGGAGGCTCTTTCTCACCGGCGGGTGCACTACTGTGTTGAGACATCTCTCCCTCACTTACTGACTCGGTGTTCTCACTGGGTGTGCTCGAAGTGTGTCCTAAGAAGGGAAAGGGATTGTTATCAGAGCCTGAGTGCGACGGTGTGGTAGGTGGGATCCAGAACTGTGGGGCGTTTGGAGTGTGGGGACTATCAGGATTATACTCAACAAGTGGATTTTCGTGAATACTGGTTGGATTATTATGGGGTGTGGGAGTGGTTTCAGAATTTTGCATTAAAGTTTAAGAGAGATGATGGTGAATCTTTTTGTGTTTTTTTTTTAATGTTTTTGGATTTTTGGAATTTTTGGTCAAAGCTTTGGATTGACTCAATCTAATCCTAAGTCTACCTAATTCCCCGGCAACGGCGCCAAAAACTTGACCCGACTGAAAATGTGTCTCAGAAATGCGTTCATTCTAGGCTCAAGTGTAAGCCTGTCGCTCAAGTAATAATCTGACAAGTCGGGTATCGATCCTCAGGCAAAAAGGACAACGAAGTTGTGACGACGGAAAAGACGGAGGAATCCTAACCTTGACTCTAAAAAATAAAGGGAAAATGATTTGTTTTTGGGAATGATTACAACAAAATGCAAAGATGAAATTATGAAAAATGTAACTACACTAAGTTACCTAAAATATGAATAAAAATTGATTTTGAAACTTTTGACAAAGTGATGGGAAAAACTAGGACGGGAATACAATCCCCCAACCCTAGTTTAGTGCAGTGGTAATATTAATCATAAATTTTTTTGATTGACCTGACCCAAAATTTAGTACTCCCAAGAATTATGTATACGAGGTTCAAGCCCACGTCATACCTAATCTGAGGATGAGTAAATCAGTATCACGATAGTTACACTCAAATTGCACTCTAAATCATCACGAGTACCCAGAGGCAAACGTGATATAAAGATATACAATTATTGTGTCATTATGCAATACGATCATAGTCAATCAATAAATTCATCGGATTAATTTTATACACATACACTAACACCTCAGGTTGGGTTCATGTACCCCGACCTTGGTAAATCTAGCCTAACATGTTGAATTTAATGAAAACAATAATTCATGTGTAGGAATTCATGATTAATCTAAGAAAAATGATAATTAGATGTAGAAACGAATTAGAAATAAAAATTACGCACTAAAATTACCCAAACAATAAGTGCAACAATGAATGAAACTGATACTCACAAAAATTATTGGATCAATCTTCAATTCTTGAATTAAAACTGAAATTCTTAGCTAAAACTAGGGTTTTTGGAAAAGAAGCAGGAAACCTTACTAATTCTTCGTGTTAAGAATGATAATAAAATGGGTTTATATACCCTACAAGAATCCCCGAATTTTTAGCAGCACTAGGACTCTCTATTAGAGGAAAATTAGAAAATTAAAATTGCGACAGGCGGACCGGTCCCCTCATCCCCCGGACCGGTCCCAGGGCGGACCGGTTCTTTTAATTTTTGGGCGGACCGGTCCCATGGCGGACCGGTTCTTTTTATTTTTGCCTTCTTCGGTTTGCTTGTGATCCGGGGTCTTCTGGAGTTTGGCAAAGTGGACTGGTCCGGGGTAGGGGCGGACCAGTCCCATGGAGGACCGGTTCTTTTAATTTTTGGGCGGACCGGTCCCAGGGCAGACCGGTTCTTTTAATTTCTGGGCGGACCGGTCCTAGGGTTTGACAGCTTTTTTTCTTGAATTTTTTCTCAACTTCAAATTGGCATAACTTCTTCACCATAGCTCGGATTGATGTGACGTTTTTTCCAGTGTTCTTGTAATTGAAATCTCTTCAAATTTCCAGTTGGACCCACTTCGGGAATAAGGCTTAAAAATTACGAAAATGCCCTTCAACTCCCCGATTCTTGGTTTCTTTCACTATTTTGAGTTCTCTTTTCCATCTTTCTTGCATGAAATACCTGTAAAACACATAAGAGATACACAAAATATGAAATACTTGCCAAAAAGGTTAAGTATCATAGATATGAGACAAATCCAAGCTATTTACATCGGACGGGATCATAAAAATACCGAAATTAAGGGGATAAATGTGAAGAATTTATGCCTAATCAATATACTACAATTTTTTGAGGAATCCCCAAATTGCCTTCTCCATTCGGGGTGGTGGCATCTCGAGTATGGCTTTCAGCTTGGCAGGATCTGCTTCTATCCCTTTTTCACTAATTATGAATCCCAACTTTAGTAACCCTGAAGAGACATTTTTGTGGGTTAAGTCGCATCTACTATTGTCACAATCACTCGAAGACCTTCCGAAGGGCGGGAACATGATCCTCCCTAGTCTTGGGTTTGATAATCATATCATCCACATTGACGTCTACTTCCTTGTGTATCAGATCATGTAAAATTTTTATGGCAGACCACTAGTAGGTAGCCCCTGCATTTTTTAGACCAAATAGCATGACGGTGTAGCAAAAGGTTCCCTAAGGGGTGATGAATGCGATTGTCTTGATGACCTGGGTGCATCTTGATCTGATTATATCCAAAAAAAACCCTCAATGAATGACTTGAGAGTGTGACTAGCCGTGTTATCCATAATTATGTTGATATTGGCTAATGGGTAATTATCCTTTGGAGAGGCCTTGTTTAAGTCTCGGTAGTCGACACACATGCGAACTTTCCCGCCTGATTTTAACACGGATACAATATTGGATATCCATGTGGGATATTCGATCATAAGAATGTAACCCACTTTCAACTATTTGAACACTTTTTCTTTAATTTTGAGCGACCATTCAGTGCAGAGATTTTGCAGTTTTTGCTTGACCGATTTGCATTCGGGGAAAGTTGGAATCTCGTGCTGAGCTATCTCACGGTCGATACCTGGCATGTCATCGTAGGACCATACGAAGACATCCATAAATTCCTTTAGTAATTCGTCGAGTTGCATGCTCTCATGTTCATTAAGGGTGGCCCCTATCCTAATCTCGCGCAGTTGGCTACTAGAACCGAGATTAATAATAATAGTTTCATCTTCATTAATTTAAATGCGGTTATGTTATTTTCTATTAACCTTATTTAGATCAGTTAAGAATTGTTCATTTTTAAAATCATCATCATCAAAAGTTTGATTAAAATAAAGACAATTAATGTAAGGCACAACAAGATACTCAAAATCTTCGTTTATTTCATTAATAGGAAAAACAACACTGAGATCCTTCTCGAAGGAGGTTTTGATTACATCAGAGTTGGGAGGAACAATCAAAGAAGGGGAAATGCGATAAACATCAGGGTTAGGTTGAATATTAACAGGTATCACTAGTACAGCATGCCAGTTAAGGATAGGTGCCTTGGAAACTTTTATCAAGCAGGACGGATATGATGATGTATCCCCTAAGTGGATAATGCAAAGTATCAGCCTCAGTGTTTGTAAGTTGAATGAATATTCTGAGTCACTTCTCTCAGAATCTCCAATATCAGTTATGGTTTCTTCAATGAGTGTTTGCACATGGTTCTGGGAACTCTCGACCCAAGGGTAGTTGTCTTGAAAAAATATCTCCACCTGTTTTCATTCTTTTATCTGCATGGTCATACCATGGTTCAGGGAAGCCACATAATGGGAAATCTTCACCCTCTGTGATGAATCTTTCATTCAAGGAATCTCTTAAGACAGTCTTGGTACTTTCCAACCTTGTCTTAAGTTGAGGCTCTGAGTTCTTCTTATGACGATTGATAGCTCAAGCCACAAGGGGTGAAAGCCTTCTTTAACAAAACGGGTTCAAGTATCCCTTGTTGTCTTTGTCCCAGCCCCAATCCAGGGATGATGTGCATGTTCTTGAACATTTGGATTACATTGACATTACCATGGGGGTTATATTCTGGGCAAACCCTATCTTTGAAATCATCGCCTGCTAAGAGTAGAAGTGGTTCAATTCAAAAACCTAACAGAAGCATATCATTTGTCCCGTGTTATATCTCTAGTACTGGGTTACTGGTGCTTACATTCTCGATCTTGTCGTCATCGCCTAAGATGGTGATGGAATACCCATTGGTGAAGAACTTCAATTTTAGATGAAGGGAAGAAGATACCCCTTTGATGCTATGGAGCCATAGCCATCCGAGCAGCAGATTGAAATAAGATGGGATATCAATGACTTGGAATTCAACAACGAAATTTATAGGGCAAGCCCTTATTGCAAGCTTTAGAGATCCCATTGCCTCTTGATGTGTATTATCATAGGCATGTATGATGATAGAGGTTGGAGAAAGGTCGCTCACTTTCAATCACAAACAATTGAGGGTCCTCAATGAGCAACCATTAAGAGCTGGTCCATTATCGATAAGAGAGAGTGGGGTAGTTTTTTCCATGACTTCGACAGAGATGTTGAGGGCATAATTTTGGTTTGGACCAATCTTGGGTATTTGTTCCTCGGATAAGGAGAGAATTCTAGTAGTGTTCAGGGATCCGACTAGATTCACTACTTCTTCTAGCGTGGCCGAGGGAGGAACTATGGGTCATGTGAGTAGCTTGATCTGGGAATTTTAGTGTAGATGGGAAGACATAAAAAGTCCCCATAGAATGACGTTAGCTTGGGTATTTTTTAACTGTTCAAGGATATTTATTTCCACAAGGGTCATTTCTGGCGTAGGAAGATTCTTAACACCCTTTCCTTTGTCGCTTGCTTATGGCTGCAGGCTTGGTGTTTGTTATTACCTCCCTAATCTGTTAATATGGTTCAGAGAAGAGGACAAAAAATAGAAACCATGTTTTCTCATCTATATCGGGTTATTCATCCACCTTGTTGATCTCTCCTAATAACTCTTCAAATGATATCATCGATAACATGCTGACTATCTGACTAGTCTTTTTCTGAACTCTGCTCTTCAACTGAATCATCGAATTCGTCCCCCCACCCGGTGGCAATGATATTATCTTTCCATAAAAATTTGATACATTCCATGACTTCAATGGACTCTTCATATAAGTCCTCCCATTCGGTGAGTAGATGTGAAAGTGAAGGGACTAGATACCCTTGAAATTTTTAAATCATAGCCCGGATATACTGCAAATATCACCTGTCTGTCAGAATAAATCCATGATGATATGTACCATATCATCTAAATAGACTTCACCGGTCGATACCACCCAACTGTCTAACTCTCGGGCCCATTTTTTATCTTTTAAAAATAACATACTGAATCTCTGACAATCGACGGTCATCTGGGGGGCAATTTCATCCCAAACTCCAGGAGTTGGTTCAACACTTCTGGCAGTTCAATGTCTTTACCTCCATAACGGGTGCAGACATCAATGCATGCTCTGGTGAGGAGTGATAAGTCTTTATCGGCAAAGCTAGTGGGGTGTAAGAGAAAGTATGTCCATGTTTGGATAGGTTTAGGGTAATATATGACTCGTGATTTTCTTGGTATGATCTGGGTAGATGGTTCAAATTCTGAGTTTTTTATAGGAAAATGGCATTTGTATGATTCGGGAGTGGATTATGGGTAATGTTTGGTTTGGGATTGGCTGATGGGGCGATGACACCACGGTCAATCAGGCCTTGGATCACATTTTGGATATGAAAACACTGGTCGGTGGTATGGCCAACAGTTTAGTGAAAGTCATAAGGGGCATCTGGCTTGAATTTTCTAGGAAGTGGGTTTGGTAATGGACGAGTGTTCAATGGATCAATAAGATTTTGTTTCAAGAGGTCCTGGTAAACTTTGGAGAGGGGATCATGAAGCTCGGTGTATTCCCTTCGGCCTGGGTTAGAGGGGCTTTCCGGTGCCCATGAAGTGGTAGGCTGAGAGATGTTGTTAATGGTGGAAACTGCGGTATTAGCAGGTTTTTCAAACTTTCTACGAGTGAACTGTCCAGATGTTTTATTTGGTTTGAATTCTATCTTGTCCAGACCTTGCTCGATCTCGACTCCTACTTTTAGGTGGGCTTGTAAATTAAGTTACTATTGTCCTCCCATCATTTCTTGAACATGGGGTAGGAAGTTCTTCTTCATAATGCAGACTTGCTCCTCTTCAAAAGGTTGATTGGTCATGGTGGATGCCTTCTCTCTCCACCTTGATATGAAGTTACTGACTGACTCTTAAGGATTCTACTTAAGCAACTCTAAATCGTGATGGGTAACCTCTAACTCCTCATTGTACTTGAATTGTGACATGAACTTGTGGGGGCAACATCTTCCTAACTCTGGATTCTGGACTATTTGAGAGATAAGAACCAATAGAGAGCACTATCTTTCAAGGTCTATTGGAACATTTGGGCCATTATTTCCTCGCAGGCCCCTAGGAGAGTCATGGCTTGATGGTGACTGCAGAGATAAATAATTGGAGGTTCAGTACCCCCTAATTTCTCGATGTTGGGCATCTTAAAATTTTTCGATAACCTGGCTTTAGGATATGGAGACATGCGGGTGTAGTCCATGTAATTCACAGAGAGTCTGACTTGGTTGAATTTCTTGTGCTACATCTTGAGGTCTTCTTTGACTTTGTTCAATTCTTCCTCCTTTGGATCAATGATCACGGGTAAGTTAGCCCCTGGCTGGGCAAGGTTCGGCGTAGGGAGCTGGGCGGGCGACGACCCATTAGCAGGAGGAGCACGTGGAGCATGATGGTATTCCCCGGGAACCCAAATAGGATCAGGTGTATAAGAACCCATAGTATAAGGTAAAAGGACCTCTGGATGTTTGGCAGTAGGTACCCAATATCATTGCATCTCATGAACTTTCATTTTGACGTTTGTCAGTCTTGGCAGTAAGTTGAGCTAGAACTGCTAACAAATTCAGATGCATATTCGGTACTTGATATGTGTTCTCCATGTAAAGTGGATGAATTTCAAACTCGGAGAAAGTGAGGGGACTGACGGAGCTTCGGGGCAGTTCAACTAAAGACCAAAGCAAATTGGGAGCCAGTCCAAGGGTATACGATCGACCTGAGAAGATGAAAAATTAGGATTTATTTTTGGAAAGGAAAAAAAGGGGAAACTGTTATTTTGAAAAGGTTGACAAATGTTTTTGACATTTTGGAAAAGATGAAGGAGAAATGTTTTGGACATAGGGAAGGAAAAATATTTTTGGTACTAGAAAAAGGGGAAAATATTTTTGGTATTTTTGATAAAAGAGGAAAATTATTTTTGGACATTTTTTGGAAAAGGAAAGAAGGAAAAGTGAGAGACGGGTCTCATCATGATTGTTATTATGTTTATTGGGTTCCCACTTATTATGTTTACAAAAAGAGAAATGTCAGATGGGACTCGATCCTGGAAAAAGTTGGGTTTGAAAAATATGTAAAAACAATGGTTGGACTTGTTACGAGGCTCGTGGACAGTGCTCTATTTTAAAAGTTATGCGAAAATTTGGGCGACATGCCGACCCAAAATTTCTGTAGAGTTTCGGGTTGAAACCGATAAACTAAATATGAATGCCCTAGGTTTGACACCTATATGCGGGTATGCAGTTGTTGGGTTAATTGGAAGGTGTTCCCCCCATTGGCATTACTTCCACGATATACGTCTTGATTTTGAGAGCAATCGGTACGTGTGGACAAACCATTTGATATACCTGAGTGTATGTGAATTGCCTCACTATATACCTAATGGGGAAAGTACGTGTGAGAGCGAATTAGATATACTCGACGTACGTGAACGAGTTCCCTGAGATATACCTCCCGTTATGACTTCAGTCAAGCAGTACATTGCGGGGGGAACCGTTCGATATACGTTAAATGTACATAGACAATGGAAGGTGATAGTCATATCTTAGGCTAACTGTGACCTGTCGGACCAGTGCCCATCACGAAGTGACTCCCCAGTTATGGAATAAAATTTGGTCAATAGCAATGCTCTTTGGTTATGTAGTGTGTAACATGCATGATTCTTGATTAGTATCTTATGGAGAGAGTGCCTTTGATGAACACTACACCAAGCAGGGGGATAATGTAAAAGTAAGTAAATTTACACTAAGCATGGATATGTGAGAGTGAGTGGTGTGTAATTATCTACAAGTGAGTGTGTGGTAGTGAACCTAAGCATGAATCAACTACAAGTGGTGTGTGATAAGTGTAAGTGAGTATGGATATGTACAAGTGCGATATGTGGAGGTGTGTGTTAGTGACACCTAAACATGGATTTCTAAGTGGTGTGTGCAACATGGGGATGTAAGTGATCCTAGGTGAATGGGGTGTGAAGTGTATGTGGAGAATTTCAAGTTTGTGGTGAGTAGTAATACAAGCATGGGGTATATATGTATAAGAAATAATAGATGAGAGAAAAGGGTACATAAAGGTAAGTATATATGCACACAAGAAAAAACAACAACCACGCAAACGTAGTCTAGCCCTCTTATGAGAAAGTCCCTAGTGTAGTCTAGCTCAGAGAGGTCTCGCATCCCGTTCGGGGGAGCTTCGTCCATCGTCGATGTGGGGT
Source organism: Sambucus nigra (assembly GCA_949130495.1). Taxonomy (NCBI): domain Eukaryota; kingdom Viridiplantae; phylum Streptophyta; class Magnoliopsida; order Dipsacales; family Adoxaceae; genus Sambucus; species Sambucus nigra. The sequence continues at coordinate 109,313,378 of OX422224.1, read as the reverse complement.
AAATGTGAGGAGATAGATTCGATAGTCTATTTTGCTCTAAAAAGACAAAAGAACATGTCTCCACCTCGAAAGGACGACGTCAAAGACAAACTGATGCATATGAAACCAATAGTTCGAAGGTTCGGGGGCTATGTTACGAAATGGGAAGGTGTTAGGCACTCATCCCGCCCTTTTTGTTTCTCATGGGCTAGTGTTGTTATTTTCCTTGATTTCTCCGTGAAGTGTGTGCGTGTGTATATATAATGTAGATCAAAATCGTTCAACTCACACCATGGGAAAGGTAGAGTAAGGTCATCCATAGGAATGTACCCAAAATAGTATATATCGAAAATATGATTTGTGCGTTTCTCGTGATATTGTTGGTTATTATGAATGATAATATGTGCTAGATGAAACTCAAACAAACATAATATGTATATTAATTTGAGAATATGATAAATGCAAAAATGGAAGATTTAGGGAAATTGGGGGGTTTAGAGAAAAATAAATTTGAGAAAATTGGAAAGTTGAAAAATTGGAAAATTGGACTCGAGTCTCGAGATTTAATCATAAGTTCCTATGTTGCCTATAAAGGCATCAAAGTACACATAGTTCTAATGTGGTATGGGTGTGGGCTTTATCCCATAGATCTAAACAGGATTTTATTATATGTGTGTGTGTAGAAAAATATGTTTTAGTTTTGAAAAAGTGTAATGTATAATCCCATTCGGAATTTATGGGTGTAACCCTCTTTTGGTTTGTTTTGAGGATTTTTATATAAAATAAAGTATATGAAATATACTAATAAAAATGTAGATATAAATGGGTATGAACAAAAGTAGGAGCTAGATTATGAATCTAATGAAATTTATGCAAAAATAAGGAATTTAAATATAGAGGGAAGGGCTTGGACCTTCTTTGAAGCTTGTTCTTTGATCTTGTGTGAACTCCCTCGAATGTGATATGTATGTTGGATGAGAGAGAATGTGATTTACTCAATTGGGTATGAGAAGGATGGGAATGTAAACTTGAATTGGACTTCACATGGAAGAACTTCGCTGATTTTAAGCGAATGTTGTTGAGTTTAGTGATGCTGATGGATATGAGATCTTGGTGTGCTTGGTAGTTAGGTAATTCCCTCATTTTATAAGTTTAGGGGGTTTCCGATCGGCACAACCCTTGTCCTTCCAATCGACAGGTGACCCTAGACACATTGCCGATAGGTAGGGATCTGGACCTGCCAAATGGCAGTCTCGGGTAGATTTTCTTGAAAAATGGTTGTAGAACGTAATCCATTGATCTGAATTGTTCAAGGGATATACCTTTAGAAAGGTAATTCAAATAACTTTAATATTCGTTTGGTCCTCTCTCAGGTTCAGGAGTTGACTTTGGGTCAAATATTGCACAGAAGTGCACGTCGGTCCTTTGGATGGGAGATCGTCAGATGTAAATGGATCGTTCGTCCATTTAGTAAATCAAAATTGTGTATGAGGCAGACTCTTGGACAGGTTAGGAGATGTACTTTGACATTCGAAAGAGTTTCGTTCTGTTCGGACAGTTGACCTTGGTCAACTGGGGCTCAAAAGCGCTCGATGACCTATTAGAGTAAAATGGATCGTTCGTCGAATCATGCACGGGGTGGACCGTTGGAAAGGGTATTCAATTCCCTTTAGAGATTCATTCAGTCTCATTCGAGATAAAGAGTTGACTTAGGTTCAACGGAGCCCGAGAGCGCCCGAAGGCCTCCAGATCGTTTTTCAGGGGGAAAATTGATCGTTCGTCTGGACGGTCATCCCATTTCGCGCATGGAGTGGACCTTTGGAAATGGATTTTAGTGCCCTTTGAAGATTCAAAGAGATTTATCTCTGACGATGAAGTCGATTGGGGTTAAGTCGGGGCCCGAGAGCACCCGATGGCCTTTAGATCGGTACTTGGAGTGCGACCTAGGGCTTGCAGTGAAATGAAGAGGTTCTAGGGTCCTAAGGAGAGACTTAGGGGGTCCTACAATGTGGTGTCTATATGTACGCATTGTCTGTAACATGAAAATAGGATTGACACGTTTATTATCTTGCTCAAAAAAGATTTTTTTTTGTATAAAACGGATAATCTAACCAGTTTAAACCATATTATTTTTAATTATTATTCGAATTAAAGCGTTTATAATTTAGCACAATTCAAAAGTACTTTTAATATGAAAAAATACAGAAACATGTCTTACGCGCCCTGATACTAATTTATAGTTGGATGGAATTTCAAAAATTATAAAAATTAGCACCCGCAAAAAAATTATACGTAAGTACAAAATACACATAGTTGGGTAATTATCTATGCTGACTATAATTTACCTAAACACTAAAAATAGAGACCAAACCCTTTGGTTTTTATTACCCACGATCTCACAACTCTCACTTTCAAATCACAATTCTCTGTGAGAAACTCATACCCTAAAACCCCGAATTTCCCCTTCCCGATTACACCCAAAGCCTTACACTGCCGCTCATTTTCTCTCCTCCTCACCGTCGGTAGCCAACCTCCTCCTCTTTCTTCTTCAACTTCTTTTTTTCTTTTTTTAGTGTTTTCTACCATGGATTAAAGCTTTAAAGCTTATATGTATACATATGTATATGAAAACGATAGTTTTTCTCAATCAATGCTCTGATACCACTTGTTGGAACACGAGGCCCCCAATTTTAAAGATCTTATCAAAAATATAATATCCAATTTCCTTTTTGAGATGCGGAAGCGATATGGTTCAACTAAACAAGTACATAAACAACAAATTTTAATTTCATTCAAATTAAAATTAAACCAATTGAAATAAGATTAAACAAACACATATTTTTAATTTCACTTAAACCAACTTAATTCAACCCAAGTCCTAGAAATTTGCCTAAAACATATTTTCTATAAAACCAAATTAGGCCAAACCAATTTTAACAAATGACGTGATGACTTAAATTAAATTAACATAAACATTACCCAAATTAATTTAGCACCCAATTAAGTAAATAGTGATATAAACCAAATTTTATCTTTTTACCTAAACATGCATCTAAGGTGAATTTTGCAAAAGATAAAATAAACAAATAAATCACTACGTAGCGATGTATGAGGAAAAATTCACAACGGGAAAAAATCTCGGACGACCCTAGCCTCAAATTTACTAAGTACGGTTTTACAAATACAAGACAGTACGACTTAAAACACTCGACTTGACTCTGTACAAGTCCCGATGCTCCTTATTGTATACACCTCTGCCTAGAGAATAACCACGGAGCTCCACCGTGGTCTCGGAATTCACCGATCGAACTTTAGGAACCACCGTCAACCACACATGGTGCCTTTCACCATGTGGGAATGCCGCAGCAAAACCAACGAACTTCTTCTTTAGAGGATGTAGAAGTAAACCCAAACAAACTCTTCAACTTGGTAGAGTAAACCCGGTGCCAAACACTCCAAGCAAGATATTTATATGGAAACTTGGAATAAAAAAACTCTGGGTGTAAGAAAGTGTTTTTCAAATAATGTTCCTGAACTACAAACACTTAAAAATGAACTTTTGAACTTAGGAATTTTCTCTAAAAAATGTTCTCTCTAAAAGGTGTTTAGAAAATATGAAAAGTTGGTTTTTCAAACTTGTTTCCCGCACAATATAACTTTTGTCAAGAGTTAGTGAGTAAGGGTAAGTGGGAACATGGGAAAAACTGCTCAAAACTGCCAGAAAAATTTCTCGCCTGAAATCTCGTTCGAACGAGATTTTCGTTCGAACGAAGTCTCGTTCGAACGATACTTCTAGCGAAGTTTCAGAGGCAAGTCATTGGAAGACCTCGTTCGAACGGCATTCTCGTTCGAACGACAATATCAAACGGCTTTCCAGAATGTTCAAAAATTCAATTTTATCCCAGAAACTTTATTTTAAAGTTTTAAAGAAACTTTTTGAAAATAAACAACAGTTTTTAAAATAAAATTACACCCAATACTAATTGTTCCAACCTCCTATATAAATATGTAATGCATTCATACCTTAGGAGTAAATGGAAGACATATTGTTGACGTAGAAACGAGGCACAACAAACTCGGCATTTGATGAAGCTTTAATCTTGGCCGCTACGTCTTCAACTTTAGTATGCCATAGGCTTGAAGGATGGTCAAGAACTCTATCGTATGACTTAAACGTTTTTTGTTCGGAATTGAGCCAAAACAACAAAGGACTCAATTGAAAATTTGTATCCTTATAGTATATGATTGAATGTATATGGCTGCGTGTGTATGAGTGGTTGAAGCTCTGATCCCACCCATTTCCATTGTGGTGGCCGACAGTTAAAACCCATTTTTGGGCTAGAGTTACGAGTTATGATGCTAAAATCTGACACACACACACACACACACACATATATATATATATATATATGTGTGTGTGTGTGTGTGTGTGTGTGTGTGTATGCGTGGATGTGTATGTGTACAATTTGAGCCTGACCACCACCCATTTCCTTGGTGGTGGCTGGTGACAAAAACATCCCCAACAGGGGTATGTTTCTACGATTCTTTTTTTTCTTTATATATATAAATGTGTATATGTTTACATATACATACATATATGGATATGAAATTATTGAGATTGTTGGTATATCATTTTTTTTTCTTTGTTTGAATTCGACTCTGTTTAGGTTTGGATGTTCGGGTAGTTTAATATTGATTTGGATCATGATTTTTTTATCCTAACAATACTTGTTTATTATGTATACTCTATTACGTATAAAAATGGTCATAAACACAAATTTTCAACAAGTGCGAGTGATCGTATATTTTTCTGAATATATTTGGACCCGTAGTCATTTTTCTAATAAAATTATCACTTTTCTTTTAAAATACGTTTAAAACGAGTTTCGATACCTAACGAGTCGAAATTATGTCATTATAATCTGAAATGCTATTACGAGCCATTTTTATTAAAAATAATTTATGCATGTATTGGACAAATTATTGTGCTGTGTTAACTAATATTAGAAGTGTAATGACCATTGGTTTATTGTCCAAATAAAAAAAAGGATTTTTTGACTTTATTTTAATTTTATTGTGTTACAAACATTAGTTTTATACTCATCATAAGAATATTGACACTTAGATAATATAAAACATGACAGACATAGAATTGTAAACAACAACACGGTGTCAAATTATAACTAATATTTTAATTAATTTAATTAAAAAATTAATCTCTGACTAACTTTTCAATTAATATTTTTGGAATCACATAGCGGGACAATACTCAAAAATAGGTGTTTACATTCATATAAATTGTATATTTTGTTAAAATAGTAAACCATATATTTGACGAGATTAATATTTTCATAAATTATTAAATTGTTATTTATTCAATTTATTTAGATAAATTGAGTCCCTTGATTCCATTTAAAGAACAAATTTTATTTGTATTACCTCCACGACGTCAGATATCATAAATCCAAACCATTCTTCCCAAACACCAATATAACCACTCTCATTTAACCCCTCAATCCAAATAAATATGAAAACTGGAATGCAAGAATGAATGAGTCGCGAATAACAACAAAAACCTCGTAAATACCGGTTGGTGATTCTATTTCACTATTATACGTTGAACTTATGTCTTTGACATTACTTCTTGCTATATCACTATGTAATAGCCTTGAATTCATATTCTCATTTATGAACTCTTGGATAGTTCAACTGTATGGTGAATATTGATTCAATCTTTTATCTAACTAAACTCAATCCACCCCAACCCTGATAACCCATTTGATTTCAATAAATAATCCAGATTGTTGTACACTACTGTATCTTGTTAAATAATGATTTAAATTATTTTACCATATTATATTATACCCTGCATATTATTAAACTTTGTTTCAATTATCTGATTTGCCGCATAGCCTTCTATTTTATAACTATTATCAGTAAAACCTTTAGTAGCATATCGTATGATCCAGGGACTAAACTAGGTAAACCCCGATAAATTTAACTGGCCTGAAGGACTCGGATGTTGCGTGTCTTGTTGTTATTTTATCTACATATGAGCTCCACTCTAGCTAAGTGTGCCAAGTTATTTGGTTATTCTCCAATTATTTGGGATTGCATGTTCAAGTGCATTTTATGCCTTAAGTGATATTATAACGATATGTCTACGCTTGTTCAGCCCCTATAGACGATAATTTATGGGGTATCTCATTATCGTTTGAACCTTATTTATAACTCGATAAACACCATATCCGATTATAATCACCATACATTTCTTTCATATATCGTAGAGTTCAGTATACCCCTGTTTCATTATGTTGATATTTTATTTTGCTGCAAATTGTCATACACAGTTTTATATTTTGAGCCTTTCAAACCCAGATATGCTATTTAAAGTTTTTCTTATTCCTTCTTTTTCAGTTATTTTACACTAGTACCAATAGGCCATGATGACTAGTTTAGAGATCAGCTGATGCATAAAGACAAAAAAAGGTCCTATTAGAAGAAAAGGAGCCTAGTTTGCAAGAGAAATAATTTTGTGTTCATATATTTCAACTGTAACACATTTGAGAATCAATAAATTCCTCAGTTATTTCAGTATTCATATTTATTTATGATTTAGTAATTATCAGGTTAACCCTCACTCTCTGAAAAACCAACATGTGACAGTTTTGACGAGTTTTTTATTACGTTGTCAGACATAGTCAACATGAGTTTTAATTGGGGTGATAAAAGTGATGAGACGAGATTTGTCAAAAATATTTTGAGGTCACTTCCATCCCATTTCATTCCTAAGGTCACCGCTTTAAATTATTTAGGGATATCGGATACACTTAGGTTTGAAGAACTCGTAGGAGACATTCAAATTTACTAGATCGACATGTTTCCCCAAACAGTTAAGCTTAAGGATAAAGGGAATGCACTTAAGGCATAATCTAGAAAGAGTGAGGAAGTGTTTAGGAAGAAAGAGAAGAAAAATAAAGAGAGAGTTTGTGACTCCGAGTCTGAGGGTGAGTTTGATTTTGATGATGTGGACATGTTTTCTAAATTTTTTAAAAAATTTCTCAAATTTTTCAAAGAAAATTCTTTCAATAAAAAGTTGTTTGAGAAAAATAAAAATAAAGAAGTGGCCAAAGAGAGTGGTGAGAAAGAGGAAGATGAGAGATGTTCTAAGTTCTAGGGAAAACGGAACAATTCGTTTGAATGTCCCACTATGCTAAAGAAAAAGGGCAAGAAAATTACTATGCCAGCCATTCTTAGAGATAGTGCTGAGGTGGTGAATGATTATAGGGATGAGTCATCACATGGTTTGTGTGTCGCCTTTATGCCTAGTCACATGAGCGCACATATTTTTTCCCACGAAGATGAGGATACTTGTGTACGTGAGAACCCCGATGATGAATTGAGTGTTTCGAGTGAGATTGAAAGTGAGGGTGAAAGCGATATTCGAAAAGCGTTTAGAGATTTATTTGTCGAGACCTTAAAGTCGAAGAAGTTGAATAAAGAGTTAGGTCTTAAGGTGTTATATTTGTAGAGAGAGAGATAAATGTTTTGAGGGAATGTAATTCGTCAGCGTTTTAACTCGAGAAGAAGAAAGTTTCTTTAAGTAAATAGTTTATCGTCTTAGGTCGAGAAAAGAATGAACTTGAATCCCGTATGTCCAAACTCGAGAGAGCTCTCCAACGAGCAGGGGTCAAGGTTATTATATAGGAAACATCTAAGAAGGTTGGTAATATGATCCTTGGTCTCGCTTTAGGTAATGTTGAGAGATTAGGAATAGGTTATGAGGGTGCGCCCACTTCCCTTTTTGCACCCGAGCTAGTTCCTGAGTTTGTGATAGATCCATATGACTCTCCACCTAACCCACATAGGCATCCGATTCCAAATAGAAGAGTGCGTCCTATACATTGTGTGAGAGGTGTTCATAGGCGGCCCATTTATATTTTCACCCATTGCAATAAGAAAGGATACCTTAGGAAATTATGTATTAAGTTGGGTAGTTGTGATACCCCGACTACTTAAATACCGGGTAGCTACTCTTTTATTTAAATTAATATAAAATGTCAAGTTGGCTCCGTTCGTAGGACCACCGTCGAAAACATTTAATTAATTACTAACCACCTAATATTTAAAATAGTGAAATGTCAAATTTTAATATTTAAATTAACCATCAACTAAATAATTTAAATCATCATCCAACATTCACATGACTAATATCATAAGGTAATCAGCAGAATGAAATAACTGATGTCTGGAGTAAACACTCCAATAATAGTAGAAATATAAGTAAACCCAATAAAAATGTCTAGATGAAATAAGTAAATCCCAATACTGAAATAAAATGCAAGTCTAAACTGATGTCTCTGAATAAGAATGGGCAATAGGCCCTAACTAGAATAAATGACTCCAAAAGAAGCAAGGATAGATGTAGAGGCGTGTAGTAACGAGATCATGTAACTTCCACAGCTGCTAAAGCACATCTATGGAATGGAACTCCTAAGCTTGACATCCCTGTGGCTGGGTACCTAAAAGGTTTTTATGAAAATAAATTTGAAAGAAAACGGTTCAGATCACGAGGTGAAAATATTTTAAAAACAGCAAATGTTTAAATTACAATATTAAATAACACATATATTAAACATGTTAGTCACGTGCCCTCACTTGATATCCTCACACCTCAACTATTGTGCACGCCTAACGCATCTTTTAAATTCCATCTAGTTATACCACTGCCTGACTAGTTTATTCTACTCCTATCTAAACGGTCTTACTTTAGATGCCACCCATATTATTCAAATAAATTAATTCATAACTCACACATTCATTAATCAAATTACTTAACTCAAGTATTAGTCAAGTTCACACTATTCTTAACTCATTTAAATATCTTAGTAATTCGCATTTACTAAGTAATAGTGAATCAGTCACAAGTACATATATAAGTCACTCTCATTATATATACAAATATATGGCACCCCTAGGCTAAGATGCGGTGCACGCATACTCTGCTATTGAATCCCGATAAATCACGTACATAAGGATCACGTATTCTGAATCGCTCGGGAACCGTCTCAATACAAATCACACATATTGGAGGCGAACATAGTTAACATACCCATGGGTCATGCACATACCTACGCTCCTATGGTCAAATGACTTATCAACTCACAAATAAGTCATTCATAGTCCTATGTCCTTAAGGTACCAATCTAAATCCCCCTCGAAGGCACACAAAGATAAGATGGCCCTTTCCCGAAAATGAAACTCCCGTGATAGCAAGTATGGTAGGTATGTCATTCACATAATCATTCATGTACTAAGTATTCACACAACTTAAAAAATCATCATATTAATATAGGTATAATCCATCCCTATACCATAAGTCTCCTATATATCATAGTATCATCCTGATTATTCCACGTAATATGTTTAGCGTGATAACTCTCTCATCATATCATCCCAATTGCATACCCTATCCCAAAAGGTTACTAAATCTCCACTTGACACTAAGATGGATTCAATAATTGAAGGTCCATGTTTCTTCATCTAACCTTAAGTTATCACTTATACAAATTTGATTCATGTCCTCGCAACTTCTAATAGTAAATCACTCGTCGGACATTCGTAAGTTTAACACTAAGTCACAAATAAATTCTAATATGTTCTGGGATTCAAATACACCATTACTGGTCTTCCATAAGTACCAATATGTTCAATTAATCATCATGAAAGTGTTTTAAAGGTTGAAAGTTACTGAATTATTTAAAGGGAAATATTTTAACTTTTCCAGAGGTGTCGATCGATCAACATTCTTGGGTTGATCGATCGATCAAGCAGTTATCTGCCCAGAATTCCTTTAACAGTTACCGTTTCTCCCATTTTTACACCTAAAATTTTCCACTACAACTTTGCAAACTCCCAAATAAATATACTAAACATTAAACCAACATTACTACACTAGTTTTAATATTCAAGATTCATCAAAACATCACAGAATATCGATTTCTTGGATCAAATGTCATGAATATTACTACAACCCTAATTATTCAATATCTCTTAAAAAATCATCATAAATCTCAATTTGATTTCGTGATTTCCTAACTCTTAATTTATAAATCCGTTCATTTAATATTTTTAGAAGATCCATTACATGGAAACCTATCCAAGTTCTATAATTTAGTCTCCAATTTCACATCATTACAATTATTCATAATTTGTCTTCAAATCTAATTATCATGTAAAACATATTCCTTAAATCATTGCAAGATAAATCACTTGTCAGGAAAATAAAGATTATGATCCTTCGAAGCATATGGTATGGGAGTGATCCTCTTTTCCCGATCTAACCGGTGGTGGTGATGGTGGTGTAAGGCGTCCAAGGATGGTGGTTCTTCTTTTGGAAACTTCCTTCTCTTCCTCCCTAATGGCCTTTTCCGATTTTAGGTTGTGAAGCCCTAAGGGAATTAAGTGTTGGCTGATATAATGAGTCTAAAATTTGCGGGTTACTATTCCTCAAAAAGTCAAAATGACTAAAATACCCTCACGGGTTACTGGTTAGGCCTAAAATGTCTCAGGACCCAAACTAAACCCCCCGCTAGTGTTTTCTGACTATATCAACCCTTCTGAATACGTTGGCGCACTCAAAATGACCATACGGATGATATAAAAATAGTTTACTTTTAAATCCATTAAATTAGTTCCTGACATGATTGACACGCGCGTCCCAACTTTATTTTTGAAATTGTCGTATTTATAACTCACAACAATATTAATAAATTCAATAACCTTATATTACCATATTCACTTAGTAATATTCAACATTATCATCATAATCAAATACTAACTATCGTCTCGCTAGTATTTAGATCCGGATTCATTTCCATTTAATTCAATTAATCCCAATAAATAAAATTAATAAAAAATACAGGGTATTACAGTAGTGTGTCACATAGATTTTTGCCACGTGTTCCCACACACGCACCCACACATGATACTTTGTATGATTTTGCACATCACATGAGAGAGTTTGCACACATTCAAGAGAAAGTTATGTTTTTAGTCAAAACTACACATGATTTGATGGATGTTTTTCATAGGATGTCACCACCTCTGGAAAACTCCTCCGCACCTAATGGTTGAGGTTTAGACTTGTTTGCTAACATAGGATGATTTTCATTATGATATTTAATTCCTATTGCTAGTGTGAACCATTTTTGTATTTATTTTTTCCATTTGATATATTTTTCGAAAAACGCAAAAAGATTTTTGTTTTCGAAAATTTGTGGAAAAATACAAAAAAAAATTCTATTTTTTTGAGAAAAAAATTGTAAAAGCCTAAAATATTTTATTTTGATAAAGTTTTAGGAAAAAGACAAAAAAAATCTGCATTTCGTTTTACAATGTTTATGGATGTGCATTTAGGATGACCAAGTCCCAACATCATTCCATATCCATGTGACTAGTTGATAGTGTTTTTAGAAGATACATCATTTCATCCATGTGCTTTATAATGTTCAGAGTCATTATGATGAGATTTGCGATTACTTTGTACTTGTTTGACTCTTAATATCATTTCATGCACACATGCACGCATTTATTTGATTATTGTACTTGTGTATCACATGTTGGTCGAAGTGTTTTCATATCAATTATGTCATTAAAACAAACCAAATGCAATAAAGCTTGACAATAAAAGTAGTTCATGTATGAACCGTTGCACGTAAGGATTTATTTAAAATTTGAAAAAATGATGAGTGAACATGCGAAAGGGCTGCGAAAGAAATCTGGTCGTGAAAGAAACCGGTTGAAAAGAGCTCGAGAAAAAATTATGGCAATAAAAATATAATATGCCCAAAAGGGGACAACTAGTTTAGTCTCAACACCTAAAAAATAAAAGGCATTCTTATCTATGAGGGTGTTTGGATGTAAATATATCAGCGGGTTCGCACATCCTATAAAAGTCTTGAAAAAGCATTACATAGTTTTAGACGTTATTGGTCTGGAAATCATTATAGACTTTAATGTGTTGAATAGATTGAGTTCACGTCATTTGAATTCAACAATTTTTACACATAAGGACGATTTTGAGTTCATCCTTTAAGATTTCCCATATTCATCGTGCACATATGTTATGTATGTTTGAAGTGATTTTCCTTTCGAATATGTTCACACCCATTCATTCCATTTCCACGATTTGGTTATCTTAGTGTAAATTAATGGTGTGTGTTGTTTTTGTAAAAAAAATTTTTGTGAAAATTTTGAAAAATAAAAAAGAGTTTGAGGATGCATTTGAGTATATCCTTACATGAGCGTAATTAATATATATATTTGATATGTTTTTTGTGATACTTTGTATTTAGTTTGATTATTCTTTTCCTTGTCTATTTTGGGTAAATAAAAAGGTGGGAATAAATTGAGAATTATGGGGGAGTTAGAGTTTACATGGGGGATAGAGTTTGCATTATGGGGGAGATCTGAGATTTGATTTATGCTTATCTCATTTCATATTCGATACGTCATAAAGGTATTTGTTTTCTTTATTGTGTGTAATACATTGATGATCATTTGGAAAGCACAAAAATAATAGAAAGAAAGGTAAAGATATTTAAATGATGAATATTTTTGAATAATTTGAAGACTTTCATTTTAATATCTTTTCGGCTTTTAGGCTGCATGTGAGGGTATTAGATTTTTATTGGCATTTTATTCATAATTCGGATTGTTCTTATTTTATATCGGCATAAATATAAGGGAAAATTTGTATGGACATAATTTTCATAGTCCGTAGTTTACAGGAGTATATCGTATACTGTTATAACCGTCGAAGGAGTTCATGTTCGTTGTTCAATAAGATGGATCCAAATTTCAAGTATGTTCGACATATGCGCGACATGAGGTACAATTTCATATAGAATGCGTTTAAGTTTCATAAATAATTTACCTGAATATTGGGATATATTTCAAAACTGCCTTTATCAAACCAAGGCACTTTTTCTAAGTCAAAATTATTTTTTGAAGACTATTGGAGAGATTTTTAAAATAAAAAATTCATTTATGTCGTTCAAACGACATAACAATGTTGTTGAAAGATCAATGTTAAGTCATTCAAATGACTGCTACTAACGTCAAGCAATGTCGTTTGATTGGCCGCTGGAAGGGTCGTTTTTTGTTGCTTCAAACAACCACGTACTGTTTTGCATTTTAACGATCGTTTCTTATGTCGTTAGTAACGATAGCTAATGCTGTTCAACCAACATGACAATGTCGTTCGAAGGAATTCTAACAACATACACCGCCTCAAATATTTGTTAACCTATAAATACCTATTTTGGAGACATTTTTCATTAAAACTTTTGATACATGAAAACTACAAATCTGCCGAACTTTAGTCTTCATCTTTTAGGGTTAAAACATAGTTTTTGATTTACCAAAACACTCAAATCCTCTTGTGAATCATTTGTGGAAGCCAAAAACTTCTTCTTGAAGTTTATCTTTGCGGAGTGCCATCTCTACTGCTGGATTGGTAGTTCTTGTGGGAGCTGCTTGCTGACGACTGTGGTCATTGTGGTTCTCGAGGGGATCTTTTCTAGTTTCTAGGTTGCGATTTATGTGAGTTTTCTGCAAAAGATTCATTGCAGATTTTGCTATGTAATTTTTAAGTTGCAATTTACATTAGATAGTGAAATAAAAAGGTTTTACCCAAATGGGATTTTTTCCTGAAATTGTTTGTCCCTCGATTTTTGATTGTTTGATTTTCATATTTGATTTATATCACATAGATGCATGATTAGGGTTTAATTAATTTGAATCAAAGATTGACTCTAATTAAATAAGTTTAAAATTGAAAAATTGTGAATTAAATAAATAATCGATATCATGCACTTTACAAATTGGTATCAGATCTTTAGGTCGGGATTACGACCTCTTCAAATTTTCTCTTTCTATCGCATTATCATTTTATCCCATTTTTTCCCATTAGATTACAATTCATCCATTATAATAGAATTAAACAAAATATCCTTCGTGTGCAAGGCATGTGACCACTTTTCTATTAAAAATATTAACATTGTTAGGGTTATAAAGTAAAGTATTACATTTTGATAACTTGAGGGGATTACATTTTAAAAATGAAGTTTTTTGAACGGTGAAGTGAAAATTAGGATAAAGATGAAGGGGGGGGGGGGGTAATTAGACCTTTTTATTTATTGTTTCTCACATGTATGTTTCATTAATAAAATATCTTCAACATTGAGATATGAATCACTTAATCACCTTAATGTTTATTCATGTAGTTAAATTAAAGAAATAATATATCATAAGTTTCATATATTAATTAGAGTTTTTTTCTTTTTGTAAACTTAGGTACCTTGTTTATGGTCTAAAAAGGCTAGTGTTAAAATCATTGTTGAACAATACGTTTTTGCAAAACTGTCCACCTCCAAAATAAATTACTAAATGAATCCACAATGTGAGTGGATTTTAAAACATCTTTCACGTTCTCCATCAAATCCCTTGTGAATGTTAATAATCACAATAAATGGTTCTAAACATCAAAGAAACAATTAATGAGTAAAAAAGTATCAGTACATTAAGGATTTACATAGTTCGATAATTGCCTACATTCACAGAGGGTATCTTATTTTTTTTATTAATTATTTAAGAGTTTCAGAATAATGAATAACATGCCCCTAGTCCCAAGGTAAGGATTGCCGTGTTCAAACTTTTTCATCTACTGATTGGCTCATTTGTTAATCCATGTTTATATTCTCGGAGATTATAGATAACAAGAAAGAGCCTCCCATGATTATCCACATGACACCAATTATAATTTCTCCGGGTTGGGCTTGTTTGGGCTGTCGAATGTTTGGGCCGTTATTATTTGTAGACCATATCTTTCCCTAAAACATTTCGTCAATAATGGGATGAAGATTTTTATACGTTCAATTGTCTCAAATGACAAGTCAAATATTTGAGTTCACATGAGGGTATGCCTTATCATTATCTAATCAAGATAAGTCTATGTTGGTCCGAGGTTTAAAAAAGAAATTAACTGCATTGATAATCTTTGTTCCTATTCTATAGGATTATCCTCTTGGAATTTGTCCTCTGCTTACTCCAAACTTTGTACTGTCATTTTCATACTCTTTATAATTCAAAATGATCATTCGTAGCTTCTACCTTCACAATCTTCTTATATGTTTTCTTTGTCCTTGTTTATTTTTCTTATCTTTGCAGCTCCTTCTTTTCATTCTTGTTGAATAGCCCTTCCTCCCGTACTTTTTTTTCTTAAAAATGATTTATGATGTCAAGGAAAGGAATATAGGGGAGTTTAGAAAAACGTAGACAATTCCTCCTTAGGTGACGATTGAGTGTTGGAGGAGCAAGTTTTATAATTTCTCCTATTTTTATTTTTTATTTTGGTGTATCCCGTTACACAGACATTTCCCCATCATGACTTCTTGGTACTCGAAGGCAAAGTTGAAGACATTTGAAGATTGGAAGAATTGTTCATCTCAACATGCGTGGAAGAAGTTGTGATCCTGATTGGTAAAATGGGCTTTAATCATTTTTGGGGTTTAAAACTTTTTTAAGAGGGTATTTTAATTAAAAGGCATTTGAATTTTTCTACGTAAAATTTCCAGATTTTCGATGCCTTGTTCAAACGAGAATAGGTATCGTTTGAACGACTTTATGCTTCATTCAAACGAAATGGCTCAGACATAAAATGACCCCATTTTCCTTCATTCTATGTAATGTAGTTTTAAACCTTCATTCAACCTAGTTCTAACAAGATCACTGACATCATTCAATCAAGGTCCCGATTCATTTGAATGACTGGGCCAATTTTTTTTTTAAATTATATATATTCCAAAAATTTTGTGTTCATCCTTTCTTTCCATCCTTCGTATAAAAAGACTAAACGTGATTACATCATTGAACAACTCTTTTTGAAAATCAGAGACACCTTTTGAGTTCTCCTTTTATGATTAAACACCTCTAAGTACATCGAAACCCCTTGGAATTATTGAAGATCGCAATAATGCGTCAAAAGAAGGATTATTGTCTACATACCTTTGTAGAGAGATATTTCTCTACTGTTAATAGTGAAACAAGGTTTCACTGCTAAAGAACAAGACGAGGTTGAATAGTGGATACCGAGGGTAGAGTGCTACTTGTGGATGGAACTGGAGCTGAATCGTATCCATTGATGTTTTGAAGACTCTGTGCATCTCACTTAGTCTATCATAGTTTTGTAAGTCGATTGTTGTTCAAAACTATTAATAGTGATGATATAAAAGGTTTTCCCTTTTTAGGAGTTTTTCCTCATCACTTGTGTTTATTGTAAGCTTGGATTATTTATTAACAATTGAGTTCATCTCGTATGCACACCATAATTAATTGAAGATAAAATTTGTTAAAAAATGAATTTGTGTGTGGAAATCAATTATAAAAATTTGCCCATTCGATCACCTGCTTTTTCCAGTTGGTATCAGAGCGGTAAACACTAAAATATTGTGTGATATTGAATTTTATGAAAATTCTTTTGAGATACCGACTTTCTCAAATTGGTTTCACAACGGGTCACACTAAAGTATTGTGTGATCCTTTTCGCAAAAAAAAATTTGGTATCAATTTTTTCCAAATATTGTTGACCTTTAAAAAAATTTACCATTTAATGGATAATCGGTATAATCAAATGCCCATATTTATGGTTCAAACTATGCATATTGGAATGCTAAGATGAGGTCAAACTTAAAATCTATTGACGAACGTGTCTGGTTGGAATGTGAAAGAGGTTGGTCACCACCCATTGTAACTGTCGATAATGTCGTCGACATAAAGACTATCTCTTCATTGACATATAAGGACTTTAAATGGAGTAATTTTAACCCGCATGGTCAAAGTGCCATCTCAAAAGTCGTCACTCTTAACGAGTTCCATCGAATTATGATGTGCACCCCGTCTAAAGAAGCTTGGGGTATCCTCCAACTCACTCACGAGGATACCAATGTTGTAAATGCTTCTACGTTGCAAAATCTCACGACAAAATTTGAAACTATTATAATGTTTGAATCTGAATTCTTTGGCGAGTTTTACGCACAATTATCCAATATAGAAAACTTGAGTTTCCATTTAGGTGAGAGAATACCTGAGTCACGTGTTGTTAAGAAAATTTTGAGATCGCTCCCCATTTGTATTATTCATGAGGCTATTGTGCTTAATTCATTAAGGATACTAGATACACTTAGGTTAGAAGAACTTATCGAAGACCTTCAAAAATATGGGATAGATATGTTCCCTAAAGCTGTCAAACGTAAAGAAAAGGTAATTTCACTAAAATATCAATCGAAGAAGAGAGAGGAAGTGTCATATTCCTCGTATGATTTTGACTTGATGACTTAGCCCGTTTGTAAAAAAAATCTCAAATTTTTCAAAGAAAACAGTTTTGAGAATAATAATAATAATAATAATAATAACAAGGGAGAGAAGATTTGTGAGAAATATGAGATAAGATTATATGAGTGTGAGGAAAATGGAAACAAAGCACATGAGTGTAACGCTAGGATTAAGTGACAGGGTAAGAAAGTTACAAATACGGCCTCTATTAGCGATAGTGAAGTCGAGTCAGTGAAATCCGAAGATGAATCACCAAGGGAACTGCGTCTTGCATTCATGGACAATCACGTTAGTACTTCTACTTTGTCTCATGACGATGAAGACATTTCAATCATTAGTTACTCGATAATGTTTTGATTTATTTTGGAGAGAGTGAATGTGAGGATGAGAATCTTAGTGAGGGATAAGGACTTCAAAAAGTTTTACTGATCTTTACACCGTGACTTTAAAAATGAAAAATCTTAATAATAATTGTTCTGTTAGGGTGTTAGATTTAGAGAAGGAGGTAAAAGTTTTAAGAGAGTGTGAGGTGTCGGTGAGTCAACTCGATAAGGTGAATATTTCTTTATATAAGTAGTTGATTGTTATAGGTAAGGAGACCAATTTGATCAACATCATGGCTAGTCTTACAAAAGATATTCAATATTCATTAAAGACTCTTGAGAAACTTGAAGCCCATATATCCCAACTTGAGATTGATCTCAAATATGCCCGATAGGTCAAAGGAACTTTAGAGGACACGTATAAGAAGGTTGGAAACATTCTAATCGGTCTCGCATTAGGTTATGTTGAGACACAAGAAATAGGTTATGATGGTGCATCCACTTCTAAAGCCACACCCGAGATGATCTTCAAGATTGTGATGGATCCTTATGGCCCTCGCCCAAACCAACCTAGGAGACCTAACCCTCACCATTTTTAAACCTAAGGTAGATTTTTAGATCTTTCGTTAGGATTGTCTCAAAACTTTGTACATATATGTTATGACTATCTATATTTATTAACCTATGGAAAAATATCACACCCCTTCAGTCCACATTCAAGTTTTGGTAATTTTAGTGTTAATCCATGGTGTGTTGTATTTATACATTTTCTAATATAGTCAACACATTCTAGAACCCTCCTAATCATCTCCTTATGTCCCTAGCACTTCCTCTTTCATCATAAAACCTCGGTCATACTTCGAGTACTAATCTGGAGGCCACTGGGTGCTCCCAGGCCCCATTTGATTATTGATAAATTTTCTCACCTGAGCGATAGCTCATTGGACCTTCTAAGGGTTATGATACTCTTTTCCCACGGTCCTCTATGTGTGCGAATTGGCCTTATGATTCGAACGAACGAACCACTTTGCCCCAAAAAGTGATTTGGAGGCCACCGGGTGCTTTCAGGCTTTATTTGACTCTGGTCAACTCCCCAACTCGAGTGAAGATGTTTGGATCCTCAAATATATATGAGTCCCCTGTCCAACAGACCATCTCGAGTGCTAATAGGCCTTATCATACGGATGAATGACTCGTTTTACTCTTAACGGTCATCGAGCGCTCCCAAGACAAGGACGATGCCGATCGACACCCCCCTTGACCCTATAAAAGGAGAGGACGATCTCACTTCAAAAGTCACCTCAGAAACATCCATCTCAGTGATCTCATCAACATTCTCTCAAAGTCCTCCTAGTTTCCATATTAAAACCTCTCCCTCACATTCTATTTCCATCCTTTCCTTACCCATTTTGGCAAATTCCTTTCCCTCTCGTACTACCATTTTCATCCACTTGCAAGAGCGTCCCTTCAATAATCAAGATCAATATTAAATCTTCAAAGTAAGGTCCAAATCTTTTACTCTCTCTTTAAATTCTCTTATTTTCATATTAGTTACTTTATTCTTATTTTATCATTTTATTAGATCGCACCTATTAATTTCCAACTCTTTTATTAACTATATCAAACATACTATTTTTTTCTATAAAAAAACCAAAAACAATAAAAGAGGGTTTTCTTGTAAATTCCAAACGGGGATTTTTTTACTACATTTTCTAACATTAAAACATCTTTTTTCAACACACACACACATATAAGAAAATCCCCTAGTTGGATTTATGGGATAAACCCCACCCCGTGTTATATGCGAACTATGTGGACTTTGATGCTTTGTAGGCTACGTAAGTGTCTCAGGTAAAATCTTATATTCGAGTTCTCTCCGACCTTTGTTCACATATTATTTTTATTTCATATATTTTTAATCCATGCTTGTGTTTTGTCTAACCTATACCATTGGCCTTTTATAAACGATCGATGACCCAACAAATGCACACATATTATTTTGTTTACTATTTTTGGAACACTCCTAAGGATGGCCTCACTCCACCTTTATCCATAATGCGAGTCGACTAATTCCACTCTCCATTTATATATACATGCACACACTTGATGGATTTATTAAGGAGAAGAATAACAGATGCCCATGATAGACCGAAAGGGCAAGATGGTTCTCATTCCGTAACTTAGTCCCCGAATCCTTGAAGTAATTGGTTTCACAAGCGTCAGTAGGTCTTTGATGTCGTTCCCTCGAGGAGGCAACACTTCTTTTTCTTGTTTTGTAAAAAATAGTTTCACTACTCTATCTCTAAACATCACCCCAATGGACGATGACTAAATCACCCCTAAAGGGTGCGATACCCTCCCCCCCTTTGCGCAAATTAAGAGAGGTATGGACAGAGTGGAGACTCTGTTCGGGACTTCTAAAAGAGGACTAGACTCTATTTTTACATGGGCTCTATTATTGTCTGTATGTGTTCATATGCACCTACCGGTTAGTTCCCTTTTTACTTATTGTATATATTTACTTCATGTATATATCACTTCCCACCCACTTTTCACTTCACGCATTTGTAATACCTACCGTGCTTAGGTTTTACTAGCACACCACTTTGAATATCCATGCTTAGGTTTCACAAGAACACACCTCAACTTAATACACATGCACATATCCATGCTCACTTGCAACTATCACACGCAACTTGTAGTTGATCCATGCTTAGTCTCACTACCACACACTCACTTGTAGATATTCACATATCACTCACACATGTCCATACTTAGTGTAATCTTCATACTCCATGCTAGATTTACTTTTCATGATACTTATACATTCTTCCATATTAGTATAGTGATTGTTTTACTCATCATGCAAAATATAATACTCTCTCCATAATATACTAATTAATAATCATGAATTTTCACACTACATCACCAAGAGCATTGCTATATTGAGCAAAATTTGGTCCCGTACTAGGGAGTCACATTGTGATGGGACCTGGTCTTGAGGGGCGCAGTTATCCTAAGAAATATGACTCTCACCTTCCATTGTCCTAGTACCTTTGACGTATATCGAACGGTTCCCCCCGCATTGTACCGCTTGATCGAACTCTTGACGGGAGGTATATAATAGGGAACTCATTCACGTACGTTGAGTATATCAAATTTTATCTCACACGTGTTGTCCCCACGAAGTATATGGTGAGGCAATTCACATACACTCAGGTATATCAAATGAATTATCCCACACCCTTAAAACCAAGAAGTATATCATGGAACCCTACCCTTATCCCAACAAACTTCATAAACCTCATACAAGCATTAAACATGGGGAACTCATATTTATTTTGCCGATTGCTACACAAAACTCTGCCAAAATGTCGGATCAGCTTGCCACCCAATTTTTTGCACTATGTCATCATTTTTCAAAATGGGACGTTGTCAATGAGTCTGGAAATAAGTAAAACCATGTTTTATATCTTTTTCAAACCCAATTTTCCCAGGCTCGGGTCTTGTCCGACAATTATTTTGCACTTAGGTAAACCTAATACAAGTGAAAATATAATAATCATGATGAGATTCTTCTGTCATTTTCTCCCTCCCTCCCCCTTTTCTCCAAAACAAAAAATCCCAAAAAAAAAATTCCTCCTTTATTCGAAAATGCCAAAAACTATTTTCCTCCTTTTACCGAAATTAAAAAAAATCCTTTTTTTAAAATATATAAAAAAATATTTCTTCCCTCTTTTAAAAATAAATTCGAACCATTTTCCCTTCTCAGGTCGATCACATACCCGATTCTTGGACTAGCTCTCTATTATCTTTAGTCTTCCATCAAATCGACCCGAATCTCTGCTAGTTCCTCTGCTCCTTCATCCGAGTTAGAAACCTACCTTCATTAGTTCTTCATGGAAAATCCCGATCAAGCACCAAACATGCAGCCTAATCTGATGGTAATCTTAGTCCAACTCGGTACCAAGATTGAAAACCTTCAAAATAATGTCCATGAGATGTAGCAAAATCGGGTCCATATTCTCGAAGAACTCTGGGAACTCTTTCCTCGAGCCATGGGTTCACCTGCTCCTGAGCCTGTCTGGGTCCCAGAAGAATATTAGCATGCTCCTAATGCCCCACCTGACTATGGGCCACTGTCAGCTCAGCTCCCTATGCCAAACCTTGCCCAATCAGGGGCTAACTTACCAGTACCTATTGACCACAAGAAGGAGGAACCGAACAATGTTAAGGAAGACCTCAAAATTTTGTCTAAGAAATTTTAACAAGTCAATATATCCGAGAACTACATGGACTACACCCTTATGTCCCCTATCCCAAAGAATGATTGCCAAAGAATCTCAGGATGCCAACCATCGAGATATTCGGGGGCAGTAGGCCCCTAATTGTTCACCTTTGTAGTGATCAACAAGCCATGAACATTTTTGGTTCCTCTAAAGAGATAATGACCCAAATGTTTTAATAGACTTTGAAAGAAAGCACCCTCTGATGGTTCCTATCCCTCGAAGAATCCATAATCGATAGTTGGGAGGATGTCACCCGAGAATTCTTGTACCAATGTAAGTACAATGAAGAGCTATAGGTTACACGCCATGATTTCTATCTTTTTAAGCACAAATCAGGAAAAAATGGCAGTAGCTTCATAGGGAGGTGGAGAGAGAAAGCTTCTACCATGACCAACCGACCCTCCAAGGAGGGATAAGTCAATATCGGGAAGAAGAATTTCTTGGCCCATATTCAAGTAACTATAGAAGGTCAGTATTATCCACACTTCCGAGTCCTCTAGGAATCTAATATGAAAATTAAAGAAAATGTTACCATGTTAGAAGTCGAGCTAAAGAATGTTACCAGGCAATTCGTTCCTAGAAATTAAGAGAAGCCTACCAATGCTACAGTCTCAACCATCAATAATATCTCCCAACCTGCTACCTCTTGGTCATTTGAAAGCCGAGCTCCATGCTCCCTTATCCCACTAGAAAGGAATACATCGAGCTCTATGCTCCCTTATCTAAAGTCTACCAGGACTTTTTAAGCCAAAACCTCGACAAACTTTTGGATCCCCTTCCATTACCAAACCCAATTCCTAAGAACTTTAAAATAGATGCCCACTGCCATTTTCACTAATTCGTAGGCCACACTACCAGCCATTGATTCCATTTCAAGAACATGGTTTAAGGCTTAATTGATTGGGGTCTCATCGCTCCACTAAATGATCCTAAACGCAATACCAGTAACCCACTGCCCGCTCCTAAAAATGCAGTCTTCTTAAAAAAGGACTCAAAATTTGATCAATCCACTCAAATTGTACCTATTAAGGCACCCATCATACCCATAATTTCACCCAAACCTCTCAAAGTTTGGTCGCGTTCTCTCTTACAACCTACCTTCTTCACCGACCAAGATCTATCACTCCTCACAAGTACCTTCATTTTCTTCTGCACCCAATCCAAAGGGAAAGACATGGAGTTACCAACAGCATTGAACCAAATT
Source organism: Sambucus nigra (assembly GCA_949130495.1). NCBI lineage: Eukaryota > Viridiplantae > Streptophyta > Magnoliopsida > Dipsacales > Adoxaceae > Sambucus > Sambucus nigra. The sequence goes on along the minus strand of OX422224.1, from coordinate 109,290,189 downwards.
TTGGCGTTTGGCCTGAAATTAACCACTGAGATAACCATCGATTGTCAAAAATTCAATGGCTTATTTATGGTAGCCCAAAAATAGGCTCGAGAATCGGACGAGTGGGTGGTACCGATTAATAAGTCACTGCAGATGACGTGGTATAAATCATGGAAGACATGTTTCGACAAACTAGCGAGATCTGCAACATTTTTGAAATACTCACTGCTTTGAAACTTCAAGGGAGGTTGGTTTGTTCACTACTTCACCTCCCCATTGAGTGGAAATATTTATATGAGGAAGCCATCAAGGTTGTTGAATGCATTGACTTCTCATGTAAAGAAGACATCGTCGCTACCGAATGGGGGGGGGGGGGTAAATTTGATCGGGTTCTCGATGCTATTTTTTCCAAAAGTGAAATAAATGAGGATTTTGAGTATCTTGTTGTGCCTTACATTAGTTTTCTTGATTCTAATCAAACTCTTGATGATTATGATTTTGCAAATAAGCAATTCCAAATTAATCTAAATAAGGTTAATAAGAAACAACATAATCGCATTCAAATTAATGAAGATGAAACATTTATTATCAATCTCAATTCAAGTAGAGAATAACACGAGATTAGGATAGGGTCCACCCTTAATGATCATGAGCATGCATAATTTGAGAAATGATTAAGGAATTTGTGGACGTCTTTGCAAGGTCTTACGATGACACACCCAACATCAATACCAAAAATATGTCAACACAAGATCCCAACTCTCCCATAATGTAAGACAGTCAAATAGAAGCTAAGGAAATGCCGCACCAAATGGTCTCTCAAAGTTAAATAAGAGTTGATCAAATAGTTGAACGTAGGCTTTTGATTCGATACGAATATTGCATTTAATTACCCCATTTACTTACGAGTTTTAGCCCCCTCGGGTACTATAATTTCTATATTCATGCTCATTAACCAGAAAAACTCTATTGTATATGTTTACACGTTTTGAGAGGTGTAACTGAGTTTTGTAGGTATTATGGTGCTTAGTGTCAAGTGCGATAGCATTTCGAGGAAGTTCTGTCGACAATCGCACATGCAAGGGCATTTTTATAATTTCACAATTAGGGTTTATGACCCAATGTCTCTACGTAATTTGAATTCCTCTAAGTAATCTTCACATGGGCTCTAACGATGTGCAATTTTGAGTCCTAACGAAGAAGTTACGGAACTTTAAGCAGAGGAGGTTCTACACTAAAATCATCCAAGGAAAAGAATTGCAAACCTGAATCGATTTGGTCCTTTTCCAAATCGATTCGATTTGAACCAGTGCCTAGATATCCATTTCCGAATCAATTAGGTTATTTTCCTAATCAATTCTCTCTCCCACAACTTCGAAGATTTTCGCATTTCGAATCGATTCGGTTTTGCACTAAATCTATTTGTCCCTATTTTCCCCTGTTTTTAATTTTATAATGTTTCCACCAGGATTTTTGTATAGATAGCTTTTCTTCTCTTTTTGAAGATATATATTTTAATATATTAGTTTTAGGCTTTGGTCCTCCCTAAGACCTTCTCTCACTTAGGGTTTCATACCCATTTTATGTAAGTACTATTGATTATCTTCCATTTCTAATCTAACTTTATTTCCTCTATGTCTTGCTTTAATTTTCATTTCCCTGCTTTGTAGTTTGTTGTTATTGTTTTTTTCTTGTTTGTGTTGGTAAATTTGGTTAATTTGTGCTTTTAATTATGTATTGTCCTTATTTTAAGGGTTGGCGTCATGTTTCTGCCATTAATGGGTCTTGAGCTCCTAAAGTTAGGTTGTGTGTAAAAACCTCTTATATTAAAGTTGGAATGTTATGCATTTAACTTTATTTGTCATGAAACTTTAGTTTTTATAGTGATATTCTGAATTTAATCCACATGTTACCATTTTCAATTAAATGTTTTATCTCGCATTTTTTTTATTAAATTCCGTCATGTGAGATGTTTCTAATTAATCTAATTTGCTCGGTTAAATGATTTCAATCCAAAATTCTAATTATACGTTGTTTATCACATGGCAGGGATGTGATCCTGACTCTCATTTTATTAATTCTTATTTAGTTTTAAGTTATTATTTTCCCCTTTTTCTCATTTTAAACCTATCACCTTTTACACTTTTATTTTATAAGCAATAAATCCTTTAAAGTCAGTCAAACACTCCTTGTGGATTTTTCGATACCCAAACTTACTTCTATACTCCATTTGCGGGTAGTTAAAGTTTAGGTTTTTTTCATTGCGGTCAGGAGATGATAACAATGACCAGCGTGTCTACACGGATGCTCAGTTCCCTTTGCACCAGTTTTATCCGTGTGATCGAATATCCCACATAGCTCGCCAACATCATCCATGTATCAAAATTATGAGGAAAAGTATGCATATGCATCGACTATTGGGATTCCATTATTGTGGACAACACAGCCAACCACACCCTTAAGTCATTTGTCGATGGATTCATCGGATACAACGAGATCAAGATGCACCCTGACCATGAGGAAAAAACTGCTACACGATTATGCCATTTTGTTTCAAGAACGTTGGGGGATACCTACTAACGGGTTTCCATAATCTTCTTGCATGATCTGATAGACAAGGAGGTTGAAGTCTATGTAAATGACATGACTATTAAGTCTAGGTCTCGGGAAAGTCAAGTTCCCTCCATTTGGAAGTTCTTCAAACAACTGCAGCGATACCAAATGTAGCTAAACCCACAAAAATGAATTGTCATCTCCACGAAAAGTAAACTTTTGGGATTCATGGTTAGCGAGAAGGGAATCGAAGAAAACCCCGCCAAGAAGAAATCCATACATGAAAATCCACTACCCCGAATGGAGAAGGAAGTTCGAAGATTCCTAGGTAAACTTCAGTACATCAGTCGGTTCATTAGACAACCAACTTCTATTTATGAGACCATCTTAAATCTCATCCGAAAGTATTTCATCAAAGTCTGGAATGAGGTCTGTCAAGAAGCCTTCGACAGAATCAAGTAATACCTTACCTGACCTCCGGTACTTGTACCACCACTGCCAGGTTTACCCCTCCGCTTATACTTAATCATAACGGATACCGCGATACGAGCTTTGCTATCCCCATACATAAAAGAATCCCATAAGTAAAGATCCATCTACTATACCAGTCAAAAATTGGTCGGGTACAAAGTCAACTACACTGCCTTGGAGAAAGAATGTGTTACCCAAGTTTGGGTCGAAGATAAGTCATGCATAGTACTGAATGCTAAGAAAGTGGCCAAGTTTATCGGAAAGAAGATCATCTATCGATACGAGGTTCCCCACAAGCTACTATCAGATAATGGGTTACAGTTTGAAGCTGAGGTCACAGAGCTTGTCAACGAGTACGTGACTCAGAGACACATACCTTCTCCCTACTGACCCCAAACAAATGGTTCTATCAAAGTCGCCAATAAAACATCAAACCTTAATCAGTAAAATGATCAAGAGTTATAGAGATTGGGCTGACCGGATCCCTTACATCCTCTGGGACTATCGTACTTCAATTCTAACGTCTACTGTGGCTACCCCTTACTTTTTGTTATACGCCATAATTGCAGTCCTACCCGTTGAGATACAATTACCTTCCATATGTGTCATTCTCAAGAGCAAAGTTAGTGAAAAATACAAGTATTAGAGCTTCTTTGACCAATTGTCACTCTTGGATGAAAGGAGACTGAAGGCTCTATACCACATACAAGGGTACCATCGCCAGATAGCGTGATCATTCAATTGAAGAGTCAAGGACCTTGGTGTGCAGGACGGAGACTTGGCCCTCAAGGAGATAATATAACCTGTCTGGGACACCAAAGGGAAATTCAAGACAAATTGGAGCGACCCCTACATAATGAAGAAGATTCTCTCAGGATACATCGCTATGCTCACTGATCTTAATGGAGAAGAGATAGCAAGTCCAGTCAACCTAGACCATCTCACGAAGTTCTACCCTTATTCCGAAATCTCCTTACATTACGACTCTTCTCACCCCCTTCTATTCTACAAAAATCTTCATTTCTCTCTACCCAGAACTAATTGGTTCCTGGTCCTCTCGAAAACCTTTTTGCTTTTAAAATGGAACTCGTAAGAGAATTTTCAAAACCCCAGAGGTATGTAAGCAACTCATGCACCTTGTATGGGCATGGTCCTCTTATTTCTCACAAAAGGTAATTATTTTCAAACCTATGAGAATGACTGTTCCTTTTATCATGTAAATGAACAAACAGATTATGTATGCCCTAGAGATTGGTATCACTAAATTGAATGAAAAACTCCTCAAGAGGCACAACAACATGATCAAAATCAATTTTTATTTTAAATAAGGAAAGGCGACACCATTACATGAAGTCTCAGTAAAGCAAGTTAAAACAAACCAACCATTTCAATAACTATAAATCAATCCTAAAATAACAAACCAATCAAGCTACACCAAATTTATTTAAAAAAATAGAAAAACATAAGAGCTTCACACAAATTTTCACCAGCTTCACAAACGCTTTCTTCCATCTTTACAAAATTCTATCCACAACTTCTAAAAGACTCGGCCTCATCATCATCTACCCCTGGAGGTCCCCAAATTTCCACTCCCTAGTTATAATTTTGAATGCATTCCATGGAGCGATGCACTCTAACCAGTCTGGAAAAAACCACTATCCCCCTTCCATGGTGTCAAAAAGACCAAACTACTTTCGCTAGGATTTTCTCTATTAATCGTTTTAATAAAAACTTCAAATAGTCCCCGGACACATGCTAAACCCTTCCTACAGATTGAGATGGATGGGTAAAGGGCTGACAACTCTCCCATAAAGAACCTAATCTCATACGTTAGGATTCAATCCGGTCCTCCGTAGGAAAGACATCTAGTGTGTGAGGAGGTATTAATTCCTCCCATCCAACTTGGCGCAGAAGATGTTATAGGAAATAGAATGAAGTCTGCCACATGCCAACTAATCGCCCATACCGATACTCTCCTAGCTCCAAAACAGGCTACAATTCCCCCATTATGGTACTGATAAATGAAGGCACCGGGATCCATGATCCATGAACTAGTTGACCCAGTTCTCTACAGATGGGCTAAAATTGAAAACTATCGAGAAAAAAAATTCCGCACACCCGTCAAGGGGTACTCAGGAGGAGATGCCAAACTAAACCTCTCATCAAGCCAAATGAACAACATTACCACCCCCTCAGAAAATCGAAGAGACTTTCCCTCCAAACATCAAGACCATTCAGAGTCTCATCTAGTATCACCACCGTAGGACTACGATGGTAAGACACCCAGACTATTATCACAACTAACTTAAGATCCACCATTAAGTAACCCGTAACTAGCAAGAGCCTTGAAGTAAGTTCTAAGGCAATAACTCTGGTATATCACGTGTCATGAAAATCCCTCAAGCGTACAGAGTGCATGATATCCCAAAGGGAAATCATCCCCCAAGTAACACATAGTCAAGACACCGAAGGGGAAACGCATAGCAACTCCACTATCAATGCTCGGGGAGAACGAGAAAATTCGAGTATACCTGCCACTACACTAGGATTGATTCCCAATATGGCCGAGAATTCTTCAGAAGTCGGACAGACCTCATCTAAGACAAAACTGAAAGCATTGTCTTCGGGGTACCAGAACTGTAACGCCACCGCTAGCATATTCCAGTCAATGGCTCGATTATACCATAGAGAGACTCGATGCAAGTTTAAAGCCTCATAGTCAACATTATATAAACACATGGCCTCTAGATCATCAAGGTAGAAGGAAAATTCTACGTGCACTCGAAGGGCCATTTTTAAATAACAAAGAAAGAAGCACGAAGTTAGAAGAAGAAAGTGGGTACGAGTGGAAGAATCACATTCCCTACCTCTCCTTTTATACACAAAAGACTTGGAAAAATAAATTTAATCTAAAAAATACGAGTAAATATCAACCCTACAAATTACTCTGATCTGTAGGAAAGTATAATCAAATCCTTAGAGTGATTTGATTTGACCCATATGCCGATACGCAGGACAAGGAGTATGTTGATCAACAACCCCCTTATTTTGGAAAATTCCATCTTTCCTCTTTCGAAAAAATCAAATTCTCAAAAAGATGTCCTTATTTTAAAAGACTCCAGGGTTATTTCTTGTACTTATCATCTCAAAAAAAATTATCTTTTCCTTGATGTGATAATTTTCTCTTTTTACTAAATAAATAAAAATCCAATCATTATTACAGTCCCAGCAGAAAAGTAAAAATGCATGTAGTATAAGTCATTAAAGAAAGAAGAAATAAAAATCTCCTTCACACACACACACACACACACACAGATATATATATATATATATATATATATATATATATATATATATATATATATATATGACGAACGGTAGAACCTACACTAGAAAAACTCAATCCCTCATCCAAGGAGGCAGACTGAACCAAGAAGCAAGGAATAGAATCCTTGATGTAGGCCTTCGTGGAATCCACCCAATCCTTAATATCCTTCAACCAGGTGGTTGGTGCCCGGATGTACTAGAACTAAAGAAAAAAATCAAAAGACCAACCAGTCAGTAAATAGCAATGGAAGAATCAAAAGAGGAAATAAAAGAGAAGAAGAATATACTTAATGCTAAAGTACATCATCCGTAAGCCCCAATAACTCCGGAGACGATGCATTAGGACGTTAGGGCATTCTCAATGACCCCCTCTAGTTAGACGGAAATTATAAGAATTAGGAGTGACCTATATGGTTGAGGCCTCCTCTGCCGCTACCACAACTGATGACGTACGACCACCCATGCCGTGAGTATATCCCACCGGCCTGGTATCATCCCTACCCAAATCCATAGAAGGCGGAGGCATATTCACCGCATCATAAATGCAAGAGAGCATCAACCATCTTATCACAAAATATAGATAATCATAACTCTCCATCGTGTCCGTATAAAGAATTTAGGGCTCGCTGACCAGTGCTGCCACCCGAGCCATGACAGACATATCCCACACTCACCCCATATACATTCGAGGCACCGACTATGGGACCACCACCTCATTCGCCACAATCTGTCACACCATTCTTTCTCCCAGATAGCATGCATACCCAAACACGTACACTATCAGCCATCGCATCTACGTGTGCATACCCTTCACCCTAGTATGTTGAGGAGATGTCCCCTGAGGTTAAAAGGTTACCTACGATCCCCAATAAAGAATCAATAATCGTGCAGGCAAAAAAAATGCCAAAATAGGACTCAAAAGAAACACGAAATAACCTGATCACTCGTTAAGGTTTTTAAAGCTTGCCTCACCGTCGCCAAGGATAAAGACTTGTTCGATCAACTGCTAGACTTCCTCCACCAAAACAGTTAGAAGAAGTACCCCAAATCCTCATCCTTTTGGGCTATCAACCTCACGTTGAGGCCAATCACCTCACAAAATCACGTCTACAAGAGGCACGAATCAACAAAGAATAAGCTAAAAAAAATAATACAAGGAAATACACGAGAAGAAGAATAAAAGTGAAGTTACCTCCAAAAGGCATATGGCCCCTTTAAAAGTCTAATGATAGCACCGACTGAATGCATCCAAAGAAGAATAAAGGGTCTCTAAAGTCAGAGTCCCCCAATCATTAAACTAGACATCGAAAAACTCCCTCAGAAATGGTACAAACCAGAAATGAATGACGTTACCACCAGAATTCCTCTAAGAAAAAGCATAATGAACAACCAGGACATTTGCCTCACATGTTTCCAGTCAGTCTCATCTAGCCTCCTACTCAGAAGCACCTCCTGAACAGAAGAGATGCGGATTGAATCCCTAGAAATAATCCTACATCCTCCAATTATACCTTAAGCAACTCCGATGTTACCCTCATTATGAGATTCACCTCTATCTACACACCCTCATTTTCTATCCCCAGCAGTTGCTGAACGTCTATGGGAGTAACAATCATCTCTTCCAAGAAAAAATGGAATGTGTGGGTAATGTCCCACCATCTCTCTACCAAAGTACACAACATTCTAGTATAACGCGAAGTCTCATCCACGGCTCGCGCCAGACGGATAAAACCAGTAAAAGAAACCATCCAACATACCACCACTAAGAGATGCTCCCAAATATCCTTCAACCTAGTCATCCCCCATGAACGCATGATCGAAGGATCTGTATCGTTTTGCCAAAAACAAAAGGATAGAAAAACCTTTCATCAACAGAACAAAGTGAATAAAAATGAAAAATGAATATTAAAACTCACCATACTTACGTAGCCACTAGGGTTCCTCACCCTAGACGAATGGTTGTGCACAGTCTCGCACAAAAGGAATCTCTCTTAAACTACCAGCTCAAAGATATCAAAAGGATTTTCGTTACCCAAGGCAAGGGGCACCCTAGACTGCCACTCTACGACAAGCCAGTCATAAACGCTTAACCACTCCAAATTGTATTCCTCACTAGAAGAACCTGCCATTTGAAGTCTTCAGTGAAAAAGGACTTAGGAACAATTTTTTGAGAGAAAAAGTAGAAGATTGAAGAACTTGAAGGTGTGAAAAATTAGTAGGGATCGCCCCATTTTATAGGGAACTAAGAACCATGTCGATTAACAGACCCTGTACACACCGATTGGTACCTGCCTGCTCCTTTCCCAATGAAGTCGAGGAGGCCACGCCATTGCCGAACGGTAACCCCTACAGCCTCCCTATCGGCATACCCCAACAAATTTTGTAAAAAAATGCAAGAAAATGATAGAAAAATCCAAAAATTACCCGAGTAATTCATAAAAATACCAAACAAATATTGGAACATTTATTCATCAAAGAAAATGTTTTTTTCTACACTAAACCCCTTACAAATAGAAATCCAATGCATGATTAATATTACACTCTTATCCCCATCATAAACCACAAACATATTTCATAAACAGAACTTATAATGCTCCTACATCTAAGTCTACTGCAATTCTCCAGCAGAATCCCAAACTTCAAAATAAACACTTCCCTAATGAAATTGTAAGATAATGCCTTCCCAGTTCCCCAGCGGAATATATAGGCTAAACTTTCTCCCCATTCATCCACCAGCGAAATTTAAAGATACGACTTCAATCAAAATCCCCCATGGCTTCTCCAGCGAAGTTATACCCTCTCAAAACAACATAATCCCTAGTGGGATCTCTCAAGGATAAATCCTTCCCCAATAGAGTCTAAAAAACACAATCCCCAGCGGAACCACTTATACATTTGTATCCCCAAAGATAATTTAAATATTTCCCAGGGGAGAAAATCCCCCCGTTACAAATTTAGGTCCGCATAATTGACCTCGGCCTTCAGAAATGGTCATTATAACCTTAGGTCCTCAGAATTGACCTCGAACCCCAGAATCGGTACCTCTAACCTTTGGTCGTCAGAATTGACCTCAACCCTTAAAAAAGATCGTCATAACCTTAGGTCCTTAAAATTGACCTCAACCCATAGAATTGGTCCCTACAACCTTAGGTACTTAGAAGTGACCTCGACCCTTAGAAATAGTTATCACAATATTAGGTCCTCACAATCGACCTCGACCCACAGAATCAGTCCCTACAATCTTCGATCCTTAGAATAGACCTTTACCCGTAGAATCGGTCCCTACAAACTTAAGTCATCAAAATTAACCTCGACACATAGAAATGATCTCTACAACTTTAGGTCCTCGTAACTGACTTCGACCCTATGAATCGGTAACCCTCGACCCTCCGAACTGGTCAACCTCATCTTTCTGGTAAGAATAATTGACTTTAAAAACTCGCTCTACTAACGTCAATGTCGTGTCTATTCGATGGTCTTCACTTGTTCGAAGCTCCCCCATCGAGGGTGATATGTAGACACCATATTTTAGGACCCTCCTAAGAATCTCCTTAGGTCCCTATAACATCCTCGTTCATCATAAAACCGAAATCATACTCTGAATACTGACTTGGAGGCCACCAGGCGCTCTCGGGTCCCATTTGACTGTCGAGTAATTTTCCCACCCAAGTGACAGATCATTGGATCTTCAAAGGGCTATGAATCCCCTTTCCAATAGCTCACCCTATGCATGAATCAGCCTTAGGGTTTAGACGAACATACCATTTTTCTTTAAAAACATATTTAGAGGGCATCGGGCTCCGTTTGGATCGGGTCAACTCTCCAACTTGATAGAACCTCTTTGGATCCTCAAAGGGATCTAAATCCACTTTTCAAAAGTTAAACTCATGTGCAAATCAGCCTTACGGGACAAATAAATAACCCATTTTACTCCGAAGCGTCACCAACCGCTTTCGAGCTCCATTTGATCTTGGTCAACTCTCCGAACCGAATGAAGAATTTTGGAACATCGAAAGGACTTGCATAAATTTTCTAAAGGTCCATCCCATGCATGAATCGGCCCGATGGTTTGGAGGAACGATTCGTTTCCCTCTTGTCCAAATGACTATCGGGTGCTTTCATGCCCCATTTGATGACATTCAATTCCCGAACTTGGGACCAGTCTAATGGATTCATAAAGGTATATAAACAGTATCTCCAACGGTTTTTCCCGTGCGCAATTTAGACTTGCGAATTTCCTTTTACGACCATTTTCTGAAAAATCTGCTTGAGACTGTCGAATGGCAAATCCATTTCCCTGTCTATTGGCAGTGTGTCTGGGGTTTCCTGTTAATAGGCAGGACAAGGGCAATGCCGATCGACACCCCCCTTGACCCTATATAAGGAGAGCATGAGCTCATTTATAAAGGATCCTCAGAAACATCCCCCTTAGTGATTTTAGTAAAATTCCCTTAAAGTCATCGTGGTTTCAATATTGAAACCTCTACCTCACATTCCATTTCCATCATTTCCTTACCTAATTTGGAAAATTACCTTCCCTCTCCTCCTACCATCTTCATCCACTTGCAAGATCCACCCTTCCATAATCAAGATTAACTTTAAAGCTTCAAAGTAATGTCCAAATCGTTCACTCTCTCTTCAAATTCTCTTGTTTTTGCAGTACTTACTTAATTCTTATTTTCACATTTCATTATATCGCACCAATTAATATCCAACCCATTTATTAGTACTATCTCACATACTATATTTTATGTAAAAAAATAAAAACAAGAAAATAGGGTTTCTTGTAAATTCCAAACGAGGATTTTTTACTACATTTTCAGACTAAAACATATTTTTCCACACACACACATATAAGAAAAGCTTCTGGTTGGATTTATGGGATAAACCCCACCCCGTGTTATATGTAAACGATGTGAACTTTCATGCCTTTTAGGCTATGAGGCATCTCAGGTAAAATTTGAGATTCAAGTCCTCTCCGATATTTATTCATATATTATTTTCACAGCATATATTTGTAACCCATGCTTGCATTTGGTATAACCTATACAATCACCCTTCTATAAAGGATCGGTGACCTAAAAAATGCACACATAATATTTCGATTACTATTTTGGAACACTCCTAAGGATGACCTCACTCCGCCTTTATCCATGCCACGAGTTAAGTAATTCCACTCTCCATTTATATATACACACACACACTTCACGAAATTATTAAGGAGAAGAATAAAACATGCCCATGAGAAACTAAAAGGACAGGATGGGTGTCCAACACCTTCCCATTCTATAACTTAGTCCCCGAATCCTTGAACTAATTGGTTTATAAAGCATTAGTATGTCTTTGATGTCGTTCTCTCGAGGTAGAAAACTTTCTTTTGATTGTTTTATGAAAAATAGGCTGGAGACATCTCTACACATAACCACCCCCGAACGGCCTTGACCCCCCCCCCCCCTCCCCTGTGCGTGAGCCAATCGGGATTTCGATGGTCACACATGCATTTTTTAGGGGGAAAATAAAATAAAATTTAAAAATAATTGGTTGATATGTACCCACGAGATTACCGTTATTTGTTATTACTTTCTTATACTTGTGATGATATCTTACTTCTTCTTGTCATGATTATACATAAATGTTTAGTTTCCACTCCTTTATCTATTACGGACAAAAAGGGGGAGAACAAATTGAGGGGGATTTTTATTTTCTATTTAAAACTCGATTGTTTCACGATATTTTATTTGTCTCATGTGTGTAGGATGTTTCGATTGGATGTTGATTATTTGTACCCACATAAAATGAAGAGAGAGCTAGCCAAGGGAAAGATCCAGTCCATTCAAAGACTTTTAAAATTAACGTTCCACTTTTCTTTGTAATTTGGGATAGTAGTTATTGTATTAAGTCGCTAGGATTCAATTTGGCTTAGGTTTGTGTTTTGTATCAAAAACCTAGGGGGAATTCGTAAGAGAAAGTTTTATAATTGATTCTATTTTTAATTTTCATTTTGGCAGATCCCGTTACACAATCACTACCTCGTAATGACTTCTAAGTACTTGAAGACAAAGTTGAAGACATTTTAAGATTGTAAGGATTGTTCGGCTCAACATGCATGGAAGAAGTCGTGATCATGAAAGGTAAAAGGTTTTTAGTCATTTATAAGGTTTAAAACTTTGTGAAGGGGGTATTTTAATTAAAAAATTGCCAAATTTTCAACGCCTCTTTCGAACGAGAATAGCTGTCGTTCGAACGAGTTTGTCCTTCATTGGAACGAGATGGTTCAAGCTTCAAATGACCCCATATTCCTTCGTTCTCTGATATGTCATTCGAAACATTCGTTCGAACTCATTCTAATGAGATCTTTGATGTAGTTCAAACACGATCCCAATTCGTTCGAATGACCGGGAAAAAAATATTTTTTTAAAACTGATATCTATCCCAAATCTTGTGTGTTTGTCCTATATATCCAACCTTCTTATAAAAAGTTTGAATATGTTTATATCATTGAAAAACACTTTTTGAAAATTAAAAATAACCTTTGAGTTCTCCTTTGATGATCAAACACTTATAAATACATTCCAAACACCTTGGAATTGTTGAAAATCACTTTACCACGTCACAAGATGGATACTTGTCTACATACCTTTGCAGAGAGATATTTCTTTACAGCTGATTGTGAAACCAAGTCTCACTACTGAAGAAGAAGACGAGGCTGATCAGTGGATGCCGAAGGGAGATAACTACTCGTGGATGACACCAGAACTGAGTCGTATCTATTGATATTTTGAAGACTTTGCACATCAACTTAGTGTATCTAAGTTTTGTAAGTCTGTTGATGACCAAAATTGTTAATAGTGTTGATATAAAAGGGTTTTCCCTTTTTAGGAATTTGACTCATCTCATATTTTTATTGCATTCTTGGATTAGTTATTAGAAATTGATTTCATCTAGTATGCACATAATAATTAATTAAAGATAAAATTTATTAAAAAAATTAAAGTTTGCGTGCTGAAATTAATTATACAAATCTATCCATTAGATCACGTGAGTTTTCAAGTGTGACTTGGTGCCCTAAAATTGTGTTGTTGTTAAGGGTGGTTCTTGGATCCCTATTCTCTCAATGTCTGAGGAGGGTATAACTTTCCCCCAAATCAACTATTCATCGAGTTTTATGGATTGTTTAAGGTGTTTCCCGCCCAGTTTGCCTCAAACAAATAGTGAAGTGTGAGCGTAGTTCATAGAATAAATGATCCATATGGGACTAACATAGGATCCTAGAGATTAGGTACACTTATTCTAAGTCCCATACTACAAATTTTATTTTGAACCTAAAGTAAAGGAAAGTTGATAGGGTTTTGGTTGACAAACTCCATGATTTCAATAAGGGATATTAGGATCAAGACTTAATTTATCGAAATTAGAAACATCAACCTCTCCCCGAGGACGAGCAATATCAAGAGTTTTTGTGCTCGGAGTGTGTGTGTGAGTGGGGGGGGGGGGGGGGTGACATAGGTTAATTTTTATTTCTTATTTCTCTAAGCTCTACTTAATTACATTATTACTGATTAATTTTTATTTTTTTCTGACCAGCTCGATTGAAGAAGAATGAACATTATCTCCCCCATATAAACAAATAGGAGTTACTCAAAGTTTGGGAGCTGAGGAAGCCTTTGGTTCTAGGTGGTGAGCACCCCTGATATGCCTCCTTCCTACTTGAATATAATAATTCTACCAACAACTTCGCAACCCGTCCGATAAATATAGTACCTGATTTTCCACTTCCTTCTATAAGCAAGGAATCTTATACCTATTTTTCATTTGAATCCTTGAACGTTGAGTATATTCTTTTCGCTGAAGAAGAGTTAATGTCTCATAAGAAAGGGATTTTGTTGATTTATGATGATGATGATGTGACTCCTTCCTCCCCTAAGATTAAGGCCTCTAAATGGACTGAGCATGAGGGTCCTTATGCCCCTACATTTAGACTGGACTCATCAGTCCGAGAAAGGAGTATGAAATATAGTACCCATTCCTTAATGCTTAAATATTTCTAATGCTTCGAGTGTTAAATCCAAGACCATTGTGTGTTTTTGAGGTTCAACCATATCCAAGGATGTTAGAAAATGTCAACCCATAAGTAACATTCCATGCATTTATCGATGTTCATAATGTGTCAGGAAAGGTCACCTTAGAGCGTTTTGTTATGATCTTGAAAGAGGTCTCAGGAAGTTGAATTCTAGTGTTTCCTTGGTTACCGAAACCCGGCGCGTTCTGTATAGATCTATTTGGGTTAGGAAATCTATTTTGGAGACACTAAATGGTAGACATGTTGATTTTCACATGCTTGCACATGATTTTGCTCTTGTTATATCTTATGGATGATTGCTTGGATGATTTTGTTGGTCATACTCTAATTGTGCTTCATGATTTATTCTTACTAGTGTTATGACACGTTTATCTTTTTTTGTATATTTTTCTTTTATTGAGTCATACTTGAAAAATACAAAAAGATTTTATTTTTATAAATTTTTTGAAATATACAAAATGATTTTTAGTTTTTGTGTATTTTAGTTTTACACATTTAGTGTGGCATATTGGTGTGTCTGAATCAAATTCACTCCAAAATTTCCATGTGTCTAGGACATTTGGTTATTACTTTAGATATAGATTGTTCTTAACCATGTTTTTGGAGTAATTTCGAACTTGATTTGCTTTACGGATTTGACTTTGTATATGCCTCCGCACACATATGCATGAGTTTTTTTAACGTTTACTTGACTCTCTATATTTGATCTTAGTGATATGTTCTCTCATAAATTTTATCATTTCCATGTTTATGTGACTATGGGGGATTTGTGAATGTAAGAACCATTTCCCGTGAGAGATTTTGTGAAAGACAAATTGACTTTGCGTGAAAGCCACCGTTTAAAAGAGCCCAGGAAAAATTAAGGCAATAAAAGAGCAAAAAAATTCCAAAAAGGGGCCAAAATAGTTTAGTTTGCTTGATCTTGTAAATGAAATTACTTCAAAGGAAAAGAAAAGAATAGAAAATATGATTATGTTTATCTTTTTAGGGAGTTTAGTCTAAGATCAATGGGTTTTCACAATGAATCCTAGTTATGCTTATTTTGTCATAACACTATTGATTTGTAGAATCATAAATAATCTAGGCATGTGTACATTGTGCTTTTTTTGTTCACTTGTCACTTGAGGCCAGTGCTTCATTTGATAAAGTTTTGCAATCAATTATAACTCCTTGAAAATATTTTAGTGTTTGTATTATAATTCATCTGTACCTTGCTCACACCCATTCATTCCATCCCACATATATAGACACATCGATTCTATGCTAGTGTGTAAAGCTTATATGTTTTGTATCATGTTTTGGGGTCGTTCATACCTATATACGTGTGCTGGATTTTCTTTGACATATTTTGCATAATTTAAATATGGTAATTGATATTGTATTTATGAAATTCAATTTTATAATAAAAAATTGAATAATATCAAAAATAGTTGGTTGTGTTTGCCTTTGAGATTATCGTTACACATGATTGATTTATATATTTTTGTGATGATATCTAATCTTCTATGTGATGCTTTGTATTTCAATCCTATCTTGCTACTTTTTTGTCTATTTTGAATAAAAACAAAGGGGGAGAGCAAATTAAAATGAGTTTTGATGAGTTTGATTTATGGGAAAAAAATTATTTATGAGTTTTACTTTATTTCGAACTCAATGCATCATGAGGTATATGTCTTTGTCTCATGTGTGTAGGTACTTGAAGAGGAATTCAAGAGACACAGATGTAGACAAATTGTGTGAAAGGGAATAATAAGAAGTTTCAAGACAGAGAGACTTATGCCATTCCGTTATAGGGTTAGGAAGGGTGTTGAGATTTTTGTCATAGTACATTTTTTTATTATAATTCGGTGTTCAGTAATATTTGTTGGTTTTTTATTGGAATAGCCAAAGGGGGAGATTTGTAAGAACAATTTTCTAGGATTGTTCATAGCATAGTTTTACGCTAGTTTGGCATATTCTGTTAAAAATCGTCACGCACCATCAAGACAAACTGAACTCAAGCATCTTCAAGTTGTAAGACTTTCTGACATCTCATAAAGGTATAAAGAAATTTAGAGTTTAAATTAATTTACATAATTTATTTTTGGGATGTTTATTTTTATCAAAAACGAACATGAGTTTTTATTTCGAAAGAAATTTTTTATTTTTAAATCTCATTCAAATGAGATGGACATCTCGTTCAAATGAGATGGACATTTCGTTGAAACAAGATTTTCACTTTATTGGAAGGGTCGTTCAATTTTTTTTTTCAAACAAGCTTTGATCGAGGGTATATCGTTTTGATTTTTTATGTCATTAGAGGCGAGAATAATCTCCTTAGAATGACAGTGCAATATCGTTTGAACAACGCCACCGCCTCGAAATTTGTTAACGTCCTATAAATACATGTCACTTTTTGCCAGATTCATTTCTACTTAACTTTTACAAAAGTTCTTCACTTTTTGCGTGGCAAAAATAACGTTTAATTCACAAACAAACTTCCTGAATATTTAGTTTTGTGAATTCGTTTAAACCTTAAAACTTTTTGTATACTTTCATACACTTTTGTGAAGAAGGCATCTCCATGGCTGACTTGTGATCCCTAAGGTGATTCACTGCTAAAGACAAAGGCTGAGGCAAAAGGACGACTGTGGTCTTGTGATTTTTATGAGGGTTATAGTTGTGGATGAAGGTCATATACGGGATATTAGTCTACTATAGATTGCTTTATAAAGTTTGTAAGTTGTGATTTATAAATTTGATAAAGTGAATAAAAGGTTTTACCCCGGAGGGATTTTTCCTGAAACCATGCCTTTCCTGAATGCTGGATTTGATTTATGTTTCCACTCACATAGTTGCATGTTTTAGGGTTAAATAATTAAAAGTTTGTGTGGATTGTCATCTAAATTTAATAATTTAATCCCATTAGATAATTGCGCACTCTTAAATCGGAATCGTTGTCGAGCACATTTTTTTTCTGCATTCTCATAGTGGTATAAGTGTCTTCCATTAGAGCATACTACTTACATCCTTTTCAAATTTGGTCTCGGAGAAGGTTGCACTAAGTTATTATGTTAGATACCTATTTGCTGATTTTTGGGTTTTTTATTTTTTCTCTCGATGGATTCCCAGAGTTTAGATGACTTAAATCCTTTAAATTTGAAGTTTGCTAAAAGAAATGTATATCTTGCAAAAGAAAATTCCTGTTTTAAATTTGCTATGGATATTTTGCAAACTGTTCCAAGTCAAAGAGATTTCTTACATGAGAAACTTGTGGATATGGACAGTGATCTTAATACATTGGAATTTTCCAAGAATTAGAGTGATAATAGAGTCCATTTTATTGAGAGAGAATTAAAGGACTTTAAAAAATTTAGGGTTAATGTAAGTGCCAATGATGATTGTGTTTTGATTAATAATTTTACGGCACATGAGAAGACTCTTAGGGATAAGTTTACTGACATTGTGGGGGAGCGAGATAACCTTCTAGAAATTATTGACTATATGAAAAAGGATTCCCTAAAATTGGAAGAGTCAAAATCTTTGATGGAGTCTAAAATTTTGAAGTTAAAAGATAATTCAAAAGACTCGAGTAGTGTTGGTAGTAAATGTTCTACCGCCCATGTTTCTAATGCTTTGGTGTTAAATCCAATACCATTGTGTGTTTTAGAGTTTCAACCATATTCAAGGATGTTAGAAAAGGTCAACCCATAGGTAAAATTCCCCGCATTTACCCGTGTTCACATTATTGCTAGAAAGGTCACCTTAGGTCATTTTGTTAGGATCATAGAAGAGGTCCTAGGAAGTTGAAGTCTTGCATTTACTTTGTTACCAAACCCGAGGCATTAACTATACATCTATTTGGGTTAGAAAATCCGTTTGGAGACACTAAATGGTAGACTTATTGATTTTGACATGCTTGCACATGATTCTTCTCTTTATATATCTTATGGATGATTGCTTGCATGATTTTTTTATCAAACTCAGGTTGTGCATCATGATTTATTCTTACGAGTGTTATGACATGTTTATCTTTTGTATTATATTTTTCTTTTACTAAGTCATATTTGAAAAATACGATAAAATGTTGAAAAATAAAAAAAGATTTTCAATTTTTGTGTATTTTAGTTTTACACATTTAGTCTGTCATATTGGTGTGTTTGAATACAATTCACTCCACAATTTCCACGTGGCTAAGATATTTGCTTATGACTTTAGATATTTAGATTGTTCTTAACCATGTTTGTGGAGTTGTTTCGAATTTGATTTACTTTATAGATTAGACTTCGTATATGCCTCCACACATACATGCACGAGATTTTTGAACGTTTACATAACTATCTATATTTGAGCTTGGTGAGATGTTCTCCCATCAATTTTATTATCCATATGTTAATGTGATTATGGGGGATTTTTTCATGTAAGAATCATTGCCCATGAGAGATTTTGTTTAGTATTGAAAAAATATTAATGTACACGGGAAAGGGCTGCGAAAGACATGTTGACTGTGCATGAAAGGCACCATTTGAAAGAGCCTAAGAAAATATTAAAGCAATAAAACGTCAAAACAATTCAAAAAAATAGGCCAAAATAGTTTAGTTTGCTTTATCTTGCAATTTAAATCACTTCAAAAGATAAGAAAATAAAATAATAGAAAATATAATTATGTTTATCTCTTGAGGGAGTTTGGCTAAAGTTCGACGGTTTTGCACAATGAACACTATTGATGCTTATTTTATCATGATGCTATTGATTTGTAGAATCATCAATAATATAGGTTTGTGTGCATTGTACTTATTTTGTTCATTGAAGTTCAACTTTAGTTGTCACTTTAGGTTAAAGCTTAGTTTGATAAAGTTTTCCAGTCAATTAGAACTACTTGAACATATTTGAGTGTTGGGGCTTTAATTCATTGGTATTTTCTTCATACCCATTCATTATATCCCTCACAGTTAGACACATCGATACTATGGTATTGTGTAAAGCTTATGTATTTTGTGTCATGTTTTGTGATCGTTTACCTATATATGTGTGCCGGATTTTTCTTGACATATTTTGCATATATTATGTGTGGTATTATATGTTTTATTTACAATTTTTTTTTTAAATTAAAATTTTTCAAAAATAGTAGGTTGTGTTTGCCTTTGAGATTATCCCTACACATGATTGATTTATATCTTTTTCTGATGATATCTTATCTTCTACGTGATGCTTCGTATTTAATGCCTATATTTCTACTTATTTGTCTAGTTCGGACAAAACCAAAGGGAAAGGGCAAATTAAAATGAGTGCTGGTGAGTTTGATTTATGGGGGAGAATTTATTTATAATTTTTAATTTATTTCAAACTCGATGCTTCACGAGGTATATGTTTTTATCTCATGTGTGTAAGTTCTTCAAGAGGAATTCAAGACACACGGAATAAGAAAAATTATGTGAAGAAGATTAAGTTTGAAGACAAAGAGACTTATTCCATTCTGTTCTAGAGTAAGGAAAGGTGTTAGGGTTTTTCTCATATGAGATTTTTTTTTTTAATTTAGTGTTCAGTTATGCTTGTTTCTTTTGTATTGGAATATCCAAAGGGGGGTATTTATAAGAACAATTTTTCTAGGATTGTTCATAGCATAATTTATGGGTAGTTTGGCATATCTTATTACAAAGCTTCCCACACCGTAAAGACGAATCGAACTCAAGCATCTCCATCTTTGAAGACTTCCCGACATCACATAAAGGTATAAACCAATTTAGAGTTTAAATTAATTTAGATAATTTATTTTTGGGATGTTTATTTTTATAAAAAATGAATAGGATTTTTTATTTCGAAAACACAAATTTTATTTTTAAATCTCGTTCAAAGGAGATTGCCATGTAGTTAGAAAGGTCGTTCAAAATAGTTTTGAAATGAGCTTTAATCGAGGGCATACTGTTTTGATTTTTTATATGTCGTTAGAAGCGAGACTGATCTTATTCGAATGACATAATAATCTCGTTAGAAGGATAGTGCAATATTGTTCGAACGACGTAACCTCCTCGAAATTTTTGAATGTCCTATAAATACCAGTTTTGTGTTCAGTTTTTTTGAGACTTTTGCCAGATTCATTTGTGCATAAATTTTGCAATAGTTTTTCCCTATTTGTGTTGCAAAAGCACTGTTAAATTCACAAACAAATGTCCTCAATTTTTAGTTTTGTGAATTCATCTCAACCCTATAAAGTTTTGTATACTTTCATAAACTTTTGTGGATAAGGCTTCTCTATGGATAACTTGTGATACCTGCGGGGATTCACTACGAAAGAAAAAGGCAGAGGGTGAAGGAGGACTACGGTCTTATGATTCTTGCGAGGATCATAGTTATGGATGAAGGTCACCTGTGGGAGATTCGTCTACTATAGATTCCTATATAATGTTTGTAAGTTGCGCTTTGTAAATTTTAAAAAGTGAATAAAAGGTTTTGTCTTAAGGGGATTTTTCTTGAAACTTTGCCTTTATTGAATGCGCAATTTGCTTTCTATTTTGAATCACATAGTTGCATGCTCTAGGGTTAAAGGATTAAAATTTGGTGTGGATTTTCTTCTGAATTTAATAAGTTAACACCATTAGATAATTGCGCACTCTCAAATTGGAATCTTTACTGAGCACATTTGTTTTCACTTTTTACTTGTGGAATAAGTGCCTTCCATTCTTACAAGTGCTGTTAAAGCATACTTCTTATCTTTTCAATAATTTTCAATGACATGAAGAAGAGATTAAAGAGGGAAAAAGTATCTTAGGCGGACGATCTTCCTCACGTATTATAGGCATATCCCACTACACCTAGAAGACCTACTAGGGAAACACATTTCACTCTAACCTATGGGATGAAGGTTGTCGTTCCTTTGAACAATGGTCTGTTAACCGTCAAGACCACCATCATCGAGAAATGTTTGAATAATGAAGCCATGAGGACCGAAATTAACTTTAAATAAGAAAGAAGGGCTAAGGCAATGATAAAGTTGGCCTCTTACCAACAACGACTAGCTAAGCAGTACAACAAGGGAATCAATCTAAGGGAATTTATGGTCGGTAATTACAACCATAGGAAATTCCTCAACAGTGCTTAAAAACCTTCAGACGGTAAGTTGGGTCCTAATTTTGAGGGACAATTTAAAATTATTAGAGATTATTTGTAAGAAGCCTACCAATTAGAAACAATGGCGGGCGGGGAAATATAAAGAGCATAGAATGCAGTCAACCTCAAGAATTTTTATTTTTTTATTATTGCTTGAGTTATTTAAACTCACTACTAGCTTACTTTTTTGAAAAGTTTCAGAATTTATGATGTTCGCGATCTATTCTATCTTTTCTAATAAATAACTAGCCTTTCTAATAAATTACTATCCCAAGGGGTTCAATTAGTTGTATGAAATTGTTCCAAAATGATAGGCTTACACTTTAATTAATAGTCATAATCACCTTAATTTGATTATAATTAAAAGTTGATCAATTACAATTGAACTTAGGGTCTCATGGTCTTTGTCATGAAAAACACAAAGGCCTTATGAATTTCCCAGGAAAACCAAAGATCTATGGGTGATCCCTAATCACTAAGTGAATCCGAATTTATTCGGATAAAACTCTTGAACAGGTGAATGGCCCTAAGACCAACTGTACTTTTCCCAGAGTTCATTCTAGGGCTCAGGTAATGTGATGACACAAACTAAAAGGTAAGACAAGACAATAAAATACATGCTCGGCATAATGGAAGGAAAAATGCAAAATAAATTATTATGTAACTGAATTGTTGTTAGAAAAAGTTATGATTAACAAATATTCCATTTATAACAATGAAAGAATGAAAGTTTGAGCAAGTGCCTCAAAAATATCTTTAATTCGACCATCGTCGAGATTTAGTCGAAACTCATCGTCACTCTTATGAAAGGATAAATAACTTTTGTCCAATTAAAGAAGAATGACATCCAGTGGAACCCAACAATCTTCATTTTCAAAAGGTGAAGGGTGATATATTGGACAATCAACTTAATAACAGTATCAGAGATCAGAGTCCTTGAGAACTTTCAATACCCCCAGGGCATGTAATACCCCGTTATTTTTAGGGTTATTTATGAATATTATATAAGATTTGAGTAATATTATTATTTTATTAATCAGGGATAAAATTATTTATTTTGGTTTGAAATTTAAACGAAGATTTAAATTTAAATTATATTTGGACATTTTGTAATGGTTTAAATATATAAAGTTGACAATTTTGAATTAAAGGGCAATATAGTAATATAGGTTAACTTAGTCTCCAAGCTAGGGTTTGAGAGAGGGGATATATAAGGAATATTATGGGTGATTATAAGGAAAGGGGGATAAAAAAGAGAGGCCAAAAACGAAATCCAAAGAGTGAAAAACGAGTGGAATGAGAAGAGCCAATTTGGAATGTTTAGATCTTCTTTTTTAGTGCATTCAGATGAGATTTAAGAAAAACTCAAAACACATACCTTACCCAATTTTTTTATCTAGAATCCAAATCTTTAGTCCGATTGGCGATTCGAATAATTTTGGGATCTGATTTTTCTGAGTTTTAAAATATGACTATTTAGGTTATCTCGTGTTGGGGCTAGAACATGATTTGATTATTTTCGCGAGAGGAAGGTGATGGTGCGATCATATTTTGAAGCTGAATTTATGCGACGATTCATACTATGATTTTGAGGTATGGGGTTTTACACAATGTGCTCTTTAAATCTCTCGGGAGTTTATTTCATTGATTTCTTATTATTTGAACTCATATTTGAATTGATAAATTCATTGAAATATGGAAAAAATAATTGTTGAGTTATTTTGATTCATGTGGTATCATTATGTTTGTGTTGATCACATTGTCATGAGAGTTTAATATGGCACGAAGGTTGGATACCCGCCAAAATTCCTGCTTCCTGTGGCTATGACTTGATAAAGCATATACGGATGGGGCGAGGCCTGGTGAACCATTGATGTGTTGTTGAGAAATTTATTGATAAGTGCTATTGAGATTCGCATTTGATTTGAATATTCGTACTCGTGTTGTTACTCTTTATTCATTGCTAATATATATTGTTGAGCATCTTTCCTGTCATATTGTGTACTTTCCCATATTTTCTTTTAGTGGCAGGCTAGCGCGAATTTAGGCGCTATGGATTAATTGGAGATTGATTTTTATCTTGGATATTTTAGGAAGAATATTCGAGAGAGAAGATTTTTATTTATTTTTGTTGTATAGAGCATTTGGTGATTTATTTTTATTTTGAGATAGATAGTTGTATTATTTCGAGAGACAATTATGGTATTTAAATTTGAGGAATTGATATTAATGGATTTATATTATTGTGGGATTCTTTTAGATGCTCTATACCTTGTTACTTATGGATTTGGATTTATTTTATCGATAGTAGCACTCGGTTCGCTCTCCCCGGGCGGGCGGGGTGTTACAGATGCTATCAGAGCTTAGGTATACGATAACCCTCGGGTCTTGGGTATTGGGTCTAACATGCGGGTTAAATATGATTTCTTTGGAGATAGAAATTTTTTGAGGATATGTTAGGCGTCTTGATGGGGATGTATTAAAAATTAATTTGAGGACTTTAGTGTGTGATTTTGGGAAATAGAATTGACTAGCATTTTATTTTGAGTGTTAGGTTTCGTCAAATTTCGAGGACGAAATTTCTTTTCAAGGGGGAAGTATGTAATACCCCGTTATTTTGAGGGTTACTTATGAATATTATATAAGATTTCAGTAATATTATTATTTTATTAATCATGGCTAAAATTATTTATTTTGGTTTGAAATTTAATCAAACATTTAAATTTAAATTATTTTTGGACATTTTGTAATGGTTTAAATATGTAAAGTTGACAATTTGGAATTAAAGGGCAATATAGTAATATATGTTAACTTAGTCTCCAAGCAAGGGTTTGAGAGAGGGGCTATATAAGGAATGTTATCGGTGATTATAGGGAAAGGGAGATAAAAAAGAGAGGCCAAAAATGAAATCCAAAGAGTAAAAAACGAGTGGAATGAGAAGAGCCAATTTGGAATGTTTAGATCATCTTTTTGAGTGCATTCGGATGAGATTTAAGAAAAGATCAAAACACATACCTAACCCAATTTTTCATCTAGAATCCAAATCTGCAGTCCGATTGGGGATTCGAATAATATTTGGATTGGATTTTTCTAGGTTTTAAATTATGACTATTTGGGTTATCTCGTGTTAGGGCTAGAACATGATTTGATTATTTTTGCGAGAGGAACGTAATGGTACGATCAGATTTTGAGGCTGAATTTATGCGACGATTCATGCGGTGATTTTGAGGTATGGGGTTTTACACACTTTGCTCTTTAAATCTCTCGGGAGTTTATTATGTTGATTTCTCATTAACTGAACTTATATTTGAATTGATAAATTCATTGAAATCAGGAAAAAAATAATTGTTGAATTATTTTGATTCATGTGGTATCATTATATTGTTGTTGACCACGTTGCCATGAGATTTTAATATGGCACAGAGGTTGGGCACCCGCCAAAATTCCTGCTTCATGTGGCTATGACTTGATAAAGCATATGCGGATGGGGTGAGGCCTGGTGACCCATTGATGTGTTGTTGAGAAATTTATTGATAAATCCTATTGAGATTCGCATTTGATTTGAATATTCGTACTCGTGTTGTTACTCTTTATTTATTGCTAATATATATTGTTGAGTATCTTTCCTCTCATATTGTGTACTTCCCCATATTTTCTTTTAGTGGAAAGCTAGCATGAATTTGGGCTCTATGGATTAATTGGATATTGATTTTTAACTTGGATATTTTGGGAAGAATATTCGAGAGAGAAGATTTGTATTTATTTTTGTTGTATAGAGCATTTGGTGATTTATTTTTATTTCGAGATAGATAATTGTATTATTTCGAGAGATCGTTATTGTATTTAAATTTGAAGAATTGATATTAGTGGATTTATATTATTGTGGGATACTTTTAGATGCTCTATACCTTGTTACTTGTGGATTTGGATTTATTTTATCGATAGTAGAACTCCGTTCGCTCTCCCCGGGTGGGTGGGGTGTTATAGATGGTATCAGAGTATAGGTATACGATAACCCTCGGGTCTTGGGTATTGGGTCTAGCATGCAGGTTAAATATGATTTCTTTAGAGATAGAAAATTTTTTAGGATATGTTAGGTGTCGTGATGGGGATGTATAGAAAATTAATTTTAGCACTTTAGTGTGTGATTTTGGAAAATATAATCGAGTAGCATTTTATTTCGAGTGTTAGGTTTCTTCGAATTTCAAGGATGAAATTCCTTTTCAGGGGGGGAAGTCTGTAATACCCCGTTATTTTTAGGGTTATTTATGAATATTATACAAGATTTCAGTAATATTATTATTTTATTAATCAAGGATAAAATTATTTATTTTGGTTTGAAATTTAATCCAACATTTAAATTTAAATTTTTTTTGGACATTTTGTAATGGTTTAAATATGTAAAGTTGATAATTTTGAATTTAAGGGCAATATAGTAATATAGGTTAACTTAGACTCCAAGCTAGGGTTTGAGAGAGGGGATATATAAGGAATATTATGGGTGATTATAAGGAAAGGGGGATAAAAAAGAGAGGCCAAAAACGAAATCCAAAGAGTGAAAAACGAGTGGAATGAGAAGAGCCAATTTGGAATGTTTAGATCTTCTTTTTTAGTGCATTCGGATGAGATTTAAGAAAAACTCAAAACACATACCTTACCTAATTTTTTATCTAGAATCCAAATTTGTAGTCCGATTGGCGATTCGAATAATTTTTGGATCTGATTTTTCGGAGTTTTAAAATATGGCTCTTTATTTATCTTGTGTTGGGGCTAGAACATGATTTGATTATTTTCGTGAGAGGAACGTGATGGTGCGATCAGATTTTGAGGATGAATTTCTGCGATGATTCCTGCGATGATTTTGAGTTATGGGGTTTTACACAATATGCTCTTTAAATCTCTTGAGAGTTTATTCCGTTGATTTCTTATAAATTGAACTCATATTTGAATTGATATATTCATTGAAATCTGGAAAAAAATAATTGTTGAATTATTTTGATTCATATGGTATCAATATGTTGTAGTTGAGCATGTTGTCATGAGATTTTAATATGGCACGGAAGTTGGGGACCCGCCAAAATTCCTGCTTCCCGGGGCTATGACTTGATAAAGCATATGCGGGTGGGGTGATGCCTGGTGACCCATTGATCTGTTAATGAGAAATTTATTGATAAATTCTATTGAGATTCGCATTTGATTTGAATATTTGAATTCGTGTTGTTACGCTTTATTCATTGCTAATATATATTGTAGAGAATCTTTCCTATCATATTGTGTACTTCCCCATATTTTCTTTTAGTGGAAGACTAGCACGGATTTAGGCGCTATGGATTAATTGGAGATTAATTTTTAGCTTGGATATTGTGGGAAGAATATTCGAGAGAGAAGATTTGTATTTATTTTTGTTGTATATAGCATTTAGTGATTTATTTTTATTTCGAGATAGATAGTTGTATAATTTCGAGAGACAATTATTGTATTTAAATTGGAAGAATTGAGATTAGTGAATTTATATTATTGTGGGATTCTTTTAGATGCTCTATACCTTGCTATTTACGGATTTTGTTAGTTTTATCGATAGTCACGCTCCGATCCGCTCTCCCCGGGTGGGCGGGGTGTTACAGGGAATTCAACCAACCATGCTTGTAGGACAACTTCCTTACCTCATCTAACCTAATGAGGGCATCAATCCACCACTAGACATAACCAGCAGACAACGCTACCCAATGACCCTTCCTAAAAATGTAACGAAGCTTGAGAAGATCACTGCTAAGTCGAATCTTAACAACGCCATCCCTTCTCCAATCATCCTCATCGTCAATGATGTTTTTATTGAGGGAATCATTCTCAGTTTGTAGTAGTTCCCTAACATCTCCAATGTCCTTTGCTTCAGCAAGATGCTTTATCAAGAAATTCATTTCCTCGTTTATAAGGGTGCCCACGTCATCCAAGTCCTTCACATCGTCCTTTAGTTTGGCCACTAACGCAGGCTGACACTTATAAGTTGTGACACCCTGCCCAACTCAATACTAGGTGATCAGTCCTTTATTAAATTAAATAGGATTTTTATTTGGTTCATTCTTAGCATCACTGTCGAATCACCTATCGGTTAATTAAGCTGGTGTCAAAATTTTATCTTTCCATTTAACAATTAACACTATGAGAAAAACTTAATTAAACCATTCATGCATTAATAATAGCTCAAACCATCATAGGATATGAATGAATAAATAAATTTCTTGCTGAATAAACTATCCTCTCAAAGTCCAAATCTAAATAATAAACCCAACGGTTAAATAAGTAAAACTCCATATAAGTTCGAAATAATAAACTGAATAAGTACTGTAAGGGAAACATGCCCATAGGTAAAATACTGGAATACTGAAATCCTAAACTAGAATGAAGGAACTAAGGTGTCTACTCCAATCCCTGCATGCATCCACACATGCCGCAACATCGTATCCGTGGAACAGATCTTTAAGCCTGGGGTCTCTGTGGCTAGACACCTAAAAAGGTTTTTAACAAAAGAAAATATTTTTTAAACGATTCAGAGCCGATTTATTTAAAAATGTTTAGCAATCATTTTATTGAAAAAAATGAAATGCATAGTATATAGTGTTCATAATTGATTTCACGGTCACACTCTCTTGAAGACAACATCACCCATCTTGTACAGTGCACATTTATTGCATTAATTTATTCATTTAGTTATTACCTGATCTAACTATACCACAATAGCTATGTAAGCTACCTCGCTAAAAACCCCACCGCAAATTAAGAAGACTATTACGATTAGTATAAAATATATAACCCTCATATGCATGAATATAATAAATAGAATGTTGATAACTGTTAATCGATAATCACACGTTATCTATAGATATATACACATATATCTCATTATGCATATATATACATAGAATCATCATTGCTGGGTCCTATTAAATGTGTCTCTCGTACATGGTATCGGTATCAGGCAAATCTCATGTCACCTATGGTCACCGGGTCAGAATCACGCCATCGCGACCAATTCGTAAACAAATAATGGAGGCGGTTATAAATACATAAGCCTTATGATTTCAATACACGTTCCTTAAAGACCTGCATGAAGTCCCCATCTCATCGCGGTAGGAAACAACCCGAGCACTATAACCTAGAGCATAGTCCAAACCCCGCTGAAATGGTCAGGGTGGGACCCCCCACGATGAGCAACCTCCTTGATAGCATCCTCGAGTAAAATAATAAACACAACTTGCATTCAACTCACATTCATACATATATATAATTCACACACTTATATATATATATATATATATATATATATATATATATATATCGAGAACTACCTAGTCTGTTCATATAAAATACGTTCCAACACTAGATAGCTACACCCCTCCATTTATTAATAACTATAGTATTATATATTTCACCTCCTATATACTCAGTTAAGTTCCTATTAGTCTCACAAGGGTCCCTACCAAGTTTGATTTCCAATCAGGGAGGTTTCGTCGCTCATTAAAATTTCAAGGGTATTTTAGACCTTTTACATTTTATGTCTAAGGAATAATATTTCTAGGACAGTGAACTACTCTTTGCTACCTATGCGTGGTCGCAAATAGAACATGAATCCGAGTTCGTATGAGATTGTCGAATTACGCCTAAAAATAGGGTACCGGACGACCGACCCTGGTCCCTCGGTCGATCGCCCCTTCCTTAATATGCCTACCATTTCCACTACAAGCTAAATTTGCAATCATCGATCGACCGGGTCTACTCGATCTTCCCAGCACGCTCCTTCATTTTGTGTTTTCTCCCAAATCCAAATTTCTTCTCCACTCAATTCCCATCACACCACAACTTAACCTTTACGAT
Source organism: Sambucus nigra (assembly GCA_949130495.1). Classification (NCBI taxonomy): domain Eukaryota; kingdom Viridiplantae; phylum Streptophyta; class Magnoliopsida; order Dipsacales; family Adoxaceae; genus Sambucus; species Sambucus nigra. The sequence goes on along the minus strand of OX422224.1, from coordinate 109,260,821 downwards.
TCCAACATCAAACATTATCAATGTTTCACGCTTTCATTTATTAGTAATTAATCTGCACAATTAATATATTAATTTGACATTTTAACCCAATTTCTCAACAATCATTAATTTCACCACTAATGGGTTTCTTCGTCATCTTCAACCTCTAGACCTAAGAAGTTTACAACTCTCAAATGTGTTAAAATTCTCAAGCTTCATCTTATACACATGGGTTTAGTTTAGCCTTCGTCAATATCAAATTAACAAGATTTATACACAATGATCTTATAATCTCTAGATTTATTACCACAATTCAAATATTAACACTATTAACTACATCTCACATAAAGAAAAATATACTTGCCTTGTTGGAATAAATTCGGCGATCTCTTCTCGAAAAATTTTCCCAGAATGTTTTTTCTTTCCTCCTTCCTACTTCTTCCTTCTCCTTTCTCTCGTCTCTCAATCTTTGGTAGTTTGGGATGAGTAACTACTGCCCAAATTTCTTAAACCTAGGTTAATTATCCCACAATCCTGAAATTAAGCATATGGGCAAAATTCAAAAGACTAAAATACCCCAGTATAGGCCCGATTATGTCTAAAAAGGCCCTGAGACTCAATTACTACCCCTGGGTACACTATTTTGAGTATTTCGACCTCTCCGGGCTCAACCATGACCTCAAAATTGTCATCCAAGTCAATCTATTAAATTGTCCTATCTCGACCAAATTAGCCCACACACTACTCCCGATTGAGATAAAATAATGTCACTCACTATAACTAGCTATGACTTCAAATAATTATTCCCATTCACTTAAATGCACGCATAATAATTAATTAAATTAAATTACGACACACACCGTAAGTTAAATTTACTTGAATTAATTAAATATTAAATGTTTAGAATTACGGGGTGTTACATACTTCCCCCTTACAAAGGAATTTCATCCCCGAAATTAGGTCATACGTACGGTGAATAGCTCTGGGTATTTCCCTCGCATGTCATCCACCCGATCCCATGTCGACTCATCAATACTATGGTGTCCCCACTGAACTCTGACTAATGGCAGCACCCTTGATCGCAACTAATGCTCACTATGATCCAGAATAGCCATGGGTCTCTCCTCGTAGGACATGTGTGGGTGTAAATCAATCTCCTCGAGTGGAACATGCCAAAAAGATCCCTCGCTCCTCCGATACTTCTTTAGTGAAGACACATGGAACTCTTCATGTATCCACTATAGATGCTCTGATAAACCCAGTCTATATGCCATCGGTTCCACTCTCTCAGTGATAGGTAAGGGTGCCACATACCAAAGTGCTAGCTTCCCCTTCTTACTGAACCACATAACCCCCTTCAAGGGAGACACCCGTAACAACACCTGATCCCCAACCTCTAACTCCACATGTCTTCGATCTTCATCAGCATAACTTTTCTGCATTCTCTCAACTATTCGAATACGCCCCCAAATCATCTCGATCTGGACAGAAATCTTCAGTATCATCTCTGGACCCAATAACTTGTTGTCCCCCAGTAATAACCAATAAGTGGGAGAATGACAAGGTATTCCATATAATGCCTCAACCGGTTCCATACTGATGATGACTCAGTAAGAGATATTATACGTAAACTCTATAAATCGAAGGTACATCTCCCATCATCCCTGAAATCCAGTATACACATCCTTCGCATGTCCTCGAGCATCTGATTAACCCTCTCATTCTATCTGTCTATCTGTGGATGGTATGCGGTATTCAATTGTAACTCTGTGCTCATGGAATCCTAAGAGATATGTCCGAAATGAGAGAAAATTATTATCTCTATCGGACACAATGCTAACCGGCACCCCATGCATCATAACTATCTCCTAAATAAACATTTGCGCATACTACATCGTCTCCAAATCGATGTGAACAGGTAAGAAATGGGCCACCTTGGTTAGCCGATCCACTATCACCCAAATAAAGTTGTGACCCCTCCATGATGTCGGCAACCATGCAATAGAATTCATAAAAATACTCTCCCACTTCCACACGGGCCTCGAGTTGTAGTAAACTGGTCCTCCAAAAGATAGTGTTTCCATATCTTCAAAGAAAACACAACCACTTCCAACTGAAGGTCCTGTGTGAGATAGATCTTCTCATGGGTATTAAGCTTGAAAGATAAATAAGCTATAGACCTCTCCTCCTGCTATAATACACCCCCAAGTCCCTGTACGGATGCATCCGTGTAAAATCGATACTCCACTCTACCCCTAGGCAGTGCGAGTACATGTGTCAATGTTAGTTTGTCCTTCAGCTCATCAAAGGCTAACTGATAGTGATCACTCCACAAAAACAATACCATATTAAGAGTAAGATTCGTCAATGGCCCAAAATCTTTGAGAACCCCTTAATGAATCGATAATAATAACCGATCAACCCCAGAAAGCTGCGAATCTTTGTTGGTGTTATGGTCTGCTCCAACTCTCTCTCCTCTAATACTTTATTCAGATCAATAACAATGCCTCTATCGAACATGATATGGCCTAGAAACTTCACCTCACGTGGCTAAAACACACACTTCTCAAATTTGGCATAAAACTAGTGGTCTCGAAGTGTTTGTATAACTCTACGCAGATGCTCTGCATGCTCCTCCTCAGTGCGAGAGTAAACCATAATGTCGTCTATAAACATAATCACAAACTGGTCCAAAAATTCCTAGAATACCCTATTCATGAGGTCCATGAACACTTATGGTACATTGGTGAGCCCAAATGGCATCACCCTGAACTTGTACGACCCGTACCCCAATAGAAAAGCATTTTTTGGAACGTATTCCTCCCGAATGCGCAAATGGTGATAGCCTGACTTCAAATTAATCTTGGAGAATTAAATCACCTCTCTTAACTGGTCAAATAGGTCATCGATCCACGGCAATGGATACTTATTCCGTATTGTGACCTTGTCCAGCTCCTTGTAGTCTACACACAAGCGAAGAGAACCATCCCTCTTCTTTATGAATGACCCCGGCGCAGCCCATGGTAAGGTAATCCGTTAAATAAAACCTTGCCCAAAGAGTTGCTGAATCTACTCCCTCAACTCCTACATCTTTGAAGGGACCATATAATATAGTGCTTGGAGAATCGGTCTCGTACCTGGTTTTAGGTCGATAACAAACTCAATTTCCCGACTGGGTGGCAATCTTGGTATCTCCTAAAATACATCCTCGAAATATCTCACAACTGGAATCGAGTATAATGGAATAACTACCTCCTGTGAGGTCTCCCCCTCAATGTCATATACGTGTGTGCATGATCCTCCCTCAGGAAGAGGCGTCGCCACTAAGAACATCTACTTCCCAAGAATGGAGAAAACTATGATCCTCTCGTAATAGTCTATCGTTGCTCTAAAACTCGCTAACCAATCCATGGACAAAATGACATCATATCACTCCATATCTAATACAAGAAGGTCTGCTGCTAAGCTCAAACTCCCAATAACGATGTCCACCCATCTACATACTAAGTGTATCAGTGACCCACTACCCAATGGTGACTCTACACATATAAGGCGAGTATTGGGTGTCTCTAAAAGGCTGGATGATTGTGCAAAGCTAGTGGAAATAAAAGAATGCGATGCCCCCATATGAGAAAGAATACAACCCTCATGACCATAAATAGGAAATGTGCCCTCAACTTCTGTTGACGCCTGAGGTGCTGCAGGAATGGTAACATCCCATACGTCATACACATGGCCGGAATGCATATTCCCCTGTGGTTGTGGGAGTTTTGGGCATTATTGGTGTGAAAATCGTTTTAGACTTTGATTTATTGATTATATTGAGTCACTTTCATATAAATTCACCTTTTTACACCTAAGGACAATTTTGGGTTCATACATTAGGAGAATCCACAATTCATCATTCACATATGTTATGAATGTTTGCATTGATTTTCCTATCAAATTTTTCCGCACCCCTACATTGACGCTATCATCGACTTGGTTATCTTACAATTTTTTCATGGTGTGATTCTTTGTTGTATATTTTTTATAAAAATGTTTTTGAAAAATTCAAAAGGAGAAGTTGAGTACCTTCTGACACTCTTCCATTTTATTTCTATATTTCTTCTCATTGTCTATTTGGGGACATCATAAAAAAGGGGAGAACGAATTATGGGGGAGTGTTGTTTGTTCGATTTAATGAGTTGATTATGGCAAATTGAATATGAAATTTATTCTTATCAGTAAGTTTCAAACTTTTGCACGTCACAGGTATTTGTTTCTTGTCTTATGTTTATAGGTACAAATTGAGGATCATGCTTTTGGCACATCCTGAAGATGACAAAGAAACGTTGGAGAATTGAAGCTTTAAAGATGTTGAAGATTTTTTAAGACATGGACTTTAATATTTACATTTATGAGTTTTGGGTGAAATTATAGTGTATGTCTAAGGTTTTTTTTGGGATGCATAATTAAGATTTTTTTATAAATGTACCAGTATAGACATAGGAGGAGATTTGTAAGGACATGATTTTATAAATGTCGTCTAGAATCTAGTAATTTTTTAGTTGTCCTAGATCATCGTTAGTATATCGAATACCGATACTTTTGTCACATCTTCAGACATTCAACCTTAACGTCCATCATCAACACATGCGTCATGCATCTTCAACCAGTTTCCACTAACTCCACTTCGTCAAAGGTATAAAGTTTAATTGGACTTAATAATATTCACATACATATATAGGAGATTTTTAAATGGTTTTTATAACTTATCGTATTTTATATAAACAAGTTTGGATAATTAAAATAATGATTTTTTTGTTTAAGTCAATCAAATGACATGTACTTGTCGTGAGAAGCGGTCGCGGGATGCCACCTTATACATCAAACTACCCCACACTGTTTTTGTTTTAATCAAGTCGTTTATAGGGTCATTCCTTCCCTCTTCAAACGACATTACCAATGTCGTTCTAACAGCATGCAAATGTCATTCGAACGACATTGTGTCTCCTTGGATTTTTTTACTACTATAAGTATATGTTCACAATTAGGTTTTTAGGAAGTATTTTCCAGCTTCATTTTCTATAGAACAACAACGATTTTAGACTTCATCTTTTTAGGTTAATACCTATTTTGATTCACCCAGACATCCCAAATCATATATGTGAATCATTATTAAACCCATTTACTCATAATTCCATTCTTGGAGTAAATCTTATGGGGAAGAAAGTCTATCTCCATTGCTGATTATCTTGCTAAACATAACGAATCGACGCGTGTAGGTATTCGTGTGCATTTATCTATGTCTATGTAAGTTGTGGTTTACATTATACAGTGAAATAAATAGTTTTGCCCCTTAGGGATTTTTTCAGAATCTGTGTTAGTGATTGTTTGGATTGCATGCTAGATAAATTTTATTGCTTTTAATCACATTAGATGCATGCTTAGGGTTTAATTAAAATTGGAGATAAAATTTGAATTTAATTAAATAAGTTTAGTCATTAAACGGAATAGCACTCTCAAGACAAGATGTTGACCTAATCCTGAAAGATAACCTTATTGATCTTTCGGAGGTAAATTCACACCCAACTAGGAAAGACCCTATCTAGTCACCTAAATAAACTCTAGCGGGGAAGCTACCTTAATTGATCTCGATGGAGCCATTTTATCCCAACTCTTCAATCTCGATCGATTGATGAAATTATTTCTTTAAACCTGCTTAGGGTGAAAGAGAAAGACCAACACAATCGGTCGTCACGAGAAGTGAAGACGATGACAGCCCATACATATTCCATGTCCTATATAAAAAATCCCTTGAACCACCAACTTTTCACTTGTAGTCTAGTAAAAAACATCAAGCCCCCAATTTTTTTATCCTTTTTTATAGAGAAATATGTGGACCTGATTCTATGCCATATTATTATTATAGACGTTAAAAAATACACGCATGTCGTTACCATTGAATTGGAGATACAACGAAAACCCAAGATATTACTTTGGGCCTGGTCTAAATAAATACAAAAAATCTCATGTTATGGGAAAACAATGTCTATGATCATTGTTCACTTATTCCCAAATAATAAGCATGATCAAAAAGGATAATATCCCAAGCAATAAAATAGTGCTCTAAGGAATTTTATGGCTCCACATAGTCATCCTTATTTAAACTATGCACAAATGATAATACCATGAAGAAAAAATATATATACGTACCTGTAATATTACCTTCATAACCTTTTCCACCCTCAAGACATTCTCAACATAGGACGGATCATCTAAAACGGAGATACTTGCTTACTGTCCCCCCTACAAATATAACACAATGTTCCCGACAGGAGGATTGTGCTTTAGTCTGAAAACTACGCCAAAAGGTTCTTACCTCATCACATGTAGAAGGAATATCCCCCCCCCCCCTCCGGCGCCCACCACCACTTTGGCATTCATTCAAACAAAACGATCAAGAATATAGAGTTGTCTATCTCCCAAAAATAAAAGTCTCCAAAAAGACGGGGCACTCTTATTTTCGCACCTTTCCCCTCGTGTTATTTTTAGCATTATTATTATTATTATTATTATTATTATTATTATTATTATTATTATTATTATTATTATTATTATTATTATTATTATTATTATTATTATTATTATAATAATAATTATTATTATTATTATTATAATAATAATTATTATTATTATTATTTGTTGTTGTTGTTGTTGTTGTTGTTGTTGTTATTATTATTATTATTATTATTATTATTATTATTATTATTATTATTATTATTATTATTATTATTATTACTACTACTACTACTACTACTTCCATTATTGAAAAAGAGTTTCGGCCCGATGTACATACGATAAATATTCATGCATAAACAAAATCGAAAAAATATATACTAAAACAAACCTTCGAAAGGGGGAATATCATTATTTTTATTCATTGATATATGAAGCAAGAATCCTTATACAAAGTACAAATTCATCTAGGTTTCTTCATCTTCATAAAGAAACATACTACCTATATATGTAGGATCCAAATAATTACAAAATTATTTTAAAAAAAAAAGTCCTTTTAAGAGGTTACATCAAATCCCACCTAAAAGACCAACCAAAAACACCAATACCCTCAAAACTATCTGACAAGAGGCCTCTTTCCGGAACGACACCAGTACGACAAAAAAAACATAACTCATTTTTTACCTTTCAATTTCGACGAAGAGAGTCCACATGCACACACACTTAGTCGACTGCCTTTGTGGACACTCTGATCTGCAATCGGGGTGTGCTCATTCTGTCCCACCTGACAAAATGACCTACAACCATCCTATCCCAAATTATTGAGTGAAAAAACACCACTACGCACCCTAAGCTCGGCCTTGCCTAAATTTCAAACCCTAAACACAACCTCACATATGTCCTGGACCTTATACCCAACCACACCTAAGTCTCGGACATAAACCACCACAAAAGGAGACCAAAATAGATTATACAAAATAGTTAGCATGTAAATTAAAAAGAAAATAATTATACAAACACCCAAAAATTTCTCTAGGGACTTTAGCCGATCTATAAAAGGCCTAGATCCCCTTTGACCGATCGATAGAAGTTCTGTTAGAATGACTTACCTCAACATACCATGTGGAAGACTTATTTGAACATAACGATTATCATCCTTCTGCCAAATGGCAACAGTAAGTGCTCAGTTCCCTATGAATAGAGGCCCCCAACTTTCATTTTAATCACTTTGAATATCATATAGAGTGCCTAAAAAATTATCAAGAGCCCAAAAAAACAGTTTTATATCTTTCAACTCCCCCGAGCATCTGAGTTACTCGAGATCATTCTCAAAGTCCCTAGGGAGATCATACATTAGAAATCCTACTCTTTAGAGTCGCAAGTAGATTCAAGCCTCTACATAAATTATGAAAAACAAAAAACTTCTAGTCGAATCCCTCCCAACAAGAAACTGAAAAAAATATCAAGACTTCTAGATGAGGCTTCGTCGGATTAAAAAAATCCAAAAAGGGAGACAATTTCCTCGCAAAAAAAACTTATTTTTGTCGCTGGGGTAAAGAAACTCTGCCCAAATTTGGACTAAATACTCCTCATATTTATATTTCAATAAATTATGCATATATTTTTATTTCATTTAGCCCAATCCCTAATTATGTGTTTAGGTGTGAAATTTACAATATTTATATTTTAAATCTTGTTCTCTAACCCAATACCTCTGTTAATTGACTTGGCATACTCATGTGTTAGAACAATGTTAATCAAATGTCACAACGAAAAAAAAAACTTGAAGACATAATTTTCAAAAACATTTTGTGGAATGTGTCAATGCATCTAGTCAAATCATTCCAAAACTTTGCATCGAGACAAAGTCTAAAATTTTACTACTCCCATCGCTTCCTAAAACCAATAAAACCCGTCCACGGGGATTCACCTGGATATATGTCCTTATTTCTAAATACACATCAAAAGTAGGGCTCTAATTAAACATTATTTAATCCAGTAAATATATCCATCCAAGACAACAAAAATACTATATTAAAGGTCTCTATAGATACCATAATGTAGTATACTTTATAATCAGTATCCCATTGCTTACACCTGTAATACACCCTGTTTTCTTGAAATACTTTGGCTTCTATCCAAAGTTTCCTTTGGTAAGTGGGCACTATACCAAGCTAAAGTCATGAAGCCCAAGCCTTATAATACTTCCCATGATGAATTATCTATTAGGGATGCATCCATACCCACTCCAAACCCTCGACTTACCCTGGTAGAGCCCAACACTAATATGTGGTGTTTCACTCTGCCTCTATGCAATAGAACATGAAATCCTTTATGACACCTCCCCATTTCACATACTAACTCTTCCCTATCACACACCTCCAAACTAGTCAAAAGGTCAATACCTTTCGTTTAGTAATTTCCCAGTTACTATAAGGTTATGTACCAATGTCATACATCTTTGGTTTCATTAATATTCTAATAGTCCATACACCGACCCTCCTTCCCCCAATCGAAGTCCTACACTTCCATACATATCATGTTGGAGAATGTGAACAACGTAACTACGTAAGCTTTAATCTAGTTGCCACACGAGTACATAGATGCAACACCAAGTCTTTCGTGAGCTCCTTGATAATATGTCTCTTCACATGTTGTTCCAATTGATATACATCCATCTCTTAAATCTTTTACTTTACATATACATAACCAAAATGAGATATCAAACTATCTCAAGGAAAAATATTATTTAGTTTTCTCAATCTTTCAAATGCATTCTTATTAAGTATCCAATCGAGATGTACACCCCTATTGACTTTCATCCAATACACCTAAGTAAATCAAACCAGATATCAAAATATATCAAAGAGGGACTTTTTACACATATACATACACACAAATGCTCAAGGTCTCACAAACCTGCTAACACATGTATACTAATCAAAATAAATATGCATTCATCTCTTACCTTTCTCCTAAACCAGGAAATAAATATCAAACTAGATCAAAGTCGGGCTCTCTCTCACATTTACATACGTACCAATGGTACCAGTGTCCGCCTATTAGAGAAGCACAGAGTCATATACAAGAACACTCGTGAACCTAGACTGGTTAAAGTTATGTTCCTACACCTCTCACTAATACAAAGGTATTTTTACCTAAGAACCAATATATGCCCAAATGATTCTTAAATTAAGTTCTCTAAACTAGTTCTAAACATAACTTAAAAGTAATAAACTTAAATCAGAATATCCAGTTGTTTTTTTATGAATAGGGACAATGCCCCACTGATTTATTGATATATAGAAAAATGATCAAAAGAGATTACAAGAATGAATGATGACTTTATAAATAGCCACCTTTAGAAGGAAAAATAAAATTATTAGGAAACTCTGAAATTTGGGAATCTCCAAGCATTTAGATTAATCAAACCTTTTAATTAATTAGGGAAATCATCTAAAGAATTGGAAGTCATATTTATTTGGGAAGAAACTCCATGATTAGCGAGGAAATCAGCACATTTATTTCCTTCTCTGAGAATATGGAGGAAATGCACCTTGAAATTTTGAGACTGGTTTTCAATCTTAGCAATCACAGGCATAATACTCCATGGACTCGGCATATGACCATTCATCACTTTAATAACAGTTAAGGAATCAGACTCAACAATAAAACCTTCCTTCATTGTAGGCTCACATAAATCAATGGCTTTGAGAATTGACAAGGCTTCTGCCATCACATTCGAACCAAAACCAAAACTACAAGCAAAGGCAGTGATAAACTTCCCTTTATAATTTCTTAAAATACCTCCTCCTCCCATAGGCCCTGGATTACCTTTACAACTTCCATCTATATTTATTTTGAACTATTTGTATTCAGGATGTCTCCACTAAACACTTCTAATAGGCTTTTGCTGATGCGGCCTATATATTTGAATCATGAAAAAGGTTTATATTTAGCTGAAGATGAATAAGATAATAAATATCCATAATGGTTCTATCTGCCATCATTCAATAGTTTTCAAACTTCCATTTGTTCCTATCTTTCCACAACCCCCAATAAATAAAGGTTGTAATAACTGTCAACAAGTTTCCCCGCATAGATTTATTCGAACTGGACAACCACGCAATTAATCTACCTCTAATCTAGTTGGTTCAGATAATGCATCACTGTCGTAATTTTTATTATTTAAAACTAACCACCTAATATTTAAAAAGATTGATGTCAAAATTTTATCTTATTAACAGTAATAGCCAAAAAGGGAAATAATTAAACATCACCATTCAACACAAAAAAGTAAGGAAATAACTAACTGAAATAATATGAAGAACTGGAGTAAAGACATCCGGATGAAATCCCATACAATAATCCAATAATATGTAAGTAAAGTCTAATGATAGAATAAAACAACTCTAAATATCTCAATGCAAAATAGGAGGGATGACATGTCCAATGTGAGTAAGTAAATGATAGATGAGGAGCAATAGACTCAGAAGCATCTACTAGAAACATCCTGTAGCTTCCACGGCAGCTACAACTTGGCAAATGAATGGAATATCCTAAGTCTGGTGTCCCTATGGTTGAGCACCTAAAATAATATAACAAGAAAAGAGATTTACAAAGAGACGGGCGAGATCCCGAGTAGAAAACAGTTTAAATATAGAAAGTTCTTAAATTGGTTAATTAGCAAAAATATTATTCCTGTTAACTTAACATACTCACTCGGGATACTAACTTCTCATATAATGTGCACACCAAGCGATCCTAACTACCTATATTAGTCTCGATACTCTTCTTGACTATATGTAGTATAACCACTATGCCTGATAAAATATCTAAATAACCCAAAGTCAATATATTTCTATTATTTGGGAATAGGTTTAAAGATGTCTTAAGTCATTCGCATAGCATTCTTAACTCTCAACTAGTGACCCAATACGTATACACTTAATAAAGTAGCCAACATGAAACACAGAATAGGAACTCAGTATACATATATAAGATATCCCTATGTATACATACAATATATATATATATATATATATATATATATATATATATATATATATATATATACTGCACCCATGGTTAAGAAACCCCTGGTGATAGGCATACTCGGTTATCTAGTCCCATTGTAAACGCTCACGCATAAAGGACAATAGGTTCAATCTGTCAACAACCAAAAAAATATATACACATATTGGAGATGAACATAGTTCCAAGCTGATGGGCTACGCACATACCTACCCACCCATACGACCGTCATCACTATCGTCCTCATAGATAGCTAGTACCTAGGTTCCATGCTCTAGTGGTACGACTCAGAATCCCCCGAAGGTATACAATATAGGGTCATCCACAACGCGCTAACCTCCGTTCGATAGCCAGTAACTAGATACGTCATACACATAATATTCCAAGTAATAAGCATGCACACAACTTATATAACTTAATAGGCGTTCATGCAACCCAATTCCCAATGTACGTAGGTACTATTAACATTTCTACTCTCCACGATATCTATTTACATATAACCTCTCTAGGACTCACATTCTCGCGTAGGTTCCCATACAAGTTCGATAACTTGAGGATCATTACACCCTTAATTCCCTAAAACTTTGGATTTTTAGTCATCCGTTACTCACGTAGGTTAATACACTCCCTTGGATAAACCTAGGATGATTTTTAACTTGACCGAACCCTAAAAACCCATTCTAGAATCTCGTTAGAATTCAAGGATTTCTCGTTCGAACGAGTTCGTTAGAATGAAATTTCCAGTTCGAACGAACTTCAACATCTCGTTATAAGGGTAGTTGGATTTGTCGTTATAAGTCTCATTCGAACGAGGTCATTCGAATGACCTAGGAAGGTCTTCAAATGAAAAATCCGAACAGGCCCAGTCTTCCCAAATTAAATTTTTCTCAACATTCCAAACCTCAAAATCAATCCAAATTTCATCCAATATCAATTTAGATGGTTCTAAAATATCCCTATTCATTATGGGTCAAATTCTAACACAAATTAGTGTTCAAATCTTTATGTTTTCAAAAGGGAAACCAATAATTTCTAAACTTTCTAAGAATTCTCATATAATGAGCCCAGCACTTTAACTATTCAAACCCTTAATTGAATTCATGAATTGTACATCAAATCTCCATATTTAACAGTCTAAAAATGGGGTTAATCCTCTACATGCAACCCATCACCAAAATATAATGTTCCTTTACGATTAAACCTAATGAAACCCAAATTTTCATCATATTGTGTCTAAATCATCAACATAGTTTAACAGGAACAATATATGCTAAATAAAATAGCAAGATAAACACTGGCCTTGGAATGGACTTCTGATTCTTGGGTTGAAATTGATATGTGTTTTATCCTCTCATCGCGATCTACACTTTGACACAACTTTTGGTGGGAATCCTTGAGTTCTTGCCCGTGTTGTCCAATGGAGTCTTCTTCTTCCTTGGTACTCTCTCTCTCTCTCCCTCTCTCTCTCTCACGTGGGTTGAAAACTGACAGTAACCTCTAACCTACATAGCTTTTATTTTAAAATCCTAATTTTCGTCCATTTATTTCCCTAAAAATCCCCAAAGACTAAAGTACTTCTCCGGGGTGTCATTTTGGGCTAAAATGCCCCAAACTCCAAATAAAACACCCGAGTAGTGTTTTCTGACTATTTTGACCCTTCTGGACACACTGGCGCACTCAAAATAGTCATTGGAATTATATAGAAATAATTTACCCTTTTAACCCCCCAAATGTATAATAGTGGCGTGACTCATACGCACATCCCAAGTAATTATATCTTAACTGTCGTGTATCTCATTTCCGACCATATTAATATTTCCAAAACCATCTATTACATTACTCGTTACGTAATTCTCAACATAGTTATTACTTAACATGATTTTAACATAATTATTTTCGATAACTACTAACTCTCGCCACGCTAGTAATTATTACCATAAAGTCGGATTAATTATAAAATAAATTTTCTCTCTTAAATTAATTATTCTCAATTTCCATAATTTCATCATAAAATAAATATGCATACAAATGCGGGGTATTACATACCTCCCCCCTAATAACATAATTTCTTCCCAAAATTCAGAAATGAAAGTATACCTTGCAAGATTAACTCTGGATAACGTTCATGCATGTCATCCTCGCGCTCCCAGGTAGATTACTCAATATTATGATGCCGCCACTGAACACGGAATAATGGTAATATCTTCGACCTCAACTTCCTCTCACTGCGGTTTAGGATAGCAACCAACCCCTCCTCGTAGGAGCTATTAGACTGTAAGTTGATCTCCTCCAACACAATGGGAGTGTGGGACAAATCATCTTGAAGATATCTCCTCAGGGAAGAGATATGGAACACGTCATGGACCCTATGCAAGTGCTCTGGTAGCCCAAGTATATAAGTGACTGGATCAATCCTCTCAATAATAGGAAATGGCCCTACATACCTAGGTGGTAGCTTTCCCTTCTTCCCTAAATTCATAAATCTCTTCATAGCAGACACCCGAAGTAACAACTGGTCCCTAATATTAAACTCTCGAAAATACCGCTTGGCGTCAGCATAGCTCTTTTGCCGATCTTGAGCAACCCAAATACGGCTCCGTATCAACTCTATCCTCTTCGAAGTATCTTGAATCACCTTCGGAACAATTAACTTATTGTCCCCCACCTCCAACCAACATGATGGGGAACAGTAAGGTCTACCGTAGAGTGCCTCTAATGGAGCCATATCTATAGTAGATAGGAGTTTTTATAGGCAAACTCCATCAGCGAAAGGTACTACTCCCAGCCTACGCCAAAATCAATGATGAACATACACAACATGTCCTCTAATATCTGATTTTTCCGTTCAGTCTGTCCATTTGCCTGTGGGTGATAGGTTGTACTCAGTCATAACTTCGTACCCATTGCCTTCTAAAAACTCTCCCAAAATCGATACACGAACACCTTATCTCTGTCAGACACAATGTTGAGAGTCACCCTATGAATTCTCACTATCTATGCTATGAATATTTAGGCGTATTGTCCCGTGTTGTAATCTGTTTGGACTGGTAGAAAGTGGGCTACCTTGGTCAGCCAATTCATTAGCACCCATATCGAATCATGACCCCTTTACCATGTGGGTAATACCGTGATGAAGTCCATGGAAATGCTCTCCCATTTCCACATAGGAACCTCTAATGGCTATAGAAGTCACGTTGGTCTAAGATGGTCCACCTTTACTAGTTGATAAGTGGCAAATTTTGAGATGAACTCGACAATATTCTTCTTCATCCCGCTCCACCAGTACTGTCTCTGCATATCCTCATACATCTTATCCCCATCGGGATGTATCATAAATCATGAACCATGCGACTCTGTCATCACCTCGTGTCGCGAATCTTCTTCGTCAGGGACAATCAACCTTCCATTGAAACATACACCCCCATCTGAACCCACAGTATAAGACTCATCCCCCTCTGCTAGAAGCTTCACTATCTGACTCTGGAAGAACGGATTAGCTGTCTAAGCATGTACTATTCTCGTAATAATCTGGGGCATAATTTTCATCACATACATTAACGCTTAATCCACCGAATCCTGGTGTCCTAACTCCTTCCATTTTTCTTTCCACAGCTCGACCACCTCCCCTACCAGTCTACGGCTCAACGCATCTGCTACCACGTTAGCCTTTCTCGGGTGGTATTGGATATAAAAATGATAATCTTTAATAAACTCAAGACACCAATGTTGATGCATATTCATCTCCTTCTGTGTGAAGAGGTACTGTAATGACTTGTGATATGTGAATAGGCAAAAATTCTCCCCTGGCAGGTAATGTCTCCAAATCCGAAGTACAAACACGACTGCCGCCAACTCTAAGTCGTGGGTGGGGTAATTCATCTCGTGAAGCTTAAGATTATGGGAGGCATAAGCTATATATTGATCAACCTATCGAATTACACCCCCAAGTACTAATAAGGACGAATTAGTGTAGACTAGATACCCCACTCTTGACCTGGGCAATGATAACACTGGTGCAGAGGTTAACATGTATTTCAACTCATCAAAGGCCAACTGACATGCGTCAATCCAAATAAACGGTACCCCTTTGTGGGTCAGGTGTATCAACGGACCCGCTATCTTCGAAAACCCTCGAATGAACCTCCTATAGTATCTAGTTAGTCCTAAGAAACTGCGTATCTCAGTCAGTGTCGTGGGATGTCCCCACTCCCTCACCGCTAACACCTTCCTCGGTTCCACGGATATCCCTATGTTAGAGATGATATATCCCAAAAACTAGACCTCCTTCATCCAAAATCCACATTTTCGTATTGTGCGTACAACTCATGCTGATGCAGTGTCTATAAAACCTCCATAAAGTTCTCTTGATGTTCTTCCTTAGTTTGCGAGTAAACCAGAGTGTCATCTATGAAAACGATGACGAACTGGTGTAGGAACTCTTTGAACACCCTGTTCATCAAGTCCATAAACACGGATGTGGTGTATGTTAGCCTGAAAGGAATAACCATGAACTCATAGGAACCATATCTTGTCAGAAAGTCCCTCTTTGATACATCTGACTCCCTGATACGCAACCGATGACATCCCGATCTCAAGTCAATCTTTGAAAAAAAGGCAGCTCCTCTCAACTAGTCGAATAAGTCATCGATTCGAGGAAATGGATATTTGTTCCATGTCATGACTTTATTCAACTCTTGATAATCAACACATAACCTCAATGATCCATCCCTCTTCTTAACGAACAGTACAGTAGCACCCCATGGTTAAGTACTCCTACGAATAAATCCCTGCCCCAATAACTCCTCAATTTGGTCACGTAACTGAATCTTCTCTGCTGGAGCCATACGATAAGGTGCGCGGGCTATCGACCGAGTGGTCGATGCTAAATCAATGACGAAGTCTATCTCTCTACTCGGTGGTAACAAAAGAATCTCCTGAAACAAATAGAAAAACTATCGACTAAAAATAATCGATTCAAGTGATACCACCAGCTTCGTAGAGGTCTCCTCCTCTATATAGTATAAATGTGTGGATGATCCTCCCTCAGAGTGAGACACCGCCACTAGGAACATCTCCTGATCGGGTATGGAAAAAACTATACTTCTACTAAAACAATCAATCATGGCCCTATACCTGACAAACCAATCCATGCCTATAATCGCGTCATACTTAGACATATCCAATACGAGCATGTCAGCGGGTAAGATAAATCTCCCAGTCTCTATACCCATTCCTCGACAAATAAAAGAAATCATGGACCCTCTACTCAACAACGAATCTACACAAGTAACCATACTCTTTGTTGTATAAAATAATCCCATAGTACGTGTAAACATCATGGCAATAAAAGAGTGTGTGGCCCCCGTGTCAAATAAAATGTGACCCAAAGTCCCCTGGATACAAAACGTATCCTTAATCACTGGTGGGTCCTACGGGACTGCGGCCTGGTGAAAATTATAAACTAGTTCATACTGAAGATGCCCCTGCTGAATTGGGATGGATAGAATGAGTGGCAGTGCTGCCATTTGTGGGGGTGTAGGGAGATCTACGAAAAATAACGATCTCTGGGGCTCTTTGCCAGTATCCTATTGTTGCAGGCATCTAACCTTCTGAGGGAAATCCCGATGCTTGTGGCCAATGTTTTTGCAAGTGAAATATCTCCCTCGGAAGGGTCTTCCCCTCTGTCCCAACTATCCCCGGACCTGATGGTAGTTACCACCCCTCCTTTGGCCATGCTGGCCCTGTTGAACCTGCTACTAGCCCTGATGGCCGTGCTGACCCTGCTGGACATGTCTAAAGCCTTCTTGCCCATGTCTAAAACCTCCTGACCTGAAACACTTAGGATCCTCCTACTGGAAACCTTGATCATTGTGTCTACGCTAACCCTAAACTGTTTATGCCCCACTAGCACCATTTCCTCCTATCCTTCCCTATTGGCTGTACTCTCCTACTCGCTTAACCTCCGTCAGATGAAAACGGTGGTCCTGGTAGTAGAGTATTTCTTCATTAACCATGTCCGAATAGGTGGCTAAAGAGATATTGCCTATCAAGTGCTGGTGGATCCTCCATGTGAACCCATCCATAAAATGCTGAATCTTCTTCTCCTTAGTAGAAATCTCATCCGGTACAATGTTTAAAAGGTTGATAAACTCTGCCTCATATTCTGCCATAGTTTTTCCCTCATGTTTCAAGTTCATTAACTTCCGTGTCATATCTGTCTGGAAGGTCGAGGGAAAATATTTATGGTCGAACCGCATCCAAAAGTCTCGAATCGTGAGTGTGTATCTCTCCTCAGCAGTGGTAATAGACTCCCACCACTGCAGTACTGCTCTCACTAACTTAAATGTGGCCAGTTGCTGACACTACACTTTTGTGGACTCATGCATCCTCAAATTCCTCTCGATATCCTTCTTCTATGGTCTCACTACCACCACATCGTAGCTCCCTGTAAACTCCAGAGGATGCACATTTTGGAAGGCAACTCTAACACGTTCCCAAGAAGATGGGAAGGATTGGACCTAAGCTGTAGCCACCATCGGTGCCTAAGGTGGTTCCTGTTGCATAACTTCCAATGCCGCATTTACCGCTTGAGCTACAATGATGATAACTTCAGTGGTATTCATCGTACCCTAAGCTGGTGCAGGTTGAGGCTCGGGCTAAACATCCCTTGGAACTCTCTGTGCACGTCGAGGAGGCATCTTAAAGGAGAGAAAAGTTTCATAAGTCTACAGTTATTATCTCAAAATAGCTGATGAATGTAAAATTCATAAAGAGAACAACAATTATAAAATATAGGTCTCTATATCAAAAGACATAACGCGAAAACATAATAAGCCGTACAGATCCTAAGGACACTAGAACCTGATGCTCTGATACCACCTGTGACACCCCTCCTAATTAAATATCGGGTGATCATTCCTTTATAAAATTAAATTAGAATATCCGATTTGTTCAGATTATGCATCATTGTCGAAAGTTTTGTTATTTAAAACTAACCACCTAATATTTAAAAAGGTTGTTGTCAAAATTTTATCTTATTAACAGTAATCACCAAAAAGGGAAATAATTAAACATCACCATTCAACATAAAAACGTAAGGAAAGAACTAACTGAAAAAATATGAAGAACTAAAGTAAACACATCCATATAAAATCCCATATAATAATCCAATAATATGAAATTAAAGTCTAATGATAGAATAAAATAACTCTAAATATCTTAATATAAAATAAGAGGGTCGACATGTTCAATAGGAGTAAATAACTGATAAATGAGGAGAAATAGACTCATATGCGTCTACTAGCAACATCCTGTAGCTTCCATGGCAGCTACATCTCGACAAATGAATGGAATCTCCTAAGCCTGGTGTCCCTGTGGCTGAGCGCCTGAAATAATATAACAAGAAAAGAGATTTGTAGAAAAACAGGTCAGACCCCGCGTAGAAAATAGTTTAAATATAGCAAGTGCTTAAATTGGTATATTAGCACAAAAATTATTCATGTTAACTTAGCGTACTCACTTGGGATGCTCACCTCTCATCTAATGTGCACACCTAGTGAGCCTAACTACCAATATTAGTCTCAATACTCTGCCTGACTATATGTAGTATAACCACTATGCCTGATAAAATATCTAAATAACCCGAAGTCAATATATTTCTTTTATTTAGGAATAGGTTTAAAGATGTCTTAAATCATTCTCATAGCATTCTTAATTCTCAACTGGTGACCCAATACATATACACTTTAATAAATCAACTAACATGAAATACAGAATAGGAACTCATTATACATATATAAAATCTCCATATGTATACATACAATATATATATCAGTACTGCACCGATGGTAAAAAAAAACCTGGTGCTAGGCATACTCAGCTATCTAGTGCTATTGCAAATGCTCACGCATAAAGGACAACAGGTTCAATCAGTCAAGAACCAATAAAACATATACACATAATGGAGGCGAACATAGTTTAAAGCCGCTAGGATACGCAAATTCCTACGCACCCATACGACCATTATCATTATTGTCCTCATAGATATCCCGTACCTAGGTTCCATGCTCTAGTGGTATGACTCAAAATCCCCCGAAGGCACACAAGATATGGTCGTCCACAACGTACTAACCTCTGTTCGATAGCCAGTAGCTAGATATGTCATACACATAATATTCCAAGTCATAAGCATGCACACAACTTATATAACTTAATAGGCGTTCACGCAACCCAATTCCCATAGTACGCAGGTAATATTAACATTTCTACTCTCCATGATATCCATTATATATAACCTCTCTAGGACTCACATTCTCTCCTAGGTTTCCATACAAGTTCTATACCTGGAGAATCATTACACCCTTAATTCCTAAAAACTTTGGATTTTAAGTCACTCGTTACTCATGTAGGTTAATACACTCTCTGGGATAAACCTAGGATGATTTTAAACTCGATCGGACCCTAAAAACCCATTCTGGAAGGTCGCTAGAAGTCAAGAAATTCTTCGAACGAGGTCGTTCGAACGAAGTTTCCACTTCGAATTAACTTCAACATGTTAGTAGAAGGGTCATTGGATTTCTCGTTATAAGGCTCGTTCGAATGACCTGGGCAGGTCTTCGAACGAAAAATACGAACAAGACCAGTTCTTACCAAATTCAATTTTTCTCAACATTCCAAACCTCAAACTCAATCCAAATTTCGTCCAACATCAATTTAGATGGTTCTAAACTATCCCTAATCATTATGGGGCAAATTATAACACAAATTAGTGTTCAAATCTTTATGTTTTCAAAAGGGAAACCAATAATTTCTAAAATTTCTTAGAATTGTCATATAATGAACCCAACACTTTAATTATTCAAACCCTTAATTTAATTCATGATTTGTACATCAAATCTCCAGATTTAACAGTCTACAAATGGGGTAAATCCTCTACATGCAACCCATCACCAAAATCTAATGTTCCTTTACGATTAAACTTAATGAAACCTAAATTTTCATCATATTATCTCTAAATCATCAATAGCGTTTAATAGGAACAGTATATGCTAAATAAACTAGCAAGATAAACACTTGCCTAGGAATGGAATTCTGATTTTTGGGTTGAAATTGATATATGGTTGATCCTCTCGTCGCGATATACACTTTGGCGCAACTTTTGGTAGGAATCCTTGAGTTCTTGCCCATGTTCTCCAATGGAGTCTTCTTTCTCCTTGGTACTCTCTCTCTCTCTCTCTCTCTCTCTCTTTCTCGTGGGATAAAAACTGACAGTAAACTCTAACCCACGCATCTTTTATTTTAAAATCCTAATTTTTGTCTACTTGTTTCCCCAAAAATCCTAAAAGACCAAAATACCCCTCGGGGGTGTCATTTTGGGCTAAAATTCCCTAAACTCCAAATAAAACATCCGAGTAGTGTTTTCTGACTCTTTCGACCCTTCCGGACACACTGACGTACTCAAAATAGTCATTCAAGTTATAGAAAATAATTTATCTTTTTAACCTCCAAATATATAATAGTGGCATGACTCATACACGCGTCCCAAATAATTATACCTTAACTGTCGTGTATCTCATCCCCGACCATATTATTATTTTCGAAACCATCTATTATGTTACTCATTACGTAATGCTTAACATAGTTATTACTCAACATAATTTCAACATAATTATTTTTTATAACTACTAACTCTCGTCACGCTAGTAATTATCACCATGATATTGGATTAATTATAAAATAAATTTTCTCTTTTAAATTAATTAATCCCAATTTCCATAATTTCATCATAAAAAAAATATCCGTCAAAATGCGGGGTATTACAGATATGGCGTAAAAAATCTTCCAGTGAAAAGTCACCTAGTCCAATCTTGAACTGAAAACCCGTCCATGGGGGATGACAAAGAATAGGGAGACGAGCATCCATGTGCCTACTATCGAACCAAAAGATCTTGTTCTCCCGGTGCCTAAGGACCATAACACTATAATATTTTCTATTTTTACTCTTCTTAACATTCAGTTACATTAGTGTCTTCATTTGGAAAATTGATAGAGGTATCATCTTGCTCATGTAAAGGGGATCCAACTAAGTAATTTGCAATGGATTTTCCTTTGATGGATTTCTAATGAACGTATTCCATATCAAATTCCATATGGAGGAATATCCACTTTGCCATTTTTCTTTATCACGCAAATTTTTCAAGTAGTTATTTCAAGGTATCCATTTCGTATATCATCTTAATTTAAAAAAGTAATCACACAAGGTTTTAACTTATGTGTTACCCATTCCAGAGGCATACGGGATTTCTCTAGGGTCGTGTACCATTCTTCGCAATACATGATTGAAAACTTATTTACTAAGTTACTAACAAAAAAATATTGATTAAGAAAACTTCGATAATAAACTCCTTGAACAAAAAACTTTTTGAAATATAACATAAGATGTGTTGAACAGGTTGGGAATATGTTTTCTAGATTTGGTAGTTTGATTACCTTAGGTTTTTAAAATTAAAACTTATTAACAAGTCTTAAGTGAGAAACCATTCACATAAGAAATTAAGAACATTTAAGGAAAAGAACACGGGATTTTTAATGTGGTACAACCCTAAAGCAAGGGAAACATCCATGACCCCTCTACGGAGAAAAATAAAAATTCCCCTAGAAACAATCTCAATACAAGTTACAACACTAAGCATGAAAAACAAGATCCTAAATCCATGCAAAAAAAATATACCTACATGAGTTACTCCACTCTCAAAGGCTTCTGACTTGATCTTGATCTCCCACGGTAGCTTTATTGCTTTTTCCTTTTCCACTGATTGTAGCAGCTCTTACAACACCCAGTTTCTAAAAAAAGACAATTATATTACGTGTTCGTGTGAGATTCTTAGGTGGTTATTGAGTGAACTAAATGCAGAAAGGCAAATAAAACCTCTCAGAATAGTTATACAGACAGAATCCTATTAATCATAGAACTTTTAGATGACATGCAAGAACTATTTCTGAATCTTAGACATTTTTTTTCAAACCAGATCAGGAAAACAATCTTGCTATCAAAAGAAGCCAATAACCTATATATCTCAACTTTTAATTATGTAAAACTTTTAATTCAGAAAATGTGAAATACAATCAGAGAGACATAAACGTCTTTAAGATCACTTTGAAAAATCAGAAGCCTATTTTTCAAGACCTGTTAAAAATATAGAAGGATTTTTTTAGAAAATACCAAAAAATATAAAGATCCAAGAGAGATAAAAACCTAAAAATGGTAGTGTGATTTTCTCTTTGGAAAACCTCAATATTTCTACAAAGAAACTTGAATTTTTATTAGAGATCGGTTCTTAGAGAGACAACTGGTTTGAACAGGTCTTCAAACGTCAAATACCCCAACACCCTTACTCACAGAAACCCTAGATCTAATGCTCAAGTTAGGGTTTTTTGTATATGGAACTGGAAGGTTTGGATGTATGGTATTTGGGAGAAACACTTTGAATTTGGTCTATGGACGAACAGGGCTTCCTCTCTTCTCACTTTTAAAATAGATAAGGATATTTTTATAAAATAACAACAAATATAAAGATCCAAGAGAGATAAAAACCTAAAAATGGTTGTGTGATTTTCTCTTTGGAAAACCTCAAGATTTCTAGAAAAAAACTTGAGTTTTTCTTAGAGATAGGTTCTGAGAGAGAAAACTGGTTTGAAGAGGTCTTTAAACGTCAAATACCCCAACACCCTTACTCACTGAAACCCTAGATCAAATGCTCAAGTTAAGATTTTCTGGTATATGGAAATGGAAGGGTTGGATGTATGGTATATTAGAGAAACACTTTGGATTGGGTATTTGGATGAATAAGGTTTCCTCTCTTCTCTAGTTTTTCTCTCAAACTATATGAATGAACACAATTTTCAAAATGAAGACTAAGGGCCTTGTTTTATACTAGACATAGAAGCATCGAGAAGGATTAGTCAGATCAACGACTATGATTCACTCGACTGTTCGACTTCAAATCTAACGGTTTAAAACAGGCGATGATTAAACTAAAGTTGATTGGTTGGAAGTGGGATCACATGGATTCTGATAGAACACATCCAGACCGTTGATAACTTAGATCCGAGGGCTGAGAATCGTTCTTAACTTTAACACACAAAAGAATCACTAATCTAACAAATATTAAGACAATATGTGTATGGCTGAGATTGCATAAGAAACGGGTGTTTTTGTGTTTAAGAAAATATGAATTGCACCCCAAAATTCTCTAGCGGTTTCGATTTCTACCCTAAGTAAGTTTTTAGGAAAAATAGTATTTGAATTTCAAACCCCAAACATTTAAAATCTTAATTTAGTGAATTTTGAAAACTCATATTTATGTTAAAAAAATGTTTTAAGTGATATAAAAATATTTCAAACATTCCTAAAAAATAATATGACCCTTGTGCACACGTAACATCATTAATATGCAGTGTAAGTGTCCTAAAGTGGTCATGAGGTAGATATAACTTCCCTTTTAGGTGGATCATGAGGTTCTTGGCCTGGTTTGCTTCTTTGATGCTTGGATACTTTGCGAGAGAGAAAGTATTGAAAATCTAATCCTCATTTGTCTCAATGTCCAAACTAGTTGGAACTCCTCAAGTAAGTCAATCATATAGTGCGTTCTCAATGATCTTTGAAATAAAATAATATATAGCTTCTTCTTTGTAATATTCTTCTTTTATTGAGCCAACATGCATCCTATCGAGGTGTTGATAATCGTGAGATATAGGAGAAGATGGTGCTCAGTTCGAGGTGGGGCCAATACCAGAGGGCTAGTTTGATGTTTCTTGATTATATCGAAGGATTCTTGGAAAGCAAAATTCGAGATAATAGTAGAGTATTTACGAAGAAATTTAAATATAAGCTCACATATAGAGGTAATCTGACAGATAAACCTATTGATATACAGTACCCTTCCCAAAAAAACCCTGGATTCCCTTTTAGTTCACATAGGTGACATCTCCAAGATAGCTTTAATTTTGTCCGAGTCTAATCCAATCCCTTTTTTGCTAATGAGGAATCATGGTAGCTTCCCTTTAATGAGTATGAAAACATACTTTTGGGGATTAAAATGAATATTATACATCCTCAACCTTTCAAAAAACTTTCTTAGGGCTAGAACATGCCCTTCTCAACTGTTGGACTTGGTGCTCATGTCAATTATGTATACTTAAACCTCCTTATGGATCATCTCATGTGTCAATGTAGTATCTCTTCATTGGTAAGTGGCACCAATGTTCTTGAGTCTGAATGACATTACCATGTAACAAAAAGTCCCCCAGGTAGTAGTGAAAGTCATTATCTCTTGGACTTTTGGGTTCATCTTGATTTGATTGTATCCAACGAATCCGTTAACAAAAGACTTCAAGGCATGGCATTAGTATTATTGTTGATCATGTCGATGCTCGATAGTGGGTAAAAATCTATGGAGTTGGATTTATTCCGACCTCTATATTCAATACACATCCTATACCCCCTCCTGTTTTAGGGACATATACGATGATAGTCGGCCATATGGTTATTCTACAAACCCTAATAATCCAATGGTGAGTTTTTTACGTACTCTTCTTTGACCTTTAAGGGACATTTTGGTATGAGTTTTCTGAGCTTTTATTTGATTTACTTGCATTATTGATATGTGGGTATGCACTGGATAACAATCTCAAGGTCAATTCTCAAGATATCAATGTAAGACAAGGCGATGTTTTCTTTGAGAAGTATGCTTTGAGGAGTAGGATGATTTTGGATGATTCCAAAAAATCTAAATAATATCACATTTTAACTTCTTTTATCTGATCTAAAGATACTAAGTTAACTGTTGTCATTCCGTTATTTGGCTTTATGCTATTGGTTTGTTTGTTATAAAGCTCTCTTAGGTGACTTTTCCCCATTACATAAATTAAATTCATTACTTTTATTAACACATTTATCGTCATTGTTGATACCAAAAATTATTCATCTACATGGACCATTCAGATAATGACACATGTTATACAGTTGGATATTAATCCTAGTCATTAAGGATAGAATAATGACCAACTCCAGGAATATCGATCAACACCAAGGATGCCGACCAACATGATAGGAAAACAACAATAGTCGTATATATTAATGATTGTACAGATGTAAATGTTTACGATATAATGAAATTCCATATTTTGATATTCAAACTCTTGTCCACCACTTGAGGAGTATAAATACATTGTAAAACATACACACAGGGACACACGAAAAGAGAGGCAATTGAACAATCCCAAAGCAAGATACAGTAGTGTACGTAGACTCTTCCATCAAGTCGAACCACTTTAAAAATCTCCAGTCTCTTTATTTATCTGTGATAAACTAATTAGCCTAGTCCTGTTTTTTACATCAACAGATTGGAGCCGTCTGTGGTAACGATATTTCTAATAGATCTAACTCGATCAAATACCTAAATGGGTGAAATTAATGAATCATGTCTCAAGAACAAAGGTATTCTTCCTACTCCTTCTTCTCCTCCATCTGTAAATGATTTAACTAGAATTATATCCAGTCTTGCAAGAGGCCATGCAAGATACTATCACGCAACATTCACTCCAAGACGAAGCACCTTCTCTATCTTCTCAAGGAAATATGCCACCACCCCCACCAAGTGGTGGTCGGCATAGCCACTCGATATCAACAACAGATGTCTCCAACCATTCAAGGTCATGATCATCACTCAGGACATTAGAATCTTCCCATACGCAGTCTTATTCTACAGAAAGTCCATGCACCTTAGAAAGATTAATTCGTGCATCTCATTTTGATCGTTTAGGACCCAGGGTAAAAAAAAATTCCTAGGGTAAGATCTGGTAATATTAGACGACCATCTAATCAAAAGGAAAACACTACTCAATCTAGATCAAATGCTCGGTGAACTGTTACTCATACCGAGCAACGGTTTCAAGAACAAAGCTCATCAACTAATAAAGTTGCAACGTATAAATTCGGTGCTGCCAATGATGCATAGAAAGGCTCCATACAAAGATTGGAAGACATATTGGGAGAAATGGAGAAGACAAGAAACCCATTACAAAGAAGTTTTTTAAAATGGTCTCCATTTGAGCAAGAAATTGTGGATTTCTCTACCCTTGCAAAGTTCAAGGCTCCATTTGTAATGCCCAAATATGATGGAAACATTAATTCAATTCTCCATATAGAAGAATACCAGGGTAGCACATTAACTTAGTGTGAGACAAAAAGAAGGAGAGAGCACCAGATATTACATCACTTGTTTTAATAACGAGAAACCAGAAGTCGTAGATTATAAGGAGAAGACTGCAATAACTTCCCTCATGAGTGGATTTCTCCCCGAAAAATTGCAATACGCTATTGATATGGATCATTCGAAGACAATAGAGGAATTGGTGGCTAAAACATCAAAGATCATGAATGCCGAGGAAGCAATGGCATCCAAGTGTAGCTCGAGAAAAAAATTGATGACAAAAATAATAAAAAAGATCATAAAGAACCCAGAGAAAATAGGGAATTAAGATAGAAATGAGTTTTAGAGCGAATCAAGAAGTACAATGACTACACTCTGCTAACTATGGGAATGCACCATGTTTCGGAGGAAATCAAGCCTAATAAAGATGTGCGTTGGCCTGATAAGTTGAGAAGTTACCTGACCAAGAGAGACAAAACTAAGTACTACAAATTTCATAGGGATCATGGTCACACGACGGAACGTTGCATAGCTCTTTAAAATGAGATAAAAACTCTCATTCGAAGAGGGAAAATGAATCAGTACGTTCATAAACAGAAAAATGTAGGAAGTCAGCATAGATTAGAATCTCCTTGCAAGCCTAAAGAGGAGAAGAAAAGAACTCATGAAGCTGATCAGGATGATGATGACGATCTCCCTAAAAAAACCCGACAATAAGAACGTGAGGTTTTTTGTATCAATTTTGGTTCTTTCGATTTCTAAATGATTACAGATGGAGGTGCATGAGGAGGAGATCATACAACATAGCAAAAATCTTACCTCCATGAGGCCCAAGCTTGTTCATACATACAAAGGATCAACCTTAAAGAGGAGGATCGACCAAGGAAGTTTAACAAGGACAAACTAGTAATTGGTTTCTCTAAAAATGACCTTTCAGGAGTACTATATTCTCATGACGACCCACTGGTAATCGAAGTCAGAAAAGAAGAAATCATTATCTCTAGAGTATTAGTAGATAATGGTAGCTCGACGGATATCATATTCTATCCTTGTTTTAGCAACTTGGATTTTAAACTTAGCCAATTAGAACCTTATCATTGACCACTAATAGGCTTTGCAGGTGAGAAAGTCTTCCCTTTGGGAACTATTAAAATGGAGGTGATGATAGGCACCTGGCTAGGTAGCCAAACAGAGAAGATTCGTTTCTTTGTAATGGATAAAAATGTATATTCATCTTATAATATAATCATGAGAAAAGTAAGGCTAAAGAAGTTTGAAGAAGTACCATCCACTATTCATCAGTGTCTAAAATTCCCTACTAATTTTGGTGTGGGAATTATGAAAAGTGATCATAAAGTAGATCGAGAGTGCTACTATTCTTCTACCGAGAAAGATTACTTGTAATAAATAAAGAAGAAAACAACTACCTACCAAGTGGATACTCCCAATCTTTATGAAGAATCTGAGGTTGAAACCTTAGATCCAAGAGAAGAAACAAAGGTGGTAAATGGACTGATTATGGAAGCAACTGAAAGCATTGTATTAGATGATGATAAATCAAAAGGCACCACTTAAATAGGGACAACATTGGATCCTGTTCTTAAATAGGAACTAGAGAGCTTCCTTAAACATAGAAAGCAAGCGTTTGTCTGGAACCATGAAGACATGCCTGGGATAGATCCCAATTTCTTTTGTCATGATCTCAACGTAAACAAAGAAGTTAAACCAGTCTAACAAAGGCAAAGTGTGTTCAACCTCGAGAAGAACCAAGCCATATAAGAAGAGGTCCAAAAGCTTTAGAAATCAACTTTTATTAATGAAGTGAAATATTCGGACTAGTTGTCCAATGTAGTTATGGTAAAAAAAGAAAAACAAGAAGTGGAGAATATCTGTAGACTTCACGGATTTAAATAAAGCATGCCCAAAGGATCACTTTCCTTTACTCCGAGTAGATCAACTCGTGGATGCTACATTAGGAAATGAGCTTCTCAACTTTATGGATGCTTATTCTGGTTATAACCAGATAAAAATGAAACTTGAGGATAGGGAAAGAACTTCTTTCATTAAGCTCCAAGGAACATAGTGTTATAATGTTATGCCTTTTGGTCTAAAAATTGCAGGTGCTACATATCAAAGGTTGGTCAATAGGATGTTCGAGTAATAAATAGGAAAAAATATGTAAGTCTCCGTAAATGATATGCTTATAGAAGGAAAAAGGAATACTATTACATTGTTGACCTCAGCCAGACTTTTGATCAACTTGAGAAGCACCAGATGAAGTTGAATCCGACCAAATGTGTTTTTGGAGTAAAAAAAGGAATGTTCCTTGAGCTCATTGTAAATCAAAGGGGACTTGAAGAAAATACAGAAAAGATCAAGGAACTAATTAAAATGTAATCTTCAACTTGCAAAAAGGATGTGCAAAGGGTGACTGGACAAGTAGCATCCTTGAACAGATTCATGTCGCGAGCTACAAATAGATGCCTACCGTTCTTCAAGGTGCTCAGAAAAAGCTTTAAATGGAATGAAGAATGTGAAAAATCTTTTGGGGAGTTAAAGAAGTATTTGGTGTCACCTCCATTGCTCTCCAGACTAATCACGGGTGAAAAGTTATACCTGTACTAGCTATTTATGAATCAGTAGTAATTTCTGCATTGATTTGAGAAGAGAATCGAGTTCAAAAACCCGTACACTATACCAATAAGGTTATCCCAGGAGCAAAAATCAGATACCCTCATTTGGAGAAATTGGCATTAGCATTGATTGAAGCATCAACATGCATGAAACCTATTTCTAAGCCCATACAATCATAGTTTACACTGATATGCCTCTAAGACAGACTTTGCATAAAATACGAAAATCTGGTAGATTAATATACTAGGCTATGGAATTGGGGGAGTATGATATCATATATGAACCAAGTTCTTATCTAAAAGACGAAGCTGTGGAATATTTCATAGCGGAGTTCACTTACTTTGAGGTCCCCGCGCAACAAAGTGATCTGACCGAGCAAGAATTAGGAGAAAGTAATGTTACCAAGAAAGCTCCTGAAGAACTTTCTTTAGAAGAAGCGAGTGAAGACCTACCAGAATCCTCCTTCTGAATGTAGGAGATGAACAGGAAGTATGAAGAAGCAAAGAGAAAAATATTCCACTATGGGAGTTTGACAGATCAAGCATTCAACAACAACATCCCCATATGGAACTTATATATTGATGTACCATCTTCTTCAACTGGAAGTGGAGAAGGTATAATACTTAATACTCCTGTTGGTGTTAATATTGAGTATGAACTATGTTTTTAATTTCGGACTTTGAATAATAAAGAAGAGTATGAAGCTCTTATTATAAGCGTAAGTTTAGCCCACTTATTTATTGTCGAGCAAGTTGTAGCACACAATGACTCTCAACTGGTAGTAAACCAAACACTAGATTTTATGGAACCAAAGGAGAATTGACAACCAGGTATTTATCCAAGGCGATGGAAGTCATTGAAAAATTACCAGCCATTCAGAGGGACAGAATCCTAAGGTTAGAAAATGCTCGAGATGATGCCCTTGCTCGGCTAGCCTCTACTACCAGAATTGAACTCCGACAAACTATCCCTAATGAGATTTTGGATAATAGGAGAATAAATGAAGATCTGATGATCAATTTCATTGCTATAGACATGGGTTTATCTGGGAGGGATCCCATCAGAGCATACATTGAAAAAGGAACTCTACCAATAGATACGGTGGAAGCAAAGAATTTAAAATACCAAGCAACTCGGTATGTATTAGATAAGGGTGTTCTATAGAGGAGAGGACTAACAGTCAATTTACAGCGCTGTGTGCATCCATAAAATGTCCAAGATCTAATTCATGAGGTTCATGAAGGATCATGTGGAGCTCACATAGTAGGGAGAACACTTCTGTAAAGAATTCGTACCTAAGGGTATTACTGGACAATAATGCGAACAGACTATGAAAATTTTGTGAAGAAATGTGATAAATGTCAGTGACTTTCTACAATTCGCAAAACTCCCCAGGATGCTCTCACTCCAATCACTTCACCATGGCCATTTTCCATGTGGGGTATAGACCTGGTCGGGCCACTGTAAACCACTCGAGGAAGATTTAAATACTTGGTGGTCATCGTGAATTATTTCACAAAATGGGTAGAGGCAGAGCCTTTGATAGATATGCCTTATGAAAAGGTTTATAAATTCATATGGATAAACATTATTTGTAGGTATGGGTTGCCCTACGCTTTCAATGTCGACTATGGAACACAGTTTGACAATGATGAGTTCATAAATTACTGTGCTCAATCTAATGTTCAAAAATTGCATTCTCCTCCAAGACAGCCTCAGAGTAATGGACAAACTGAAGTTATGAACAGAACCTTGATTAATGGGTTGAAGAAAAGCCTTGATGATGTGAAGGAAAAATTGATAAACGAGGTACACTCTATCTTGTGGGCAATAGAACAACATCGCGAATAGCAACTGGAGAATCCCCATATATGTTAGAATTTGGGACTAAAGTTGTCATTCCTTCCGATCTAGGCTTACCATTCCATAAAGCTTTAAATTTTAACTCTCCTTTAAGTGATCTAATGAGAAGGTTGGATCAAGACATGTTGGAAGAAGTAAGAGAAGATGTTGCCTTATGCAATGCAGCTTATTAGTAAAGCACAACCCATTTTTATAGTAAAACGATGAAACCAACCAACTTGAAGGATTGAGATTATGTGTTGAAAAAAGTGATGTAGAGAAATAACAAGATTAAAGCCAATTGGCATGGGCCCCTGTTTCAAAAGTGATCCGACCTGGAACCTATCAAATTAAAACCTTGGAAGGTGAATAATTCAAAAACCCATGGCAAGAAGAGAATCTCTGAAAGTATTATCCATGATGCTGTAATCAGTTCTCAATTTGCAATATTAATAAAATCTTTAGTTTGTTTCCCTTTTTTTGTTCATTTTTTAGGAGTACTCGTGCTATGCACTATATTAGCTTGATAAAAAAAAGTTATAAATTGTTGCTCGATCAGTAAATTTTTTGCTCGATTTAGAAAATTATTACTCGGCTCAGCAAACATTGCCCTGAAAGTTACTCGATAGAAGTAATAAGTTGCTTGGAGCATCCACAAACTTGATCGTTGATACCTGAAGTCCAAGTCAATAGAATGTCAAATCCTCAAGAAACTTGGTTCGCAAACATAAGGATAGAAAAAGATCTTTATCCAACTGGGGAAAGTACAGAAAGAACGTTGTAAAGGTTCCTTAATAGGAACGTAAGCACATATTCCATAAACGCCTTGTTAAACCACTAGTATTTAATGCAAAATCCAATATTTGGGTGAATTAGTAAAACCTTTGGAGACACACGGGTAACTAACTCTAAACATAGATTTTATTCTAAGTATCCTAGTAGAACCTATGTATTCATCTAATTAGCTCTAAATTTAGATTTTAATCTAAGTATGCTAATATAACATCTCAAAATCATTGATTATTGATACTCAACTTAATCAAAGTGTATCAATAAAATTAATGATAAAGAAATGATTAACATTCAACAAGGATAAGTTAATCAAATTTCCATTTCATTCAATCAAAGTAATTACATGGTTGTGTTAACAAAACAAAGTAATAAGTTTCATTCTGCAGGGCGTTTGCCTTCAACTTTTGAAACAAGATTCATTCCAGCAGGAGGATAATCTAAAGTATAAGGATAGTTGATGAAGTTAAAATCCTGAAGAATTTTGGTATTGCTGCTACTAGGATGATAAAGCAGGTGAGGAGGTCAGATGATCTCTAATTCATCATGAAGCTCGTAATATCCTAAGTATTTTGAAATCAAGGATTAAGGAATACAATGAAAATGAATCCATTTGATATCTAATTTAAAAGGAGGATTGTCAAGATCAAGAAAGCCTGGATCATACCAATCCCACAATGAGATGTTTTGAACCACTTTTATCACAGTCAAAGCATTTATCCAACCCCATTTATAGCTTTCATTCTTAGCTTGTTGAAGCTTATCATCAAGATGGCCCAAAGCTTCATTATACCCATCCATCTAGACTTCCCTTGGTTATTTATGGAATTGAAAGGTTAATTTGTCAACATGAGAATGCAGTTTCTTCAACACTCCATCCTTAGCTTGTAATTGAGAAGATTTAGCGGATAGTATTTCAGACAAGGTCTGTAACTTCTGGGACATCTCAGCAACAGTTTGATCTTTATCTTTTAATTGCACAGCTTGATTGGAAAGGGCCTGTTGGGTTCTAACTTCCTCTATAGTACCTTAGTCAGTACCTCTACTAGGTTTGATCCTGGCTCAAGATGATGAATAAGTGGGTTTTTTTTCTTAGGGGCCTCCAACTCCTCGCTCAACCTTGCGTTTTTAGCCTCCAAAAAGGAATAATTATCATCCGTAGTAACAACAAGAGCAGTTGAAGGCTTTAGGGCATCAAGTTCATCTCCCATGTTGTTATTTTCTTCCTCTAGAAGATTGGCAACGTCCTTTACTTCATTTACTTCACGTTTTAGCAGGAATTCTTATTTTTGAAAATGAGAAGCGAATTTATCCAACTTTTTATCAAAGCCCCAACCTTCACTAAGGGCCTAGAATTTGTTCTCATAATCCTCATGCAAAAGTTCCCTAGTTTCATTATACTCCTCCTATATCTATTCAATCATTTCAAGGTAAGCAATATTTTTATCCACTACACGATCAAGAAGACACTTTAGATGAACATAAGCCTCTTTTACTTTCTTGGATACCCCTTCCCCGAGTAACTGCAGTAGGTCGACATCAGATAAGTGACCATCTTTGAAAAGCTCATTACAGCTCTGGAGTATATCTGAGTCAGTAGATGAGAAGTATTTAAATTTATCTATAAACTATTAAGAAGAAAAAAGTTATCAATCAACAAGGTGTAAAGTATTGAAAAACACAAGCAGAGGAACATAGATAATTCTCTTTATATTAATAAAAAGGGAAGTACAATTACATCTTCAAAAAAAAGTACAACTATTGAAAAAAGGAAAATAAAATCTGCTTGGTTTTACACCTCTTCTTATCTGCCTCAGGATTAGCTGAAGAAGAAGCAAGAGTTGAAGGAAGAGGAGGATTAACTTTGGAGCGCACAATAGAATAAACATCTTCGTGTTGATTGGGAGACTCCACCATTATCAAGATTCACTGGAACCCCCATAATTAACTTCCTCATCCAGATTTAGAGGAGTCCCAGGATTATGTAATGAGAATAACTTGGAATCCTTTCGAGTGCCGACCTCCCCTAGAGCAGCACACCAGCCATGATTGAAGCATTTTTTCTTCACAAACTCAATTTGCAGAGAAGGTGCACTAATGGACTTATCCTAGCGTCTCTGAATTTATCCCTCTTAACCTTCTCGGTACCCAGGTCCTTTTGTAGCTGTGCAGACTTGACTTTCTCAGCATCTAAGTCCCTCTACAACTTATCGGCCAAACTCGGAGCAATCACAATAGCTTTTTTAGTAGTTTTCATCCTCTTGTCCCATTTATTCTGTTCAGTAACCAATGCTTGTTAGGAATCAAGCAAAGACTTTTTAACTCGTTGAAAGCTTTTTCAACTTCAATAGATGAAGAAGCTCTCAAAGCCTCATCTTTCTCCAATATATTATTTAAGTCAATGAGGAACTGCACAAGAATAACAAGGAAAGTTAGTATTCTGAACAACAAATCAAAAGATAGTAATTAAAGATAATAAAAATAATATACCAGAGCAAGGCTTTGAGTAACCCTATCAGAACTCTTGGAGAGAGGTAATATAGAAGCAGCACTTCTATGGTCTGTAAAAGTGCCAGACTTTATTGATTGTCTTACCAATCTAGGTCCAAAGACCACTAGAGAGGTAGAAGAAGATATGTGGACCAACTCACGTTGGTCGGGTTGAGCAGAAGAACCATCAACTAACTTAGAAGGCAACCCTTTCTTTATTATTTTCAGGGGGCTCTCTTCGATTTGCTTGGCTAGGGGCTTCTTCCCAGTCTCATTATTATTTTTCACCCCTGTATCAACTTGTTTGGAAGGGGGATTAGCAGCTATGTCTCCCAAAATGTTGGGAATATTCCTCTTTTTTATGGATACGACGAGGCGCAAATTTGAATCTAAAGAAGAGGGAGAAAGAGCAGTAAGATCACCACTGCTAGATGTAGTGGCTGAGGAAGTAGAAGGAGATTTTTTATCTAGGTCAATTATAGGGTAAGGAGTAGGATGAGCAACAAAGGAAGATATTGTGTTCTTGTACGACAGCGAATAAGATGTAGACTTGGTGTGCTCCTCGTCAATCATTTGATGAAGTCCCCAAATAAACTTCAACTCCCTCATACTCACTTCACTTTCCTTTGGGCACCTTCTCTTCTGATGAACTGCAATAAGAATTTATAGAACAACAATTAGTGTAACATTTAAACAGATATGTACAAGGAAAAGAAGTTAAATATGAAACAACCTATCTCATTGCCAAAAGGAGGTCACCTAGTCCCCTGGTACTCATCATTTCCAATCAAAGGGGAGTATTGTCAATTTTTTACAACAACCCCACGCTCAAAATAATACCTATTGGAATCTGGAAGATTAACTACTAGCTCTTTATTTACATCCCTAGTCTTTAAATAAAAAGTGGTGTCGTTAATTACCCACTTATAACAAAACATTATTTCTAGAATCCCTAAATGGGTTCCATGAATTTGATTCAACGTATACACTCCATTAACAACCCTCCATGTATTGGGGGCTACCCTAGCTAGGTTAATGTTAAAGTATTAAAAAATTCAAGTCACAGTCGGTTGGGAGGAAAAGTAAACCCACATTCAACTATAAAAGTAAATGGAAACCAATTACCCTCACCAAGTGAGAAAAATCAGCACGTAAAATAGCCTGTTCCAAACCAACCTAAGAGGTAATTGTAAATTCATTTATTAATTCATCAAGAGAACCAACAGAGTAAACCATGATGAAGAACAGAAGAAAAAAAGAAAGAATTCTTACATGAATTAAGGATTCAGTAAGAACTGAAGAACAAAAAAAAATCATTCGAGAAAGAAAAAGAAAGCTTGAAGACATTATATCCCATAAACATTCAGAAGATTTGAGATAGAAAAAGTATGTGGCTTTTCCATCTCTTTTATAGGTTACCTCGAAAACTGGAAACGTAATGGTTAAAAAGTAACTTCGATTGAACTAGTGGCGGCTAAAAGATAGAAAAGACGAATTTGACCAAAAACTACTCGTTAAAGTTGTGGATAATTTCAAAAATTCCACACGCATTATATTACCATAACTAAACCATAAATATTTACAAGTAGGGGAAGTCGGCAACCGACCAGGCCTAAAATTGTTGCCCGAGCAACTTTAAGAACCAAATTCTCCATACTCTTGTAAAAAATTCAAGAATGAAACATTGGGGGCTTAATCAACACGTGTTATACAGTGGGAGATTAATCAAAGTCATTAATGATGGAATACCGACCAACTCCAGGAATAGCGACCAACATCAGGGATGCTGACTAACACGACAGGCAAATACCAACAGTTGTATATATTAATGATTGTACAGATGTAGATGTCTACGATATAAAGACATTCCATCTTTTGATATTCCAACTCTTGTACACCCCCTGAGGACTATAAATACATTGTAAACCCTACACACAGGGACACACGAAAAGAGAGTAAATTGAAAAATCTCGAAGAAATATACAACAGTGGATGTAGGATCTTCCATCAAGTCGAACCACTTTAAAAATCTATTGTCTCTTTATTTATCGGTGATTAACTAATTAGCCTAGTCTAGTTTTTTGCATAAACAATCATCAATGTTTTTCACATCGAGATACGCAAAGCTAAATTTTATTTCTTTAACAAAAGGGTTAAACATGGTTGAGTACATTGGAATAGCTTTTCGCAATAGACTTCTCCTTAAAAGGAGGTTACATATAGTTATTGGATGCTCCTCCTTAATCATGTTGGAAATATGATACTCAAAAGGGTTTTCAATCAATTTTAGGTGGCCAAGAGTTCAATTCGTCTCCTTCTCCTGTCTCTCGGAACATTTTGGAGTTATTCAAATCATTAAAGGGATCCCAACTTGCAGAGGGGTTTAATTTCCCAATTAGTTCATTTATGTTGTGAACTTATTTCTATATCTACGTGGGATGGTCCTCGAAGAAAATCCCCCCACACTTGATTAAGTGTCCGTTGAGGCTGGAAGGACTAGGTTCATATGAAATCCATAGTTTCTTAAAGATGAACCTTTTGACTTTCAATTCTTTAGAGAAAAGTTCACTACTCTTATGCTTATATCCTATTCCTTTGGTGCTAGACTATTGAGATAGTTCGATGGCTTCATTGATCCCTTGTTTATTCTTTTCAATATATATTCCCAGCAGGAACTTCATTGTCTTATTCATATAGGTGACATTGCAACAACCATACTCGGAATATGGCAGAGGGATTTGTTCTTTTGTATTATCTAAAATGGTTTGGACGTGTGGATCTAAGTGAAAAATCGCTAAAGTATATGTCCCCTCTTTCATATTTAATTTTAAGTACTGAGGTGTTGGGTTCCTCTCCTTTAAGAAAACTAGATATATATTATGAAAAATGAAGCGACACCCTTGATATCATGCACCATGGTTCTACAAGAAGCATATTAAAGGAAACAAATATATCAATCACTAGAAACTCGGTGATGGTGTTGAGTGGGGCAATCCTAGGACCAAGCTTAATTGCATCCCCTTAGGTGTTGTCATGAGATCTCATAGACTAAACGGTATGTGTGAGATCCTCATTAATAATCCCTGATCATTTCATACTTTTCAACAAGCATCCATTAAGGGGCTATCTATTATTAGTGAGAAGAATGGGAATCCTTTTCCCCTGGACATTTACAGTGATGTTTAGGTATATGTCGTGAGATGATCATATCTTAGGCAACCCTGCGATGGCGAATGATATGATCTTCGAGAAATTTAGTCCTCTAATTATCTTTATAAGTTCTTTAGGACTGGTGGATATGGGTATAACTTTATGAGAGAATTGTTTGAGAATGAAATCCCCACGGGGTTGGGAATACCTGATAATTCCTTATACAGGGATGTGCTAGTTTCCTCGGTGGATGGTTTTGTACCCATTTGGTATACAGACTCAGATTTTCAATTGGATAAGGAAGTCCAACTCAATATATGATTTTGCGGGAGGAGGTGGAGCTTCAAGTTAAAGGAGTATCAAGAAATCATACATTGATGATTCCACCATAGGAGAAGAATTCATTGTAGCTTCAAAGGCAACGTATGAGCTGGGTTAACTGGGGAACTTCCTATGTGACTTATGTGTGGTTCGTTGAGTGAAGTCGGTCATTACACTTTGTTGTGATAATAACAATGCATTACTTATTTGAAATAACCAATGAATCATAAGAGGTCAACGAATATTTAGCACACGTGTTATCTGATTCGAGAGATCGTGCAATAGGGAATGCCATGGAGACCAAGATTGCATCTCAGGATAACATGGAGGAATCTTTTACAAGGATCTGATCATCCAAGACTTTTGAGAATCATATAGAGGGAATAGATTTTCGATGCATAGACCCATGGCTTTAAGACTAAGTGGGAGATTGTTTGGATTTTATTCTTAAAATTATATCTACCATTTTTTTAATAAAGGTGTGTCAAGTTAATTTTAAATGAGAATCATGTTTGCGATAATTTCTTCTATTTATGATTTAAATATATTATATGAAATGCCATTAAATTGCACTTACTAAGAATTCTTTTGAGTTGGGTTCGACCTAATAAGGGGAGATCAAAATTTCATTCTAGTATAACTGAATAGTTCATAACCTAGATAGGGAGTTGAAAAATTATCGATAAATATATGAGTGCAATATTAGTAATCCATTTTAATCTACGGGAACATGTCTGATGGTTCGAGAAAGTATTTCATAATTCAAAGAGGATTGTGACAGATACATGTAAGAATGTATTGAACATGACTAGGGGTGACATTCAAGTTTAGGTGATGACGAAATTAGTCTTGTATAATCTCACATATTTGAAAATGGTGCATATGTTCTTAGTTACAAGGGTTATAAGAATTGGAATGCTTGAACAATTGTGAGTTTGATTTTTATGGGTGTGATTTAATCTTATTGGATCAAAATATTCGCAAGTTTAGTAATCATAGTATAAGTAGATCTGGGATCATAATTCAAATAATCTGCTTCCAAAAAAGATCTTGGATTGGGAACAAGGTGCACTTGTATGGATTTTTCTCATCATATGGTGAGCAAAAATATTTTTAGGGAAGTGGTTGGATCTGTATCGCGCTTGCACTTCAAAGACTATGATTAATTTTACCAATTGTAGTAATGGTTAGGAATTTACTTACGTATTCAACTTCTAAAGGTGGCCAATGAGAGTAGTTGAAAATTAAAAGGTGCGGTGGGTACATTTGTAAGAGGATTAGTATAATCTGAGGTTAATTTATAGAGATATATGCATATTTTAATGTAGTATCTATATGTGTTAGGGATTCATATATTTGGTATAATGAAGATCAGTTACGAAGGATGATGTCAGAAAATGGATTTATAAGAATAATTTTTGCACTCTACAATCAAAAGTATAGAAAATAGAATAAAATATAGGTAAAGAGACATAACATAAGATATAGAATGGTTTGGATATAAAAAATTGGACTACGTTCACTTTTTTGCATTATTCCCATTATTTATATGTAGTGATAGAAGATTTGGTGGCCATAAGAGGCATACAAGAGAGGATAAAATCTATATACATGAACATTCAAGTTATATTCCTATGGGGGATGTGGCATTATGGCATGGGCTGAGGACAATCCATCAACTCATGTGGCTCAGGTGATCGGAGTAGGTAAGATGAATGCTTTCATACATAAAGAGTGAGACAGTAAAGATTTTGGTAGAGCTTTTCTACCAAACATTTCCTCCTCTAGTAAGGATGTGAGTACATTTATTTATAGGAATTAATATGAGTGTCATGTGCATGGTTCGCTTGATTTACGGATAAGTATTATTGAGATGAAATTTTTCTCAAAAGGTTGACAGTTGGTGAGAAATTATTGATGCGTAAAGGTCTCTAGTAGGGATGTCGATGTATGCGTTAGGCACTCCCCTTAATGGAGTGATATTAATGCATCATATCTTTAGTCAGGTCATAAACTATAATAGATGATGCTTCTCGTACACAGGCGCGTGGCCTGTTTATATTCTAAGTTTCAATCATGATTGTTGATATCTAAGAATGAACTAACTCCAATTTTATAATCGCATATAAAAATAATAGAAATAACTCAAACCACACACACAAGAGACAAAGGTTTTAGTTGGTTCAACTGTAAAATAGCCTACGTCCACTGTCATTGTTATTTAATAGGGTTTACAATAGCTCAATATGGTGTGCATATGAGTGATTTGAGTTGTACCTTGAGTTAAGGGAGTAGCTTGTATTTATAGGGGTGAAAAATCCTAAAGATGGAGTGCCTTTATATTGCCAGGCATTTACATTTGTGTACAATAAGTAAAACTCTTAGAATTCAATGTTGATTGGCATCCTTTTCGAGTAACTGTTGATGTTCCTGTTGGTTGGCCTTCTGACGTCGGTCAGCATTCCAATTGACTAAGTGTCTATGAGTCCAATCAAGTATGTTGGTCGACCACGTTGGATGACAGGTGTGCTTTCATCAATGGTCCACGTGGGAGTATAATTTTTACATACAACAAAAGCCCCCAATCTCCATACTTTATGGTTGCGTGAAACTGTGGTGTATTTAGCCCAGAAAGTTTTTTGGAGTTATATTTTGATTATTTCGTCGGCCTCTGACTTCCCATACTTGTAAAAAAAATTGCTTGCACTAATTGATATGGAATTTTTTAAATAATTAAAACTTTTTTTAACCGCCAAAGGACACAATCCTCTTTTGACGCTTCAGAAAGTGTGAAATCGGTGGTAGCTATACAGTTTGTTAAGTTAATCATTTGTTGCCCATTTCTCGAGGAAACCTATAAATAGCTACAAAATTTCCCTCTTTCTTTCTACCTCAAATTTTCTGAACTTTTATCTATCTCTTATCTTTTAAGTTTTTCTCTGTGCTATCATTTTCTTCTTCAGTTCTTC
Source organism: Sambucus nigra (assembly GCA_949130495.1). Lineage (NCBI taxonomy): Eukaryota > Viridiplantae > Streptophyta > Magnoliopsida > Dipsacales > Adoxaceae > Sambucus > Sambucus nigra. The sequence continues at coordinate 109,219,900 of OX422224.1, read as the reverse complement.
CTATTGTCTTTGATTCACTGTAAGATTTCTTTTCCCTTTCTTCTGTTTGATCATCTTTTCCTCTTTTTCACAATGGTTCACGCCATTGATAAGAACTCAGTAGATGCGTTTAGGGAAAAAAGGAAAATCTCACCTTGGGTATACTTAGGGATACCTAAGGGTCCTATTCATGTTTATTACCTTTTTGAGGGTCACTGGATCCCATCCATGTTCATAGCTGAATGTGGTATAACATTTCAACTTAATCCCCTCTTTCTTCAATATTGCTAATATTTCTACGTAGTTCTTGCTAGGTTTCTAAATGGGGTTAGTAGATTAAACGAAGTTTATGGGACCCATATTGTGTTTTTTGAGTTGATTTTTTGTTACAAGTGGGTAACTATTAGAGAGAGTACCTATTATTTAAAAACTAGGTAAGATAATGGGGCATTAGTAGTCAACCTATAGATTCTAATAAGGATGATTAGGACTATGGTGTTATTTTCAAGAACTGGCAATATACTCCCCACCCAACTGGGGTGGCTTATACTCGTCCCAGATGTCCCCAATTAGGATGAGGCATAGGTTATAATTTAATAATGATTTTTCACCTTTTGATTTGAATTTTGATATCTGTTGACTAACTTTACCTTTTCTTTTTTTATGCACAAGAGAGTAAGAAAAGGTGCCCTTGGAAGGGAAAATCAGCCTCAACGACCTTATGTTTCTATGGATTTGAACCAAAAGTTTGGGGAAGAATATCCCAAGGCTGCAACATTATTTTTAGAATACAATAATTCCATCACATTTTTTTTTGCCCGACCTATAGTTGCTCTACCCTCCATTGCTATCAACCTTGAAGAAGATCATGTGTCAAATTCTTCAGCTACCGAGCCTATAAGTACTGAAGTTATTCCTAGAGGAAATTCTTCCTCATTTTAGTCTTTGGACGTTTTTGATATTCCTCTTTCTCCTCCTGTAGATATGACGAAGAGGAAAATGTCGAACTTGATGGGTAGTCCCCTGCCTCCTTCCCCCAAAGTTACTGATGTTGGAAAAAAGAAGTCCAAGGCTAGTGACAGGAGTCCTATTAATACGGAGGAGGCTTAGGATGAGGAGCACAAATTGAAGAGGATAAAGAGATTTTTGACTGTTTCTTCAAAATAGGTGAAGTATACATAATCCAAGAAACAATCATTAACTGATAAGAAGTCTACGGAAGAACAAGAGTTGGTGAGGAAAATGTTGGCCTTAACATTGAATCAGACTCTGTTGCTATTAAAGTTTGATTATCCAGGGTTTTAATCAAATTAGGTACCCTTCCTGTTGATCGAGTTTCTTCAGCCCCCATGCCGAGATCTAGGCCCACTGAGAGAGCTTGCCACAACATGGCACTGGTAAATTTCTTCTGCTTATTTTCCCCTTTCTTTATAGTGGTGAATTTATCTGACCCTTTTCCTTTATTTGTAGTTCCTGGTTGGTTGATTTTAACCAAATGATGGAGAAGGATGGCCACTTACGTTCTTCTTCGGGAGAAGTTGAGAAGGTCTAAAGAATTCTTTGGCACAGTCCCGATGATCTTTGGAGTGGAAGCAAAAGTCTTGGGAAGAAGAATCAAGGAAGTCCAATGATAAGGCCAACACTCCTAAAGGAAAAATAAGACTCCCTAGGTGAGAGTTGAAGTTTCTTAAGGCAAGGCTAAACATGTTGAGGACAAGCTTGTAAAAGTTAGCACTCAAGGTAAAAATGTTGAAGACAAACTGGCTGGTATGACTTATAAGGTTATTTCTTTGAAGGCCAAAGGCAAATATTCCTTTAATAAAGGCTTGGAAGAGGCCGTTTTTGCTGCTTTTTCCCAATTTTAATATTCTAAGAAGATGTCCTTCAAAGAAGGGTGGACTGAGGCCTTGACATTAGTCTATACCGAAGAAAGCTCTAAACTCTTTATTAGGCATGATCATGATACCCCTCCCAATCTAAATGATGAATTTGACGATGAGGATGGATCATGGTAATTTTCTGCGATGCATTCTACGTCTTTAACGGTGCCCAACACAAGTGTCGACCTACCAGCAGCTGGACAAGACCAGAATAAGGATAAGGAGAAGGTCTAGCCACTTTAGTTTTTTATTTTTCTTTGGTTTTTTCTTCTTTAAGATGTATCCACTTATGTACTCCATTTGTCAATGAATGAAAGAACAAGTTTTCATCTTCAATTACTGACTTTTCCTCATAATGACTTGTAACTTTGGTTGAACTGTGTTGATTTAATTCTTATATTTTTTTATCCTTTTGGATGTGCACAAACTCATATGTTTGTAATTTTCATGTTTTATGCTAGGAAAAAGGCTATAATCTCTACTGGATCTGACTTGCTCAAATGAAGTAAAAATCTCTTGGAGGCTGGTCATGTTCCCATGTCTGAAGAAAACCTACATGGGTTATTTCGCGTAGACATATCCGACAAAGTAAAGGAGTTATGTATCCATCTTCAATGCATGTTAGACAGAGCAGTTACAAATAATGTTGTGTATTATGAAATGATCGAGAAATTTCAACAAGATCACAAGATACCCTTGGCCCTGTTTCATTCTAATTATGAGGCCATGTATATTTGAATGAAGGTTGGGGTTTTGACACCAAATTGAACAATCCTCTTCTATGAACAAGAAGGATGTTTTGTAGAGGAAAAATTTGGAGAGTGCTAGGTCCATTTATACCATATTAGAGAAGGAAAATAATGCACTGGGGGATGAACTTGACAACTTAAAAAGATCATCAACCATTGGTTCCGATGAAGGTGCTTCCTTTTTAGAGAATGATAATGTAATACTCTTGGAAGAACTTGAGTCCCTTTAGAAGAAAAAGACTAAATCTATGAAAAAAATTTGGTAGAGAATAGTTATTCGACCAACTACTGATGAATAAAGAACTAGAAAAATCCTTGCCGGCCAGGTTGCCCAGTTACAATCCAAAGACAATGCCATTATCGACCAAGTTTCTCAACTGAAAGAAAAAGATAGTGTTCTTAAGAAGTTTCAAAACTAGGTTGACAGACTTACATTTTAGGTTCATAAACAACCTAGGTAAGTTTGGATGGAGGGCTACAGTGAGGCTTTGGACCATATGGATGATCATCTTTATCAAAGTAACCGTTCAGGCTACAAATGGTGATGGACCAACATGCTAATTTTGCCATAATTTGATCAAAATAGTAACTTATGGCATATGAATGATGCAAGCTTCTTGGACTGTGATAAGCCTCCCTTTAAGCTGGAAACCACATGGATTCTACCTAACTCTATTCCCCAATATATGATAGCCAAATATTTAGGGTATTAAGGCCTTCATGATGAACTTGAGATAGTTCGTCCTCCTCATTTAATTGATAGGCCTAGCATTAAATGATAGGAAAATGCTGAGAGACTTCAACACATATATTTCCCACATACTCTTGATGATCCTTCTACACACAAGGACAAGTCCAAAGGAAAATGATCAGTAGAATAATTTAACATTTTTCTTGAACTCCTTTTTATTACTTTCCATTGTAATACATTATGATCAATGAAATGGAGTTAATTTGAATTATATTTATCCAAGGTCATGGTTGTTATTAATCAATTTGTGGACTAGGCAAACTATATAAAGATTAGGTAATCGTCTTGTAGACTAAATAACCTGCATAAATATTAATATTTGATTCATGTTTGAATCATTTAAATGGCCTTAGATTCGACAAAATTGTAACACCTCACGCAATCTGACAAGCGAGGTGGCCAACAGCCGCAACAAAACTACATTAGGTGTCACTAAATAAGTAATCATTCTTAGCATGTGACAGATATGATACATATAAGAATTCATTCCACAAGATAATAATTAAATTGATCTGATAATCAAACCACTCATGCCATAAATAAATTCATCACCATGCAAATCTCCAAATAAATCCAATCTCCAATAGATGTAAATCCGTATAAAATGATCCAACAATAAATATCTAAATAAACCTTAAACAACTGTGGAACTGAGTGGCCCACCAAATCCATAAATAAAGTCTCATAATAAAAGTGTGACGGAAAGTAAAATATATAAATACAACTACTGTTCATCTAAAAAAATCCATGTGCACCTCTAAAATCTCTAATTACTCCTATAAAGCTACTCCAGCACTAAACCTGATATGTTAGTCAACGTAATGGGTTAGAGCCCACCGCATGAATACTAGATACTCTCCCCAATTAGGTTCCATGAACCTAGACATTATCATTATACATAATAAATATCACAATATAACATTTTAAATTAATGAGATAATTAAATACGAGCGAATAAACGTAAACTGCCACTATCTACCATACAGCTAAAGCATCCTAAAGTGTAAGTCCAAATATTCCAATGACATTTATTATTTATAATTTTATTCTCTCCTTACTCATTTTAATTAATTAATTAATTTAATTCATGCGACACCAATATATCCAGTCGACCCTTATCAACCCTGCATACAGTCTTAGCACGCCTAAAGTTCTACACATCACACCCATTCCCCTCACTATAGCCAGTTCACTCGTATTATGTGAATTCTGCACATACACGTGAGGTTCCACGCATGACACGTCATTATAGGCTGGAGCCTATTTAATAGTCAGCCCACACATAGTCGTTACGCCACACACACACACGTCGCTATAACCAGTCGACCCGTTTAACTATCAGCCCTTCACATACTCGCGCCGCAAAATCCATTTTAAAACCCGTTTATTCTCTTAGGTATTAATTCTCAATTTCTTATTTTCTCATCATCTCATTTACTCATTATTTTTTTTAGTCCCACCCTATTATAGAGAATAAATTCTCAAACCTACCCCTAGTCCCATACCAAGAGGTCTCCAAAACACACACACATCCTATCCTATTTTGTAGGATGAATTTCTACAAATTATCTCTTCCTAGTCTCACGCCTAGACTATCCAAATCAATGGAACGACACCAAAATCATCCCTATTCCGGAATATCCCATCAGTAAAAATATATACTAACTAGTTCCATACCTAGAAAGTATTAACCGCAACCCAGGAATACCCACTAGTCCCAGACCTATCAAGAATTCCTAAAATTAAGGTGAGAGGATCTACCCAAAAATCTCATCGTCCCCCGCAACAATAATAATAGTTGAAGAGATACGTCGTACAATCCTATTTATCAACAAGTACACAATTCACATGTAGTCACGATTAATCTTCAATTTAATTTATTGAATTCATCTTTGAAATAAACACAATAATTTTATTCAACAATTTATGATTTCAACGTCATGCAAATTAAATGAGCACACCGCAATAATTTATTTTTATGATACTTATATAATCTCATATAATTTCACAAGTCCGTATTTATTTAAATAGCGCAACAATGATTAAGAATAACAAAATAACAAAATCAAATCTCTACTCTAAGCACACAAGGGTTATGTGTTTTTAATTCAGATTAAGAATTTTCCAAAAAAAAGTCCCAAATTAGTTTTCACTTTCCCTAATTAGTTTTGTTAATTAATTTTAAGAAAAACGTATAAATTAATGTTTAGGTGAGATCTAAAATGAATAATACAAAAGAGAGAGAATAGAGATATTCATGCCTGAAGAAAAGCAGGTTGATAATGTAACACCCCGCCCGTCCGGGGAGAGCGAGCGAAGCGCCACTACGATAAAACTAACCAAATCCACAAATAACAAGGTATAGAACATCTAAAAACCCGTAAAGAACCAAAACCACTAATCTTATCTTTAAATATAAAATCCAACATATTTGAGAAATAAAAATAATTTTACCAAAAACTTTATTTTTCTCTATATTTCGAAAACACCCCAAAAATTACACGGGTTGTTACACTTCCCCACTAACAATGGAATTTCGCCCTCGAAATTCGCCGAATGCCTAACTCTCAAAAATCAGGCCAACAATCTCAAAAAAAAAAACACATCACCAGAAATAAAATTCCTCACATCTAATATAGATGCCTAACACGAAACGATCATCTAAAGATTCTATCTCCAAAAAATACACGCCACAAAAACGCAACAGACCCAAAACCCAAGACCCGAGGGTGGTCGTATACCTAAGCTCTGATACCATTCTGTAACACCCCGCCCGTCCGGGGAGAGCGAGCGAAGTGCCACTACGATAAAACTAACCAAATCCACAAATAACAAGGTATAGAACATCTAAAAACCCGTAAAGAACCAAAACCACTAATCTCATCTTTAAATATAAAATCCAACATATTTGAGAAATAAAATTAATTTTACCAAAAACTTTATTTTTCTCTATATTTCGAAAACACCCCAAAAATTACGTGAGTTGTTAGAGATAATTCTGATTAGATGGTTGCGTTCCTCTCGAAAAATTGATAAAGACTCGTTCTTGAAAAATCTTAAAAAAACTTGATTAAGATCTTCAAAACTTGGGTTAAAAGTTGTGTTCAATGGGGTTTAGGTTTTATAAATGAGAAAGAATGAAATTATCGGAGGCTACTGATTTTTGACAAGGCTAAAATGTGTTTTTAAAAGTCCTTTATTTTTATATACCAAAAAGAATTTGAGTCCTAATCAAACGCAAATAAAAAAAAACATTATGAGATATCAGACTGTTGGAATTCGTTGAAATTTTAATATGCTGTAGCTGAAGGTGAGAGGATGCTGCAAAAAAAATTAGCTTCATCCGAAGGTCGAATATTATTTTTTTCTCCTCAGGGCGGATCCTCCCACGATTTTTATACAAAAAGTTATAATTTCCAAAATTTAATACCGATTCAAATTCCACTTAAAATCATATTTTTCTATCTAACACCCAACTTTTTTTTCATACCAAAATAAATTAGATTCCAAAAATTATTTTTACAATTTTTTTAATTTAACAAAGATTTTTACGGCTCAAAAATCACGGGGGGTTACATACTTCCCCACTAGCACGGGAATTTCATCCTCGAAATTTGACGAAGTGTAAATGGGCAAAACAAAATACGGATCACATATGCTTATCCATAAATACTATGATTAGGCGCCTATACACCCAATCCTACGTACACGTACCACACGATGAAAATACAATATATATACCACCTATATACATAAGTATCTCAGATATTACATACCGTATCACTCCACTAGCCACGTCGTGGCTCTTGTGATGCCTTCCCGCCTGTCCACCTGAGCCACCCGAGTCGAAAGCATATATCACCTACCCACTGCAGCCACTGCTAGTCCTACTGTTGTTGGCGCTCCCTGTACACCTGGCACTGCTGGTACTGGAGTTCCTTGTCCCTGTTGGCCTTGTGCGCCTCTAGAACCCTAGAAGCTCGGCTCCTTATCTCTCCACAACTGAAACATGCGCCCCTAAAAGGTCCTTACTTCCTTTTTGGTGATCGCTCACCTGACCATCCTTGCCCCTGCCCTTGAGGAACCTACGTGACACCATTGCCCTACTACTCCAGCCATGTCCCCTATATCTTCCACGCCTAGTCATTGCGACCCTTGCTCTCTCCTCCCTGACCATTGGACTATTGCCTATTCCCTAACTTCTTTTGATGGTTTACCTTCTCTTACCACAACAACATCTCAATGTCTACCACCTGAGTGTACGTAGTGTACACCGGATTCCATAACACCATATGCCTAATAGACCAAGACAAACCTTTAATTAATCACTCCATCTTCTTTGCCTCAGTATTAACCTCCTTTGGTACGAACATCAATAAATTCAAAATTAGTGCTCAAATTGTACAACTGACTTTGGACCCTGCTCTAAGTCTAAAAATTCTCTCTTTTTTTCTCTCTTTTTCTCACTCCTAATTGCACACGGGAGATACTTATCATTAGATTTTTATCAAAAATCACGATAATTAAAGCAATCACTGTCCTCCGATGTGATGACACTCTCCCACCAATGTCATGCATCTCCCATCAGCTTGAACGTAGCCAACATCTGGTTCTGCACATCATGGTAATCCACCATCCTCAAATGTCTCTCCTCTATTGGTGAGAAGCTGTTAGTTCATATCTCCCTCCAAAGGTGGGAGTATTGCCCATGTGAAAACTTTCTCTTAACCTATCCCAAGTCGACGCGAGTGTACCCTTCTACTGAGCCTCTAAACTCACTCATCCTTGTCTCCCTACTTCAATATCGATAGTTGTGGCCTCATGCACAATAGCCGATAACTCCTCAACATCCAACACAAACTTCCTCGGCCTCTCCTTAGTGGTGGAGCCAGTAACTAAACCCTCTCTCTTATTTTTGGCTCTCCTACAGTTTGTCACCTGAAAAGACAGGAATAAAAGGACATCATACTCGAAATAACTAAGAGTACAAATCATCAAAGAAATCAAAGATAAGGAACGTAGAAACTAAAATGGACTCACAATCTAAGAGACCTAAGGCCATGCTCTGATACCATCTATAACACCCCGTGTAATCTGACAAGCGAGGTGGCCAACCGTCATTGCCAAACTACGTCGGGCGTCACTAAATAAATAATCATTCTTAGCATATGACATATATGAGACATATAAGAATTCATTCCAAAATATAATAATTAAATTGATCTGATAATCATAACTACTCATTCAATAAATAAATCCATCACCAGGCTAATCTCTAAATAAATCTAATCTCCAATAAATATAAATCTAAATAAAATGTTCCAATTATAAATATCTGAATAAACCGTAAACAATTGTGGAACCGAGTGGCCCACCAAATCCATAAATAAAGTCTCATAATAAAAGTGATATGGAAAGAAAAATAAATAAATCTAACTATTAGTCATCTAAAAAATCCAACTGGAACTCCAAAATCTCCAATTATTCATATTCAGCTACTCCAGCGCTAAACCTGAAATGTTAGTCAATGCAATGGGTCAGAGCCCACCACATTAATACCAACTACTCTCTCGAGTTTAGGTCCGTGAACCCAGACAATACCATTATACATGTTAAATACCTAAATAGAATACTTTAAATTAATAAGATTATTAAAAAACGAGCGAATAAATATAAGCTGCCACTATCTACCATACAACTAACGCACCCTAAAGTGTAAGTCCTAATATTCCAATGACATTTAGTATTTACAAATTTCATTCTAGCCTTAATCATTTTAATTAATTAATTAGTTTAATTCATGCGACACTAGTATGGCCAGTCGATCCCTTATCGGACCTGCACACACTCTTGGCATGCTTAATATTCTACACATCACACCCATCCCCTTACTATATCCAATCGACCTGTATTCTGTCAGTTTTTCACATACTCATGAGGTTCCACGACATGTCACTATATCCCATCAGATTGTTTAACTATCGGCCCGTACATACCCATGATGCCACACCCACCCACATTGTTATCCCCAGTTGGTCCGTTTAACTGACAGCCCTACACATACTCGCATGGAAAATGCATTTTAATACATGTTTATTCTCTTAGGTATTAGTTCTTAATTTCTTATTTTCTCATCATCTCATTGATTCATTATTTTATTTTATCCCCACCCTATTGTAAAGAATAAATTCTCAAACCTACCCCTAGTCCCATACCTAGAGGTCTTATAAACACAGTCACGACCTCTCCTATTTTGTAGGATGAATTTCTACCAATTATCTCTTCCTAGTCTCACTTTTAGGCTATCCAAATCAACGGAACGACACCAAAATCATTCCACCCCGGAATATCCCATTCATAAAAATCTACACTAACTACTCCCATGCCTAGAAAGTGTTAACCGCGGCCAAAGCATATCCACTAGTCCTATACCTAGCAAGTATTCCTAAAATTAAGGTAAGAGCATATACCAAAAAATCCCATCATCCCCTGCAATGATAATTATAGTAGAAACGATACACTGTAAAATCCAATTTATTAAAGAGTACACAATTCTCATATAATCACACACAATCCTTAATTTAATTTTTTAATTCACCTTTGTAATTAACACAACAATTTTATTCAACAATTTATGATTTCAATGTCATGAAAATTTAAGGAGCACACCACAATAATTTATTTTTATCATACTCACATAATCTCATATAATTTCACGAGTCCCTATTTATTTAAATAGCGCAATAATGATTTTCTACAAGCGAATCTACCCCCATAGTAACAAAACCAAATCTTCAGATTAAGAATTATTCGAAAAATAGTCCCAAATTAGTTTTCAATTTCCCTAATTAAGTTTGCTAATTAATTTTAAGAAAAAAATATCAATTAATGTTAAGGCAACATCTAAAACCCATAATAATAAAGAGAGAGAATAGATATATTCATGCTCGAAGAAATGGTGGTTCAAATTATGATTAGATGGTTGTGTTCCTCTCAAAAATATAACAACGACACATTCTTGAACAATCTTGAGAATACTTGATTAGATATTCAAAAACATGGGTTAAAATTTATGTTCAATGAAGTTTAGGTTTTGTATATGAGAGAGAATGGAGGTATGGGAGGCTATTGTTTTTTTAGAAGGCTCAAATGTGTTTTTAAAAGTCTTAAACTCATCACTTTATGTTTATATACCAAAACGAATTTGACTCCTAATCCAACACAAATATATTACAAAAACATTACGGATGATCAGACCGTTGGAATTGGCTAAACTTTTAATATATTGCATCTAAAGGCGAGAGGAAGCAGCACAAAAATTTTTAGCTCGATCGGACGATCAAATATTTTTATTTTTTTGCTCCTTAGGTTGGATCCTCCCCCCATTATTATACAAAAGTTATAATTTCCAAATTTTAATCATGATTTAAATTATACTTAAAACCTTATTTTTATATGTAAAAAATAATATTTTTTCATACCAAAATGAAATAGATTCAAAAATTTAATTTTCTAAATTTTTTAATTTAACAAATATTTTTTACAGCTCAAAAATCACAGGGTGTTATATTAATGCACTTAGATAATACTCTAAATAACTTTATTGTACAAAGTCTGTAAGGACAAATTTCCAATCGAGTCATTTGTAGTATTAGCTACATTCCGTTGGATAAAACGCTTTTGGATCATTCCTCATGAACCTTCATATGCACTTCATACAACCTTAGAGAACTGAGCATCCAAAGTTCACACAACATCAATATGTACTTCAAGTAAATTCTCCTAAAAAGGTATATGACCAAAATCATTTTTAAGTGTTGGAGTAATTTTAATTTCATAAAGTGTAATTTTTATAAAAAATAATTTTGAAATTAATTTTAACTCCTTTTAAAAGAAAAAGGAAATCTTGTTCGATGTTCTTCCAGGTCGTTCGAACGACCTGGATCTAACGACATTGCCGAGACTGCACTGGTAACTCGTTAGAAGCTTGTTAGAAATGTCATTCGAATGAACTCGTTCTAACGATATTTCTAACGACTTATCTAACTTTACACTGGACTATCGTTAGATAACTCATTCGAACGAAAGGTTGTTCGGACGAGATCTGTCAGTTTTGAATTTTTTTAAACTATTTTCCGGCATTTATTTTATACAACAGCTATGGTCCACTACTTTTCCAGTTTTAATATTTGGACGAAAATCAGTTCCTTTTAGCAAGAGAGTTTTACATATTCTTGAGAGCAAAAATTTCACATCTTCCCTTTTTGGTAAAAAATCCTTCTCCAACACAATTTAACCTTTGAACCAAAACCCCATGCCATCAACTTGAAATTCAACAAGCACACTTGCGGTGGATTCCTGCATTCAAGCTTAGTGGAGATGGTAGTTTAGGCTTTGGTGGATACCGCGACACAAGTAATGTCGAGAAACGTGTTAGAGCTTCGCGTACTACAAATTCAGAGGTAGAGGATGACATCAGCATGTCTTGATTGAGTAAAAGTCTATAACTCTTTTGAGTCCTTTGTAAAACCTATTTGTAGTGGATTTATCAAGGCCCAGTTGTCCGAGGTTTTTCCCATTTGGGTTTTCCTCGTACATCGGCACTCTATGGTTGTGATTTTGGCACTTTACTTTATTAAATCACATAGATGTATGCGTGTGATAAAATGTATAAAATTGGATAATTTTATATCTCTTGATCAAGTCATCAATCCCATCACTTTAACTATTAATTGTCTATGCTAACCTTTAAATTTACAAAAGAAATTAAAATTGAAATATATCTCTACCTGGAAAAAATTTAATTGCGTTCTGTGTGTGTATTCTACGAATTAAAATAACTACATATAACCTTACAACTTCAAATTACTATCAGAGCTAGTCTCTAAAAGTTATTTAGATGAATCCTGGAGGTTATATGGAAGCTTTTCGTCAAACAGACCACCTATGGTTGATGGAACTAATTACACCTATTCGAAAGCACGTATGAAATATGCCCTTAAATCAATTGATGAACGTGTTTAGGTTGTTGTTGAAAGAGGATGGTCCCCTCCTACTATGATTGTTTATGATGAAACTATTTTAACACCTATAGAACATTGGAGTGAGGAAGAATTGAAATGGTGTAACTTTATCTCTAAAGGTTTAAATGCCTTATTTAGTGCCATTACTCTAGATGAATTTCGTTGTATACTGATGTGTGAGACGTCAAAGTAAGCTTGGAATATTCTCCAAGTTACTCATGAGGGAACTAGTGTAGTTAAAGCTTCAAAACTTCATAACTTAACACCTCAATTTGAAACCATCACCATGAAAGAAACTGAAACGTTTGATGAGTTTTATGCTCGTATATCTGATATTATTAATTCTAGCTTTAACTTAGGTAATAAAATACCTGAAGATCGTGTTGTTAAGAAAATTCTTAGATGTCTTCATAAGCGTTTTATTCCGAAAGTCACTGATCTTAATTCATTAGGAAATCTAAATACTTTAAAATTTGAAGATCTTGTTGGAGATCTTCAAACATATGAATTAGATGTGTTTCCTAAAGATAGAAAAAGCAAAGATAAAGGTGTTGCCTTAAAAGTAAAGAAAGTAGAAGTGTCTGAATATGATGAGTCTGATATAGATCCTGATGATATAGATCTATTTGCTAAAAAATTTAAAAAATTTCTCAAGTTCAAAAAGCAAAACTCAAAATTTGAAAAACCAAAATTTGAGAACAACAAAAACAAAGGTAATACAAAATTCAATAATCAGGATCCTAAGAAGTTCAACAGAGACAACTTTAAAAAGGATGATTCCGAGAGATGCTTTGACTGTGAGGGACGTGGTCATAGAGCATTTGAGTTACCTACTAAACTTAAGAGACAAGGCAAAGAAAAGGCAGTTTACAACGCTACTCTAAGCTACAGTGATAATGAGTCTAAAGACTCTGATGACTCTACCCCGTCTAGAAATAATTTCACTATTTTTATAGCAAGCCGTTCTAGTAATTCAAGTGAGTCACACCCTAATGTTCAAAATTCAGAGAAAAATCTTAAGGTTGCTTCCACTCACTCTACTAGTAGTAATGAAAAAGGAAGTGAAAGTGAAATATATGAGAGTGAACTGCAATTCGCCTATTCTTAATTATACACTAAGTCTCTTTGTATTTAAAAAGTAAACAAAAGACTAACCTTTAAAGTCTTAACTTTAGAAAAATAGTTGAAAGGCCTGAAGTAGAAGGAGGCTTTAGTTAGTCAACTTGAGGCAATTAAGATATCCCTCTCTGAGAAGCTTATATTGGTAGGCAAAGAAAATTTTGATTTAATTAACTCCTTAGAAGGTGAAAACAAAGATCTTCATGAGTCTGTAGAGATTAGAAAATCTCTTGAAGCTAAAATTGTCCGACTTGAAAAAGATCTCGAGTCCTCTCGTGAAGTCAAAGTCACACTCAAAGATAATTCAGGAAGAATGGAAAAATTATTTCTAGGTCTTGTTTTGGGATATAAGGAGAAAGATTATCAAGAGAGAAAGGGTATAGGATATAAAGAAGGAGAGTCATCTAAAGTCAAACCCGAACCCGTAGCTAAGTTTGTAACCAAATCTAATTATCCTAAACCTTATCTACCTAAGCAATCTTCAAAAGCGAGTCCAAAAGAACCCTATGTGTGAACTTACTATCACAAACGGGGTCATCTTAAAGATTTTTGTTACAAGATTGGGAAGAACTCTTATTTCACAACTCCTAAGCAACACTATAGCTCATTATCTAGTCTTAAGATCCAAGTTGAGTATCTAGTTAATACTTCTAAAGGTATAATGGAAGAGTTTCTTAGGTTTTCTAAAGTCCAAGGAAATAATACCAATCATAACACTAAAGCCAACAAAGGAAAGAATACAACTCAAGCTTGGGTTAATAAAGATCATACAAATAAAGCTTTGGTTACTCATGCTGCACTTAAGGCTCAAAATACCGCCCAATGGTACTTTGATAGTGGTTGTTAGAGACATATGACCAGTGATAAATCTTTGTTTACCACTCTTGGAAACTATAAAGATTGTAAGGTCACCTTTGGGGATGGAAGCAAATCTTGAATCATGGGTAGAGGATCTATTAAAATCTTCGGGTTTCCGAAACTTGAAAATGTCCTTTATATTGATGGTCTCAAGGCTAATTTGATATGTATTAGCCAATTATGTGATGAAAATATTGATGTTAAGTTTAGTCAATCAAAGTGCATCGTATATGATCAATCGGGTGAATCTATTTTGCAAAGTGTGAGAACTAGTAACAATTGTTACAGAATAGTTCCTAAATCCTCTTTAGTTTATAATAGTGCAAAATCCTCGTTTGCCAATCTTTGGCATCAAAGGTTAGGTCATGTTAAATTTATAGATCTTGATCGATTAGTGAAAAAAGAGCTAGTTCGAGGTTTACCTTCTTTAGGAAAACCAAGCTCCACTATTTGCGGGCCTTGTCAATTAGGAAAGAAAATTAAGAATCCACATAAAAAGTTAAACTCTATAACTACCTCTCGTGTCTTAGAATTGATACACATGGACCTTATGGGTCCCACTCGTACCGAGAGAATAGGAGGAAAGAGAAATATCTTAGTAATAGTGGATGATTTTTCTGGATACTCCATAGTAGGTTTTCTAATAGAAAAATCTAAGACTGTTGATTTTCTCACTGTTAAGTGTAGAATTCTTCAAAATCAACACGGTGTTACCATAAATCGCTTTAGGAGTGATAATGGAACCGAATTCAAGGAATCCGGTGTAAATACCTTTTGTGATGAAATAGGAATTCAACATGAATTCTTGGTCGTTCGAACTCCACAAAAATGGTATAGTTGAATGAAAAATTGAACGATCCAAGAAATGGCAAAATCTACGCTCCTAGGAAAAAATGTGCCTCGTAGGTTTTGGGCCGAAGCGATTAACATCACATGTCACACCGTAAATAAGTTTTATTTGCATCCTAATACTAACAAAATGCCATATGAATTGTGGACGGGCAAGAAGCCTAATTTATCCTATTTTTGAGTTTTTGGTAGTCCTTGTTATATTCTTCGAGATAGAGAACTTCTAAGTAAATTTGACTCAAGGAGTGATGAAGGTATTTTCCTAGGATATTCTCAAAATAGTCGATCTTTTAGAATTTTCAACTTAAGTAGCTCTAAAGTCATGGAATCAATAAATGTTGTAATAAAAGATGATGCTCCAGACACATCTATTGAAAATGAGGAAGATTTGTCATGTGAGTGTGATGTTGTTTCCGATGTTGAAAATATTGAGTCTCAAAATGACTTGGTTGTTCCCACTACTGAGAAAAAGATCCTTCTCTGTGGGTTCGTAAAAGTCATGATCCTTCAAAAATTATAGGAGATCTCGGGGTAGGTGTCAAGACTAGGGCTCAATTAGAAAATGAAGTTCCCTATTTGTGCTACACTTCTAAAATTGAACCTAAAAACTTTAAAGAAGCTTTAAAATATGAACATTGGATTAATGCCATGTAAGAAGAATTGTTTTAATTTAAGAAAAATGATGTTTGGGAATTAGTCCCTAGACCTTCTAATACAAACGCCACTGGAACCAAATGGATTTTCAAAAATAAAATGGATCAAAATGGTGTCATTGTTCATAACAAAGCTAGGTTGGTTGCCCAAGGATACACCTAAATAGAAGGTGTTAACTTCGAAAATACTTTTTCTCATATTGCTAGGTTAGAATCGATTCACCTTTTACTAGCTATAGCATGTCACCTTAAATTTAAATTGTATCAAATGGATGTCAAAAGTGCATTTTTAAGTGGTATTCTTCAAGAAGAAGTCTATGTTGAACAAACTAAAGGGTTTGAGGACTCAAATAATCCTAATCATGCCTTCTTCCTAAAGAAATCGCTATATGGTTTGAAATAAGCACCTCTTGCTTAGTATGAAAGGATCACTTCTTATCTCCTTTCTCGTGGCTTTTGAGAGCGGGAGTAGATATGACTCTATTTGTCCATCATGATGAGAAAGCTATTCTATTTGCACATGTTTATGTTGATGACATAGTGTTTGTATCTACGTGTGATAAACATACTCAAATTTTTTCAAAATAACTGCAAAATGAATTTCAGATGAGTATGGTCGGTGAACTTACTTTCTTCCTAGGTCTTCAAGTTCATCAACTCGAAAGTGCGATATTTTTACCCCAAACTAATTATGCTAAAGACCTTGTTAAGAAATTTAAACTCGAATCCGCTAAGCATGCACGTACTCCTATGAGTTCTTCAATTAAACTTGGTAAGGACACTGAAGGAAAGGATGTACAGCACACACTCTTTCGGAGTATGATAGGTAGTTTACTATACCTAACCTCTAGTCGTCCGAATATTTCCTTTAGTGTAGGAGTTTGTGCCCTCTATCAAGCCACCCCAAAAGCGTCTCATTTACTTACCATTAAATGTATTATCAACTATGTTAATGGGACCCTATATTTTGGGATTTGGTATTCATTCGACATAAATGATTATCTATCGTCATATTCGGATGACGATTGGGAAGGAGATGTTAATGGATGCAAAAGTACATCTAGCGGTTGTTTCTACTTTGGAAGTACACTTGTCTCATGGATGAGCAAGAAACAAATTCTATTTCTTTGTCCACGGCGGAGGCCGAATACATAGCCGCCAAGAGTTATTGCACTCAACTCATTTGGATGAAACAAATGTTGGAAGATTACGTTATTTCTTAAGGCACTCTTACTATCTATTGCGACAATACTTGAGCAATTCACATTTCCCGTAATCCCGTTCAACATTCTAGAACCAAGAATATTAGTATCCGTGAACATTTTATTCGTGACTTGGTTGAAAAGAAAATAGTTTCCCTAAGCTTCATTTGTACCGATCAACAATTGGCCAATATCTTTACCAAACCTCTAGATGCCCTTAGGTTCGAAAATCTTAGGAAATTAATTGGGGTTTATTTCATTTATTGAGATCGAAGCAGTCTATCTAGTTTAGGTTGTTTCTCATGAATATTTTTATACCTATGAACTAGATTATTTTTATAAATATTTTATTCAAAATTTCAAAAATATTTTTCTTTCTTATTTTCAAGGAAAAGGGGAAAGGTTAAAAATGTTTTCACAAATTTTTTCCCATATGGTTTTCTGTTCGATGTGTTCGGATATCTATTCTATTTCATGTCCACGTGGCTTTTGATGAGTAGTCAAGCCGGATTTTGTTTCTCTTGTGCACACAAATTCGCTTTTATGATATGTATTTATGTGATTGCCTCATATATTTTCCTTCTTGCACACACTTTTCACGAAATATTGTGGATAACTTTTTCACATTGTACTCGTAAGTTGAGATTTGGTGTTGTCTTATCAATCTTAGTCACATATCTTATAAGCAATCGAAATTTTTCATGATCATCCATTGCCCGAATTTGAACAAAAAGTAATTATATTCACCTGGTTGTTTGTTGTTTCTAGCAATGGACTCGATCTGTGAAAAACAAAAAGTTTTTGCATGAATAGCCTCCATTTACATAATAGTATAAGTTCCTAAAATTGAAGCATTGAAAAATGATATATATTTCAAAGGCCAAAATTATTTAGCTTGATTGATTCTTCAAAAGAAAAGTCTCCAATCTATAGTTGCTAATGGGATATATAAGTCAAAGATCAATGGGCATGCACATTTATTCGATCCATTGCTTTCTAATTGTGACAACATTGGCGAGAGAATCGTCTATATTGTATGCGTGTTGATTTAGTGTTTGAGTGTCCAATGGTATTTCTTTATTGACACAAGGCGGATGTGAGTTCATATTACGTTTATATATTGTTTGGCATTCCGCACTTGTACGTTGTCTTTGATAAAAAATCTCACTCACATTGTTCACACCCCTACATTTCCTCTCCCACGGTTTGGATATGTCTTCTTATATGTTATTTTGAAGGTTATTTTATTTTATCTTTTTTTTAACCTGGTTGAATTTCGTCATTAAAACTCGTTCAAACGAGTTTTTGAACGACTTTTCCTCATTCAGGACTGGAACAGCGTTCGAATTTTCGTTCGAATGAACTTCTAACAAAATTTCTAACGAGATTCATTAAATCTGGAATATCGTTCGAAAGAAGTCGTTCGAATGACTTTTCTCGTTCGAATGACCTTAGTTTACTTTCGGCGATTTCTCTTCCCAAAAATTTCAGCCGTTTCAATTTTTTTCTCTCCTCGTTCCCACGATTTCCCATTTTCCCAAATTTTCGCCATTTCTCTCTTCTCCCTTTTCCCACTTCCTCTTGCACTACCCATTACCCACTACACCCATGACCCATTTTCCCACTTCTATCATTCTTCATTTTTTCTCCTGCGATTTTTCCCATCACCCTACATATCACCTATTTCTTCCTCCACCTCTCTCATTTCAGCTCTTCTCATCATTCTCCATCTAGGGTTCTGAGTTTGGAGCTCTTCCTCTTCTCCTTTCTAGGTATTTTCTTTTTCTCGTCTTTATATCTTTATATCTTTATATATATATATATATATATATATATATATATATATGCTATTGGGTATGATTTTTACATCTACAATTTTTTCCCTTATTTGTTACCAAATTTCATATACATATATGTGTATATATATAATTTTTTGGGGGGATATATTATTTATCCTTTCTATTTTTATGTTGCCCCTATTTAAGTTCAATTCCATGAATATTATCATTTTTCTTAAATTAAATTTTTTATAATTTCGTGGAATTTCACTTAATTATTTTTATTTTCTATTTTAATTTGTTTTAGTTTTATATCTAACGGATGATGGGATTTTTGCTTATTGGTTTGTTGGTGTGTTTGGCAGTTTGGATGGTTCTTTGTTTGGGTAGGTTCTAGTTTAGCCCCTTTTTAGCATGGCCCCTCGTAGTCGTCGCACTCGTCTCATTAGCGACTCTCCCGAGGGACGTTCTTACTCCTCTTCTTCATCCTCATCCGATGAGGACAACAGTGTCACTGCATCCATCCTTGATCTTAAACTGCATTGGGGGACGCTCTCCAGTCATAAACAATACCATACACAAAGTTTTTCAACTAGGGCCATTGTCCGCGAAAAAGTTATCCATCTCACGTCTCTAGCAGGTACCACCGTTCACTCCTGGATATCGGACTTAGGGTGGGACCCCTTGTTCTCCCTCACTGACACAATCGTTCCCGTCTTTATTCAGTAATTTTATTTGGGTATGTCTATTCAGGAGGATAATATTTTCTCTCGTGTGAGAGGTCGGGAGATCATTGTCAGTCCCGACTCCATAGCTCATCTCATCTCCTTACCCCGTGTCAATAATCCATCCTACCCTTGGGCTCCCACTTCTCGTCCTGACCCTACTTTGATTATGAGCACCGTGTGTAGGATTAATCAACTCGACACTGTTAAAAATTTTCATAAAAATTACATCCTAATTTCATGGTCCTCAAAGGGATTATTTGTGCTTGTCTCATTCGATGTGCAATCTCAACCCAAATCACAAAGATGCAAGTGGACCTCATGTTTTCCATTAGCATTAGGGTTTCCATCGACCTCCCTGCCTTCATTTATCTCGTCATTACGTCTGTTAGAATCCTTCCCTCCGGTCCCGCTAGACAAGCCCTCCCCTTTGCCGTTATTATTACCCGCTTTTGTCTTGCCGTCGGCTACCCTCGATTCCCACTGATATCCCGATGAACCGCTACCAAACCATTGATATGTCCTCTGTTGGTAGGTCTCATGGTCACTTACCCCCCAATACTCCTCAACTCACTCCCGCTTAATCCGCATCTTCTCAATCCGCCACTTCCTCCACTCTTGCCCCTAGTAGGCCTGCACCCTCTCGTGCCACCCCTAGACCATCTTCTTCTCTTGCTCCCACACCCATTGAATCGGAGTATATTAGGTTTATACATTCATAGGTGGATCAAATTCAAGAAGACATGAATCAAGATCGGGCTA
The DNA here is from genome assembly GCA_949130495.1 of Sambucus nigra. Classification (NCBI taxonomy): domain Eukaryota; kingdom Viridiplantae; phylum Streptophyta; class Magnoliopsida; order Dipsacales; family Adoxaceae; genus Sambucus; species Sambucus nigra. Next base: position 109,199,572 of record OX422224.1, on the reverse strand, counting down.
TGTTGCAGGAGCTTTTTCTTTCTATGAAGCAAAATAGGGAGGCTCAGGCTCGCCATAAGGCGGCCCAAGCACGCAGGGATGAAGATCAAGCACATCGGGATTCTATGCTTCTTGATCACCTTGAGGCGATCCATCTCATGGAGATTCACAATGGAACTAGCTTATTCGGTACAGGGTCCCTTCCAGATGATTCACCAAATGATGCCTCTGCTCCTTGATCTTATTTATGTTTTAGTCTTTTTCGTTTGTACCTGTGAGGACGAGCATAACATCTGTATTTACATTTTCTCACTTGTAGCTACTTATTTGCTTTGGTTCCATTCTCTTTATTAATTTATGGATATTTGGTTTTTCAATCTATGTTTAAACCGATCTCTCTTGTTTCCTCAAATGTTTCACATATGTTTCTTGGATTGCGTTTCTATTTTTCTATTGATTTGATTCTAACCATGGAGGTTATATTTATCCCTTTGTCTTTTTCGGACAGAAAGGGGGAGAAACATTGCTAGGGGGAGTTCATAATTTAGGGGGAGTTAATTAAAATTTAACATATGTCACACTCATGATAATTAACTTTATTTATGTTCTTTATATTCTCATGATTAGTTAACATTGATTTATATTCTCTATTTCCCCATGCATTTTATGAATTTGTTGTTTCATGTGTGTAGGACACATCACCTAATTTTCTACAACAAACCGTCAGTGTAGTCGATCTTTTTATTTGGGTTTTTGGGACCCGCTTTAGAATCGGCTTGATGGATGGCTTAGCAAATTCAGTCTTTTTATTTATTTTTTATTATTTCGTTTTGTCCCGAAATAGCCCAACTGGGAGATTTGCAAGGAAAAATTTCCAATCGAGTCATTTGTAGTATTGGCTACATTCCGTTGGAAAAAACGCTTTTGGGTCATTCCTCATCAACCTTCATATGAACTTCATACAACCTTAGAGAATCGAGCATCCAGAGCTCATGTGACATCAATAAGCACTTCAAGACCATTCTCCTAAAAAGGTATATGACCAAAATCATTTTTAAGTGGTTGAGTAATTTTCATTTCATAAAGAGTAATTTTCATAAAAACCAATTTTGAAATTAATTTAAACTCCTTTCAAAAGAAAAAGGAAATCTCGTTCAAAGTTCTTCCAGGTAGTTCGAACGACCTCGATCTAACGACATTGTCCTGACTGCACTGGCAGCTCATTAGAAGCTCGTTAGAAATGTCGTTCGAACGAACTTGTTCGAACAAACTCGTTTGAAAGAACTCGTTCGAACGATATTTCTAACGACATATCTAACTTTACACTGGACTATCGTTAGATAACTAGTTGGAACGACAGGTCGTTCGAACGACCTCGTTCGAACGAGATCTATCAGTTTTGAAAAATTTTAAACTATTTTCCTGCATTTATTTTATATAACTCCCATGATCCACTACTTTTCCAGTTTTAATTTTTGGATGAAAATCAGTTCTTTTTAGCAAGAGAGCTTACATATTCTTGAGAGAAAAAATTTCACATCTTCCCTTTTTGGTAAAAAAATCCTTCTCCAACACAATTTAACCTAAGAACCAAAACTCCATGCCATCAACTTGAAATTCAACTAGCACACTTGAGGTGGATTCCTGCATTCAAGCTTAGTGGAGACGATCGTTTGTGCTTCGGTGGACATCGCGACACGAGTAGTGTTGAGCAACGCGTTGGAGTTTCACGTACTACAAATTCGAAGGTATAGGACGACATCAGCATGTCTTGATTGAGTAAAAGTCTGTAATTCTTTTGAGTCCTTTATAAAACCTATTTCTAGTGGATTTGTCTAGGCCCAGTTGTCCGAGGTTTTTCCCATTTGCGTTTTCCTCGTACATCGGGGCGTTGTGGTTGTGATTTTCGCACTTTACTTTGTTAAATCACATAGATGTATGCGTAGGATAAAAAGGATAAAATTGGATGATTTTATATCTCTTAATCAAGTTATCAATCCCATCACTTTAACTGTTAATTGTTCATGCTAACTTTTAAATTTTCAAACGCAATTAAAATTGAAATATATCTCTACTTGGAAAATTTTTAATTGTGTTCTGTGTGTGTGTATTCTACGAAATAACCTAAGTACATATAACCTTACAACTTCAAAGTCACATCATTAGTTATTATTGGCGACCAAGTATATTAGGGATATATAATTACTCCAGTATTTTAACCTGCTCAGGTAAAACATCTAGCTAAGAAGTTTTACTAACTTCTTATTCCTGACTTACGAAGGACAAATTATACATGAAGTACGAACTTTTCTGAAATTTGAAAAGTTTGAGAAACTTTAAATTATGATATCTAGGGAAGAACTTTTTGAGAACTTTTTTGACCTTAGAATATTTTGAAAAAGTTTTCACCGTTCCTTTCTCAATGAGGAACCTTAGAGAACTTTTCTGAAGTTAAAAAAGTTTGAACCGTGCCCTTCCCGGTGAGGAAATTTTGAGAACTTTTTTGAAGATGGAAAAGCTTGAAAACGTTTGAACAATGCCCTTCTTGGAGAGGAACCTTTTGAGAAACAATTTTGATTAAAATTGTTTATAAATTAAATTTGTTCATTACTTTGGTGTAATCACCATACTAAAAAAAAAAGAAAACACAAAAAATGATTTGGAATGGAGAAAAACTGAGATTTCATTAACTTGAATAAGAAATTACATTAAGGATATGATTTTTGTATTAGATCACTGATAATACTTTCGTAGATGATCTGCATTCCAATTAGTTTTGAATTCTTCTCATCCAAAGTTTCCAATCGAGAGGTTCCTGATCGGATAACCGCTAAGATACGGAGTGGACTATACCAATTCAGCTCCCTCTTGTTACTTATTAGGATCACTTTCTGTAGAGGGGTACACACCTAATTTCCCTAAATAGCTAGACGAGAAGGCCAATTGGAGAAGGGGGCTCACCATAAGTAACCCCCCCCCCCCCCCAAAGAAGTGCCATGGCGAAGATGAAAGTAAATTTGGGAGAGGAGGCCCACCAGCAAGGGCTCCTCACCCCAAAAAGCTCATAATTCTCTGCAATAGAACTTGGGCGAGGAGGCCCATCATGAAGGGAATCTCATCCCAAATTGCCCAGAATTCACAGAAATAGAATTTGGGCGAGGAGGACCACCATGAAGGGATCCTCGTACCAAAATTCCCATAATTCATAGAAATATAACTTGGGCGAGGAGGGCCCCCAGGAAGGGATCTTTGTCAAAAACGACCCAGAATGCACATAAATAGAACTTGGCCGACGAGGCCAACCGTGAGGGAATCCTCGTCCCAAAAAGTTCAAAATCACAAGAGTTAAATTTGGGCGAGGAGCCCCACCAAAAGGCCTCCTCGTCCCAAAATGCTCAAGAATCACGTCCATCATGAGGGGATCCTCGCCCCAAAATACTTAAAAACCACAATTTGGAAATTTGGTCAAGAAGGCCCACCATGATGGGCTCCTTGTACAAAAATAGCTCAGAGACCACAGTAATGAAATTTGGGTAAGGTGGCTCACTACAAGGAGCTCCTCATCCCCAAATTCTCAAAGATCACATAAACAAAGTTTGGGAGAGGAGTCCCACTATGAGGAGCTCCTCATCCCCAAAAGTCCAAATGATTTACTAAAAATAACTAGTGAGCGAGGAGGCCCACCTAGAGTTACCTCCTCCCCGAGATTTGGTACTCAAATATATATTAAAGTAATGATATGTTACTTTCTTGTATAGGCATCATGGTTGAGAAAGCAGGGCTCAAAAAGGCAAGTTGGGATCTCTTAGGAGTTTTGGCTTGGTGGCTCGGGAACAAGGTTTGTTTATCAAGCTCAACCACTTAGAACTTTCAGATTAAGAGAACACTAATAGAAAGACCCTAGGAGTTACCCAGTCCTTGCACAGTCACACAAAGTCATAACTGAAGTGAGCAACTAAGAGGTTGCTCACAAGAAATGAACAATTTATAAAAATGAATTTATAAGAGGTGGTCCTTGAGACCTCCCCTTAGGTTTATAAAAGATTTTAGAGAAGGTGGTCCTTGAGACCTCCCCTCAAGTTTATAAAAGATTTTAGAGGAGGTGGTCCTTGAGACCCTCCGCAAGCTTACAAAGTTTGTACAACAAGTTATCGTTTCAAAATATATTTACCAAATAAGATATTTTGCCTACAAGCGCAGACATATTTTCTTTTTGACTTTGGTTTGCACCAGGTGGCACCCGTTAGAGAGGACAAGCGGTTGCACATAGATAGAGAAAAATGGTACAATGTAGACTTTTCCCTCACCAACCCCCTCAGTTTTGGCACCCTAAAAGTGCCAACTTAGACCAAGTACCCAACTATAAATATGATCCCTGGGTAAGGTTAAGTCATAATCAGACTCAAGTCATACCATTACTCTTTCAAAATCTCACCAGATACCTAGTTTTCTAATCATTTCTCTCTCTCTCTCTCTCTCTCTCTATCTCTCTCTCTCTCTCTCTCTCTCTCTCTCTCTCTCTCTCTCTCTCTCTCTCTCAGTTCTAAGTGCGTTATTCCTTCACTCCACACTGACAACCATCATTCTCAGGATTTCCTCTTGAGGAAAGTTACTATTATTGTTGTGAAGTTCAGCTTCTTGCAGGGAGTAGTTCTTACTTTGGTTCTGAAGGTTTTACCAGGTGATACTATATAAGTTATTAAAAACTTTGAAGGTAGGGTTCATTGAAGTGGGTTACGCCTGACCCGTGTTATTATCTTACCAGACCTCAGTCACACTACCCTCCTACATTTGGCGACTTTGACGGGGACGTATCCTCACTTTCATGGACAAAGAAGGTTTCAATGTTTCTAAGAACCTAGCTTTTGAAAACATTCCACTTGGTAATGAAACCCAAAGTGATCAGACCACTCAGGAGGATGTGGTGGTGACTGTAGCTAAGGTACCTACTCCTCAGGGAGGGCATACTAGCTCACCGACGGTAGCTCCGACGATAGGTATGATCCTTATGGGAATGTTTTTTAATTTCTTGAAACAAAAAAATGTAGACCTATCAAGTTTGAGTCAAGGTTGTGTAACAGCAACAGCTACCCCCTATAGTGGGGAAGCCACTCCAGTAGCGATTCTGACAGAGGCTGCTCCGCCATGAAAGGTGGTACCAGAGCAAGTTGTAGTACCATCAAGATCACCAGAAGTAAAGGGCATGAGTTTGGTGGAACCTCCCTCCAAAGATGTTACTATGGAAGAGGTGAGTAAGATTATCTCGTCCTCTCAGAGAGAAGCACCTCATCTATATGAGGAGCAACAATATCCTTACCCATAGGCTATGAATGAGAATCCATACCCTGTGGGGCATGTTCCACCAAAGTTCATTAAGTTTAATGGAGAAGGGGAGAACCCAAGAGATCTCGTGAAGAGGTTAGTTGAGTACCTAGGGGTGCATAGAAATGACAAAAATGTGAGGTTAATGGAATTCTCCTATACCCTTACAGGAAAAGCCTACACGTGGTATTCCCACTTAGCACCCAACAGCATCCCTTCATAGGAAGAAATGTATAGGAAATTCGTCCAAAAGTTCTTTGTGACAGAGGATGAGTTTACATTGAGAAACCTGGCAGAAGGGATGCAAAAGCCTAGGGAAGAGTTAATACAATATATCAAGAGATTTCACGTGAGGGAACTGGATGTCCACAAGGAGGAAGTAGAGGCAAGGCTACTTCAGATATGTATCAAGGGGATCTTAGAAGAATATAAGCTCAATTTAGTTAATGAGACCCGAAATGGAACTTATAGAGAGTTTACCAAGGCTACTAACAATATAGCCATGATAATCAATCTTAGGTCCTCAAGTTAGAGGACACAAGTGCCACTGACTTCTGGAAGGTTTCATGTCTTGATGAGGCAAGTAGTCAACTTTGTGTATGGAAATCCGAAGGATAATAAGGGAGGCCCCGAATATAAGAACAACGGCCCAGGTAACAAGAGAAAGTTCGGAGACGATTCCCAACCACTGCTACCTTGCATCGTAGCCAAAGATATGAATTATTATCATACATTGGTATGATAGGGGGTAGGAGGTCCCCCTCACATGAATGGGGAAGTCCCAAAAGTAGATGATAAGGATAATCCTAAATAGTGTGAGTTACACTAAAGGGTGCAATACTCCACCAAGGACTATTACTAGTTAAGGAGGATCATTGGTGAGCACATGGACAGTGGTACTTTGCAGATACCTCCTGTAGATGTTAATGAGAACCCATTTACATCTCATCATTATTCCACTAACAATATGGTAGTAGCGTGTGATGAAGAAGAAACTCAAGAGACGATGAAGTGGGAGGTATTGAGAAAATACGCGAGGAGCTAGAAAGGCTAGAATTGAACATTATATAGAGAACTGAGCTGGAGAGGAAGCGCGAGGAGTGGTTCTTCACTCAAGACAAAAAAGAGGGTGGAGGTGAGGAAGTCGAGTAAGTGAACCTCCGAGTGGGAAAAATGGATGTCGTCCTTACTCTAGATGAGGGGGAGACATATAAGGTACTGTACATTTGTAATGCCAAAACATATGAAGTGGAGATAAATTCGGAATGCAAAGTCTTATCGAAGATTTCTAAGTTCAAGTAGTTCTTTGACCAAATAGGAGTAAAGTATGACACCATAGTAGTCATAATAAGAAAAGTTTTAGTAGCAGTATAGTAGTGTACAGACTCTTCACTAAATTGGTAGGGACTAATTGGGAGGTTGGTCAAAAGATACACTTTTGAAATGATCTTTTCTGAGGGAGACATGAAGGTGCCTTACTTCCACAATCGCACGTTGTATGTTATAGCTATAATCAACGGAGTTTCATTCCATAGGGCATTAATGGATGGATGGACATCTATTTATATTATGCTAAACAATATGTTGTATGAAACGAGGATTGATCAAGAGAAGATAGTGTTGGTGCCGCAAGTGATTTCAGGATTTGACAAAGCTATAATTCAATCCCTCGGATATGTGAACATGGGAATTAAGTTGGGGAATTTCACTTCTCACATCAAATTCCACATATTTAATGCCAATACCATCTACCATTTTCTCATTAGAAGGGTATGGATACATACCCATGGCATAGTACCCTCCACTCACCACCGATGTGCAAAAGCCAACATCCAAGGAATAAACATCATAATCAAAGCAACACAGAAGCCCTTTTTAATAGAGGAGGCCCATCTGGTGGATGTAGTATTCTACACATAATTGGACGAAGAAAGGAAGAGTACCGCAAGAAATTTAGAGGAGAGGCAAGTGGTTGGAGGAGGTGCCCAGCGAAAAAAGATTTTCTACGATCGTTTGGGAGAGCAGGTGATCCCCCAGATACCAAAAGGCAAGAGAAAGGTGGATGAGGTAGTAAAAACTCCTTGAACTTCAAATAATGTGGTCCTACTCGACGGGAAAGTCATATATGTTTTATAACGGTCTGTGCGGGTGGCGTTGAAGGATAAGAGCATCGACCCGACACCACAGTTGTTTTTATGGATGAATACCACATTAGTGGACATATTGAGGAACTATAAGAGGCTCCAAAGTGCATGCAACATGGACCTAGGGAGTAGCTGTAAAAGTTAGAGGAAATCAATCTGGGAGTTGAAGAGGGTGAAAGTAGACCCATTCTGATTTCCAAGAGTCTTAACCCAAAGCAGAAGGAAGTGTTCATCCACCTGCTCAAAGAATTCGACGTATTTGCCTAAAAATACAATAAAATGCCAGGGATGGATCCATAAATGAACTACCATGGATTAAAGGTTCTTCCTACTGCTCTTCCAATCAGGCAACCAACCCGAACGTACAAGGATGAGCCCTATTAAAGATAAAAGAAGAAGTAGAGAAACTGTTGGCGGTGGGTGTTCATCAAGCCTATTCAACATCCTGTATAGCTCAGGAGCAATGTTCCAGTAGCGAAGAAGCAAAAGATCAAAATCTTTTTTTTGTGGATTTTCGTGAATTTAATCGATCATATACCAAGGATGAGCTTCCTCTACCCAGTATAGATAGCTTAGTTGATGCTACCGCATGCCATGAGATGTATAGTTTTATGGATGGGTACGTTGTCTATAATCAGATTAAGATGGACCCAGAGCACGCATTGAAGATAAACTTTCGCACGCCATTGGGAAACTTCCACTGCACAGTCATACCATTTGGATTGAAGAACGATGGGGCACGTATCAGAGGACTATGATGGCATTTTTCCATGATATGTTTCATGATGTACTACAATTCTATATGTATGATCTAGTGGTGAAGTCCATGAGAGAAAGAAATCACATACAAGAACTTTAGATAATTATTGAGAGATTCCGTAGGTATAGGATACAGTTGAGCCCCTCGAAGTGTGCCTTCGGGGTCACTGCGGGAAAGTTCTTAGGGTTTGTTTTGAATAGGCAGGGGGTACAAGTTGATGCAAAAAAGAAGAAATCCATCATGATGATGCCACATCCAAAGAGTTAAAGGAAACTCAAGGGATTATTGGGAAAGGTGTCATACGTAAGAAGATTCATACCTGCGCTAGCGGAGGTTAACCACCCGTTCACACTCTTGTTGAAATACAAATCCAAGTCCAACTCGGGAGATGATCAAAATAAGGACTTTGAGAAGATCAAAGAAATTTTAGCCTCCCCATACATGACGATTCCGCAGGAAGCTGGGTCACCGCTGCTGCTCTACCTTACTTCAACAGAAAGGTTCAAAGGAGCTTTTTTGGCTCAACAGAAGGAAGGAGTAGAAAAGTCGGTGTATTAAAAGTCAAGAGTGATCTCAGGTACATAATATAGATACACTAATGTGGAGTGACACTACCTTGCCCTAGTATTTGTGGCTCAAAAGTTGATACACTCTCCACTAAACTTTACAATTCATATAGTCACAAAGTGTGACCCTATTAAGTACTTTTTAGAATTAATCGTACTGGTGGGACGAGCATCGAGATGGTTATTAATTTTTTCATAGTATAATCTAAAGTGCCTTATGCCCAAATCCATCAAAAGTCAAGCGATAGTAGATATTTTTACCCATTTCCCAAGTGGGAATTCTAAGCCCCCCTAGTGAAGAGTTGCTTGGGGAGAATTTCCAAGCATGCATGGAAGAAGAGATGGAAAAGTGGGAAATGGAGTTTGATGTCTCTAGTGCTCAAGGAATAGGAGGTGCGGGCATCATACTTTCAAATAGTAAGGAAAATATCACCCTCTCCTTTAATCTAGACTTCAAGTGCTCAAACAATGAGACTGAGGACGAGGCTCTCATTTTTGGGAATGTTGGAAGCACTCCGAATAGATGTTAGGGTATTGTTCATACGAGGGGACTCTAACCTACTAGTGAAACACATTAATGGGGAGTTTGTCCTCAAACATACTAGCTTGTCACCCTAAAGATACATAATTCAGATGTTAGTGGGATAGTTCTTGGAAGTAACCATTGAGCATCATGAACGAATACCGAATAGGCACCCTGACGCACTAGCTACAATAGCTCAAAAGTTAAACATGGATGATCCAGAATAAAAAATCACAGTATGACGGAGAACAGTGCCTACCATAATGAAATCCTTGTTCCCAATCAATGAGCAGGAAGATTAGAGACACCGGGTTGTGAAACAACTAGAACTAGAAGAGGGGACAATGAAGATGTTAGAATTAGGTAACTACCACCTACTACATGTAACACTTTACTACAAGAACCATGGAGGGTCCTTAGAAAGGTGTGTTAGTGAAAAATAAGCTATAGAGAGTTTGGCATAGGTGCATGAAAAGCATTGTGTGGACACTGATATCACTATTTATCATCGATTGCACTGGGGGGGGGGGTATTATTGGCCCGCCATGACCGCGAAGACTGCTCGTCTGCAACAAGTCTATTTAAAATGCCAAACCTATTTTTACCAAAGAGAAGAAGTTAATTTTGTTGAGGCATTCGAAGATTGAAGACAACGATAATAGCCTATTTGAAAGATGGTGAATTTCCCACAGAAAGAGCAGATGAAATTTATCTCCGAAAGAGGGTAGCCCATTTTTAGTTAGAAGAAGGAGAGATATATATGAAAGGCTATAATGAGAAGGCGCTGAAGTGTATAGCCAAAGAAGATACTTGGAGAGTGTTGAAGGAAGCTCATGATCCCTCTCACATGGGAGGTGCCAAACTGTACGTTCAACTAATGACACGAGGGTACTACTGCTAACCATAGAGGATAACTCCGTTGGTTATGTGAAGAAATACAAAGCCTATTAATTACATGGGAACATGGTACAAGCCTCTTTAGTTAGTTTACAAAGCCTAGTAGCTCCCTACCCTTTCCACACATGGGTATTTGACTTGTTGGAAAAACCCACCCAGCATCTCATGTTAAATATTTTATTAATATGTCCACATAATTATGCACAAAATGGGCGGAGTCCATTCCTCTAAGAAGGGTGACTACCCAAGTACTAACCCAGTTTACCAAAAGGAGTATATCATATGATGGTTTGATATATCCAAGGTGATCCTAACATATAATAGGAAACAGTTTGTATCCAAACAGATGGCCCTTCTCACAAATAAGTACAAGATTATGAATAATAACTCAATCATCTCCTTCCCTAAGGGTAATGGACAAGAAAAATCACCAATAAGACCCTGATAAATATCTTAAAGAAGATTCTAGAGGACATGCTAGGGCATGAGATGGGAATATGCCCATAGTACTATCGGCTAATTGTACAATAAAGAGAAAGACTATGGGGCTTACCCCATTCTCGCGGGTATATGGGACTGAAGTTTTCGTATCAGTGGAATTGGCAGTACCCTCATTCAGAATTTCTCCAACCAACGGACTCATCCCTAACCCACGGCATGTGCATCTTGAGGCATTAGATGAGCATAGAGACAAATCGAAAGATAACTTTAAAGTATTCACCCAGCATGTGTCCAGAGCCTATGAAAACTTAGTCAAGCTAAGGGAGTTCCAGATGAGAGAATTAGTCTTGCGGGCATCCACTCACCACCTCTGCGGCATGTCGGCATCAAAGTTCAAACCCAACTGGCAAGGCCTATTTGTGGTAAGAGGGGTTGGCAAGTCGAGTAATTGCTAGATTTCGGAGCAAGAGAGTGATTGTCTTTAGTCCATTAACTGCAAATGGATGAAGAGGTATTATGCCTAGTTTTCTGAAATTCATTTTTTATCAAAGAATTTGAACAGCTCGCTCTAGCACCAAAAAAGTTCTTTTTTTTTTTGTAAAAATGATAAAGCAACAGAACTTTGTAAGCTTATAGAAAATGAAAAGAATTGAATAACAACTCTCTTTTGATCATTGCATGATGAGTCTTCTTTTGTTTCCTTACCAATTGCATGAGGTAGATTCACCAAAATATTTTTTCTTGATAAATACTCTCTACTAGCCTAGAAGAGGGTCGAAGATAAAGAGAACTTTACTCATTACACTTGGGGGTACATCTATCCTGAGAGAAAATTATATTGAGAAAATTCCCTCCAGCCATAATAGACAAATGATTTTAACCTTGTGACCAGACTAGTAGGAGGACATCCTCCAAGTAATAATAAAAAAATATAATATATATTTTTTAACAAAATTTCCTAGAGAACAAGTTGTAATCTTCATTCTCAAATAAAATCTTTACTTGACCAGCTCATAGAAATTATGCAGAAAGGGTCCTAGACTCCCTTGCTCTAATTTTTTAAAAAAGAGAACAAAAGAAATCCTAATAAACTGCTTGAAATAAGTAACCTGCAAACCAGGGGCAATGATTCTATAGAAGATAATAATTTTTTATTTATAAATTACATTCAGAGTTTAAGGGAAGGGAATGAGCTAACCCTTTTCTCGTAGTTATTCCCTAAGAGATGAATGTGCATAGTAAAATGCCCACAGTTATAGGGGGCATCTCTAAAAAAATAATAATTTGCTCAGATAATATGCAAGTACGCCACAGTTAGAGGGGACAGATCTAAAATGTTAACTTGCTAAAAAAATACAGAAGTATCCCACAATTGTAGGGGATAACTCTAAAATATTAACTTTCTCAGATAATATGCAAGTACCCCATAGTTAGAGGGGGCAGCTCTAAAAATGTTAACTTGCTAAAAAAATATGCCAGTACCCCACAGTTAGAGGGGGTAGCTCTAAAATATTAACTTTCTCATATAATATGCAAGTACGCCAGAGTTGGAGGGGACATATCTAAAAATGTTAACTTGCTCAAAAATATGCAAGTACCCCAAAGTTAGAGGGGTAGCTATAAAATACCAACATGAAAAGATAATAAACAAGTACCCCATAATACATAGGGCATGTTGATGCAAAAAACTGGATCGAATCCCATTTTTATGATCACAGATAAATAGATGAAAGCAATCCAATCAAGTACATAAGGGATAAAGATTTTTAAAGTGGTTCGGCTATGAATAAAGCCTACATCCACTGTTATTTTATTCCCAGGGGTTTACAATAGCACCATAGGGTGTAGAGAGAGAAAGGATGTGTATGTTGTGTATGGAGTTTCTAGGTTCCCTCCTAGATCTCATGGATCTCCTCCCTTTTGGCTAAGGGGATACATGTATTTATAGTGATGGGAAATAAAGAGATTCATTGTATGTAGACATTTATGTCTACATTCAACGAATCTAATTGTTGAATTGCTTGGTATGCTATGTGTTGTCATCTATTAATATAGTATAAATGTACATTAAGGCTCATTAAATGCGCTGTCATCTTCATTAATGCACATTAAATGCATAGTTATCCTTTGATCTTCCTAGTTGGTATGCCGACCAACTCTCCTCGGGTGCCGACTAACTCTCCTCGGGTGCCGACTAACTCTCCTCGGGTGCCGACCAACTCTCCTCGGGGGCCGACCAACTCTCCTTGGGTGCCGACTAATTCTCCTCGAGTACTGACCAACTCTCCTCGGGTGCCGACTAATACTCCTCAGGTGCCGACCAACTCTCCTCGGGTGCCGACTAATACTCCTCGGGGTTCGACCAACTCTCATCGGTTGCCGACTAATTCTCCTCGGGTACTGACCAACTCTCCTCGGGTGCCGACCAACTCTCCTCGGGTGCCAAATATTGCCACGTAGGATGACATGTGTCCTTTTCTGATTGGTCCTCGTAGATGGAGAATTTTTTCGTTAACAGAAGCCCCCAATACTCCATACTTGATGGTTTACTTGAAAGGATGGAGTATTTATTCTGCAGTGTTGCTCGGTGCTCGTGAAATTCTTGATCTACCTTCTTGATTTGTTCAAGATAAAGTGCATTATCTCCTGGACGACATATGATGTAGGCTGATCGATGGTTGTTAATCTTTCTTTTGAGGAACTCCGTTTGCTATGTATCACCCCTGGGAATTTGGATGCAGCCATGCCATAGTATGCATCTTGTAGCTTGTCATAATCTTCAAGTATGTTGATTGGTTTGCTAACCGACCAACAGCCTCCTGTGCCGAGCAACTGAGTGCTAACTTCACGTGCTTGATTCTTCTGATTTATGATCCTCTGAATACTTTGTCGAGTAACATACTAGCTTTTGAACTCGACTCTTCAATCTGATTAGCACCAAGCTAGTGGTGGACTTCGAAACATTTTCATACAACTTCTTATTCAATGTTGGTCGGGACAGTAGTAGTAAAGATCTCAGTGTTGTAGATGCTGAATTTCACCTCTGAACTTCAATAGTATGTGCATAATAACTCCTGAATATGCCTCCAGAACTTCAATATATCTCCTGAACTTCAATATTCCTCTTGAACTTCAATATATCTCCTGAACTTCAATATTCCTCCTGAACTTCAATATATCTCTTGAACTTCAATAGACTCCTGAACTAATTCTCGAGCAAGAAAAACAGCTTTTGAATGATAATTAGTCGGGGCCCCGAATATGTAAGTTTATGGAGTTGAATTTGGTGCTCAACTGTATGATGTTATAAGAATGTGCCGCCAAATGAACAAATATATCTGTAATAGAAGCCCCCAAGTGTGGAATGTGAACTTTGAATGCTTTTTGCTTGATCGCTTTCACATACTCATAAAATGTTTCTGACCAATTGTAGTTGACAGCTTCTTATTTCCGACCAACCTGAGTTGACATTTTTGGGAATAGATTTACTTCCTAACCAACCTTAGTTGGAATTTTTAGGAATAGTTTTACTTCCCGACCAACCTTAGTTGGAGTTGGCATTTTTAGGAATACATTTTTTATAATAAATGATAGAGACTTCCTCGGAGCTGACCAACAGATTGTTGGGAATAAGATATAATAAATGCTGGAGACATCCTTGGAGCTGACCAACAGATTGTTGGGAATAAGATAATATATGCTGGAGACATCCTTGGAGCTGACCAACAGATTGTTGGGAATAAGATAATATATTCTAGAGACATCCTTGGAGCTGACCAACAAATTGTTGGGAATAAGATAATATATCCTGGAGACATCCTTGGAGCTGACCAACAGATTGTTGGGAATAAGATAATATAAATGTTGGAAACCTCCTTGCTGAAATAAGAATAGAATATGCATCCAAATAGATATAAAGAATAATTAAAAATAATAAAGTGCCTCGTTGATCTGTCGAGGTAGAATTATATAATGCCGAACAAGAATAAGATCTTCCAGAACATAAGAAATGATCGAGAACGTTGTCAGGCCTGAATATAAATAAGAATTATCCGACCAACTATCCGTTGGGGTGAAATACAACGAATGTTGTAATTCTCCTTAAAGCTGAATAAGTATCTTGTCGAGGCACAATTGCATAATGCTGAATAAGAATAATATTTTCCAGAACATAAGAATATGGTCGAGAACTTTGTTGGGCCTACATATAAATAAGAATTACCCCGACCAACTATCCGTTGGGGGTGACATATAATAAATGTTATAGTTCTCCTCGGAGTTGAATATGATAATAAGTATCTCGTCGAGTTTCATGTTGAGATGAATATACAATATGAATCCCAAGGGATATATAATAATTTGTGCTTGAGCCGATATCTGGGCCTGAATATAAATAAGAATTGCCCCGACCAACTATCCGTTGGGGGTGAAATATAATAACTGTTGTAGCTTTTCCTCGGAGCTGAATATGATAATAAGTATTTCGCTGAGCTCCGTGAAGATATGAATATAGAATATGAATCCAAACGGATATATAGAATAATTCGTGCTTGAGCACAAATCAAAGCAATAATAAAATATATATAGTTCCTTGCTGAGGTGAAATTTCATAATGCTGAGCAATGATAATAGTTTCCATATTGTTTCCGAGCATTCGTCGGCGTTGGATCTTGTACCTGTAAAAATTAACAACTTGCTCTACCATATGTGTAGGCTGAATTGATTAGTCATGAGAATAATTTACTCATCCAATCAATATATGATATGTATATGCTTGAGAAATAAAATTATTAATTTCAAAAAATGAAATAATATATGTTGGCTGATATGTCAAGGCAAAATTGTCTGATGTCGAGAAATACTACTTTCTAGAGATTTACAAGAGATTTCATCGGGATTGAATCTCGTCCCTATGAAATTTTAATAAGCTTCCCGAGCACCTGTCGAGACTAGAGAAAATAATTATTATCATGAGAATAATTATTCAGCCAAACAATATGTGATGTGTATCAGCATAAAATAATAAAAATTTCAAAATATGAAATAATATTTTTGTGCCAAATGTGTGTGAGATTGACAAATTTTTATCACATATGCATCATAAATAAGACATAGAGTTTTTTGTAAAGCTATTTAATCTCCATCAACTAATCAGGTATAGGTTGCTGTTTGAAAATTATTTATCACTTGGTTTTAAAAATATTTTTGGGGTGATCACAAGTTAAAAAAGACTTAAGCCCCCTGTTTGTCCCCAAGTTGAACTCGTGTTTAAAGAAATATCTGGGGTGCTTCGCATTTTTTAATACTCCAAGATTCTACTGCTGCCGACAAACGGCATGGATGTTGCCGACCAACATTTAAGGATATCTCAAGTTATAGAATATATGGTGTCGACCAAGAAGCAAATGGTCCCCAACCAGCTGAGCAATTTCGCCGATCAACAAAAATGGTGTATTGACAGCACCGAACAACATTAGATGTCACCGACCAAAAAGTGGATGGTTGAATAGTTGCCGATCAGTAAATTGAACCCTCCGAACAAGACTGAGATGTCACCGATCAAGAAGTAGATGATCGTCGACCTGCAATTGGTTCCACCGAGCTACAATATGGGGCTCCGACTAATAATAAGATACCTCATAGTTGGATTAAATTATTTCAACGTTGCTGATGGATCTTCACATCTTATCTACGACAAACAAAAATTGTCTGGTTAAGCTTCCCTTTAATAAAAGATGGCCCAACAATATAGATGGCTTACCAGAATATCTCGAATCCTTAGATCAGAAAAATAACATTCGACGTAAAATTTAAGCATTAAGAATGTTAATTAAATGAATAATTATCTAATCCACTCTATCGTGTGGTTCCGATAAAGAAACCATGTGATGTGATGAACGAGGGGCCAACATATCAAATTTGTGCCCAGAGTCTTGATATGGTCATGATTGTTTAATTGATCCTCTTTCCCAAGAGGTGGGTAATGGTTTTTTGGGTAAGAGAAAATTATTTTTGATATTGATCCCTTCCTATTCCCTATTTGCAGAGATAAAAATATGCTGAATGATCGAATTTATTACCAAATTTATATCAAATATCAATCAATGAGACTTTATTGACCTAGATGGCATTTGAACCAAATTAAGTATATAGCTCATAAAAATGAATGCAAAGAGACTCAAACTTGAAGAGAGATAAAATAGATCTGGGTCATGATTTCCATGAGAAAACTTTTTATTGTCTTTAACCTTTTCCCATTTTTTGATTAAAAATATAATGGGAATTTGAATAGTCATCAAAGATCTTTCAAAAATTATTTCAAAAGCAACAATGAAAATTATCAAATCTTATATATCGTCGTATATGTAATCATTTAAAATATTTATTCCATGATATAAAATTGAAACTTGAGAATCAAGCAAAAAGTTATGATTTATGAAATCTACTATTTTTCAGATTTCTAAATAAGAATGAATCTAACAGTTATGACTTAAAAATCATGATATGAAATATTTTGCAGATAAAAATTGGACAATTAACTTATGTATATAAACATAAAAATCATGATTGAATCACAAGATGTATGTATAATATATAAATTATTATACATAGAGAAAATAAAAAACTTAACTTTTGATGGAGAACAATGCTTGTAACACGGTTCCCACAGACGAAGCCAATCTGTTGATGCAAAAAACTGGACCGAATCCCATTTTTATGATCACAGATAAATAAATGAAAGCAATCCAATCAAGTAAATAAGAGACAAAGATTTTTAAAGTGGTTCAGCTATGAATAAAGCCTGCGTTCACTGTTATTTTATTCCCAGGGGTTTACAATAGCACCATAAGGTGTAGAGAGAGAAAGGATGTGTATCTTGTGTATGGGGTTTCTAGGTTCCCTCCTGGATCTCATGGATCTCCTCCCTTTTGGCTAAGGGGATACATGTATTTATAGTGATGGGAAATAAAGAGATTCATTGTATGTAGACATTTATGTCTACATTCAACGAATCTAATTGTTGAATTTCTTGGTATGTTATGTGTTTTCATCTATTAATACAGTATAAATATACATTAAGGCTCATTAAATGCTCTATCATCTTCATTAATGCACATTAAATGCATAGTTATCCTTTGATCTTCCTGGTTGGTATGCCGACCAACTCTCCTCGGGTGCCGACTAACTCTCCTCGGGTGCCGACTAACTCTCCTCGGGTGCTGACTCATTCTCCTCGGGTACTGACCAACTCTCCTCAGGTGCCGACTAATACTCCTTGGGTGCTGACCAACTCTCCTCGGGTGCCGACTAATACTCCTCGGGGGATGACCAACTCTCCTCGATTGCCGACTAATTCTCCTCGGGTACTGACCAACTCTCCTCGGGTGTCGACCAACTCTCCTCGAGTGCCAAATATTGCCACGTAGGATGACATGTGTCTTTTTCTGATTGGTCCTCGTTGATGGAGAATTTTTGCATTAACAGGGAAGTTCAAACAGATCAAGTTGTGATGAAAAATTAGAGTAGGTCATAGTAAGTAGATATCAAAGTCCAATCAAAAGTAGAGAATGAACAACATGATAGAAATCAACAAACTACTTTTCATTAATAATGGTTAAGTTCTTTACACATGAAAATTGTACAAAAGAAAGTCTACATAATAGGACTATCTACCCACTTGACAAAATAAAAAATAAATCATGTCAGCAGTGCATGCCTGTGTAAAAAGGACTAGCCTCCTCAATAAGAATCTCCTCTAATCTATCCATCCTAGCCTCATCCTTGGCATCACCAGGCTCTATCTTGGCCATCTTGGCCTGGAGAAACTGAATCTGAGCCTCGACCTGACGATGTTGCACCCTAACCTACCTGGAAATGTGAAGATTCATTATATTCCTAGAGGTGACACCAATAAAATGACGAATAAAAGAGTCAATCCCATCTAACTAGAAGTGATAATAACATCGAAGATAGTGAAGAGTCTGGAGGAATAACGCAACCCTCTGAGTGGTCATGGAAGCAGGAGAGGTAGATAAGAAATCATGAAGATGGTTGGCTAGGGCCTTCAAGTTGAAGACTTTAAGCCTATGAATGTTAAGGACGCCCTGAGAAATAAAAGTCTCCAGGTGGTGTTCTAGAATAATTTCCAACACCTCTCGCTTATGTGTACGGAACCTATAGGGAATATCTGAACTCCACAACACGCTCATGAAAGCTCCAGGAGACTCTACCTCTATATAATCATAGCCTTTGTTATGAGACTGAAGATCCAAAAGAGGAATATAAGAATCCTCACTGGAACCGGCATAATCTGTGGCCTCAGAACTCTGGTCAACCTCACCGATCGTCTCAAGAGGTTCATTAAATGGATCATGTAGAAGGAAAAGTAAAAAGAGATAAGTCATAAAGAAAAGAAGTAGCTGGTGGTGGAATACCCATGCTCAAATTGAAAAAAATATTATAAAAATACTACCCCATAGCCTAGGGGAGTCAATATATTATCGCCAAAGCGAGGAGGAACCATATGACCCTAAGAACTAGCCTAACAGAAAATATGCGAGAGTTAGAATTTCTTTTGCAAAGAAAAAAGAGGAATTTACTAACTTTAACAGACAGAAACAACCCAGGTATGACAGTTTAATACTCGAGGAGTGCACACTATATCACTCACTATAAGTCTCGTGGAGCTAGGGACGGCCACCTCACTAACCTAAAAACAAGGAAACATGAACGTTAAGGTGATCCCACTTACACAGTAAAAGAAATAAGAAAAGGGGTGAAACACCTGAATTAAATCAATTTCATTGTTGAGATGCGGAAGCGTAAGATGGTTCACAAAACAAACAAACACCAAATTTTAATTCACTTCAAATTAAAATTAAACCGAGTGAAATTAACTCATAACACACACACAATACAAATTTCACTTAAACGAAGTTAATTAATCCAAAATCTAGAATTTGCCTAAGTCATATTTATTAATATTTCCAAATTATGCCAAACCAGTTTTAACAATATACTTGAATTAAATAAACAATTACCCAAATTTAATTAGCACCCAATTAAATTAAATGTGATAATTAAAACCATTTTTATCTTGAATTATCCTAAGCATGAGTTCTAAGTCATTATGAAAGATAAAAATAAATCAATCACACTACGCCGCGATGTACGAGGAAAAACCCAAAACGGTAAACAACCTCAGACGGACCTAGCCTCAAAAGATGACTTACTTCCTCAACTCGAACCCTCTCAAGCCTTGATGCGACTTCTTGTAACCACCTCTTCCTAACGAATAACCACGGAGCTCGATTGCGATCTTGGACTCACCAATCGGACAATAGGTACACCGTCAACCAGACGTGGTGTATTTTACCACATGGGAATGTCGCAGCAAAATGAACTCTTCATATTTAAGGGATATAGAAGAAAAACCAAACTTCTCTTTAAACAAATGTAGAGATAAACCGGTGCCAAAATACTCCAAGCAAAGTATATGTATATATGAACTTGGAAGAAACAAATATGGGTGTAACTAAGTGTTTAACAGATTTTTCTTTATAAAATAAACACTTAAACTCATGAACTTTTTCTTAGAAGAAGCAACTCACAAAACTCTCTCTAGATGTTTGTATGTGATGAAAAAGTTGAACCTTCAATAATGATTCCCTCACTTAGATATGCTATGAAAAGATAGTGGGGAACATGGGTCAAAAACTGTTCCCGCCTGACAACTCGTTTGAACGACATTTCGTTCGAACGAAATCTCATTTGAACGAGACTTCTAACGAAGTTACGGATTGAACTCGTTAAAAATCTAGTTCGAACATAAGGTTCGTTCGAACAACATTTCAAAGGCCTATACTGGGAACTCGTTGGCAAACTCGTTCGAACGACTTGTGGTTCGAACGACAGTCTCGTTCGAACGACACTTCGAACGAACTCACAGAATGTTCAAAAATTTCTTTTTAAGCCCAGAAACTTTATAAACTTTTTATAAAAGTTTTAGTAGAAAACATCTAAAAACAAAATTAAGTTTTAAAAACTAACACCCAATATAAACATGTTCCAAGCTCCTATATATATAAGTAATGCATTCATACCTTGGGAGAATGGAACCACTATTGATGACGTTGAAACGAGGCAAATAAACCACGACTTTTGATGAAGATTTATAATCTTTACCGCTACGTATTCAACAGACACGTCATAGGCTTGAAAGATGATCAATATACTATATCCTATGACTCAAACATTTTTGTCCGGAATTGAGCCAAGACTACAAAGGACACAATTGGAAATTTGCGTCTTTACAAGGGGGAATAAAGAAGAGAGTAAGTTATGAAAGTATAATACCTTACTCGCAGAAACCTATCCCTAATTATTCCACATTCAGAGGAACAATCGTGGTGCTATCTTGCCAAGTACTTACACAGAAAAACATAAGCTTAAAGGTTCAGGTAAACCAAGTGTTTACCTGGAACCTCCCCACTGAGACACTCGCAAGAGAGACCCCTCAACAGTAGTAGTGGGAGTGATACGAACCTGTGAAATGACAAACCAAGAGGTTGTTAATAGACTCTTATAAAGATATTGCATGTCGATGAAAAGAAAAATATATGACATTATACATACCGGAGTAGTCTCCTCGAGATGCTGACCAGAGTCTCCTTAGACGCAAAAATTAGTGGAGTACTCACCTGAGAGTTCAAATATAGGTCCCGCAAGTAAAGGGACCATATCTCCAGAAATGTTAGAAGAAATATGTAATTAATCTAGAA
The DNA here is from genome assembly GCA_949130495.1 of Sambucus nigra. Classification (NCBI taxonomy): domain Eukaryota; kingdom Viridiplantae; phylum Streptophyta; class Magnoliopsida; order Dipsacales; family Adoxaceae; genus Sambucus; species Sambucus nigra. Next base: position 109,178,159 of record OX422224.1, on the reverse strand, counting down.
AGTAGATGTGTAGAGACTAACATACCACTAAAGATTCTCCTATAAAACTAGGAAAATGCCCCTCAGGCAAGGGGACGTTAGACAGGCTGGATAAGGCAGTTTCCCCTACAAAAGATAAGGGGAGACTCAAAGGTGATAACCCAGAAGGTTTCTCTGTAGCCCTCATCACGAGCGCCAAGGATGAGGAGGTATGACTAAAATCGCACTCCAAATGGATGAAAGATATTAATAATCATGAGTTGTTCGTAGTAATAAAGAAAATGTATAGAAGAAAAGCAAAGAAAATTTATAATAACTATCGAGAGAGTTGCTATAGTAATTCCTCCCATAGAGACAACAACTACAGGAGCTTCCCTAGCAGTAGTAGGGTCTACTGAAGAGGAAACTGAAGAAATAATCGATGAAGTGGTATTAATAGTCAACTGAAATAGAAACAAATAGAAACATCATATGAGAATTGAATCCCAATGGAAAAGAAAAATGAGTCGGGAGACGAAAGATTCCCAATAGGCATACCTGAGTCCATCTAAGGAAGAAAATGGAAAGAAAATCGACGGGATAGTCATAGTAGATGTAATGGCCTAATCATTGCAAAGTTGTCAAAGAACCAAAAAATATATAAGGAAAGAAACAGAGCCTAACAGGAATAAGTGATACTTGAGGGGTGGAGCTAACTTGTGTAATAGGCTCACTAGATGAAATTATGAAAATTGGTCTGGAAGATATAGGCTGAATGTGAGGCCTATTATCCATGGGCACGAAGACCGGAGAGATGGGAATCCTCCTCGCATGTGATAGACCAGGGATAGTTCCTCTAGTGAGTGGTGTTATTCCCCCGGAAGAAGAAGGTCCACTGAAAGATAATCCCTGTAATAAAGAAAAATAAGGAAAATACAATCATAGATGTAGAAAGTATAACATAATCGACAAAGGTAATAAAAGAGATAAACATAAAGTACCTCAAGAATCCCGGTGGAAGAACCTCTCACTATAGAGGAGGGGGAAGGTGAAGAAAGGCGACGGAAAGAAATAGTCACATATGTATACAAAATAAGAGACTTTAAAAGATATGCCTTAAAATATAATAAGTAAAAGCAAAGGACTCAAGAAAGACAGTGATTACCTAGATCGAAGAGGAGGACATAGAAGAAGTCCTCGTTGTCATCGATAATACAGTAAATAGTTGTAAAAGTAAGATGAGAGCAAAGACAGTATTAGTAAAAATAAAAAGAAGATAATAATGATTGAGTAGGGGGAAAGTGAAAAATCTCCTAAGATATTCCCAAGGATGAGACTAATATGAAGCTCCTCTCCCTAGGAAAGGCCTCCGGGCTGGAGGCGGAGGTGACTGATCAATCACTGCAATAGAGACACTTTATAAATGTCATAGAGATAAAGACAATTCATATCTGAACTATGAATATATAAATGGATGGTAAAATAGTACAAAAGAGGTTAAGAAAAAAGACATAAAATGATGGAGCAAGAAGTCTTCCCATATGGTAGATGCCCATTAGTGAGGCTACTAGCAAATGGAGAATCTATCATAACACCTTCGCTAGAAGAATCCCCCAAAACTTGTAACAAAGAGGAAGTATTAGGTTGTTGATCATCATAAGGATCATTTACACTCATCTCATTTGAAGAAGAACCTTCATCATCATAGGAGGGAGTGCTTCAATAATTAACGAGTTCCTTTTCAAATGATAGAGAATGGGAACCAGCAAGTGAAACCCCACGAAGTAAATTTCACTAGGTAAAAGGGAGTAAGGTGTAGTATCTTCACTAGTGGGAATAAAAGTAACAACAGGCACTTCAGGAGATAACACTACGTCTTCATATCCCTTTTCACAGTCCTGCATGTCTCATCCACCCCAAGGTCATTAGTGTCACACCCTTGGTCTGGTGTAGGAGAGGGAGCAGTAACCCTAGTAATAGTTTTCTTCTTCTTCCTACTCGCTCTGGTTTTTACTGGTGCGGGGGGGGGGGGGGGGGGGGAGTTGGAGCAACAACATCCGTGGTAGTAACACTAGTAGTAGGTGCAGTAGTAACTGGTATGCAATTAGAAACATCCACATTAGGATGCTTCCTCTTTGAGGCAGTAGGGGCTCTTGCCTTAACCTTTGACTTGGGATTAACAGGTTGAGGCTCAGGTTCCTTAGAATAAATAGACTCGTCGAGCAAGGGCCTCACTAAGATTGGAGTGAGCTACTCGAGAGGAACCTTGGGGATACTGTTCTAGTGCCACTCTAAATTTTGTGTCCTCTTTCCCAAGAACCTATCATTATTGGGAATTTTTATGAAAATGTTTTCATGAGGGATATCACTCATAAAATTTTGAGTAAGGAGGACTTGCATTTGCCAAAGGCGAAACCACAAACAGGTAAAAGAAGTCAAGTAATCTCTATAGGGTAAAAACATATTGCCCAGATGGCTAACTCTTCTCACCAACCCCTCAAATATGAAATTGGTAAAAGCCTCAAGATGTAGCTCAGAAAGGGATGTGCTAGAAGGATAAATAGGAGTGTGAACACCCTGATCATATCCAAATTGCCTCATCACTCTCTCAGAATGGTAGAACTCCAAACCTAGGCCCTGGTTATTTAAATAAAGGAAGGTGCATGGTATAAGCATAATTGTCATAGAGATGTGGGGGCAGGTAGGAATAGACTGAGCTTTAGTAAGGCAGTAGTAGGTAGCCCCAAAAGTAGAGGGTGAGCTTCAAGTAAATATATCTCCAATAATCTTATAGTAAGTCCTGAAGGAAAACTCATCAATGTTGTCTATCAAAGATGCTAGAGAAGTCTTAGGAGTCTTCGTGTGCCATCTTACAGCACGAGCAACCCTGCTGTGATAAGCTATGGCCTCTTGGGAAAAGTTGGAAAATCTCTCAAATAAAAAGTACATGATGATGAAAGTGTTGTCAAATTTGATGGCATCATAACGCCCACAAGAGCGATCAACATCCACATGATCCCTATCCAACCAAGTGTATATAGACCCCAAGGTTAAAGATATGAAGGGAATTGCTCTCCCTTGAGCAAGCCACATAGAATGCTTGAAAAGAAGATCACGAGGAGAATCATATAGCCTCATAGGAAGAAGGAACCTACTCAGAAACATGACAAAGAATGTTTCCAAGTGTGAGGGAGAGATAATTTTGGGTCCCTCTAGACTCCTCAAGGCCATGCTATAACTTTAACCCTTAGGCAGCTACTCGAAATATTTGAACCAATATTTTTATTTTTCACTTAGTAAAGGAATTTTGTGTGGTCCCAGTCAAATTAATAGAAACATATTTCGATCACTCAACCAAAGAAGAGTGGAGCTCTCCCACTATTTTCTCCTTGACCTCATTCCCACAGCCATCAGTAAGAACATGGCTCCCCAAGTAAGGAAGAGCGAGCAGCTCACAAATATCCTCCAAAGTAATGCTAAATTCCCCCCAACTAGTAATGAAAGTGTTTGAATCCCCACTCTAGCGAGAAGTTATCAAAGTAAAATCAAGTGCCTGTTTAGCAATAGAGCAAGACTTGATACTTCTAATGGTGGTCAGAAGACCTAGCCCCTCGATAACAGCCTTGTGTGAGGGGGTGGACAAGACATGGTCTACACAGAGACCCCATTACTTAGTGGCACCACCATATACTTTGACCTCAATGTTGGAATGGGGAAAATCACCCCTGTCCACCCGCAGCCTAAGAATTAAATTAGGAAAGACAATGGGAAATTTATAAGGCTCACCTAGACCCACTTGGGTTCGCTCATTTATCTTCGCCACAAACTCTTGCTCAAAATTTGCGAATGAGGTCATGAAGGTATCCTCTTTGTTAAAATAAGGTGCGAGACGATAAAGTCCAAAGTACCTTTGTTGGCAAGCGTCCAGGTACTCCTTTTGGGATTTTGAGTAGGCAACAAATGAGGAGGCCCCCGTTGTGAGCATCCCAATAGACAAACCGCCAAAATATCCAGAATAATCACAGAAGTAACAATGGTGGATCCGGTGGCTTCGGTTGACAAAATCGTCAAAATGATGACGGATATGGGAACAACACCTATTAGCACCTCGTTAGTGGCAGTGGCAATGGTGGAAATGAGGTTTTGAGAAGATGAAGAGGCCATTGGAAGTGGTAAAAGAGGGAAGAAAGGATGGTGGCTATAGAAACTTGCGACTTCTTTTTTCTCTCTCTCTAAAGAACTTAAGTTTGAAAGCAAGAGCTAAGGTAAGAAAGAAATGAAATTTTAAAAAGGGTTTTTATACCCTATTAGGACACACATAGACTTCCAATAAAAAAGAGAGCAGAACTTTTACCCAATGATGAGAAATACGTTCCCTATCTAACGCGTATCACCTTGAGACCATAAAAATGGCCTAAGGTGACATGCATAATTAATGTGATAAAGTCATCATGAGATTGAATTAAATTGTTCATATTCTAAAAAATAATGAATCTTTATGTATAAATACCTTTAATATACCCAAAACACATATTTTTGTACCAGGGGACTAATGTAGAGAGGTACACACCCAATTTCCCAAACAGTTGGGCGAGCAGGCGCAATTGGAGAGGGGGCCTCACCATGAGCAAACACATCCCCCCCAAGAATCTCAGAATTCAAAGAAATAGAATTTGGGTGAGGAGGATCACCATGCAGGGCTCCTCGTCCCAAAATGCCCATAATTCACAAAAATAGAATTTGGGTAAGGAGGACCACCATGAAGGTCTCTCCGTCCCAAAATTACTAGAATTCACATATATAGGACTTGGGTGAGGAGGCCCATCAAGAAGGGCTCCTCGTCCCAAAATGCCCAAAATTCACAGATTTAGAAGTTAGGTGAGGAGGCCCACCGTGAGGGGCTTCTCATCCCAAAAAACTTAGAATCATAAGGGTGAAATTTGGGCAAGGAGGACCACTAAGAAGGGCTCGTCGTCCCAAAATGCTCAGGAATCACAGAAATGAAATTTTGGCGAGGAGGTACACAACGAGGGACTCCTCGTACCAAAATACTTAAAACCCATAATTTGGAAATTTGGGCTAGGAGGCCCACCATGAGGGGCTCCTCATCCCAAAATAGCTCTGAAACCACAGTAATGAAATTTGGGTGAGCGGGCCCACTATAAGGGGCTCCTCATCCCCAAATGCTCAATGATTATAGAAACAAAGTTTGAGTGAGGAGTCTTACCATAAGGAGCTCCTACTCCCCAGAACTCCAAATGATTTCCTAAATAGAACAAGTGGGCGAGGAGGTCCACGTAGAGTGACCTCCTCCCTAAGATTTATTAATCAAATATATATTAAAGTACTAATATGTTACTTTCTTGTATAATTAGCCTGGTTGAGCAAGCAGGGATCAAATAGGCAAGTTGGGATGTCTTTGGAGTTTTGGCTTAGTGGCTGAGGAACAAGGTTTGTTGAGAAAACTCAACCACTTATCACTTTAAGATTAAGAGAACGCTATTAGAAATACCCTAGTAGTCACCCAATCCTTGCACCGTGACATCTAGTCATAACTGAAGTGAGTAACCAAGAGGTTACTCACATGAAATGAATAGTTTATAAAAATGATTTTAAAGGGGGTGGTCCTTGAGACCTCCCCTTAAGTTTATGAAAGATTTTAGAGGAGGTGGTCCTTGAGACTCCCCTTAAGTTTATAAAATATTTTAGAGGAGGTGATCCTTGAGACCCTCCTCAAGATTACAAATTTAGTACAACAAGTTACTATTTCAAAAGATATTTACCAAAATAGATATTTTGTCTACAACCGTAGACATATTTTCTTTTTGACTTTGATTTGTACTAGGTGGCACTTATCAAAGGGGACAGGCGTCTCCACACAGATAGGGACAAATGGTACATTGCAGACTTTACCCCTCACCAACCCCCTTAGTTTTGGTGACCAAAAAGTGTCGACTCAGACCTAATTCCCAAGTATAAATTGGACCCTTGGTCATGGTCAAGTCACCATAAGAACTCAAGTCATACCGTTATTCTATCAAAATCTCACCAGATACCTAATATTCTCTCCCCTGCTCTCTCTATAAGAGCTAAGTGACTTATTCCTTCACTCCACACTGACAGCCATCATTCTCAAGAGTTCCCTTTGAGAAAAGTTACTTTTATTGTTATGAAGTTAATCTTCTTGTAGGGAGTAGTTCTTACTTTCGTTCCATTTTTGACCAAAAGGAGAGGTTTTACCAGGTGCTATTCTAGAATTTATTAAAAACCTTGAAGGTAGGGTTTATTAAAGTGGGTCACGCCTCACCCATTTCAGTGTTTTACTAGACCCCAATCACACTGCCCCACTAAACTTTCTTCAGTACTAGGTCTCTTTTCTTCAAGTTATTTGGCTTGACTCTTCGATTATAAAACCTTATTGTCCTTTGTTGATAGGAAGCCATCTGAATAGAAGCATCTTCTCAAACTTCCTCTATCGTGTCTAGATCTAGTTGTCTCATAAGGTCACTCTTGGGTGACTCAGAGTTTAAGACCTTATGAGTTGGCATACCTATTTCCACTGGAACTACTACCTCAATGCCAAAATCTAGCATGTAAGGAGTTTCTCCTATTGCTGTTCTGAGAGTACTTATGTTTGTTCATATGACACTAGGTAGCTCATTAATCCATTTTCCTTTAGCTTTATGCATTCTTTTCTTTAATCCATCTAGAAAGGTTTTGTTGGTGATCTCTGTTTGGCCATTGCACTATGAATAACCAGGTGTTGAATCACATTTCTGAATGTCTGAATAAAGACAATACTCTTCAAATTCTTTATAATCAAATTGAGTGCCATGGTCAGTGATGAAAGCATAAGCCATACCATATCTTTAATTGATCTACTTACATAAGAATTGGAACACTCTCTGATAAGGCATGAAGATCAGGGGCTCAGCTTCTACCCATTTGGAAAAATAATCAACAACTACGACCAAATATTTAAATCTTCCTTTGGTGGTCAAAATGGTCTGACAGAATAAATTTCCCATATATCTAAAGTCCATGAAGAAATGATCTATGTTAGGCTTGCTCCTAGTCTTCTGTGTAGGTTAGAAAACTTCTGGCACTTATCACACTTCTTGTTGAAAGCCACACAATCTCCTTTCATCATCAGTCAATAGTAACCTTGCATTGCTATTCGTTGTCTATGAGATCTCCAAGTTTAGTGTGCTCCACATGAGCCTTCATGCACTTATTTAATCAAATCGTTCATTTTATTTTCTTGAACACAATGAATTATTGAAACAGTGTATCCTCGCCTATATAGGACACCTTTTTGAAGCACATAACCTTCTCCTTTATTCCTCATCTTCCTGGCTTCCTTTTGGTTGGATGACAGTGTTCTTCGCTCCATGTATTTTCGAATTGGGTCCATCCAGGAAGGATCTAATTTCACAAATATGACATTGATTTCCATTCCATGTATGCTTCTATGAACAAGAATCTACACTGGGATTGTTTATCTGAGATTTATTAGAGTTACTGAAGAAAGCCGAGCAAGAGAATCTACTCGGGCATTCTCAATTTAGTAATCCCGGCTGTTTTGACTAAAGTGATCAAAAAGATAATTTCCATTGCTTTTTTGTGGTATCTCATCATGGTTTCTCCTCTTATATGATAAATTTGTTGCATATAATTAACAGTCAATTCGGAATCATTATGTACCAATACCTGGTCGGTGCCAAGTTATGAAACTAATTCCAATCTTATGATCAGTGCTTTATATTCAACTTAATTATTAGAAACCTTAAATTGGAATCTTAGAGCATATTCCATATCCATGTTATTTAGAGGCTTGCTCCACTTCAAGTAGAACATGATGACCCATCTACAAACAACTCCCAATTTAAAATATCATTTGAGAATTCCTATTCAATCAGTACTCCATACTTGAATATATTCTTGCTTTGCTGCATTTTTTCTTGAGTAGCCGACGATTCAGGTTGCTCATCCATAATCTCTATTTTCTCTGGATTTAATCTTTGTTCCGTAGAAGTCTACATGACAGGAAAATGTGGATAATGTTACTCCTCTACATAAGTGAATTCAGCAACAAAGTTTACTATTGTTTGGACTTTTATTGCAACTCTAGGTTCATACACAATTCCATACTCTCCCAATTCTACAACCTAAAACATTAATCTTCCAGACTTTTTTGGTTTATGCAACACTTATCGCAGAGGTAAATCTGTATAGATGTTAATAGTGTAGGCTTGGAAGTATGGTCTCATCCTCGTAGATGCTTCAATACGAGTCAGGGTAACTTCTCCAGTCATGGATATCTAATTTCATATCGTCAGAATGTCTTACTTATATAATATACTAGCCTTTGAACTCGACTATCAAGTCAAATCAAAGCCAAACTAACAACAGATTCAGAAATAGCCATGTACAAATATAATTTTTCTCCCAGAATTGGTCAGGAGGGGAGTGGGGGAGAACCTAAATACTTGTTTAATTATAAGAATTCTTTCTCACATTCATCATTCCAATCAAAGGTACTTTTGAGTTGCTCGGGAGAAAAAGTAGTTCAATGTAACTACTCTTCCTATCAGCTTTTGAACTTCTTTCTTGTTGGTCGGGGACTTCATTTCAAGCAAGGATTTAATCTTATAAGGGTTTGATTTAATTATCCTTTTATTTATAATGTATTCTAGGAACATTCCTTCCTGCACTCCAAATATGAATTTCATTGGATTGAGCTTCATCTCGTGCTTTTTCGATTGATCAAATGTTTGAGATAAATTTACTATGTGGTCAGCAGCATCTTTGCTCTTAGTGACCATGTCATCTACATATACCTTCATATTTTTTCCGATATGATCCTCAAAAACCATGTTTACTAGTCTCTGATATGCAGCTCTAGCATTTTTTAATCCAAAAGGCATGTCATTATAATAATAAGTTCCTTGGCTGGTAATGAAGGACGTGTCTTCCCTATCTTCAGGCTTCATCTTAATTTGGTTGTAACTTGAACAAGCATACATAAAGCTGAGTAGCTCATGAATTATTATAGAATTAACCAATTGATCAATCCTTGGTAAAGGGGAATGATCTTTTGAACATGCTTTGTTGAGATCTAGAAAATCTACACACATACGCCACTTATCATTTTTCTTCTTAACCATCACCACATTAGATATCCAAGTAGGATACATGACATCCTCAATGAATTATGCTCATTATAATTTCTCTACTTCTTCCTAGGTTTCTGCATTCTTTTCTAGACCGAAGACCCTTGGAACCTAGAGAGATATTGAGTTCATGGCACATCAATCCCTGGCATACCTTCATGGCACCAAGAAAAAAAATCCTTTCTATAAGGAAAGTTATTAATTCCTGTTTTAGAGAAGGAGATAATTTAGAACCCATATGAGTGGTTCTTTCTGGCTTCTCTTCATCTAGCACCACAACTTATGTTTCTTCCATAAATTTTCCCCCTACTAGCTACTCTTCCTCTCGATGATCCAGAGTATCAATGTTGAAAGTGGTGGAATTATTTAGTTGCATATCTTATTGGTTGACCGATGTATAATAACATTCATTGGCATCTTTTTTACTGCCATTTACTATGGCGACTCCTTAATTCGTTAGAGACATCATGTATTGATGCACTATAGAAGGCATAACTCTTAATTGCATTGATTTCAACCCTTCCCAGGATGATATTGTAAGTTGAAGGGACATTTTTATCCAAAACAGAGAAGCGAATTATTTTTCTTCTACTCATCGGCCAGGTGTCGACTAAGACTTCTAGCTTGATGGTTCCCAGTGAATATACCTTCTTCCCTACAAATGCAATGAAAGGTGTATGTTATGGTTCTAACTTATTAATCTTCACCCCTGAGCGATCGAAGCAGTTGTAGAATACTACATTCACTGAGCTCATTTGCATTGTCAACCAAGATCCTCACAACTCTACCATGATGAACTCCTCATGTAATAACTAATGGATTGTCATGAGGATATAAAACCCCACTTAGATTATTCTCGGAAAACCCAATTACCAACCTATATTTGTTAACTTTCCTCGACTGACTATCACTGGATTCAGCCTTATCAATTTGTCTGACAATTGGGAAGGCTTTGACTTCATTTAGATAAGCTTTCCTTTCTGCTATGGCATATCCTCCTCCAGCATCACCTCTTTGAATAAGATGGTATCCAAAGTATATCATGTCAACCTCAACTTTTGGTTCATTATGATTCTTCGATAAGTCAAGATCTTCTTCAAAATCATTATTTCTTGCTCTCTTGTTATCATCCCTTGCTCAGGCAGGAGATTCTGACCTCTTCCAATCATTTTCATTGTCATTCCGATCAATAACCTTGCTCAACTTTTCACGTCAAATAAGATTTTCGATATTATTTTTTAGTGAAATGCAACTTTTGGTTTTGTGACCATGATCCTTTCGAAAGTTATAGTACTTGGACTTATCCTTCTTGTTGGGGGGTGTTTTTTACTTTTCAGGCCAATTCAAGTCTCTGTTTCCCTTGATCTCCTCCAAGATGTGGTGAACACCTTTTTCACCTGGGTATATTCATCATAATTCTTCATCCAATCCAACCATTTATATGTTTGATCATTTTTGAAAGAATTAGAATTGTTCTTATGACCTCCCCCTTTGGTCTTAAAAGCTTCCTTAGCTACCATGACTTCCTCGATATTCAAAATTGTTCCAGCTTTATCCATAGTTTAGTCATGGTTTTAGATGGATTATTTTTTTAGGCATAACATATATCTTTATCAAGTAACCCACTCATAAGTTCGATTATGGTTTTTTTCTCCTCATAGTCTACCACCTCTAGCTTTTCATTATTAGAACAAGTAATATATTCTCTTGTGATTTCTCTTCGTTTTTATCGAACGGTCAAGAGATGAGTGACACTCTTGATTAGATTAATCCCCAAAACAAAAGTTATCAATGAACAACTCATTTAACTGGTGAAAACTAGATATTTTACCTATGGGGAGATTATTATACAAAATCTAACATGGCCTTGTGATAGAACTAGTAAAAGCTCTACATCTCATCTCGTCCGGCATTAAGTAGATGTAGGCAACATCTTAATAGACTAGATCAGTATTCCCATCATATTTAGGAGTAACCGATGGTGATTTGAAATTGTAAGGCGTGGGGTATTCCACAAATGCTTATATGAAAGGTGATCCTTTGATGAAACTCCTTTATAATTTATTCTTTGTCTTGGTCATTTCTCCTATCCTATCCTCCAACCATTCCATAAATCCCTTCTATGAATTATCCTCTAGTTTAGACTTATCCGAGGTAGATTTATCATCTTTATTGTGATTATGTCATGAACTCTCCTCCTGAGAGATCAGCTCGTCACGCATTGAACCCCTCATACTGGACCTCGATCTTATGGAACTTTTGTTATATTCACGATGAAGATCCTTCTCCCTATTATGTCCTCTGATTACTCGGAGGTCTAGACGATCAAAGTCAAACTCCCTACTGAGACTTTCCAAGACACTTGGTCTTTCTTTGGAAAATGATCCACCATGATAATAATCATTTGAACGAAATGAAGAAGTTGTTCCAGGACGATATGACCTAACCTGAGAAGAACGATAATGGTAACTTCTTTCATGCCTAACTCATGGTGGTGGTAGCATATCCCTTATGTAATTAGGGGACTTAGATTTCATGGTGCAAGCCAACGTCTTAACAATTTCTTGCATAGCTTCTTGACCTTTAGCAAGGTTGAGAAGAATTTCTTGTAAATTTGTCGTACTGGAAGGAGAAGATGGAATAATGGTGTTACCTTAATTGCGAGCACTATTTTCAGGATCATTTATTTCTTCGGAGATAAAGAAACGAAGAAAATGGTAGAGAACGATGACAGGCAAAAGTTCCCACAAATAGTGCCAATCTGTTGATGTTTAAATATGAACTAACTCGAATTTTAAATCATAGATAAAAATAATATAAATAACTCTAATCACACACAAAAGAGATAAAGGTTTTAGAGTGGTTCAACTGTAAAATAGCCTACATCCATTATTGTTATTATTTAATAGGGTTTACAATAGCTCAGTATGGTGTGCATGTAAGTGATTCAAGTTGTCCCTTGAGTTAAGGTATTAGATTGTATTTATAGGGGTGCAAAACCCTAAAGATGGAGAAACTTTATATTAAAAGGTGTTTACATATGTGTACAGTAAGTAAAACTCTTCGAATTCAGTGTTGATTGGCATCCTTTCTGAGTAAGTTTTGATGTTCCTATTGGTTGGCCTTCTGAAGTTGGTCGGCATTCTAGATAACTAAATGTCTATGAGGACGATCAAGTAGGTTGTTCAGACACGTTGAATGACATTTAGGCTTTCATCATTGGTACATATGGGAGTATAATTTTTACATACAACAATGATCATAATAACGATCCCTTTTGCGGCCATACTCTTTATATTGGATATGTAGATTTCCTACCATGTGTCATGTGTATGTAGATGGACATATTTTGAGTATATCAGAAGATCCCAAGCCTCAGTGCAAAGACCTTAGAGATTTCGTGATGGGGATTTATTTTTTTCTATAGATATTTGACCTGAAGTCGCAGCCGTGTTTTAGTCGGTCTAAATTGTCTTTTTTAGTTAAGGTTGTGACCTTGTACATGTGGGTGTTGTGGTAGTCTTTTCTGATTCTTCGGTTTCTATCTCTCTCTTATATAAATGAGGTGAGTTTGTGGCCTCTTTACGTTACCCAAATCGTTGAGATCTTTTCAAACAGGTGATTTTCACGTGATCTCTGTTTTCTTCTCCAAAATTTCAGGCGATTTTGGGTAACCTTTCCTGTAGTTTCTTCTTTCATTCATATTAGTTGTTCTTTATTTCCTCTTTGATTATTTCATTTTTGTAATCATAAACTTGTTTTCTTCAATTTCCTATGCCAATTAGTGATATTTCAACCATCTATCTTCGAAATGATAAATTTATTAAAAATAGGGCTTTGAATCGTAACCGAATTTTGTTTTTAACATTTTGTTTACCCTTAACTCGTACCTTTGAACTAGAATGAACATTTGGCTGATTTTCGGGAATGGTTTGGTACACATAATAGGTTTACTTTTAGGTTAAAACCTTAGTGAACTTGAATTGCCTCAATTCTACTTGGTATATATATGTTTTCGTATTTTTAGGAATTATAAAGGGTGGGAATTAGATTAAATATGTTCTTACGGTTTAATTTCATTTGGTTTAGTTTCAAAAACCTTTTTGGATTGGTTTTGGGATAAGAACACGAATGACCATTCGTGGGTATTCTTGGCCAAAATCCTAATTTTTAGGAGTTTAGATATCGGGGGACCTAAATATTTGAATCATTTCGATTTTATCCCCCTATGCTGCGGCCAAACATTCCCTTAGATAGTTGGTTATGGCCTTATTATCTTATTCCCTTACATAGGTAGTTGTGGACTTATTATCTTGTTGTTCCTTACTATGGTTGTGGCCTTAGTCATGGCCTTGGAACGTTTTACCATTCCATGACTTTTGTTTGTCTTTATATTAAGAACCAATCGTGTTTGATGTCGTGAACTCAGTTTTTGAGGTTATTTATTTTAAACTTATGCTTCCTCTATATTGATCACAATGGTTGTATCCCTTAAAAGGTGGAGCCCCCTACTTTTATAGGTCCTTGCCGTAGTCATATGCACTAGAATACTTGGGAGTATTTGGAGAATTTTAGAATATACACTTTGGTTTTCCTCCTAGTGTGATGTTTCACATCAAACCATTAAAAATAATTAAAAATTTCAAGCTAAAGGAGTTTCCCATATGTGTGTGTGTATTAATTGTGACTTTGTATAATATTATGATTGTAGGTGTCCAATTGAGGCTGCAGAGGGTAGTCACATGGTGGAGGATGATAATTACTCCACCAATAATTAATTTAATGCAGAAAGGACTAATGCAGACTCAAGTGGTGAAGTTCATGCTGCAGAGGCAAGGAACGTTGAGTCTGGGCCTTCCACCTAGAGCATGGAGACGATGAGTGATCTTGTGGGAGTTAACTATCCTTGCATTATGAACAAGGAATGGTTGGCCCAACTTGGTGTGCCTGTGAATTTTAAGAAGGGACTATCTTCAACCTTTCCTCTACGAACCAAAGGTCGTTCTATATGGTCCCATAGGATGGGGTATGTTTACCCTACACACCTTTCTTCTAGGGTTCCAATTTCCAATCCTAGTTCCAATTAAAAAGATTTTGAAATAGATGAAATTGTCTCCATCCCATGTTGATACCAGTGGGTGGAGGGCTATCCTGGCTTGTTGGTGGTCTTGAAGAAAAAGTTCGAAAAAGATATAACTGTCACGGAGTTCTTTGACTTCTACAGACCCAAAGAAAACTCCGTGGAGAACCCTTAGTATTATTATATGGGCCTGTGGAGTGGGAACAAATACTTAATGAGGGGTCAAACTTCTAGTACAAAAAACTGGAAAGGAAAATACTTTTATATTTTTAGGACGACATGGGAAATTCACACTGATTAGTATGATAGGGAGAAGGCTTACACAATGACGTGGTCGTGGGTTCGTCACAATAGGAGAGGTAACTTTTAACCCTGCCATGGACTATAAATTTTATCATTTATATAGTCTTTCATATCATCATCCTTTGAATTTCTGAATTTAACCTTTATTCCAACTTCCCTATAAATTATGCAAGTTTAACTCCTTCTGAATGACAGGGGAAGAGGATTGAGACCGTGATCTCAATTTCTAATAAAAATAAATACTTCCCTATGGTAGTGAATCTACCAAATTTGTTTGCACTTTGTTACTACACATCTCACACACCACCAATAAAGAAGGCTATGGGAGGTATTGAATTTGACTTTAACTTTGAAGTTCTACAGATCTTTATTTTTTAAATATTGCTTTGCTATATAGGTATGGCTATGGAGGTTGAGATTATCATGAAAATTGAATGTGACTTGCTCCTCTCACGGCTTAGATGAGTTCGAGGATAATGCTTAGAATTTGAATCAAGTTCCACAAAAGGCTAAGGGAAAAAAGAGAAAGGCGATGATAGATAAGTATGATGACCCAAATGTTATTGCAGCACAAGTGGAGGTTACTGTTGTGGACCTTCTAACTTTCATTATGCCTGATGATGTTGCATCCAACCTAACTACATCTTGTCTGGATTCCCCAATCGTGGGGGGGGGGGGGAGACCATGGGCTATATATTCCCTTCTGTATTTCAACCTCAGCATATCCTCCATAAACAACGGTTATCATTAATTCTAACATGCCCACTCCACATAGAAGGGAAGAGAGAGCTAAAGGTTATTATCCGCATCCTCACTTGAGGCAACGAGATCCCAAATCTCCTTGAGACACCATAGCCATAGTAGTGAGATTATTGAGGAAGGTCGTAGACCCTGAATACCTAAAATTCTTTGTTAATCAGAATGCGGAGGACCTGGAGGAATACACACTTCATTTCCTCCTCATGGTAAGGTATTGCATTAGTCCATTGACAGGCCGCAGGTTATTTTGTTTACGTCTTAACACTATTGTTTTCTTTTTCCTAGGCTAATGAGAAAACTATAAGTCAAAGGGCCACGTATAATGGACTCTACAATCTTTTTATGGTTGTCAAACGCTGTCACCAGTCCCAGCTAAAAAGTACTAAGTATTCCTCCTTTGAGGTTGGAAAGAAGTTTACATCTCCTTCCTTTGAAGCTTAGAGCCTTGATGCCCATGCTAAAATTAATATCTCTAAAAGAGGCCACAAACGCATCAAAGACATCATAGGTAATGTTCTTCGAGGCTTCAGAGCAGGTCGCGGTCAATGAGGACAAATTTGATCAACTTGATTTGAAAACCCAAGATTTGGTCCAAGCCCATGCTAGGGAGATGAATATGTTGGTCGATTATCATGTCAAGACATTGTAAAAGATGGGGGATGACCATACCGCTGACTTGAAGAGGATTCTGAGGATGTTGTGGCCCACTTCAAGATTTAATAAGATTTTTTTTGCCTTGAGAATAATGCATACATCTGCGACTATAAGGAGATGAGGCCCATAATTGCAAAACAATACTCTGATGCCAGGGACAACATATATGCCTGGAGGTTCATGAATGTTGGGCACTTGATCTTTTTGGAGGAATTCAATGTTACATATGGGCTCACCAAGAAGAAAAGGGAGGATGTTGCGACAGCTGTAGCTGAGGAAGCAGAGACTCAGAAAGACACAAAGGGTGATGACAATGATTAAGATGACGATGAATTGTCTTAGTTTTTAATATTAGAACTTTCTTTTGAACGATGTAATTATAAGATCACTTTAAAAAACAAATCCTCGGTAATGAACATTTTACTTCTACAGTCTCTTATAATCATGTTTACATATTTCTGCAGCCTCTATAACTCATTTCATGTCTAGATATGTGTATGATTATATTTATAGACTTAGTAGTTAAATCTAGTTAACTCCTTAACTTTACTCCACGGAGTCACTCATATAGTAGATTTTAGGATGCTTGATATGGAATTTATCTATATAAATATCCACTTTCAGCTTATGCAAACTTAGTTAGAACTTTCACGGATAGATTTAAGGAAATTGACATAGATGCTACGAACCTGGGTCCAAAACCCCAAGGATTTAGATTCTTCTACTAAGCTACAGTCGACATGTTAATGTTAGCATTTTGAATTCTTTAATGTCTAGGGGTAATATTAAAATCCACCCCTGACTATATTGGGGTATTATAAGCCACTCAATGTTGTCTTAGGGTGATATAAGCTACCCAATACATTCTTAAATTGTAATCCACTCAGGACTGTCTTGGGGTATTATAAGCCACCTAAGGCTTTCTCAAATTATTAACCACTCAAGGATATCTTGGGGTATTATAAGCTCCCTAAGTCTTTCTTTAATTATAAGACAGTCAAGGCCATTTTGGGCTATTATAAGCCACCAAAGGTTTTCTTGAATTATAATCCACTCAAGCCTCTCTTGAGGTATTATAAGACACCTAAGGTTTTCTCGAATTATAAGATAATCAAGTCTATCTTGGGGTATTATAAGCCACCCAAGGCTTTTTCGAATTATAAGACACTCAAGGATGTCTTGGGGTATTATAAACTATCCAAGGGTTTCTTGTGGTATTATGATCCACCCAAGGCTATATCAAACTATTTCACCCCCTGGGTTGCCAAGCCCATCTATCTCCATGGGTGTTGATAGGACTTATTAAGATGATGTGGTGGCTAGATTTATCTTTTAACCTCTTTGAATAAGGATCTTTTGCAAAGAACTAAAGTAAAGAACTCTTCATTTATATAAATATGTGTGTGTGTATACACACACACACACACACACACACACACACACACACTTAGTAAATACAAAACTAATGTATAAACTTTTAGTTTTTGCAATAGCGGCAAAGATAGAAATAAAAATTTCTCATTTCATAGAGACTCGGTTGCCACTATATTTAGCTTGAGGTTGAGGTCTCTTTGAATCGATGTAGCATTTCTTATCTGATGAGACTTCTAACTTCATTCTTCAGAAATAATCACTTTTTAGTTATGTGGTCATGATCCTGGGGTGACTCTCACCACTTGCTCCTGTCCCTCTTATGAGTTAGAGATATCAACTTTTCTGGAAAATTTGATGAGGTTTTTTTCTTTGACGCTTGTTAAAATATCCCAAGTATTATAGTTCAGTGGCGTGAATTCCTTATATGGATTTTCGATTTTATCCTCATGCTTCCTATTCTTTTCCACTGAAACTACCGAACCTATGATAACCTTGATATAATTATGATTAATTGTGTTTGAATCATGCTTACCTTATTCAATATGCATATTGTGCTAATAGTATGTCTAATTTTAAGTTATTATTAGTATGCATACCTTGTATTTGAAGTTTTTTTGACATAGTAAATGAAGTCGAAAAATTATGAAACTTTAATTTTTTATTATTAAATATGTTTTCTGAAATTGGGTATAATTTAATAGAAATTTATGATGTATAAAAATTGTGAAAATTCTTGGAAGTTGACTAAATGATAAAGGGGCCGTTATGGCAGTTTTGCTAGGTAGTGAAGAAATGGGCATATCTTGCTTTAGAAAACATGAAATGCTGGACCGTCTTTTATGTTGGAAACCTAATATAATAAGGATTGTATTACCATGAAGAAATTAAAGTATTTCTGGACCATAATTTTAATATGTTAAATGTCTTAACATGAATTTAGATAGAACTTCATTTTTGATAAATGATTTGAATGGAATCATAGGTTGCTTATAAATTGAGTTTAGCTTATGATATTCCTTGGATTATTAATATTCTTATGATGATACTAATATTGTAAGGATGATAGGAATGGAAGAAGAACCGGTTGAACAAGTGACGAATAAAGAAAAAGGAAAAGCCTGGCATGTTGCTAAGGTGATGTACTTATGATTGTTTCATATATAGATATGAAAATGATATGATGGATATGGATATAGCTCTAAGAGCAGGATTTGTTTTGATATTAAATTGTACATATTTGGATGAATACTTCAGTAATTAAGATTTGTTTGGATATTCAAACATCTAGGATTTATTTGGGTCTTATGATACAGGATTGGAATTGGACAAAGATCTAGTGATTTGCTTTGTCTTATAACAAGGATTTTTTGGAAGTTATGTTCCAAGATTTGTTATTGCCATAATGGGAAGGATTTATGGATTTTATATCCACAGATTTAATATATAAATTTTACTTCATTACAAGGAAGGAGTACCTCACTAAGCTTAATGCTTAATGTTTATATTTTAACATTTTTAGATTTGTAAGCTGCTAGTTAGGATGCCATATGATCGGTGATTGTGAGAGTTACACCATTAGAAAGAGATGGGGTTTATATATAGGGATTTTGTTATCGTCACACTAGGGATTTTTCTACTCACACATTGTATATATTGAGTTAAAATGGTTTAACTTGATAACTGTAGTAGTTAATCGTAGTATTATAATTATGTTCAATTATGACTCTGATGTTATTTATGTTATGGTACAAAGAACAATATTATGATCATTATGTACATTATGCATGAAAATATTGATAAATGAATTATACTTCAAATGGGTTGAAGATTTGATTTAATTATAATAAAAACAAATGATTAGAATGGATTTGGGGTTATAGTGTGACAATTAGTGGTATCAGAGAATCTAGGTTATAAATTTTGGACGTGTGTGATGGTTAGATGGCAGATATTAATTCACTTTGATATTGTTAAATTGTTGAATTGTTTATCTACTAACAAATAATTTTATTTTACAAACTATTTTTGTTGGTTGTTAGAACTTTGTTGTATTACAGATAATTATAGATGGAACCTGGGAATGGACAGTATAGGGAAGAGGGAGTAGATTCTCATATGGAGGATACAGGAATAATATAGAGTGTTGTTGAAAGGGACAAAGAGCATGAACAGCCTACAGAGATGCAAATAATGGCATAGTCAATGCTTAGGATGGTAGAAAAACATGAAATGAATATAGAATTAATGGCAGAACAACAGACTAAATATCTTGAACCAAAAGACTGTAGCTATAATTGAGAAAGAGGTAAGGAAGGAAATGAAAGATTTCATGAATGAAAAGTTCCTGATGTTCAATCCTCCAGAATATTAAGGGTCAGCTGAACCTATAGAAGTTGAGATGCAGGTTAGAGATCTAGAGACTTTTTTTGCAGTGATGAAAGTTCCAGATAACCAAAAAGTAAATTTGGTTGTGTTAAGGCTGAAAGGATAGGATAAATATTGGTGGGAAGCCAGCAACCATGGTACTGATGTTATTACTTGGGTTGGATTTATTAAAGTTATGCATGTTAAGTATTTTCCCAAAGTTTATAGGAGGGAGAATGTTAGGGAATTTATAAATTTGACCCAATGGAAAATGTATGTGAGGGAGTATGAAGATAAATTTATAGCTTTTTTTTAGATTATCTACTAAATATGTGGAGGATGAGGAAGAAAAATGTAGTAAGTTCCCATAGGGATTGATTTCTCCCATTTAAAATATAATGGCTACTGAGTTGAAAGAACTCAAGATTCAGTTACAAGATTTACTTGATAGGGAGTTCATACAGCCTAGTGCATCTCTATGGGGTGCACTAGTTTTATTTCTGAAAAAAATGGTAACATGAGTTTGTGTATTGATTATAGGAAACTGAATAAAGCTAAAATTAAGAACAAGTACCCTTTACCTCGTATAGATGATTTGTTTGATCAGTTGCAGGGTGCTAAAGTCTTTTCCAAGATGGACTTACGATCAGGTTAACATCAGTTGAGAGTGAAGGAGAGAAATATTTCTAAAACTGCTTGTCGTACTTAATATGGTCATTTTGAATTTATGGTAATGCCTTTTTGAGCGACTAATGCTCCAGCTATATTTATGGATGTTATGAATCTGGTACTGCATCCTTTTGTTGATTCATATGTGATATATTTTATTGATGATATTTTGATTTACTCATATGATATGGTTGAACATGAAAAGAACCTGAGAACTGTTTTGAATATGTTAAAAAATAAGGAGTTGTATGCTAAGTTAAGCAAATGTGAATTTTACCTATCACAAGTTGTATTTTTAGACCATGTTATTTCTGGGGATGGTATCTGTGTTGATCCTAAAAAGCTAGAAGCTATTGTAAAATTGGAGAGGCCCAATAATGTGACTGAGGTTAGGAGTTTTCTCGGTTTGTCTGGGTATTATAGGAGGTTTATAAAGGAATTTTCTTCGATTTCCTTTCCAATGACTAAATTTACCCAAAAAGATGTTATGTTTTAATGGAATTCTGATTGTGAAAATAGTTTTGAAGAATGGAAAAAGTGTTTGGTAACTGCACTGGTTCATACTACTCCACATGGTGGAGATGGTTTTGTTATTTATATATGTAAGGCCCTAAAATGTGATTAGGAATGTCAATTATATGATTAAGTATAAGTTGTTATAAGTTCGTGAGGGGGTTAAACGTGTTAATTATCATATTTGGGGGATGCATACTCATGTGATATATGTGTTGGTTGCATTAGATGTTAATCGAGCTTATGATCGGGGATAACATGTAGAGGGCATAATATTAGTTATGTGGTAAAATGCATCATGAAACTATTTTTCTAACTCCTCATTATGTTTATAAAAGTAAATTAGGGTGTTAGTACGAAATTGGTGATGTTTAGTCGCCAAATGTGAAAGTTATGAGATTTTCACTAAATTGCTACTTTCATGTTCGAGCACAAATTACGTGTACAAATTTTATCATTTTGGGAAAATACAAAATATGAAAGTTGTAGATATATGAATTAAGTTTATAATAAAACAAACGGTGTTAAAACATAGGTCCAAGTAAGGAGTTATGCTAAAATTATGAAAAAGGGGCAAATGCGTCTATTCATCAAATGGTATTTTGTCTTATTAATTGTACACGTGGCTTGTTTTGATTGGACCAAGGGTATGTGTCTTATTCCAACTTACAGACCTTAAAAAATATCCCTTATTCTTCATTTTCCTCAGAATTTGAAGTGGGTTTGATAGTTATGTTAAAGAAAGAGATGTTATGATGAATGAGTGAAGGATTACGGAAGATTATCGAGAGATAAACAAGCTTATGTCTCCAAAGGTGCTTACGTAAGATTTAACTTGTAAATTTAATTATTTATACGACATAGGTTTGTTTATATGATATTAAAGATCATATTTGGTGATGAGATAATACGTGTTGTTATGAGTAGGTGGCTATGTGTAGGTTGTATATATGAAGTATGTTGAATTCATACAACTAAAGGTGTAATCATCATGATAATCAAATTGGTGTATATTTATGAATACTCAATGGAATATATTGATTCCAATTGTATATGAAACTAAACTTATATATACATGTCATATCCAAAAATTATGTAAAAGTACCAAATAATGAATCTTGGGTGATAGTTCTAAGTTTGGGTATGAAATCGGCCCCAAAAGTGTAAGTGTGCACACTAGATGTTTGACGTTTTGCTTTACTTAGGAAATGAACTCTAAAAAATTATGCAACTTTAATTTTATCTTATTCAATATGTTTAATATAAGTTTACATGATTTATAACCAAGGTGAAGATTATATATGCTTGAAAAATGTTAATTCATGCTTTTATGGTTTACTCAAACTTAGATGTGTTAAAAGTGGACTAAATCATTGAATATATGTTGAATTCAAGAAATTCAAATAGGAAATGTTAGAGAACATATATGAGTATGATATACTTGAAGGGGTGAATAAAATATCTTTTGGATTGTCGTGGGAGTTGTGTTGGAAATGGTCGTAATAAAACGGACATAACTTTGTCTAGAGAATTCATAATTTAATTCCATAAATTGTGTTAGAACCCTAATTAATAAGGTGTTTTATAAATGTGAAGTATCATATCCAATTAATTTCCAGTTATGTCATATTGACCAACTGATGTGATGTGTCACTATGTTTAATGTTATTTGGTGTATTCAAATACTAATGATGTTGAATTGTTAGGTGGGGAAGCGGCTAACACTACCATACCAAGGAAATAGTTTTAGTAATAATATTAGTAACAAATTCATGGTTAGTGACCTCTTCTATCAAATATAGATGCCTATATGTTCATATGGAAATGTGTAGTTAAATAAATGTGTTAAAATCCTTATGGGAGTGATATTGTATTTATGAAAAATATGCATATGATTAAGAATATTGAGAGATGTTATATAATGTTATGGACTGTGGAAGATCCTTTATTTAATGTTAAGGATTGAGGATTAAAAATGTTAAATAATGGTATCTAATGTTATGGACTGGGGTGGGACCTCTATCTAATGTTAAGGACTGTGGTGGGTCCTACGGGATGTGGCAGTCCCGTTAATCCAACTTAAAGGTCTGTTGTACTCGGGCCTAATTATGGGATGTGGTGATCCCCATTAACCGCGGTGGGTTAATTTGATTGTGGCGGGTCTAGGATTACGAGAGTTACACAATTCTTGTTGGGTTATAACGTTAGAAAAATAAAAATGGTTATTCAAATTGGTTATATGTGTGGTGTATGGTCATTCACTAAGTTTGTATTGCTTACAGTCCTATAATGTTATGTTTCAGATATGCCTATCGTTGGAGTTCACTGCCAAATTAGGATCATAAAACTGGGGAGTGGCGGATATTTAATATGGGTTGAATATCAACAAGCTTTTGGGGTAAATATTAAATCAAAGAATATTTGTATGTAAAGTTGTTTAGTACTTGTAAATTACATGTTAAGGTAGTTATGTTTCGATCCAAAAATGCTTTTGAAAATGTAAAAGGAAAAAAATATATGGTGCTATTTTTTCAGAGAGACTTAAAGTATTGTTTAAGGGAATTTGTCTCTAAATAAAAGGATGATTTTAAGTTAATTAAGTTCGGGTGCGACAACTTGGTATCAGAGCATGGTTATTAGGTTTTGGACATGGTGTGAGGGTCTAGATTGGAACTGGACGTAGAATCTATTTTAAGTCATAAGTATTTAGTTTCAAGGGATACATTTAAGTATTTATGATTCCTGAGGCATGGACATGAAGGGTTTTTTATTAAGTTTTAAATTGGATTTGTTGACTAACATTTGTCAGTTCTATACATATATGGTTGTAGGTTATATGAAATGAAATGATCTTGCAGGAAAGAAAATAAGATGTTAATGTTTATTCGAGGATGACAGCGAATACAGGTATTTTAATATGAAGCATTACATTGTTTTATATGTTGTATAGACAAATGTGTTATTAGAGGAAAATTTTTAAAGACACAATGTGGTATACAAAAATATGAAGTATTGGAGGTGATCTCTTCCTATGCTGGTATATGTGGATTTAAGTCATATTAAGTATATCATTATGAGTGGGTGAGCTCCTCATTTGTATAGGAGAGTGATGTACGAGAACACATATTCCATTAAAGGATGGGAAGTGAAAAGAATTATGGTTACATGATTATGATGAGACTTAAATTGTTGGAGTGTCAAAAAAAATGAAGATTCACATATTAAAGGTTAAATGAGAAGGTTAGTAGTTGTATGTTTATATTTAACATGTGAAAAGGTATAAAATTCAATAACTAGTCAATATATCAAAAATGATCAGAATATGGGTTAATAGTGAATCATGATAAGTAGAATAAAAGAGTAATGGGAGTTGAGATGTACGTCTTTAATAGTATGAGTACATATGGTGGATATTACTCTTGTGATTTTTTGAAAAGATTATATGAATATTAAAGTTGAGATAAGGTGTTAAAGAGTTGGAAGTTTAAAAATATTGTGGAGTCCTTTTAAGAATATGTGTTATAGATGAGTACGGGAAAGATGTTAGTCAGGTTTAAATATTTACAACTGAGTTGGGTGGATATTGAGTTATATTTATCATTGTGCATATGTTTTATCACTAAGAGTACGTCATATAATTAATATGATTGGCATTATATGGAGTCACCAAGAAGTATGTGTAAGGAGAATGTGTTATGTGAGATACCATAATATGATACATTAAGGTATTTCTACATGTTATTTGAAAGAAATAAGACATATAATAGTTAGAGAAGTATTATGGAGTTAGTAAGTATGGTTAAAGTTTTAAGTGGTGATGTTAGGTTTAACATCCATGTTACCAAACGGGTAAGATGAGTGTATTAATGATGTTGCGTAAGACTATAATGTTAAAAGGACTAGGGTAAGATTATGATTATAATGTTATTATGTTGGATAAATGACTTATTAAGGTCATTGTATGTTTAGTTAAAAACAATCAAACGATACTGAAAATAGGAATATAGTGAGAAGTTATATTGAGTTCATAGTGCATGATTCCATTAGATACATGAAAGTGAATATGGAATATTGGTTAAAAATATACACTTGGTGAATGATTGTACATTATCGATATGTGAAAAGTAGTGAGGCTATGTTTATATTAAGTATCGTACGAACGATATTTAACATACTCTAAAACTTCAGAGATGATACGGATAGTAGTCAAAGTCGAACACATATATTTGGTATTGAGTGAAAGATGAGAAGATGACATGTAATAAGTTGGTATTGTAATATGATGTTTATCATTTGAAGTAGTTAATGGAAGTTGGAAAGATGATCTATAAGAAGTTAGTATTGTAATAGAATATTTATTATTTGAAATGTTACACGATGATAAGGATGGACTATGGGAATGAAGTGAGAAATGTAAATAACGATGTTTGGTTTATTAAGAATGTTCACTCATTGTTAATATAAGAGGATACAACCAATAATATATTATGTGTGAGTTTTTGACATACGTATATAAAGGTGTGGAATAATATATGAGTTGGGAATTACTTTCATTGATAAGAAATCACTAGACGAATATCTTTACGTATGAATGATAAATACGCTTATGTATTGATAGATCCTAGTTCTACACATTCTTTTGTGTCTTTTCTTATTCTGTTGGATCTTAATAAACCACTATCATCATTAGATTCTAGTTTAGCTATTATTACTCCAGTAGGGAGGATTGGTTTTTACTGATTAGGTGTGTAGGGAGTGTATGGTATGAATAAGTGAAAAAGAGTTGTTGGTTAACTTACTACCTTTCGATATGCGTGGATTTGATGTGATATTGGGTATGGATTGATTATCCTCATATCATGTATGTTTAGATTTGTTTTAGAAGGGAGGAAGTGTTTCGGTCATCGGGTGAACCTGAATTTAAATTTATTGGAGAATGAAACGTCATTTACATATTATGTAATGGACCTTGCGAGAGAAGCAGTTATATGCTGAATTCTTTAAATTTGAATTTTTGTTAGACCCAAGTAATATTTTGGGGCATGTTATATCTGCTAATAATATTTGTGTTGATCCTGAGAAGGTGGATAGAATTTATAAAGGATTATGACTGCACAATACCTCACCATCCTGGTAAGGATAATATTGTTGCTAATGCTTTAAGTCGAAAATCTTTTGGCGTAGTATATTATATTTATTCTGTTCAAGTTGATCTACTGAGAGCGTTAACTTTAATGGGGGTGGAATTAACTTTGAATGAGTCTTGTGGAATACTAGAGCATTTAAATGTTAGACTTGTGCTGGTAGATTGGATACGATAATCACAAGCAGGAGATACGAAATTAGAGAAAATTAAAGACAATTTGAAAAAGAGTAAAGAAAATGAATTTTCTTTTCATAATGATGACATTGTTACGTATGATAACCGTTTTTGTTTACCTAATGTGCCTAATTTAGGGAGAACGATTTCAATGGAGTCCCATTGTTCTGTATATGCTATGTATCCAGAAAGTACAAAACTTTATAGAAATTTGAAACAATGTTATTGGTGGCCGGGAATAAAACACGATATTGCAGACTTTGTTGCTAGATGTCTGGTTACCAACAAGTTAAGGCGGGGCATCAAAAGCTTAGTAGTTTACTATAGTTCTTACCTATTACTAAGTGGAAATATGATCATGTTACTACCGATTATGTTATAGGTTTACCAAAATTATCACGAGGGTTTAATTATATTCGATTTGCCGTTAATAGATTGACTTAGTTGGCATATTTTCTTCCTATTAAAGCTACTTATTCCATGGATAGATATGGAAAAATATATGTGGATGAGATAATTAGATTGCATGGTGCACCTATTTCTATTATCTCTGATCGAAAACCTAAATTTTTCTCACTTTTAGCCTAGTTTACAACTAGTTCTTGGGACTAAATTGAAATTTAATACAAATTTTTATCCTCAGAATGATGGTCAGTCAGAGAGAATGATCCAGACACTCGAAGACATGTTATGAATTTATGTATTAGAGTTCAAGGGAATTTGGGATGAACACTTGTCACTAATAAAGTTTCTTATAATAATAATAATTATCATTTGAGTATTGAAATGGATTCTTATAAATCCTTGTATGGGAGAAAGTGCAGGACCCTAGTGTGTTGGACCAAAGTAAATGAACAAAAAATTACTTGGGCCAGAAATTGTGCAAATGACTACTAAGAAGATAAATCTTATTCATTATCACTTAAAGTCAGTGCAAAGTAGACAAAAAGGTTATGCAGACAACAAAAGAAAGGAATATAAAGTTGACGAAGGTGATCAAGTATTCCTATGTGTTTATCCTTGGAGAAGGGTTATGAGATTTGAGAACAAGGGCAAATTAAGTCCTAGGTATGTTGGACCTTATGAAAATAGTGAAACGAGTTGGATTACTATCTTAAAAATTAGCTTTGCTACAAGAATTTTTCAGTATACACGATGTTTTTCATGTACTAATGTTATGTTAGTATGTACCCGATCTTTGACATGTGTTTATTTCACAACCGATATAGCTGAAAGATGACTTGACCTACGTGGAGGAACCAATCGCTATTTAAGCTAGAAAGAGTAGGTGTTACGTAATAAAACTATTCCATTAGTTAAGATAATGTGGGAATGTCAATATATGGAGTATTCCACCTAGGAAGGAGAGAATAACATGAAGGAGTAATATCCTCATTTGTTTGGTAAGTTCTTATGCGTTAACTTTTGAGGACGAAATTTTTATAAGAGGGGTAGAATTGTAAGGCCCTAAAGCGTGATTAGGAATGTTAATTATATGATTAAGTATAAGTTATAAGTTATAAGTTGGTTAGGGGTGTTAAACATGTTAATTATCATATTAGGGGGATGCATACTCATGTGATATATGTGTTGGTTGCATTAGATGTTAATCGAGCTTATGATCGGGGATAACATGTTTAGGGCATATTATTAGTTATGTGGTAAAATTCATCATTAAAATATGTTTCTAATGCATCATTATGTTTATAAAATGAAATTAGGGTGTTATTGCGAAATTGGCAATGTTTAGTCGCCAAATGTGAAAGTTATGACATTTTTAGTAAATTGCAACTTTCCTGTTCGAGACCACATTAGGTGTACAAATTTTATGATTTTGGGAAAACACAAAATATGAAAGATGTACATAAATGAATTACTCTTATAACAAAGCAAACGGTGTGTAAAATAGAGGTCCAAGTAAGGAGTTATGGTGAAATTACAAAACAAGGGCAAATACGTCTATTCGTTAAACGGTATTTTGTCTTATTAGTAGAACACGTGGCTTGTTTTAATTGGACCAAGGAGAGGTGACTTCTGCCGACTTACAAACCTTAAATATCTCCCTTATTCTTCATTTTCATCATAATTTTAAGTGGTTTTGAGAGTTACATGGAAGAGAGAGAGGTTATGATGAATGAGTGAAGGATTACGGAAGATTATCGAGAGATAAACAAGCTTATGTCTCCAAAGGTTCTTAGGTAAGATTTAACTTGTGAATTTCATTCTTTACATGACATAGGTTGTTTTATATGATATTAAAGATCATATTTGGGGATGAGATAATACGTGTTGTTACGTGTAGGTGGGTATGTGTAGGTTGTATATATAAGGTATGTTGAATTCATACAACGAAGGGTATAATCATCATGTTAATCAAATTGGTGTATCTTTATGAATACTCAATGGAATCTATTAATTATAATTGTATATGAAACTAAAGCTATATATACATGTCATGTCCAAAAATTATGTAAAAATACCAAGAAATGAATCATGGGTGGTAGTTTGAAGTTTGGGTATGAAACCGGCCCCAAAAGTGTAAGTGCGCACACTAGGTGTTCGACGTTTTGTTGCACTTAGGAAATGAACTCTAAAAAATTATGCAACTTTAATTTCATATTATTAAATATGTTTAATATAAGTTTCCATGTTTTATAACCGAGATGTATATTATATATGCTTGAAAAATGTTAAGTCATGCTTTGAAGGTCTACTCAGACTTATATATGTTAAAAGTGGACTAAATCATTGAATACTTGTGGAAATCAAGAAATTCCAATTGGAAATGTTAGAGAACATATATGAGTATGATATACTTTAAGGGGATAATAAAATATCTCCTATTTTGGCTTGTGGATTGTGTTGAATTTGAAGTTTTGTTGTCATTTTTCTCTAGAAATGATTTGGAAAAGGTTGTAATAAAACGGACATAACTTTGTCTAGAGAATTCGTAATTTAATTCCATAAATTGTGTTAGAACCCTATTGAATAAGGTGTTATAGAAATTAGAAGTATCATATCCAATTAATTTCCAGTTATGTCAGATTGACCAACTTATGCGATGTGTCACCGAGTTTAATGTGATTTGGTGTATTCAAATACTAATGGTGTTGAATTGTTAGGTGGGGAAGTGGCTAACACTACCATACCAACGAGATAGTTTTAGTAAAAAATTCAAGGTGAGTGACTTGTTCTATGAAATATAGATGCTTATATGTTCATATGAAAATGTGTAGTTAAATACATGTGTTAAAATGCTTATGGGGGTGATATTATATTTATGAAACATATGTATATGATTAAGAATGTTAAGAGATGTTATATAATGTTATGGACTATGGAAGATCCTCTATCTAATGTTAAGGACTATGGATTAAAAATGTTAAATAATGGTATCTAATGTTATGGACTAAGGTGGGACCTCTATCTAATGGTAACGACTGTGGTGGGTCCTACGGGATTTGGCGGTCCCGTTAATCCAACTTAAAGGTTTGTTGTACGCTGGAATAAATATGGTATGTGGTGGTCCCCATTAACTGTGGTGGGGTAAGTAGACTGTGGAGGATCCAAGCTTACGAGAGTTACAAAATTCTTATTGGGTTATAACGTTAGATATATAAAAATTGTTATTCAAATTGGTTATATATGTGGTGTATGTGCTTTGTATGGTCATTCACTAAGCTTATATTGCTTACACTGCTATAATCTTATGTTTCAGGTATGCCTATCGTTGGAGTTCACTGCCAAATTAGGAACATAAAACGGGGGAGTGACGGATATTTAATATGGGTTGAATATCAACAATCTTTTGGGGTAAATATTAAACTAAAGAATATTTGTATGAAAAGTTGTTTTGTACTTGTAAATTACATGTTAAGGTAGTTCTATTTTGATCCAAACATGCTTTTGAAAAAGTAAAAGGAAAGAAAAAAAATATGGTGCTATTTTTCAAAGACACTTAAAGTAAGGTATTGTTTAAGAGAATTTATCTCAAAATAAAAGGATGATTTTAAGTTAATTAAGTCGGGGTGTGACAATATCGATGCTTCACATGAAGCGTTGGGTTGCGTTGTTATGCGGCATGGTAAGGTTATTGATTATGCTTCTAAACAATTGCGTACACATGAACGTAATTATCCTATACATAATTTAGAATATGTTGCGATTGTGATTGCTCTGAAATTGTGGTGTCATTATTTATATGGTGAAGTGTGTGACATTTTTATTAACCAACAAAGTCATGGATATTTATTTACTCAGAAGGAGTTGAATTTAAGGCAGAGGAAGTGGATGAAGTTAATTAGAGATTATGATCGTACAATTCACTACCATCAAGGGAAGGCAAATCTAGTTTCAGATTCTCTGTGTAGAAATGCTTCGGGCAGGTTATCTTGTATTCAGTGTTCTAGAGATGCCCACGTTATGGAATTGAGATTGAGGAGAGTATAATTTCATCTAGAAGATGTGGACATATTATTCGCTCATGTTAGCGTGAGGCCTTTGTTAGTTACCCGTATTCGTGAATTGCAAAGTCAGGACCCATTTCTGGAGAAGAAATGAAAAGTTGTCGGAGATGGTAAGTCTGAAGATCTTTGTATTGTTAATGATGGAACTTTATTATATGAGCATCGATTGTGTGTGCCTAATGTGGGTGGATTGAAAATGGAAATTTTAGATGAGGCTGATAATTCTATTTATACTATACATCCTAATAGTACTAAAATTTATAGGGATTTGAAGGAGCATTACTGGTGAAATAATATGAAGAAGGAAATAGATGATTTTATTGTTAGATGCCTTATATGTTAGCAATTGAATGTGTAACATCAGAAACCTACGAGTTTGCTTCAGCCATTGGCAATACCGGAATGGAAATGGGATCATGTAATGATGGATTTTGTGGTTGGGCTTCCTCAATCTCATAAGGGGTCAGATTTGATTTGGGTAATGGTGGATATATTGACCAAGACAACTCATTTTCTAGCAGTCAAGACTGTTTATAAAGTTGATAGGTATACTATATTATATGTTAATGAGATTATTCGAATGCATGGAGCACATATATCTATTCTTTCAGAAAGGGACCCTACTTTTACATCCAGATTTTGGGATAGTTTACAGTATGCTATGGGTACTAACTTAAAGTTTAGTACAACTTTTCATCCTCAGACAGACGGGTAGTCTGAAAGAACCATACAAATTTTGGAGGATATTCTTAGAGCTTGTGTGCTTGATTTCAAAGGTAATTGGGATGAATATTTGACTCTGATAGAATTCTCATATAATAATAGTTTTCAATCTATTATTGGTATTGCGCCATATGAAGCATCGTATGGTATATGGTGTCGTACACCGATATGTTAGGGTGAAGTTAGTGGAAAAAAGATAGAGGTTCCAGAGTTGATTGATGTCACCAGTGAAAAAGTGAAGATTATTCAAGATAGAATGAGAACATCTCAAAGCAGACAAAAAACTTATGCATATAAACGATAGAAAGATTTGGAATTCCAAAAAGAGGATTATGTATTTCTGATGATATTTCCATGGAAAGTAGTTATGAGATTTGGAAAGAAAGGTAAATTGAGTCCACGCTACATTGGACCTTATAAAATTCTCGAGAAAGTCGGGATGGTGGTCTACAAGGTAGCATTACCACCGGAGTTAGCCCGATTACATTATGTTTTCCATGTTTCTATGTTGAGAAAGTATGTAGCAGACCCATCACACGTATTGGTGGAACATCCTATTGAGTTGAAGAAAGACTTTAGCTATGTGGAAGAACCACTTACTATCGTGGATAGGAAGAACCAAAATTGAGATCCAAAGTGATACCACTTGTGAAAGTTGTGAGGAGAAGGAATTCAATGGAAAAAACTACATGGGAGAGTGAATATAGCATGCAAATACGTTATCCATATTTGTTTGATTTGAACAACCAAGAAACGTCAATTTCGCGGATGAAATTCCCTAACCGGGGGGGGGGGGGGGGGGGGAGAGTTCTGACAACCCTAATATAATTATGATTAATTATGTTTGAATCAAGATTACCTTATGCGATATGTATAATTTTCTATTAGTATGTCTAATGTTAAGTTATCATGTATAGTCTAATCCTACCTTCATAAATCATGAAATATCAAATTAATTACAAAACACATAAATTTTAAAGTTTTTGGTAGGAATGTGCATATTGGAGACTAGTTTTGACCCTTATAATATAACAATTGACTTGAGTTTAAAACTAGATAGTTGTAGATATATGAGTTAAGTTTATAACACAAGAAATTATGTGTAAAACAGATGTCTGAGTAAGTAGTTCTACTGAAATTACGAAACAAGGACAAATTTTTCCATTTGTTAAGTGGTATTTTGACTTATTAGTACACCATGTGTTATAATTTGATTGGTTGGGAGGGGAGGCTCATTTGGACAACTTCAAACCCTTGGAGTAACCTCCTCCTTCATCAAATTCAGCCATGATAGAGTTGGATCTTGAGGAAAAATAATTATGAAGTTTTGGAAGAAGAAAGTGAGGAGAAAATTTGAGAAAAATCAATAGAAAATTACATAAAAGTCCCTAAGGTAATTATATCCATGAATCTTGTTATATTTTTTTGTGTTACTGATTTAAAATATTAAAAATCATCAATTTTTTACTAAATTGTCATGCCTTGATGTATATGTATGGGTAGATACAAGTTTAAAGAAAGTTAAGGTGTAAACCCTTTACATTGATGTGATTATAAGCCTTGTGTATTAAAACTTCTATATCTTTTCGTATACTTACTTCAATTGAGTAATTCTAGTTTGAAATTAAAATATACTCATATATGGAAATCATAGCCTAAAATTATATAAAAATACCAAGGAATGAATCTTTGGTGATAGTTTGAATTTGAGGTGTAAAATGTTCCCCCAAAAGGGTAAGTATGCAAACCTTGTGTTTGAAGTTTCATTTGACATAGAAAATAATCTCTAAAAATTATAAAAATTTAATTTTATATTATTCAATATGTTTTATGAAATTGGGTAGAATGTCATAGAAATTTATGATGTATAAAAATTGTGAAAATTCTTAGAAGTTGACTGAACGATAGAGGGGCCATTAGGGTAGTTTTATTGGGTAGCGAAGAAATGGGCATATCTTGCTCTAGAAAACTTGAAATGATGTACCGTCTTTTATGTTGGAAACCTAACATGAACTATATTGGATTACCAAGAAGAAATTAATGTATGTATGGACTATGATTTGGATATGTTGAATATCTTAACATGAATTTATATAAAATTTCATTTAAGATAAATTATTTGAATGGAATCATATGATGCTTATAAATTGGATTATGCTTAAGATATTCCTTGGATTATTAATATTCTTATGATGATAATAATAATATTGTAAGAATGATATGAAGGAAAGTGTAACACCCGTATTTCTGTGCATTTAAAATTTAATTACTTCGGGAAATTTTAAATTACTTTTGTGTCGTAATTTAATTGAATTAATTTATGGTAATATTTATTTAAATATTAATCAGAGAGTGAATGGTTAATATTTATGAAAATTTAATTACCATGTGAATAGTAATAATTTATTTTCTTCATTACGAGTATTATTGACGGGGCATATAGTTATCTCTATTGGGAGTCGATATAGACTAATTTGGGTGTGAGATAAGGATTTTTATAAATTAATTCAGATGCCAATTCTGAGTGTATGGTTGAGTCCGGATTGGCCGAGATTGTCAAAAAAGTGTACTCGGGGGTAGTAAACCGGTCACGGGATGTTTTTAGACATAGTCGGGCCCATACAGGGGTATTTGGGTCACTTGGACTTGGCCCATTAGGCTAAAAATGAGATTAAACTTAATTACTTAATTAAAAGGAAAAGGGGAACGGCTAATTGGAGATTAGAAAATACATAGTGGGAGAGAAGACCCTAAGGAGCAGTTAAAGGCACTAGGAACTAATTTGGGGGACAAAGGAAAGAGCCAAAGGGGGGATTTCATCGTCAACCTTGAGAATCACAACTCCGGATCAGACCCTATGAAACAACAAGGCAAGTGGTTAAATTGATGTAGAATTTAATTGTTTTTTCAATTCATATTTATGAGATGTGAATACCTAAAATTCGTTTTGGGGATAAACGGGTACAAAAATGGGGTTTTTGTAATTGGAACATAAAATGAAAATTGGTGTAGGAATTTATGGTGTTACGTGATTCTAAAAAGATATTCACCTTATTTGTGATAAACCCAGACAAATTATGAATGAAATTGAGTTGAAAATCTGGTGTTGTGACTGAGTTACGAATAACTCGGGTTTTTGTCCCAATTTAGAAAACAACAGAGAATGGAAATTAAACGGGGTTTGGGGACTTTATGGGGGTTCCTTACAATGTTTTGGGGGTGATATATTGATGAGAGGACTTGGGTTAGGCTGTAGAAGGAGTTGGGATTTTAATATTTTCTTCCATGGAGAAACAGACATGCGAAGAAGAAGAAGAAGAAGAAGAAGAAGAAGAAGAAGATTTATTCGATCGATCGATCGATGGCTGGGATAGATCGATCGATGGTCCGGGATTTTTGACAGTCCCGCCAGTTTTAATATATAAGGAAAATTAATTAAAAATTCTCCCCCATACTTTAGTTAGTGAGAAATAAGTATGGAACATTAATTCCTAACAATTATGAAGGAAACAAATGCGGGTTAGGAGGAACTTATGTGTGACACGCTATGGTACATTTTGAGGAGAAATATTCCAAAATAATTCAATAAGGATCGAGTGGGAGAGTCCGGTATATTGGTTGAACGATGCCAAGGTGTTAAATTAATTTAGATGAAAAACTAATTAATTTGGAGTCGGGAATTTAGACTCGGATTTTATTTTATTTCGGGCAACGAGAGCGAGTCCGAATATATTGGTTGGGCGACACCAAAAGTAATCTAATTAATTAACTTGCAAATTAATTAATAATCAGAGTTGGACCATAAACTCATGATAATTTCTATAGGCTTATGTTACGGACTTAGTACACGGGATAACCGGGGTATTTTATATATATATATATATATATATATATATATATATATGGTGTGCAATAGTGCATATATATGGTGTGTGCATTAATATCAGTGGCTAGATATCATTGTTATATATACTCTAGTGCTATCAGGGGAGGTTGTGCTTAGAGGGTGAACCCCCTAGCTTGAGGAGTAGGGCAAGTATATCCCCAGGTCATAGAATCCATTATATGGGTGAGGGGCATCTCACTTTCAGGGAAGGAATATGACCACTAGGGGTGTGAAAAAAAATCGACCAAATAGACAAAACTGAGCCGAATCGAAAATTTTTGGGCTGAGGTTTTTTAAGGGTCGGTTCAGTTTGGTTTGATCAGGTATAAAGCCGAAGGGGTCGATTCGGTTTTCGATTTTGACATAAAAAAATCGATTTTGAACCGAACCGAACCGAATTAATTTTTATACTTTTTAACTTTATATTTTATATTATATTTATATTAGGGTTGGCATATTATATTATATTTTTTTATATTTATATTAGGTATTAAAAAAATATTTTTTATTGAAATAAATGAAAAAACCGAAATGACCCTATCAAACACTGATGGGCAAATCGAACCGACCCTGTTCGGTTCGGTTCGATTCAGTTCTTCAACAATTTCGGTTCGGTTCAGTTCTTCTCCTCCAATAACCGACATGGTCGGTTCGGCTTGAAAAACTCGGCCAAAACCGAACCGATTGACCCGTGCACACCCCTAATGACCGCCTTTAGTATTTATGTTATTTACGAAGTTAGTGAGCAATTCTGACTTGGGGTAACTAGGTTATGTGAATACACCTAGTGCGATAGCACTTTAGGGAATATACATCCGGTGAGTTATTGTTCGGGAGGATGTCCCTTATTAATTATTAGTTCAGCATATGTGTGAATTTTGTAATATGACTATACGTATATAATGAGATAAGTAATTATATACGGGTTAATTAATACAATCCGTGAATTGTATTATATGTATAACGGGTTTGAAAGTTTTATTAATTTAAAAAGGGGAATGATTAATTAAGTTAATGTTGATAATAACTTAGAAATCATAATTCTGGCATACTCGATTGAGTAGGGTGGTTGCAAGGGGTTATATCAGTTATCTAGTCATAGGATAAATAACTAGGTAAATTAATTAAGGAGTTAGTAGTGCACATTAAAGGGGTGGTTAGGATTTCCTCAAGGGAGTGCGACACTAACTAAAATATGAAGAGCATGCATACTTATTTATTACTTCAAGTTAATCATTTGCTAAATATTTTTCAAATGTTTTGGTTTCTAACCCTTGCTATAAATATTTCTAAAAACCTTTTAGTTATTCAGCCACAGGGACGCCAGACTTGACTTATTCCTGGGATTCGTTGTTGTAGCACATGTGGATGTTGCGGGAGTTTGATAAACGCCTCATTCCTTTTCATTTCTAGTATAGAAATCTCCTATCAGTTACTCGAGCATGTCGCTCACAGCTTTATTTAATACTGATGTCAGACTTGTTGAGATTTTTATTATCTATCTTTACTTTTGTTGGATTTGAGCCGATGGTTTATTCGATCAGTTTGTTTTGATGTTAATGGTTAAATTCAGTTAATTGTGGTGGTTTAGATTATTTTGTTTCCGCATGAGTTTCATTAAATTAACGAAAGATAAAACTTGGCACTAGTCTAATTTTCTCACTTAGGTGGTTAGTAATTAAAAAGGCGACAGTGATGCTAAGAATCAACCAACTCAGAAACATGTTCTAATTTAATTTAGGACTGATCACCGGAGATTAATTCGGCGGGGTGTCACAGGAAGAATAACCGATTGAACAAGTTTTGGACAAAGGAAAATGAAAGCCTGGCAAGTTTCCAAGGTGAGTGTACTTATGATTCTTTTATATATAGATATGAAAATGGTAAGATTGATATGCATATAGATCCAAGAGCGGGATTTTTTTGGATATTAAATTATCCAAGATTAGTATGAATACTTCGATTTTCAGGATTTGTTTAGATATTCAAATACCAGGAGTTATTTGGGTCTTATGATCCAAGATTGGAATTGGATAAAGATCCAATAATTTTTTTTGTCTTACGATAAGGATTTGTTGGAAATTATGTTTCATGATTTTTTTTATTGCCATAATCGGCAGGATTGCTTGAATTTTATATACATATATTTGATATAGAACTATTACTTCATTACAGGGAAGGATTACCTCACTAAGCTTAATGTTTATTGTTTATATTTTAACATTTTCATGTTTGTACGCTGCGAACTAGGATACCATATGATTGGTGATTGTGAGAGGTGCACCATTAGGAAGAGCTGGGATTTATATATGGGGATTTTGTTATGGTCACGTTTGGGATTTTACTACACTCAAACATTGTATATATTGAGTTAGAGTAGTTTAACTCAATGACTATAGTAGTTGATCATATTATTGTAAGTCCTCTCAATTATGACTCTGATGTTAATTATGTTATGGTACAAAGAACAATATTATGATCATTACGTACATTACGCATGAAAATATTAATAAATGAATTATACTTCAAATGGGTTGAATATTTGATTTAATTATTCTAAAAACAATGTCATGGAGACCATATTAGGATAGGGGTTTGGGGTGTGACAAAAACCTTCTCTTCACATGTCATGGAGACTATCTTAGGATAGGGGTCTTTGTTCTTCAGCATTCTTGTAATGGCTGCGAAGTCAAGCATTAAAATTATATGGCTATTCAGATTAATCTGACCGTAGAGGGAGGCTTGATCTTCTCAAAGATGGTTGATGCATCTCATCAAGTGGTCTATATCTTCGATTTATTGGGGATCTGATCTTAAGTTACCTTCCATAACTCTTATAGGTTATTAGTCTTATAGACAATTCTCTTAGATGAATTGAACAGGATGAGATATCTAGAAATAAAATGAGCATAATCAATATATATGAGAGGAGGGTGTTTTACTGTTTCAAATTATCAACGATTGAGATCGAAATTTTTAAGTAAATCTAAGGCGATGTAATTATGACATGGAAATTTGAGATAACATATATTGTGACATGAAAACCTCATTTGAACTCTATCACAGCACAAGGCTCGAGGTTTTGCTCTCTCTCTCTCTCCTTATCACTATCTATCAATCTTTGATCTCTCCTTCGCTTTTCTTCGTTTACAAAGGATATGGGATTTTTTATTTGGACTCACATACTACAGTGGTTAGACTACACAACCTAAGATATGGGAAACGTATGTATCTTCACTCCGCATAGAGAGAGATACTTGATTGGAGCTTCTCTACATCTTCAGACAACAGAGAAAGAAAACAATCTTCTAGGCCTTTCAGAAGTTTTGGTCCGAAACTCATGGGTTTAATTTTTCTTCATCTTCAAATCATGTCTTTTTATTTATGTTCAAATTATGGCCATGAGTCGTTGGGATATGAAGTTGGTGGTGTTGACAGTGATGGCGATGTCGTGTAGAAGAAAAGAAAGGGGCTTAAATCTCTCCGGTGAGCACCAGAACACTTTCTTGAACAAATCTCAACTACAAAGGTCCCCAAATCTCTCTAGTGAGTATCAGAACACTTCTTTTTCGTAGTATATTTTTTCTTCTTCTCCGTAACCCGCCCCTCTCTCTCTACATCTATTCATATGTTTGGTGGTATGTTTTTTTATTTTAGTTTCAGATTTGAAGTGTATTTCGTATTCACGTTTGATGTGTTATAAATTTGATTTTGATTTTCGCCTGAAAGGACGCCGGAAGATCTCTGGACAAGATGAGCAAGAATGAACTGTTGGAAATTAATGTTAGTGACGAAATTAATTATTTAATTTCAATTATATTAAATTCTGAATTTCCCATTTATGTGGTTTTAATAAATGTCAGATAATTAATTAGGAATTTGATAAATAAAGATATTAAAAGATTTGGGTAAACCTTTTCCATTAGTCACATGATGGTTAGTGGCATTAGTGAGAGACTTGGAAAGAGTACCATAACCACTAGGATTCCGGCCCTCTTCCCCTTATAAATAGACACCTCTACACCATCTAGAGTCATCTCAATACACACTGTTTCTAAGGAGGGAGAGAAAATATGAAATTCATTTTTCTCATATTTCGGGCTATTCAAGAAAGGAACATTCAATTCATTTTAATCCGTTCAACAACGATGGACAAAGGTCAGTTTTTAAATCATAGTTATAAGGAATTTTCGGTTCTGTGATTACATGAAGATAAACATCCTCGATTCATGTCAAAATTGTTTTATTCATGATACAACCTTATTATTCATATTCGAATTTATGATTAACAAAACAGTATTAGTTAGTATGTGGTATCAGAGCTTGCGTTTTATAATCTCATGTTTTCCGTTAGTAAAAACTCCTTTATAACATTCTGATTTATGATCTTTTAAAAATCTGGAAATTTGGAATTTTGGTAAATCTGGAAATCTGGAATTTTTCCTAAATCTTGAATTTTTTTTTTGAAAATCTGGAAATTTTATTTTTCTGGAAATCTGAAAATTTTGTTTTTCTCGAAATCTATAAATTTTTAAGCAATATGATAATCGTACATATGGTAATTCGAATTTTTATTATGATATTAAGAACAAAATTGCTTTTGTGCCTGAGACCTTCTGCGATGTCTTATTTCTGTCATTAAATCTGCTCTTAAAGTGTGTCTGAGATTTTCTGTGACGTTTTTCTTCTATCGCCAATACTCACTGGTGAGAATGAAGGGTCAAAACTTGCTCAGAATTTTATGATACTGACATGGTCGATTGGAAACATCGAAATAAATAAAATCCATTGAAAACTATGGGCACAACCTTACTTTTGCATTTTGACGTTGTTAAGGCCCTCAAACCCCCATTTTTTCCATTTTAGGAAATAATCTCGGGGCTTATAAATCTTTGTAGAAAATTGATATTAATGTTTCGTAAAAAGTTTTGGTTTTTCTGGCATGTTTTACTTCGATTCTATAGTGAAAACTCATTTTTGCCAATTTTGGCAAAATTCATGTATTTTGTGTTTTTACTATACCTGGGCAATTATATTTTTGAGGCATTTAAGCTACTATTGGTATCTTTGTAATTATTGATAGATTACGTATTATAGTTAATATTAAGGCATGATTAACTATATTTAAGTTGAGATATGTAAAAAATTATTCATTTGAGTTAAGTCAAAGGCCAAACACAGGCTGAGACTGCATGTATGAATAATATACTTACATTCATTAAAGACTTATTCTAATGTCAGTTATAAAATTGGATTGAAGTGCAACACATGCTAATATCTGAATTGAACAACATTAAAACTAGTTTTTGTAAAAACATAATAGTTGACATTAAGTCCATTAATCATGGTATTAAATGTTTACGCAACAAACACAGATGCCAAAATTATGGGACCATGATAGATGAATTATAGGGTAATATATCTTTACAAATCTGAACATTATGTGATCATTAACACATATTCCGTGATATTCAGATTGTAAATGAAATATGCCAAAATCTTTAGTCAACAATTCAATATTCGACCCTTGCAATTTTTGTTGTGTGTGAAAATTTAATTTGTGAACATTGTTATTAATTGCAGTTCCCCTTAACCTATATTCGCAAGCTCAGTCCGATTACAAATTTGATGGAACTAATTTTTCTGAATGGAATGAGCAAATTGAGTTCAGCCTAGGGGTTCTTGACCTGGACATGGCAATTATTTGTGATGAACCCGTTGTTATTACTGATACTAGTAGCGAGGATAAAATTATTATCCATGAAGCATGG
Organism: Sambucus nigra; assembly: GCA_949130495.1. Lineage (NCBI taxonomy): Eukaryota > Viridiplantae > Streptophyta > Magnoliopsida > Dipsacales > Adoxaceae > Sambucus > Sambucus nigra. The sequence goes on along the minus strand of OX422224.1, from coordinate 109,137,146 downwards.
TCTCGATCCAATAGGTTGGCCCTAATGTTTACGCGAATGTGTGTTGCTGCTAACATTAAGACCTCCCTACCTGAAACTACGAAAGCGAAAGAGTATTTGAACAACATTAAGGAACGCTTTCGCACTTCTGATAAATCCCTTGCTGGGAAACTGATGGATGACCTGACCACTATAAGGTTCGATGGTACTCGAACCATGAATGAGCACATTATAGAAATGACCAATCTGGCTGCTAGACTTAGAGTTTTAGGCATGACAGTGGATGAGTCTTTTCTCGTCCAATTCGTCATAAACTCCCTACCTCCTGAGTATGGGCCTTTCCAAATTAATTACAACACTATAAAAGACAAGTGGAATGTAAATGATTTGCAAAGCATGTTGGTATAGGAGGAAGGAAGGCTCAAGCGATAGAATGTCCATGTGACTAAGGGACAGGTGGCAAACCTTACAGTCAAAGGAGATGGTTTTAAGAAAAAGTTCGGCAAGGGCATTAAGAAAGGTTATGGGCCGTCTCATCAAGATGAACCATCAACTGCTACTCTGAAGAAGGAAAAGAACGACAAGGGTCACTTCTGTAAAAAGAAGGGCCATTTCTAGAGGGGTTGTCATAAACGAAAGGCCTAGTTCGAGAAAAAGGGTAAGCCATTTATTTATGTTTGTTTCGAATCAAACTTTATTAACGCTACTTCTAACACTTGGTGGAATTATTCTGGTTCTATGTATCATGTTTCTAATTCGATGCAAGGCTTCATTTCGATCCGCAAAACAAATCCAAATGAGCATTTTCTCTACATGGGCAATAAGGCAAAGGCTAAAATAGAAGTTGTTGGAGTCTTTCACCTGATTTTAAGCACTGGATTTATTTTAGATTTTTAAGAAAATTTTTATGTTTCCATAGTTTCTAAGAATTTAATTTCTGTTTCGAAACTCGCTTTAGATGGTTTTACAATTGAATTTAAGAACAATGGTTTTGGTTTGATTAAAAATTATAATAATGTTGGTTCTGGTTTTTTATTAGATGGTTTATATCGATTGAATCTTGAAAAGAATTTCTCTGAAACCCTTGTGACCCTGCATCCTCATATTGGTACGAAACGTACACTTAATGATGAAAAATTTGCTTATTTGTGGCATAAAAGATTAGGGCACATATCCAGGACGAGAATTGAAAGGCTTATTAAAGATGGAATACTCCATAACCTAGATTGGGCCAATTATGATGTATATGTGGACTGTATTAAAGGAAAACAGACCAAACATACAAATAAAGGAGCCACAAGAAGCACCTAGCTATTTGAAATAATACATACAGACATATGTGGACCTTTTGATAATCCATCCATTGGTGGAGAAAAATACTTCATCACCTTTATAGATAATTTTTCACATTATTGCATTTTGTGCATATTGCATGATAAATCTCAGTCTGTGAACATCGTTGAAATATACATTAATGGGGTTGAGAGGCAACTAGGCAAAAAGGTGAAAATTATTAGGTCTAATAGAGGTGGAGAATATTATGGTAGATATAATGAGCCAGGGTAACACCCTGGCCCATTTGCTAAACTCCTTGAAAAATTAGGTATTTGTGCCCAATACACAATGCCAGGATCATCTTGGCAGAATGGTGTAGCTGAAAGACGTAATCGTACCCTTATAGAAATGGTAAGAAGTATGATAAGTAGGACCCAATTGCCTACATTTTTGTGAACACATGCATTAAAAATCGCTATACACATCTTAAATAGGGTTCCTAGTAAGTCAATTTCAAAAACCCCTTTTGAACTTTAGAAATGATGGAAACCCGATTTAAGGTATTTACATGTGTGGGGCTTCCCAGCGGAAGCTAGAATCTATAACCTTCATGAAAAGAACTTGGATCCTAGGACATTATCTTTTCATTTCATAGGGTATCCAGAAAAGTTGAAGGGATATAGATTCTACTGTCCAAATCATACAACTAGAATCATAAAAACTGGAAATGCTAAATTCATTGAAGAAGGTGAAGTAAGTGGGAGTATAAAAGAAAGGGAGGTAATCATTCAAGAAGTCAGGGTACAAATTCCTATACCCAGAGTTCATAACATACCTGTTGTTCCTAATGTAATTATTGAACCGGTCATTGACCCAATCAATAACAATGAACAACAAGTGAATAATCAACCAACTGAACAACCACATAATGAGACTATAACCAATGAAACTTTTCAAGCACCACAAGAAGTGCCATTAAGAAGATCTCAAAGAGAAAGGAGATCGGCATGTCCGGATAATTATTTGGTATACCTTCAAGAGATTGAATTTAACATAGGGAATATTAATGATCCTGTTTCTTATGAAAAACTGTAAATATGATGATTCCGATAAATGGATTGATGCCATGAATGAAGAAATAAAATCTATGAATGACAATAAAGTTTAGGAGTTAGTCGAATTGCCAGAAGGTCAAAAATGAGTTGGGTACAAGTGGATCTTTAAGACCAAACTGGACTCAAAAGGCAATATCGAATGACATAAAGCTAGACATGTTGCCAAATGTTTTAATCAACGAGAAGGCATTGATTATAATGAGACCTTCTCTCTAGTTTCAAAGAAGGACTCATTGAGAATCATATTAGCATTGGTGGCTCATTATGATTTGGAGTTGCACCAAATGGACGTAAAAATAGCTTTTCTAAATGAGAGTTTAGAAGAAGTATACATGGCACAGCCATAAGGCTTCATAAAGGAAGGAAAGGAAAACATGGTCTGTATGTTGAAGAAGTCAATATATGGTCTAAAACAAGCTTCTCGTCAATGGTACATTAAGTTTCACAATATCATTACATCCTTTGGGTTTAAGGAAAACACTGTTGATCGGTGCATATACCTCAAGATCAGTGGGAGTAAGTTTTTATTTTTAGTACTATATGTTGATGACTTACTTATCGCCAGCAGTGATCTTGGTTTATTAAGTGAAACCAAGAAGTACCTTTCTAAAAACTTTGAAATGAAAGATTTAGGTGAGGCATCCTTCATGATCGGGATAGAAATATCTCGGGATAGATCACGAGGAATGTTAGGATTGTCTCAGAAAGCTTACATTAACAAATTTTTAGAAAGATTTAGCATGCAAAGTTGCAATCCCATTAATGTTCCACTTCAGAAATGGGATAAGTTCAGCTTAAGTCAATACCCCATAAGTGATTTTGAAAGGGAGCACGTGAAAGGAATGCCTTATGCTTCGCTCGTAGGGAGCTTGTTGTATGCACAAGTCTTCACTAGACCGAATATCAGTTTCGCCGTTGGGATGCTAGGAAGATATCAAAGCAATCCGGGGATTCACCATTGGAAAGCTGTAAATAAAGTTCTAAGGTACCTCCAAGGGACCAAGGATTACATGCTCACATATCGGAAGACGGATCACCTTGAGGTGATTGGTTATTCAGACTCAGATTTTGGGGGATGCCGTAACAGTAGGAAGAGCACTTCGGGTTATGTCTTCCTTATGGATGGAGGAGCCGTTTCATGGAAAAGTGCTAAGAAAAGTGCCATTGCATCATCTACTATGGAGGCTGAGTACATAGCTTGCTTCGAAGATACAAATCATGGATTATGGTTGCGAAACTTTATTTCAGGGCTTAGAATTATGGGGTCAATATCTAAGCCACTGAAAATTTATTTTGATAATATCGCAGCAGTCTTCTTCTCTAAGAACGATAGGTATACTAAGGCGGCTAAGCATATTGAGATGAAATACCTATCAGTTAAAAAAGAAGTTCAGAAACAAAGAGTGTCAATTGATCACATTAGTACGCGTGATAACATATCAGATCCTCTTACGAAAGGACTTTCTCTAAAGACCTTTATGGAACATATCAAAGAGATGGGTCTCGATTAGTTGGATTATGATTGCTATTTTGGCTTAGTTGTTTGACACTATTACTTGAATTCAATAAAAGTGTTTATGATTTCTATTATTTCTGTCTTTTGTGAATGCATGCATATAATTATGAATTATTATTGACAGAAATAGTTCTTATTCAAAAGGACATTATGAGGTCATTATGATACCCAATATTAAATGAAACATTGGTGTTGTGGTATATGGAAGGAACCATGCACTTGAATAGCAAGGAACCGCCATGACTCGAATCCGTGAATCATTTGATTTAGCAAAATTTATCAATGATTGTGTACGTTATGATACCCAATTTAATTATACGAAATATTAAGACCAAGTGGGATACTGTTGGAAATTCATGTTAGTGACGAAATTAATTATTTAATTTCAATTGTATTAAATTTTGAATTTCCCATTTATGCGGTTTTAATAAATGTCATATAATTAATTATGAATGTTATTGTTGATACCAAAATTAATATGCTGATGTGGACGAATAGTATGAAGACACGTGTCAATCTACGTGGCACAATAACAGCGAGGAAGATCATTTACTGAACAACTATGGTTGGTACCGAGCAACGAGAATACACCGAAGAGCTCTATCATGCCGAGGAACTCCATCCGAGGAACTCCATCATCCCGAGATACTCTAAGCGCTCCGAGGAACTCTTAATCAACGAGCAACTAAGGCGGTCCGAACTGCACCTCGGCCGTGTCATCAATTATCAGACGGACAACTGTTCAACTATTCATTAGATTCTTGACGCACACGCCGCATTAAATGTATTACCCATTCATATGTATATCATTTAATGTATTGGACCTTTCATGTATAGCCTTGAGGCTATAAATACCTTGTATCAATCCCATTCAAAGGGACCGGAATTTCTTGAGAGAACTTGTAATCAAGAATTCCACAAATACTCAGCAATAACATAACAGTGGACGTAGGCTTTATTCCTAGCCGAACCACTTTAAAAATCTTTGTCTTATTTATTTATCTGTGATTGAAGAATTAGAGTGATCTAGTTTTTTACATCAACAGATTGGCGCCGTCTGTGGGAAACGACTGTTGTTATCGTTTTTCATAAAAATCATTTGTCACCAATGGCAGATAATCCAGAATCCAGTAATCGAAATGCTGGAAATACTGGAAATCTTCCAAATCCATCTGCATCTCCGGATCTGGCCGGAATTATGATGAATCTGGCTCAGGGACAAACCGCCATGCAAGAATCTATGAGGCAACTCCTTCAAACTCTTCAAGGCGGTGTACCTACTCATTCAGGGCAAAGGACTGATCATGGGCAATCACGATCCAGACGTATTGGATCATATCGCAATGGGGAATCCAATGATTCTTCTTATCAACCTGGGCGAACTTCATCAATACGGGCTACGGATACTGATCAACATATCTCTCTTTCTCCTGAGAGAACTAGCGCTTTAGAAAGATTAAGCAGGGTGTCTCCTTTCAGTCGGTTAGGACCAAGGAGGAACATGAGTCCACCTAGGGCTCCATCAGGAAGTTTTCGACCACCACCAGGTTCGAGAGAAAGATCTGCACAATCACGACCAATTACTCGTCGAGATAAATCTCAGGAAGCTACGTCAGAGCATTCAGTTGCTCGGACTAAGCGGCCCGAGGAAGGGAATGAAGCATGGAAAGGTTCCATTCAACGATTGGAGGATAGACTGGGAGAAATGGCTAAGGCGAGGAACCCCTTACAGAGAACTTTTGTTCAAGGGACACCTTTTGTGCAGGCCATTGTGGATTTCCCCACACCGTCGAAATTCAAAGCACCTGTAGTGACCCCCAAGTACGATGGAAAGACAGATCCCGTACTTCATATAGAACAGTACCAAGCTGCTGCAGATATCTATGCTGTCCCCGACGAGATGAGATGTAGAGCATTCTCGGGAACTCTTACTGGATCTGCACAGATATGGTACAATAATCTTCCTCGGGGTAAGATTTCAACTTTTGTTCAGTTAGCCGAGCTGTTTATTGGTAATTTTTGTTTTGGAGCAAAACCAGTAAAGCGAGTAGCGCACTTATTAAGTGTTAGACAAAAATCAGGAGAAAGTACTAGAGATTACATAACTCGTTTCAATAACGAGAAGTTGGAAGTCATAGATTATGAAGAAAAGACAGCAATCACTGCTTTGATGAGTGGTTTGCTGCCTAACAAGCTATACTATACTCTGGCCAAAGATCCGCCTAAAAATATGTCGGAATTGATGGCAAAGGCAGCCAAAATCATGAATGCCGAGGAGGCTATGACTGCGAAGAAGAATATGGATAAGGAAGTTAAAGTGGAGGTCGACAACTCTAAGAAGAAAGATCAGAAAGGTAATGGTGGTGACAAATATTCCAGGAATAACAGGATAAAGTTGGAAGCCCTAAAGAAGTATGATAATTATACTCCATTGAAAATGGGTATTAATCATGTTTTAGAAGAAATCAGGAATAACGAGGAAATCAAATGGCCAGAGAAACTGAAGTCAGATCCAGACATGAGGAATAAGACCAAATATTGCGAGTTTCACAAAGATCATGGCCATATGACCAAAAATTGTATAGCCCTTCAGAACGAGATTGAAACACTCATTCGAAGAGGAAAATTATCAAAGTATGTAGATCGCAGAAGTGAAAGGAGGAATGATGATAGAACTAGAGAGAGATCTAGATCTCCTCGTCGTGCAGAGGAGAAAAAGAGGAGGGCCCATGAAGAGGATCCAGATGATGACCCCGATCTTCCCAAGAAGCCAAGGAAACCTGAACGAGAGGTATTTTCCATACGTTTTGGATCATTTCATTGTAACGTTATTACAGGGGGAGATGCAGGAGGAGGAGACCTTACTGCAGAAAGAAAAGCTTATCTCGGAGAGGCTCAAGCTTGCTCATATATTCAGCGAATAAACCTGGCCGAGGATGATCGTCCGAGGAAGGTAAACAAAGAGAAGCTAGTAATTGGTTTTTCAAAAAATGACCTGGCAGGTGTTCTTTACCCTCATGATGATCCTTTGGTGATCAAAATGAGAATGAAGGACGTGATCATTTCAAGGGTGTTGGTAGATAATGGTAGTTCGGCAGACATCATGTACTATTCATGCTTTGATAGCTTGAATTTGAAATTATCCCAATTAGAACCTTATCACAGACCCCTTCTGGGTTTTGCTGGCGAGAAAGTTTTTCCACTTGGGACGATCAAGTTGGATATACTCATTGGAACTTGGCCTGCTTGTCGAACAGAAAGAATACGATTCTTTGTGATGGATAAGAATGTGCAGTCAGCCTACAACATCATCATGGGAAGAGTTGGATTGAAGAAGTTCGAAGCCGTTCCTTCTACAGTACATCAATGTTTGAAATTCCCAACAAATTTTGGAGTTGGAGTGGTGAAAGGTGATCAAAAAGTAGCTCGGGAATGCTATTATTCGTCGGCCGAGCAAGAAGAACTAGAAGGATCGATGAAAAAGACTACTACTTACCAGGTGGAGGAAGGTACAGAAATTGAAACTCTTGATCCCAGAGATGAATCTCAACTTGTAAAAGGACAGGTGATGGAATCTACAGAAAATGTTATTTTGGACGACGAACATCCTGAACGAATAACCCAGATAGGTTCATCGTTGGATATGTCAATAAAAGAGGAGTTGATAACTTTCTTGAAGAATAGGAAAAATACTTTTGCTTGGAGTCATGAAGACATGCCAGGAATAGATCCAAATTTCTTATGTCATGAACTCAATGTGAATAAGGAGATTAAACCTGTAAAGCAGAGAAGAAGGGTGTTTAGTCCCGAGAAGAATCAAGCCATACAAGAGGAAGTCGAGAAACTCCAGAAAGCCCAATTCATTGAAGATGTAAAATATCCAGATTGGTTGGCTAATGTGGTGATGGTAAAGAAGAAAAACAACAAATGGAGAATGTGTGTCGATTTCACCGATCTCAATAAGGCATGCCCCAAGGATCATTTTCCATTGCCCAGAATTGATCAACTGGTGGATGCTACCTCGGGACACGAGCTACTCAGCTTCATGGATGCTTACTCTGGCTACAACCAGATCAAAATGAAACCTGAAGACAGGGAAAGTACTTCTTTTATTACCCCTAGGGGAACTTATTGTTATAATGTTATGCCTTTTGGTTTAAAAAATGCAGGTGCAACATATCAGCGGTTGATGAACAAGGTTTTTACTGAACAAATCAGCCGCAACATGGAGGTCTATGTCGATGACATGCTCACTAAAAGCAAGAAAGCTGCTGATCATTTGGTTGACTTGAGTCAAACTTTTGATCAATTGGATAAATACCAAATGAAGCTTAACCCGACGAAGTGCACCTTTGGAGTACGAGAAGGAATGTTCCTCGGATACATCGTCAATCAGCGAGGTATTGAGGCAAATCCAGATAAGATCAAAGCTCTTCTAGGGCTGCGATCTCCGACGACGAAGAAAGAAGTGCAGAGTCTTACCGGACGAGTTGCAGCGCTCAACATATTTGTATCTCGAGCAACTGATAAATGCATACCATTCTTCAAAACACTTCGAAAAACCTTTGAATGGAATGAGGAATGTGAAAAAGCTTTTCAAGACTTGAAGAAATATTTGGGAACACCCCCACTGTTGTCAAGACCAATAACAGGAGAAAAGTTGTATTTGTATTTGGCAGTATCAGAGAACGCAGTCAGTTCAGCGTTGATAAGATTGGAGAATGGAATCCAGAAGCCAATTTATTACACAAGTAAGGCTTTCCGAGGTGCAGAAATCAGATACCCAAGGCTAGAAAAGTTGGCATTGGCACTAATTGAAGCAAGCAGAAGAATGAGGCCATATTTCCAAGCCCATACCATCATTGTTTATACTGATATGCCATTGAGACAAGCCCTCCATAAGCCAGAAAAATCAGGGAGACTGATGTACTGGGCAGTAGAACTTGGTGAATATGATATTGTGTATGAGCCCAGATCATCATTGAAGGGGCAGGCTGTAGCAGATTTTATAGCAGAGTTCACATACCCTGATACCCCCGAGGAGCAAAAGATGCCTGCTGGGTTACCTGTGGACGATACAGGATCAACAGAAACATTTGCTGACCTACCTGTGGACGATACAGGATCAGCAGAAATAGGTCCAAACCAACCAAGGTTGATAAAAGGACTTGTGGATGTAGAGAAATCATTATATTCAAACTCAGACCAGCCACTGTTGGTAAAAGAGTACGAGCTGATGACTGACGAGGAGCGAAAGATACCGGGGGATGATGGAAGAAAACAGCATATATTTTATCGAGGAACTCTGACAGATAAGAAATTTGAAGACGAAATACCTACATGGAGATTATATGTAGATGGATCATCCTGCACAGCTGGTTGTGGAGCAGGAATTGTTTTGATCACTCCAGACGAGATTGACATGGAATATGCTTTGCGATTCCAATTCAAAGCCTCTAACAATGAAGCGGAGTATGAGGCCATGATAGCAGGTCTTAGCCTAGCAAAAACTATGGAAGCACAACAGGTGATGGTATTCAGTGATTCTCAATTAATTGTGAATCAGATGATGGGAATATATGCGGTTAAAGGAGACTTAATGATCAAATATCATGCAAAGGTGATGAAATTGTTGACAGAATTTGATGCCATTCAATTGGTGAGAATACCGAGGATGGAGAATGTACAAGCAGACGCACTGGCCCGACTAGCATCAGCTACTCGTACCGAGATGCGAAGAACCATACCGATTGAAGTATTAGAAGGTCGGAGCATAGATGAAGATCTGACAATGAATGTAATTACCCTTGATTTAGGACCATCTTGGATGGATCCAATCAGGAAATATGTTGAAGAAGGTGAATTGCCGGAGGACAAACTCGCTGCCAAGAAACTGAAGTATAAAGCTGCTCGGTATGTATTAACTAATGGTATTTTGTATAGACGAGGAATTATGGCAGGTTTACAGAGATGTGTACATCCCACCGAGGTGAAAGAATTGATTGAAGAAATCCATGAAGGATCTTGTGGAGCTCATGTAGCAGGTCGAACACTTTTACAAAGAGTGATGACACAGGGATATTACTGGCCGACAATGAGGGCTGATTGTATAGCCTATGCCAAGAAATGTGACAAGTGCCAACGTTTTTCTTCCATCCGACGAACTCCACAAGCATTGCTAACACCAATAACTTCCCCTTGGCCATTTGCCATGTGGGGAATTGATTTGGTTGGACCACTGCCGACCACCCGAGGAAGATTCAAGTATCTCGTAGTTGCAGTGGACTATTTTACTAAGTGGGTGGAAGCTGAGCCTCTTATCAATATGACGTACGAGAAGGTATACCAGTTTATATGGAAGAATATCATTTGTCGATATGGTCTCCCTCATGCTTTCATCACAGATCATGGAACACAATTTGATAATGAAGAATTTGCTGCCTATTGTCATCAGTCGAACGTTTTGAAGTTTCATTCAGCACCAGGACATCCCCAAAGCAATGGACAGACTGAAGTGACGAACAGAACATTACTAAATGGGTTGAAAAAGAGGCTAAGTCAAGCTAAAGCAAATTGGATTAATGAGCTCCAATCAGTATTATGGGCCTACCGAACAACTCCCCGAGCAGCAACTGGAGAATCACCATATATGCTAGCATTTGGAAGTGAGGCTGTGATACCGGCCGAGTTGGGTCTCCCAACGCATAGAGTGCTGAATTTCAACTCTCCAATCAGTGACTTGATGAGAAGAATGGATTTGGACATGCTCGAAGAAGTAAGAGAAGAGGCAGCCATTAGGAATGCTGCTTATCAACAACGAACAGCTCTGTTCTACAACAAAAGGGTGAAGAAATGTGATTTGAAGGAGGGTGATTATGTGCTGAAGAAAGTCATTCAGAAACAGAATAAACTGGAAGCAAACTGGCATGGACCTTACCGAGTTATAGAGGTTGTTCGACCTGGAACCTACAGAATAGCAACTCTAGAAGGAGAAGAATTTCAGAATGCATGGAATGCTGAACACCTGCGAAAGTATTATCAGTAATGAAAAATGTAAAGTATTTCCTTCATTATGAATAAAACGAGGATGGTTCACCATTTTCTTTCTGTTGAAAGTTTTTCGGGGAATATTAGTGTTGAACACTACACTGCTTGACAAGAAGAAGACTGCTCTATGGAGTCATGCTCTACGGAGCCATGCTCTACGGAGTCAAGCTCTCCGGAGCGCTCTACGGAGCAAAAGTGCTATAAGTAGCCAACCTCCTTTGGTTAGGAGGATAAGCTCTCCGGAGCGCTCTACGGAGCAAAAGTGCTATAAGTAGCCAACCTCCTTTGGTTAGGAGGATAAGCTCTCCGGAGCGCTCTACGGAGCAAAAGTGCTATAAGTAGCCAACCTCCTTTGGTTAGGAGGATAAGCTCTCCGGAGCGCTCTACGGAGCAAAAGTGCTATAAGTAGCCAACCTCCTTTAGTTAGGAGGACATGCTCCAAGGAGCCAAAAAGTTCGAAAGAACTCTACTACTCCTTTGATTAGGAGGTGTAGACCAGCATGATCAACTACGGTTGGTAAGATTTTATATACTCTCGCATTACAGCTTATGTTTGTCGGGAGGTAACATTATTACAAAAAGTTCTTTAAAGAACAAAATATTCCAAACTGTACCAAGTATGGTTGGTCGGGGATAAAAACCCATTAACTGTAGTTGGTCGACGAGGATAAAAGTATTGACCTTAGTTGGTCGGACACATGTTTATATTTGAAAATTGAACCAAGTATGGTTGGTCGGGGATAGAAACCCATCAACTGTTGTTGGTCGACAAACATTATTTATCCACCTTGGTTGGTTGGAAACAATTTTGAACAATTTATGCTTATTATAAATTCTAATTTGGTTGATAAACCATATAATTTGCAAACAGAAAAATAGCTATTGGCAAAACAGAAAACGAAACTCTTTCATTAAGATAAAAATGTATTACATGTTACATGTATGTGCTAACTATTACATTAAAGATTCCTACTCTATTGGTTTCTTTCCTTTGTCCTTTGAGACAGGTTCCTCGCCAGCAGGAGGATCCTCTAGACAAAGAGGAGAATTAATAAAGTTCATGTCCTTCAGCATTCTGACATTCATTATTGTAGGAGTGTCCAACAGGTGCTCAGGACGAGATACTTCAACTTGAGAATGAAGGTTATAATCACCAAGATATTTAGAGATCAAACTCCGAGGAATGGAGCGAGCAGGAATCCATGCCATATCCAATTTATAGGGAGGAACAGGCAAGTCTAGCAATCCAGGAGCATGATAATCCCATAAATAATGACTTTGTTCCAATTTTAATACACCCAGGGCGTTCAACCATCCCTGCTTATAACCTTCGTTGTTAGCATTTTCAAGGCGATCATCCAAATGGTAAAGAGCTTCATTATAGCCTGCATTCCAGAACTCCCGAGGCTGTTTATGGAATTGGAAAGTTAATCTATCTACTTGCTCGAGAAAGTTCTTGATAAGAGCATCTTTATTATTCAGATCAGACTTCATCGCAGCCAATTGATCCTCTAAAGATAAATTTTTCTTAGACAAATCAGACAGAGCACGATCCTTAACATTCAGTTGGAATGCTTGAGTTTCCAGAGTAGATTGGGTGCGAGATTCTTCAACACTACGGCTAAGAACTCTTGATCGGCTCCGAGAAGCAACTGGAGAACTTTGCTCCTCGACGATTCTTCCTCGTCCCCGAAAACTCCTTCCTCGTCCCCGAGCAGTCACAGGAATAATAGACTTTTTCAAGTCATCCAACTCTTGCCTTAGTTTGGCGTTTTCAACTTCTAGAAACGAAAAACCTTCATCAGTAACTGGTACTAATGCAGTGGAAGAGGAGGCAACAGATTCATATTGAGCCAATCTTTTCTGCAGACTATTATTTTCTTGTTCCAGGATCTCGGCAATTTATCGGCTGGCTTCAACTTCACCTTTTAGGGTCCTTTCCCTAATGTCATATGCAGCAATGATCTTTTTATGACCTGTATCAGAGGAAAGTTGTTGATATCTATTTTCATATTCCTCGTGTAATGAAGCCATCGATTCATTGTGTTGGCCTTGGAGATCCTTTAAGGAACAATGCAGCTCTTCAATCAATTCATAATAAGCGACATTGTTAGCTACAGCTCGGTCGAGTAAACTTTTCAAATACCGATAAGCCTCAGTCGCCTGTTCTGAAGCATCATGACCAAGAATGTCAGCAATTTCAGAAGAATTAAGGTCTGTATGACCAGCCCTATAGTATTGGTGACATTGCTGCATCAGCTCGGTATCATGAGAAGAGATTAGTTCCATTCTAGCAACAAACTAAAGACAAGAAAAAGACAACAATCAACAAAGAATCATCAATAACGGCGATGAGTAAAGAAGTATTTTATTAGATCATAAAAGGATTACAGTGTTCGATTACAAATGACAAAAAGATAGAAATGATACCGAACAACTTCACACCTTTTCCTTGTCTCCCAAGACTTTCTCGGGAGGCTGGGACGAGGAGCTCGGTTGCTCGGTGATAACAACAGCTTGGTCGGCAGAAATCCTCTCGGCAGGAGGAGGCATAGAAGAAATGTCCTCAATAACAGAGGGTTGAGAAGCAGAGATTGGGACATCCACAGCTATGGAAGATTCATCTGATGCAGGTTCATCTTCTTCTTCTTCCACAATTGGTGGAGGAGGGCCAGGGAGATGCCGTTGGAATAGCTCAGAATTGTCTTGGATGTTTAGCTCTTGTAGAGCAGCTACCCAACCGTCATGGAAGTATTTCAACTCCCCATATTTGACTTGAGATGTCATAGCTGCAATCCCTTTATCCCATCCTTTTTCCCAACCAGCACTGAAATGTTTCCTAACTGCAACTTTTCTTTTCAACTTCTCCAAGGAGAGTTTGACATCCAATTGTTCTTTCTGGATTTTGATGTCTCGCAGGATAGACAATTCTTCTTCTGCCTTCTTCATTTGGTCATCGCACTTTTGCTGATTGACCTCTAAGATTTTCACCTTCTCCTCCAAATTCTTGGAGGTTTCAGCCATCTTCATCTTATCAGCCTCAGCTGCAGCCAATTTTTTCTCCCAGGCAGTTTTCTCCTCGACGTACTGCTGGCGAGATTCTTTCACAGATTGGGCTAAACCCAAGAGGGCATCGTCAACATCGGACGAGGAACTAGAAGCTTTAATAGCTTGATCCTTCTTCACGATGGTATTGAAACAGTTCACCAACTGAAAGATAAGAAAAATAATAAAGTCAATACAAATGCAAGAAATCAAGAAAAAGAAAGAAAGACCAAAGGTATGAGAAATTTACTGAAGAAAGATGGCGAGCAGCTAGGGATGTCAGTGTATCCCTAGGAATCTTTTCATCAACCCCGAGAACCTCGGGTATAACTGAGCTCGTTGAGGAGCTCGGAAGAATGATTTTTGAAACATTACTACCACCAGCGGGTAGAAAAGATGCAGTTCCAGCAAGATTAACCGAAGATGATTTCCTCAATCTCTTCAAAGGAGGGTCAGCAGCATCGACCAAGGAAGAGGTCTTGGTTGGAGAGATTGTAATTACATCAGCTTTCTTGCTCGGGGCCACTGGGGGCTTCTCGGCAAATTTGGAGGAACTGGCATCTACTTTTTTAGTCCCCTCTGGGACATCAATTTTACTTTTCTTTGCTTCAACAGCAGAAGAAATTTCACCAAACAGAGCAGGAGGAGCTCTTTTCTTGCCCATTCTCTGAGATAGGGGAATATGAGAATCTGAAGATGAACTTTCTGGTGTTGAGGCTGGTTCAACAGGGCGAGCAGTATAAGAGGTTGTGTAGCTCTTATACTGCAGCAAATATGATGCAGATCTAATGTGCTCGTCTGCAATCGTCTTATGCAAATTCCAGATAAGTTTTAAATGCTTGATATTCACTTCCGACTCTTTTGGAGTTTTTCTTTTACCATCAACTGCAAATAAATGCATAAATCTCAGTCATACATTTTGTCAAACATGATGAATACGCAATTTCATAAGTAAAATAAAAATGAAAAATAAACCTATCCCATTGCCGTATGGGGGGCATCTGGGACCGTTGTATACTTCATTCCCAGATAAAGGCGCGTGTTGCCAATTTTTTATAACCAACCCATGCTCAAAATAATCTCTATTTGAATCAGGGAGGTTAACTACAAGGGCTCTATTTAAAAACCTAGTTTTTAAATAATAAATATTATCTAAAGTGGCCCATTTATAGCAGTACATGATTTCTGGGATCCCTATACGAGTCCCATGAGTTAGATTTAACTTGTGCACCCCGTTAATTATTATCCATGAATTGGGGGCTATTTTTGCAGGAACAAGATCAAAATATTGACAAAACTCAAGACATAATGAGTTTGGGGGAAAAGAAAAACCACATTCAGCAATGAAAAGACTGGGGAACCAATGTCCCTCAGCCAATCGAAAGTAATCTAAAGGCTCAGAAAGAACCTCTAGAGTTATCCAAGAAGGAATGGAAAAGTCAGAACGAAATTTCTCAGCAGATTCAACAATATAAACCATATTGAATAAAAAAGATGCAGAAGAAAAGAAGAAGATCTTACAGAAAGAAAGGAGATATGTTGACAACGAACGGAAACAATGATGAACACACAAGAGAGAGGAAGAGAATAGAAAACTTGAATGCAGAAAAATGGAAAGTGTAGACGACGGTATGGTTACCAAAGGAGTTTAAATACTTTGCATTGGGAAGCGGCGAAAGAAATGATTACTAAAAAGAAACTACTGAACTTCCGGCGGCTAAAAAGACAAAAGTTGCACGAAGATCGAAGCGCTGGTAAAAAAGGCGGAAACTGCGAAATGAGAAGGAAATTTGAATACAATGCTCCTAAAACCCAGGAAGGTCATTTAATATTACCATATACCGAGAAAGAATGTCCCATACTCCTCAAAGTTCGAAATATGAAACATTGGGGGCTTCTGTTGATACCAAAATTAATATGCTGATGTGGACGAATAGTATGAAGACACGTGTCAATCTACGTGGCACAATAACAGCGAGGAAGATCATTTACTGAACAACTATGGTTGGTACCGAGCAACGAGAATACACCGAAGAGCTCTATCATGCCGAGGAACTCCATCCGAGGAACTCCATCATCCCGAGATACTCTAAGCGCTCTGAGGAACTCTTAATCAACGAGCAACTAAGGCGGTCCGAACTGCACCTCGGCCGTGTCATCAATTATCAGACGGACAACTGTTCAACTATTCATTAGATTCTTGACGCACACGCCGCATTAAATGTATTACCCATTCATATGTATATCATTTAATGTATTGGACCTTTCATGTATAGCCTTGAGGCTATAAATACCTTGTATCAATCCCATTCAAAGGGACCGGAATTTCTTGAGAGAACTTGTAATCAAGAATTCCACAAATACTCAGCAATAACATAACAGTGGACGTAGGCTTTATTCCTAGCCGAACCACTTTAAAAATCTTTGTCTTATTTATTTATCTGTGATTGAAGAATTAGAGTGATCTAGTTTTTTACATCAACAGTTATAAATAAAGATATTAAATGATTTGGGTAAACCTTATCCGTTAGTCAAATGATGGTTAATGGCATTAGTGGGAGACTTGGAAAGAGTCCCACCACCACTAGGATTCTGACCCTCTTCCCCTTATAAATAAAGGCCTCTACACCATCTAGAGTCATCTCAATACACACTGTTTCTAAGGAGGGAGAGAATATCCGAAATTCATTTTTCTCATATTTCGGGCTATTCAAGAAAGGAGCATTCAAGTCATTTTAATCCGTTCAACAACGATGGACAAAGGTCAGTTTTTAAATCATAGTTATAAGGAATTTTTGATTTTTTCAAAACTGTTTTATTCATGATACAACCTTATGATTCATATTCGAATTTATGATTAACAAAACAATATTAAGTAACAAAGAGGAGATGGGTGTTCTAAACGATTGCGAAAATAAGTTCCAAGCTAAGTCCTATTGCTGGTCGCTTTTCTTCTTAATTTCGTTACTTTTTGTAATGTCTCTCTGCTTTAATTTTTTTTCGTTCATTGAATGCTTATCATAAATAAATAGTTGGAGGTTCTGTTGTGCTTTTGATGTAAAAAATGGTATACCCACATCCTTCTTTGTCTTGGTTCTCTTCTCTTAGATATGTGAATGTGTGTATCTATTCTTCATTTTACATATTATAAATTCTGAACATTTTTTTTATATTTTTTAATTTTGTTTCAGACTTAGTATCCATTTTCCCCATTTCAGGTACTAATTTATTTTTCTCACACTGAGAGGTACTAATCAATTTTTTTCAGTTTTTTCTTAGAGTTTCATGCCTTATTGAACTGGTTATACATGTTTAAAACCATGTATACCTATTTAAGGATAGACATGTTTAACACTTCCCTCTTTCTTTTTTATGTTTTGTTTTATATTTATTTCCAGGATCCCTTTTGGGGGTTTGATGTTGCTTGAGGTCTTGGATGAAGGAAGTAGAGTAATGGTCTAAGAGTATAGTTGAACATATATTCTGTTTTATATTGACCTATGTTTGACGTTTGACATCTACCTTTGTTTCTATTTTATCTCATATATTCTTTTTTACTCCCATTTTCTTTTGTAGTGCATGTACATCAATGTGAAGGTCTGTCAGATGAGTACAGAGGATGATATCTTTTAAAGGTTAAAATGCATTAGTGAACATATATCAACACCTTAGATTTAAGGATTTCACTAGTGAATTTGATGTATCATTGGAGAAATAAGGCGTTGTAGGAATTCTGTTTTCTATGTTTACAGAGTTTTTTATTTTTATTTTAGGGATTTTTAAAAAGTGAAAGTGTCGCTTTTTTTCATTTTGAAAATAACATAACTGAAGCTACTGAAAGTATTCAGTCTTCCTGATCTTCCATAGATTCGAAATATGCTTAACTTCATGCCTCTGAGGCAAGGTCTACGCAATGCAAATTTGGCTACAATTATTATATTTGTATTTTTTCACTTTTAGTAAATACTTTCCTCATTGTGAGCTTTCCTAAACCAATTATTTTTTTTATAATTAAAAACTGTCAGAAAGGCCTTTCAGATAGAAATTAAGGAGTATTTAAATATATATATTAGAAATATCCTTTCAGTTAGAAATTGAGGTGTATTTAGTGGTTTCAAGATTTGGTATAAATTTCATATTTTTTTATTGTGTTTACGAATTTTTCTGTGTTTACAGCAATTTTTTAATTTTTTCAGTGTTTATAGAAAGTTAATCCAAATCAATTCAAGGCTCTTAAGGAACTCGAGAGGTCAGTTATAGTCAGGGAAGTTAAATTTCTCAAAACTTACGACTTCTAATCAGTTTATATCGAGGTTGTCGAAAAAATGTTGTTCATTGTTTTAAGCATTAAAGAATTCCAACACTATGATCTTGACTCCAAAATACGACGAAGCCTTAGAACAGATCAAGAAATTACTTGGTTCCCCACCTCTATTATCCTAGTCAATTAGCGGAGAAAGTGCAAGTTTATTTTGTTGTACAATTTTAGATTTTCTTTTATTATATACATTGCTATTTTGATTCTTTTTAATTGCAGTTTTTGAGACAGAATATGAAAGACTTTTGATATCTCGTTTGATATGAACTTTGCTCCATGTTTTTTAAAGGTAATATGTACACTTATATGATTTCGATGATAAATATGTTATCGACATATATGATTTTTGAGAGGTGATCTGATATGACATTATGTTAGCGCCATATGTTTCAGCAGACATGACAGTGAAATATAGATATATGATACTAATGAAATAAAAATATATTTCTAACTATTGATTGTGATAATATAATACCTGTTATAATGGAATGATGTAGGTTCCTTATTTTGGGAGAATTTATTATTGTTGCTTTTTGGGGGGTTTATTCATATCCGATTATATTTAGTAATTTGAGTTGGACATTCTTCATGAGTATATTTAGTTGGCAAAGTATTTATTTCTTTTTGTATTTATTTTATCAACCATTTGTTGAGTTGAAATGTAATTTTTGGGTGAAAAGCCTTGATATATACTCCTTGATTATTTAGATCCAAGTAGATCATACCATTGGGTGAAAAGCCTTGATATATACAAAGTTGTATGCTAATAGGAATAACAAATTGATTATACTTGAAAGTACCCACTGCTGATATCCATTGGTTATCATTAGAAAATTGAATAGAAAAGTGAGGACGACCTTTGCTGCTATGCATGGTTGTCCATTGCAGATATTTATTCCACACGCCTTTTTATAATGTCCAACACTTTAAACTGCTGGGATAGCCCATTGTCATTAGACTATTTAAACGTTGTTGGATAATTTATCATTTGTTAAGTAGGGTGGATAGTCATATAAATAAAGAAGAATATGGCCCTTTTTTTCAAATTACACTTTTTTTGTTGGGGACCAATATTCTTACCGTTTCATAATTACGTACTTTGAAAATTTTAGTCATTTTGCGATTACGTACCTAGGAAATTTTCGCCATGCCTTCAGGTACGGGCATTTATCTAGTATATATATATGAAAAAAGGGATGCAACTGTTAAGTTAAGGCCGCGACCTATCAGATCGAATCTTATGGATCTGCAGCCTGACAAATTAAAGTGGATGAGGCTACAACCTTCTAAGAGGGAGGAGGACACGATCTTTGTCCTTTATGAGGAGTTTTTCCCCTGTGAATGAATTGGTCGAACATGGTTTTTCTCCAAAGATGGATCCATCTGATGGGCAATTTTCTAGGTATGCTCCCTCGGATGGAAAAATAATTAAAAAGTTAGTAAGAGCATATTTAACTAATCGTAGGTATTTTACTGATCCTCTAGGAAATAGCCTTGTCGGATTCTAAGCGTAGAATCATCGGTTTTTAATCAGGAACCTAACATTATGCAGTTTAATGCATCCCACAATCCATAAAAATGTTGTAGTGGTTTGCAACTATTTTGTGAAGGGAAAATTGAATATAGGCATCCATAGTTACGAGTCATGTTGAGGCCATGGCCTGTCTAGCTTTGCAAGATTTAGACATGGAAACATTATTGGGGTAAGTGGATGTGTCCAAAAATGAAAACATAGGCTTGGGAAACAAATCTAGAAAGATGAAGACACCCTTAGTAGATTTATATGCAAATATGGGTCTAACCACCAAAGTTTCACTTGTAGGATGTAGATTTAGAGAACTTGATGGATGAAATAAGGCATAAGGAACCCGATTTACGAGGAAATTGGTAGAACACTCGTTCCCATAGACGAAGCTAAAAATGATGATGTCAGAAAATTGATCTATAAGAATGATCTGTCCCATCAAAGTTATACTTTATAGTCAAAAGTATATAAAATAGAGGTGAAGAGATATGACACGAGATATAGAGTGGTTTGGCTATAAAAATGATCTTACGTCCACTTTTATGCCTTATTCTCATTATTCATTTATAGTGGTAAAAGATTTGGTGGCCGTAAGAGGCATATAATAGAGAAGAAGTGCTAAATATAAGAAAATACAAGTTCTATGCATGGGGGGATACAACCTTATATCATATCCTGAGGAGAGGTCATGACTTGTATGTCTCTATTAATCGGGGTAGATGAACTGAATGGTCTCAAGTATAAACAGGAACGAATTAGATATTTTAGCAAATCTTTGCTACCAGAAATGTTCTCCTCTAATGAGGAGGTGAGGAACTCCATTCAAAAGAATTAGTAGGTATGTCAAGTGCATGGCGGACGTGATTTATGGATAAGTATTCTTGAGATGTAATATTTTTAGAAGGTGGACAACTTGTGAGGAATTATTGACGTGTCAATGTGTACGACGGTGACATTAATGTCAGCGGCATACATTTTGCTAAATGGAGTGATACGAAAATGGACCGTAGCCTATTTGTATTATAGGATGTGATCATGAGCATAATAACCTTGTTGTACACAACCCTGCTCTTTATCTTGGCAGTGTAGGTTCCCTACCACACATCATGTGTTTACAGATGGACATATTTTAGGTTTATCAATGAAATTTTTTTAGATAAACAAAATAGAGAGCTTGTCGAATGACGAGATCTACTAATAATGATCACGTGGAGTTTCTAATAGGGTTAGTATCACTAATGTTTTTTAGAGTTATGACAGTGGTTGTCATTTTCTTATTTTATTTTCGAAATCTGTAAGCCAATTGTAATGTAGTTTTGTGATATTTTCTTACAAAGGTTGAGATTTTTTGGTTTGTTTGGCATGGAATTTTTCCTATCAATACTAAGTCTTCAGGTTGTGGCATAATTTAGGATTTTGCAGAACCAATTCTTCATATGATTAGTTAACCATAAAACGTTTGATGATTTGCACAACTAGGTTTAATGAGAGGTGTAGGTACACAAACTCGCAAATTCAAAGCAATCAATCGCACAATGTAAAACAAATATGAATTGAAATGAAAAGATAACCAATCACGTTGAAAAATAATGGGAACTATGTGGTTTTACACTATACTTTCCACATTCTTCCCCTATGGGCAATGCATTCTATTCAAACAAAATAGCTTAATAGCAATCTCGGTGGTGGACTCTCTACTTATTCCTTATCATCTCTAAAGATTAGTTCGTTAAATTTATCCCTTATGCAAGAACACTTATCAATTGATATGACTTATGATCAATCCCCAATCAGGTCCTACAACACTTGAGTGGTAATCTTTTTCCCATAATTGCCTTTCAGGCCTCGTGGATACTAAGACATAGGGTTTTATATGATTAAAGTTTTTGTTCGTCATTTTTATTCGTTAGGGAAAATATTATTTGTTGATCAACTAGATAACTATTTCTTGGAAGCTATGATCAATGTTGATATCTTCTTAAAATTGTGTTGACACATTTTACCTAAAAACGTGTTGGAAACTATGAACTAGTTCATTGTTTTTTATTGAATAACAAATCATTTTTAACAACCATAACCATTTTCTTCTCTCTATCAATTATCGATTCTCTTATATCTTTCACATACTATTCTTATATTTTCTTTCATCTTTCTTTAATAATGATCTAAAAAACTATGCCCCCCTCCCCCCCCTCCCCCCCCCCCCCCCCCCCCCCACATCAAAGGCTTTCAAAGGAAAAATATACCCAATTAGTTCACCATTGAGTTCCTAAGAGATGAGATTGAGCCTTATAATATACGAGATTAAAAAAATATGTTCTCTCAAATTGTAGCCAATGATGGGATTACTTTCCCTCCAAACCTTCTATTTTTATAGTTTGTGAGTATTTGTTGGCCATGTTGGCACAATTTTCCCAATGAGTGGAAAATAATGAGTGAATTTTATCATCTAAACCAACCTTAATATGCTAACTTATTCTTTATCTAACTAAGGAACTATTATCAATAGGCTCTGGTGATGGACAATATCTACTATTTGAATGCCAGATCACTAAAGCTTAATCTCCCAAATCCCAATAAGGATTGGTGGGAGTATGGGTTCACCGAGAATATTATCGTCGATGATGGGTCCTTAGAAGTTCCCTAAACTCATCAAAAATATAATCACGAATTGACCTCCTTCTCACTAGCATGACAAGAAAAAACATAAAGGAAACTATAAGAGAGTATTTCTCTTGATCTAAGGTGTTTAATAATAAAGGATGCATACCTTGTATTAGCAATGAATACAAATCAATAAATTCACTCCACTATGATAAGATATAAACCACGAGTATAGCTCAAATAGTAAATAATCAATACAAGTGTTTGATATACCTCAAAAGAAACTAGATATAAGGGAGAGATAAGCAAGAACTGTAGGTAAACCTATGGTAGGTATCTCAAACAACAAGAAATAAGGGAATAAATGGTCAAGTACTTAATAAATGTTTATATTCTCGGTGAAAGTCGGGACAAAAGAATTTATTGTGAAAGAATAAATACTTTGGTTTGCAATAACTCTAGTTTATAATAACTCTATCAAAGTGGTCTTTTGGCGCAAAGATCATATGGTCTCTCAAGTCGAATAACGAGGTATATTTAGGCTCACAATATACCCGAGGAACCTTAAGTGCATTAATTGTTGTGTTAGCCCACCATGCCCATAATGTCAAATGCATTAAATGTTGAGTACGGTGCCACGGTGTGTTAGGACCGAACCATTTAGCTGGTCATGAAACCATCATTGTTTGGGACAAGACTGATTTGAAATGTATTAGGTACGGCATGACACAACTCAAATTTTATAGGAGAACCAAAACTCCATGACCGAGTAAGCTCAATATTTGTAACTCAAGGTTGCTCAAATGTTCTCTTTCAGGAAAAAAATGGGTGTTTTCCCAGTGTATCTCAAATTTCTAAGTCATTACCTAACGTTAACTAACTCCTCAATCCACCTAACTATCTCCCTCAAAGGTTTCCCAAGTGAGGTTCCTCGATTAAGCATAAAAGCTCTCCTAGGTCCTTTAAGACATGATCCCTGGCTTTTACCGAGTAACCTCATCAATATTACAACATAATTCGTAATTACAT
Organism: Sambucus nigra; assembly: GCA_949130495.1. Taxonomy (NCBI): domain Eukaryota; kingdom Viridiplantae; phylum Streptophyta; class Magnoliopsida; order Dipsacales; family Adoxaceae; genus Sambucus; species Sambucus nigra. The sequence goes on along the minus strand of OX422224.1, from coordinate 109,113,693 downwards.
AGTAAAATAAATATAAATATATGGTTATTCAACCATCTTCTTCTAGAAATATTCTTCAATTTGCAATTAAGCTCCATTATGCCTTACTCTTGAATCAGCTTTATTGAATTATCACATTGCTTTATGATGTCATTATTTTTTAATGAATCCTTATCTAGTTTCACATCTTGTTTCTTAATGAGGAGGTTTATCTCTAAGTAGTAGGTTTATCTATAAGCTCGTACTAAATTTTCCCCTCGTAGAAAAAATTATTGTGTAAGTAAGATTTTTTGTAACAAACACCATGAACTGAGAATCCTTAAATTGAGTTATCTTTAATCGACAAACCACCATTCGAAATACCTCGAGTAGACAAACCTGGGTCCAAAAGAACTTGAATCGATAAACTCTATGTTAAAAGTGATTTTACCGAAGAAATTCATTCAATTGAAAATGGAATCTGCATGTGTGGACTAAATTTTTACATATCATCATAAGTAATGTTGGAGTCCAATCATTTGACAGGTCTGCCACCTCTTGATGCATGACTCCAAAGGGTTAACTCTGTCGTTAAACTTTTCTCACAATCATCATTTTCCCCCAAATCTTAAAATGAAACATGGGATGAAGAACCACCAACAACCTAAATAGGTACTTTCCCCAACCATTTAAAACCTCGTTCTCGTCACTGTCTTACATTTCCTAATCTTCCTCCATTAAACCCATAGATTCAAAAAAATTCTAGAGAGAAAGTTATATTGTTTCCATAAACACACCCCAAAATCATTTCTAAACTCATTTTTACCAGTCATTCTCAATCATTTACATTTTGTGCCATTTCATTTCTTTTTATCCAAAACACTCCTCTCAAATCATCCAATGGCTTCTTAAATCTAGTCTTCTAAAACTTTGAGCCATGTTTTTAGTAAGAAATGGACTCTGATATGCCTGAACGAGAGGCCCAATTCACCACTTACCATCGTGCTCACTATTTTAGGAAGAGCCATCAATTTGTCGAGAATGCCAAATAATTCAAATAATCCCACCAAAGTGTTGATGAGAATTTCTTTGTATCAAAAGAGCCCATGGATCATTCTGAGTGATCATTTGTCACCACTTTCTCTCTACTAATTTTTAGGCTTGATCGAGGGGAATTCCCCAATTATTATATTGACGTCGAAGAAACTAGTGGTTCCCCTGATGTTTTTCATCTTGGCCAAATTAAATTTATTCCAAGCATTAAAAGGTTGTTGGAAAAGTTAGCCTTAAACGTTCGATGAGATTCTTTGGAGATTTTTCATTATTGAAGATTAAAACTACTCTCCACCTCTTACTCTCTCGATAGAGTGTGGTCTCTTATGTCTTCTTGGATTCTTAGGGAAAGTTCACCATCACTTTGGAGGATGTATGTAAATTGTATGGATTAGATAAATATGTACACTTCCCTTTTGTTCATGCCACGCTTGATGCAATAAACAAGGAAGAATGAATGATGTTTGATCGACTTTTTTGCGAGTGTATTGGTGATGCCACTAGGACCACTTTTGGCAAATATATCCAACATTTCTACAAGTTATATGTCAATCTCACTAAAGCATATAAGGACTAAGGATTTGAACCAGATGTGGAATTTGTTGAAGGCTATGGCAGTAAATCTGAACTAGGTTCATACATCCTTTGCCTTCTCTCACAACTCTTCATCCATGAGAATACCAATGATCAACCTCATAGGGACTTGGAGAACCTTTCTGTTAGGTTATCTCATGGGCTCAATATTTACCTTGCATCCTTAGTTCTTCGACCTGTTTACACTTTGATGGATTGGTGTTATCATGACATGGTGCATTCAGTTGTCCATTTTAATGTCTCTAACTTTTCTAACACCATTTTATTGAATAGGTTTCTGTACTCAAGGTTCAACCATCTTGACCCCAAAGCTCAACATATTACTACTCTTCCTTTGAGGCATCCACTCCTAACATATTGGAATAAAAAATAAAGCTAGAATTGACTTTTTCCTTTGATTGATGATATAAGGTTCTTTAAGTACTCAATGATCCAGAATGGTGATAAAGAAATTGAAGATGAACTTTCTTTATTCATGGTTCTTCTAATCTCTCCCATCCATCTTCCCTCGCACACTGAGTAGGATGTTGAGAGTCAAACATATAACCTCCATAGGTGTGTTCGTCAGTTTAGTTATGACCAAGTTATAACTAGACCTGCTTGTGAATGATCTCAACTTATCATTCCTTTCTGATGGAAATTTATGATTTTGCAAGAAGGATTTTCATTTCTTTGTATTCTTTTATCTAAAATCTTTCCCTCCTGAGGAGTACAATAAGGAATCGAATTCTCTCGATTAGTACTGCCATCATTGACTGAGACAACTCGAAGTTATTGACATTTTTGTGCAGAGGGAGACACATTATCATATTATAAAGAGGTTTAGTTCCAATCAACTTAGGTTGTAAAATATTTAAATAAAAGGCGTGGAAATTCCTCTTATCATTACTAAGGGCTCACGCCATGAAGAGCTTCCTCCTTTAGCTTTAACTTCTGAGGTTGTTGTTACAGCTCCAAATGGCAAGAATAAAGGTTCCACACCCATAAGTGGAATGAAAAGTAAGTATGCTTTGTAATGATATTCATCTAAGAGGGAAACTTCACCAAAAACTCCCAAAAAGTCCTAGGACAGTAAAGGTTCCTCTAGCCTTGGTTATATTCCCTATGATTTCATTCCTCCCCTCAATCTAGTTCTCATGGAAAAGGTGATGTTAATGGAATCTGATGTTCTATATAGAATGAACTCCATTCATGTTAAGGAAAATTATGCTTTATCAGATATGTCTAGGGGACCCTCATCTCATAATTTTATTATTTCTTAGGTTCCATGCCAAAGGGTTTCTTTATTAGTTTCCCCTTCTACATACAAGAAACATTTGGGGAATAAACAAAGTGGTGCATGTTTTATCGCTCCTCCAATTACTCTCACACCCTCAGCTTACTCTGAGGAAAGGTTGTAGGATTTTCCCATTGATAAGGTGCACTCTTCCACTAAGGTTGATACATTTGTGCCTCCTCGTGAGGCTGAACATGTAATTGCCTTTTCAAATGAAAATTTCTTTATGTGTTGAGTTCTATATTATTGGAAGATTTTGTATTTCTAACACTGTTATACCTTCTTTCAGGATGCCCCTCCTCCCTCAGTGTAATTTTAGTCTATTCTCGGTAGTCCTCCCATTAGATTGTCCTTGATTCCTATGGTTGAAGACGATATTTTAGATCCTCGATTATCCCCTTTTTCAATAGTTCGACGAGCTTCCACAAGGCGTTCTTACTCTAAGGTTTATTCATATATCCATGATTCTAAGATGGAACAACAATTAATCAAGCACGAAGAGGGATTTGGTCACTCAAGTGAGACTGTTGAAAGTCCAAGTCCAAACACTCCACAAAGTTTCAATAGTGTTACCACCGGTTGTGATCCCTTAACACAGTAGCCAAATGTAAAAGAGTAATTCTCTTAATATAGCCCATTCAATAATAAATGGATGCATAATCCGTATTAATGGAAATGAATATAGATCAATAAATGAACTCCTAAATGACAAGGAATAACTCATGCGTGTAATTTAAGAAGAAGATAATTAATACAATTGTTTGGTTTTAAATGAAACTCAAAAGAATATAACTAGAGGGAAAAAAGACCAATGACCCTAGATACACCTACAATACGTATCTCAAGCACTAAGGAATAATTAATAAATTTTCAAAGTCTCAATAAACTCTTATGTTCTTGGTAAATACTGGAATAAAAGAATTAATGGTGAACGCATAAATGCCCTGGTTTGCAATAACTCTAATTTCTAATAACTCTATCAAAGTGGTCTTTTATATCAATGATCAAGTGGTCTCTCAAATGAAATAAAGGGATACATATATAAGCTCACAATATACCCAAGGAACCTTAGGTGCATGAAATATTGTGTCATCCCACCATACACATCATGTCAAATGCATTAAATGGTTAGTTAAATATCAAGTGACAAGTCGTTGTGTCAAGTAGCGTTATAATGTGTTAATGATGAACCATATTATTGCTCACCAAACAATTACTATTTTATCCCAGACTGACTTGACATGTATTAGGTATGGTATGACACAAATCAGATCTTTAAAAAAAAGATATCTAGTTTTGATGCCAAAATTTTATGACCGAGTAAGCCCAATATTGGTAACTCAAGGTTGCTCGAATGTGCTCTCTCAGGAAAAGTTGGATGTTTTAGGTGGTGTATTAAAAATGGCTTAGACATGACTTAACTTTTCCTTTATCCCTAATCCTAGAAACCATTTCCCTCAAAGCTTCCCCAAGTGAGGTTTCTCGATAGAGCACAAAAGCTGTCTTAGATCCTGCCAAACCTGGTCCCTCACTGGTACTGAGTAACCTTGCTAATATTACAACATAACTAATAATTATAGAGTAAAATAAACATAAGTACATGTTTCTTTAGACAGATTCTTTTGTAAGTCTTCCTCAATCTTCGATTAAGCTCCACTCTGCCTTTCCCTTGACTCAGCTTTGTCAACTCCTTACAATCCTTTGTGATTTCACTAATCTTAAATGAATCAATCTATAGTTTCTCATCTATATTGTTGATGAAGATTTTTATCTCTAAGTATGAGGTTTAAATATAAGGCACCACTTCATTTCCCCCTCGTAGAGAAATTTATTGTCTAAGTAAGAAATTTTTGTGCGAAACATCATGATCTAATAATCCTAAATCTGAAACATCTTGAACCGATAGACCATTATTCAAAATACCTACAATAGAAAAACCTCGGTCCAAGATAACTTGAACCGACATACCTTATGTCAAAAGGTCTTTGGTCCATGCAACTCATGCTTTAGCAAATGGACTATGCATGTGTGAACTAAATCTTTACATATCTTTGGCATTTAATGTTGGAGTCCAATCATCTAACATTTTTGTCGCCTCTTGACATGTGGATCCATGGGGTTAACACTATTGTTCCTTATTTCTCACAATCATCATTTGCCCCAATCTTCAAAACAAAATTTTGGACGAAGAACCGCCAATAGCCTAAACATTTGCTTTCCCCATCCATTTCTTGTCTTTGTCTTCTCAATCCTAACTCTAACTACGTTAAACCCATAATCCTTTCTAAACTCATAGAGAGGTAAAGTTATGTTGTTTCTAGAAACTCACACAAAAATCCTTTCTAAACTCATTTTCACCATTAGTTTTCTAATCGTTTACACTTTTGTGCCATTTTCATCTCTTTTTATCCTCAAAACTCCTAACAAATCATCCAATCGACTCTTTAAGAAAGTCTGGTAAAACTTTCGAAAATATACTCAAAAATTGACCGCTTTCTCTCTAGCATAAGAAGGAAAAAGATGATGAAAAATACATCTCCATTAATGTTGATGACTCTCGTCAAAAGGATAAGCAAGTTGACCCTCAGGACTCAAGGAAAAAATACTGGAAGATATAACTTGTCTTATTTTTTACTTGAAAGAACTTCTAAGTATTACTCCTCAAAGTTTTTTGTTGATGATACGTAAGTAATATGTGCTTTTCTAGGTGGACGTTTTGGATATTGTTGGTGCAGTGAATAAGTCTCATCCTCCTTACCGAATTATAATGCAAATTGTGGAATCCAATCCATAAGGGACTTTTGAGAGTTAAAGCTTCAAATCACTTATAACTATTTTCTCTGTATTTCATATGTTAACTCTTATAACGTTTGTTTCTCTTTTACTGTTTATAAATCTCTCCCTGGGTGCATTAACTACTGTGACCCATGAGGTTACTCTACCCTTAGTGGAAGCTACCCCTCCTAATCTTGAGATCGGTTCTTCATCATTTGATCATGCTTCTGGCATGTCTGTCGTTCCATTTGAAACTCAATTTCATGCACCAGCTGAGGAGGAAGCGCCCTCTACTCCAAGTGCTACCGTTGAAGGTAAGTATGCAATCACTCCCTTAGCTTCCAATGTGGTTCTTCAATATCCTGAGGTATAATTTAGTTTTATGTGTTTGCTTTCTCAAAACACTAAAAATTCTCATGCTTAGTGACTTAGAAATCTCTTTGATAAAAAAATCAAATCTCACGCCTGCTTGTTGACTTAACAAAATTAGGGTAAGTTTTTTTAAATCTCAAGCCTTCTTGGTGACTTTGAAATTTCTTTGCTAATTTTTTTTTTAAAACTCAAATTCAAGAAACTCTTTGCTACAAAATTTTCAAATCTCACACCTTCTTGGTGACTTATAAATATCATTGCCTAAGATTTTTTTAAATCTCACGTTTACTTGATGACTTAAAAAGCTCTTTGTTAAGATTTTTTTTCAAATCTCACACCTATTTGGTTGCTTAACAAAATCTTTGCTAAGATTTTTTCCTTTGGCAACAAAGAAAAATTCCCTAATTGTGGCAAACTCTTATTATTTTTTCTTTGTAGCCTGCGGGGGACATATTACAACCTTTTAGGTAACTCAGGTTGTTCCTTAACAAGCCATTGTGTCCCATTAGAAGGTTGATGGTAGACCTAATGTACTAGAGCCTTCTCCTGCTGAATCATCTAGTGATTGTGATCGTAGCTCCACGACTAATGCCAACATATATGATAGTGAGTTTAGGTATAATATTCCACTTCCAAGAATTTCATAATTAGAATTCATCCAGTAGGTACTTCAACAGTTTCCATTCATTTAAGGTTCCCATTGCAAAGCGATAGAGAACCTTATTCGACATCACCCAAAGACATTCACTGTTGAATGCCTAAGGCTAAAGAGAGTTATAATGGGGTATAGACTCTAAGTTGTGGTAACCATTATGGTATATATTGTGAACACTCCAATGAAAAATATTGATAGAGCTACGATCAACCAACACTTGAGCAACACAAGAGAATTGTCTAAGGATGGGTTCAACTTTATTTCGCTCGTCAAACATTTCAATCTCCTAAAGGATGTTGGAATTAGAACTCAACACAGGTTGTATTTTAATAACATTGAGGCCCAATGTGCTGAGGATGAACGGTTGAACGAGCTTGATCCTCTTACTGGGGACCTTAGTAGTAAAGTAAGGTAGTTGAAACATATTTAGCCAAGGTTATGAGTGACTACAAAGCCGAGTTCGAACGGAGGTACCAAGTTCAAATAAGACTCCATATCATTATGAAATCACAATAAGCTTATGTTCAAGATTTTACTTTACTGCTTGAAGTCTATTTCACCTCCCCATACCAATGGTTCCTCATAGGCTATGAAAATATTTACCTTCTTGTATTTCTTGGGCGATATTCCACATTTGTAATGTAACTCCATTAAATTTGAAGAAAGAAATATTTTTGGTTTTGACATTCTCATTTATGCCATATCTTACTCATTTGCTTACTTCCAACACTTATGTTTATAACATAAATTGTGATTCATTTAGTTTATATTTACTTGGTCATAATCTCTAAACATATCTCAAAGAATCTTATGAAAAAAGTCAAAAGAAAGAGGATTTAAAAACGAAAGTACAACCAATTCTAATCATGGTAAAATTTAAACCACTTGTTAGTAACCTCAAAAAGTCTTATACTCTTTTATCTTGGAGATTCATCAGTAACCCGAACCATACGCATCTTTGATAATAAATGGTCCCTTTTAATTGGCTACGAACTTGGACAATGGGAGTCCTCTAATGCGTCTAACGGCTTCTTTTAAAACCAAATCTCCTTATTCAAATTTCCTTGGCTTAAATAAATTACCATAAGACCTGGAGAGTTGCTTCATCTAGATCTGGAAGTGTTCCCTCGCATTATCTCCATATTCATTTAACGCTTCTAGTTGAACGTGTCTGTCTTAAGGGGTCATGCAAATTTATATGGCATATCTGGTAGAAAGAACTTCTAGCTCCATAAATCGAAGAAAAGTTATATATCCAGTTGGATTCCTTTTGGTCATTTGATAAGAACATAGTATAGTGGGAATTGTTTTATCCCACGCTCTGGGAAAATCCTCTATCTTTTTGGACAAGATATTTACCAAGGTCTTATTTGTTGGATCGGCTTGATAATTCCCTTTAGGATAGGCTATCATTGAGGTGTGGTTTATGATCGAATATTTCCTGTGAGGAAGGTCACCTCCTTGTTAATAAATGAACTTCCATCATCAAGAAAAAAAATACCTTGGGAATGATAAAACAAAAAATTATGTATTCTTTAATGAATTGTGTCGCTATGCCTATCGTTTCTCTCTTCAAGGGTATTTCCTATACCCACTTTGTATTTTTTGCCACGAGTATCCAAATTTTGACCCTTGAGGGATGATCGATTGCCCCCACAAGGTCGAATGCCTACATGTAAAATGTAAAGGGAGCATCCATAGAATAAAGCTCTACCAAAGGAGAATGGTTCATATTTCCATAAAGGTTGCATGTCTTACACTGCTAAACAAAATCAACTGAATCTTTCTCCATGGTTGACCAATAATATCCCACGGTCATGAGTTGATCAAATAATTTTTCTCCCCTAATATGAGGTGGATCATTCATTGATTAAGGGCTTCCATTTATTCCTCCATTGTGATGCACCTGAAATGTTAATTGAAGTGTCATCTGCGATAGAACTTCTCCTCTTGAACGTAAAACCTTGGAACTTTTCTTATAATCTCCATAGCATTAATCTTATCCAAAGGAATAACCCCATTTTTATAAAATCAATGTAAGGTTGTTTTCAATTTGTTTGGGTTTTAACGAAATTGCACTCACTTGCCAGAAGAAAAAAGTTAACACATAACATATTGTCTCTGTATTATTGATGATTCATGCCTCATCATTGGCAAAAAATACCCCTCTCTGTAAGTTCTTCGATATATAGGGATCTTAGAGGTCTCAGAATGCTCTTTATGGTTTTTTTTCAAATTCTGCTATGCTTTCTCTAATCCGATGTACCACGCTAACCATCTTTCGATATTTGGGAAGTATAAACTTCCTGACAGAACAAAATATTGTTCTACTTCTCTGTGCTCCATATCTCCTTCTCCAAACTCAAGATGCTTTTGTATTTAACCTCTCCTGTGTGAGTCATCTTTAGTTGGCAATATTACAAGAACTATCGAAGTAGATGTTCTTAGTTGGATCACCAAAATTATTGACTCTTCATTCATAGCTACCTTTTTTTCCATGGTTTCTTATGAATTTGCATGCATGTTCATTGTTCTCGTATGCCTTTCTATTTGGCTTGATGAAACTGTTCAATCAACCTCAAGATGAGTGGCCTATAGGGTGACCAGTTGAGGTGCTTGAACACAAATTCTCAATTCACTTCTTTAACCACTAAGTTAGAATCCTCTTATATGTAGAGTGAATGGACGCCCCATCAAAAAGCCTTCAAGAATATCAAAAACAAATCCTCATATTCCGCCTCATTATTTGAACATAAGAAATACAACTTAAAACACAGAGAAATTCCCTTTTTTCATCTTAAAAGGATGACCCATTCTCATCTTTTTTCTATAGTTAATGGTCCATCGAACTACATAATACACTCTTCAATATTGGCCTCCAATAAATTGGCTTCCAAATCATCACCTCGAATGTCTTTGTTAGTTGGCTATAATATCCCAAAGGGAAAAATTGCCAGTAAATCTGCGTATGCTTGACTCTTAATTACACGATAAACCATACATTTTAGATCATACTTCGAGAAGATATGGAACCACCTAGCCTCCCTCCCAATTAAAATTATTTGTTATAATAAAAACTTAATGGGATCATATCCTTTCACAATATGAATGCTGAAAGATAGCATATAATGCCTAAGTTTTTGAGTAATAAATACCAAGGCCAAACAATGCCTCCCAACATTAGCATATCTTACCTCGGGACCATGGATGATTCAACTAATATAGTAACATGTCATTCTTACCCACTAATATCTTATGCCAACAAAGCGCCAATGGATCTTATGGTAGAAGTAAGATAAAGATTCAACGATAATCCATCTCTTAGAGGAATTATAGTTTGTTGGGAGATGATTAATTTCTTGAGCTTTATTAATCTTCTTGACGATGTCCATCCCATTTAAACTTTAAAATTTTGAGGAATAATTAATTAATGGATGAATAATCTCAACCAAAACTAGTATAAATCTTCTCAAGTAGGAAATATTTCTGACGAAGCTCATAAACCCCTTTGTATTTCTTTATTGATGCATATCAATGATAGACTTCTCTTTATCTTGGTACATCTGGACTCCCTAAAAATTCTACCATAAAAACCCAAGAATTTCACACTTGTCTTGGATTTGTAGTTTTGGGCGATAAACCATGCATTTTGTCTCATATTTAATCTTTTCAACAAATTTATGAATGTTGAAATTATCAATAACAAGATACTCCCTCTATTTCCTCAACTTCCTCGTGTGCTCCCCAACTTCCTTATCGTAAAACACCACAATGTATTCCCCATGTGATGGAAGTGGGTTGTTATTGACATTTCCCTGAGGTATTTATGGCGTACTAGATAAAATAGGTTTATTGATAATTCTTCTTAAAGTGAAGCATGAGTTGGTTGGGTGGAAAACACGTCAATTTATATGACAATACTTGGGATCAGATTGAACATTTTCTCCTGATGCATATTGGTGAGTGTTTATGGCTGCATAAACTATTCCATCATGGAGAATTATGTTATAATAATTGATGTCTTCCTCAATGGTGCAAGTCAATAGTGGAGGGGCTTCTTTATCTATCAAATTTCCTCTAATTATCTTTCATGTGTCCCTTCCCAACTTAAATGGCCCCATTCGCATAACCCACTCGTGGAACCTACCCTCTTCTAGCCCTACTTTGTAGTTTAAACATTAAGTCAATCATGATTGGATTTGGGTGGAAAACACAGAAAATGTTTCGTGCAGACTTCAAGAATTATGTAAATGTTCCTTTATGTGCTTCATTAATCAAGTGACATATATAGTTAGGATTCAAACCTTTCTGCACAAATTTGAAGTAACTTTGACTCCTTGTCCACCTATATCCTGTCAAGAGGAATATCCCTAAATTTTCCTTTATATGCCACCACATCCTCACTCGACTGATACCTCTCCCGTGAAAGTTGGGTCATAGTGAACTCGTCCTCAACTAGAAAGAACTACTAGACAAATAAAACGTGCATGTTCTCCCACATAGACACACTTTTTCGAGCTATGTGGGAGTATCACATGTAAGGTTTATTCATAATGGATTTAGATAAATCCCTTAAAAGAATATTTTTATGATTGCAATTAGAACCTAAGTGCTCCACAAACCTCCTGACGTGTTCCTTCGGGTACCCCCTTCCCTATATACTTGTCAAAAAGAGGGGGCATATAATCCTTAGGATACGGTCCATCATTAAAATTCTCGAGATAAAGAATGATAATGTTATCATAAATAGAGGTAGTATCATTAACACTTTGCGAGGAAGTTACCATCATATTTAATATCTCTTTCTCTATTTCCTTAACAGTTAAAGAGTGTAGGGTAGCTACCTCCTTCCCCTGCCCCCCGCCATAGTCATTGGCCGAATAATCAAGAGTGTAATATAGGTAGTAACAAGTGTTCCAATGATAGGTTTAATAATATATGTAATATTGGTCGCTAAAAGACTAAAGGGTCTGGTAAAAGATACTTGAATTTCACTCAAAGGAACTGCGAAAGGTTCCATGGGAGTGACGAACGAGTTGGGGTTCCCAATTGTCCCAAATTCCATCACGATTATTAGCATTTGTAAAAACTCCATAAATTTACCCATGAGATAATCCATATGCGCAGGCCCGATTATAACACTCATGGAAGCTTGCGTCATTGTGGTGGCTTTCGTAATAGTTAAAACTAGGGGAACCTCAACATGAGGAAACCCATCCTGTGGAACCTCTTGTTCCCTCTCTTCTTATCTATCTGTCTATTGGATCTTATCAAAGATAATAGAACATGTAACATTATCTTAAGCCATTTGTTGAAAGAATACATCCCCAACGGATTCACCAAATGAAAGTAAGAAATTCTCTTAATGTTTGGGTGCTTAAATATAAATTGACGCATAACCTCTAATAATGGCGATAATTTAAAAAAAAAGATGCTATTATTAATGAAGGAATAAAATCATTTGATATTCCTCAAACTCTTCAATGTAAGCTTACAAAATCTCATGTATAACTCCATAACAAGAGATAGGTATAATCTATACTGAACACTAAATGAACTCTTGAAACAACTAGTTAGACAGAGAGAAAAATAAGCACTCTAGATACACCTGAGGTTGGCAGCTCAAACGTCATCATGAAAAGATAAATGTAAAATCACAATCAATTCCTATGTTCTTCATGGAAATCTTGGCTAAAGGTATCAATGGTGAAGGATAAAAGCTCTGGTTTCTCAAAAGTCTCTATCTCTCATTCTCTGATGTGTATTGCCTATTTTTTAATCTATCCCCCATCAATGGAATAACCTGATATATTTATGTGGTCTCAGTCCCATTCCTATAGAACCTTAAATCCATTTTACAAGGTTGCAATGCCCATGCTGTCCCCCATATTAATCCTCTAGTGGGGAAAAACTGTTCAGTGTGGCCTAAAACTATCTTCTTGCATGGACGAAAATAGTACTTTAATGAAAAGATACTAATCGCTATTCCCAACACATTATATAAACTATTCCATTATGGAATTATGTGAAAAAGTAATATTCCTTTGTGTGAGATAATGCGTCTCTACGTCAGCACCCCCTCACTACTCATGAACAGTTTTGGTCGAGGGAACTAGTGGTTGATCACAACATATTTCTTCAGCTTATGCTCTCCCGGACTATTTAGTATTTTACCTAGTGTATCTAAAGAGGTTAAGTCAAGCCTTAATTTTGACTTGTTCCTTAATCCTCCAATTTATTCCCTCAAAGGTTCCCTAACTGAGGTTGTTCGATAGAGCATGAAAGCTCTCCCAAGTTCTTCCAGACCTGGTCCCTCACAAATACAAAACAACCTCATCAATATTACAATATGTCTCACTATTACAATATAACTTATGTCAAAGTGAAATACAAAGGCTCTTTGAACAACTGCCTTGGAAAGCTTCCTCTATACCTTCTTCTAACATTTGGATTGGTTTTTGTTCTTCCACCTTCCTCTACTCTTACTCTAGCTTCCTTTGTGCTTCCTCCAGCTTCCTATTCCTTCTCTTGAGTTGGCTTATGAGCCTGCTCACTTCACTCTTTACACTCCTTTTTAGTCGCATATAACAATCTTAAATCCTCCTCTAATTTCCTTTAATGAGGGGAATTATCTCGATTTACATTTAACTTGACTTTACATTAATAGGTCCCATGCTTAAAATCATCTTTTCATTTTCTTTATTAGGCTACTAACCCCATGTATTTTTACGGCCTTTCACCGACTACCATAATGCCGCAATATGCTCCTGATCAGTGGCCTTGGGCTTAAGCATAAGCCTCACATTAGGGATCCGTGGGCCCTTCTTAAATATATTGGTTACCTCGGTGTATCTTTTACTTATTACATTATTGTAACCCTTTTTCCTTTATTTCCTTATTATTCACTTGTAATAATTTTTTCTTTGTTTCCTTTTTACCATCCGATAAGGACAAATACACGAGATGAGACTAGTCCCAACACGTAATTTTCAAGTTTGACGATTTATCAAAAGTTCATTTTTATTTTAACTTTAACTCGGTATTTCATTTTTGAAAACAATATTTTTTTTATTATTCCTTGTGAAACATAACCTTTGATTTCAAATACCCGTTTTACACACTTTAATGTACTTTTCACTATTCACACATACTTGTAAACTTGTATTTTACACGTTTTTAAAAATGCGTTTGTTCACCTTTACTTTACAAAACATGAGATTTCACCACATAAAATGTAACTGTGTAACTAGAGCCCTTTTAATTTGGAGAATTTATGCATAAGTCCAACCTTCACATAAAATGACACGTTTGTACTAAAACATTACTTTTACCATTTCCAGACTTATATTTTTAAATTTGTAACTTTGCGCTTTTTCCCTTGCTTCTTATCATTTTATGTATTCATATTACATCATATTGTACTTTTGGTCTAATAACTTTACTACTTTCACTTTTAGTCTATTGTTTCATGTCCTTTAAAGGCTTACTTCACATAAATTATATCATTTCATTTGATTAACATTAATAATTTATAAAGTTTATCATTTAATTTTAAAATTTCATTTTGATACACTTTCAACATATTTAACCCATTCATCCCAACTGCATAGGTTCATGTCCATGAAAGTGAGGGTTTATGCCAACAAACCCAACAAATGGATTCCATTATTTCTTCATAAGTTCAGTTTAACATTTTATTGTGAATTAAACAATTTTAACATTATGAAAGAAATAGTTGACTTAACATTCTGAAATTTGTACTTCTTTCAAGCTTTAACTTTCATCCATTTTAACCACATATTTCCAACATTATATCATATGTAGTGATAATAACTATAAATAAACATGTGAATATATATATATATATATATATATATATATATATATATATATATAGAGAGAGAGAGAGAGAGAGAGAGAGACACACACACACACACACACACACACACACACACACATGTTTGGAATGCTTTGATTCAAACTTGAAAATAGAGTAGAACCCTTACCTCTTAAAGATAAAAACTTTGATGTAAAGGTAAAAAAGAAAATCCAATATTCTAACTTTTTCAAATTAAGTTCTTCTGGAAATTCTCTTTCACGCCCAAAATAACACCTCTATAACACTTGAAAACTCTTGATAATGGATGGATAATTTTGTGGATAGTATTGTTGTATTATAGAGAGAATAAGTAAGCTCTTGCTGAGTGAAAATGGTGGATATAATGAGCATTTTCATATTAGAAAAAATAAAGATTTTAATTCTGCATAAATAGAAGAAAATTGGGTAGGTATCCCCATATAATCCATTCCCTTACACATTTTAAGTGGCTCCTGCCTATTAAAGGTTTCTTTCCCATGACTTAAAGGGTCTAAAGTATGCTAAAAAGTGGTCAAACATAGGTAGAGGCCGATCTAAAAATACCCTCCACTTATACACACTTGATAGTCTACAATTGTAGGCATTCTACAGGTGCCGAATCGATTTGGTCTAAATTCGGATCGATTCACTTCTATCTGTTCAATTTTTTTTATCTTTGAGATTATCTTAACCCAAGTTTACAACCGTAAAAAATTTGTGTAACGTGAATTTTTTGGAATTTTAAATTTTTGTTATTTTACAAAATCGGATGTTACATTTACTTTATGGAAAAATAGCATGAGGGACATCCTTTTTCAAGGGGACCATGCAAGGGCATTGAAAGAAAAGGATGGACATCCAAAAAATGATGGAAGATGATTAGGAGGATGTTGAGTGAAGGTGCTTAAGAATGATACGACTTAATATCGATAATAATATCATCAATAACGTTACTGATAAGGATACACCACCAAAATTATGAGAAAAGTAAAAAACAACTTTATATAGCTAAGAGTTTTAAAAAAATCAATCTAAAGCGAGAGGTTTACCGTTTGAAGATGGAGGAGGGAAGGGGCCTTATGAATTTCAAGAGTATTTTTCATGGGATTGTGGATCAACTCAAAAAGGTTTATGTAAAGCTTGAGAAGGAATATCGGACCTTTTTGCTTCTTATCTCACTTCTGGATTCATACAAGACATAATAGCCACCATTTTGTATGGAAAAAATAGAGTGAAATTGGATGAGGTGGAGTCGACCCAATTGTCCCATAAAAAGAGGAAATCTCCCGAGGAGAAGAGTTCAGGCTAAGCTATATTCATTAAAGGTCAAAATCAAGGAAGGAAGACCCAATGGGGATATAATGGAAGTTTAGATCTAAATCAAGAAGTGATGAAAAAGGTCAATTATGTTACAAGTGAAAGTAGTGGAGTCATATAAAATGTTATTTTCTTTTGAATAAGTATGGACGTGACTCCGATGGTGAATCAATAACATACGTAGGGGGAAAAGACATTGTAGATTCTCTCATTATCACTAAATATAACTCTTTATTTCAAAAGAATAGATATTTGATTAGGAATCTTCGAATGATATTTTCTCGAAGATAGAATATTTTGAAACATTCGAAGAAAATCACAAAGGTTCCTTGTATTTTCCCAATGGCGATAAATGTGTCGTAGATGGTGTAAGAACTAGGAAGCTTAAAATGTTTGATGGTGTTGAGCCCACTTTTGGTACTATGATATATGTCTCGAAGTTGATAATGAATCTAATTTCTATTAGCTAATTAGCTTCCAAGGGATGTCGAATTTCGGTTGCATGTGGATTTATGAAAGTCACGCGATGTTTTATTGTCCTAGCAAAGGGATATGAGTACCCCTTGAAACAGACTTCGAGGTTAATGGGGAAGCGATGTTCACAAGTTATCAAGTGCTCGAGGCATGTCTCATTTGTGAATAAAATGGAGATACAAGTTCCACATTTCCTGACAGCATACAGTGATGGGAGAAAATTTCCTACTAGTTTAAGAGAAGGCTCGGTATCCCCTTCCAGGTTCAAAGGGTAATTTATTTAACTCAAGGTAGCTACACACATACATTGTCCATTGATGAATCAAGGGATGTTAGGACGGCATTTTTTATTTAGGGTATGTGTCACTAGTATAAGGAAGGGCGGTGGGAACATATATACGTGCATAAATAAGGCCTTAGCCTTGTCACTAGAAATTATTGAAGTCATAGGCAACTTGACAATATGGTGAAGCTGATGATCTTGGTAGTATAAAAAATCCTCGGTTTTAGTGTGGTGGTGGGCTCGCAATGGTGGAGTTACCCATTTTTCCGTTGGCAAGAGTTTGGCAGGCTAAAATATTTTTCAAGGTGAAGAGTGTTGGAAAAAACTACCAACCTTTCATCCAAGCTCTCTACCAATTATCTTTCCCCCTCTATCCCTCACCGGTTCCCTCCTGCTCCGTAATTTCTCCTCCCAAGAAATGTTGTATCTAGGACATTAATTAAGCAAAAGAAATTACCCAAAACATCAACAAAGAAAAGTGATAAAGACAACAACAACGATTGAAAAGTGTTTGGGAGGATTCAAAAAGTTTGTATCTTTTTAGTGAGGAGTTTAATTGTTAAGAATGTTGAGTGTTTATCAACATCACTTTTATTCTCATTATTAAATTAAAATCTCCCCCCCCCCTTGGACGTAGCCTATAGTCGGTGAACCCCGTTAAAAATTGTGTCTTTATTGTCTGTACTTGTCATTTTTTCATTTATATTTATTTCTATTTGATTGATTATGGTGCCGGTAATTTGGCACAACATCATTTCTTCACATGAATAACAAATCATATTTTTTTCGATATTTTAATGCCAACGTTGAAGAAAATATACCAGAAATAACAAAAAAAGATAAAATAAACAAAAATGAGAAGGGAAACTCCTCCCCAACATATTTTGAGTAAAACTTCCATTAAACGTATGTTGTGAAAAAGATAACATACTCCAATTCGATACATGAACACTGCAAAGTATGGGAAATAGATAACAAAATGGATTATTTTTATTCTTTCTCTATAAATAAAGAATATTTCAAACTTACCCAAAGTTATTTGTGTTCATAAATATCATATGAATGGATTAACTATAACTAGAGTACACACAAAAGAATACTTACAGTAATGCAAAGCTTGAGAACAAAAAAGTCTGAATCTCGCTATCGTATTCTTTTTTTTTTGGCATAGGCAAGGCTAGAGCCAATTACAAGGACACAAACTTAATTAAATCTTATGATGGGCGGGTAGACCAACCCACATCAAGGAATGGGTGAGTGTGTTTACACACCCAGTGAGCAATGTAGTACTTAAGGAGAACGTCCCAACTAGAAGTGATATTGAGAATGTCTTGGATGATATAATCAATTTTCTGAGAGATGGGACATTTCCCCAAGCAATAGTTAATAAGACAAAGGTTGTCACTTTCAAAAGATATTTTGGATATCCCTGAGGACCTAGCAGCTAACGACGTCTCACGTAAGGACTGACCCTATGCAACTAAAGCTGATAGTGCCCACATTATTTTATAGAAGCCCATATGGATTGGACAACTAGACCTCGAAGGATCCCACTAATCGAGGCCTTACTATTAACATCACTAAACGCAACATGAGTATTAAGTTTTAGGAAATCAAATGGGGGGACCCACCAAATTTCAACAACTTTAAAAGTTGTATTATGAAGGGATGTAGTACCTTTTTTTAACCCACTGAGGAAGAACTCCATATCTAGATGTATCTGGCCAACTGTCACAAAAATAGTATAAGAGGAGTGGTTGAAAATAAAGTGTTTCTCCTTGGAAATAGTTATAAAAAGAGTAAGTTTCTCTATAGCCCTATCCACAGATTGTGAGAAATCAACCACCCTAGATAGCCACTTCAAAGTTAATACACAGTTGACTTCCTCCCATTCTTGACCAGTGCCACAATCAATCCAGATCTCTCTAGTCTTTTGGCATCTGAGAAAAATGTGTTCCAAGTCCTCCCCTTCATTAGAGTAGATATCACATATGTAAGAGGCCTTACATTTCCTTATGTAGAGGTTAGCATTGCATGCAAGAGCGTCATTAGCTAATTTCCATAAGAAGTGTTTAAGCATAGGAGGGATTTTCAGAAGCCAGATGGACTTCCAAATAATTGAGTTGGGATAGGGATAGACTAAATATGTTCTCTGTCCTCTATATTAAAGGGAGTTGAAGGCCTTCCTCTTTCCATGTTTTATTATGGGGGTAAATTAGTTCAACAACATTAGAGGCCCATGGACCAGCTGGTTGGGGAGATTAGGGCTTGAAGGCTTCTCTGGAAGGGATCCAAGGGTCCTTTTGGATGTCGATAATTTCTCCATTACCCAGCTGCCATCTTATGCCCAGCTTGAGCACTTTTTTACTGTGAATAATACTACTTTAGATCCAAGAAGTTCTCGACCTCTTCTTAGCATTCAAAAATGATTCATTTTGGATGTAAAAGGCTTTCAAAATTCTAGCCCATAAGTCATTGGAGGTTTTAGGGATCTTCTAACTTTGTTTATCTAATAAATCTTTATTGAACATTTGGATATCTCTAAAACCTAGTCCTCTAAGATTTTTTGGAGGGGTAAGTTTCGTCCACTTAGTCGAGTGGATTTCACTCTTGTCATCAGATCCCCCGCACTAGAAGTTGCTAATCATGGAATTGATTTTGTTGTAGAGATTTATGGTAAGTACACAAGACATAACATAAGTATTTATGGATTGGACCACTAATTTTACCAGGATCTCATATCCACCAGGGGAGAGAAGGAGTTGTTTGAAGCTTCTAAGCTTTTGTACCACTCTGTCCAGGATGTTGGAGAAACTAAGATTTTTATACCTTCCCCAAGAGGTTGGGAAACATTAGTATTTTGAATTAGGATACATGGGTGTAATCCCAAGGGAATTACAAAGGTGATTAACTAAGAGGGAGTCTGTATTGAGGGAAAAGAAAGAGCTAGACTTCCGCAAGTTGACACTTTTACCTGAGGTAATACCTCAGCTTTGAATGATTAAATTTAGTGTAGAGCATTCATTGTGACTGTCCTGCAAGAATAGGATAAAACCATCTGCGAAAAAGCGGTAGGAGAGTAAACCCACGATTTGTAATAATTCTTGAGAGATAACCGTTCAGATTGGCTCTCGCGATCATACGAGATAGAACATCTTGGCCAAATATGAAAAGGTAGGGAGAGAGTGGATCGCCTTGGCGAAGGCCGTATTTAGGTACGATTTCACATTTATTACTTCCATTGATAATAATGGAGAACTTCAAAGTAGACACATATTTCATGATAAGATGGATTGACTTTTGATAAAATCCCATCTTCAGCATAAGATTCATGATGAAATCCCACTTTACTCTGCCATATGACTTGTTGATATCTAGCTTAGGTCCATCTCCCTTTTATTTCAATTTTCCAAAGTCTAAGATAATGGAAAGCTTCATGGTCATGTATGATTCTATCTTGGATTAATCTATTAAGGACAAAGGCATCCTTGTATAGAGTTATAATGTTTATAGCAAGGGTTTGAGAAGGTTATCTAGGGTATTAAAAATGATTTTGTATAGGAATTTGAAAAAGCTTATAGGGAAAAAATGGTTGCCTTCGGTTACATGGACTTTAGGAATGAAGATCATGTTTGTGTTATGAATCTCTTTTAGTATGAAACTCCCATTAAAGAAGCCTCTAACCTCCTTGAACACATCCTCACCTACCACATGCTAATACTTTTGTTATAAGAGTCTAGGGAATCCATCCGGACCAGGATATTTAAGGGCTCCAAGTTGTTCACCCACCTTGAGAATATCATAATTAGACACATGTTTACAAAGGTTCATATTCTTATTATTAGAGACTGTTTGCTCAACAACATCGAGAAATCCATCCATATATCTATTACCCTTTGCTTTTAGTATTCGTTGAAAGTGATCTTTTATCATATACATCAGCTCCTCTTCCCCATTCCTCCAGCTGCCATCTTATTTCTCAAGTATGGTGATAAGATTTTTGCTCCTCCTTCGGGGCATAATGGTGTGAAAAAAATTAATGTTTTGATCACTGAATTTGAGCCAATTAATTCTTGGTTGCTGCTGCCAATAGATCATCTCTTTGATCAAGAGGATGTTAATTTACTCAATTAGAGCTTCTTCCGCTTTCATATTGTCACTAGAAGGGTGGCGTTATTGCATCAATGCGAGTTTTTTGTTGAGATCTTTTAATTTGGTTTGCGTATTGTCAAAGTTGCACTTTTTCATCCCCTTAGTCACACCTTTGAGTTTTGAAGAAACCTTAAACATACAAGAGACCCAAATGTCCCTTCCCATTCATGTTTGATAGTCTCTTCACTTTGATGAGCTCCCACCCATATAGATTTAAATTTGAACTTGGGTACTGGGATACTAATGGTGTGATTTAACTTAAGAATCCATAGGCAATGGTTGTATCCTTTGATAGTTTTATGAGTCATAAAGGCATTGGGAAAGGTATAGCACCTCTGTGTATTGACTAAAGCCCTATCAAGTCTCTCATTCGCATTCTCTTTATCGTGACTCTTGTTGGACCAAGTTAATTTAGGCCCTTTGAACTCCATCTCTTGAAGATTACCTTTACATAAAATCTCATGGAACTCATCAGTTTTCCGTCTCGGGTCATCAGTCCCCCTCATTCTTTCTCCCAGACAGGCGCAATGGTGTGAAGGTCCCCCATAACTAGCCACGGGGACCATGAGTCAGCCGGAAAATCCAATAATATCCCACGGTCATGAGTTGATCATACAATTTTTCTCCCCTAATATGAGGTGGATCATTCATTGATTAAGGGCTTCCATTTATTCCTCCATTGTGATGCACCTGAAAAGTTAATTGAAGTGTCATCTGCGATAGAACTTCTCCTCTTGAACGTAAAACCTTGGAACTTTCCTTTTAATCTCCATAGCATTAATCTTATCCAAAGGAATAACCCCATTTTTTATAATATCAATGTAAGGTTGTTTTCAATTTGTTTGGGTTTTAAAGAAATTGCACTCACTTGCCAGAAGAAAAAGTTAACACATAACATATTGTCTTTGTAATATTGATGATTCATGCCTCATCATTGGCAAAAAATATCCCTCTCTGTAAGTTCTTCGATATATAGGGATCTTAGAGGTCTCAGAATGCTCTTTATGGTTTTTTTTAAAATTCTGCTATGCTTTCTCTAATCCGATGCACCTCGCCAACCATCCTTCGATATTTGGAAAGTATAAACTTCCTGACAAAACAAAATATTGTTCTAATTCTCTGTGCTCCATATCTCCTTCTCCAAACTCAAGATGCTTTTGTATTTTACCTCTCCAGTATGAGTCATCTTTAGTTGGAAATATTACAAGCACTATCGAAGTAGATGTTCTTAGTTGGATCACCAAAATTCTTGACTCGTCATTCATAGCTACCTTTTTTTCCATGGTTTCTTATGAATTTGCATGCATGTTCATTATTCTCGTATGCCTATCTATTTGGATTGATGAAACTGTTCAATTAACCTCCAGATGAGTGGCCTATAGGGTGACCAGTTGAGGTGCTTTAACACAAATTCTCAATTCACTTGTTTAACCACTAAGTTATAATCCCCTTATATGCAAAGCCTTCAAGAATCTCAAAAAAAAATCCTCATATTCCGCCTCATTATTTGAACATAAGAAATAAAACTTAAAGCACAGAGAAATTCCCTTTTTTTGTCTTAAAAGGATAACCCATTCTCCTCTTTTTTCTATAGTTAATGGTCCATTGAACTACATAATACACTCTTCAATATTGGCCTCCAATAAATTGGCTTCCAAATCATCACCTCGAATGTCTTTGTTTGTTGGCTAAAATATCCCAAAGGCAAAAATTTCTAGTAAATCTGCGTATGCTTGACTCTTAATTACACGACAAACCATACATTTTAGATCATACTTCGAGAAGATAAGGAACCACCTAGCCTCCCTCCCAATTAAAATTATTTATTATAATAAAAACTTAATGGGATCATATCCTTTCACAATATGAATGCTGAAAGATAGCATATAATGCTTAAGTTTTTGAGTAATGAATACCAAGGCCAAACAATGCCTCCCAACATTAGCATATCTTACCTCGGGACCATGGATGATTCTACTAATATAGTAACATGTCGTTCTTACCCATTAATATCTTTTGCCAACAAAGCGCCAATGGATCTTATGGTAGAAGTAAGATAAAGATGCAACGATACTCCATCTCTTAGAGGAATTATAGTTTGTTAGGAGATGATTAATTTCTTGAGCTTTATTAATCTTCTTGACGAGGTCCATCCCATTTAAACTTCAAAATTTTGAGGAATAATTAATCAATGGATGAATAATCTCAACCAAAACTAGTATAAATCTTCTCAAGTAGGAAATATTTCCGAGGAATCTCATAAACCCGTTGTATTTCTTTATTAATGCATATCAATGATAAACTTCTCTTTATCTTGGTCCATCGGGACTCCCTAAAAATTCTACCATAAAAACCCAAGAATTTCACACTTGTCTTGGATTTGTAGTTTTGGGCGATAAACCATGCATTTTGTCTCATATTTAATCTTTTCAACAAATTTATGAATGTTGAAATTATCAATAACAAGATACTCCCTCTATTTCCTCAACTTCCTCGCGTGCTCCCCAACTTCCTTATCGTAAAACACCACAATGTATTCCCCATGAGATGGAAGTGAGTTGTTATTGACATTTCCCTGAGGTATTTATGGCGTACTAGATAACATAAGCTTGTTGATAATTCTTCTTAAAGTGAAGAATGAGTTAGTTGGGTGACAAACACGTCAATTTATATGACAATACTTGGGATCAGATTGAACATTTTCTCCTGATGCATATTGGTGAGTGTTTATGGCTGCATAAACTATCCCATCATGGAGAATTATGTTATAATAATTGATGTCTTCCTCAATGGTGCAAGTCAATAGTGGAGGGGCTTCTTTCTCTATCAAATTTCCTCTAATTATCTTTCATGTGTCCCTTCCCAACTTAAATGGCCACATTCGCATAACCCACTCGTGGAACCTACCCTCTTATAGACCTACTTTGTAGTTTAAACATTAAGTCAATCATGATTGGATTTGGGTGGAAACCCAGAAAATGTTTCGTGCAGACTTCAAGAATTATGTAAATGTTCCTTTATGTGCTTCATTTATCAAGTGACATATATAGTTAGGATGCAAACCTTTCTGCACAAATTTGAAGTAACTTTGACTCCTTGTCCACCTATATCATGTCAAGAGGAATATAACTAAATCTTACTATATATGCCACCACATCCTCACTCGACTGATACCTCTCCCGTGAAAGCTGGGTCATAGTGAACTCGTCCTCAACTAGAAAGAACTACTAGACAAATAATACGTGCATGTTCTCCCATATAGACATACTTTTTTTAGCTAAGTGGGAGTATCACATGTAAGGTTTATCCATAATGGATTTAGATAAATCCCTTAAAAGAATCTTTTTATGATTGCAATTAGAAGCTGAATGCTCCACAAACCTCCTGACGTGTTCCTTCGGGTACCCCCTTCCCTATATACTTGTCAAAAAGAGGGGGCATATAATCCTTAGGATATGGTCCATCATTAAAATTCAGAAGATAAAGAATGATAATGTTATCATAAATAGAGGAAGTATCATTAACACTTTGCAAAGAAGCTACCATCATATTTAATATCTCTTTCTCTATTTCCTTAACAGTTAAAGAGTGCAGGGTAGCTACCTCCTTCTCCCGCCCCCCGCCATAGTCATTAGCCAAATAATCTGGAGTGTAATATAGGTAGTAACAAGTGTTCCAATGATAGGTTTAATAATATAAGCAAGATTGGTCACTAAAAGACTAAAGGGTCTGGTAAAAGATACATGAATTTCACTCAAAGGAACCGCGAAAGGTTCCATGGGAGTGACGAACGAGTTGGGGTTCCCAATTGCCCCAAATTCCATCACGATTATTAGCATTTGTAAAAAATCCATAAATTTACCCATGAGATAATCCATGTGCGCAGGCCCCATCACAACGCTCATGGAAGCTTGCGTCATTGTGGTGGCTTTTGTAATAGTTAAAACTGGTGGAACCTCCACATGAGGAAACCCATCCTGTGGAACTTCTTGTTCCCTCTCTTCTTATCCATCTGTCTGTTGGATCTTGTCAAAGATAATAGAATATGTAACATTATCCTGAGCCATTTGTTAAAAGAATACATCCCCAACGGATTCACCAAATTAAAGAGATCAATTCTCTTAATGTTTGGGTGCTTAAATATAAATTGACGCATAACATCTAATAATGGCGATAATTTAACAAACAAGATGCTATTATTAATGAAGGAATAAAATCATTTTATATTCCTCAAACTCTTCAATGTAAGCTTACAAAATCTCATGTATAACTCCATAACAAGAGATAGGTATAATCTATTCTGAACACTAAATGAACTCTTGAAACAACTAGTTAGACAGAGAGAGAAATAAGCACTCAAGATATACCTCAGGAAGGCAGCTGAAACATCAGCATGAAGAGATAAATGTAAAATCACAATCAATGCCTATGTTCTTCATGGAAATCTTGGCTAAAGGTATCAATGGTGAAGGATAAAAGCTCTGGTTTCTCAAAAGTCTCTATCTCTCATTCTCTGATGTGTATTGCCTATTTTTTAATCTATCCCCCATCAATGGAATAACCTGATATATTTATGTGGTCTCAGTCCCATTCCTATAGAACCTTAAATCCATTTTAAAAGGTTACAATGCCCATGCTGGTCCCCCATATTAATCCTCTAGTGGGGAAAAACTGTTCAGTGTGGCCTAAAACTATCTCCTTGGATGGACGGAAATAGTACTTTAATGAAAAGATACTAATCGCTCTTCCTAACACATTATATAAACTATTCCATTCTGCAATTATGTGAAAAAGTAATATTCCTTTGTGTGAGATAATGCTTCTCTACGTCAGCACCCCCTCACTACTCATGAACAGTTTTGGTCGAGGGAACTAGTGGTTGTTCACAACATATTTCTTCAGCTTATGCTCTCCCGGACTATTTAGTATTTTACCTAGTGTATCTAAATAGGTTAAGTCAAGCCTTAATTTTGACTTGCTCCTTAATCCTCCAATGTATTCCCTCAAAGGTTCCCTAACTGAGATAGTTCGATAGAGCATGAAAGCTCTCCCAAGTTCTTCCAGACCTGGTCCCTCACAAATACAAAACAACCTCATCAATATTACAATATGTCTCACTATTACAATATAACTTATGTCAAAATGAAATACAAAAGCTCTTTGAACAACTACCTTGGAAGGCTTCCTCTATACCTTCTTCTAACATTTGGATTGGTTTTTGTTCTTCCACCTTCCTCTACTCTTACTCTAGCTTCCTTTGTGCTTCCTCTAGCTTCCTATTCCTTCTCTTAAGTTGGCTTATGAGCCTGCTCACTTCACTCTTTACACTCCTTTTTAGTCTCACATAACAATCTTAAATCCTCCTCTAGTTTTCTTTAATGAGGGGAATTATCTCTATTTACACTTAACTTGACTTTACATTAATGGGTGCCATGCTCAAAACATCTTTTCATTTTCTTTATTAGGCTACTAACCCCATGTATGTTTACGGCCTTTCACCGACTACCATAATGCTGCAATATGCTCCTGATCAGTGGCCTTGGGCTTAAGCATAAGCCTCACACTAGGGATCCGCGGGCCCTTCTTAAATATATTGGTTACCTCGGTGTATCTTTTACTTATTACATTATTGTAACCCTTTTTCCTTTATTTTCACTTGTAATAATTTTTTCTTTGTCTCCTTTTTACCATCCGATAAGGACAAATACCCGAGATGAGACTAGTCCCAACACGTAATTTTCAAGTTTGACGATTTATCAAAAGTTCATTTTTATTTTAACTTTAACTCGGTATTTCATTTATGAAAACAATATTTTTTTTATTATTCCATGTGAAACATAACCTTTGATTTCAAATACCCGTTTTACACACTTTAATGTACTTTTCACTATTCACACATACTTGTAAACTTGCATTTTACACGTTTTTAAAAATGTGTCTATTCACCTTTACTTTACAAAACATGATTTTTCACCACATAAAATATAACTGTGTAACTAGAGCCCTTTTAATTTGGAGAATTTATACATAAGTCCAACTTTCACATAAAATGACACGTTTGTACTGAAACATTACTTTTACCATTTCCAGACTTATATTTTAAATTTGTAACTTTGCACTTTTTACCTTGCTTCTTATCATTTTATGTATTCCTATTACATCATATTGTACTTTTGGTCTAAACACTTTACTACTTTCACTTTTAGTCTATAGTTTCATGTCCTTTGAAGGCTTACTTCACATAAATTGTATCATTTCATTTGATTAACATTATGAGTTTATAATGTTTATCATTTAATTTTAAAATTTCATTTTGATACACTTTCAACATATTTAACCCATTCATCCCAACTGCATAGGTTCATGTCCACGAAAGTGAGGGTTTATGCCAACAAACCCAACAAATGGATTCCATTATTTCTTCATAAGTTCAGTTTAACATTTTATTGTGAATTAAACAATTTTAACATTATGAAAGAAATAGTTGACTTAACAATATGAAATTTGTACTTCTTTCAAGCTTTAACTTTCATCCATTTTAACCACATATTTCCAACATTATATCATATGTAGTGATAATAACTATAAATAAACATGTGAATTATATATATATATATATATATATATATATATATATATAGACACACACACACACACACACACATGTTTGGAATGCTTTGATTCAAACTTGAAAATAGAGTAGAACCCTTACCTCTTAAAGATAAAAACTTTGATGTGAAGGTAAAAAAGAAAATCCAATATTCTAACTTTTTGAAATTAAGTTCTTCTGGAAATTCTCTTTCACGCCCAAAATAACACCTCTATAACACTTGAAAACTCTTGATAATGGATGGATAATTTTGTGGATAGTATTGTTGTATTAGAGAGAGAATAAGTAAGATCTCGCTGAGTGAAAATGGTGGATATAATGAGCATTTTTATATTAGAAAAAATAAAGATTTTAATTCTTTACAAATTGAAGAAAATTGGGTAGGTATCCCCCTATAATCCATTCGCTTACACATTTTAAGTGTCTCCTGCTTATTAAAGGTTTCTTTCCCATGACTTAAAGGGTCTAAAGTAAGAAAAAAAGTGGTCAAACATAGGTAGAGGCCGATCTAAAAATACCCTCCACTTATACACACTTGACAGTCTACAATTGTAGGCATTCTACAGGTGCCGAATCGATTTGGTCTAAATTCGAATCGATTCACTTCTATCAGTTCAATTTTTTTTATCTTTGAGACTATCTTAACCCAAGTTTACAACCGTAAAAAATTTGTGTAACGTGAATTTTTTGGAATTTTTAAATTTTTGTTATTTTACAAAATCGGATGTTACATTTACTTTATGGAAAATAGCATGAGGGACATCCTTTTTCAAGGGGACCATGCAAGGGCATTGAAAGAAAAGGATGGCCAAAAAATGATGGAAGATGATTGGGAGGATGTTGAGTGAAGGTGCTTAAGAATGATACGACTTAATATCGATAATAATATCAACAATAACGTTACTGATAAGGATGCACCACCAAAATTATGAGAAAAGTAAAAAAAAAAACTTTATATAGCTAAGAGTTTTAAAAAAATCAATCTAAAGCGAGAGGTTTACCGTTTGAAGATGGAGGAGGGAAGGGACCTTATGAATTTCAAGAGTATTTTTCATGGGATTGTGGATCAACTCAAAAAGGTTTATGTAAAGCTTGAGAATGAATATCGGACCTTGTTGCTTCTTATCTCACTTCTGGACTCATACAAGACATAATAGCCACCATTTTGTATGGAAAAAATAGAGTGAAATTGGACGAGGTTGAGTCGACCCAATTGTCCCATAAAAAGAGGAAATCTCCCGGGGAGAAGAGTTCAGGCTAAGCTATATTTATTAAAGGTCAAAATCAAGGAAGGAAGACCGAATGGGGATATAGTGGCAGTTTAGATCTAAATCAAGAAGTGATAAAAAAGGTCAATTATGTTACAAGTGAAAGGAGTGGAGTCATATAAAATGTTATTTTCTTTTGAATAAGGATGGACGTGACTCCGATGGTGAATCAATAACATACGTGGGGGGAAAAGACTTTGTACATTCTCTCATTATCACTAAATATAACTCTTTATTTCAAAAGAATAGATATTTGATTAGGAATCTTCGAATGATATTTTCTCGAAGATAGAATATTTTGAAACATTCGAAGAAAATTACAAAGGTTCCTTGTATTTTCCCAATGCAGATAAATGTGTCGTAGATGGTGTAAGAACTGGGAAGCTTAAAATGTTTGATGGTGTTGAGCGCACGTTTAGTACTATGACATATGTCTCAAAGTTGATAATGAATCTAATTTCTATTAGCTAATTAGCTTCCAAGGGATGCCGAATTTCGATTGCATGTGGAGTTATGAAAGTCACACGATGTTGTATTGTCATATCAAAGGGATATGAGTACCCCTTGAAACAGACTTCGAGGTTAATGGGGAAGCGATGTTCACAATTTATCAAGTGCTCCAGGCATGTCTCATTTGTGAATAAAATGGAGATACAAGTTCCACGTTTCCTGACAGCATACAGTGATGGGAGAAAATTTCCTATTAGTTTAAGAGATGGTTGGTGTCCCCTTCCAGGTTCAAAGGGTATTTTTTTTAACTCAAGGTAGATACACACATACATTGTCCATTGATGAATCAAGGTATGTTAGGACGGTATTTTTTATTTAGGGTATGTGTCACTAGTATAAGGAAGGAAAGTGGGAACATATATACGTGCATAAATAAGTCCTTAGCCTTGTCACTAAAAATTATTGAAGTCATAGGCAACTTGACAATATGGTGAAGCTGATGATCTTGGTAGTATAAAAAATCCTCGGTTTTAGTGTGGTGGTGGGCTCGCAATGGTGGAGTTACCCATTTTTCCGTTGGCAAGAGTTTGGCGGGGTAAACAACTACAAACCTTTCATCCAAGCTCTCTACAAATTATCTTTCCCCCACTATCCCTCACCGGTTCCCTCCTGCTCCGTAATTTCTCCTCCCAAGAAATGCTATATCTAGGACATTAATTCAGCAAAAGAAATTACCCAAAACATCAACAAAGAAAAGTGAGAAAGACAACAACAACGATTGAAAAGTGTTTGGGAGGATTCAAAAAGTGTGTATCTTTTTAGTTTGGAGTTTAATTGTTAAGAATGTTGAGTGTTTATCAACATCACTTTTATTCTCATTATTAAACTAAAATCTCCCCCCCTCCCCTTGGACGTAGCCTGTAGTCGGTGAACCCCGTTAAATATCGTGTCTTTATTGTGTGTGCTTGTCATTTTTTTCATTTATATTTATTCCTATTTGATTGATTATGGTGCCGATAATTTGGCACAACATCATTTCTTCACATGAATAACAAATCATATTTTTTTTATATTTTAATGCCAACGTTGAAGAAAATATACTAGAAACAACAAAAAAAAAAGATAAAATAAACAAAAATGAGAAGGGAAACTCCTCCCCAACATATTTTGAGTAAAACTTCCATTAAACGTATGTTGTGAAAAAGATAACATACTCCAATTCGATACATGAACACTGCAAAGTATGGGAAATAGATAACAAAATGGATTATTTTTATTCTTTCTCTATAAATAAAGAATATTTCAAACTTACACAAAGTTATTTGTGTTCATAAATATCATATGAATGGATTAACTATAACTATAGTACACACAAAAGAATACTTAAAGTATTGCAAAGCTTGAGAACAAAAAAGTCTGAATCTCGCTATCGTATTCTTTTTTTTTGGCATAGGCAAGGCTAGAGACAATTACAAGGACACAAACTTAATTAAATCTTATGATGGGCGGGTAGACCAACCCACATCAAAGAATGCGTGAGAGTGTTTACACACCCAGTGAGCAACGTAGTTACAGACTCTGGGGAACCACTTAAGGAGAACGTCCCAACTAGAAGTGATGTTGAGAATGTCTTGGATGATATAATCAATTTTCTGAAAGATGGGACATTTCCCCAAGAAATAGTTAATAAGATAAAGTTTTTCACTTTCAAAAGATATTTTGGATTGTTGCGCTAAAGCAAGACTATCTCTAGCGACCAAGACGATAAAACTCACTCGGGAATTTTATCAAACACTTGGTGTGCGAAAAACACCCAAGACCTTGTTCCCAAAATGAACTAGTGTGCAAACTCCCAATCGAATCAACCAAACATCAATGAAGAGACAATAAGAACATACAAGCAATCATCAAAGAAAAACAACAACGATATACCGTGGTTCACCCAAATTTGGGCTACATCCACCAAGGAGGATTTCTTCTTTCTATTGATAAATGGAGGAACCCAAAGGTTATACACACACACAATTTATCTCTCTTAGAAAGTCACTCACAACCTCACAAGAACTCACCCCTCAAATGGGAGCTCTATCACTCTTTAGCTTTGATAACTCACAAAATAGCTCTCAAACTTGTCCTCTCTCAAAACCTAGAAATAACACTTGTATTTATAGATTTGAGCCAAAATGGCAAATTTGTAAATAAACCAAAACTGAAAAATAGGAGAGCCAAAATCAACAAACTCCACCTTGGCGATCCTGACGATCCAACCAATCTCTAGAATGCTGAAATTGAACCCGCTTGAAGACTGTCCCACCATCTACCAAGCTAATGCGATTCCCCCAGGCGATCCTCACGATCCAACCGAACTCGGAATGCAAACATCAAATCCGCTCTAAGATCATCCCGACATTTAACAAGCCAATACGCTCCACCCGACGCTAAGCCACCTCAAACTTCAACCATGAAGTGAGATACCGCAAGTCTTCACTCCAAGACTCCAAACGACTCCACCCGCCGAGGAACCAAGTTCTAAACTAAGAACTCCCCTGAATCCTTCCCATGTAACCATACGGTGAAGCTCGCTCCTCATGTAACCCAGTGAGTACACCCCCACACAATACATATAGCATACACCTTCTTTACACGAAACATTCAAACACATCAACACCATCTTCCACCTTGAGAAATACCCACGGATGAGAGGGAAAATTCCTCACCTCTCATACCCTCCAAATCTCACCCTCGAAAGATATACCAAGCCTTTGTCACGAAAAACTCCCGTTTGCCAATGCTCGCAAACAATAACTCATCGGCCTTCCTTGAACTAGCTACACACACCTCGAATCCATCACAGTCCTACACCTCCTCGATTCGAATCGGCCAATGCATGTGTGCAACTAAACCGGGTCAACATCACCCGTTGGCCCTGGAGGGGGACTTCGATCCATCCCCTCCACTAGTAGGTATTCTCCCATCACTACCGTCTACTCTTGGAAAGCTAGCACCCAATGTCTCCGCTTTGTTCACAAACGAGACATGCCTCGAATGTTTGATCACTTGTGCACACCGCTTCCCAATCTTCCTCGAAGTTTGATTTAGACGATACAACCCCTCTCTCTCCTCTCCCCTCGCTAGGACCATACAATCGCGTGTGACTTTCAAGACTCTACCCGCCACCGACACCCGGAAACCCTTGGAATCCAAACGGCTAATGGATATCAAATTCTTTCGCAACTTTGGGACATAGGCCACACCACCCAAAGTGCGTTCCACCCCATCGAACATCTTGAGTTTCACCGTCCCGACACCCTCAATGAAAACCTTCTCTCCGTTAGCCAAAGACATGGAACCTTTTCCATTTTCTGTGAAAGTCTCAAAATATTACCTCTTGGAGCAAACGTGATCCGACGATCCCGAATCTAATATCCAATCATCTTGGGAAAGAGAGTTAACCTTGGATATTGTGAGAAGTTCTCCAAGTTCATCTTCATAATTCGCACTCGCTATCGTTGCCCTCTCGGAATCAACCTTGCCCTTAACCTTGTCGTTCCACAAAGGACATTCTCGGATCATATGACCCCATTCCCGGCACTTGTAGTATTTCGGCCCTTTACCACCAACACCTCTCAATCTAGACCTACTACCGTCATTAAATCCCCGGTTGAAGTTCCTCCCGCCATTTTCCCCACCTCCGTCTCTCGCCATAAGGCCTTCATTATGGGAATACCCGTCACCTCCACCTTCCTTCTTTCTCATCGTGACATGAGATTGAATATCTTGCACAACCTCGTTGCACCGGAGCGTAGACTTCCCAAACATGAGCGTAGTCACAAAATGCTCGTATGAATCGGGTAATGATGCAAGCAACAACAATGCTCGATCCTCCTCAATGAATTGAACGTCTATCCGATTCAAGTCATTTATCAAGGCATTAAAAACGTTGATATGCTTCATCATATCCTCACCCTCCTTCATCTCAAGCTTGAAGAGTTTCTTCTTGAGGAACAATTTATTTGACAACGACTTTCCCAGATAAATCTCTTCAAGATTATCCCACATGCCTTTAGCCGTGGTCTCCGCTATCACGTTATTCAACACATCATCTGTGATAAGCATCTCAATACACGAAGCCGCTCTTTGATCAATGTCAATCCACTCGGCATCGGTCATGCCTACCGGTCGTCCCTCTACCCCCAACAATGCTAATTGCAACCTCTGTTGGACAAGAACGCCTCGCATTCGTCTTTGCCATAACCCGAAATTGATCTTCTCATCAAAAGCCTTCATGTCCGTCTTCATTGAGCCACTTGATCCATAACTCGGATCCCATCTCTTAGAGCCTCTGCTCGTAGAGGTTGATTCTCGAATACTCTCCACATTTTCTGTCATTTGGAACAAAAGCAAAAGCTATGCCAAAATTGCCAAAATTGATTCAACCTCGAACCAAAAAAATACCGGGCAAACAATGCAACCAAAGCTCTGATACCACTTGTTGCGCTAAAGCAAGACTATCTCTAGCGACCAAGATGATAAAACTCACTCGGGAATTTTATCAAACACTTGGTGTGCGGAAAACACCCAAGACCTTGTTCCCAAAATGAACTAGTGTGCAAACTCCCAATCGAATCAACCAAACATCAATGAAGAGACAATAAGAACATACAAGCAATCATCAAAGCAAAACAACAACGATATACCGTGGTTCACCCAAATTTGGGCTACATCCACCAAGGAGGATTTCTTCTTTCTATTGATAAATGGAGGAACCCAAAGGTTATACACACACACAATTTATCTCTCTTAGAAAGTCACTCACAACCTCACAAGAACTCACCCCTCAAATGGGAGCTCTATCACTCTTTAGCTTTGATAACTCACAAAATAGCTCTCAAACTTGTCCTCTCTCAAAACCTAGAAATAACACTTGTATTTATAGATTTGAGCCAAAATGGCAAATTTGTAAATAAACCAAAACTGAAAAATAGGAGAGCCAAAATCAACATGGATATCCTTGAGGACCTAGCAGCTAACGACGTCTCACGTAAGGACTGACCCTATGCAACTAAAGCTGATAGTGCCCACATTATTTTATAGAAGCCCATATGGATTGGACAACTAGACCTCGAAGGATCCCACTAATCGAGGCCTTACTATTAACATCACTAAACGCAACATGAGTATTAAATTTTAAGAAATCAAATGGGGGGACCCACCAAATTTCAACAACTTTAAAAGTTGTATTATGAAGGGATGTAGTACCTTTTTTTAACCCACTGAGGAAGAACTCCATATCTAGATGTATCTGGCCAACTGTCACAAAAATAGTATAAGAAGAGTGGTTGAAAATAAAAGTGTTTATCCTTGGAAATAGTCATAAAAAGAGTAAGTTTCTCTATAGACCTATTCACAGATTGTGAGCAATCAACCACCCTAGATAGCCACTTCAAAGTTAATACACAGTTGACTTCCTCCCATTCTTGACCAGTGCCACAATCAATCCAGATCCCTCTAGTCTTTTGGCATCTGAGAAAAATGTGCTCCAAGTCCTCCCCTTCATTAGAGTAGATATCACAGATGTAAGAGGCCTTACATTTCCTCATGTAGAGGTTAGCATTGCATGCAAGAGCATAGTTAGCTAATTTCCATAAGAAGTGTTTAAGCTTAGGAGGGATTTTCAGAAGCTAGATGGCCTTCCAAAGGGTTGGGTTGGGATGAAAGGAAGAGAACATGGCTTTAACACTTAACGTCTCATGATGGGATTTAGCATATTCAATATAAGCTGATTTAACCGAGAACTCCCCATGCTTATTGAAATGACAAATGAGTTTATCCCTAGTTTCACAAAAGGGGATAGGGATAGAGTAAATATGTTATATGTCCTCTATATTAAAGGGGCTTGAAGGCCGTCCTCTTTCCATGTTTTATTATGGGGGTAAATTAGTTCAACAACATTAGAGGCCCATGGACCAGCTGGTTGGGGAGATTAGGGATTGAAGTCTTCTCTGGAAGGGATCCAAGGGTCCTTTTGGATGTCGATAATTTCTCCATTACCCAGCTGCCATCTTATGCCCTGCTTAAGCACTTTTTTATTGTGAATAATACTACTTTAGATCCAATAAGTTCTCGACCTCTTCTTAGCATTCAAAAATGATTCATTTTGGAAGTAAAAGGCTTTCAAAATTCTAGCCCATAAGTCATTGGGGATTTTAAGGATCTTCTAACTTTGTTTATCTAATAAATCTTTATTGAACATTTGGATATCTCTAAAACCTAGTCCTCAAAGATTTTTTTGGAGGGGTAAGTTTCGTCCACTTAGTCGAGTGGATTTCACTCTTGTCATCAGATCCCCCGCACTAGAAGTTGCTAATCATGGAATTGATTTTGTTGTAGAGATTTACGGTAAGTACACAAGACATAACATAAGTATTTATGGATTGGACCACTAATTTTACCAGGATCTCCTATCCACCAGGGGAGAGAAGGAGTTGTTTCAAGCTTCTAAGCTTTTGTACCACTCTGTCCAGGATGTTGGAGAAACTAAGATTTTTATACCTTCCCCAAGAGGTTGGGAAACATTAGTATTTTGAATTAGGATACATGGGTGTGATCCCAAGGGAATTACAAAGGTGCTCAACTAAGAGGGAGTCTATATTGAGGGAGAAGAAAGAGATAGACTTCCGCAAGTTGACACTTTTACCTGAGGTAATACCTCAGCTTTGAATGATTAAATTTAGTGTAGAGCATTCATTGTGACTGTCCTGCAAGAATAGGATAAAATCATTTGCGAAAAAGAGGTAGGAGAGTAAACCCACGCTTTGTAATAATTCTTGAGAGATAACCGTTCAGATTGGCTCTCGCGATCATACGTGATAGAACATCTTGGACAAATAGGAAAAGGTACGGTGAGAGTGGATCGCCTTGGCGATGGCCTTATTCAGGTACGATTTCACATTTATTACTTCCATTGATAATAATGGAGAACTTCAAAGTAGACACATATTGCATGATAAGATGGATTCACTTTTGATAAAATCCCATCTTCAGCATAAGATTCATGATGAAATACCACTTTACTCTACCATATGACTTGTTGAGATCTAGCTTAGGTCCATCTCCCTTTTCTTTCAATTTTCCAAAGTCTAAGATAGTGGAAAGCTTCATGGTCATGTATGATTCTATCTTGGATTAATATATTAAGGACAAAGGCATCCTTGTATAGAGTTATAATGTTTCCAGCAAGGGTTTGAGAAGGTTATCTAGGGTATTAAAAATGATTTTGTATAGGAATTTGCAGAAGCTTATAAGGCAAAAATGGTTGCCTTCGGTTACATGGACTTTAGGAATGAGGATGATGTTTGTGTTATGAATCTCTTTTAGTATGAAACTCCCATTAAAGAAGCCTCTAACCTCCTTGAACACATCCTCACCTACCACATGCCAATACTTTTGTTATAAGAGTCTAGAGAATCCATCTGAACCAGGAGATTTAAGGGCTCCAAGTTGTTCACCCACCTTGAGAATCTCACAATTAGACACATGTTTGCAAAGGTTCATATTCTTATTATTAGAGACTGTTTGCTCAACAACATAGAGAAATCCATCCATATATCAATTACCCTTTCCTTTTAGTATTCGTTGAAAGTGATCTTTTATCATATACATCAGCTCCTCTTCCCCATTCCTCCAGCTGCCATCCTATTTCTCAAGTATGGTGATAAGATTCTTGCTCCTCCTTCGGGGCATAATTGTGTGAAAAAAATTAGTGTTTTGATCACTGAATTTGAGCCAATTAATTCTTGGTTGCTGCTACCAATAGATCATCTCTTTTATCAAGAGAATGTCAATTTACTCAACTAGAGCTTCTTCCGCTTTCATATTGTCACTAGAAGGGTGGCGTTATTGCATCAATGCGAATTTTTTGTTGAGATCTTTTAATTTGGTTTGCGTATTGCCAAAGTTGCACTTTTTCATCCCCTTAGTCACACCTTTGAGTTTTGAAGAAACCTTAAACATATAAGAGACCCAAATGTCCCTTCCCATTCATGTTTGATGGTCTCTTCACTTTGATGAGCTCCCACCCATATAGCTTTAAATTTGAACTTGGGTATTGGGATACTAATGGTGTGATTTAACTTAAGAATCAATAGGAAATGGTTGGATCCTTTGATAGTTTTATGAGTCATAAAGGCATTGGGAAAGGTATGGCACCTCTATGTATTGACTAAAGCCCTATCAAGTCTCTCATTGGCATTCTCTTTATCGTGACTCTTGTTGGACCAAGTTAATTTAGTCCCTTTGAACTTCATCTCTTGAAGATTACCTTTACATAAAATCTCATGGAACTCTTCAGTTTTTCGTCTCGGGTCATCAGTCCTCCTCATTCCTTCTCCCAGACAGGCGCAATGGTGTTAAGGTCCCCCATAACTAGCCATGGGGACCATGAGTGAGCCGACAAATCCAATAATTTATTCAATACATTCTTTATAATATTCTCATCCATATCGGCGTGAGGCAAGGTGGTAAGACATTTTATTTCAGAATCTCTATCCAAGTTCTCATCACTAATATAATGTTGCGAAGATGATGTAATCGATAATTGAATGTTGTCATTTCACCAGGGGACCATCCCTCCATCCTTACCCCTAGGATCAACATAGGGACAATGGTTAAAACTAGTGCCTTTCCTAATCCATTCCACTTTTTTGGCTATTTTTTTTCTCCATCACGAAAATAATGGAGGGGCAATAGGATTTGATAAGATCCTTCAGTATACAAATTGTCTAGGGTCGCCCTACTCCTAAATAATTCCAAGTGATCACTAACATTGATCGTGTGGTGATCGACTGTAAACTGGGCGTCCGTGTAATACGCTAGTCGTTGTTATCGGCTTCCAACCTCAATACAAAAAAAACTAAACTTGTAACTACACTCTTAAGGAGTATAGTGGTGAGTCTGGGTATCGAATCCACAAGGAATTAGGACGTGTAAGCGTGACGACAAAGGTAAGGTAGTTTAATCCTAAATTTGATATTAAAAGAAAACAAAAGAAAAAGATGATTGATGGGTTGATTTTTTCTAGGGGTGTAAGCGGTACGGTTTGGTCGGTAAATAGTAGATACCAATACCAAAACCAAACTCTAGATGGTAAAACCAAACCGTACCAGTTTACCACCCGATACACCAAAATTAATACCAAAACCAAACCGGCTAGTATTTCGGTAATTTTGGTAATTTCAGTTTTTTTCTGATTTCGATAAATTTTGGTTTTTTCTGGTTTCTTCTGGTTTTTTCTAGTTTTGGTAAATTCTATTTTTTTTTTTTTGGTTTATGGTTTCATTTTTTTTTGTTTCGGTAAACAACACTAAAAGTCCCAAAAAACAAAAAACAAAACCAACCAACTTTTTCAAATATTAAAACCAAAACCAAAACCAACTTTTTTCTGTATTTGGTAAATTCGGTACGGTACAGTAATTTCAGTACGATTTTTTTGGTTTCGGTAAATTCGGTACGGTATGGTAATTTCGGTACGGTTTTTTCTAGTTTCAGTAAATTCGGTACGGTAATTTCGGTAAATTGGTTTTTAATTATTAAAACCAAAACCAACCAACTTTTTTACGGTAATTTCGGTTTCGGTAAGACTGGTTTCTGGTATTTTAATATATGAAACCAAAAACTTTTTTTTCGGACCAAAACGGTACGGTACGGTAAAAATCCGTACCGCTTCCACCCCTATTTTTTTCCAATTTGTGATGAAAAAAAATTAAACTACGTGCACAAAACACCAAGAATTGTATGAATATGAGAGAACATAGGTTGGAGTACAATCCCTCAAACCTTAGTAAATTACCGTATAGAATACTAGAATTGCAAATTGAAATTTTGACTAAATCCAGTCTTTATAGATCCTAAGCATTACATATATGAGGGAACTAGCCCGCATCATATGAAATCAAAGGCAAATACAAAGCGGTGAATGGACAATTACACTTGCATAGTGTTCTTAAACATCCCAAGTACCTAGGGTAAGAGAGATTAAAAGTTCGACTATGTTTGTATAATTTCCATACACGATTCGGTCAATATTTAATTCACCCTCTATTTTCTACATGGGTAATTTACCTCGGAATGAGTTCATGTACCCCCAACCCTTGAAAATTTAGCTAGACATGGTTTTATTAGAAAACAAATTCATAACAATGCATGTAGTTATGGATCTAAGAAACTTTGTAAAAACAAAAATTACAAAACAAGTGATAATTGAATTGAAAATAGAATTGAGATAAAATAAGAGAAAGGGAAATTGATACTTGTAATCAACAATAGGGAAAAGAGATGAAATTGAATCCAGAATTCTCCTTATTCCTCAAACTTACAAATTAGGGCTTTTCTAAGAATATGAAAGTTCTCTAAAAAAATTATCTAAAATCTGACTATCTCTCTCTAGAATTCGAGTCCTCTTGGAATGATGTAGGGCTTGGCCTTTTATAGCACCAACTAGCATGAATTTGACAGCTACCATCATTGGCTGCGCAAGATTATCCAAGATATGCACCTCTTGAGCTTCATAATTAATTCCAGGATTTTTAACAGTCGAAACCGGTCCGGATAGCTACCGGATCGGTTCGTTTTTCAGCAACCGAATAGGTTCGTTTTTATTTCTGCCGGATCTGTCCGGATAAAATCGGATCGGTTCTGCTATCATCGGTTTGGCATCAATCTGGGATCTACTAGAAATGTGACATTTCGGATCGGTCCGAGATAAACCGGATCGATCCGATTTTCTTCAAGTTTGACTTTTTCTTTCCATCTTCGACTAGTCATAACTTTTGATCATGAGCTCCGATTTGATTGTCATTTCTTCCAATGCTCTTGTAAGTCAAGGATCTTTAACTTTCCTTAAGGCTTCGAGTCTGAACTTCGGGCGTAAATTTTACACTTTTGCCCTTTGGCTTGTCTTCCTTTCTTTTCTTCCTTTCTTCCAGTTTCTTTCTTTCTTTTCTTGCACTAAATTCCTGTAAAATCCATAAGAAGTACACAAAACTCAGGGTACTTGTTATAAATAGTCAATGCCAATGATATGGGAAAAAAATGATTCAATTACATTGTTCGAGATATCAAAATCACTAACTTAAGGGCCTAAATTCAGAAGAATTTATGCTTGGTCAAATCCCCCTAACTTAGAACTTTGCACATCCCGGACAATGTAAATGAAGCCACCCAAAGTTTTATTCTTGATAATTCCTTTATTATTCCACTTTCGCAGGCATGCGATTGCATTGAGCATATGCAACAAGCCTTTAAACCCCTAGGTTACCCTTGTAGGATGAGTTTTGTCTCGTGAGGGTTTGCAGTGAATACACCCACAAAATTCTTTATCGACTCAATTAAATATCAAAATACTTAAAAATTGGACAATTTAAACTTTTCAAAAAATAATCACCGCAAATTCAGATTCAAATTTCTCAAACCATAGTGTGTGTGAGCAAAGCCAGAAATTAAACATCAAATTTCCACCGATTGAGCATTACGTTACTTTTCGAAAATTCATTTTGATTCAAAATCTTACAGATGCACTTACAAATGAATCATTCGGATTGTGGCTATTTTCTCTCAGTATGCATGATATAAAGAGTAAATATAATGGACACAACTTCACCAATACAAAATTAAAAAGAAGGAAATATATGGTGAGAATATCTCATCATTCGAATACAGTTATTAGGAAACGGGAAACATCATCTCTTAATCACACCATTTTAATCTCTTTTATTATCTTTTCATATCTTTGCTCTCCATGCAGTAATTAATTTTTTCATTCGGACTTGGTTAGGACTTTATCGGGTTAAAAAGTGTAAAGGATAAAAATGGGAATGGATGGAATGTTCGGAATTGAAAAACGTCCTTATGACGTCCATTAGTGCTTTTTAGGGCATTTGCTCATTTTTCTCTTTCTTTTTCTATTTTCATTTTTTTTGTTGCTCTTTTTTTTTATTACACACTTTGGACTTACTTGATGAATTTCCAATTTTTCACAATTCCAGGCTATTTGGGTTTTTCGAGTTATCGAACGAAAGGGAATATTTTATGAGGCTCAAAGTGGGTTGCAAAGGAATAATTTATTTCACAACTTTATTATGGCTAATAGTTTTAGGTAACAAATGAGGGCCTACTTCATTGTCCAAATTGCTAATCACATTACCATGCATCTCGAGATTAATTCAGTTTAGAGATATATTTAGCACGAATTTCGAGACAACATTTCACACATTTCCCATAACCGATCAATACAAAGGATTGAGATCATCAACGACTTATTAAAACGCTGAAAAGAACTTTGAGCTAATCATAAACTCGGATTGATTTTAAAAACTCATTAAAAATAGAAAGGCTCGAAATCTCACCGGGTGTTATTAATCTCCACACTTATTCGTTAAGTCGTCAATTTTCTTTCAATTTCCATCTTCGGTCAATTTTGGCTTAGTGCAATTTGATTGTTAACAATTTGAGACTTTAAATAGAATAAAGGTGATATTTTTGAAAAATTTAAATTCTAACTTTTATTTATTTTGAAGAAAAATACTTTTGGCTTTTTTTAATTTTTTTTATGCGAAGTTTTATGAATACGCACTTATTATCCCCCCTAACTTAGTCTTTTGCATTGTCCACAATCAAAAGGACGATACAGCTAAAGAAGACAAAATAAGTAGTGCGATAAATAAAACAAGTAAGTAGCATAAGAAAACTGTGTAGTACAACACAACTGTGTAAGCAAAAGAAAAAAATAGGACAACACAAAGAACACAACATAACCAAAGAAACGGGGCTGCCTACGGGGCGGGTGGGGGGTGGGAAGGTCCTGGGGAAGCAGGGTCATATGGATCATAGAAATAGGAAGGAAGGGGGGCCTCGAGACCCGACTGGAGACGATAGAGATCAGCCTGCATACGCAGTACCAAACTCATTTCCCGTTGGTAGGAGGATATAAACCCGTCAAACGTGTCTCAAGCGAAATAACGCGCTCGGTCAAACCCGTACCAACCAGAACATAATCCGGATCACCAGTTTCATCATACTCCTCCTCCTCACCTTCTTCCATCTCGACATCTTCAGCAGGAACATACTCCTCCTCAGCAGCAGCCTCATCACCCGAGGTATCACTGTCATCTCGATGCGCACGGATCAGATGGATTTGCTTGTCACTTCGGGTGCGAGATTCTTGCCCAAGTGGCTTGGGTAAGTTGATCAGATTTTGCGACGGAAAAATGCCGACATCCTTAAGAAATGAATTAATGATACGGACATAAGGAAGAGCATCCCTACCCTTTTTGTCCAGTGCCACACAAATGATATCATTGTAAAACGTGCGGGCCAAATTGATAGCCGTGGCATGGTCAAACAGGTGATACACCAAAGTATCTTGATGCGAACGCATAGACGAATCATTTGAAGTTTGCAAGAGATTGGCACAAACTATATGAAAAGTGATACGTGCCTTGTCGGGTAACCGACCAATAGGATAAGTCTCGGTATTCCAAACTGAACCAGGTGCAATGCGAGACATGCAAACAACTTTAGACTCGAGATTTCGGGCCAGAATTTCAAGAGAGAACGGTATTGGTGTGGAGTCAACAAAATCTTGA
Organism: Sambucus nigra; assembly: GCA_949130495.1. NCBI lineage: Eukaryota > Viridiplantae > Streptophyta > Magnoliopsida > Dipsacales > Adoxaceae > Sambucus > Sambucus nigra. The sequence goes on along the minus strand of OX422224.1, from coordinate 109,070,958 downwards.
GATTCGAAATCGGCGGTACGGGGGTTGGATGGTTGGTAGGGAGGAAGAATGGGGGGAAATAAGGGGGGGTGAATTTTTGGGTGAGTGAAGGGATTGAGGAATGAAATGGGATGGGGATTGATGAGGTTGCAACCTCGGGGAAAAATAACCTGCAGACGACCGGATCGATTCGGGTTTAAACCGGACCGGTCCGATTTCTTTTTTATTTTAATTCATTTGTATACCGGATCGATTCCTTTATTATAGGGTCGGACCGATCTGGTCTACAAAAACATCAGCTCTTTCCCTGCTTTGTCATTATTACCACTTTCTACTTGATTTCTTAAACCCAACACTCCCTCGAATTCAATTGGACCTCAAAACTCTCATCAAAACCTGAAACACACCCGAGACGTGTATTGGATTCCCTTATCCGGTCATGATACACATATATGACTTTCTAACATCCTAACATCCTATGACGACTATACACAACATTCACCCCATACGCGTCGGGGGTGCGACGACCTCACCTTACTTGCTCAGTCAATCCCCATAAATGGGGTTCGACAACTAGATTGTGTCAGCTTCCATTACAATCGCTTCCAAATACGGCTTGAGACATTGCCCATTAACCTTGATCCTCTAGTTCAACAGCTCTATGGGGGAATACTTCCTTCACAATGAATGGTCCCGACCATCGTAACCGTAATTTCAGAGAAACAAGTGTAACCTCGAGTTGTAGAGAAGTAATTTTTGGCCCGAATGAAACTCCTTACGTCGGATGATTCGGTCGTGAGCTCGTTTCATTCGGTCGTTTGACATTTGAGCACTTTCATATGCATCATTGCGTATTTCTTCTAACTCATTCAACTGAAGTTTACCTGTTTCACCGGCTTTATCCATATTAAAATTCACCCTTTTGATATCCCAATACGCTTTGTGTTCAATTTCAATAGGAAGATGACAAGGTTTGCCATATACAGAACGAAATGGGGACATCCCAAGGGAACTTTTGTATGCAGTTCGATAAGCCCAGAGCGCATCATTCAATCGGATAGACCAATCTTTCCTGTTAGGTTCGACTGTCTTTTCCAAGATATGCTTGATTTCTCGATTAGCTAACTCGGCTTGGCCATTCGATTGAGGGTGATAAGTCGTTCCAACTTTATGGACGACCCCATAATTTCGCATTAGCTTTTCCATTGGCTTATAGCAAAAATGAGTTCCATTATCACTAATGATAGCCTTAGGAACTCCGAATAGAGAAAGTATGTATTCTTGAATGAACTTAATCACCACCTTGTTATCATTCGTCCTTATAGCTATGGCCTCTACCTACTTGGAGACGTAGTCTACTGCGACGAGGATGTATAGAAAACCAAAAGAGGGGGGAAAAGTCCCCATGAAGTCAATACCCCAACAATCAAACAACTCTAAGACAAGTATGGGGGTTAATGGCATCATGTCACGGCGAGTAATAGCTCCCATTCTTTGGCATCTATCACATGATTTGCAAAAAGTATTCACATCCCTGAAGATTGTGGGCCAATAGAGACCGCTTTGCAGGGATTTTTCACTAGTTTTATTTTTTGAGAAATGACCTCCACATGCTTCCGTATGATAAAATCGAATTACCCCTTGAATTTCTTCATCAGGTACACATCTTCGGATGATTTGATCAGTGCAATACTTAAACAAATATGGATCATCATAAAAGAACATGCGTGACCAGGTAATGAACTTCCTTCTCTCTTGCGGAGTCCAAATGGAGGGAACGACTCCAGTGACAAGGTAATTTACTATATCCGCAAACCAAGGAAGAGAAGAAGTAGCAAATAGATTTTCATCCGAAAAATACTCGTCTATGGGGATGGGATCAAGAGGTACGTCGAACGAGAGGCGTGAAAAATAGTCAGCAATGATGTTTTCTACTCCTTTCTTATCTTGAATCGAGAGATTAAACTCTTATAGGAGCAGGATCCACCTGATTAGGCACGGTTTGGCATCTTTCTTGGTCAGAAGATATTTGAGGGTCGAGTGATCAGTGAAGCAAATGATGGGCGACCCAACAACATAGGAGTGGAATTTATTGAGAGCAAAAATAACAGTTAGTAATTCTTTCTCCGTGGTGGAGTAGTTAAGCTGGGGGCCAAATAATGTCCTACTAGCATAGTAAATAAGATGAGCTTTCTTGTCTTTTCTTCGTCCGAGAACATCCCCAATCGCGTAATCACTTGCATCACACATAAGCTCAAAATGAAGTGACCAATCGGGAGCTTGCATGATAGGAGCAGAAATTAGCATGCTTTTGAGTTTATCAAAAGCTTCTTGGCATGCGTTATTCCACTCAAACGTAGTGTCCTTCATGAGAAGATTAGTCAAAGGTCTAGCGATGGCGCTAAAGTCTTTGATAAATCTCCGGTAAAATCTAGCATGGCCTAAAAAGGACCTCGCATCTTTAAGTGATTTTGGCGGGGGTAACTCAGCTATTACTTCTATTTTTGCTCGATCGACCTCAATTCCCCAAGATGAGACTATGTGGCCCAGAACTACGCCCTCAGTGACAATAAAATGACATTTTTCCCAATTGAGGACGAAGTCCTTTTCCACACACCGGAATAAAACTCTTTCAAGATTAGTTAAACATTGTTCGAAAGATGGACCGAAAATGCTGAAATCGTCCATGAACACTTCCAATACTTTTTCTATCATGTCGCTAAAAAGACTCTACATGCACCTTTGAAAGGTTGCTGGCGCATTACATAACCCAAAAGGCATACGTTTGTAGGCAAACATACCAAATGGACATGTAAAAGTCGTCTTTTCTTGATCAAGTACATCTACTTCAATCTGATTATATCCAGAATACCCATCTAGGAATCAATAGTAAGGATGGCCCGCTACTTGTTCAATCACTTGGTCGATAAATGGCAAGGGAAAATGGTCTTTTTTTGTTCCGGCATTGAGCTTTCGATAATCAATGCAAACACGCCACCCAGTGGTGGTGCATTGAGGTATTAATTCTCCCTTAGCATTTTCAACCACGGTCATACCCTACTTCTTTGGAACGACCTGAATTGGGCTCATCCATATACTATCGGAAATGGGATAGATGATCCCAGCATCTAGCAATTTGATGATTTCCACTCGAACTAAATCTTTCATGGTTGGTTCAGTCGCCTTTTCATATCTCGCGAGGGCTTCACCTCCTCCTCGAGGTGGATTATATGGGTACAAATCAAGGGACTTATACCTTCCAAATCTGCTATAGTCCAACCAAATGCACTCCTATGCTTCCTCAACACATTTAATAACATACCCTCTTGCTCTTTTTTTAAACTGGAAGAAACAACAATAGTAAATGTATCATCTTCTCCCAGAAAAACATATTTTACATGAGAGGGTAGTTTCTTTAACTCAAGACTAGGAAATTTCTCTTCATAGGGGATCATGAGTGACTCCCTCGGGGGTAATTCCTCAAATCTACAAATACAGTCAACATCTCTCAACTTCTGAAAACTCATTTCTTCTTGCAACCAAGCTCCCAACTCTTCCACTTCACGCTCAAACTCAGTATAAGAATTCTTATTCTCAACACCTTGCACTAAACAAACCTCCAGTGCATCTTCACCTATTATCTTTTCGATGTGCTCATCCACCACCTCTTCAATAAGGTCAACCTCATGAATTTCCTCCTCATCACCCATTTGGTTAGCAACGTTAAAAATATTGGTCTCGAGAGTCATGTTTCCAAAAGTGAGTTGCATTTGTCCATTACGTGTATTGATCAAAGCATTAGCAGTAGCTAAAAATGGACGGCCCAAAATTATGGGAACATGATTTCTCGAATGTGGGGAGGGCTCTGTGTCCCAAATGACAAAATCAACAGGGAAGTAGAATGTGTCCACTTGAACTATCACGTCCTCCACAACACCACGAGGCACTTTTACTGTTCAATCTGCTAACTGTATAGTGATTCGGGTCGATTTAAGATCACCTAAATCAAGTTGCTTATAGATAGAGTATGGAAGCATGTTCACACTCGCACCAAAATCAAGCAAATCTTTTTTGACTCTCCTTTCTCCTATAACACATAAAATTGTAGGTGCACCAGGATCCTTGAACTTTGGTGGAAGATCATTAAGAAGGACCGAGCTCACATTTTGTGCCAAAAAGATATTCTTCTTCACCTTAAGCCGTCATTTGATAGTCAAAAGATCTTTGATGACTTTGGCATATGATGGAATTTGTTGGATAGCATCCAGATATGGCAAGTTCAACTTCACTTGCTTCAGAACATCTAACACTTCAGTACGCGAAGCCCCCTTTTTGGGTGGTGGCAAGCATTGAGGAAATGGAGCAGCAGTAGGCAGTTTTACTACCAGTTCAGGTTCAACTCCTTCATCCTTATCTTCCATGTGCAATGGGGTCTCCTCGGGTTCTGAAGCTTCTTTAGCCTTAGATTCCTTAGGAGATGGTTGTGCTAGATCAATTACGTGACCACTACGTAGAGTAGTGACAGCTTGATATTGTTCTGGTAAATCCAATGAAGTAGAGCTAGCTGTAGTTTGCTCTTGAAGAAGGGGCCTTTGGCCTTGAGCTGGGAATTTACCCTTCTCCTGAGTATTCAATGTAGATTGTAACCTAGAGATGCTAGTGTGAATTTTTGTGAACATTCGATCATACTTAACATTGCTCTCCTTCAGCGATTGGATGAATTGATTTAGATTATCCTCAAGAGATCTCCTAGGTGGAGTGACATAAGTCCTAGGAGGTGGTACCTACATAGGATTTGGCATTGGAGGAGACATTTGTTGAAATTGAGGAGGGGGTGGTGGAAAAGCCACATGTGGGTTGGTAGCCATCCCACCTTGTGGTTATCCATAGTTAAACCAGGATGATTCCTCCAAGATTGATTGTATGTATTCCCTTACGACACATTAAAATTACCACGAAATCCTCCTATCGCTTCCACCTTCTCAGTGTACATTGCCTTGTATGCAGGGATGGTAGGACATCCTTTGGTAGAATGACTAGCAATACAAATAGGACACACATTCTTCTTTCCTGCTTGTACGAGTCCACCTACTTCTATTAATCGAACTTCAAGTATGTCTCTGAAATTATTTTCCAATCGGTCAAATTTACGATCTAACAAAGTGTCCTTGTCCAAGTGATAAATGTCGAAAGCCGCAGATGAGTTGGACACTTGTCGATTTCTATTTTGACTATTGGGATCAGAAACATCCCATGCTTGTGTAGTCTCTGCTACATATTTTAAATGAGCCTCAGCATCGCTCGAATCTAACTCCCAAAAAGGTCTTTCGCACATTGTCTGAACAAGTTGTTTAGATGCTAAGGTAAGACCTTGATGGAAAAATGAAATAAGATGGTGTTTTTCGAATCCATGATGGGGGCAAGCACTAACTAACTCCTAAAACCTTTCCCAACACTTATCAAAAGCTTCGTTTTCATTTTGTCGAAATGCTTGTATTTGAGCTTTTATAGAATTGGTTTTGTGTTGTGGGAAGAACTTGGATAGGAACTAAGTTTGCATATATCTCCAAGATAAAACAGAATTCGGAGGTAGTGACCATAACCAAGTCTTAGCTTTATCCTTTAAAATAAAAGGGAAAACCTTTAACCGGATAACATCTTGTGGGAAAGTTTGGTCACCGAAAGTCTCACATGCTTCCTCAAACTCTCTAATATGGAGATATGGTTTTTCAAAATCCATCCCATGAAATATAGGCAGAATTTGGATCATCCCATTCCGAAAGTGGAACTGACTGGCATTATACGGGAGTAAAATGCAACCAAGGGAAACAGTACGCTCCGAAAATAAAAGATTTTTCATGGGAAGATATGGTATTTCTTCCTCTCTAGCACCAACACCAACACTACCGTGCACAGACATATTGCTACCAAAAGATTCAGAACTTTCACTCGGTGTTTGACTCAAAGTGTGACTTGTGATTGAATTATTCGGCGAAAGATCTGGAACCCAAAAGTGTGGAGAATCGGTGGTGTGAGAATTTTCAGAACTAGCTTCAGCAATAGGATTTTCGTGGACTTCGGTGAGAGGTGGATTTTGCATGTAATTGTACAAGAGATGAGATGAAAACTGATTTTTTTTTTAGGGAAAACACTTTAGGATTAAAATCACTTTCCTAAGAATTTCCAATTGACGATCCCCGACAACGGCGCTATTTTGATCGAGTGTAAATCAAGCGTCCGTGTAATACGCTAGTCGTTGTTATCGGCTTCCAACCTCAATACAAAAAAAACTAAACTTGTAACTACACTCTTAAGAAGTATAGTGGTGAGTCTGGGTATCGAATCCACAGGGAGTTAGGACGTGTGAGCGTGATGACAAAGGTAAGGTAGTTTAATCCTAAATTTGATATTAAAAGAAAACAAAAGAAAAAGATTAATAATAAAGATAAGAAAAGAAAAGATGATTGATGGGTTGATTTTTTCCAATTTTTGATGAAAAAAAATTAAACTATGTGCACAAAACACCAAGAATTGTATGAATATGAGAGAACATAGGTTGGAGTACAATCCCTCAAACCTTAGTAAATTACCGTATAGAATACTAGAATTGCAAATTGAAATTTTGACTAAATCCAGTCTTTATAGATCCTAAGCATTACATATATGAGTGAACTAGCCCGCATCATATGAAATCAAAGTTAAATACAAAGCGGTGAATGGACAATTATACTTGCATAGTGTTCTTAAACATCCCAAGTACCTAGGGCAAGAGAGATTAAAAGATCGGCTATGTTCGTATAATTTCCATACACGATTCCGTTAATATTTAATTTACCCTCTATTTTCTACATGGGTAATTTACCTCGGAATGAGTTCATGTACCCCAAACCTTGAAAATTTAGCTAGACATGGTTTTATTAGAAAACAAATTCAGAACAATCCATGTAGTTATGGATCTAAGAAACTTTGTAAAGACAAAAATTACAAAATAAGTGATAATTGAATTGAAAATAGAATTGAGATAAAATAAGAGAAAGGGAAATTGATACTTGTAATCAGCAATAGGTAAACGAGATGAAATTGAATTCAAAATTCTCCTTATTCCTCAAACTTACAAATTATGGCTTTTATAAGAATATGAAAGTTGTCTAAAAAAATTCTCTAAAATCTGACTATCTCTCTCTAGAATTCGACTCCCCTTGGAATGATGTAGGGCTTGGCCTTTTATAGAACCAACTAGCATGAATTTGACAGCTACCATCGTTGGCTGCGCAAGATTCTCCAAGATATGAACCTCTTGAGCTTCATAATTAATGCCAGGAATTTTAACAGCCGGACCGGTCCGGATAGCTACCGGATCGGTTCGTTTTTCAACAACCGGATCGGTTCTTTTTTATTTCTATCGGAACGGTTCTACTATCATCGGTTCGGAATCAATCCGGGGTCTATTGGAAATGTGACATTTCGGATCGGTCCGAGATAAACCGGATCGATAAGTTTGACTTTTTCTTTCCATCTTTGACTGGTCATAACTTTTGATCACGACCTCCGATTTGACTGTCGTTTCTTCCAATGCTCTTGTGACTCAAGGATCTTCAATTTTTCCTTAAGGCTTCAAGTCTGAACTCCGGGTGTAAATTTTACACTTTTGCCGTTTGACTTATCTTCCTTTCTTTTCTTCCTTTCTTCCAGTTTCTTTCTTTCTTTTCTTGCACTAAATTCCTGTAAATTCCCTAAGAAATACACGAAACTCGGGGTACTCGTTAGAAATAGTCAATGGCAATGATATGGGATAAAAATGATTCAATTACATTGTTCAAGATATCAAAATCACTAACTTAAGGGCCTAAATTCAGAAGAATTTATGCTTGGTCATGTGGCTGCATATGGACAACCACCAGAACCCATGTGTCGTTCTTCTTGCCATCCGCCATACCCAAGGAAGTAAGGTCAATTAGGGAGATGTATCTAATAGAGATATCAATAAGGTTCATATTCGGTTAGAACGAACTGAAGTCTTATAGGAGAGGAGTGTTTGTATTTTTATTCGCCCGCGACTCAATGATTTTTTGTTATTCTTTGGAGCTTGGGTAGGTTAAGAAAGTGAAGGTTGGTGATAGCGATTTTCATGGGCTCATTTTCTAGGTACACCTCATCCTGTATTCTTTTTCTTTTAATGGATAGGATCTCAAAGATTGGGTCTAGTTCATTTTAAGTGGCAACCTGCATACAGGGAGTAAGGGGTTCAGTAGGAGAAAGGGGTGGTCTAAGGTAACTTTTTGGTTAAAGTGAGTTAGGGTTATCTTGGTTTTTAAACTAGGTGGGCTCAGCCACTGGTTCTATAACAAAGTAGGGTGTTAGTGGTTCTGGTAGGCTTAGAGGTGCTCGGGTATTATCTGAAGATGGGGTGAAGTTAGTGGGGGTTGGGGGTGGGAGCAACTATCAAAACCTTCAATAACATTCAAACTACTGTGAGAGGAGTTAGTCGATTTTTAACACATTAGGGTTTGGAGGTTCGTAACGGTCACTGTATATGGTTTATTATAGAGATTAGAGTTTTTTTGTTGGGTGCGTTTCATGAGTGACAGTGCAGTGGTGCTAGCATGAGGGTTTTGATTGAGAACAACTATTTTTCCCCACGTCAGCTCTAGGGTTTCATTTGATAGGTGGCTCCCATTGGTTCCTTCAAGTTCTAAGTGATCACTTTCCTTCAGTGGGGATTTAGATCCTCATAGCTCTAGGGTTGGCATGGGGGTGCTGCTTTTAGATATTGCAAACCCTACTCCTTCATGCTCTTTTTTGGTGAAGTCTTTGAATGTAAAATACCGTGTGCGATACTGATTAAAATTGATTCAAAAATTTTCATATCAAACTTGTTTAATTGGATGTCTAAATTTTCTCAAACCAAACACCAATTTTATTCATCCCCTAAACATGCATCTACATGTCAAATCAAATCAAAACATTAAACCATGCGATGATTAAGCTGACAAACACAGATTTCAGGAAAAAAAAATTTCGAGTAAAAACCTTTTTATTTCCACTATAATTTGTAAAAGTCGGTTGACACGGATTATAATGAAAATAAAATTAACATACGAAATACCTTCAGGTGTCGGTTCATCGTCGTCAGCCCAAGAACATCACGACACTCCCTATGACACGCAGTCGATCAATCCAGTACCTCCCGCAGGTGGCACTTATTATCAGCACGGTACCTTTCAAGGCACCTAGTGTAGCAGCATAAACTCCCAGTAAAAATGTCTTGGTTTCTACAAAACAACTCACACAAAAGTAATTGAGATTTATGAATTGTAAAACAAAAGCTTTGAACCCTTTAAATTATTGGAGAAGGAAAACAAAAACTCAAAAATGTATTATGTTAAAAGCAGTGTTTTTCATGCCAAAAATAAGTAGTCTGACACCCAATATATATCAAAATTAAGGCGGTGATGTGTCAAACTAAATGAAATGTCGTTCGAACGACATACGATGTCGTTTGAGCGAGACAACATCTTGTTCGAACGAGATGCGTCGTCAATTGAACGATAGTGGCACTGATCCCAAAAAAGACTTTAGACTTTGAAAAAAGCTGGAAACCTCAGAAATAAAAACTATTACGGGATCAGAAAACTTTTATATAAAAAATTTTTTTATAGGAAAATGTTTTTTTTAATAAAAACTAGTTATAAAAAAATCATAGAATATCCCAATACTTTTAATGTGAAATGTAAATGGAACTTAAAAATAATTTTACCAAAATCATCTTGTTGGGCATGAATGTTGAAGTCCACTTGAAATTCAGATCCGTCTTTTATAGATGTTAGCTTCCTCAATCCTTCGACGACTTGTAGCGGTATATGACATAATTAATTGTGACGAATAATGTCCTTATATTGAAGAATGTGTTTTACTTACCAGCTTCAGCTCTGAACCATGGGACAAATCCTTCCACAGTTATCGCTTCACCCTTCTCACACCAACAATTCTCCTTATCGTGACATACGCGACCACACTCATAGGAAAAATTAGAAAGTCTTTCATCCCTAAAGGAAATCCAGCTAGGGTTAGATCCGTCTCTGTGAATGTAGGTTCCTTTTGATAGGGGGTTGTTAAGATTGACTGAGACCATTGACTCTCAAAATCTTATCTCTGAATAACTCTTCATCCCCACCAACCCACCAGCTAGAGATACGATTTTCTTTATGTTTGAAATGGACCTTTTATGTAGAGGGAGGTTGTCGATTTGAAGCAAAAGGCACATTCAACCAATCTTGTATCTTTAATATCAACTTCTGGATTCCATTTTTTAGACCTAATAGGTGACCCATGATAGACCAAGGGTCTTCTTCTAAGATTTTCACCATATTTAAGCTTTCTTTAAATCTGAAAATATATATGTTGATGCCCCAGTTTGTGATAGTAAAGCCATTTTTTGTTTTCCAAGATCCTCATATTATATTGCTAACCCCTATTTTGTTAAGGGTTTTGGTGGTAAGGATTCTGCCCACCAACATTTTATTAGGTTTATTATCATTTCCAAGGGGACATTCCTCGAGCGTAAGATTGTTAGTAACATTTGGCTCTGGTTGTTCTCCTGCCATTGAAACAACGATGCGTGCGTGACACGTGGGTATAGTTTTGGGCAAATGAGGCTAAGCAGGAATACGGATAGAAGGATGGGGTAGGGTTGAACAAAACAGGAGTGAGTGAAAGGTTGTAGTAAGCGGATGACGACGCTTAAAGGGCACTAAAAGCAAAAAGGTTTTAGGGCTTTCTTTTTTTGGGTATGGGCCCTAAAAGCAATTCGGAGGAGGGAAAATGTCATAGATAGATAAAAACTCTCATAAAGAGAAAAACTTCATGTCAAGCTGCTAAAACTTATGCTATCCTATTCACTACCACACATAATGGAGTAACACATAAATGGTAATGTTGAGTCAAAAGTAAAGTAATAGAAATAATAGACACAATACAAACTGATGTGTGAATTGCAATTTTGGCGTGTATTACACTGCAAATACATAATTTATTAAGATGCTGACTTAAATCAACATCACAACTAGACGGGTCAATGGCTCGTGTCGAATCGTATTCGTATCGGTTTTATCTTGTTTGGATCTTATCGGATTCGTGTCTAAATGGATGATTTTTTTTATTGTATGAAAAAATCATATTCAAACTCGATCCATTTTCTTAACGTGTCGTGTTCACCCATTATTACCCATTAAGTTAATAAATTATTTTGAATCATATACAAGTTGACATATTGACTCATTTTTTAAACATAATTAGACCAATTTTTAAACAGAATTACACACAATTAGTACTAACTCTCTCATTTTGTAGAATTTGTTATGATTAAATTAACATTAAGGTGCGTAAACTCTTTATAAGTCCTAACATTATATCTTATTTACTTAGGTTGATAGATATTAATAGGTGTTATCAGATATTAACATGAACGGGATCGATACTAGTTCGACCTGTTATTTATCGTGTCTTATCGCGATGGTACTAATACAACTCAAAACAATTAACAGTCCACCCATTAACATAGAATTTCATTTTAGTTCATATCGTATTACCGTGTCATATCTCATTTTATCTGCTCTAATTACAACATAGTTGAATAAAGAAATAAAAAATAAATAAAATACTAATTCACATGCGAGCCGAACTAGTTTCCTATTAAACTCCCAATGGGCTTGGCTCGTTCTACCCAGGGCCCACGTTGAGCAAACCTTTGACAAGCCTAGTGCAATCTTATCCAAGTTGTATCTATAATTGAGTTTGACTAAATTAATTGTAGATGTGAACCAACCAATCATACTGCTTACTAATTCCCATATTTTTAAGGCAAATAATGTCATTTATATGACAAACGCAGCCATTAAAGTTTTCATCTTCTTTTAATAATGACGTGCAGTGCTAAAATATTGACCAACACACTACTATGTAGGGCAAGTGTTTCACTGTGACACTGAAAATTTTGTAAAAAAAATTATAGACAAATAATTTCGAGTAATTATAGAACTTAAAGTATCTTAATTGTATGATAGTTTGAAGTGAGATCGATGCCTTGATTAATAAGTAAAAATATCATTCGTGTGAAGAAATTAAAAATTGGACTATACATTAAAAAAAAATAAAAGTACAAATACGTGTGCAAGATATTTTACGTTGTTATATTTTGATATTATCCATAGTATAAATTTTGAAGGCATTAACTTTACGCCCAATCGTGTAAATCTAAAATTGTCACTCAAATATAAAAATTATGTCATGAAAACTAACATCAGGATTCATTTTAGAGAATTTAAAATATGAGTTGCAATGTCAAAGTGTGGGGAATCACAATATATGCTAATTTGAATGCAAAATTTAAGTTTTTTTTACTTTAATATATTATTAATTTTATATTTCATACTTTAATACAATATTATTAGTATATTAAACTTTAGTACACTTTTGATCGCTAAATGTCACCAAATATCATTTTTAGTGACAAAATTTTTATATTTACCGATAAAAAGTATATTAAATTCTATTTTAATATTTTCCTTTGGAATATAACAGAATCTTCTATAATAAATTTAAAAATAGTGACTCTAAATATTGGCATCCTTTTGAGCTAGCCAAAATTATTATTTCAATTGAATGCGTCAAGGGTCATAGCAACTGTTGGTATGTGTAGTTAGTAATATTCAAACCAAGGAGGACTGAAAATATAAAAGAAATGCAACTAAGGCCGGAAAGGCCTTTGACTCGATGCCAAATTGGAAGTTTGGCTCAGTCAATATGATGGGTTAAACTGGTGTTGAAAAAAAAATTCTATGACATAATTGCCCTTCCTATTCCACACTTGAGAAACATATGGAACCAATTCAAAGTGACAAAATCTATTTTTTTTTTAAGTACGACTAAATCTATTATTGCCTGTCTTGAAAGTTCTATGACCCATTATAGTCTCTTCTGTCTGAATTCTTTTGTGTGATGCCATGAAGTCTGCACGCAGACAACTCTTGGGGAAAAAAAGAACGTATTAAATCTAAATTCGTTGACACATATTTAATTTTAATCATAGGATTGGTTGACATTTTTTTAACCTGATTTTTCAATTATTAGAAGAAAAATCTTAAGTTAACCCTAGGGTGAATAAATTATTATTATTTATTTTTATTTTTATTTTTTAAACAGTGAAAAACATAAATAATTTTAAAATATTTAAGTATAAACAAGGATTTGGGTTAAAAACTGACATTTTAATATTTTTAAGGATAAATTTATAATAGAAGCAAATCATGTCTGCATTTTTTTTAAATAATGTACTTGAATACTATTTAGTTTTTACAGAGCTAAAAATTTACTGCTATTAGTTTTTACAAATAAATTTTGTGACAGCTATATATATACGTGGACGAAACATTCTTTAGCATATTTTAGCACGTTAACATTAAGAGTAATCAGTGCCGGCTCCACCCCTAGGCAAGTGAGGAGGCTGCCTAGGGCCTCAAAATGTGGAGGGCCCCTATTATATATATATATATATATATATATATATATATATATATATATATATATATTTAACTTTTTGTCTAAAGTCTCTCACTTCTCAATCCACCCACTACATTCTTCTCTGTCTCTATATCTATCTATCTCTCTAATTAAATAAAATAACTAGAATATTTTCATGTTCTCCCTCTTCCCTCCTTTCCCTCTTCATTTCTTAATTCTACATGGCACCAACAAAAAAGTTTGTTCCCACTATAAAAAAAAACTGCTCCGCTCAACGTATAATATTTAATAACTCCAACTCTTAAGACTTCTTTCCACAAGGTTTGTTTGTTTAATTATAATGATCATTATATTTTGTATTATTTTCTACTTTTCTCAATTTCTGAATTCTTTTCACTACTTTATTGTAACTCTGCACCTTATAAAAATATTGTAGCAAATTTTGAGTACAAAAATATAATTCATGATTTTGTTTATCAAAAAGCAAGAAAAATAAATTTTAGTTAAGAAAGATATTAAAAAAATTTATACATAAGGCTTAATATTAAGTCCTCGCTTAGGGCCCCCAGTTTCCTTGAGCCAGCCTGAGAGTAATGTTATGAATATCAAATACATCTCTTAAATCATTCAGGAAATGAGTGTCATAATAGTAAAGTGTTGTACATATTTAACATCTTTCCGTGACTATTTTTTGCGATTTCTCTCTACAACAAAAAATTTCCTTTGCTCTTATTGCTCAAGAAATATTATTCGATTTTTGGTGATGACAATTTTTTTACAGATATAACGTATAACACAAATAAATACAACTTTTTTAATGTTTAAACTTTCTGCACAATTAAATAAATGTGTTTCACGGTTATTCAACAAAATTCATTGATCATCCATTAATTAACAGACAATAAAAAATAACTGTCAATTTTCCCTCGAGTATAAAGTTGTTGGTATGTTTGCTTCTATTTTATGTTTGCGTTTCATCTTTGTTCAGAAAAAAGAATTACTTTTTTTTGGGATATATTTAGGTTCAAAGCGAATATGTAAATTTTCTAAAGGATGTCCAAGAATCATATCCAAGAGACGTTCAGGGACTGCGGTAGGGAAGTGAGCAATTATTAAGATGTGTGGATCCCTTTTTGTTATAGGAAGGCCAATTATTAAGACTAATACTTATATGAACAATTTTTTTTGTTACAACACCATGGTTTATTCACAAACTACTTTTGCGTGATATAGATGATAGTCTGTTTCATAGGCTTGTGGATAAATTCATACTTTGTAATACTATTTTGATATAATATTATATTCTACTTACCAATGAACATACTTAATTTTTTAAAATAGTAAAAAATTAAATTTTTTAACTAAACTCGGCATATATGGTCGAGATCATTTACAAAAAAAAAAATAATCCAAAATTCAACACGGAATGGGTGAGATGATGAAAAAATTTGAATGGCCAAAATGCTCATATATACCCACTTTTCATTTTGCTCATTTCTGGATTGAATTTTTTTATGATTATTTTTGTAAATGATCTCCTCATTAAGGATATTGTGTATATAAAATTTGGTCAAAAAATACATTTCTTATTATATACAAAAAATATAGGATCAAATACAAAAAAGTCTCACAAACATTTAATCAGAGTTTTTTTTTTTTTTATTTCAAAAAATCTCACAAACAGCATTTAACAAATTTTCCCTTATTTTTGAAATCCACGCTAGCGGCTTGAGGAACTTTTATACGTGTATTATTAAGACGCATGTTGAAGAAACTATATATATATATATTTTTTTCTAGGCAGTTTCTAAATATGAACGCATCCAATTGACTCGATAGTGTGGTACCATAAGAATGTGAGAAGAACTGTTGTATTTCCCTCAATTATCATGAAATGGCGGGCTAAACGTTTTCTTAAAACTATTTCTAAGTATAATGATTTGAAAATGACACACGAGAATCTCATACTTCATAGATGAAATGTCACAATCTCATAATTTATATATGAAATAAAAACAATGACCTCCCAGTGTCCCAATTGATCACAAAAACCTCCCGCTTGTTTTAGAAAATTATGTAGGCTTCATATGAGACAACTGATTAGGTTTGTTAGGTCAACTCAACCAATTGTTCAGATTTAGGTTCAATTATGCAAATGTGTGGGGGTTTTGGAACCGATGGTGCAAATAATTTTTTTAATTGGCCATTCCCAAACAACTTTTTTCAAGATTTCCCAAACATCTTTCTTCTAAGATTGAGAGTATTTTAAGTTTTAGATTTTTATGGTCTAGTCCTTAGACTAACAATTTTAGAATAAAAAATCGGTGAACCAAATTTTAAACGATTAGATCTAACATATAAATACCCCCAATTTAAAAAAATCATAAACCTAATCGTCTATTGGAGTTTTCTCTGCAACTAACGACTATTCTCCGAAATCGAAAATAACATCAATCTTATGCTTTGATCGTCTGTCCTATAATCGATTACAGTGTTCTTAATCGATTCTACCGTATCACTTAGCTCTATCATTTGTAATTTTATCTTTATCAGCAGCTGATTTTTCTATTTTCGATCGATTACAATAAGTATATGTCCTTTGTTTTGATTCAAGAGATTCAGTGTAATATTCATTCATTTGATTGAATAGCTTTTTATATGCTATATATGTATATGTTTTTATTTTGTGTTTTTGATGCATTTATGTTTGGATTGTTCATAAATAAGTTATATTTATCAATATTTGTAATTGTTAGTTGAATGTGCTGAATGAATATTATTGATGTTTCATTCTAATTTTAAGAGTCCTTGATTTTGATTTGGTATTGAATTACTTATTGATATAGGTCCGCGCCAGCGGAAATAACCAGTTCGATATCAGTTTTCAAAGTACACGCAGTGTTTAAAAGTCCTTGATTTTGATTTGGTATTGAATCACTTATTGATATAGGTCCGCGCCAGCGAAAATAACTAGTTCGATATCAGTTTTCAAAGTACACGCAGTGTTTATAAAGTACACGTGATTGATTTTTTGAAAATATGTGTGTGCTTTATTGCTTCATGTATAGGTTTTTAAAAAGTGCCTGTAATTTTATATTAATTATAAATAAATATTTTGATATTTCATGCATTAAACTATTGCACACATTTTTAGAATTGTTGACCTTGAAGTAAATATTTTTCGTCTCTGTTTTACTGCAGGACATTATGGTAAGTAGTGTAATAGCAAGGTGTTGTTATTTGGATAATATGGCTTGTATTGAAATAGTTTAAGATAGCTCATTAGATTTCATATGCAATGAGTTGTGTATTAGGTTTACTAATTTGAGAAGTGGGAGTTTTTCATTGAGGTATTCATTTGGTGATGAATGTCGGTTCATGTTGGTTTGTGACAACGATGTTTGTTGTATGTTGCGGTCCCAATTGATCGTGAAAGCTAATTTCATTTGGATATATGTCATTGATTCATTACCATTTCCATGTAATACATGTCGTGAACGGGTTGAATGCTCTAATCGAATTTTTGAAGGGGTTGACTGCAGTAATACAAGTTCTGAGTGGGTTGACAATGGTGATACAAATACACAGAGGTTAGAGTCTTTATCATCAGGCACTAAAAATGATTTTAATAGTTGCATTGAAAATGACTTTTATCTTGGAGGTGTGGAGCTAAGTAAGTCCAAAGTCTATCTTTCGAATGATTGGAAGATTTATATAAGTCATGAGCATCAGTGTTTTGAAGGAGGTGTAGTGGAATTTCGGGATAAATTGCGAAAGTATGCCGTTGAGGTTGGGTTCAAGTATGTGTATTTGAAGAATGATAAAACTCGATTGACGGCTGAATGCTCTAAAAAGACTACTGAGAATTGCATGTGGAGAATCCATGCTTCATTATCTACAATAAATGGATACTTTTACATACGTGCAATGAATAATGAGCATACATGTAGAGGTGTCTTTCGTAGTCCGTCAGCCAAAATGATAGCCTCCAAGTTGGTTTCAACATTGGTAGCTGACGATCTTAGAGAAAACCTGCTATTGAGACCAATTGATGTAGTTAGAGATATGAAAAAGAATTATGGTTTTGATATAGCTTATCAACATGCATGGCGTGTGAAAGAGATGGTTGCTGTTGATATACATAGTGATGAAAAGTTTTCTTATGCATTAATGGATAATTATCGTGACCTTCTATTGCAGTATAATCCCGGGTCGCATTGCATCCTTGACGTGGACCATAAGAGTAAAAAATTCAAGAGAATATTTGTAATATTTAGAGGATGTATTTATGGATTTCAATACTGCAGACCTGTTTTATTTCTTGATGGTTCCTTTTTGAAGAGTCGTTACCGTGGAACAATACTATCAGCTACTGCAAGGAATGGGAACGATGGTAAATTAATTATAAATATTTTATTTTGTATATTGCATTGAAATTTTGTTTGTTCCATTCCATATCATCAAAATACAAGCATAAAAATATAAAATACCTTTGAAGGTCTTTGTTTTAGTTCACGTGTACTTTTCATTTTTCTCCGTGTATTTTCATGATATGTCTTATTATGTGTAATACTAAGTAAAGTACACGCATAGTGCATGATGATGATGTTATGTTGAATACAAACTAAAGTACACGCATTTTACATGTCAAGTACACGTGAATATTTTTCTTAATTTCACATGTACTTTTTATTTTTATGCGTGTACTTTGATGATAGGTGTTGTTATTTAGAAATAATAAAGCAAAGTACATGTTAAAAATGTAAAGTACCTTTGAATGTTTTTGTTTAGTTCACTTGTACTTTACATTTTTATGCGTGTATGTTGATGTTAGTCTTGTTAATAATAAAGCCAAGCAAAAGATTGGAAAGTAAACGTGCATGTCTTTTTATCTTTATCATGTGTACGGTACATTTTTATGTTTTGTCTTGTTATTTACAAACAATTTAAATTAAACACATAATATATTTCCCATGTGTTTTAGGGTCTCCGCCAGCAGCATCAATGTACAAAGTGTTGTACATGGATATGTTATTTATTTTAATTTTGATATATTTTTATATTTCGGGACTTTTTCCTGTTGCATATGCTGTTGTTGATTCCGAAACCGAAGATAACTGGATGTGGTTTCTTGTCAATTTTCATAGTGCAGTAGTTGAGCAATATCGAAACATAACATTTATTTCAGATCGAAACAATAGATTACTTGAAGCTGTTTCGAGGGTCTTCCCGTTGTCTGCACATTCCTACTGTATACATCATTTACAAGGGAATATAAAAAAGAAAATTCGTGGGAATTGTGCTGGATTTCGAAAGAAAATTGTTAAAGATTTTTTGTCTTGTGCATATGCTGTCTCAGTAGATGTATTTCACAAGAATATTGAAGCATTGAAGAAGGAAGGAGGATCTTCTATTGTCGATTTCATTGATAGTTTGCCTCCCAAGAATTGGTCTTGTGCATATTTCCCTGGTAAACGGTATGGGGACATGGCATCTAGTGTTGCGGAGTCATTCAATTCATGGATATTGGAGGAAAGGCATTTACCAGTAATGTATATGCTTGATAAATTGAGAGCGAAGATTATGAATTTCAATGCAAACAAACTTGTTGAGTCTGACACTTGGACAAATGAGCTATGTCCTTTTTTTTCAAAAGTTACTGAATGAAAATAAAAATAAAATCCGACATTGAACCATTAGTCGCTCAAGTCAAAATGTATTTGAAGTTCATTCAGAAGTGCGAGCAACAGTTGACTTAGGAGAAAGGACTTGTTCTTGTAAGAGTTGGCAAATTAGATGTTTTCCATATTCTCATGCTGTTTGTATTGTGCGGAGGAAAGGGACTAGTATTTATGATAATATTAAGGAGTACTATAAGGTATCTTTCTACAGAAAATCATACTCGATACCTATAGTTCTTCTTCCTGATTTGATTTCCTTAAATATTCCTATTTCTGAAAATCCATCTCTCCTTCCACCAATGACTAAGAGACCGACAGGAAGGCCAAGAAATAAGAGAATAAAGTCTTCTGGTGAGATCACAGTAAGGGAAGTTACATTCTCGAGGTGTAGTAAAATGGGTCATTATAGGTCTACTTGTAAGGAACCCATTTGATTATTTTTAAAATTGTTGAATTCATTCATTTTTACTAATTTATTGAATAAATTAATTAATAAACCGTTTGTTTCACATAAATGAATGTAATTTATTTTTAAGTCTCATTCTTTAGTTTGTTTTTTGTGTTGCTGTACACATAATTTTCATAAAACTTGCATGATCATTTTTCCTTGTGTTCACGTGTACTTTACCTTTGTATACGCGTGTTATGTACAGTGCACACGCATTTTGATGTCCAAAGAGTTTTTATCAATGCGTGTACTTGATGAAATATGCATGTACTTTATTAAGTACATGTATATTAATAAAGTACACGCATATAAAAATGGATTTGGCCAGTTCAATATGCGTGTACTTTATAAAAGCATGCGTGTACTTTATTAATGTACATGCATGAAGTACACGCATAATATAAATATAATATACGTGTACTTGATGAAATGTGCGTGTACTTTGTGAAGTACACGCATTGATAATTAAAGTACACGCATTTAAATATAATGTACATGCATGTTTTAGAAAAGTACACGGATATTGATATGACAAAAATCTAATTCAATATACGTGTACTTTATGTATTCTGCATGTAATTTTATCAAGTAGACGTATATAAATGCATGTACTATCTGGAAAATGGTTTTGGATATTACAATGTGCTTGTACTTTATAAAAGACATTTGGGTCACTCATATTCTTAAACTCCTATGGGTATTATGGTCCGCGCCAGCGGCATTATTATACAAGTATTTCAATAGGCGTGTACTTTAAAACTATGCATGTACTTTATAAAGTACATGTGTAATATATAGAGTACACGTATTATTATACAAATGTTTCAATAGGCGTGTACTTTATAGACTATGCATGTACTTTATAAAGTACACGTGTAGTATATAGAGTACACGCATTTATATAATTTTTTTACATGAAATGATATTAATGTTTACATTTTTTACAATACACGTGATCATTTTTATAAGGGTTCACGTGTACTTTACTATATTTGCTGTATGACATAACTGAGAACACATTCATGAAAGAAATAAATTTTTTATTAAAAATAAAAAAATAAAGTACATTTTTTTTCAAATAAAGAAAGCTGAAAAAACTAAAGAAGGCTTATATTAGGGATGTTTGTCAAAGGCATCCAGGGTGTCAGGAAGAGAGTCAATTAAATTCGACTAGTGTCGAATTTCTTCTTCTATGACAGCTACAAGGCCTTCATGGGGAGCCTTCTTCTCCTTCAGCTTTGCGATTTTCATGGGAACTTCTTGTGTATAGAAAGACATGAGGTCTTCATGTGTTTGAGGAGGGTCCTCATCGACATCAAATAAATCTATGGGATTAGGTGGAAGTCCAGAATACCCTTCCCTCACATATGTTTGAAACTGCTCAAAGGCAGTTTCATATGAGGAAATATTTTCCTCAATTTGCCTTTTTTTTTTATTTCTTTCATCTCTCTCAAGAGTTTCTTGCAAGTTTTCTAGTGGAATAGCCATTATGTTATCTTTACCCTAGATGTAATGGTTAAGAAAGGAACAAATATTACTCTTTTATAGAAAAAGTTAAAGCTATTTATTTCTTGACTAAAAGTAGTTGGGAAGTGAGTAGTTGAGCTTAATAAATTGATTTTGGTTATTGTGTCCTTAATGAATTCTTCAAAGTAGTTTTCACTTTAATAAAACCATTTTGAAGAATGCGTGTACTTTAATAAAAATGCGTGTACTTTAATAAAATTATTTCTAAAAATTATTATATTAACCAGTGCGTGTACTTTAATAAAAATGCGTGTACTTTGAAGAATTCCTTGGTGTACTTAGTAATTATCACTTGTATTTTTCGTGAAAATTGTTTGTACATTGTTTCATAACACTCAGATGCATTGTTTGTTTAAACCTTACGTGGATTGTGGTCCGCGCCAGGGGGAAAAATCATATTGGTGTAATAAATATTGTAAACAATAACCAATATAACACAAAATAAATTATAAATATGTTTTGAATTTGAATCACAATTTATAGAAGTTTTTTCTCCTTTCCGGGGAATAAATATTTTGATAGAAGAATTTTCTCGAGTACATATGCTCTTTGTTTTAGCATGTCAGGGTCTTGAAACAATTTTTGCATTTTCTTGTTTCTGCTTATTTGTTCAATGTAGTACATGCAAAACACCCCGCAGTCAACCCTGAAATTAAAATAAAACAAATATACAAATTAGTATGATGTGATGAAATTTTTTGAAAAGATACAAATTAGTCATTTTTAGAAACAAAGTTTTTCTTACCCATTATATTGTTTAGGGCATTCATGATCTCTTATTAGGTCAAATTTGAGATCACTTTCCAGCAAGAAATCTACTGTCCTTTTTTCTTGCTCTGTCAATGGATCATCATCCAATGTAAACTCATTTGGTGTACCTTCATCAAACTTTCTCTGAATTTTGAAACCATTATCTTTCATTGTTTCTGCTTCAGTCTTCAATAGGCACAGTGTTTTTTGGAAGACAGAAAACTGTTAAGAAGACTGTATACAAATAAAAGAGTATATGAAGATTAAAGAGTGAAAAGTACACGAATAATATTAAAGTACACGCATATTTTATTTTTTCATATCACGTGTATTTTAAAATATGATGCGTGTACTTTGCCTAATGAGTTAAAAGTACACGCATAATATTAAAGTACACGCATATTTTATTTTTTCATATCACGTGTATTTTAAAATATAGCCTAATGAGTTAAAAGTACACGCATAATATTAAAGTACATGCATATTTTATATTTATCTATCACGTGTATTTTAAAATATGATGCGTGTATTTTGCCTAAAGAGTTAAAAGTACAAGCATAATATTAAAGTACACGTAACTTGTATTGGTTCATTGCACGTGTATTTTAAAATATGATGCGTGTACTTTAATAATCTGGGTAATTATGTGCAACTAATAAAAAGTACACGCATTATATTATACACGTGTACACGTGTATAAATAAGTACAAGTAACATTACTAATTAAGTTTAGGCACTAACCAATTTTTTTGCATCATCGAAGAATATTGTGTTTTTTCCTTGTCGTTCGGTACAAGGGAATCCATGTGGACCACTTTATTTTCTTTTTTGTATATCACAAGTAATGTGAAATGTCCTACACTATGTCTTAGTACAATGAACAAATTATTACAAGTGCCTAAGTATTGAAATAAATCTCTGTATAACCCCCCCTTCTTATTGACTTCATTTGTACTACAAGCTTCTATCTGAATAAAAATTATAGACATTGTGTTAATAAAAAAAATTAAAATTTATTTCTCAAAACTTTCGGTTTAATTGTACTTACCCAACAATAATCAGAAAAAGTGTGTGAGTAGGAGATCCCTTCCTCTGACAATTTTAACCTCAATACTTCACTAAAGGCAAGTATTATCTGTTTCACACAATATAAAATGGTGAGGAAATAATAATGTTGAAATTTAATGAATGTCTAATATTTGGACTACATACTTGGCTTGAAATTTCTTGATTGTTGAGGACTTATCTTCCCATGGGACATACGAAACTAGCCCTTGAAAAATAAAATCCCTGCATTTTATATAATCAATAAGAATTGTATAATAATAATAACCTTATTCTTTTGCACCAAAAAAAAAAAAATTGCAAAGTGATAAATCATAAAACAATAAACTTTACCCTGGATCAGCCTTTTGAATAAACTCTTCAATCTTTTTCTTCGAAGCTTCATCGAGATATTTGTATACTTTGATTGCTTCAAGCTTGGAGTGAGTTTCCTTCATTTGTTCAGCTATTGTTAGACGGCCTTTTCTCAGCTTTGACTCTTTTTATTTCTTAATTGGTTCATGCTTTTCGGTTTCGCTGTCAGCCTTTCTTTTCTTCTGCCCTCTAGTAAGAGGTCCTTTTGTTTTGGATATTTTGGGGGTGCCCTGAACTTTATTTGAGGCTAGTTCAATCTTCAAACTCGAAATTTCGTCCATGAGTTGTTTAATAATGTTTTCCTGATATATTTAACAAGGAATGTTGGATTGTAAGCATTTTTTGAAACAATGATTGATTTTCTCTTACGTGTATTTTATAAAGTACACGCTTATATTTTAATACATGTGTGTATTTTATAATATACACGCGTGTATTATAAAATACGTGTACTTCATAAAATTTATAATATACATAAAATTTATAATAAAATTTAGAAAGTAAAGTGTCTACTATATATCTGTTGTATTTTATAGATACCTGGTCAGTTTTTTTTCAATTCTGATTCTTCAAGCATTTTCTTCAACTCCGAAATTTCTTCATTAAGGATTTTATTATTGTTTTCCTGTTATACAAAAAAATGTTACATTATAAGCAATACTTGAATAAAACTGCATTATTTTTAATAAAATAATGCATGTACTCTGCATTATTTCTAATATCAAATAAAACTGCATTAAAAATACTATGAAATAAAATTGCGTGTACTTTGTGAAAACTGCGTGTACTTTAAAGTGTACTTTGTCAATATAAGTTCACGTATATTTAACGTGTACTTTGTCAATATAAGTTCACGTATACTTTCCAAAGTACATTTATAATATTGGCATATAATATAACAAGAGTATTTTGAGAGTACACTGTTTATATTTACAAAACATAGTACATGTGTACTTTGTAAAATACAAGTGTACTTTCACGTGATATAAGACGTGTATTTTCAAAATACACGTGATTAAGACTTGTATTTTCAAAATACACGTGATATAAGACGTGTATTTTCAAAATACACGTTAAATATCAAGTGTATTTTGAAAGAACAAGAGAAAATATCACATGTATTTTGAAAATACACGAAATATTTTCAAAGTACAGGTAAGTATTGGTATGTGAATTTTGAAATATCAGGATGATCAAGTGTATTTTAAAAATACATGTGAAAATATACGTGTATTTTCAAAATACACGTGAAAATATCATGCATATTTTGAAAATACACATTAAATATCAAGTGTATTTTGAAAGAGCAAGAGAAAATATCACATGTATTTTGAAAATACACATAATATTTTCAAAGTACAGGTAAGTATTGGTATGTAAATTTTGAAATATCAGGAATATCAAGTGTATTTTAAAAATACATGTGAAAATATACGTGTATTTTTAAAATATGCATGTACTTTAAACGTGTACTTTAGGAAAACTGCGTGTACTCTGCATTCAATAGTACCTGTTGAGTTCTTTTCAATTCTGACTCCTCAAGATTCTGCCTCAATGTCATCTTTTCTATGTCAGCATCTTTCCATTGTTGCAATGTATCATCATACTTTTTTTTGAGATCTCCATTACTCAGAGACAGATATCCATTCTTTTGTTCCAAAATTCGTGTTGATTCTGCTTGTTTTTTCAATGATTCATCCAATTCTTTAATTCTATATGAGTCACTCATTTTGACTTGATCAAGCTTTTCTTTTAAAGAATTTTTTAACTCAACTAGTTGGACATTTTCTACCTCCAACTTATTTAATAACTCTTTTTCCTTCAAAAGGTTGGAATTCTCCACCTGTAACTTCTTCATTTCCTCACGGGCTTCAAAAAGTGAATCACGATCTACCTGCAACTGTACATTCAAAATGGCACTCTCCACCTCCAAAGAGGTCACCTTCTCAATTGCACCATTAATGTCTTTAGCTTCTTTAGATAGTTGGTTATTTTTTTCCAACAATTCCCTTTTCAAAATAGCAATTTGTTCCTCCAAATTAACCTTTGGTTGATCTTTTCCCTTCTTTTTCTTTAGAGTCGCAATGTTTTTAAGGTGAATATTCCAACCATGTGAAAACTCATTGTCATTAATATCTTCAACAATTTTTTTTCACGATGAATCAGCATGTATAGGACTTTCTGTAGATATGTTCAAAGAGTAACTTGGACCTTCAAACTGATATTCCTTTTGTACAGGACAATCCTTACAATCTGGTTTATTTGTAGCCTTCTTCAAAGTTGCTGTTGCGATGTCATTCTTCACAAACCATTGTTTCAAAGACGACAACTTCCACTTCAGGAATTTTGGAGTATTTTCTTTATATTCTTCAACAGGAGAAATAATTTCAAATTTCTCACATGCCCAATACTGTGATCATACAAAAAACAAAATGAATTTAATACTTGTATTACCTAGGGATTCATAATGGAAAGTACAACAGATTTGTTCAAAATACACGTGATTTAAGACGTGTATTTTCAAAATGCACGTTAAATATCAAGTGTAATTTAAAAGAACAAGAGAAAATATCACATGTATTTTGAAAATACACGTAATATTTTCAAAGTACAGGTAAGTATTGGTATGTAAATTTTGAAATATCAGGAATATCAAGTGTATTTTAAAAATACATGTGACAATATACGTGTATTTTCAAAATACACGTGAAAATATCACGTGTATTTTGAAAATACACGTCACATATCAAGTGTATTGTGAAAGAACAAGAGAAAATATCACATGTATTCTGAAAATACACGTAATATTTTCAAAGTACAGGTAAGTATTGGTATGTAAATTTTAAAATATCAGGAATATCAAGTGTATTTTAAAAATACATGTGAAAATATATGTATATTTTCAAAATACACGTGAAAATATCATGTGTATTTTCAAAATACACGTGAGTATTGGTATGTAAATTTTGAAATATATGATATTTTTTTGCTCACCAGTAGGAAAATGACACATCCAGTAGCTGTGCTAGGTTTTGAACTTACTAAATTTGTTAAGTGAATGTATGAGAAACTTATGCACAACAGATGCCCAATCATACTTATTCATTTCCTCAATATCGTCGATGTATTTCAACCAAAATTCTCCAAGGGTGAAGTTTGAGTTGGAGAAAAACAACGTGTTCAAGAAGTGGAGACACAGAATTTCAACAAAATCAGCAATTTCTTCATCTGTCTCCAATTCAACTGATTTCTTCAAACCATTCAATATTTCTAATTTTCCTAATCTTTTTGCAAAGTATCGTGCTTGTAATCCATATTTTTGAGCAGTATTCGGTCCCTTTTTTAGTTCTATTGATTTTAAACCCTCAACCAGGGGTATACCAAATATTTCACTTATATCTATTGGCATTATTGGAATCCTACTCTTCATACGAAAACTTTTGGTTTCCGTATTGTACACCTCGATAATTGATAAAATATTTTTACCTGTCTTCTTGTGGTCCACTTCTACTACTTTCTCACTATAGTAGGCATTGAAAAACTCCCAAAATGGAGTCTTCTTAAGAAGTTCAATATGGCTATTGTTTATTTTATCTTTTATCTGATGCAAATCATGGAGAAATCTAACAATATTTGATCGATATTGGTCATTCTTCTTTGCAGGACATTTAGCTTTCAATGCCACACTAGAACTGGAACTGGAACTGGAACTAAATGAAGAACTATTAGCAGAACTGCTCTTTTTTTGTTTATTTCCTCTTCTTGCCTTTATCTTCATCCCCATTATATTGATCTATAAACAAAATTTAAATTACTAACCTATAATGATATGTACAAAAAATAAAATACATGCGAATTAGAATAAAACATAGACTAAAATAATAAAATACAAGCGTATTTAACAAAAGTACATGCAATATTCTCATAAACAATTTATATAAGTCTCATCAAAATACATGCTAAAGGCGATAATATATATCGTCAGTTTCATGGTAATACCTAACAGAGGTTGTTCGACAAGTCAAAAACCAAGATTCTCTACTCCTAACATATTCAGTAAAAAAGTGATACAATAGCTGAATGCTAAAAGCTCCAACATTATCAAAACCCCTTAAGCAATACTTCTCAATTCGTTTAACTAAATCCTTCACTTTCGATTCAGTTACTTGAAGCTGTTGCACATCAAAAGTGCAGTAAATGTCTTCATAGTAGTAGTAGAAACCAAGTAACCTTTTAGCTCTATCATTGATGTGAAGGAGAAAATGAATTTCGTCATCATTAGTAGTATTCACTGTCAATGTGAAAGGTTTTGTATTGTTAAGATCTTCGAACGTGCAAGCAGCAGTTTTGTAGTTGAACATGCTTGATCGTATGATTCCTAAACAATAACACAACAATACAAAATCGTACACTCATAATACACATTAGTACATGGATATTGGATTGAACAAATTGAATTTCAATGTGCGTGTACTTTCTGAATTTTTTGCGTGTACTTTCAACAAAATACACGCAAAAAATGAAAAAGTACAGGCAATAAAACTGATTATTATCTAATAACATATAATTCAAATGCAGTTGGCTATTGGACAAAAAACACTCCTAAATATTAACAAAATAATAATACTTCTTAAAAACTCATGGAATATCATTCAAATGCCGCTGGCGCGGACCAAAATAACATAGGATTGATCAAATATGGATTTGAAATAATTATTTTATAGAGTACACGTATAAAACATAAAATTACACGCATAATGAATTGAGAAATTCAATTTCAATGTGCGTGTACTCTGTGTATTTTGCGTGTACTTTTTGATAGTACATGCAAAAATACATATGGTACATGCAACACAGGGCTTGTACATGTACATATTCTATAGAGTACACGTATAAAAAATAAAAGTACACACATAATGAATTGAAAAATTCAATTTCAATGTGCTTGTACTCTGTGTATTTTGCGTGTACTTTTTGATAGTACACGCAAAATACACATAGTACACGCAACACAGGGCTTGTACATGTACATATTCCAATCATGTATATATTCCTAGTCCTTGATAAATCCTCGATAAATGATGTATACAGGAGGAAAAGTACAATGATGAAATACATATATCTAACATGCAAAAAGTGTGTTTTGCAATTAAAATGAGGGAAACAAATATATGATGAAATACATAACATGAAAAAGAAGAATGTGATTTCATCAGTCCATGTGTCTACAAATATATTCATATGAGAACACAAAATACACAAGGACAAAAAGGTGATAAGAGAATGTATACATACTTGTTAGTGCTATTTGGAAGAATTTGATTTAGAATGTAAAATGTAGAACTTCAACGATTAGGGTTTGATCGAAGAGAGCTAGGGTTTTGATCAAAGAGAGTTAGAGTTTTGATTGAACAGAGTTTTTAGAGCTTCGATCAGGATTATTTATATGTTGTTGTTGACCAAAATTTGATTGAGAAATAGATTCGTTTTGGGGTTTTGATCGAAGAGATGGTACGATTAAGGTTTTGATTCATGAGAGAATACAGTGTTTTTGGCGCTTCGATTTCTGAATAGTGCGTGTTTGTTTTAATTTCGGGGTATTTATATGTTGGACCTAATCGTTTAAAATTTGTTGGGCCTGGTTTTTTTTTGTCCAATATTGTTAGTCCAAGGACTAGACCGTTAAAGCCCCTTTAAGTTTTAGGAAAATTTTGAAATAAACTTATTTGGCAAAAATGGATCTTAATTTCTAAAATCAGTTTTCAACAAAGTTTTATTGTCGACACATACATTATAAAACGTTTTATTGTAGGCAATAGTTGGAAGAACTTGAGAATTATCATAGGTATCTAAACTTCAGTGTGAGCACTAATAATATCTATTATGATATTATTAAGATTAAATTGTCAATGAATCTCTATTACACCCTCTACCAATTGCTTCACTTTTCCCTTGCATTGTTACATGAGCCGGTCTACACGGACGTAACAATGAATTTCATTCACTCTTCACCTCCTCAATACATCCTGTATATTTCTTCATACTTTTAATCAGACTCGCCCGATCCTCACTCTTTGTAAACACATCACCGTACAAACACTTTCCCTCAACAGGTATCTTCAAAAAATGGTAAACATCCTTTAGTGTAATTGTATTCTCGTCGAATGGAGTATGGAATGTATTAGTCTCTGGTTGCCATCGTTCAATAAAGGCACATACTGCAGTGTGATCAATGTAAAGGTATGAATGTTAGACAAAAATCCAAAACCCTAACTATTGCACCAACTTAACCACACGTTGGTCTTATTTCTTAACATCCCATTCTGAATTTGTTTTGTAGTGGTATATGCATTTCATAAGTCCTCTCTTCATCTTGATTCCATATTTCATGAGCTATATTGTTATTGAAGTGTTTTAATAGCTCGGGGTTTTTTTATAGGTGAACCCTCGAGAGGTTGGGAGTAACCCCGGTTCGCTTTCCGTTTTCTTTTCTTTGACAGGCTTTTAGTAAGATTCGATAAAAAGTCACCATTGTCATCGTCTTTATCCCCATTAGTTTCATTATTACTCTCCTCAACTTTCTCAAGAACACCGCTAACTTCCTCACCACCACCAAATTTACCATCACATTTATTTTTATTTTCACCAACCTCACTCTCACTAGTATTCTTCTTCTCACCAACCTCATCCCTATTCTCATCATCACCTTACTACCTATCATCACCTACTTCCCCCTTCTTATCATCGGTTACTTTCTCTTCTTCATCCTCCCTATCATCTTCACCTACTTCCTCTACCCTATTATCACCAATATGTTATATGTTCATTTCTACCACTTTCCTACCACCCTCATTGTTATTTGTACTCCATGGTTGTTCGTCACTATAGCTTCTTGTACTCGTCGACTTCCCAACCTCATTATCTTCAGTTGCTTTTGCTTGCATATAATCCGACCCCCACTTTCTTTTAGAAACCGTAGGAGACTTCCTAGTTCTTGTCATTTATATTCTATAAAAATAATGGCAAAATATCAAATTAATAAATATGAAGTCGCCGTGATAACCAACCAAATGCTAGAAATAAAATATGAAGTCACGGTGGGTTGTAACCGTGTTAACAACTAAACCACGGTCAAAAGGAAACATACCATAATTTGCAGTGTGTTGTAAGCATGAAAAGTGATGGCTCACAATTAAAACTAACCATAACTATCACAAACATGGCCACAAGACACCGTCACACTTAATGAAATATATGATAGGGCTTCAACGTACGTAGATGACCACCGCGGTGACAACACACCATTAATCCAATCAAAATATGCAAAATAAAAATTAGGGTGAGATGACACAGTGACATATGAACAAGGCACGACCACCACACACCGTAAACAGACATCTCCTCCGGTGACGGGTGGTCGTGGTTACAGGTCGGGTTAGGTGTTTTTACATACATCGCTTCTTACTTTCTCTAGGTTTAAGGTCACATTTCGTTACTTCAATGTTTTAGTTTAGTTTATAATACAAGTATTAGGGTTTTAAAAAACATAAAAACCTAGTGGGTCTTACAATATGTAATGTGTAGTTTATGGTTTACATACAAACAAATTATGTTACAACTAGACATGATTTTAAGTGAATGGATTAGGGTTTACATACAATGTAAATTTGCATGATTCAACTTATAAGGTTTATGTCTTTGTTGTGGAAGGAGTGTGTTCAAAAGATAAAATTTCTTTTAGCTTAGAGAGAGAGAGTGGAGGAAAAATGAGCAAATGAGTCAAAATTACTTTATATATTATTTGACTATTTATGGTGATTTAAATAAGATTTTAGTTATTTTGTGCTGGTGACTAGAGAGTGGTGATTGATTGAATTTTTTGGGGTGGAAATAACAGTTCCCAACGGAAAATTACCTATAGTAATGCGTAAAACATCCATCAGTGCGTACGTGGTTATTTGCTTTTTTGATTGGCTGTTTGT
The DNA here is from genome assembly GCA_949130495.1 of Sambucus nigra. Taxonomy (NCBI): domain Eukaryota; kingdom Viridiplantae; phylum Streptophyta; class Magnoliopsida; order Dipsacales; family Adoxaceae; genus Sambucus; species Sambucus nigra. The sequence goes on along the minus strand of OX422224.1, from coordinate 109,039,654 downwards.
TCTTTCCGGACAAGTCCTGGTAAACGAGTTCCCTTGTATTATCTACAATCATTAAAGAAACTTGAAAAATGTTGAGACATTGCCTCGGGTATGTATATATTGTCCAATTTTTATCGACAGTTAGGAATGGCATCCCGAGTTGATGTTCATCAAGTTACTGGATATCTCCCCCAATTGGTTGTAATGATTTTCTTCTATGTCTCTCTAACTTCTTATCTTATATATAATTATATACATTTGCACTTGAAATATTTTATTGATGAAGGCATGTATTTAACATCATTCATCCATTGACTTATCTTTTGTCTTGTTCTTTTAATATAGATTCTAACTCGTGTTTCTAATTTTTGAATTAATTTTCCATTGGGTTTGTTTATATGATAAAGTTAGTGTGAAGTTACATATTTCACAAAAGTTACTTAATATGTCGCACGTTAATTGGTCACCATATGTGTGCAGAACACAACATATTTTCACCGTGGGTTCTATCATATGACTATTTATCACCGCAAAAAGGATACCCATGATATCTTGTCACTGTGGGTTTGGTCCCAAGGGTATCAATTCGCCTTGATTGTGAAACCCTAAAACGTATTATATTTTCTAGACCGCCACTTGCCACTGCAGGTTTGTTCCCACGATTATTTGTCTGCGTATTTTGTGTACCCATAACAGCTTGTCAACATGATTGAAAAACCCCAAAACGTATTGTCTTTTTATGAGACCACTGGAAACCCTGCGTTTGGTCCCACAACCACTTGTTCGGTGTACCCACAATCACTTGTCATTGAGAAGCTTTTCTACACGTCCACTTGTCACCATGAATGTGGTGTTGGGAAGAAATTATTGGTATATTTGTAGTGTTTATGAGAACAATAGAAAATTGACAATGTATTTCCAAAGAAATACAAGGCCAATAGAAAAACAAATATCACCTTACAACACAATTGTACATAAATAACTTCATCATGTTGTACACAAAGATTATATCATTTCCATCAGTTCTTACACAAAGGTTTTCTCATATCCATCCATTCCTACACAAAGCTTATATCATTTCCATAAATTCTTACAAAAAGTTTATATCATTTCCTTCATAAAATTAAATCATTTTGTTCAGAAAAGTTATATAATTTTCTTCATAAAAATTATATAAATTTCTACACAAAGGTTATATCATTTCCTTTAAAAGATTACATTATTTCCTTCACAAAAATTACATTAATTCCTGGACAAAAGTTAAATCATTTCCTTCACAAAACTACATCATTTCTATTACAATAGTTACATCATTTCCTTCATAACACTTTCAAATCCTCATCTTCATCGGATGAGTTAATGGTGTGTTAATCTTTTTTATAAATATTTGCTGGAAAACATTGTTGAACATAGACATCCTGATCTTGAATATATTTTCCCACTCAAAAGCCTTAGGTGTTGTATGCAATTTCCAATGGGAAGAAATAGGGTGTATGGAGTAGAATTTTTCACGCAGCAATATGACCCAGTGTGCATTTCTAACATTCAGTAGATATACAACACGGTTCTATTATGATGGAGATTTTGGCCTAACATCGAATGTCACAAATGTTAAACATTAAATCTTTAATATCATCATAATCATGGGCTTTATATCATTAAATTCAAGATTCAAAAATTCCGGCATGATGAACCATTTGTCCATTATGCATGTGTGTTTAAAGTAGTTAAGTCTATCTCCATATGATTCATTCGGATATGACTTCATTATGAATTCATTGCGAGTCTTTTCTTGTTGCAGTTCTGACAACATTACAGTCATAATCACATTACCATGATTTATACCATCACCAATACCCCCACCTCTTGCAACAGTTGTGTATCCACATTTTCCATTTGATCGAACATCAAGGATGTTATAAATATTTGGTTGAATAAATTCCGATACATGTTGAATATTCAATTTCATCTTTGTAGACCACATCTCGAGATTTTTTTATGTGAAATGTGGGTTGTTATGAAGATTATTTTTCAAATTAGACATTCTTGGTGCATCGACCTCCCATGATGAAGGTAATATCTTTCTAGAGTTTTAATATTTCTTATCACTATGAATCAACCTCTTCCCCTTCTGCCTAGATTTTTAATTCTTTGAAATAGGCTCCAATTATGAGGTATATGATGGAGCAATAATCTCTATTAACTTGCATAAAAATATTTTTTCCCCGTATCATTGGGTTCACTCCATCTCTTCTGAAATAATTGCATCTTCAGAGTGTAATTAATGTCGCGTTATTTGGGGATATCGAGAACAATAATGGGTTTTCTCCAGTGGGAGTCTAAAGCTCATGTTAGAATTGGTTGTCAATCTTTATCAAAACTTTCCAGCTCGTGAGCATATGACAACCCGTACACGGTCCATAAAAGGTGATGGCATGCTAATTCTTCAAAATTGTATGCTCTCGGAACAATGCGCAATAATTAACCTCATTATGTCCAACTCGTGAACACTCATATACAAGGTTAAGTGGGATACTCGTCCTTAGATTTCTCTCAAAATTGAGTCGCTGTGCGTGTGCTTATTAGTTCCAAGTGTTGTTTGAAATTCGGTAGTAATTTATCTCACCTGAAGATCTAAGAATGCATCTAGTCATTTCTAAATAGTTCCAAATAAATTGGTACTGTTGTCTGAATGTATCTTCAACTTTAAATTCACACCTTTCGCCCATTTGGTCATCCAGTTACCCCTATGCATACCCTTATTAGTCCATGCATATGCAAATTGATGGTGCACCAGAATGTAATTTTTGTTGACACATGCTACCAGATTATGAAATTTTGATCATAATTATGCAAGGCATTACCAACTTTGATTGAAGTCTTAGGTCATCTCTAAATTTATGACCCCTAACTAACCTTGGATGGAAAGTTTCTTATCCTCTGGTATGAGCCAGTAATTTATACATGCAAGCTCCACGTTCTTTTGTATATGGAACAAATATAGCATGGTGTATGAGGAAGGAAATATGACTTGTTTTTCATTGAGAGATGATTGTTGTCTATCATACACAACAACCTCAGGCAATGCTTTCGGCTTTTATATAATGCAAAAATGACCCAATGCCCACTGGAAATTTGTGTCTTTCTCCCTCGACAAAAAAACAAAGGCAATGAAAAATGGTTGTCTCATCAAAGTGACACCGATCATTTCAAATTAGGGGTGTACCTGTGAGGAAAAATTTCCAAATAGTGTTAATTTGTATATTTTGGTATTATTCTCGACAAAACCACTTTGAGTCATAAAATAGTCTTTACGTGTCACAATTCCATTAAAGCATATGACGTTATGATGAAGACGTAGCGTCCAAGATTGAAAGATAGATCATGTCGCATTTTCGGTGCTCGTTTTAAGTCTTCATGCAATTTTAAGATTCTCTCAGGTATGAATACATATCGATTTATGGTTATCGAAATATTTTATAAGGATGTTATCTTTTATTTAAAAACTGAGGTATGCCCGTGCCTGGAGGCACGATGACAATTCTCCGAAGTATGAATTGTGTGATCAAGTCATAAAAGTTTTTTACTGTAGTATAATTTTCCAAAGTATCAATCGTGATCAATTTTCCTGAACGACGTATATTTTTTCCAAAATTATTTATTCTAGTACAATTTTAAGTCCAAAATTTTATTTTCAATACAGATAAAGGTAAAAATATAAGAAAAAATTGTGCAAAATTTCCTTTGTTTATTTGAGTATCCACCTATTTAAAGATTAAAAAAATACTTCACCACATATATAAACCGTCCAGGGCCTGGTATAAACAACATCACCTATTTAACGATATAAAAACCCTTACTATGAGTACACCACAGACTCTTATTGGCATATTTAGCAATAAAATATAAAAAATGTTTCAATAGGAAGATTGTCAATAGTTTATAAAGATTCACTCAAAACAAAACAAAACAAAGTCTACTCAATTTTAAAAATTTGGGCAAAATTACCTTAATCTATATGACAATCCGCATGTTCAACAATAATGCTACTTGTCCATCTCAGACATCTTATAAATAAATGCATAAATTTTCCATTATTAAAAAACATGATTCATATATGAGTACACAACAGGCCACTATTGGCAACTTGATCAAGTGAATGAAGATATCATACAAAAAATAAAATTTCTATATAACTAAAAATATGTCAATTCATCACTTTCGCCACATTTCACACGTCTTGTCCTCAACCAAAATTGTTTTCATATGAATAAATTACTTACCCCAAACTCACAAATTAAGTGTGAAGTAGAGTTGCATTACATTTATTGGTGAGTTCCCAAAACACGATCTGCTCTCCACAAATTTGGTGTGGAGTATATTTACATTACATTTCGTCGAATCATTCCACCCCTTCCCATTTTTGGTGTAATATTGCTACAATGAAATACAAATTAAAATGCATCAGTAAAAACAAAGTACTACTTTAAGGCAAGATTTCAAAGAGAAAACCATCATTTAGTTCTTAACATTCAGTATTCAAGTACATGACTGTGAGAAACAACTTTTAAGAGTAACTTGGAACAAATGAAAGTGAGGAACAATTCAAATTTAAAGAAAAAATAACCAACACAACATATAAAACAACTTAGCAAACAAATGTATCTTACTTTGGATAAACAAAAAACAGAGGCAGTAGAGTATATCTGACATTGAAAACTAAATAAACGCATAATATAATTACCAAATTAGGTATATAACATAGAGAAAAGCACATAACTGGTAGAGAGGTGCCAAAGTAGATATGATACCAAATAAGTGTACTAAAATCTTAAAACGTGTTATTAAGATTATTGTCAAATATGTGGTTCCAAAGTTATGTCACGAAATAACAAAGTCAGTACCAAATAGTTGCGAGTTTATGTGTTTGTTCGCATTGCATTCCCGTGTTAAATCAAACTGGTAGAGCATGACTATTTGTGTGTATTATGTTGTAATGTGTTGTGGGTACAAAATGTAATAAGCTCAAGAAAAGCATCACTATCCCAATGCCTCCAAAATATACCACATCATCACCAGTCAAGTGGCCACAAGAATTCTGGAGTAGTAGACCCCTCATTTGCTTTGTGTCATGCTGAGCATGTGCCGATGCGATCCTAAAATCCTAACTCACCCTTAATCAACCCCCAAGTATTTACATAATAGTACCACCACCACCGAGTATCTACAAAACAGTACAACTGCAAGAGCAATAGAAGGATACTACCTTTAAAATAAGCAATACATGCCTGTAAGAAAAATAACATTTAACTAAAATAATCTTGGCACTATCCTAACACCATGAATTCTGTGAATGAATTGATGTTTTGGTACGCTAATATATTTGAAGACAGATGCAAGCCAAATACATCAAAAATAGCCTTCAACTAAAAATAATAGCACATAAAGAAAGGAAAATACACTACACCAAATCATGTGAATGGTCACGCCCAGTTGGTCACGACCCAAGTCTGCGACCAGCTGGTCGTGGACTTGGGTCGTGACCAACTCAATTTTTTCCGTAACCATATTTATTACCACACTAAATCATTGATGCTTTAGAAGTGGTCACGGACCAAATCCCTGACCACTGTGGGTCACGGACTTGGGCCGTGACCAGGACGTGAACATCTTGGCGCCAAAATTCCCTCCAAACTGGTGTGGATGGGTCACGGAATTGGGGCGTGACCAAAGGCATGACAAAGAATAAAACATACACAAATGGAGTCACGACTGGGGGACGTGACCATTTCTTTGGTGTGGGTCCCGACTATGGGCCATGACCAAACCTCATTTAAGCAGTAGGGTTGATGGGAAAAGGGTCGCGCATGGTGGGTCACGGATCTAGGCCGTGACCAGATGAAAGACATCAACACCTTCATTTTCATTTATTGGTCGCACACTTGGTGGGTCACGGCTCTATGCCGTGACCATATTCAGTACTTAAAAAACCGTTGCTTGGTCATTTGCAATTTGTAAGGGTTGTGTCTAAGGGCTAAGCGATTTCGTGCGATTTCATGTGATTTCTAAGGGCTAAGCGATTCCAGTTGGATTTCATTGTTATTAACCCCTAGTATGTATAGATTTTCTTTCATTTCATTTGGATTTCGTGATTTCTATTTAAAGCCCTAATTTATGTGTATGTATGTGTAGATTTATGTTTGTATATGTGTATGTGGGTGTGTGTATTGATTTATGTTTGTATGTGTGTGTGTGTATGCATAGATTTATGTGTATATGTATGTTTATGTGTGTAATGATGAACAAATAAATTGTTTTTTTGTCAATAAACCCTATATTGTATGTGTGTGTATGTATAGATTGTATGTGTGTGTATGTATAGATTTATGTCAAAAAAATATTAGGGTTTAGTAAACCCTAAATTGTATGTGTGTGTATGTATAGATTACGTCAATAAACCCTAGATTGTATGTGTGTGTATGTATAGGTTATGCCAATAAACCCTAGATTGTACGTGTGTGTATTTTTTTTGACAAAATATAATTAAATGGATTTTTAATGAGTAAAACAATTTACATCCACCTCGTCGTGATTTTATTGTGGGTTATATGCATGCCATCTTATTATATTGGGGGTTATATGCATGTCATGATTTTTTGCACTACAATATATGTGTAAGTACTACAATATGTGATTTTTTACATTTACCTTCTGCACTAGTGTTTATGCATTAGTTGTTTGTTTTCACTACAATATGTGTGTAAGTACAGTGTGTGTTTATGTTGATTCTGCAGTTTGTATGTTTATTGAATAGATAATACACATATACTTTTAAACTCTCTCATAATAAACCCTAACAAAACATGTTGTAAACAATTACGGCGGGTTGTTGTTCGGATTTCACATATACTTTTAAACTTTCATAACTTTCAAACCCAAACCTTAATAGTAGGAGTCGTATTCACGCCCACGTATACTTTTCTCAGGAAAAATGGGGCATGGTGATAATTATTGTCAACAAGAGTGGGAGAGGTTGCAATTAGACCGCACACATAACTCTTTTATTAGTGTGCGTCATATTGAGAGTACTCCTATTTATAGGTATGGAAATAAAAAGATCGAACAATTTAACTACCTTGTAAATCGTGGAGTTCATATCCAACAAGATTACTTTTTCGATCGTATTATATTTTCAAATCCAAAGAATATGGTGCTATCCTATTATGGGATAATTCAATAAATCCTAGAACTTGATTACCTGGATTTCACAGAAACCGTATTCTATTATGATTAGGTAAAGGTGGAGGATACAGCGAATGCTTGCAAAGTTGATCCCGACTCCAAATTTATTATGGTATATTTATCAAAGTTGAAGACTAAATATCGCATAGTCGACGAGCCTTTTATTTTGTGCCTTTCAATGTAAAGAAGGTATTCTACTAGAAATGCATAAACGATGGCAATTGGTCTATTGGTGTGCATGCACCAAAGGGTAGGACTACTGAAGTAGACGCATTAAAGGCTTCAAAAGAGTTCTAGTCAGCTCTTGATGACAACCCTAATTTGAAGGATCTTTTAGCTGATTTAGAGGAAGATTGCGTATCAAAATATTATTTTATCCTCGTCAATGTTATTTGTATCCTATTGTGATATTGACATTGTATTAGCACTTTACTTTAATGAATGAATGTCATTTACTTTTAAGTGTAATGTCCCGCCATTTGTGTAAATGGTAGGTGATTTATCGGTTTTTTGTTTAGAATATATATGTTTTCATCTATTTATTTTACTATTACACTCGGCTTACTATTACTATTACACTATTGCAATATTGCAAATGGTAGGTGATTTATTTATTTTACTATTACACTTGGCTTATTAATTTCCACTGATGTTAGTAGTGAAGAAGCCAAGTATGTGTTTCTTCATATTACAAGAAAACTCACTCCTAAAGGTAAATTTTTTATATTTTTCGGTGAGGGTTAACATATTTTGTAAGTTTGAAGTCATATATAGCTGCAGACTAAACCACTATGTCAACGATTCGCAGCAATAAGCCAAGACAAGCAGGTAACTTTGAATATCTTAAATGATTCTTTTAATATCTTAAATTCTTCTATCGTTTGGCTTTAGAGTGTAAAAACCTGAAACAGCTCCCAAACGGCCCCGTGAGAGGTACCAACACCTTGCACGGAATCCATGTAACTCGTAGGAACTGATCGCGTGTTCACGGGACTCCCGGTTTGAGAATACGATAATAATTTGAAAATATATAGACTTAGGCTTAAAACTTGGCGTCAGAGTGCGAAAACCTGAAACAGCCCCATGAGAGGCACCGACACCTCGCACGGGACCAATGTAACTCGTAGGAAAAAACCGCATTATCACGGGACTCCCGATTTGATAATATGTTGATAATTTGAAAATATCTAGAGTTAGCTTAAAAAAATGGCGTTAAAGGGTGAAAACTCGAAACAGCCCCCGAACGGCCCTGTGAGTGGCACTAACACCTTACACGGGATCAATGTAACTCATAGGAACCAACCGTATGATCATGGGACTACCGGTTTGAGAATACGATGATAATTTGTGTATTTTTAGACTTAAGCTTAAAAATATGGCGTTAGAAGGCAAAAACCCGACACAACGTCCGTTAGGATCGTCTTCGTTTACTACACCAACAATAAGATTGTCTCGTCGAGTATGAGATGAATAGTAGCAACCAACGATGTGAAAGCATCCGTTAACTAATAGGTATATGTAGGTGTAATATGTTATAGCTGGCAGCTCCGGAGCTGTAGCAAAAGGCTTATTTCTTATCAAATAATGTGATTAAACTATCTTACTTGGGCGAATGGGTAGAAAAAGGCGAATTATGACATCTCTGTTAAGGGAGAAACTTTCCTATGTAGATGTTGCACATCATAAGAATCCAAGCACTTGATAGTAGTTTAATTCGCACATTTTAGACATCAGAACAAGAAATTTCGTGATTGATGATTGGTATTTCTCTCGATAAAAGGCAATGCATAGACTGTGTAACTAGTCAATCATGAAAAATGCAATCATTATAAAGTGGCTCTGAATGATTCAAATTGTGTTGACCGTTGAAGGAATAATAAATTCAAGAAAGAAGACTAATCTATTCCACTTATGTATGATTTTGTCAGTCCCTTAATCTATCACGAATCGCTAATGAAGATCCGGAAGAGCCGCTATAACTGTTATATAACAATTTATATAAGTTGTTATATGAACCGTTATATAACAGTTTATATAACATTTATACAAACACAATATTTTTGCTAATTTCTTTTGGGGCGCATCTTCTAATGACAATTTCAAGCACCATTGGCTTAGTTGCAAAGAACTTTTTCCTTTCATTCAATAAATGGGGTCTGAACTTTAGAATCTTAAATGGTGTCATTAAAGCAACTAGTTTGAATATGTGTTGGTCTTTGCTATCCTAAAAAAGTCTCTAGCTTTTTTATGCATCAAAAATATAAAAATTCTCTTTTTTCAGGCTCTTATGGCTTCCTTGTGATCAACAGAATCAGATCTATAACTGACTTAACTGATGACATTATTATATTAGAGGGGGAGTCTCAGGTATGGACCCTTACAATAGATGGCTTATTCTATTTTAAGTCTTCTTTCAAAATTTTCAAATCTCATAGACCTACTTCCTTAATTTGGAACTGCTTATGGTCTACCTCTCGACCTTTAAACTTGTATAATTTCTCCTAAAAGCTTTTGTATAATGCTATTCTTCTGCAGTCTAAAATTAAGAAATTGAATATTCAATTGGCCTCTAGATGTAGATGCTGTTATGAACATGAGGAATCTCTCTCTCACACTTTCTAAACTGTTATATAACAATTATATAAACTAGTATACAATTTAGATAACTATTATATAATAGCTTATATAACTGTTATGCATATTCTAATCCTTTAAAACTTGAGTAGATGGTAATGTTACAAATGTTGATACCATTTTCTAAGTCAGATTATCTCAATCTTATTGGGTATGTGAGTTGCTCATTTTCTCACACTATTAAGTATGTGTTCAATCTAAAGTTATATTTCTACCTTCCTTTTATAAGATAATATGCAACTAAGCCAATTGTTTTAGTTTTTCACGTATGGAAGGGAATATGACATCAATGCCACTCGGAACATTATTGTTGATATATTATGTGTTCAAGAATTCCATTTATAGACCCACCGTGTCAGATATTTCTACTGTATTTGGCAATGAATGCACAACACTAGTTTCCCCCCAAAGATCTGCTTTTATAGTTGGGAAAACGGCCTCAACTACAGCGATGGAGGCCAGTTGATTTTTAATTCAGGCCTGATTTTATTCTATGTACCATACTTGTATTCGGTCTTGCTTTTAGTAATCTTGAGTAAGCATCATTGCTTTCAGCATCTTCCTAGTTGATGGAAATTATCCCAAAAAGTTTGCTATCTGAAAATGATTTCTTCCATAATTAGTATTGTTACTATTGTAATTATCACCACTTAGGACAGGCAAACACCATTATGTATTGGGGTCAGACCTTTATGGGTTTAGTAATTAAAATACGACGATAATTTGAAAATATGTATACATAGGCTTAAAAATAAGGCGATAGAGGGGAAAACCACGAAACAACCCTCGAACGGCCCCGTGAGAGGCACAAACACCTTGCATGGGACCAATATAACTCGTACGAATTGACCGCGCGATCACGGGACCCCCGGTTTGAGAATACAATGATAATTTGAAAATATATAGACTTAGGCTTAAAAAATGGCAATAGAAGGTGAAACCCCGAAAGAACCTCCGAACGATCCTGTGAGAGGCACCAACACCTCGCACGGGACCAATGTAACTCATAGGAACTGATCCCGCGATCACGGGACCCCTAGTTCGGGAATACAAGGATAGTTCAAAAATATAAGGAATTAGGCCTAAAAACATGGCGTTAGATGGCTGAAACCTGAAATAGCCCCCGAACGGTCCCGTGAGAGGCACCAACACCTCGCACAAGACCAATGTAACTCGTAAGAACTGACCGCACGATCACGGGACTCCCGATTTGAGAATACGATGATAATTTGCATATTTCTAAACTTAGGAATAAAAACATGGCGTTAGTGGGTGAAAACCAAAAAAAGCCCCCGAACGGCCCTATGAGTGGCACCGACACCTCGCACGGAACGATGTAACTCGTAGGAACTTATCGAGTAATATTCATAAAGTTTTTCATAATTACTAACTCATATCACGTTAATAATTATAAAGTAATTAATTTTCAAATTTATATTAAATTAATAACTCACATTAAATTTAATAAATCCCCAAATTTATTAAGCATAAAAATACGGGGTATTACATACTTCCCCCCTAATAACGGAATTTCGTCTCGAAATTTGGAAAATAAGGCATACCTGGTAAGAATAAATCTGGGTATCTCTCGCGCATATCTGCCTCGCGCTCCCAAGTGGATTCCTCCACATTATGATGCTCCCACTGGACCCGTACGAGTGGAACTACCTTCGACCTCAATCTCCTCTCACTATGGTCTAGGATAGCCACTGGTCTCTCCTCGTAAGAGCTGTCAGGCTGTAAGTCTATCTCATCTATCTCATCTATCGCGATGTGAGTATGGGCCATATCATCTCGAAGGTATCGTCTCAATGACGAGATGTGGAATACATCGTGGATGCGATGTAAATGCTTGGCAGTCCCAACCTGTATGCCACCGGCCCAATTCTCTCGATAATGGGAAATGGTCCCACGTACCTCGGGGATAATTTCCCTTTCTTACTGAACCTCATCACTCCTTTCACATGAGATACTCGCAGTAATACTTGGTCCCCCATATTAAACTCTCGGAAGAACCGTTTCGCACCGGCGTAGCTTTTCTGCCTATCTTGGGTTACTCGGATACGACCCCTGATCATCTCAATCCTTGCAGAGGTTTCCTGAATCACCTATGGTCCTAGCAACTTGTTATCCCCCACCTCTAGCCAACAAGTTGGGGAACGACAAGGCCTGCCATACAAAGCCTCGAATGGAGCCATGCCAATCGTGAATTGATAAGAGTTATTATAAGTGAACTCTACCAGTGGAAGATGTGGCTCCCAACCTCCTCCAAAATCAAGAACACACATGCGTAGCATATCCTCTAACATCTTATTAGTACGCTCTGTTTATCCATATGTCTGTGGGTGATAGGATGAACTCAACCTCAACTTAGTACCCATAGCCTCCTGAAAACTCTCCCAGAGACGTGACTTGAAAATCTTGTCTCTATCTGACACAATATTCAGGGTCACCCCATGTAATCTGACAATCTCAGCAATGAACAACTGAGCATATTGACCCGTGGTATAATCTGTCCGCACCAGCAGAAAATGAGCCACCTTGGTCAAATGGTCCACAATCACCCAGATGGAGTCGTGGCCCTGCTGTGATGTAGGCAACCCTATAATAATATCCAAGGAAATACTCTCCCACTTCAATGCGGGTATTTCCAATGGCTGAAGCAACCCTGACGATTTCTGATGGTCCACCTTTACCAGCTGGCAGGTAGAACACTTGGACACGAACTAAGAAATATCATTTTTCATCCCACTCCACCAGTATTGCTGCCTCATATCCTAGTACATCTTATCTCCCCCAGGATGTACTGCAAATTGGGACCCATGAGACTGGGTCATCACTACATGACGTAAGTCTGCTCCTTCTGGAACTACCAATCTCCCATTAAACCCCAAACCCCCATCAGAACTAACAGAATAGGACTCAGCACCCTCGGCTAAAAGTCATACAATCTGTTCCTGGCAAAACGGGTCTGTGTTCTGTGCCTGTATCACCCTCGTAACAATCTCGGGTGTCACTGTCATGACAGATATGAAAGAACGGGCTACGGCGTCCTGGTGACCCAACTCCTTCCACTTTGCTTTCCAAATGTCCGCTACATCGTCTACCGGCCTATGGCTTAACGCATCAGGAACTACGTTGGCCTTCCCCAGATGGTACTGTATATCGAACTGATAGTCCTTTACAAACTCTAACCACCTGCGCTGACGCATATTCAGCTCTCACTGAGTGAACAGGTACTGCAGTGACTTGTGGTCTGTGAATAAGCGAAATTTCTCACCCAGTAAATAGTGCCTTCAAATCCTCAATGCAAAAACGACCGCTGCCAACTCTAGGTCGTGAGTGGGGTAATTCTTCTCATGTGGCTTAATCTTACGGAAGGAAAAAGCTATAGCCTTCTCCTCCTGCTGAAGTACTCCTCCAAGTCCCCGTAAAGAGGCATTGGTGTAAACCAGGTACTCCACGCCCGGTTTAGGTAAAGTAAGAACCAGTGCTGAAGTAAGCTTATCTTTCATCTCGTCGAAAGCCAATTGGCAAGCATCATCCCAAACATATGGAACCCCTTTGCGAGTTAGGTTCATCAATGGCCCAACTATTTTGGAGAATCCCCGAGTGAATCTCCTGTAGTATCCCATTAATCCCAAGAAACTACGCACTTTCGTCGGTGTCGTGGGCTATCCCCACTTCCTCACCACTGACACTTTACTCGGATCGACTGTTATCCCCTGCTGAGAAACAACATGCCCTAAGAACTGTACTTCTCGCAACCAGAACCCGCATTTCTCATACTTAGCATACAGTTGATGCTCTCGTAGAGTCTGAAGAACCTGCCTCAAGTGCTCGGCATGCTCCTCCTCGGAGTGTGAATATATCAAAATGTAATCTATGAAGACGATGACAAACTGATTCAATAACTCTCTAAACACTCGGTTCATTAAGTCCATGAACACGGCTGGAGCATTTGTGAGGCCAAATGGCATCACTCTGAACTCATAGGACCCATATCTCGTCAAGAAGGCAGTCTTTGAAATATCCTGCTCCCTAATACGTAACTGTTGGTACCCTGACCTCAGATCTATCTTCGAAAAGAAAGTTGCTCCCCTCAGCTGGTCAAACAGATCATCGATTCGAGGCAATGGATACTTGTTCCGTATCGTGACCTTGTTCAGCTCCCGGTAGTCCACACATAGCCTTAGTGAACCATCTCTCTTTTTCACAAACAAGACAGGAGCGACCCAAGGTGAGGTACTCCTGCGAATAAAGCCCTGACCTAACAGTTGCTCTATGTGATCTCGTAAATCTCGCATCTCCGTCGTAGCCATACGGTATGGAGCGCATGCTATAGGTCTTGTATCCGGTAATAAATCTATGACAAAGTCTATCTCTCGACTGGGGGGTAGGCCTAGTATCTCCTGAAATACATCGGAATACTCATGAACAACTGGGATCGAGTCTAAGGGAATCACAACCTCCTTAGAGGTATCCTCCTCTATGTAATACAAATGAGCAGTCGAGCCTCCCTCTGGGAGAGGCATCACCACTACAAACATCTCTTGCCCCAGAATGGCAAAAACAATACTCCCACCAAAACAATCTATCATGGCCCTGTAAGCAGCGAGCCAATCAATACCGATAATGACGTCATGCTCATGCATATCTAAGACTAACATGTCTGCAGGTAATACCAAGCTACCAATCTCTACCCCCACACCCCGGCATATAAAGAAAATAAGAGAACCATTTCCCAGTGGTGAGTCAACACACGTCACAGTGCTCTCTGCTGTGGCTAATAACCCTAAGGCCTTCGCGAAATGGGTAGCTGTAAAATAGTGCATCACCCCAGTATCAAATAAAACTCGATCCATAGTATCATGGATGGGAAACATACCGTCAATCGCGGGTGGTGCCAACGGAGCTGCTGCCTGGTGGACGTTATAGACACGCCCGTACTGTAACTGCCCCTGCTGCACTTGAGCTGCGGGAATAGCTGGTTAGGCTGGTACCTGAGCTGGTGCTAGGAGGGCAGCTGGAAAAAGTGGCCTCTAAGGCTCATTACGGGCACCCTGCTGTTGTGGGGCCCTCTCTCCCTCTGGACAATCCTGGCGCCTATGGCCATTCTTGCCGCACCCGAAACATCGGCCTTTGAAATTTCCTCCCCTCTGACCCTGTTGACCACGACCCTGTTGGCCGTTACCACCCCGCCACTGGCCCTGTTGGCCCTAATGAAATCGCTGTTGGCCCTATTGGACCTGCTGCTGGCCCTGCTGCTATCGGTGTTGGACTTGCTAGCCCTGCTGATTAGGCTGGCCCTGCTAACCCTGCCTATAACCCTCAAATCCCTGCCTGGAATCACCTGATCGAAAGCGCTTGGCAGGGTCCCCCTGATGGGAACTCTTCTCATGCTGACGAGTCTGTCCCTGGGATGTCGGTGCTCCACCAGCGTCACTACCCCCTGTCCTGCCCTACTGGCCGGACTCTCCTGCTCGCTTGCTTCCCTGCATATGGAAGCGGTGATCCTGGCAGTGTAGTAAGGCAGCATTGAAGTACATCTGTAAAGGTACTCATAGACAAATTCCCTATAAGATGCTGACGGATCCTCCAAGCTAACCCGTCCACAAACAACATTATCTTCCTACCCTCAGTAGGTGCCTCATCTGGCACTATGGTGAGAAGTCTTATGAACTCCTCTTCATACTCAGCAACGATAGAATTTTCCTGCTTCAAGTTCAGTAATTTTTGCCTCATCTCAGTCTGCACAACGGGTGGGAAGTACTTGCGGTCAAACCGCTCCCAGAATATCTGAATCGGAATAGTATCACTCTCTTCCAAGGTGGTGGTGGATTCCAACCACTGTAAAGCGGCCTCCACTAACTTGAAGGAAGCCAACAACTATTTTTGCACGTCTGTGCATTCATACATATGCAGATGCCTCTGGATATCTTTCTTCCATTGGCTGACGATGATGATGTCTGAACTACCCGAGAACTCAGGGGGATGCACCTTCTGAAAGGCATCCCTAACCCGCTCCCATGCTGATGGAAGCTGTGCAGGTACTGGCGCCACTGCCTGAATCTGGGGTGGAGCCTGCTGTACTACCGCTAATGCGGCATTCACCGCCAGAGCAACAATAGCGGCTACCTCATTAGCATTCATCGTGCCCTGAGCCGGAGCTGCTGGCTGCTCGGCTTGGGCAAGCCTATCCTTTGGTGCACGTCTCGGAGGCATCTGAAATGTGAAGAAATTTATTAGTCTACAGTTATTATCAAATCTCAAATAGCTGAAGACGTAAACGTAAAAGCAAGAATACAACAATCCTAAAATAGGGCTCTATAGCAAAAATGCTAAGTTGAAAGCGAAATAAGCGTACAGATCCTAAGGACACTAGAACCTGATGCTCTGATACCACCTGTTACACCCCGCCTAATTAAATACCGGACGATCACTCCTTTATTAAATTAAAATCAAGGTGAACAGTTGGTTCATTCTTAGCATCACTGTCGAAAAATAATTTTTCCACTTTAAACACCCTAATTAATTAAGCTAAGTGTCAAAACCATTTTAGACATTATTTTCCAAATCCTATTTATAACCAATGATTTAAAACTTTACATAATTCAATATTAAAGAATCACACCACAATTATCCTAGAACATATAATCCAAATAATTTTAACATTCAACAACTAAATCCCAACACTTAAAACTTAAAGTAAAACATCCAGACAGTAATAAATCCCAAAGTGACAATACTAGAAATAAATGAATCATAATGTCCAATAAAACAACTGGATAATGGAAACGGGCGACACATGCCCAACTGAATATATATGCTAGGAGTGGAATCAAATAAATGAAGTCGTCTAAGCAAGAGGCCTACAAATCCCACCTAAGCTGCAGCGCGTTCCTTCTAAAGGATCCTATGCAAGACGCCCCTGTGGCTGGGCACCTGTAATATATACATATATATACAAGAGAGAAAAGAAAATGGAAACAGGTCAGAGCCCGATTATAAAAATGATTTAAAATTTGTTTAGCATATTTTTTTAAAATGTTTACAGGACAATGCAACAACATATTAGTGAGGCACTCCCTTGAGAAATTCTCACCTCTCTTCTAATGTGCACGCCTATCGTACTAACCTCCCCAACGGTTTGACTTATCTTAGGTTACTCGTAAGATTTAAGCTGAATAATTCAACTGTTTAAGAGGTTAATTTCATTTGATCACAAAGTTCTTCTTTAAACCTCATTTGCCAAATAAGTTTCCCAGTGTCATATTATACTTTTCAAAACAAGTATTTCCAAATTGAAGTCATTATTCATTTCTTACTTACCATAACCACAGAAGGAAGTTCCAAATTTCAGAATTTCATGTATATATTAAATACTACTATAATATATATATTCCAACATCACCCCACATAAAAATTATGGTGCGGGCATACTCTGCTATCCAATCCCCATATCACTCGTATTAAGGGAAATACAAGTTCGGAATCACTCTCGAATTGCATTAACACATACACGAACAATATTGAGGCGAAGCATAAATTACAAGTCTTTAAGAGGTCAGTACATACCCTCACGTCTCTTAGGACTGTCTGACCATCGATCACATAGCATGTACCAAGGATTATCTATTTTCTAGGGTACGAGTCAATATCCCCCATAAAGGCACATCGAGATAAGACTGTCCTAGCGCAATAACCTCAGGGATAGCAAGTAGCGCGGGCATGATTTTCACACGTATATAGTATATGCATAAACATAGTCATATAAATATACTACTATTACCATATCTCTTTAGGTACCTTTCATCACCCATAATATAATATTTATCCTTATTTCTCAATCTTTAGTTATCACGTATAACGGTTTATCTCTTACTTTAATTGAGGGATTAATCCAACTTACTACGTAACACTCATGGACTCTATCCTCCCAAGTGTAGAATTCAGTAGGTACTCATCTATTTTTCCAACCTAACTATTTTACGCGTCTCTCCCTTTAATACACAACCCCATCATCCCTTATGTGTAAGCATCCCAAAATGTAAATCTCGTCTTAGATTAAAGGTCTCATAGTTCTTAATAAGTCCTACTAGTCTCCTTTACCTTCCAAAATATTTTAATAAGGATGTCCAAAGATTTTTACTCATTTAATTTGAATTCAACAATTTAAAAGGGGAAATATGAGTCTTCCAGGAGGGGTCGATCGATCGATGGAAGGATCTCGATCGATCAATACGTCGATTGATCGACACTCCTGGTTCGATCGATCGATCAAACAGGTATGGCGGATTCTGCAGATTAACAGTTATGGGTTCTAACATCCAACCTCAACCAAATCAAGATTTTTAACACCCAAACTCCCAAAAATTCATACTACAAACATTAATAACCCAAACTAACAATCTTCTACGTAAAACATGTGAATTTTCATCAATAACCATGGATTAAAAGGGCAAAACTTATATAAACTTCAGGAACCCGAGAATTTTCTTTAACTTTGTTCTAATCAGTCTTTTTCCAAAATCTCTACTCCTAATACATCATAAATCCGTGGTTCAACCTCTACATACCAAGGGGATTTCCAGATTTCCATTTATATCATTACTACATGCAATCTCCTATCTCCAACATGGGTTTTCTTCTATGAAATACATCCTAATCAATCCTAGACTAACATGAATGATGCATTAACGAATTTAAGCAAGATAAATACTTGTCTGGGAATTTCGAAGTTCTGATTTGCAAACGAATTTGGTGTGGTTGCGTTCCCCGTCGCGCGATCTACGCGTTGGTGGTGGTGGCGGTGCAACCGGGTGAATTTTTGGCCTAGAACACCTTGTCAAGATCTCTCCTTTCTTCTCCTATGGCCGTCACTTGTCCTTGGGTTTTTTAACCCTAGAAGACAACCTTAGACATATGATATAACCCTTGAAAATTCGTGGGTTTAATTGCCCAAAATTACAAAATGTCCAAAATGTCCTCCCAGGGAGCTAAATAAGCCTAAAAACACCTCGAGACCCAAACCCCCGGGTACACTTTTCTGACTATCTCGACCCTTTCGGACACTTTGGCGCACTCAAAACGACCATACGAGCAACTTATAATTTATTCACTTTTATTAATCAATATTTAGTCCCGACGCGACACGGGCGCGTCCCGACTCAAATTTTCAAAATTGTCATTTTATCCACTATTGACATTTAATAGAACCAATATTATATATTACTCTACTCATTAGAAATATTCAACAAGTTTTCCATGATTACTAACTAACATCACGTTAATAATTATAAAGTAATTAATTTTTGGATTTATATTAAATTAATAACTCACATTAAATTTAAGAAATCCCCAAATTTATTAAGCATAAAAATACGGGGTATTACAGGTTCCTGTCCCTGCAGCTGCCACAACGGCTCCCGTTCTTGCCCCTGTAGTAAGTGAGGTATATATATATATATTTGTTATTTCTCGTGAGTTTTCACCTTATAACGGTGACTTAACAACGAAAATGCTTGTTAAGATTTTTCATAAACTCCACCTTATAACGGTGACTTAACAACGAAAACTCTTGCTAAGATTTTATCATAAACTCCACCTTATAACGGTGACTTAACAACGAAAACGCTTGTTAAGATTTTTCATAAACTCCACCTTGTAACGGTGACTTAACAACGAAAACGCTTGTTAAGATTTTATCATAAACTCCACCTTATAATCGCTGGCTTAACAATGAAAACTCTTGTTAAGATTTTATCATAAACTCCACCTTATAACGGTGACTTAACACCGAAAATGCACGCTAAGATTTTATCATAAACTCCACCTTATAACGGTGACTTAACAACGAAAATGTTTGTTAAGATTTTATCATAAACTTATTATGACTTCTATCTCTTCTTAGGTTGCTCAGGAAGATTCTCCCCTAGTTCTTTCGCCTATGGGCTCACCTCATCGGGAACCTGCTGTTTTGGAAAACTCTGGTCATGATGATCAAGGTTCCACGACTGGTGGTGCAGCGGAGAGAGAATCTGGGTGCGAACTCCCTCTTCCTGACCTGGCTCCTCACACTTTTTGCCTGATGGTGCTTCGGTAGTCTCCTCAAATGCCTGTCAACCACCGCTTGGTGATCGAACAACTGGTGAATCCTCACCCTGAGACCTTCACACCGAATTGCCTACGTTCTAATATTCATGTGATGAGTCATAGACTTCGAGGCATGGCGATCGTTGTTGCTAAAATTGCCAGTACTCCTACTACAAACGTTACCAGATCCCTCCTTAACCAATTTCTGGGTTTTTTGAAGGAGCTGGGGCGTGATGGTTTTCATTTTGACTGGCTCATAACACATTTGAAAACTTTGAAGAACTAGCAACTGATCGGTCAGAGGGAAGTGTTGCGAAAGCATCAGGAGGACCAGCGAGCTGAGGAAGCTAGGTTGGTAGCATTGGCGCCCCTTTTGGAAGCAGTGGATCAAGAGGTAAAGGATGCCGAAGAAGCCTTGTGTATGGTCAAACTGAAATGCGAGAGACTCCTCATCAAGCGTACACAAGTGAAAACGAGGCTGGAGGTTTCTATTAACGCCCAACGGTCTTTCACAGCAGCTTCTTCGGGCCTTCCTGGAGATTTTTTCTCTTCTTTAGATTTATTGTTTCTTTTAGACTAATTGCCTCTTGTATACAGATCCTTTATTTGTTCCTATCTATGTAATTCTTGGGCGATAGCTCCCAAAAAAAAATTTGTAATGCTCTATTGTTTATGAATGAAGAATATATACTTTTCAATTCATCCATGTGTTGTGACTGTTTTTGTATGATATAGATTTCTATATTTCTGCAATTCTTTCACTGTGTTCAAATTGTAACCAAAACTTGTATATTCATAACAAAAGCGAGTTATTACATTGGTTCAAACTTGATTATTTACACATGATAAACCTTTAGCCATTTATTGTTAATCTTAAATGGCTTGTCTTCCTCTAACTTCGAAATTAAATGATAACCTGAATCATGAGCTTCCTTCACAACGAAAGGTCCCTCCCAGTTGGTTACAAACTTCGGTAGAGGAAGCCCCCTGATATGCTTCACTAATGCTTTCAATATGAGGTCTCCCTCCACGAACTTCCTTGGTCTCACCAAGTTATCGTATGCCCTAGAGAGTTGTTTCGTATACATTTGAAAGTGTTGCATGGAATTATCCCTGTGTTCATCCAATGCTTCCAACTGTACGTGTCTATTTTGAGGGAGCATGCTACTTCGTAAGGCGTATCGAGCGGAGGGAACTTCTAACTCCACTGGAAGAATTGCCTCAACCCCATAAATAAGGGATAACGGCGTGTATCCTGTAGGTTTCTGCTTTGTTGTTCGATAGGCTCACAAAATAGCTGGTATCTTGTCATCCCACGCCCCTGGAAAGTCTTCCATCATCTTGGCCAAAATATTAACTAAGGTTTTGTTAGTTGCTTCGTCCTGACCATTTCCCTTTGCAAGGAGGAACGCGGTCCCCTCGTTGAGGTGGAGGGTACCCATGGCTAGGCTAGTGAAGAATTTTTTGTCCGAGGTAACCTTCAGCAATGCAGATAGAGCTGTAAGGTTTCCTCACAACAGGCCTTTGTATGTAACCGCTAGTGTCAACGGGGTTAGCTTTTCAAGGACTCTTATGAATGGGGGTGCTTCCATCAATATTATGCCGATCAACTCCTTCCACGCAGCTAACATTCCGGAAGAAAAGTTGGTTCCCATGCCTTTGGTAATCTCGGGTTATGACAATCAATCATCCAAATCCATCGGGTATGTAAATATTGGGATTGTGGTAGGAAATCTGAGTTCCCACATCAAGTTCCATGTAATAGAAAGTGCAACATCCTATCATTTACTAATAGGGAGAGTGTGGATGCACAACCAAGGGTTAGTTCCTTCAACTTATCATCAATGCGCCAAGGCAAATATCAAAGGAACAGAAGTGACCATTAGGGCTACGAAGAGGCCTTTCTCCATCGAAGAAGCACACTTGGTAGATGCGGTATTTTATACTGAGCTCGAGGAAGATGCGCGTGTCCTGACAAGGAGAATGGAGGGGGAATGGGTTCCCTCGATTAGAGAGAGAATGGGTCCCTTAAATGAGCAAAGTAAAGAGGATGCAAGTGGCGATGGGGTGAGGACCGAAGAAGCCCATCAGGCGATCCCTCGACCCCAAAATATCTCGAAGCAAGTCAAAGACAGGATGAGGCCTAGAGCCGACCCAGTGGAGCATGAGGTCCAACGACAAAGCGTGTTGAGTCATTTCTCAGGGGAAAGAATTACTGAGGCTTCCAGAAAAAAGAAGAGGAAGGTCGTGGCAACAGCTACCAGCAGGCAGTGTAAGAAAATCGTCACAAAAGAGGGAAAAGTGGTGTCTTCTTATAACGGTGTGACCGAGCGGCCAAAAAGACAGAGGATGAGGTTAACCCGATATATGAGTGTTTCTTGGTGGACCAACAAGGCCAATTCATGGTAATAGACAACTCCAACTTACAAGAGTTCGTAGAAGATATCGCCGAAGAACCAGACTACATGGCAGATCAACCAAAACCCCAGGCACAAGAGTTGGTGCAGCTAAACTTAGCAAGAGAAGGGGAAGACCCAAGGCCTATCTTTATCTCGAAAGGTCTCGGTAAGGAGAAATGAGAAGCCTTAGTTGAGCTGATTCAAGAATTCATAGATGTCTTCGCTTGGAAGTACACTGAAATGGAGGGGGTCGATGAGGAGGTGAGTTGCCACAAACTGAACGTGATGCATTTGGTTATTCCGGTGAAGCAGGCAACAAGGACTTAGAAACCTGAACTAGAATTGAAGATTAAGGAGGAGGTCCAACGTTTGTTAGCAGCAGGATTCATCACACCAATACAACATCCCCTTTGGCTATCCAGCATTGTGCCAGTGGGGAAGAAAGACAAGAACCAAATAAGGATCTGCGTGGGCTTCAGAGACTTGAATAGGGCTTGCCCCAAGGATGAGTTTCCCCTACCCTCCATCGAAAGTTTGACAGATGCCACTGCCGGTCATGAGATGTATAGATTCATGGATGGGTACGTGGGATAAAACCAGATCAAGATGGACCACACCGACGCAGAGAAAACGACGTTCAGAAATCCGTTGGGCAACTTCATGTACAAGGTGATGCCGTTTGGACTCAAGAACGGTGGAGCTACATACCAGAGGACAATGATGGCCATTTTTCATGACTTCTTCCATAAATTTGTAGAGTTTTATGTGGACGAACTGGTCATCAAATCGAAGAAGGATGGGTCCCATCTGAATGATTTAAGGAAGGTGTTTGCTCGGTGCAGGAGGTATAAATTGAGGATGAACCCGTTAAAGTGTGTCTTCGGAGTAAAAAGTGGGAAGTTTCTAGGCTTCGTGGTTGATCGACAAGGGGTGCAGATGGATAAGGATAAATAGCGGGCGATCTTGGAGATACCTTATCCAAGAACGGCGACGAAGCTGAAGAGTTTTCTCGGTAAAGTCTCCTACCTTAGGAGATTTGTGATTGGACGAAATAACACACCCACTGATGCAACTATTGCGAAAAACATGAAATTCAGGTGGGAGGAGGTTCACTAGGAGTCTCTTGCTGGGCTGAAGAAACTGCACGTTTCACCAAAAATCATGGTTCCTCCCCAGGCAGGGGTACCGTTGCAGCTATACCTTACGTCTACCACGAGGTCCGTTGGAGCCCTATTGGCACAAGAAGTGGACGGGCAATAACGACCGGTATACTACCTCAGCAGGATCATAAATGGGCCATAAATTAGATACAATAGCTTAGAAAGGCATTGTTTAGCCTTAGTCTTTGTAGCACAAAAACCAAGATATTATATGATGTCTTTTACAATTCATATTGTAACTAGATGTGATCCTATTAAGTATTTGTTGGCAAGAACCATATTGATGGGCAGGGAATCTAGATGGTTCCTCATCCTCTCATAATATGACTTGAAGTTTGTGGTTCCTTGTGTGATCAAGAGCCAGGCGTATGCCGATCTATTGGCAATCTTTCCATCAGGAACGTTTAAACCTCCTAAAGAAGACATTCCAGGAGATGATTTGCAGGCTAATTACGTGGATACAACTAATGAGGAATGGACAATGCAGTTCGTTGGATCTTCGGCAGAAAACAAGGGGGGGAGCAGGTGTTATTCTTTCAAAAGGGATGGAGGAGATTTGCCTTTCCTACAAGCTAGATTTCCCTTGTTCCAATAACGAAGCAGAGTACGAGGCATTGGTACTGGGGCTTCTAGAGGCTCTTCAAAGGGGAATTTTCTCACTCTGCATTAAGGGTGACTCAAACTTGGTGATTCCTCAAGTAAACGGAGAATATGCGTTGAAGCACATGAGCCTGGCGCCATATAGAATAATCATTCATAGGCTTCTCAACCAGTTCCATCGGACCAAGATCAGAAGACATCCCAGAACGATGAACCACCATTCAGATGCCTATGCCACTATCGCCCAGAAAATGGTCATGAAGAATGATGAGACTACCGTTGTGATCCAATGAAGAATAACTCTTTCGGTGGCACAGTCAATACTATCGATAGAGGAGGACGCGAACCGGAGGGGAAAGATTAGGAAGCAACTGGAATCTAGTGAAGGAGCTATGGGATTAAGAGAGTTGGCACAATACTTTACGAACCAGGGAAATCTTTACCACAGAAATGCTGGGGGATGGTTGTCAAGATGCATCAGCCCAGAGGAAGCAGAGCGAAGATTGAAGAAAATGCATGAGGAGCATTGCGAAATGGCTGAGATACCTCTATATAGGAGAATTTAAAGAAAGGGGTATTTATGGCCTAGAATGAAGCAAGATGCGACAGAGCTGCAACGGAAGTGCGATAAGTGTCAGCTATTCTTCAAGGCAGCTGAGTGTCATTTCATTGACGCTCAAATTGACTGGAGGCAGTCCTATATCGACTTCATTCAGGATGGAGTTATCCCAATGGAGAAAATGGATGCAATGGGCCTGAGGCGAAGGGCTCCAAGGTTTTATGTTCAGGAGGGGAAGCTTTATCGAAGGGGGTACTTCAATAGCCCATTGCATTGCATCACGAAGGAAGAAGCAGTTGAGGTCCTCAAACAAGCGCACGATCCATCCCACATAGGAGGGGCCAAGTTGTATGATCAGTTGATGACATTGGGGTATTATTGGTCAACAATGGAGAAAGACTCTGCTGAGTTCGTTCGGAAATGTAAAGCTTGCCAACTTTATGGAAATATAATCCATGCCCCATCGGTATACTTACACTCTCTCAACACCCTATTCGTTTCATACTTGGGCGTTCGACCTAGTGGGGGCAATATACCCTTCTTCGAGAGGCAAGATATGGATACTGGTAGTAACAGAATGTTTTACAAAATGGGTCGAAGTGATACCACTCAGAAGAGCAATGGCTGGGGTGGTGAGAAACTTCTTCAGAGAATACATCATTTGCCATTTTGGTATCCCAAAGGTTATTCTTTCATATAACGGGACCCCCTTCATCAATTTCGAAGTAATAATGCTCACGGAGAAGTACTTCATTGTTCATCACACCTCAACGGTGGCATACCCAAAAGGAAATGGTCAGGAGGAAGCAATTAACAAAACCTTGGTTAATATTTTGGCCAAGATGATGGAAGACTTGCTCCTTCAGGATCCCCACTTACTCAAAGAGCCAAGTGAACTTTGGAGATTTTGAAACTGCACTATATTCTATGACCGGGTCTGCTTTCTCGCCTTCAACGCTATATACGTCTTCCATGTCTTTATCGCTTGCTTCATCGTAGGATAAAACTACGTTATCCATTCCCCTAGTGCAATATTCCAGAGCTTCTTCGAACTCCTTCTACTTCATCGTTAACCCTCCTCCTTCTCTTTCTGCCTCCTCATCATAGGCCATCACCAAATTGACCCCCTATGCTGGAAGTGGGTTGTTGTTAATGTTCTGCGAGGGAATTTTCAATGTCCCCGCCTTCATATACTTGTCGATGATTCTTCGCAGTGTGAAGCAGCTCTCTGTTGGATGCTGGATCTTTCGATGAACCTGACAGTATTTGGGATCCGCCCTCGTCGCAACATCGAGTTCTTCTGCTGGAACGCCTTTTGGTTCATAAACCGTTCCACCTTAGACCATTGCGTTATAATTCCTCACAACCTCTTCTATCGTATAAGGCAACGATGGCGGGTCTTCTCTGTCCTTTCCAAACTTTCTCTTGTTATCCTTCTTCGACGCCTTGCCCCCATCTTTCCTCTTGACGTATCCTACCCGTGGGGGCTGAGACCTTCCCCCCGCGGGTTACATCGGATGCCTGAACATCATGGGAGCCACCACCGGAATGCGTCATACCACACAAGAGATGTTTCTTGTGGATTTTAGGAATGCTGAAAAAGTTCCCTCATGCGTCTCGTTGATAAGGTGGCAAATATACTCAGGAAGTAGTCCCTCAGCACCAATCTGCAACAACTTGGATTTCTTGGCTTCTTCCCTTACATCGAGGGACCTTTCCCTGAACCTTCGAATATAGGCGACAACCTCTTCTCCCGGTCTCTGCTTTTCCCTACCGAGTTGGGTCAGGGTGAACTCATCTTCTGCCAAGAAGAACTTTTGGACAAACAATACATGCATCTCCTCCCACATAGAAACGCTGTTAGGAGTCAAATGGGAGTACTAGGTGTATTCCTTGTCAGTTAGGGATTTGGAAAACTCCTTCAATCTAAGCTTCTTTTCGTTGCAATGTGCTCCCAAGTGTTCAACGAAACGCTTAATGTGCTCCTTCGGGTTCCCACCTTTCCCTGTGTATTTTTCAAAGATAGGGGGGACATAGTCTATTGGATAAGGCTCGTCGTTGTATTCCTGAGGGTAAGGTGTTCGGAAGTCATCATAGATCGAAGCTACCTCGCCCACATATTATGAGGAAGCCTGCATGAGATTCATCATCTCCTTTTGCATCTCCTTTCTCATTTCTTCCATGGGCGATGGGGCAACCACCAATGGGGTTACAGGCAGAACACCTGTTAAAGCTAGAGCCATCATTACTGCTGGCACCGTTGATACTCCGAAGGTTCCCATCGTCGGATTCACGACGGAGGGTATGGTGGCTGGGACCGTTCTAGCAATACTTGCACCTGGTGGGGCCGTCGGAGCCACTCCGGGTGTTATGAAAGCATTGGCCTTCAAACCTCCCAGCATAGTTGAAGCTACTGGAGTTTGCAAAAATTCGTAAAACTTGCTCATGAGGAGCGAAATCTAGGAGGGTCCCAACCCCGTGCTCGTGGAAGGTTGTGCCACCCTTTGAACACCTGACACCATTTGAACCGGAGGTATCTCTACCCGAGGAGCCCCATCCCTTAGGGCCGCCAGCTCTCTCACGCCATGTTCTTCATTGTGCTGGATATAATCAAAGTTGAGTCTTCGAGTAGCATTGTCTTGCGCCATATTCCTTACCTAGGAGAATGCCTCCCCAGCAGAGTCGCCAAATGTAAGAGGGTACTTTAGATAAGATGGAGGCGTAACCCCTATTTGAGTATGGTAATGATAAGCTAACGTGGACAAAGCTTTGGATTAATGATAGGACACACAAACACAAACCCAATGAAGATAAACTCAGTTTAAACTCACGAAACTCCCATGTATAACTCAGGAAATAGTAATGAACCTTAGAAGTGACTTAGCTAGAGGGAGAGAGACGTAAGCACCCAGATAAACCTTGGTAGGCAGGAAGAAACACACCTAACACTCTCAAGAATGTTTGTCAAGTATTAAAAGCTTCGTAATAAGTAACAATGGTGGGTGGGTAAACCCTCTGGTTTTTGCAATAACTCTCTCTCTGATGTGTATCTCTAGCAATAACTCCAGAGTTCTTAAAAAGATCATTCCTCCTCAAAGGTGGTTGGGGGTCTTAAATAGCCCCCCACACCACCCCCGAGGAAACTCAGTCATTAAAGACTATAAAAGACATCCCTCATACTTTATGTCACAACATTAAATGCCTGATGCACTAGTTATCTCCACGTCATGAACATTAAATTCCAAGACATGCCTTTTTCCTAACCACTGTGTGTCCGGAGGCTGTTGTCACAGATGTGGCTCACCAACTGCCTGACAGCCCCAAATACCATGGTGGTTTACTCAAGTGCAGGTCTGACATTATTTAGTTGTCTAGTGACATCACCTACAGTAGATGTGACAATAACTAGAGGGTTTTTTGGTTCATAACTCAACGCCCGATGGAACTCAAAGCTGCTTCGCCCAAGGTTCCACGGTAAGGGTCCTTCGGTGTTTTACCAGGTGTATCTAAGATGGTCAGGACAAGCCCCAATGGTGCCTCACTTATCAATCCTCCAAACCAAGTCCCTCTAAATTTCCCACGGTGAGGTCGTTCGATAGAGCATGAAAGATCTCCCAGGCCCTGCCAAGCCTGGCCTCTCGCGAGTACCGTTCGACCTCACATAAACCCACTTATTATTATCGTTACGTCATTCCAAGCATTATAGCTTGCAGTCATCAATAATGAAAATACAATATTACTAATACAACAAGATAAAATATGAGTTGCCGCGCCAAGCTGCCTCGCTGAGTTGTCACGCTTGAGCGATCACGCTTGAGCCGCCTCGGTTGCTTAATTTCAAACACTGTTGCTGATTAGGGATTTGAACCTAATCTTAAGATTACCTTCAATCCCCCTCTACACCCACTTCAAAAATAGAGGCAGAAGTTACATGTGTGCTGAACTTCTTCTCCTCAGTGCCGCGGCCTTGCCAACTCTCTTCTCTTGCCGCTTACTCAGCTGTAAATTTTTTAGAACTGCAGAAAAATACAAAGGTTAGTATATAAGCAAAGTGGAGAATAATGTGCAACTGTAAAGAGGGGACACAGCTATAATTGACAGAGGTACCTAGTTTGGATTGACACCCCCATTGTCGCGGCATCCTAAATGATCTTTCCCTCTAACTCTCTTTAGGGTGGATCTCCCACCCTTCTTAAGATATATAGGAGTATTTGACCTTCCAGTTCTTTACACTAGAAGGCCTCCCAGAGTAAAGGGACTCATCCCTGCCATAGACTGAGAACTAGTAGTACCCCACAAAATTTTTACAGAGTTTTCCTTTGGTCGATAGAAGTGGAAAAACTCCGTGGGATTAATGTCTCTCTTGAACTAATTCTCCCATAGCACAACTACTACTAGGATAGCCCTCCATCCATTGGGATCTAATTGGGCTGGAGATAACCTCATTGTTTGGAAAATTATTCTAATGGGAACAGGGATAGGCAGCCGCAATCCATAAATGAAGGCGTACAAGGGGAAGCAAACCCCATCGTCCGCAAGTGTCATTCATGGAATTTGTTCCACATCAGGTGCTGAGCACATCAAACCATAAGGGAACTTGAAGGCCTCAGCTACCTGATCAACCCATTCTTGGGTCATAGCGCTACGAATACTAAGTGCATCAAGATCTCTCTCAACCCTCCCAGATGTGCCAGCAGGTTCATCCCTAACGTTAGATGCACCCCCTACCGCGGCATTCCTATCTATGTCCATTGGATGGTTGTAAGAATTAGCCTCTTCTTCCATGGCCATAGAGTATGACCTTGAATCTGAAGTTAATACCACACAGTTAGGGCAATCCTTCAGTTGGCAACGCCCTACTGACTTCAAAGGAGGCACTAAATGAAGTTCAGCAGGAGAGGCTCCAAAATGTTTTTTCCCAAAAGCCTCTCAAAAATTCATCTAGGTCAAAGTTCATATGGCTGCAGCAGCACCTAAAAAGCAGAGAGTCTGCAGTTAGGTGCCGTAGCCAGTATGGTATTAAGGCCTCTCAAAGGTTGCGGCAGGAGAAAATGAGCTAAATAGAAATGATAGCAATATTGGCTAAGTACAAGTGTTAGGTTCTAAAGACACTATAAGTTAATTATCACCGCGGAATATTGTTTTGGGGGAAAGATGTAGATGATACGACGCAAATATTGCGTATTTCACCCGTTAACCTACGCGTTATTAGCCCCCTCGGGTATCTTAATCCCTATATTTATGCTCTTTAACCAGGCAACCTCGGATTTCTATGTTAACATGTTTTGCAGGGGTTAATTGAGCTTTTGTAGGTATTTGGATGCTAAGTATGAAGTTCAGATGAATTCCGGTGAAGTTCCGTACACAATCGCACGCGCAAGGGCATTTTAGTCTTATAACAGCTTGGGTACCTGGCCAGACATCTCACGGAAGTTGTATCCCTCCTCGCTAGCTTCGCGTGGCCGTGAACGGTGCGCGATTCCGATTCATAACGAAGAAGTTACGGCGATTTCAGCGGAGGAAAAACAAGGAAGCAAAAGAGGAGAAGGAGAATAAGAAAAGAGGAATGCAGTAGGCTGCTGCATTCTGCCCTGTTTGATCGATCGATCGACGCTTATGGTCGATCGATCGACCATTCTGATTTGCCAAAGTTATGCCTAGGTCGATCGATCGACCAAAGGGGTCGATCGATCGATGCTCTGTTTTCTGCAGATATTTTGCCTTCTTTTCTTTCTTCTTTATTTTTATTCCAACTTACTATATAAGCCAATTTTGTTGTAATAAGACAATATATCAGTTTAGGAACGTTTTTAGGTTAGAATAGTTAGGGTTTTTGTTTGGAGAGCTCATTTTCTCTTCCTCTTGGATTGACAACCCATGTGGTTTTGTAGGATTGAACTATTCTCTTCCATCTCCTTTAATATAGATTGTTTTCCATTATTTCCTTGCTTTCTAGATAATTTACATGCTTTCATAATTAGGTTTTCTTGCTTTCTTAGTTTAATTAGTTTAATTTAGTTTAATTCATGCTTTGTTCGTAAATAAATATGTTTGGGATTGCGTTTCCGCCATTTACGGGTTTGAACCTCGAAAGTTAGGGTTTCGTGTAAAATTGCATTTAATTGAAACCGCGTGTATTAAAGTTGGATTGTTATGCGTTTAACTTTATCTGTCACGCAACGTTAGTGTTTATAGCGATAATCCGAATTTAATCTGCGTGTGATCATTTTCCGTTAAATGTTTAATTTCGCAACTTTGGGTTAAATTCCTTATTGTGTGATGTTTATGCTTAATTGAAAATGCTCGATTAATTGCTTTCGAATCGAAATTCTAATTAGTAGTTGTTTAGCCCGTGAATGTGTGTATGCGATCCCGATCCTCGCTTTACTTTAATTTAGCGTTAACTTCTCTTTTCTTTTGTTACCATAACCACCTATCACCTTTTCTTTTATTTACTTTACACTTTTATTCCTGAAGTAATTAAACAATTAAAATCTAAAATTCAATCACTCCCTGTGGATTTCTCACGATACCCGACTTACAGCTGTGCTTCCTTGTAAAGTGTAGTAGTAGCTTAGGTTTTCTTTGTATCGCGGTGGCGAAACACACGAAGAATGTGTCCTCACACGAACACACTTTTTCAGCCCGGTCACAAAATGGCGTCGTTGCTGGGGAGTGTATTTTAGATAGTAATTGTTTTATTATTTCGTAGTATTTTTCCTTTTGTATTTGTATTCTTTGTTTTAACCTTTTTTGCAGGATAGCATATTTGAGCGCTAAGAAACGTTGATTCGCGGTTGCTCACTTTCTTGCTCGGATTCTCCATCTACAAACAACGAGGTAATCATGTCGTATTATTATAGTTATTACGGTTATTCTAATGATTCATACTTTGGGGATAGTTTTCAAGTTTTTCATTTTCAAGATTTTCTTGAAAATGAACGACTTGAAAACATTTATCGGAATGAAAATCGTTATTGGGAGCTTGAGTTGGATTCATTATTCGAATCCAATGACGATTCTTATTTCATTACTTTCGAAGACGAGTTTCAACCAAATGAGGAGTCCGAGGCTCTTGAGCCGAGGAAGCCTACTTTGGAAGAAACTTTGCTTCTTTACTTCCAAGGTTTGGAAATCCTAAATGATGCTGGAATGAGACTTGGTGCACTTTGCGATGAGATGAATTCTTATGCACAAAACAACGAGGCAGTGGAAACTTGTGTTTCACCTAAATTTTTCGAAGAATTTCTCATCGAGTGTGCATCTTTCTCCCCCGAAATTCAATCTCCTCCCGACGATGAGTCAATTGAGATTGAATTTGTTTCATCACCATATTCGTTTTCCGTGATCGAACCATTAGAATTACCTGTTGATTCCTATGAGTCGGTAGAAACTTCTAAAACTTCTACACTTTTTGCCGATGAGGACTCCTTGCCGGACTTGTTTTCGATGGATGTTATCCCCATGTGTGCACCATCTCCCATTCCATTTGAAAAATCTTTGGGTGATGAGTCGATTTTTCTTGGACCTCAAGTGTACCTTTCCCCCTTATTATCCAAATCCCCCATCGTCCGCCCAAAATTTCAAATTGGCGATGGTTCATTTTTTTCACCACCCACATGCCTTCCGTTGTTCAAACGGAATTCATATCTTTCGGGAGGCATGTTCGCTTTGGAGGGTCCACCGTTGATCTTTCAAAGTCAAATCCCTCTTTGGGTGGACCCTCAACTATTTAGACTTCTAGTGTATAGTTAGTGTGAAGCCTAAATAGTAGGTTGTAAATAGTTAGCTTTTTAATTTTGTTTCTTTCCAATTTTTCTTTCCTTTTAATTTAGTCTAGTGTAATTAGTTAACTTTTTGTTATTTGTTTTTTCTATGCTCGGTACTAACTTGTTTTGTAGATTCCTTTGGACTCGCGCTTATGGAGATCGCTCCAATTTTGGGTAATATCGTTCTTTTCCTCTCTTTGTGTTGTGTTCTTAATGCGCATTGAGGACAATGCAACATTTAAGTTAGGGGGTGTAGGATATTCTATCCATTTCATGTGTAGTCCATGGATTTGCTCACATTTAGTTACTAAGTATGCCTTTTTGTGAAAAATTTGAAAATTTTGAAAAATATTTTCTTTCTTTTTTCTCCTTTGTTGGGCATTTTGCCTTGTTTCCAGTGATAAATTTCAATAGTTTCCCGATCCAATAGACAACTCAATGATGCATGTTCTCGATTTTAGAAGTTATTAGACTTTAGTCCTTAAATCATTGATATTGTGAATAACTTCATGAATTAAACTTTATCCCATGAGCATATGCACTTTCCTGGTTATATTGATTTGGTTTAAGATTTTTATAACTCGGTAATCTTTTGTTGCATTGTATATACTTACACCGAGTAAGCTTTGTACCTTTCATCATTTGTGAGTGTTATACACTATTATTTTCTCATTGAAAACGTTGAATTCGTCGGTAATCTCTCTATTCTTTCATTTGACCGTTCATTAATTGAGTTCATACTTGAAATGTGTTACTTGATCATGATTTTCATATATTGTTTTGACTCGAGAATTGCGTAAACTTTGTGAAATGATCATAGGCCCTCTTTCTTATATCACCCATATTAGCCTTGACCTCACCCTTATATGTTTACCCTCGTTAACCCCATTGAGCCTAAATATAGCCTTTCGTTCCATAACCCCATTCCCTTAACCAACTCCGCATTGGAGTTTTAGCCCATACATACACTTTCCATACCTTTGTTTGGAATGATACTTGGGATTGAATGATGTTGTTATGATGTCGGTTGCAATTTAGGCATATGAGAGTTTGAAAAGTAAAGAAAAGTGATGTGAAAAAAGTAAGAGAAAGCAAAAAGCAAAAGAAAACAAAAAAGAAAAAGTGAGAAAAAGAAGAAAAGAAAAGAAAGAGAAAGTTGTATATGTTGTGTATAGTTCAATAAGCTTTGATTACTCTCCAGTTGTTATATCTAATGCTTGTTTTGGAACTTGTTCTCCAATTTTGTTATTGCCCGCATTATCCCATTATTCCAAGTTTTCATCCCGAACACTTTGAATTCGTACATACATTCCTTCATTTCGTACCCTAGCCTAACCTATATTATAACCCTATTAAAGTCCTATGTGATCTTAGGGTGCATTTAATTTAAAAGTCATAATAGTTTTGATAATCTGTGAAAATGCATTTCGCCTCTTTTAGTGTGCGGTATCCTTTCATTGAGATTACCGTTTTTCATTTTATATATAGCGTTCTTCATTTGTGACATGTGTGCGGCCTAGTTTCCATTTACATTTACTCTTTATGCCCGCATGTCCCGTGTATTACCTCCCATTCGGAGTGATTTCATTTGTTGAGCGTAATGCCCATGAGGATTGAATGTATGCTTGCTTTGATTAGTATCCGGTTTATATAAGTTTTTCACCAAATCACATTATGCATGTGCTTTCCCCCCTCCCACTTTTAAAGTTTCAATTCTATGAGGTGCATTCAACCTGTTAATAACAACGGACTTTAGCTTGAATTCATTCAATATGCTAATAACGCGTTTGAAATCTTTTTCGTTGTTGTTGAGTTTGTCGCATGTTGGGTTGGGCATATTTTGAGGAAACCATATGATGTTTGTGGGTATCATCCCTGAAAACCCTCACGAGACGACACTCGTCCACTAGGGTAACCTAGGGGCTTAACGGCTTATTGCATACGCTAAATGCAATCGAATCGCCCGCGAAAGTGGCCTTATGCTTTTATACCATATTTTTGTACTTCTCCTGCTTTTGGTTTGCTTGTAGTTCTTGTTGTTTCCTATTTCATTGCTAGGGACTAGCAATGTGTAAGTTAGGGGGTGTGATACGACGCAAATATTGCGTATTTCACCCGTTAACCTACGCGTTATTAGCCCCCTCGGGTATCTTAATCCCTATATTTATTCTCTTTAACCAGAAAACCTCGGATTTCTATGTTAACATGTTTTGCAGGGGTTAATTGAGCTTTTGTAGGTATTTGGATGCTAAGTATGAAGTTCGGATGAATTCCGGTGAAGTTCCGTACACAATCGCACCCGCAAGGGCATTTTAGTCTTTTAACAGCTTGGGTACCTGGCTCGACATCTCACGGAGTTGTATCCCTCCTCGCTAGCTATGCGTGGCCGCGAACGGTGCGCGATTCCGATTCATAACGAAGAAGTTACGGCGATTTCAGCGGAGGAAAAACAAGGAAGCAAAAGAGGAGAAGGAGAATAAGAAAAGAGGAATGCAGTAGGCTGCTGCATTCTTCCCTGCTTGATCGATCGATCGACGCTTATGGTCGATCGATCGACCATTCTGATTTGCCAATGTTTTGCCTAGGTCGATCGATCGACCAAAGGGGTCGATCGATCGATGCTCTGTTTTCTGCAGATATTTTGCCTTCTTTTCTTTCTTCTTTATTTTTATTCCAACTTACTATATAAGCCAATTTTGTTGTAATAAGACAATATATCAGTTTAGGAACGTTTTTAGGTTAGAATAGTTAGGTTTTTGGTTTGGAGAGCTCATTTTCTCTTCCTCTTGGATTGACAACCCATGTGGTTTTGTAAGATTGAACTATTCTCTTCCATCTCCTTTAATATAGATTGTTTTCCATTATTTCCTTGCTTTCTGGATAATTTACATGCTTTCATAATTAGGTTTTCTTGCTTTAATTCTTGCTTTCTTAGTTTAATTAGTTTAATTTAGTTTAATTCATGCTTTGTCCGTAGATAAATAGGTTCGGGATTGCGTTTCCGCCATTTACGGGTTTGAACCTCGAAAG
This sequence comes from Sambucus nigra, assembly GCA_949130495.1. Taxonomy (NCBI): domain Eukaryota; kingdom Viridiplantae; phylum Streptophyta; class Magnoliopsida; order Dipsacales; family Adoxaceae; genus Sambucus; species Sambucus nigra. The sequence continues at coordinate 109,004,187 of OX422224.1, read as the reverse complement.
TTAGGGTTTCGTGTAAAATTGCATTTAATTGAAACCGCGTGTATTAAAGTTGGATTGTTATGCGTTTAACTTTCTTTGTCACGCAACGTTAGTGTTTATAGCGATAATCCGAATTTAATCCGCGTGTGATCATTTTCCGTTAAATGTTTAATCTCGCAACTTTGGGTTAAATTCCTTATTGTGTGATATTTATGCTTAATTGAAAATGCTCGATTAATTGCTTTCGAATCGAAATTCTAATTAGTAGTTGTTTATCCCGTGAATGTGTGTATGCGATCCCGATCCTCGCTTTACTTTAGTTTAGCGTTAACTTCTCTTTTCTTTTGTTACCATAACCACCTATCACCATTTCTTTTATTTATTTTACACTTTTATTCCTGAAGTAATTAAACAATTAAAATCTAAAATTCAATCACTCCCTGTGGATTTCTCACGATACCCGACTTACCGCTGTGCTTGCTTGTCAAGTGTAGTAGTAGCTTAGGTTTTCTTTGAATCGCGGCGGCGAAACACACGACGACTGTGTCCTCACATGAACACACTTTTTCCGCCCGGTCAGTAGACGATATCTGGCATGCCGTAGTCATTTAATTATGGGTTAAATGTCGCAGACCCTAATTTGAAAACCTAGGACTTGCTATAGGTCGCAGCTAAATATTTACATGTCGCATCCTATGCTTTCTACATGCCGCAGCATTATATTTAATTCCTACCGCAACAACATTTGTATGCCATAGATGTCTTTTAGTCATCAATTTAAAAGTTACTGAACAACCTTAGTTTACACAAGGGATTTCACCATGTTGCGGCTACATACTCAAATAGTTTAGTATTTAGTCTGGGTAAGTTCAAAGACCAAAAACCCTAGAATACGAAGAGTCCCTCTCAAGAACATCAAGAACATAATGGGTTACCTAGTTCACAAACCCTAAAGTCTAACCCTAACCAATAAAACTCATATATTGGGCTAACATTGAAAATTGATTCAAGATCGATTACCTAGTTCAAATCCAAAAAACTACGTATTATCATATGGGTTTGATCAGTTAGATATAATCCAGGAAAATCATTCAGTTACAAAATATAATGGCAGAAAGCAGTAAACATGATTCAAGTAAGTTCAATTCGAGATTGGGAGATTCACAAATGCAGAAATTCAGAAGTTCAGATGATGAATTGTGAATTACGAACTGAAAAAGCTATTAAAGAGGTTGGTAATTAAAAACATTACCTGGAAATGAAGAAACCATCTATGGTCAGCCTCAAACCACCTTAAAACACCTCTGAACCACTGCACCCAGCTTTTGAAAGTCACCAAAAAAAGTAAGAGGACGAACAAACAGAGTCTAACTATCGATATGCTCTCAAAGATTTGGTAAACATAATAAAGTCCACGGCCAAAACAATTTATATAAGATGGCACGGGAAGACAAAGCGTCGTTGCAAGGTACCGCAGCAACTTGAGAGGACTGGACTACTCAATCGCAGCCCCAATCGCAAGCTCTTGGCACTACGACTTGGGGGCATATTGATAGTAAAGATATAGTACCTTGTCACAATATGAATACATTGGCAAGTGCTGAGGACTTATTGACATGGGCCCATTGTTCATAGGGTGCAGCACCTCAATGCTAAGGGCGCGACCCCTATTTGAGGCGCGACCCAACTGACTATAGTGTATGACCCAACTTACTACATGGTGCGGCCCTAGTCTTATCATATTAACTGGACTCACCCCCTTACACCTACCAGCAATACAACACCTATAAATAGAGGTCAACACCTCGGGTAGGGGGGATTCATTCTCTTACATCAGGGTCAAGCATAGCGCTGATTACTCTTTTTACTCGACGGAACACAGCTTGGGGGTTACTCACCGGCATCACAACCACCATTCCGACAAACTAGAATTCTCATTACTATCATGTAATCTCCCTTATTCTCGTACTTGTACTCCTCTTTAGGCTCAATCATATTATACTATGCAACGTATATAATGACAATGGAGCAACACAATGGACGTAGGCCTATTTTAAAGGCTGAACCACTCTATATCTTGTCTTTTATCTCTCCTTACTTGCTCTATTTTCTTATTATTTACATTATACTTGATTTACTGGTACGAGAACGACCAGTGGATGATTTATCGTATCATCAACTGGCATCAGAGCTGCTATGAAAAACTCTCACTATTGGATGAAAATAAACCTAAAAATATATACAAAACGATTATCGTGATCATTTAACAGGAAATTCAAGGATCGTGGTATCATATAAGGAGAACTTTCTCTCAAAGAAATTATACAACCGGTCTAGGACCCTAGAGGGAAGTTAAAACCTGATTGGAGTGGCCCCTACATCATGAACGAAATTATGTCAGGCGGCGCCTCTATGCTCACAGACCTCAACGGAGAAGAAATGGCGCATCTAGTTAATCTGGATCGTCTTACGAAATTGTACCGGTAATGCTATTATTTTCTAAACCCCCGAGAATGATGATCCATCTTATCATTTATGTGAACAAAAGAATTATGTACGCCTTAGCGATTGGTATATATAATTCCAATTCAATACTCATCAAAATACATGACAGCATATGTCAAAATCATTTTTATTTCAAATTAAGAAATACAAGTGTTACATGAAATATCAATCGAGGGAGTCAAACATACCACCAACCCCCCAATAATATAACCCACCTATAAAACAAGCCACCCATTCTAAATAACCAGATTCACAGAAAAAAATGTAAAACATGTCAGATACAACCACAAATGACCCCAAACATAAATTTCCACAGTTTCATAAAAACAGCCTCCAACTTCACCTATGCTACCCTCAACTACCAGATGGCCCTGCCTCATCATCCTTTCCTGCTCTTGAAAGCCCCCAAGTCTCCCACTATTAGTTAACACTCCGTATGTGATCCATGCAGCGGTATGCCTTACAAGTTTGGTCGAAACCACAAAACCCTCCTTCATGGTGTTAAAGGTAATAATACACCTTTGCCCAGTATCTTCCTCAAAGATCTTCCTAAAAATCTTCTTCGACAATCAAACCCCTTCGATAGATTATGGCAGACAGGTAAATGGTCGGTGGCATTTCCACAAGGGTCCCAATATCATCCGTAAAGATTCAGTCAGATCATCACCCGGGAAGAAGTTAATTATATGAGTAGGCACTATTTATTACCACACCACTTGGAACGGAAGCTGCTAAGAAAAATACAAGGAAGCTTGTCGAAGGCCAACAAATTGCACATTTTTGTAATCTCATAAATGATAAATGGGCTACAAGTTCCCCCACAATGGCACAGACCAACAATGAAATTGAGCACCATGCTCTACGAACTTTTTAACCCGGTTATATATTGAAGGGATAAAATTAAACAAAGGTCTGACAATGAAATTTAGAAGACCCAATAGGGGATACTCAGGAGGGGCCAACAGGATAAACCTCTCAGAAATACACATAAATAAAAACATCGGGCTCCCCTAGAGAAAGTCAAAATGACCCTCCTATTAAGCATTAAGACCATTCAATTTATCCTCTAACACTACCAATGCAGGACTACAATCGTACGACATCCACGCCAGTATCGTGGCCACCCGGGGATCAGACGTCAAGTCATCTATCACCAGTAACAGCCTAGTAGTGAGGCCCAAAATAACATCTCCAAAAAACCCAACATTATCAAATATCCTATGGTGCACCGACTGCATAACTACCCATTGAACAACATTACCTCCTTGGACCAGCAGTCGAGCCTTAGAGGTAATGATATAAATTAGCTCAGCTAAAGATACTCGAGGACAACGAGACAAGTTGGGAAAACCTGCCACCACACTAGGTATGATCTCCAACATCAATAAAAACTCCTCAAAAGTAAAACATGACTCATCCAGGTCATACCGAAACACATGATCCCCGGGGTACCAAAATTGTACCGTCGCTACCAGCAAATTCCATTATGTGGACCAATTACACTATAAAGAACCCCGACGCAAGTTGAAAGTGTCATAGTCGACGTTATTAAACACATAGCCTCTAAACCTTCTAGGTAGGAAGATAATTCTCCATACATTAGGAAGGATATTTGAGAAATAATATACAAAAGAAGAGATAAATATGGTGGTGAGAAACACATTCCCTAAAATCCTTTTTTGTACCCAAAAATATTCACCAAAGAGAAACGACCGAGAATATCATCAATCCTTCAGCATTAAAAGTATTACAAGTATGAAGAAAGTTCAATCAAAGTCAAAGGAGTGATTTAAATTGACCCTTATACTGATAGGAAGGGATAACTACCTATTTTAGGAAAAAAAAACTTTTTCCTCTTTTCTCAAAAATCAAGTTCTTGCTTCGAGAAAGATTAACCGAGTTATTTCTTTTTACTAATTCTCTTTTAATAAAATAAACATTTTCCTCAAAATAATTTTCATTCTCATCTTTATCTTCGCAAATTAAATGAATCTCGAAAGAAAATTAAGTTCATGTTGATTATGACACTAAAGTAAGAAAAATAACAAAAACTAAATGCATTTTCCATATATATTCTTTCTCTAGTAGCATTACATCTTTGCAAGTACAAGAAAACAATAAAAAAATAATAAAAGAAAATAGAGCTGGACTTTTCTCGAACCCTCTCGCATTCACAACCTCTCCAATCAGACCCTTAACACCCTCTGCTCCCTCCCAGAACTAGAACTCTCCTAAGTAGTCATCGGACGTACCAAGCAGGAAGTGGCTAACTTTTTTACATAAGTAGACATATAGGCCATCCAATCCTTGGTGTCCAACAACCAGTTGGTTGGCATCTGAACAAACTATAAAGAAAATAGAAAACATAAAAAACGATCCAGTTAATAAAGGGCAAGGAAGAATAAAATAAGAAATGAAAAAGATAAAAAAAAGAACTATACCTCAGGCTTGAAAGCCTCATCAATAAGGCCTTTTAACTTGGCTATCGATGTATGATGGTAGTGGAGCAAACTTAATGCCTCTCAACTACTCAACTGAAAATTATAAGAAAGAGAAGCAACCTGAATAAGTGGATTCTCCTCTGCCTACGCCACCTCCCGTACCATGGGCCGAAGATGCCGATGTGCTAGTAGTCCTCCCTATAGCAGTATCAGTTGGAGGCATATTCTCCATGTCATATATGAAGGAGTTCATCAATCAAATGGTCACAAAATCCAAGTAGACATACCTGTTGTCATATATGTGTAGAACGTGTAGGGCTCGCATATCATATCCACTACACTGGGATCATTACACATATCCCTCACCCACGTCATGTACTCTGGGGTTGCCAATGGTGGGTCCTCAACCTCCTCCTCCATAATTTTCCTCACCACTCTGTCTCCCAGTACCAGATGTACCCTAACTCATGCACTAACAACCTCCATATCTGCACATGCATACCCGTAACCCCCGGGTCTCGTGAAGGAACTCCCTTAGAGTGGAAGACCACCTGTATACCCAATAAAGAATAAATATCTAATAAAAAAATAAAGATGCCAATAAATCTCAGAAAATACAAAGGCTAACTTGATTGCTCGTCAAGTCATTCAGAGCCCTCCGTATGTCCTTCAGGGACAAGGAATGGTTCAACTATTGGTTGGAATTTCGCAAATGGTACATCTTGTATAAGTTCCCCAACTCGTTATCCTTCAGGGACATCAAACCCACATTCTGACCTATCACCTCATAGAACCACATCTGCAAGAAAATGAAGAAATCAGAAAAAAGTACAGAAAATAAGTTCTATGTGAAAACAAAGGAAAATAAACTTAAAGTTACCTTTAGAAGGTATATGAGTTCTGTAAAAGTTTTCTGACAACGTTGATTGAATGCATCCATAGAAGCATAAAGTGATGCTAAGGTAAAGCTACCCCAATCGTACAAAGATACATTTGAGATAAACCACAAATATGGCAAAAATCAAAAGTGGATGACATCGTCGCTCATCACCACCATGAATCCCCCAAGCAAAAGAAAAATATACAAACGGGTTGTCTATCTCACCTGCCACCCCTCCATCATATCCACTCATCTCTTCAGGAACATCTCCCACAATGGTAAAATTCGAATAGAATCCCCCAAAACGATCCTACCCACATCCCCTAGTCATCCTACATCGCCTCCGGTGTCACCCATAAAGTACGATCCACCATGATATTATGTCCCTAATAGTTCAGTACCGTCATCTATGGACATCAATGGTCTTAACGGTCATCTCCCCGAATCCCTAATGGAATGTTTGGGTAATGTCCCACTAACTCTCACCATGAACACATAGCACCGTGGAAGAGTGCGACGTCTCATTCAAAGCTTCCACCATCGGGATAAACCTAAAAAGTAACACAATCTAGTGCACCACTATTGGGAGTTTCTCCCAAACATCCTTCAACCCAATCGTCCCCAGGACAAAATGCTCGAAGGAGCTATATCACTCTACTAAAAATCCAAAGAAAAGCCTTCATTAGAACATGAAGGAAAAGAGAAAGTGAATTTTGAAAATCAAAGATAGAATACTCACATAGCCATTAGATTAAAAGTGGCCGCCCCTTTTATATAGAAGGTTAAGGGGCAGGACGATTGGTAGCCCTCTGACAATGATGACCAACCAGTAGTTGTCCTTTCCTCTCCCATAAAGCCAATGAGTCAATGCCCTATGTCAATAGGAACCTTACCAGACCCACATATCAGCAGTATCTCCAAATGTCATACCAATAATATACAAAAATTAAAAAAGTTCTCAAATTTTTTGAAAACTTCCCAAACAAATCCTAGAAAAATACAAAACATTATTCTTCTCGATAAAATATTTTTGGAGAACTAAGCCCTTTGAAAACTCTCAAAATGCCATGTTGTATAAACAAAACACTTTTATCACCAACATATTCCCCATTGGAACCAACGGTGAGCCCGTATCCAAGCATATTACACTTTCCCCAGGGGAAACAACAAGTCAACCAATTCCCCAATAGAACCGAAAGTGATCTTTCACCAAAATCATTCGCGCCTCCCCCATCGGAGCTATCCCCCTTTAAAATGTAAATTTAGGTCCTCAGAATTGACCTCGGGACACAAAGTTGGTCATCACAACTCAAGGTCCTTAAAACTGACTTTGACCTACAGAATTAGTCATTATGACTCAAGGTCCTCAGAACTAACCTCGGCCCACAGGATTTGTCGTCACAACTCAAGGTCCTTAGAATTAAACTCGGACCGTCTAATTGGTCATCACAACCCAAAGTCCTCAAAATTAAGCTTGGACCTCCGAATTGGTCATCATAACTTCAGGGCCTCAGAACTAACCTCGACCTTCAGAATTGGTTTTTTTAATTTTAGGTCCTCTAAATTAACCTCATCCTGTAAATTGGTCATCACAATAATAGGTCCTTCAAATTAACCTTGGCCCGCATCTTTAGGACCTCAAAATTGACCTCGGGCCATAGAATCAGCCATCATAAATTTAGGTCCTCAGATTTCACCCCGGCCCCCAAAATTGGTCATCACAACTTAAGGTCATCGAAATGACCCCGTCTTTCTAAACTAGTCACCACAAATTTAACTCCTTAGAGTTTACCTTGGCCTACATAATAAATCTACAGTCCTTAAATCCGCATAATTGACCTTGACCCTCTAAATTTATCACCCCAGTCCTTTAGGTCGACATATTTGACCTCAATTCTCTTCCCTAACGTCGATGTAGTATTTATCCTTCGACGACCTTAACTTGTTCCAAGCTCACCCATCAAGGGACTCTATAAACACCCCATCCTAGGACCCCCCTAATAACCTCCATAGGTCCCTATCACTCACCCGCTCACCATAAACCCTAAGTCATACTTGAGTATCTATCAAGAGGCCACTAAGTGCTCTTGAGCCCAATTTAACTCTAGTAAACTCTGTATATTAAGAAAAGCTCAATGATTCTTCGGTGGACTCTGAATCCCCTTTCAATGGTTCATACCATGTACAAATTGGCCTTATAATTGGGACAAATAATACATTTTACTCCGAGAACACCTCTAGAGGCCACCGAGCACTGTCGAGCCCTTTTTTACTCCGATCAACTCTTAATGAATCTTCAAAATTCTCCAAATTCCTTTTCCAATGGTCCATTCTCGACATGAATCGACCTTACAGTTCACACGAATGATCTATTTTACTTCAAAGTATCATCAAATGCTTTCGAACCCCATTTTACCTTAATTAACTCTTCAAATCAAGCGAAGCTTAATGATATATTTAATGGTCCTTAATTCCCTTTCCATTGTTCCACACTGTGTACAAATTTTCTTTATAATTTAGACGAAGGATCCATTTTCCTTTTAAAACCTCCCATATAGAAACCATCAGGCGCTTACAAGACTCATTTGACCTATAGATTCTTAAAGTTCTATGTAATACCTTTCCAACGGTTCACACCATGTGCAATTCAGACTTATGGTTTGCATTTTATGCACATTTTTCTGAAAAACCCATTCTAGACTGAGTAGAGGCACCCTAGACGCCCTGCCTACCGGTATGGTGTACTTTTGCTAACCTAGCAAGGCAGCCCCACTACCGATAGGCAGGTAAATCCCCATACCAATTGGCATCCCCTTTCCCAACAAATATGGTCCATGACCCCACCTTAAACGGAACAGTCTCAAATAGTCAGACAACATTCCCCTCGAATTCAAAGCCTTTCCCTTTCCAAAAAATCCCATTTTCATACATTTCTTTCCATCACTTTCTTACCACACTTGGTAATCCATCCCAAGTCCTCATACCACTTCTCTACCATTCCAAGATTAGTGTATTAGCATCTCAGGGCCAGTAACAAATACTCATAAGGAGGTATACTTCTCTATCCCTTTCTATAGTCCTTATTTTTTAGTGATATTTATCTCATTTCTATTTTTCTCCTCGTTTCATTAAATCACATCCATTAATCTCTACTCTTTATTAGTAGTATTGAGCATAATCTATTTTCATAAAAAAAATATGGTTTATCCATAAATTCTAAAAGCGCGATTTCCATTTCAGACTTTTACTCTTAAAATAATTTTCTCTACACACACATATGATAAATCCCACATTTTAATTTATGGGTTGAACTTTACCCCCATGATACTTTCGAACTACGTGGATTTTGATGCCCTCGAGCTACATAGGCATCTTGGGCCAATCCCGAGATTTGAATCCTTTTTTTTTTTCATATTCATACACTTTATATATATATATATATATATATATAGTGAGTTTTATAATTCTACATACTTGTGTCTTGTCCAACATGGACATTCTCTCTTTTATAGAGATTTAAGATTCGATCAACACTTAAATCGTACTTTTTTTATCAATTATTTTTGGGAATATTGCTACGGATGAATCCCCTCCGTCCCTCCCATGACGTGAGTTGGGTGATTCCATTCTCCCGCCATTTTATATAATACACATATACACACAAACGTCACTGTGTTTAAAAGGAAAATATTAACATTATCCCATGAGAGATCGAAAGGGAAAGATGGGGGCCTAGCACCTTCGCATTTAGTAACTTAGTCTGCAAACCCTCGAACTAGTTAGGTTCACATGCATTAGTTTGACCTTAAGGTCGTTATCTTGAGGCAACAACATTCTTTTGCCCATTTTGAAAAAAATAAGCTAGCGACTCTATCTCTTTACCTTATCCGCCACATGACGATGATCGACACCCCATATCTGCGCACACCGCATAGTTCTTTCACATCAAAAAATACCTATTTTTTATAAACCTACTTGAGTCAACTTCAATTAATTTGAGTTGGGTTAGACAAGGATAATCACACTAATATGATTTGTATTAGACCTCAATATTTATCACCCATTGATTCAAATACAAATTGAACAAATCATTGGAAAACAACAACCTTAGATTTCATGAAAACTTATTCTTATGAATTTTCATAATATTACAAAATTTATCATTATAAATATTTATTACAAATTAATTCAAATATGCTTCACATATGATAATTTAGAGATAGAGTACAACGTTCGTTAAAAATGTTGTCACATGTTTCAATAAAGAATAATTATATATGTGATACCTAATTACTACACATATGATTTCAATCGAAATTACCCAAAATATATTATACAGTAAGAACATGTTGTCCACATTACAAGTTGAGTTAATAATTCCACTAGCTCTACATCACTATGGAATTGAAATGTGAACGTCTACGATGTCGGTGACTAGAAATTATTTAATGTCACTAGTATTAGAAATTTCATATGATCCTCATATTATTATACTTACATCAACTTATATGTTGAATAAATTTGAAAAGGCAACACCTAGATGATCACATGCTCAAATGCAAATATGATCATATGCTCTTACATGCTCATTTGGGTGGTTAGATCATTATTGAGAAAGTATCAAAAAATATTTAAACTCACATGTTTGTCAACGTGAGAATACTGAAAATATTGTTCATAAAAATTCATAATGTGTTAAACATTAGTTCTACATGCTCTTAACATTGAAGACGATCCCGTCATTATGATAATCAAGTGGCACTCCCACTTACGAGAACTCGATAGAACTCCCATTAATGTAAACAATTGGATAAAAATATCCTCCATATGAGATTTTTTGGAAATCTCACCCTTGTGAAAAATAAGGAAATTCTTTCTTATATGATAGCATTCTTGAACTAAAATCCATATTCTCACTTACAATTAAACTTGATTGCAATTACATCAATAATGCATAAGATGATCATCACAATATACATACTTAAAGGAATTTAAAACGTTGTGGAAATATCATCATCATATAACATTTCAATTTAATTTAGATGTGGAATAGATGGCATTATAATCTATACAAAATATTACAATTGATATTGGACAATTTAGTGGTGCCAACCCCATCATATTGTGTGAATACAATTTAAATGCTTATGTACTCATGAAGAGCTCGATATGAATTTATGAATTCAAAAAAATGAAAGGCACTATGAATCTAAATGAAAAAACATGAAAACTTTATGATATTACACACACATGATACTAATGAGACAATTTCAAGTGTGTATGTGATAATGCATACTTTGAGGATGAATGAGTCTTTACAAGTAATCAAGAACACATGGACCATACCATGAGAACTATACTCAGTTTTAAAGTGGTTCTTGTGTGTTTTTAAGAATAACATTGTGTTCATGTGATTAGTGAACATGACATGTGTATTTCTATGTGAAATGTTCTAAAAATGATCAACAATGAAATTTTAAATCACTCATGTGTAATAAAATGCATGTTTGAGAAGGTAGCTATGTGCCCAAGGGCATAAAATTAATTAATAGTTCCTTAATTAATCAACACATAAAAATCTAAAATCCTTTTTATATTTGATCCAAATTTTAAGTTTATCGAATAAAATTATTTATCCCAAATTGTAAATTTAGTTTTTTTAATAATAACATGGGCAAAATAATATATAAAATAGAATGAAAATATGCAAAAGCTTCAATGAAGCACATGGTGTCAATAGAGACATACACAGTGTACACATAATTTTTTTTTTTAAATTACACATGAATATATTTTCTTTGAACAAAAACTTGCTGAATACACACAAACACATATGTTTATACATAAATACACTTTTTTTACATGTTTAAAAACACCGTGATGACATTAACACAACACCCATGCACACACAAATGTTACACTGTGTAACTTACACCTACACATATATACACATCTGGATAAACATATTACAAACCAAAAGGGGAGTGTATATATTATAAATAATTCTTGACAGAATTATCATTTTATGAGTTGGAAAAATGAACATTTTGAAACAAACTTTTCAGTGGGAGACATAACGAATTTTGCGACCCTCCTATATACAAATGACAAATGAGAAGACATAGGATGATTAAAATTTTTTAGATAAATGAAAAGGCAAATACGAGAAAAATATAAAAAATGAATTATTGTTTATCATTATAAAAAATCTGTGGACATATTGAATCGAAAGACTATTTATTTATTACCTTTTTATAATGATAAACTGATAAGCACCAAAAATGGTCTATTTTATACCCGCATAGATGCATTTTAGTCACTCGTTTTAATTAAAACTGGTCTTATGTCGTGTTTTATTATTTTTCAGGTCAATCATCAGTCGCAACATCAAAGAATGCTAAATTATGTCAATTGCGACTCAATAGCGGTCAAAGCATGCATCGAAAAAATTAAAGAGACCGTGAAGTCTGAAGTCCATATTTGAGCTTGCCGAGATCATTTTCGATGACCCAAACCTACCCCGAACCAAACCTAAGTTTGAAACGAGCCCAAACCTTCACCCGAGCCTCGTGTGTGTTTGGTTTGTACCATTTTTTTTTATTTTTTTTACATTTTTATTTGAGTTCTTTTTAATTTTTTTAGGATTTATCACGCATTTTTAGTCATGTACATATTTTTAGTATTTTATTTTGGTATCGTGTGTTTATTTCTATATTTCCCTTTATTTGATTAGTTTTTAGTTTTTAGTTAGTTTATAATTATTTACTTTTTTTATTAGTCTTTTTTAGGTTTTTATGCTCGAGTCGTGTTTAGCTTTTAGGGTTTGTATTGTGTGTCATATTTTTTATATATATTTTTTAGTGATTTTTATTTTTAGTTTAGTTTAGTTTTTATTTTTATTTTATTAGGTTAATTTTATTTTATTTTATTTTGAGTCTTAGTGTTTTTTTAGGTGTCCAAATTAAACACACACATCTACCCTACACTCACATACACCACAAAACACCCTAACTCCCTCACCCACCTACCATACATCCTACTACACCAAATCACCCCTCATCCACTATTCACCTTCTTCCCCAACAAACCCATCATTTCTCTCACCTCCCTCCAATAACATAAACTCACTAAAACCAAACCTCCAACAAATATCACTATCTCTTTCTCTAAACCACCCGTACCCGCCACCTCCAATCCAGACCACATCAAACCCGCTCGGCCTTAACCCGATGCACCTGCCCAAACCGGATCCACCCGAATCCACAAAAACCTCAACCCATACCGGTGATGGAGCCCGAAGCTGGTTCGTCTCCTACCCACCAGGCTAATTACCCAAAACTGATTTCTACCCAAACCCATGTCTTGCACGATTCTCTCAAATAAAACCAAAGCCACTTAGCTGCCAACAAAAGAAATTTTTTTTGCCATTTACTTGGTTAAAACTAAATCCCCTAAATATATCTCTTAAGAAATCATCATCATGGTTATAAAATAAAGAGAACGAAAAGTCATTTGAGGACGAATATAATAGGACTCTCACGGCAGAGAAAAAATTGAGAGAAATTCTCTGTATATTTTGTATAGTTTAGGAACATAAAAAAATTCCAAAAAAAAAATATTTTAGTGTTAGAATAAATTTTAGGTTTCGTTTTTTTATGGAATCAAGTGCTGGATTGGTGAAAACATCGGGACACACGTGCATGAACGCGATTCAAGAAATCAATTCAAAGGGAGAGTTTTGTGTATTGTATTTCTTTATCTACTCTTTAATTTGGTGTTCCATGTTTATGACTGTGATTAATTATTTCATTATGCTTGGCTAGTCACCCTATTCAAGGGGTGGGATTCGCTGCGTATGATATTAATTTAATTAATTGATTTCATTAATGCTATTTTTTAGGAAAATTAATTTTTTACTGTCACCAATTAATTTATGTAACGTGAGTTAGCAAATTAATTGTACAAATTAATGTTTAAATTTAGGAATCGAACTAGAGATAGATGTTTCCGAAATTTCAATATTAATTTTGTGTTGAAATTTGAGAATACATACTGTTTTTATTAAATTGATCCTAGCGGGTAATTTTGTTGAAAATAGTATAGTTCTTAATTTTTCATTGTGTGACATTTTCAATTAATTTTTTGAAAAAGATATTTTTAAATTTATAGTTGTAAAGAGAGTTAGATTATTGATTTAACATTATCTCAAAATATTTCAAATTAATAAATTGAGAAATTAAAATAATTGATAATTTGGTGTAATCCCATCTTTTGATATTGTCACATTTTTCACACTCGATTGCAAATTATCTTTTGTTATTTAGTCATTTCATAATTTATTAGTTAATTTTCCCTTGAAGTTGTTTTAAGTAAAAAAAAATTTAAAAAATATATTTTAAATAAAAAAAGTTTGAATTGCAAGTTTTCACATTAATTGCTTCACTTTGGAAGTTGGATTGATACCCATTCTTACCGCAATACGAGTTGTTTTAGACAAGTTTTGTAGGTATTCAAGGAATTTTGAGATTGCCTTTTGAAGACAACGACCACATGCAAAAAACCCAAGTATCAAATGGCGCCGTTACCGGGGACACAAAAAGGTTGTTACCAAATTGCGTCGTTTTTGCTTTCTTGACATGGAGACAAAGTTGAAGACTTATAAAAAAAATTTAGTGTAGTACTTCCTTCTTCTCCCTTCCTTAGACTGGTTGTATAGGATTTTTGAAGCTTTGTATTTATTTGGGTGCATTTTGACACCATTGTAATAATTATTCATAAAAAAACAAGCGAACAGGGAAATCAGGCAAGGTAGAGAGAGGGTGTCCAAAGGCGAGGATTTTGATGTCTCTCTACTTTGGGTCGATAGGACTCCCGGGGACGACTCAGATAGGCGAGATATTCCCCTGGTCGATTCCACTCGATCTTCACCCCACGTGTGTCAAAATGGTGGGAGGTACATTTCTTTATCCCTTGCGAATCTCTTGCAGGCGAGTTCAATTTTTGTGTGATTACTTGCTCTTGTGTGATTTTAATTTCAGCATCGCACTTAAATTGAATGGTTTGATGAATTAATTTACCTAAGACCTGGACTGAGTCATTGAAACGAGAAGGGATTTCATCACCCGACTCACTCTCTTATCCATTATGTGCTACCCCAGCTATCATTAAATTTAAAATCAATCAACTAGCTAGCCCGGTAGGAACACACATTTGCAACAGGTAATCGCAACGATAAATTCCGTGATTTTTGTTGCCCGCGGACTTAATTAAAATTTGACTACCCCTCTCACCAATTTTGAAGATAATAATTGGCTATGTGCTCGTCAGGATTTTTTCCTTACTCGTATGTGTCCAATTCAATTCTTTCAATAGTCAATTTTATTTCTTTCATCCAAATCACAAGTCCATTTTCTCCCCTTTTTCGAAAAATCCAAAAAAATATTTTCCTTCTTTTTGAAAATTATTTTCAAAAAATCCCAAAAATATTTTCGTTTTTTTCCATATTCCAAATGCCATACATATTTTTCTTTTCTTATTTTCAGAAATCACAAAAATATTTTCTTTTCTTTTGAAAAATATTTAAAAGCCCCAAAATATTTCTCTCCTCATGGACCAAGAACGTCATTTATAGGAGTACTTTGGCCATTTCTCATTGTTTGATATTAAGCCCGAATCGAACCTCCATTCATTAATTCATATCTTTAACTCTCAAACGTCCATTGTTGATACTCGTATGTCGTCTACGCCCACATCTCCTACTCCACCACCTCCAGTGTTGAGTGTCAACACATCCCATGCTTCACCGTGCACACAGTGCTTTCTTGTCAATCACTTGTCCTACGAGTGTCCATTTATTATCTCTCCACCTGAACCCAGCGTGGAACATATGTATCCCTATGACACTGTTTTGGAACCACCCTCTGCGTATTGTTATGACATATCTAATGTCGAGGGGTATGCATAACTGAGATATTCACGGCGGCATGATCACCCTTCCATGCACTATGGCTCCCAACACCATGTTGTGGATCCTTATAGTTGCCAACAGTCGACATCACCACCTCGTTCACCTCATCCCTATCAGTCCCCTTATTATGATTCTCATGTTGATAAACCTTTTGTCTCTCACGGAGACACTCCTCTCGTGTATGAAAAATTTGACCCCATTCCCCATACTTCATATGAGCATTTTCCTCATCCTAGAGTCTATAGTGAGTTGTTTCCACCTTACACACCACCGCCACCCACCAACATTTCACCCCCACCTTGCACATCCGCTCTCGAACGCCTCTTGCACAATTTCACACCCACTCTAAATTCTCAAAATGAAGCCCTTCAAAGGCTTAAATTATGGTTAAATAAATTTGAGTGTGCGAACACGTCGTATTTCCCCTCAAGTCAACCCATTATTTCCCCAGCATGGGATGATGATGTGTCATTTTGTGCCACTGGTTTTGAGTGTGAACAACCCTATCTTCCTAAGAATCTATACGTTGAGACCACCCAGTGGTCTGGGCCCCAAGTTGACAATTGCGTTAACCTATCCACTAACTCTGTGACTGATCCCAATGCAACCTATCCTCTCGAACCCACCATTGAGGTTTTTCTTTCCCCTTCCATCGAATCCTTATTTATGCCCAATTTTACACCAATCGAGCTAACACTGTGTGTTCCCGAGACACGAATTCCTTATAGGTTAGCTCTGGCTATGAGTGCTCCCCATTGTCCTGAGATTGAATCCGAGATGGTTCCTACCTCTCTGGATATGGATCATATCCCACCATGATTAACTCCCGTTGATTGAGCTATTAATGTTGATTAATCTATCTTGGATTTGGATGTCTCGCTATATTTTTCCAACACTTTCAATAATGACTTTCGGGTGGATAAGTTGCTCACTCCCTCGTTCACTTTCACACCTCCTCCTTCGCCTCCACTTGAGGATCACTTCGTGCCTCATGAGGAGTGTGTATTCCGTACTCTCTATTTAGATCATCTTCGTCCACCATTTTCCCACCTGACCCACTAATTGTCATCCCTTACCCACCACTTGATTTGGACCTTGTTATTCTACCTTTCATGTTCTCATCTAAGCATTTAGGTCCTCACTTGCACCCACCCTCCACCCTCGTGCTCCACGATTCCACTCTTTTCTTTTTCTTCCACCCCGATATCTATGAGAGTATTTTTCCTACTCTTGACATACGTGACACAATATTGTTACTCTATGCACACCACTTCCTTGTGGTGTTAATTTTTTCCAACTACTACTCCCTGGCGTGTCACGGTGCGACCATTATCATCGTCAATTTATGGAGCGGTCGTGCACTTTCTGTGAGACCCGCACCATCACTATTTCCAAACCATTTGCCTCCCTATACAATTTGAGCATCATGCTTACAGGTCCCTAGTTGCCATCACCTTTAAGCTCAATAAGTCCCGTGACCGGTGACTTTTCACCCTCATCCTTGCCCATCATCGCCTTACCCTAATACCCACCCACCCATGGTCCACTAATGTTTTGCGTCGAGTGATGCACTTTGTCATCCAAGTGCATTGAACCTTGTAGCCCTTATCCAACAAGACTGACGCTTCATTCTTGTTTGGGGGTGATTATCATCACCTGTTTTTCTGTCGCCCCTCATTTTCATAGTTCTTATCCTTAGGGTGAGTTCCAATCGGTCTGGCTAAAGACATTAAACTTAGCACTATCGGGAGGCAGTCCGTCGTATATTGATTCTGAGTACGAGTATTATCCTGTTTGGGGGTGGTATTTCACACCACCCAATGATTTTCACATGCTTTATAGGCTTGTACATTTTTTTGTTTCACATATGTTATTTAGGTTTCATATATGCTCCATAATGCGATACACTTACACTAGTGGTTCATTATGGTAATATCTTTCCTCCATTGCACTTTTCATTTTTATATATAGTTTTAACATTGAGGACAATGTTCTCTTTTCTTTGAGGGTGAGAAATTTATCAAAATCATACCTCTTTTGAAAAATTTTAGAAACAAGTGATTTTAAACATTTTGTGCAGTTAAAAATAAATTTTTATGACATGAATTGTCTGTCATCCCTCTTTCAGAAATCTCAAAATACTCATGTTCGACCCTAAAATTATGCTTTTAACGAATAAATTAATTAGTACCTCTTAAAGCGCACTTGCACTATGAATTTCTAAACTCGACAATTTGCACTATAACGTTTATAATCAAAAGTTGAAGAGTAAATATATTCTCAAGAGAGTCTTACAAGATCACTAGTGGTGACTAAAACTCGTGAGATTTGAGTTTTTCACCTTTTTAAGGGTTTTTACGTACCTTAGAGTGACGAGTTGACTCAACTTTCTTTGGGTACCACATTTAGTCGTTGCATGGTCTCATTATTTTTTCAATTTTGGCATAATCACTGAGAATCACATCACTTTCGAGTTGTAAGAAATATGTGTTTTTTAGTTTGTCCCGAACACTAAACCGATTTTGCCATCCTTACCATTTTTCACACCACATTTTCTTTCCATCTTTTTCTTATCCATGTATGTCCCAGATACCATTCATATGCCATTTCTCATCATTACAATCGTTTTTGAGAAAAGAGCATTTGAAATTATCAATGTAAATTGTCTTCATTTTTGTTACGAAATAAATGTATCGCAATAAGATTTTTTTTTAGAAAAGATGAAAAGGAAAGCATGCGATCATATATTCAAAAAATGAAGACATTAGTTATTGAGAGTGTGTCACACTCTTCTCAAAAAACCTAGAATTCATTATCCCCTCATACCTTTCATAAATCACATTTTTCACCCCTGCTAAAGAGTTTGGGCAAACGAGAAGTCTATACGGTGAATAACTCGACATTCTCGACATAGTGATTAGCATTCCTTCATGAGATCAAATTTTATTCATGTATCTGTCATTTTTATAAAGTGTGCGATACGTTCGAACTTGCTTACATTTACTCACCTCCTCACACACTAGAGAGATACACTTACCCAATTCTTGAGAGTTCGATTCAGAGAGATATATCCAGTGAGAATTGAAGTCAAAGCGTTGATCCGATAGAGGCAATCTAAGAATGACTCTAATGATACTTAAGATTGTTCGACTCTAACACGTGCTGAGTTTTTGGAAGGATTACACTTTTTAGTATTAAATAATTTCATATCTTATTTTGATAGTTGAATACATTGTTCCTTAAAGTCCTTTTTAGGTGGGTTGTATAGCGCTTCATTATCAAAATAAGAAACTACATTTAAATAAGTTTTCTAATTTTATCGGTATATTAACTGTAAACCCTCACGAGACACCACTCGTCATGTAGGTCAACCTATAGGTTTAAGGGCTTGTTGCACGTGTTAAGTGCAGTCGCCAGTGCCTGCGAAAGTGGCACACTTTTGGTTACTTATCTATATTTTCTCTCTATTTTTCCTCGAGGACTAGCAATGTTATGTTTGGGGGTGGTGTGATAAGAACCCAAAAGTGTGTATTTTATACCCTGAATAAATGCATTTTAGTCACTCATTTTAATTAAAATTGGCTTTATGTCCTATTTTATTAATTTTCAGGTCAATCAGCAATCGCAACATCAAACAATGCTATATTAATTCAATTGTGACTCAATAGCGGTCAAAAGCATGCATCGAAGAAATCAAAGAGACCGCGAAGTCCGAAGTCCATATTTGAGCTTGCCGAGATCATTTTTGATGCCCCAAACCAAGCCCGAACCAAGCCTAAGTTTAAACCAAGTCCAAACCTTCATTTGAGCCTCGTGTGTGTTTGGTTTGTACCATTTTATTTTATTTGTTTTTATTTTTTTTAGATTTTTATTTGACTTTTTTTAATTTTTTAGGATTTATCTCACATTTTTTAGTCATGTACATATTTTTTGTACTTTATTTTGGTATCGTGTGTTTATTTATATATTTTCCTTTATTTTATTGGTTTTTAGTTTTTAGTTAGTTTATTTTTATTATTTTACTTTGTTTTATTTTATTAGATTTTTTTTAGGTTTTTATGTTTGAGTCGTGTTTAGTTTTTTGAGTTTGTATTGTGTGTCGTATTATTTTTATATATATTTTTTAGTGATTTTTATTTTTAGTAGATTTTTATTTTTAGTCCAGTTTAGTTTTTATTTTACTTGTTTTTATTTTATTAGGTTTATTTTATTTTATTTTATTTTGAGTCTTAGTGTTTTTTTAGGTGTCCAAATTAAACACACACATCTACCCTACCCTCACATATACCACAAAACACCCTCAGCCACCTAGCATACATCCTGTTACACCAAATCACCAATTATCCACTATTCACCTTTTTCCCTAACAAATCCATCCTTTCTCTCACATCCCTCTATTAACATAAACCCACTAAAACCAAACCTCCAACCAATATCACTGTCTCTCTCTCTAAACAACCCATACCCGCCACCTCCCATCCGGACCAAATCAAACTCGAGGCCAAACTCGCTCGGCTTTAACCCGGCGCACCTGTCCAAACCGGATCTACACAAACCTCAACCCATACCCACGATGGGACCCAAACTTGCTCCATCTCCTACCCACCACGCCAAAGACCCAAAATTGATTTCTACCAAAACCCATGTCTTGCATGATTCTGTCAAATAAAACCAAATCCACTTAGCTGCCAACAAAAGAAAAACAAATTTTTTTTTGACTTAGTTTAAACTAAATCCCCTAAATATATCTGTTAACAAAGTATCATCGTGATTTTAAAATAAAGAGAAGGGCAATTCATTTGAGGATAGATATAATAGGACTCTCACGGTAGAGAAAGAATTGAGAGAAGTTCTCTGTATATTTTGTAGAGTTTAGAAACATAAAAAAATTCAAAAAAATTAAAAAAAAAAAGAAAATAGTTTAGTGTTATAATAAATTTTAGGTTTAGTTTTTATTTATTTTTTTGGTAAGCAAGTGCTGGATTTGTGAAAATATTGGGACACACGTGCATGAATGCGATTCAAGGAATCAATGGAAAGGGAGACTTTTGTGTATTGTAGTTCCTGCTCTACTCTTTAATTTGTTGTTCCATATTTGTGACTCTGATTAATTATTTCATTATGATTGGCTAGTCACCCTGTTCAAGGGGTGGGATGCACTGCGTACCACATTAATTAAATTAATTGATTTCATTAATGCTATATTTTTAGGAAAATTAAGTTTTGACTGTCACCCATTAATTTATGTAATGGGAGTTAGTAAATTAATTGTACAAATTAATGTTTGAATTTAGGAATCGAACTAGAGATAGGTTTTTCTAAAATTTGAATATTAAATATGTGTTGAAATTTGAGAATGCTTATTGTTTTTATTAAATTGATCCTAACGGTTAATTTTGTTGAAAATAGTATAGTTCTTAATTTTCATCGTGTGACATTTTAAATTAATTTTCTGATTTTTTTTTTAAATTTATAGTTGTAACGAGAGTTAGAATATCGATTTAATATTATCTCAAAATATTTCAAATTGAGAAATTAAAATATTTCATAATGCGGAGTAGTCCCATCTCTTGACATTCTCACATTTTTCACACTCAATTGCACATTATTTTTCGTTATTTAGTCATTTCATAATTTACTAGTTAAGTTTCCCTTGAAGTTGTTTTAAATAAAAAAAAAAGTTTGAATTGCAAGTTTTCACAATAATTGTTTCACCTTGGAAGTTGAATTGATACCCGTAGTTACCGCAATACGAGTTGTTTTAGACACGTTTTGTAGGTATTTAAGGGATTTTGATATTGTCTTTTGAAGACAACGACCACACTCAAAAAAGTCACTTATCATAAACAATAAGTTGATTTTTTTTATAATGACAAAAATATTTAAATTACAAATAGTATATTAATTACAAATATTAAGTATGTTACACTTAAAACAGATATTGTGTTACATTAGTATCTATCTATTGAAATATTATTTGTCACATTTTATTATGATGTTATAGATGTGTTTTCTTGTTTTCAATGTGTATTTAATTCTAGGTGACTTTGGATTTTGACACAATTGGATTTAAAAAAGGATACATAGTTGTCTTCGGGTTTCCTCAAAGTGGGTTTTGCAAATATATAAGTTGTTTACCATTGAAATGAGTATCCTGCATTAAAACAAGCACCAGAATGTCAAATGAGATTTACACGCATTAAAAGTATATATACCTAGTTTCCCCAATGTGTTGGGTTTATGAAAAAACTAATCTATTCAGGTGAAAGAGTGACTAAATGGAGATATACACATGTGAGAAATGGGAGCAAGGTTTGAAGTAGAGTACACAACAAGTACAACCTCACTTATTAGACTCAACATGTAATACCCTGCATTTTTATTTCATTTATTTAATTGTCTCTTTATTCATTTAATTGCATGTCATGACATGTGATATGTCACTTATTGTATTTAGATATATTTCTATATATTTCGTATATGTGTCAAGTGAATTCACATCATTTACTAATGGACGTAATATACTATAATTCACTGAGTAAATATATAAAGTGGCTTAGTATTATGGGCGACTATGGAATTGTCAGGAACTAGGTGTTGGGGGTTTTCTTCTTTGGTTTATTCCTTCGGTAACGAATCCCACCAATTGTGAACTAGTTTTTTACAATGTCGAGTCACACATAACTAATTAATAGTTAAGTTTGGACTTAAGATACTCGTATTAGATAATAATTAGGTAATGAGATAATTAATTTATAAATTTTTTTACTGTTTATGATTAACATTATGAATGTTTAGTCCATTTTTATCTTAAGATTGTGGAATTTATGTTCCTTTGGGTTAGAATATGGCTTGGGTCAAGCTTTGGGACATTTGGATAAGTTTTGGGCTCATTGGGTTATGCCTTTTTAACTTAAAACCTAAAACACTCATGCACATTAGAGAATTACCCTAGTAACTAAGGAGGTTGAGATAACAACAAGATGTTGGAGAGATTTAGGATTCGGGACACGATTCATATAATCGATCATAGGTAAGTGTACTTTGATTTAGAATTTAATTAAGTTTGTGCTCGAATAATAGTAGTTCATAGGATTATGAACTTAATCCATGAAAATATTATTTTAATAAAATTATAACCTAATTTCATAATTAGATTATTGTATTCTTAATCCTTAATCACATATTCATGATCTAGTGTACTTTTGATGTTAAATTCTTTGATTGAATGACGAAATCATGTAATCTAGTTGTAATGTCATGAGATTTTAACTATAGTAATTATAATATGTAAAATATTTCACCTTTCTTTAGTTATTGAATTGAATATGTAGACAAATTTGATAAACTTTGTTTAAACCATGAACTTAGGGTTGAAATTTTATAATTTGAAATTAGATCATTGATCGTGGATTTAATAAACTAATACTTCGTCATATATATTAGTAAAACTATCAAATATATTTTATTACAAGGATAATGGGTATTTTGAATTGGTTATGTCCGTTTCTGCATTAGGGAGAAAATTACCTATGCATCATCATCGTTCAGATGACATTAGGTTTTTATTCGAATGTGAAAGGACATATCATTCCAATGATAAGGGATAACGGTTTGAAACAATTTGGTTTTTTTAGAAGGAATTTAGGACTTCATTCGAATGAGTTTGGGTCAGTTTAGAAATTAAATTTAATTTTAACAATATATATTAAAACTAGATTCAAGTCACTGTTTCAATAATCCTTAAAGTTGCATGGATTGTAGTTTCCTTGATTTATGTGTAAGCATATTGATGGTTTTTGTGTGTCCCAGTGGGAGACGTAATATGAGGGATTTTATGGTTCACATACGATATTGACTATGCAGGTACCCCAGTAATTGCCATGGTCTCTACCCCAGTCCTATTTACCCCAATCCTACGATCCTATGTTGGCCAAATGGGGGAGCCCTAGTATTTATCCTTCGGCATGTATGTCGTACGATTGATGATAAGGCATAATGAGTTCTCTTGGTTTATACTTTGAGGTTATAGGGAGGTAACGAACTATAACGATACCTAGTATGCACCATTGGTCCTCGAAGGTAGTTGTAATAGGATTTTGTTCTTTCATTTGTGGGATTAGGTATATTCCATCTGTTTTGAATATGAGTGGGTCATATTCACTTGGTTATTGAATTTTTTTATTCTATTCCTTCAGTGATATCATATTAAAGATGTATACATGATATACTATCTTTTCAAACCTTGTAAATAATGTATTCTTGAGAAGAGATATAATTAAATAACAAGGGCTCACTTAGGTTTGGAATTAGACCTGCATGTTATATTAAAGTTTTTTGGCTTGGGCTAACATAAAAACCAGTAAAATACACGAATGTTCCTTACTATTATTCTGGACCAAATTTAGTCAGATTCTTACTCATTGTAGACTTGATTCGTTTAATTCCCTATGGGAACTATTTTTTTTGTTTTAGGTAGAAGCAATCGCCTTTTCCCTGGTATATTCAGTATTTAATTCCTAGTTCCATCTTTCATTCATGGGATTTATTTGTTGAGCCTGCATGCACATATTTTTTTTATTGACTTCCAATCAGTATATAGATTTTCATTTCAGTAACTTGCGAGTCCGATTATTGTATTTTGATTTATACATGATGGAGTCTTTTTATTCATTGAACTTAGGATATTCATTTGTTGAGGCAATTATTTATTCCATAAGAGAGTTTACTTATTATGATTTGTTTTTTGTATCAGATATTTATTGAGTATTGTTTTACTTATTTAGTGTTAACATGTTATCATTTTATTTTTTCTCAATTATGCTTATAATGATACAAATTATTTTGATTCTTGTATTATTTATATTTATAATTGAGAAATCAATCTATGGATTTTATGAGATGTTACAGTTGGAATCAGAGGATTCTAGGTTCTAGTGTCGTAGGGTCTTGAGTGCATCCATTTCTATTTTGCATCGCGTTCTTTGATACTTGAAAACATAACTGTTTAGGATTTTTATTGTTATCTCACACATCACTAATACACTTTGTTTATCATCTTTCAGATGGTGAACACACAAAAATGATCCACACATCATCGGTGAGTTATCACTTACGAGTCAAAGCAATCACATCCACTGCCACAACTATAGGGAGTGCCAACAGACTTGGAAGTTATTACAGCTCAATGGTAGTTGCCACTATGGCTTCCCCGCACCAGGACTATTTATCACCACCGCCACTACCCGTGGGTAGACATACCCCACACGCAACATAAACATGGAAAATTGGCAGGATTTACTTTGTTAAAGGCAATCCACCAGAGTTTATTTATTCTACAGACCCTATTAGCTCCTAATAATGGAGGCAAGACTTAGAGAGACATCTGCATATGGTATAGTGTTATGAGGTACAAAAGTAAATTCTATCTAGTTTGTAATGAGTAGGAGATGAAATACGGTTGTGGGAGTCAATAACCACAGGTGCTGAGAGGTTGATGGTGACCATTAGTCAGTTTGTGGAAATGTTTTGAGGGAAAGTCATTCTCACTAGCTCTTCGAGTGAGTATGAGGACATATTTTTTTAGGCTGCTTCATAAAGAACGTACAATCGAGGTGTACGAGTGGGAGTTCACCCAACTATATTTATTTTACTCAGAGTAGGTTAATATAAAGGCAAATAAGATGGAAGAATTTATCGTTAGCCTTAATTAGAGGATTAGGTAGGTGTTACTTGGCAATGTAGCCTTTACTAATTATAATCAGGTAGTGAGTGGACACCCATTTGCTTCATTGCCATGACCATCATGATTTTTAAAGAGATAAAGCATCTAATAATGAGAAGGAATGGGCCAGATAGTGACCCAAGACTGGGGAAAGAAGTGAAATGTCCCAAGATTAAGGTGGTTCGCAACAGGAGAAGGGACCACTAAAGGTGGATAATCCCCTAAGAGGTTTCGAGGTTTGGATGATCAATGCCTTTAGGGAAATAAGGGATGGAGTTTACAGGTTCATTAGGGCCAATAGGGACATAGACAGAGAAGCCAAAGATGATAGGGTCAGGGTCTACATGATTGACCTCAAGGCTAGGATGTAATACCCCGTATTTCTGCATATTTATAATTTAATTAATTCGGGAATTAATTGAAAAAATACATTTTATTTACATTACATGAGTGAAGTAATTTAATGTGATTAAAGGATAAATGTGATTTTTAAGTATTAATCGAGAGATGGATACTAATTAATATTATGTTGTAATATTTACTAAGTGTGAATAGTAAATAAGTAATAATTAGTGTGATATGACATAGCGAGTGATATGTGCGTATTTTATTTTATCTCAAACGGGAGTTGCGTGTAGCCTAATTTGAGGTTGAGAAAGGAAATATATTTTTAGTGACTCGGATGATAATTTAGAGGTCACGAATGAACCCCAAATAGGTCAAAATAGTCAAAAAAGTGTACCTAGGGGTATTGTTTTGATTTCGAGTCAATTTTAGACGAAATCGGTACCTATTGAGGACGTTTTGGTCATTTGGCAAATAGAGGTTAAGGGACCAACGAAATTCTAAGTGTTATATTTAATGTTTAAGACTTGAGGCTAGGGTTAGAAATAGTTAAACCCAAAGGAAGCCATTAGAAAAAAGAGAGAAACCAAATTTCAAGGCCTATGAGTTGTTCTTGAAGGATTGGACCTTAATCTTGCATCCTAAGCTTCTAACGAGTGAAAATCTGAAGAGAGAGCGATCAATCCATCAGCAACACAATAATTTTAGCCCTTAAAAACCAAGAGGCAAGTTGTTTATTGCAATTATTTTGAAGTTATAATACCCATGTTTGGAGGGTTTCGTGAATTGATGATACAATACATATTCTTGGAAGAAAAAATATTTTTGATGCATGTTATGGGTAGGGATTTTATGTAGTGTGATTCATATATGTAGAGGATTGATAATCAGTAGATGAGTAATTATCAATACGAATTAGACCTGCTTTTTACGTTAAAAATTGAAGAAGATCGAAACCTAAGATTTTGAGGATTTTATGATTTAATTCATTCTTGAATAATTATTGTGATGATTTGGTGTAAAATTCACGTTGGAATTGATCCTAATGCATGTAGAAATAGTTGGGAATGATTAGTTTAAAGTTCGGTGAAGTTTCATGGGGTTTACAAGTATATTAATGGTGAAAACGCATGAAGAAGACGAAGTAGCCAAATCTGAACCATTTCGAATTGATTCGACCAAGGGCAAATCTATTCGAGTAAGGCAAATCGATTCGACCTAGGGCGAATCGATTCGATTAGGTAGAAAATTTAACATTTCTCCTTTTTTCCCTTAAATCCCTAAATCGTTGTTGTGAGATTTTTGAGGGCTTTGGTAAAGTAATATTGAGAGATTAAAATATTAGAGTAGGCTCGTGATGGGGGTATGGTTTGGTCTTATTAAAAGGATTAAGAAGAGAATGAAATAGGGTTGATTTTTGTGTTGTAAATTATCCAAGAGAAAGATAATGAACTACGGAGAGTTTGGGAATTAAATTGATGAAGTAGACCAGTAGGGTGAGTTAGGCATAACTATTGAAATTTATAAAGGGATAACTATGACCCTTAGAGTTGTGTGAATACTCATGAATATGATAAGTGGTATAATTCATAAAGAAATTTAGTACAGTTAGTATACGAGAGAAATATACTAAGTATAAGCATGAATACCTAGGTTGCGTGAATTCCTATCATATGAATACTTGGGTGGTATGAATACCTAGAGTATATTAGATGTATTGGGGTCGAGGGAATATCCGGACCAATAGATGAGAGTTCGATTTAGGGTCGAGGGCTATCCGGACCGATATCGAACATAAATAATATTGGGGTCGATGGAACACCCGGACCAATATATATATATATATATATATATATATATATATATATATATATAACATTTACATTAGGGTCGAAGGAACATCCGAGCCAATGAATTTTTAATGTGTGAAACGAGGATATTATAATGAGATATATATATATATATATATTTGTATATATTGTGCGTGAAATATATACAATATGATTGACCTGCTTATGTGTGACAGTAGAGAGTTAGATGGTGTTTATTTAATAAGGATGAATTGATTCGAGAACCTTAATTACACGATTTAGAAAATAACATATTTGAGTGTTAATTACGATTTTGTATTTTGAAATGATAAATTAAGTAGATAGACTTAGTGATTTAAAAGATAACATGTGAGGATGTCACGTGTGTTGATTATTAAAATATTATAGATGTTAATAAATTAAGGTACTGTATGGGTGTTACAGTAACTTAGGCGTGTACATAAGTTCAATTGGATACTTTAGTCTAGTTAGATTGGGTAGTATAGCTAGATAGGATAAGTATAAAATGGTAGGCGTGCACTACATATGAGAGGTGAGGAAATCTTAAGAGAAACTATACGTGAACATGTGTAATAAATAACCAAATTTTAATGTAATAAACGCTTGCTAAATATTTTCAAAATGTTTTGTGTACTGACACTTGCTATAAAATATTTTCAATACCTTTTAGGCGTCCAGCCACGGGGACGCCCAGCGTGACTTTATTCTAGGGACTCAGAGCTTTAGCGTTGTGGATGCTTATAGGTTTTGATTAGATGATTCTTCCATTCATATCTAGTGTATGATCTCATTTCATATTCCATGTATGGACATGTTGTCCATTGACAATTTTCAATCTTTTAGTTCTTTTATTATTATGGAGAATTTGGTTTTCGATTTTTAGTCGATGGTTTATTCAGCGAACCCTTATTCATTTTTATATTGTGATGGTTGAACTCCAGTACATTGTGAATTTTTAATTTAGTTTTCCGCATTGGTCATTTATCTATTCTAAAGAAAAATAAAATTTGGCACCGGTATAATTTCACTTAGGTGGTTAGTAATTAAAAAGTTTCCGTCAGTGATGCTTAGAATGGAGCCTATGAGAAACCTGTTTTAATTTAATAAAGGCCTGATCAACCAATGTTAAATTAGTCAGGGTGTCACACAGGGACGACATGGATTCATATTTAGAGGTTCATGTTTCACATGTGGAGAGTAGGGCCAATATTTCAAGACGTGTCCTAGAGGAAACCAGGTTAGTCAGGGCTATTTTCAGCAGGGGAGGTATTAGTGTTTACAATCTCCACCTTAGGTTCAAGCATTATCGCCACCGTTGCAGTATTCAACATTGCCACCACCACATTGAGACCCAATGCAGGGTGGATCACGATTGCACTATGAACGTGTGTTCAATCTATATCAATGCGACCAGTAGACCCCACCATGTGACATTGATGGTACGCTCCACATTTATGGTAGTTATGAATTTATTTAATATGGGAGTGTCATCCTCTCCTATTAGTAGTATATTTTCCATGAATTCGGGGTTGTTATTGATACTAAAGTCTCCGTGCATGTAGAAACCCAGTTGGTTTGGGTGAGTCCTTACATCAGGTTTTGTAGGGATATGGCAGTAGAGATATAACAATCATGATTTTCGACAGACTTATTGATATTAGATATATAGAATTATGACGTCATTTTGAGTATTAACTATTTAACATGATGTCATATGCAAATCAACTACAGTGTGAAGGCTGTCAAGTTTTTTATCCTCAAACATTTAAAGTTACTTATAGTTATGCCTAGGTTCGAGGAAGGGTCTAACACCCAGTTACATTATATTGATGCGAGTACATTATATGAGGCCATGAGTCGATTCCGAAAGTCCAAGAGTTTAGGGACATATTTGATAAGGTACCAGGGTTACCACCTATATATGAGATAATTTTTTATAAACTTATAGTGTCGAGAATTAGTCCTATAGTGAGGTCCCTATACCAATTAGATCCATTGGAGATGAAGGAGTTTCATGAGAATAATTAACAGCTCTTGATTTAGTGGTTCATACACAGGAGTACGTCTCCTAGGGGAGATCCAATTTTATTTATGAAGAAGAGTGATGGTTCATTAAGGCTTTGTGTGTAGTGCAGAGAGATAAACAAGGTCATGATATGGAACAAGTATCCCTTGTCAAGTATTGACGACCTATTCGATCAGTTGAGGGGAACTTTGTTATTTTCCAAGATTGATATACACTTGGGTTGCCATCGTATATGGATTCGGGATGAAGAAGTTTTGAAGATGGACTTTTTGATACGATATCGATCATACAATTTCTAAGTTATTCCATTTCGATTGACGACTGTGTCAGTAGTGTTCCTAGATTTGATGAAAAGAGTATTCAAACCATATTCAAACTAGTTCATAATTGTGTTTATCGATGACATTATATCATTCTCACAATCTAAGGAGGATCACATGTAACATCCGAGGATAGTTTTGCAGACACTTCGAGAATATACCACATAGTCTAAGTTCCTAAAGTGTAGATTCTTGACGAGGGAAGTTCAGTTCTTAAGATATATTGTATTAGAGGCTTTGATTTATATAGATACTAAGAAGGTATCAACCGTGATGGAGTGGGTGTAGCCTATGAACCTACATAGGTTAAGATTTTCTTGGTGTAAACTAGGTAGAATAGGAGGTTCATTCAATGGTTCCTAGAAAATCATTGGGCTAATGAATCACCTCACCTGAAAGGGGATACCACTTTCTTGGGATGTTAATTATTAGAGAGCTTTTGAGGAGATTAATGAGATATTTATAAACGCTTCCAAACTTGCTTGACCATGGTAAATAGTTGATTATATGGTGTACATCTATGCATCTCTTTAGTAGCTTGGAGGAGTTTTGACGGAGGTGGATATTCCCACATTTTACTCTTTTCATATGCTTAAGCATCACGAGGACAAGTACCCACCCTGTTGTGTTATGGAACCTAGACTGAACTCGAGAAAGAGAGAGGAATATGGCGAATGTGTGCATAAAAGAGGGGTGTAGCACCATTCAACATGTGACTTTAGCATATGTTCCCTATGAGGATGCGGTAATGATTATCTCCCAGTCCTTGTTTCCCTCCGAGGTAAGGTTTATTGGGATTGTGCACCTAGAAGCTTCTTAACACAAACTCAAGTTTTATTGTATGCCCTTATTTAGGACTAAGCCTACTTCTTTGTGTGAAGGGGTTTCTATTGATTAGAGTCACCAGTTTATTTAATCTAAAACAAATAAAGTGGGACAGGTAAGCCCTTTTGGGCCTATTCTAATGAAGTTTGAGGTCTGATAATGATCAAGAGATTATTGGTGAGGGTTGGGTAACTAGTTTACAAGCGGGGAAGGTATTATGCACCCCATTATTTCTTCATTCTTCATTTTTATATATTATTATCACATTTTATACTTTATAATTAATTTTAGATTATTTTATAACATGTTGAGAGATCATTAATTAAAGTATCCCCTAAAATGTAGGAATATATATTTAGGTATAAAAATGATGTTAGCGAGAGGTGTAGGATAAATTTCCAATCGAGTCAATTTATTTGTAATTGGCTTAATTCCAAACAAAACATTTGAGTCATAGGTTAGGCTTTGTATTGTTGATCTTGTAAGCCTGTGACATTTTTAATGAAGATGTATCGGCCAAGCTTCAAAGATGGATACACATTATGCCATGTTTTTAGTGGCAAGTTAGTCTTAACATTTACCTAGGATCTCATAAGGTATGAATTCATTTTGAATATGGTTCTTTGGATATATTTTTGGGTTCTTGTTTTTAAACAAAAATGTTTAGAACTACTTTTAAAATCATTTTTGCAGAAAATATTTTTTGGTTTGAAGCTCATTATAATGAAGTTGCTACTTCCTTGGAATGAAGTCTGGATCTCTTTAGAATGAGAAACAACACTCATTAAAATGAAGTTAATAACTCATTCGATCGAAATTCCATACTTCATTAGGATGTCAATGTAATGAACACCAAATCGACATTCTCTATAAATAAGAAAGGTAACCGTTCGAACGAACATAGTTCTCGTTAGAACAAAAAAGGTTCTCATTTAAACAAACAATGCAATCTCGTTCGAACAAATTTACTTCCTTGAAATTATTTGTTTTCTTTGTTTGAGGAATGTTGCACTTATATTTTTTATGAACTTTTAGCAAAAATTAATTATCTACATGTTTACCAAAGTCCAAGACCTTAGTTTCACCCATTGAGTTTAAAGATCCATGTTTCCATATTCATATTCTTTGAGATCTTTCGTGTTGGGCACCAAAGTTTGTTTCTGTTAATCTTGAGAGAACATGTTTAGTGCAGTGGACTCTTTTCTGGTTTGCTGTGTTACGGTGAAGAAATGGTGTTTTTTGTTTCGATTCTGTAGACGGTTGTTGATCCTTATTGGTGGATATAGAGGTGCACGTGAATTCACTTGATGCGGTAACTTGTGTGGGTGGAATCCTGCATTGCACTGTGGAGGGGAGGTTGAAGGTAGAAGAGCATAATGGCTTATGAGGGAGACGAGTTGTTGAGTAAGTGTACTATCCATTCTTTGAAATATCTTATCATAATGATCTATTTGGCTGGGTAGTCTGAGGTTTTTCCCTTTCTAGTTTTCCTCTACATCGACGTGTTGTGTTGTTGGTTTATTTATTTTATCCATAATCACCTAGATGCATGTTTTAGGTTGAAAAGATAAAGTTGGGTAAATATGTTTTTCATAACAAACAGTTTAATTTTGTGAATAAGTTTTTATTAGGTTAATATGTTTAAATTTATATTCTTTCTAATTGAAAATTATAAAAATAAACATTTTACTCATGTGACCATCCCTGCCTGAGCACATATAGGGCGTTTTCAAATTGGTATTAGGGGAAGTTACACTTAGTTGTCGTGCAGATCCATTTTTCATGATGTTTAGTGTGGTCGTTTTGTCCCTCTCTTTATCGTGTTAGTTTTGTGTATTTTTCTTCTCTATGGATCCCCGTAGTGATAAGTTGTCCGAAGTGTTTAGCTGTAACAACCCGCGTAATTTTGGGTTATTTTAATTAATTTTTGGAAAATGGAGAAAAATAAAGTTTTTGATAAAATTATTTTTATTGCTCAAATATATTGGTTATTATTTTTAAAGGCGAAAATTTCAAACGGTTTCGAAAACGGATTTTAAAATGATTTTTAAATGTTTTTAACTCTTAGAGTTGTTTTAACTTCCAACTTTTTATTTCTTTGTCTTATTTAAAGGAGTCTTTTGGATTCCAACTCTTCATTTATTTGCATTATAAAAGGAAGTCGTGGGAAACCTTTTAACATACTTTTGGCAAAAATTTTGGCAGCATATATATTTTATATTCCTCTTCTTTTTATATACACATTGGCCCTTGAGATTTGTGAGTTCCAACCTTAGATTAGAGGTGTTCTTGGGGCTATTTTGTTGGAGGTTCTTGGAGGAGTTTTTGTAGATCTTTTGAGTTGATCTTGAGGATGTGATCGTTGTTTTCTCATCATGGTTTGAGGTATGAGGTTTTACACAATATGCTCCTTAAAACTCGCGAGTGTCATTCTCTTTGAATTCTTGTTAATTGAACTCATATTTGAATTGTTAAATTCATTGAAATATGGAAAATAATTTTTGAAATTATTTTGATTCATGTGGTATCATTATATTGTTGATGAGCACGTTGTCATGAGATTTTAATATGGCACGATGTTGGGCACCCGCCAAAATTCCTGTTTCCCGGGCTATGGCTTGATAAAGCATATACGGATGTGGTGAGGCCTGGTGACCCGGTTAAAGTGTTGTTGAGAAATTATATTGATAAATGCTTTGATATTTTCATTTTGAATTGAATATTCGTACTCGTGTTGTTACGTTTTATTCATCGCTAACATATATTTGTTGAGCATCTTTATTGTCGTATTGTGTACTTCCCCATATTTTCTTTTAGTTGGCAGGTTAGCGTGGATTTGAGCGCTATGGATTATTGGGATTATTTTAGCATGGATTATTTGGGAAGAATTTTAATACAAGTTGGAATAATTGTATTAATTATTTCATTGGTGTATAGAGCATTTTTATTCGAGTTAGATAGTTGTAATTTTAATTCGGGAGATGTTGTTGTATTTAATTTGAAGAGTTGAGATTAGTGGATTTATATGATTGTGGGTTTATTTAGATGCTCTATACCTTGTGTATTGTGGATTTAAATTTATTTTATCGCATTAGCGCTCCGTTCTCTCTCCCCGGGTGGGCGGGGTGTTACAAATGGTATCAGAGCATCAGGTTCTAGTGTCCTTTAGGGACTGTACGGCTTACTGTGTTTTCAGCTTAGCATTCTTTGATGTAGAGCCCTATGTTTAGGATTGTTGATTTTTTTGGTAAGATCACGTATATATTAGTGAAGCTTATTGCGTTCGAACAGGTTCGTACGAGAAGTATGGCAGATGGGGGCCATTGGACGGATAGCGAAGATCATAGTTAGGAGGTTATGAAGTATGTTCGAGTATGATGACCGTAGTCGAGGTCACCCCTATTATGGAAAAATTGAGGAGAGTCATCAGTAGAAGTTCTTAAAATGCGGGAATTTTGTGTGTTACCTAGCGAAGGCAATATATTCAAAGGATTGGGCATATAGTGGAGTGTGGTTAACTAGAACTGAAAATTTGCGGTAAATTTTTTTCTTAACTTATCGGAGCAAAGTTTTATTAGTGGGAGTCAACAACCACCACCCGCTAATGAGGGTATGTTTTCTATCTAAGGAATTATGAGGCGTATATTGATTTTTGTAGCAATTAATATTGTGTGGGAAAAAGGGTTGCTAAACTTAGCCTATAGCATCGTTATTTACGTAGACTCACCGAGGGGTGTGGGATACCTATATATTACATGTTATCACGTGGGTTTGATTTTTATCATGGGATTACTTACTTTGGGCATGTCTGAGCATGATGTGACTATCGACATGCATGGACTTGTGGTATATGAGAGCGTATGTACTACTACTACTATCATGCATCTTATCTTCTATAAGAGAGTAGATGCGTAGATCTATAAACTATATTTTTTTAATCGATAAACCTGATATGTTTTTTTTTTGATAAACCAAATTTTTATATAATTGACTAAGGACCTTAGGAGTTTCGATGACCGACTACTTTAGGAAGTAGTGTATCGGGGTGGTTCCTTGTTTGGATTTCGCTTGTGAGACACCCCACGCATGAAACTAATAACCGTTGGGAGTCGAAATAAGTTAGGTCTTTGCGATATGAGTTTATGACCTTTGCAATAAATATTATAATGAAAGTGGTACGATAGGGTGTATGGGCACCCTAGATGGTTGAATGGTAGTAGTTTTCATAATTGTGAAAGAGTGAGCAGTTAGAACTTCAGGATTTATTTGTTCAATATGTGAGGCTCATTTTCCCCAAAATTAGTCACGAGGACGGTATAGAGAAGATTGGGTGAAGCTTAAATTCGATTCAGTTGAAACTATATGGTGAGGTTGGGCGTATAACATCAATGGGGATTTTCGTTAATGTACTGTATGGGTGGTACGTTTTAGGTTTCTTGCGATGTGAGATGTATACTCGGAGTGGACCTTACCGGTATGATTTATATTCCTGAATTTCGGGACGAAATTCTATTATAAGGGGGGAAGTATGTAATACCCCGTGATTTTAATGACTTTTAAAATGAGTTATATTTTAAATTAATGGATTAATTGGATTTTATTATAAATTAATTCATTTGGGTTTTATCCGAATTGTGGATATTAAGATGGATGATTCTGAATATTACTTAAAGATATTTAGGTAACATATGAATATGATGTCATTATTATGACGGTGTGATATAATTTCGGCAATTTGGATTTTTTAGTCAGACGCGGTATGGGACGTGTCGGGACTAATTTATTAAACTAAAAAGGAAATTTATTTTCTATCGACCTTATAGTCATTTCGACTGCGTCATTGCGTCCGGAAGGGTTGAAATAGTCAGAAAAGTCTATTTGGATGTTGGATTTGGGTCTCGGGTCATTTGGAAATGAAAAGACAACGCAAAAGGGCATTTTTGTTATTTTTACAAGGGGGGTGAATAGTGATTTCGGGTTTTGTCTTATTATAAGTATTGGTAGATCAAGTGTACATGGGTTATACATCTCCTCTTCACAAATTAGAGAAGTCATCTTCCTAGAGAGAGTGAAAGGTTGCTTGGGAAGGGAAAATCTTTCTTGGAAAGGAGGAGAACCAAAGGTCAAAGGTCACCACCACCATCACCACCTATGATATTCAACTCCAAGGGATCAGATCTTCAGTAAAGGCAAGTGTTTGATATTTGCAACTTAAGTTCGTATATTGTCCATGTTAGAATAATTATGAAAAGAGATAATTTTTCATGTTTGGAAGATAAAAATGGAGTAGTAATGGATTTCTGGAAGTATGAAATATATAGGAATTAAACTCATGTTGTAGGTAGTTAGTAATCCAAGAAATATTCATCAATCTGTGGAAGAAATTCTGAAAATCATTTTATGTTCTTGAAGATAATATGTTGATAATTTTCTGGAAAAAGAGGCAAAAACGAGTTGAATGAGAAGAGCCAACTTGGAATGTTTAGATCTCCTTTTCGAGTGCATTTGGATGAGATTTAAGAAAAACTCAAAACATATACCTGACTCAATTTTTCGTGTAGAATCCAAATCTGAAGTCGGATTGATGATTCAAATAATTTTTGGATCTGATTTTTCTGAGTATTTAAAATATGAGAATTCATGATGTTGTTTCTTTTTAATGTTGGTTCTTATCCCAAAACTTTTGTGAATCTTTGGTGATTATTAATTGGATATTATGGGACTTAGAAAATATCAATAGATCCTTGATAAGATCTGAATTGATTTGATTGGGATTTAAATTGATTAGAATGATGATAATTAAATTAAAGAAATTTCGGTTGCTAGATTCATTTGTTGGATTATAATTGGTTTGCTTGAGGATTAAGGATAGGTCCAGTAGTGGTGATTGAATGTAACACCTGCGTAGCCTTAGGATTACAATATGAACATCAAGGACTGAGTTTAAGGTCATTATTGATTGTGCAAGGACTAAGTGTAATACGAGCGCTTAGCAATATGACTCCTGGATAGAGATGGGAGTTTAGAACACATTTGGTTGAAAGAGGGTATGAGGTTATCCTAATCACGTATTTAAAGTTGACGGACCTCCTCGATCGACAAAGTTAAGTAGTAGTGTATTGGAGGGGTTCCTTGTTTGGATTTCGCTTTGCGAGACGCTCCGCGCATGAACCTTAACGACGTCGGGAGTGGAGAGATGTTATAGGATGCGAGGATAATTAAATTATGAAGTAAAGATATGACATTTTAATACGTGGGATTTAAAGAGATATAATGATACGTATAATCTAAGGGTAATAGGTGTACCTTGTTGATAGTATACTATAGGTATGATAATACCTATTTGATTGATTAATGATTATATGTATGACATACCTAGATTACTTGCTATCGGTGGGAGGTTTGCGCGTGAGGGCAGTCATATCCTGATGAATCCATGGGATCTTCGATTTGTCGCTCGAGAACATAGGTCTATGAAAGACTTATCGGGGAGTTGATAAGTCCGCTGACTGCGGGTACGTAGGTATGTGCGTGACCCATGGGTATGAGAACCATGTTCGCCTCCAATGATTGTGTTGTTGTTTATGGTTCGAGGTATCTTTACCGAACCTTTAGTCCCCTATTCGGCGTCCCGCGATAATGGGACATGATAGCAGAGTAATGCATTGCACCGCAGCTGTGACTCGGGGTTCCATATTATATATAAATATATATATAATGAATTAAACGTATGAATGGATATTTATTATAGTTAAATCTATCTACGATGATAATTGTAGATAACGGTGAATAGAGAAATAGAATGAAATAAAGTTAACGAATGTTTATTCTTAAAGAATTGAAAAGCTTAATTCGTAAAGGAATTAATGTAAATGAATAATAATGTGACGTATGGTATGGGACATACGGGGATTATGATATTGGGATGGAATTATAATATGGAGACTAGAAAAGAGGAACCATTAACTAGGAGGTTAATAGGAAACGTTAAGTGTGCACTCTAGTTGAGAGGTGAGAATAGCAAGTGAGAGTGGGAAGCTAACATGTACATAATAAATGCTTTATTGCACTTGTTAAATACTTGATGTTTAAAAAAAATCATTTATACAATCGGGCTCTGACCCGTTTCCTTGCATATTTTCTTTTCTATTGTATCTTCTATATCAAGTGTCCAGCAACAGGGACGCCATCCTTAGCGGATTATGACAGGCTATGGATCTATGGAGTTTTGCTTAAATGCCTATCATCTTTTTTATTCACAGTATTCTTAGTCAGGGCATGTCGCCCAAAGGATTCAGTTATCTTTTCCTATCGGAGTCAGATACTATTGTATTCGGGTCTTTTTAATGCAGTTAATATTGTTGGAATTTCTGTAATGGATTTATATTATTTGGGAGTGTTTATTCCAATTGCATTTAAATTCTTTTGTGTTATTTATTGGGTTATCAGTGTTGTAGAATAAAATGTGTTGTGTTATTATTAAACTGGAAATGGATTTTGTTAAATTAAAATTTGGAAAGTTTTTAACACCAGCTTAATTGGGTATTGGGTGAGTTGTAAATGTTTTTCGACAGTGATGCTAAGAATGAGCCAACTGTATATTCTGTTTTAATTGGGTATGGGACTGGCCACCCGGCATTTAATTAGGCGGAGTGTTACAAGTGGTATCAGAGCTTAGGTATACGGCAACCCTCGGGTCTTGGATTTTCGGTTCATTGCGTGGTTAGCAATTTTTGGAGATAGAAAATTTTAGGTGATATTCGTGATAGGCTTCGAGATTAGCTGTGAGGAATTTATTTTTGGAGACGATATTATGTTGGATATTGTTGGCCTAATTTTGAGAGTTAGGCATTCGACGAATTTCGAGGGCAAAATTCCATTGTTAGTGGGGAAGTGTAACAACCCGCGTAATTTTGGGCTATTTTAATTAATTTTTAGAAAATGGAGGAAAATAAAGTTTTTGATAAAATTATTTTTATTTCTCAAATATGTTGGTTATTATTTTTAAAGGCAAAAATTTCAAACGCTTTCGAAAACGGAGTTAAAACGGATTTTAAAATGATTTTTAAATGTTTTTAACTCTTAGAGTTGTTTTAACTTCCAACTTTTTATTTCTTTGTCTTATTTAAAGGAGTCTTTTGGATTCCAACTCTTCATTTCTTTGAATTATAAAAGGAAGTCGTGGGAAACCTTTTAACATACTTTTGGCAGCAAATATATTTTATATTCCTCTTCTTTTTATATACACATTGGCCCTTGAGATTTGTGAGTTCCAATCTTAGATTAGAGGTGTTCTTGGGGCTATTTTGTTGGAGGTTCTTGGAGGAGTTTTTGTAGATCTTTTGAGTTGATCTTGAGGATGTGATCATTGGTTTCTCATCATGGTTTGAGGTATGAGGTTTTACACAATATGCTCCTTAAATCTCGCGAGTGTCATTCTCTTTGAATTCTTGTTAATTGAACTCATATTTGAATTGTTAAATTCGTTGAAATATGGAAAATAATTGTTGAAATTATTTTGATTCATGTGGTATCATTATATTGTTGATGAGCACGTTGTCATGAGATTTTAATATGGAACGATGTTGGGCAACCGCCAAAATTCCTGTTTCCCGGGCTATGGCTTGATAAAGCATATACGGACAAGGTGAGGCCTGGTGACCCGGTTAAAGTGTTGTTGAGAAATTATATTGATAAATGCTTTGAGATTTGCATTTTGAATTGAATATTCGTACTCGTGTTGTTACGTTTTATTCATCGCTAACATATATTTGTTGAGCATCTTTATTGTCGTATTGTGTACTTCCCCATATTTTCTTTTAGTTGGCAGGTTAGCGTGGATTTGAGCGCTATGGATTATTGGGATTATTTTAGCATGGATTATTTGGGAAGAATTTTAATACAAGTTGGAAGAATTGATTTAATTATTTCATTGGTGTATAGAGCATTTTTATTCGAGTTAGATAGTTGTAATTTTAATTCGGGAGATGTTGTTGTATTTAATTTGAAGAGTTGAGATTAGTAGATTTATATGATTGTGGGTTTATTTAGATGCTCTATACCTTGTGTATTGTGGATTTAGATTTATTTTATCGCATTAGCGCTCCGTTCGCTCTCCCCGGGCGGGCGGGGTGTTACATTGGCTATGATGACTTTGATATTCGAAAGGATTTTAATGAGTTTCATAACCGTATTGAAAATTTAACCTGTTTGAATTTTAATTTTGCAAAAAGAATTAAAATTCTTAAAAAAAGATTTTTTTTTGTTTTAAAGCTGCAATTGAATTTTTACAAGCTATTCCAACTCAAAGAGATTTCCTATGTGAGAAGCCTGTGGATATGAACCGTGATTTTAAATCTTTATAAGTGTCCAAAGAGTGAGGATTAAGTCCGTATTTTTAGTAAAAGAATTTTAGGACTCTAAATTTTCTAGGGTTAGTGTATGTGCCATTGAGGATAATGATAAATTGATTAAACATTTGGGGGCCTGTGAGAAAATTCTTAGGGATAGGTTCACTTTCACTGAAAGGGAGACAGATAACCTTCTAGGAATGATTAAAAATTTAAAGAAGGAGTCCCTAACACTTGAAGAGTCTAATTATTTGCTAGAGTTTATGATTTTTCGGTTAAAAGACAATTTGAAAGATTCATGTAGTGTTGGTAGTGATGGTACTAGCTTCCATGGTTAATGTTTATATTGCTAAAGTGATACGGCGGAAATATTGCGTATTTCACCCGTTAACATACGCGTTATTAGGCCCCTCGGGTATCTTATTCCCTATATTTATGCTCGTTAACCAGACAACCCTCGGATTTCTATGTTAACATGTTTCGCAGGTGTTAATTGAGCTTTTGTAGGTATTTGGATGCTAAGTGTGAAGTCCGGATGCGTTTCGCTCGATTTCCGTACACAACCGCACGCGCAAGGGCATTTTAGTCTTCTAACAGCTTGGGCACCTGGCCCGACATCTACACGGAAGTTGTAGCCCTCCTCGCTAGCTTCGTGTGGCCGCGAACGGTGCGCGATTCCGATGCATAACGACAAAGTTACGGCGATTGGAGCGACGTTGGATTGTATGCCAAAACAGGGAGGATTGCAGGCTGCCCCTGCTTAATCGATCGATCGACCATAAG
The DNA here is from genome assembly GCA_949130495.1 of Sambucus nigra. Taxonomy (NCBI): domain Eukaryota; kingdom Viridiplantae; phylum Streptophyta; class Magnoliopsida; order Dipsacales; family Adoxaceae; genus Sambucus; species Sambucus nigra. Next base: position 108,963,210 of record OX422224.1, on the reverse strand, counting down.
GGTCGATCGATCGACTCTTCTTATTTTTTCCACAAATTATACTATCGATCGATCGACCAAAGGGGTCGATCGATTGATCCCCTGTTTTCCCCTGCAGATATTTTCTTTTCTTACAACTTACTATATAAGTTGTTTTTGGTTGTAATAAAAGGGAGACCTTATTTTACTTAGAGATTTTGAGAATAGATAGTTAGTTAGGGTTTGGTGTGGAGATTTCCTTTCTTCTTCTTCTTGGATTGACAACCCATGTGGTTTGTAGGATTGAACTATTCACTTCCTCTCCATTTATATAGTTTGTTCTTCTTCTCCTCTTGCCTTGTAATTTAGTTTCAATGCTTTCTAACTAGTTTACATGCTTTAATTCTTGCTTTCTTAGTTTAATTAGCATAATTTAGTTTAACTCACCATGCACCCTTAGATAAATAGGGTCGGGATTTCATTTTCGCCATTTTCGGGCCCCGAGCTCCGAAAACTAGGTTTAGTGCAAAATCGCGTTTAATTGAAACCGCGCGTATCAAAGTTGGATTGCTAAGCGTTTATCTTTCTTTGTCACGCAACGTTAGAGTTTATAGCGACAATCCGAATTTAATCCGCGTGTGACCATTTTTCAGTTAAATGTTTAATCTCGCAACTTTGGCTTAAATTACTTATTGTGTGATGTTTATGCTTAATTGGAAATGCTCGATTAGATTGCTTTCGAGCCTTAACTCTAGTTAGTAGTTGTTTCGATCCGTTTGGTAGAATGCGATCCCGATCCTCGCTTTACTTTAATTTAGCGTAACTTCTCATTTTCTTTTGTCACCATAACCACCTATCACCTTTTACACTTTTATTCTTGAAGTTTTAAAGTAATTAACATCTAAAATTTAATAACTCCCTGTGGATTCTCGATACCCGACTTACCGCTTTACTTGCTTGTCAAGTGTAGCCGTAGATTAGGTCTATTCTTTTGCATGTCGAGCGGGAACCGAAATCAACGATAGTGTCCCTACACGAACACTCGGTTTCCCAGGCATCAAATTGGCGCCGTTGCCGGGGATTTATTGTTTTAGATAGTAATTGTTTTATGATTTCGTAGTACTTTTCCTTTTCTATTTGTATTCTTTGTTTTAACCTTTCTTGCAGGATTTGCATACTCTGAGCGCTGAGACACTTCTATTCGCGGTTGCTCACTTTCTTTCTTGGATTCTCCATCTTTCAACAACGAGGTAACCATGTCTTTCTTTTATAGTTATTACGGTCATTCTAATGATTCTTACTTTGGGGATAGTTTTCAAGTTTTCCATTTCCAAGATTTTCTTGAAAGTGAAAGACTTGAAAACTTTTATCGAAATGAAAATCGTCATTGGGAGCTTGAGTTGGATTCATTATTCGAATCCAATGACGATCTTCATCTCATTACTTTCGAAGATGAGTTTCAAACAAATGAGGAGTCCGAGGCTCTTGAGCCGAGGAAGCCTACTTTGGAAGAAACTTTTCTTCTTTACTCCCAAGGTTTGGAAAGCTTAAATGATGCTGGAATGAGACTTGGTGAACTTTGCGATGAGATTAATTCTTTTCCACAAAACAACGAGGAGGTGGAAACTTGTGTTTCACCTCAATTTTTCAAAGAATTTCTCATCGAGTGTGCATCTCTCTCCCTCGAAATTCAATCTCCTTCCGACGATGAGTCGATTGAGATTGAATTTGTTTCATCACCATATTCGTTTTCCGTGATCGAACCATTAGAATTACCGGTTGATTCCTGTGAGTCGGTAGAAATTAAAACTTCTACACTTTTTGCCGACGAGGACTCTTTACCGGACTTGTTTTCGATGGATGTTATCCCTATGTGTGCACCATCTCCCATTCCAATTGAAAAACCTTTGGGAGATGAATCGATTTTTCTTGGACCTCAAGTGTACTTTTCCCCCTTTTTATCCAAATCCCCCATCGTCCGCCTAGAATTTCAAATTGGCGATGGTTCATTTCTTTCACCGCCCACATGCCTTCCGTTGTTCAAACGGAATTCCTATTTTTCGGGAGGCATGCATGCTCGGGAGGGTCCACCGTTGATCCTCCAAAGTCAAATCGTGTTTTGGATGGACCCTCAAAAGTTCAAACTTTTGGTATATAGTTAATTGCACATCCTAAGTGTAGATTGTATATACTAACTTCTTTCTTTTTGTTTTTCTTGATTTTAGCCTAGTGTAATTAGCTAATCTCTTTTTATTTCTTTTCGTATGCTTGGTTCTAATTCTTTTGTAGGTTCAACGAACTTGAATTTGCGGAGATATGCGCCCCGACACGCACTTTTATTAAGAAACAAACGAAAATCACAAAAACATTTTTTTTCCTTTATTTTTCACACTCGCATCCTCACGCATTTGCATTTGTTTTTATTTTTCTTTTATTTTATTTTTCATTTGTTGTCGTGATTATGCGTGTGCGTTGCTCGTGTACATATTTTTATTTTCTTTCATTTTTATTTTTTTATTTTCTTTAGCCTAGGCCTTTTTGGTGTGTATATTTAGGCCTATGTGTATTTATTTTATTTTTATTTTTATTTTTATTTTTCTATTTTTATTTCATATTTTTATGTGTATATATATATATATACTATATTTAAAGTTATTTTGATTTTAAACCCCTTAATTGTTCCCAAATTGCATTCCCCCCCCCCCCCCACTTTAAATTTTCAATGCAGTAGGCTTTTTCCTGCTTGGTCGATCGATCGACCCTTGGGAGTCGATCGATCGATCGACCAGGTTTAAGCCGAATTCTGTCTTTATTTTCCCCTTTCTTCTTATTTCTCTCTTCTCCTCTCTATACGAATTTCGTGCCCTAATATTTCCCCTCACCACATTCTTCTCTTTTCTTCCAAATTGCTGCACATTCAGGTATATCTCTACTTGTTTTACATGAATTTGTAGTTTTTGGTAGAAATGTGTCACAAATTGTATGTTTGAAACCCTAGTTTGACACATTGTTTGAATGTTGGTGTTTCCCCTGATTTCGATTTGTTCCAACTGAAATTTTGCATGATTCTTGTTATAAATCCACTCGTGAACATGTTTTGATTGCTGCATTGTTGGTTGTTCTTGAGTGGGGTGGTTTTGTTGGTTCATTGGCACATTTCTTACCCTTGACGCACATTGCGCACGCCAAGTGTTCGCCAAAATGCCCAAAATAGTTTTCAATGCATTTTTTGGCGCACACTTGGGTGATTTTTACTCGTTGTCGTATTCCGACATATTTTATCGCAATGTTGCACCTTGTTACCTCGGTTTTGCGCACTCGCACCCCATTTCAACTCTTACACTAAACTAACCATTAATTGCGCTTACAATTTTTTGTATTGCTTAATTCTTGTTTTGTAGGTTGAAATGGCACAATCGAAGAAATATAATTCCACTGTGTGCGTGCCCATCCTGGGTTTCGAGGGTTTCCGTTGCAAGAAGGAACGGGAATGGTTTCAGGCGTATTTTGAGACTGCTCAGAGGCCGTTGGCCTACAATTATGCCTGGAAGCTTGAGGATTTGCCGAGTGAGGCGCCTGTTATTCTGAGGCGCCAGGGATGGGAGACTTTTCTCGCCACTAATGGGCGCATCAATGAAGAATTGGTCAGAATCTTTTATGCGACATTAGTGGTGGTGAAAGGTGACGGGCCGACCACTTTCGAGGCCATGGTTAGAGGGTTGAGGGTACCTTTCCGCTTATCCGATTTGGCCGCCTTCATGAATGTACCGAACCCCGAGAATGCTGTCAGTTTAACCGATGGGGATGTTTTTGGGTTGACGACATTGATAGAGAGCCTTGCACCGGGTGAAGAATGGAAAAGAATGGCTTTTCGTTCGGCTGCAATGGAGGACCTACCGAGACTACTTCACTACATCAATGTCCACTCCTTTATGGTGACGAGCAACCGATCTGAGGTGCGTCACAAGCACGCCGCATTTATCTACGCGCTGATTAATAATTTGGGCAATATCAGTTTGCCCAACATATTTCTGGATATGATGTGCGCTACGGCCAAGGAGAGAGCCAAGACATTTTCCCTCCCTTTTCCTGCCCTCATCACTAAGATTTGTATTTCTCACGGTTGCCCAGAGTTAATCGCCGACCGCAAACACGATCCACTCGGGCTTTTAGCAAAGGCCAACATTACTAAGATGCTGAGGCACGAGTGGGGGCAACCGGCGACGAAAAGGCAGAGGGCAGAGGTTGCTGACGATATGGCCGAGGAGGAGGAGATTAGAGAGATGGAGACTGGTGAGGGTTCTCACGCGCCACATACAGAGGATGATGCCCGCTTTGCGGCATACCAGGCTATGCAGGACCAGCGCTGGGAGGAGACCCAGCTCAGGTGGGCGACTTGGGAGTCGCGCCTGGACCAGTTGCAGGCCGATCAGCGGCAGCAGTGGGCTCAGCAGCAGGCTCATCAGAGCAGTTTCAGACCGAGCAGCGGCAGGAGTGGTCAGTGCAGAGGCAGGCCAGGGCACAGAGTAGACAGGAGTACCGGATGATGCAGCGGATGATGAGAGATCTTTATCTGCAGCGCAGTGATTCCGACGCGCCAGTGCCTCCTCATTTTCAGGACCCTTCCGATCCTAGTGGTTCTGGCCACTAGGTTGTTGTTGTGCTGGGTTTCATTTTTGTATTTTGGGATCGGATAATATTGTACTTTTTATTTTTATTTTTATTTTTATTTTTATTTTTATTTTTATTTTTATTTTTATTTTTATTTTTATTTGTATTTCTTTTATTTCAGAAGTTGTAATGTATTAAGTTATTTTGTATTGAACTTATGAAATGAGAAATGAAAATGTAGTTTGTGGTTGTTTATTGGATTTTGATGTGTGTGACCTTCCATTTTATAAAATCAAAAAGTTCACCATCAATTTATCTAGTATTTGCACTTCAGCCCCTCTATATTATTGTGACTTGTGACATAGATTCTCTTTACTTGATACATCGGTACATATTCTTCATATGCTTTGTACTAACTTGTTTTGCAGCTTCATTTGGACTTGTACTTATGGAGATCGCTCCACGTGTGGGTAATATCATTCTTTTCCTAGCTTTGTGTTGTGTTCTTTAATGGACGCATTGGGGACAATGCAACATTTAAGTTAGGGGGTGTAGGATATTTTATCCATTTTGCTGTTTAGCCCTTGGATTGGATTACAATTTAGTTACAAAGCATGTTTTTGTTAAAATTTGAAAATTTTCAAAAATATTTTCTTTCTTTTTTCTCCTTTGTTGGGCATTTTGCCCTTGTTTCCGATGATAAATTTTAATAATTACCCGATCAAATAGACAATTCAACTATGCATGTTCTCGATTTTAGAAGTTATTAGATTCTAGTCCCTAAATCATTAATATTATGAATAACTTCATGAATTAAACTTTATCCGTGAACATATGCACCATTCTTGTTATATTGAATTGGCTTAAGATTTTTATAACTCGGTATGCTTTTGCTGCATTGTATATACTTACACCGAGTGAGATTAGAGACTTATCTTCATTTTTGAGTGTATACACTATTCTTTTCTCATTGAAAACGTTACAGTCGTTGGTAATCTCTTTATTCTTTCATTGACCGTTCATTAATTGAGTTCATCATTGAAATGTGTTACTTGAGCATGATTTTCATATATTATTTTGACTTGAGAATTGCGTAAACTTTTTGAAATGATCATAGGCCCTCTTTGTTATATCACCCATATTGACCTTTACCTCACCCTTATATGTTTACCCTCGTTAACCCCTTGAGCCTAAATATAGCCTTTCATTTCATAACCCCAATCCCATAACCAACTCCGCATTGGAGTTTTAGCCCATACATACACTTTCCATACCTTTGTTTGGAATGATACTTGGGATTGAATGATGTTATTGTAGTGTCGGTTGCAATTTAGGCATTTGAGAGTTTGATAAGCAAACAAAAGAAAGAAGAAAAGAAAGTGTAGTCAAAAAGAGAAAGCAAAAAGCAAAGAAAACAAAAGAAAAAGTGAGAAAAAGGAAGAAAAGAAAAAGAAAGAGAAAGTTGTAAATATTGTTTGTAGTGTTTCAATAAACTTTGATTACTCTCTCAATTGTTATATCTGTGCTCGTTTGGACATCTTTGTCCAACTTTTGATATTGCCCACTTTTTCACATTATTCTGAGTTTCATCCCCAAACACTTTGAATCCGTATATACATCCCTTTCATTTCGTACCTTAACCTAGCCATACATTACAACCCTATAAATTCCTATGTGATCTTAAGTAGATGTAATTCAAAAGTTTAAATAGTTTTGATAATCTGTGAAAATGCATTTCGCCTCTTTTATATGTGCGGTATCCTTTCATTGAGATTACAGTTTTTCAATTTTTATATTGCGTTCTTCTTTCGTGACATGTGCGCGGCTTAGTTTCCATTTACATTTACTCTTTATGCCCGCATGTCCCGTGTATTACCTCCCTTTTCATAGTGAATTCATTTGTTGAGCGTAATGCCCGTGAGGATTGAATGTATGCATGCTTTGATGTTTAGTATCCGAATTATTTAAGTTTTTCGCCAAATCATACCTTGCATATGCTCACTCCCCTCCCACATGTGAGAGTTTCAATTCATTGAGGTGCATTCGATAATGTTAATAACTACGGACTTCTCATGCGAATTCGTTTGCTATGCTAATAACATGTTGAAATCTTGTTCGCACTGATGAGTTTGTCTTACTTGATTGGGCATATTTTGAGGAAACTTTATGATGTTTGTGGGTTTCATCCCTGAAAACCCTCACGAGACGACACTCGTCCACTAGGGTAACCTAGGGGTTTAACGGCTTATTGCATACGCTAAATGCAATCGAATCGCCCGTGAAAGTGGCCTTATCTTTTTATTGCTTTTATACCATACTTTTGTACTCTCTCCTGTGTTGGTTTACTTGTTCTTCTTGTTGCATCTTATTTCATTGCTAGGGACTAGCAATGTGTAAGTTAGGGGGTGTGATACGGCGGAAATATTGCGTATTTCACCCGTTAACATACGCGTTATTAGCCCCCTCGGGTATCTTATTCCCTATATTTATTCTCGTTAACCAGACAACCCTCGGATTTCTATGTTAACATGTTTCGCAGGTGTTAATTGAGCTTTTGTAGGTATTTGGATGCTAAGTGTGAAGTCCGAATGCGTTTCGCTCGATTTCCGTACACAACCGCACGCGCAAGGGCATTTTAGTCTTTTGACAGCTTGGGCACCTGGCCCGACATCTACACGGAAGTTGTAGCCCTCCTCGCTAGCTTCGCGTGGCCGTGAACGGTGCGCGATTCCGATGCATAACGACAAAGTTACGGCGATTGGAGCGACGTTGGATTGTATGCCAAAACAGGGGAGATTGCAGGCTGCCCCTGCTTAATCGATCGATCGACCATAAGGGTCGATCGATCGACTCTTTTTATTTTTGCCACGAATAATACTGTCGATCGATCGACCAAAGGGGTCGATCGATCGATCCCCAGTTTTCCCCTGCAGATATTTTCTTTTCTTACAACTTACTATATAAGTTGTTTTTGGTTGTAATAAAAGGGAGACCTTATTTTACTTAGAGATTTTGAGAATAGATAGTTAGTTAGGGTTTGGTGTGGAGATTTCCTTTCTTCTTCTTCTTAGATTGACAACCCATGTGGTTTGTAAGATTGAGCTATTCACTTCCTCTCCATTTATATAGTTTGTTCTTCTTCTCCTCTTGCCTTGTAATTTAGTTTCAATGCTTTCTAACTAGTTTACATGCTTTAATTCTTGCTTTCTTAGTTTAATTAGCATAATTTAGTTTAACTCACCATGCACCCTTAGATAAATAGGGTCGGGATTTCATTTCCGCCATTTTCGGGCCCCGAGCTCCGAAAACTAGGTTTAGTGCAAAATCGCGTTTAATTGAAACCGCGCGTATCAAAGTTGGATTGCTAAGCGTTTATCTTTCTTTGTCACGCAACGTTAGAGTTTATAGCGACAATCCGAATTTAATCCGCGTGTGACCATTTTTCAGTTAAATGTTTAATCTCGCAACTTTGGCTTAAATTCCTTATTGTGTGATGTTTATGCTTAATTGGAAATGCTCGATTAGATTGCTTTCGAGCCTTAACTCTAGTTAGTAGTTGTTTCGATCCGTTTGGTAGAATGCGATCCCGATCCTCGCTTTACTTTAATTTAGCGTAACTTCTCATTTTCTTTTGTCACCATAACCACCTATCACCTTTTACACTTTTATTCTTGATGTTTTAAAGTAATTAACATCTAAAATTTAATAACTCCCTGTGGATTCTCGATACCCGACTTACCGCTTTACTTGCTTGTCAAGTGTAGCCGTAGATTAGGTCTATTCTTTTGCATGTCGAGCGGGAACCGAACTCAACGATAGTGTCCCTACACGAACACTCAGTTTCCCAGGCATCATAAAGCCAATACCATTATTTGTTTTAGAGGGAAAACACATCCTAGGGTGTTACACAAGATCAACCCAAAGATCTAGTTCCATGTCGCGTCTAGATCTGCACACACTGCTATATGAATGGTCACCTTAGGTATATTTTTATAATCATAGAAAAGACCCTAGGATGTTGAAGTCTAGTGTACCCATGGTTCACAAAACTTGAAGAGTTAAGTATTCATCTATTTGGGTTAGAAAAGTAGCTTTGGAGGCATTAAATATTATACTGCTTGATTCTCCCATGCTTGCACATGATTCTTCACATGCTATATCATATCGGTGATTATTTGCATGATTTCGTACACTAGCTCTGTACTTCATGTTTTATATGCTTGCTAATTTCCTGATGTTTATGTTTTCTATTTTGAGATTAATTTTATTGAGTCTTATTGAAAAATACAAAATGATTTTTTTTATTTGAGTTAGTTTGTTTTCAATTTGTTTTTTTTTTTTAAATATTTTTAAAAAAACTCAATAAAATTCTTGGTTTTGTGTGTTTTAGTTTTTTTCATATTGGTGTGTTTGAATCCAATTCATTTTATAATATCCATATAACTTGGACATTTGGTTATCATTGTTAATACTTATACTGTTCTTAATTATACTTGCATGTAGTTATTTCGAACGTGATTCACTTAATGGATTCGTCTTGTATATGCTTACTCACATACATGCATGGGTTCTTTTAAACGTTAACATCACATGTATATTTGATAATTTGTGAGATGTTCTCCCATCAATCTTGTTATCTACATATTTTATGACTATGGGAGATTTGTGCATGTCAAAATCGTTGTCCCGATATTCGAGGGTGCACGAAAAAGGGCTACGAAGGAGAAAATCTCCTTTGTGGAAAAGCCACCACCGGTAAGAACCTAACTAGAAAAGATTTAAAAGTAATAAAAACAGGAAAAAAAATCCAAGGCTAACTTTTTTTAGTTTGTTTGATTTTTAAAAGTGATATCTTTAAAATAATTGACTAAAAAATATATGATAAATGTTTATCTTTCGAGGGTGTATAGTTGAAGATGAATGGGTTTCCCCAATGAATCCTAGTTATGATTGTTTTGTCATGACACTATTGATTTATAGAATTATCAATATTCTAGGCTTGTCTACATTATGTTTGTTTGTTCATAAAGTTCAGTTTATCTTTTCACTTGAGGCTAAATCTTAGTTTGATAAAGTTTTGGGATAGAACTCCTTGAACATATTTGATTGTTTAGGTCATAATTTATTTCTATCTAGTTCACTCCCATTCATTCCATCCCACGTGTTTAGACATGTCGAAACTATACTAGTGTGTAAATCTTATGTGTTTGTGCCTAGTTTTAGTGGTTGTGTATACCTATATATGTACCGGATCGTCATTTCTATATTTTTTATATTTATATATATGGTATTGATTGTTTTGAGTCTTTGTTTTTTCATTTAGTCCATGTTTTCCATATTCTTTATCTTTGGATTATATACGGCATGCTATATGATTGTATTGATATATCTCATTTTGTGCATTGAAATTTCATATATCATAATGAGAGTAATTGGTATCGTACTTTATTGAATATTCATATCGGCATGTTAATTGCATCCATATTGATATGATTTGATCATTGTGTGGATTATTTGATCTTGTGTTATCATGTTGTGATTTATTTTAGTTTAGAATGTTAGATGATTTTATTCTTTCCTCCTTATTTATCTTGATATCATGTGTTCAGACATTTAGTGGCATATTTGGTTTGTGGGGGAGAAGTAGTTTCATTCTTTCTTACTTTGTTTATTCAGGAACAAAAATGGGGAGAAATTGTATCGTAACTTTCATGATTAGGATTTATTTATCTTAGGGGGAGATGTCTTACCTAGTTTGAGATTGTGAGACATAGTTAGAAGTTTATTTATATGCAAATTTTATACTTCTTATATTCTCTTTGCATTTGGAGGTGTGTTTAAGTGTGCAGGTTTACAGCATGCGAAAACGTTTTCAAGCAAGCAAAGTTATTCAATGTATGTGTCAGTCAAGTGTGTACACTTTTTCTTTTTGGTGTTGGGATTGATTATTTTTAGAGATCTTGATGGCCCATATGTTTTTTTTTGTTTGGTCCGAAAATAGCTAAAGGGGGACATTTGTAAGTACCAGTTTCCATTCAAGTCAATTTGTTTGTACTTGGATTATATCCAGACAAAACATTTTACTCATAGGTTAGGCTTTGTATTGTCGATCTCGTATGCCTATGACATGTTTGATGAAAATGTTGCGATTAAGATTCAATTATGGATGCGCATCATGCTGGTTTTTCATGAAAATTTTGTCTCCACATTTACTGAGGATCTCGCAAAGTATGGATGCATTTTGAATATGGTCCTTTGGACATATTTTTGGTTGTTTATTTTTAAACAAAAACGATTGAAACTATTTTTAAAATTACTGTTAAAGAAAATATTTTTTTTCTTTGAAGCTCATTAGAACAAAGTTGCTATTTCGTAAGACCAAAGTCTGGATCTCGTTAGAATGAGAAAAAGAACCCGTTAGAATGAAGTTGATAACATGTTCGAATTAACTTCTATACCTCGTTAGAACATGCATACAACGAACATCAATAAGGAATCTCTGTTAAATATAAGGGAACACAGTGGAAGCTTCTTGGAAGTCCTTTTTAAACGAAAAATCCTTATCGTTTCAATGAGCTTAGTTCTAATTAGAATGAAAATGTCTTCTCATTGCAATGAACTATGGAATCTCATTCAAATGAGTTCGCTGCCTCGAAAATCGTATGTTCTCTATTTAAAGAATATTGGACTCAAATTTTAAGGACTATTGGAGAAAATCAATTTCCTACATGTTCACCAATCTTCCAAAACCCTAGTTTCACTCATTGAGTTTAAAGATCCAAGTTTCGATATTCATTTTCTTTAATATCTTTTTTGTTTGGAACCAAAGTGTATTTCTCTTCATCTCGAGAGAAATGTTTTAGTATGGCAGACTTCATATTGGTTTGTTACGATACAGTGAAGAAGCGGTGTTCCATGTTCAGATTCCATAGATGGTTGTTGTGCCACACCGATGGATATGGAGGTGTGTGTGGATTCGCGTGATGTGGAAGCTTGCATGGGTTGGCTCCTGTAGTACACTATGAAAGAGAGTGAAAAATAGGAGAGCTACAAGGCTTGCGAGGTAAATGTGTAGTTGTGTAAGTCTACTCTCTAGTCTTTATAAAACTCAAGCATAGTGATCTTTTTTGTTGGCCCATCCGATGTTTTTACCGTTGTGAGTTTCCTCATACGTCAACGTACTGCAGTGTTGGTTTTATTTATTTTCATACATAATCACCTAGTTGAATGTTTTAGAATTAAAAGAGAATATTGGGTAAATCAGTTATTCACAACAAACGGTTTAATTTGGTGAAAAGGTTTTTATTTGTTTAATTTCTTTAAAGTTTTATTCTTTATAATTGAAATATATACAAATATACATTTTGTTCCTGTAACCATAGTTGCCTAAGCACATACACTTTTAAATTATTTTAGAATTTTTTAAGAGACTGATAATATGAGTATCCCTTAAAACATAGATAGATGCTTTTGAATAAAAATGGTGTTAGCGAGGGTTATAGGAATGTCACTAAAATTGTGTGAGTACACAAGATTTCTTGTGTGAGAACTTGTGTTTTGTAATAGGTGTCCATTACTATACATATGAATGGGTGTGAGAAGGATCGGCATATATAACGGGAGGCCAGTAAAGGTAGGATTGCTGGGAGACTGTGGGGTGGAGAGGGCTTTACATTATGTATGTATGAACGAGATGTCGCAGCTTGAGATAGTTTGACATCTTGTTTAAGGTGAAAGGATTAAAGGTGAGAGATAGTAACATCTCAGTGGGGGGAATATATCTAAAAACATATTATCGAGGCTTGTGTTGATGAGGAAAACTTGACATTGCGCCTACGTACCCACGTAGATATAAGATCAAAACTACAGAGTACCATTTTGTGTGATGAGCCACATGAAAATTACGTGATTTGATGTGTGTACAAGTTTAACGACTTGTGTTGAGGGGCAATGGATGTTTGGAAGCTAGGAGGATGACTCCAATAAGGGTACATAATGGAAGTGGACTCGATGTTACTGATAAGGATATAATGTCCATTTTTAGCGATCACTATCGCAGAGGCCTTGTAGAACCTAGAGTAGGTTTGAAAATGTAAAATATGTAATGTTTCAATCATTCTTCACTACCTTGGGATATAGGGCTAGGACTTTTGTGTTAAGGATATCATGTTTTAGAGTCGCAGGGATAAATTGAACTTGACACTGAGGATTGGAGTGAACCAGAAATCGCTGACAGAGATCTAAATATTCATTATCTAAGTCCTAAAATTCTAGAGGTTTCGTTGAGCCCCGAGGTAATATGAAGTAATAGAAACCATCATTTCATATAAGAAAGTGAGTTTTGATAAGAGATGGAGGCATTTCTAAACATAATATGCCAATCGATGTATTATAAGGTTTTGGCTCAGGAGTGCAACTCGACATTTCTCCTACGTACCCAGGAGGTCTTGGTATCAAATTCAACAAGATTCTAATGAAAGAATATTTACGTGTATGAGATATAGGATATCGGGTATAAATTATACAACATTATGGTATTTGTAGAACCTAGTTCGCTTCCATTATGAGATAGACTATTTTATTTATATATTATAAATATGTAATCAAAGATGGGTGTTAGGAAAGTATTCTAGGAATACAAAGATTCTTGTGTACCATCATTTATGACATGAATGTTTGATCTAAGAAGTGGTGAAGAATATTATTATTTCCTAAAACTGGTATACTAATTTAGTCTTAACAAAATCATACAAGTCGTATACAATAATATATAAAATATGTAAATCACAATATACTTATCTACAACTAAGTACATAGAAATATGAGAGACAAAGAATGACTCTATATTTACGTGGTTTAGTCCCTGTAGGTGCCTACATCCCCAATTACAAGTGTAGGTAGTACTAGTTAAATGGGAAAAACCCTCCAATCTTAGTTAGTTTTCCTTTATCTATCTTACACCCCACCTTTAAATATGGGTGTTTGTGTATTTATATATGTGTTGTTCCAGCCAGTCCACTAGACTGCGTCAATGGTCTTATCTTCATAGATTAAAAATATTCCTATTTTATAATAGTGGAGTAATAATTGTAAAGTTAGTATGGGCACACATGGAGGGGGGGGGGGTATTTGTTCGTTACCCCAGGTGGGTACATTGCTAACATCATTCCACTACCTAACTCATGTTTGTTATAATGAAACTATTTGACATTTCTAACCTACATGTTAGCTCATGGAGTTAAATGTGTTGGCTTGGATACTAAATCCAACCAAAATGCATGTGCCGACCTGACTAGTATTTAGGACGCTCTTATTATATGAGACGATCTCATTTTGGTAGGAAATGAGTCCAAATGTCCCCTTCTAATTGGTTTAAAAATCATACCATTATAGACACCACATTCTAGGATCCTCCTAACACTCTCCTTAGGTCCCAAACACTTACTCATTCACGATAAAACCCTAGGTCATACTTCGAGAACAGATATAGAAGCCACTGAGTCCTCCCGGGCCCCATTTGACTCTGATAAATCCATCGTTAGAGTGGAACTTTGAAAGTCTGTGAATCTCCTTTCCAACGGTCATCCTCGTACACAAATCAGCATAACAGTTCGAATGAATGAACCATTTTACTATCAAAACCGATATGGAGGCCATCGAGCGCTCCTACTGCCCGATTTGACCCCAATCAACTTCATCGTCAGAGTAAAAGATCAATGAATCTTCAAAGGGTACTGAATCCCATTTCCAATGGTCCACCCCATGCTCAAAATCGCATAATCGTTTGGACGAACGATCCATTTTCCCCTAAAAACGGATCTGGAGGCTACATGGAGCTCCCGAGCTCTATTTGACCAAAGTCAACTCTTCATCTCGAATGAGACTAAATGAATCTTCTAATGGAACTAAATACCCTTTCCAACAATCCACCTCATGTGTGAATCAGCTCCACGATACAAACGAACGACACGTTTTACTCCAAAAGGTCAACGGGCACTCTTAGGCCCTGTTTGACCAAAGTCAACTCTCTTAACCAGGTGAATCTCTTTAGAATGTTTAAATTCCCCTGACAATATTTCCAACAGTTTTTCCCATGTGCGAATTGGACTTACAATTTGGACGAATGATTCATAATTGTCTAATGATCTCCCGTCCAAAGGACCAACGAGATCTTCAGAGCCTTGTTTGACCCAAAGTCAACTCCCAACCTTGGATTACTCTATGTATTATGAAATTTCTATGAATAGTCTTTACAATGGTATGCCCCTTTCATAATTTGGACTTACGAATTACATTTTACGACCATTTTTCTAGAAAAATCTGGATGAAACTACCAATTGGAAGGTCCATTTCTCTACCTATCGACAGAGTGGATGGGGTTACCTGCTGATAGGCAGGGTAAGGAAAATACTGATAGGTAGTCCTCTCACCTTATATAAGGAGGACATGAGCTTACTTTGAAGGGAACCTCAAAAACATCAACATCAGTCATCTCATCAGCATTCTTCTTAACTCAACAAGATTTTCTTATTTGAAACATTTCTCCACCTTTCATTTCCATCACTTTCACACCCAATTTAGCAAAATCCTCCAACATCCTTCACCCACTTTTAATAAAGTTCATCAACAATCAAGATCAATCTCCAAATTTCCAAAGAAGTTCCCAACATTCTTTTCTATCTTTCCCAAATTTCCAAAGAAGCTCCCTAATACTTTACTCATTATTTGAGGATTATAGCATAATCTCCAAAGTGTTGCATCTTTCGGAGAAGTTTCTAAGTGAATTGAGTGAGTGGACTATTAACTGCGGAATGTTGTCAACTTTCTTGACTTTGGTCGCCTTTGAATCTGCTCGACACGAGTCGAGAAGATTAACTTTGTGAAAATCTTCCCCGGGATTTGAACATAACACATGTCAAACTATGGAGAGCGTGTTATGCATAATTATGCCATGCATATCTGGTGCAGTGCTACATCAGTTCTCAGGCTTCAGTGTAATACTTTGCTCATTATTTGAGGATTATAGCATAATCTCTAAAGTGTTGCATCTTTCGGAGAAGTTTCTAAGTGAATTGAGTGAGTGGACTATTAACTGCGGAATGTTGTCAACTTTCTTGACTCTGGTCGCCTTTGAATCTGCTCGACACGAGTCGAGAAGATTAACTTTGTGAAAATCTTCCCCGTGATTTGAACATAACACATGTCAAACTATGGAGAGCGTGTTATACTTTGCTCATTATTTGAGGATTATAGCATAATCTCTAAAGTGTTGCATCTTTCGGAGAAGTTTCTAAGTGAATTGAGTGAGTGGACTATTAACTACGGAATGTTGTCAACTTTCTTGACTCTGGTCGCCTTTGAATCTGCTCGACACGAGTCGAGAAGATTAACTTTGTGAAAATCTTCCCCGGGATTTGAACATAACACATGTCAAACTATGGAGAGCGTGTTATGCATAATTATGCCATGCATATCTGGTGCAGTGCTACATCAGTTCTCAGGCTTCAGTGTAATTTTTCCCGAGAGTGACATCATCTTACATAAGTAGGGTAATGATTATCGCCTAAAAATTTTAATTTCAAAAAAATAATTTCCATTGCATTTAAAATGTTTTCTATCTACGAGAGCTTTCTAGAGAGAGAAATTATTTCTCACCTCCACAATTCTTTTTTGGGGGGGAAACCTTCCATTGTTTCTGCCATTTTCTACTAGCTCCAATTGTAAAACTCTTTCTAGTGAAGTTTTTCTGATTCCTAAGCATTCGTTGTTTGGGATTAAGCAATTTATGAGTCGCCTTTTACGATTTAAGTATTCCATGTACGCCTCTTTCCCATCTGTGTCTTTCATAGGAATTTTAATTGAAATTTCTACGATTTCTTTGTCATTTTTTGTTGTTGTTGTTGGATTTAACCTATGATGGGAGTATCCAGTAGTCTTAGGTGTACATTAAGTTGTTTCGCCTAGGTTTTTCCAATTAAATGGATTTTTAGTGTTTTCATCCCCAAAATTTTATTTATCCCCCAATATATTAGCTTTTACATCCAATTTTTATTCCTTGATGACTTACAAACCATGGGTTCAAAGATGGCTACAAAAATTAATTGAGTTATAGAAATATTATCCTTGTATCATTTCCATATTGATTTAAATGACTCCTGGTTATTTGTTCTGAGGACGAGCCTAGTCACCATAGGCATACTCCTCAGGTAGCTTCCTCTGTGGGTTTTTCACCACATCCCCAAGTTGTGGATCATATTTTTCCCGAGTTCTCAGAACCTACACATGTTGCTAAAGTGGACAACCCCACGGATGGTGGAAAAATTATAAACATAGAGTTCGATATATCTAATTTTTATTTAGAAGCCTCGCTAAAGAGAGCAATGTTTGATAGGGATATAGTTTCCACGTATCTTGTGCTTGTACCTCCCGTTGAGGAGAGTACAATAGAGATCTATGATTCTTAGTACGTATCCAACATCGATGCTCCAAATCATGTCTATGACATCACATAGGACTAATTAGAGAGATGAGAGATAAGTATTTGATCGCCATTGGCATCTCATTTAGACTACCTAATGCTAAGAAGATAGTCTACGATCAAACCAATGCTTATGAGATATGCTTCCCTGTTTGAACTCTCCAAGTTGGAGATAATCTTCCTTTTAGCCCTATTATATGGTCAATCTAAAAGGTTTGTGAAGTTGTCTCGATCGAGCTTCCACTAATTTCTTATACGTCCCTTCTAGGGTCAGTGGTCTATTGGCAATCTCGCACTGGTATTCAACTTACTAGGGATTGTTTTAGATTTCAGTATACAATAAAGTACAATACCAAGGCTAATGGTTACTACTCTTTTTTCCCTTGAAAGTTTGACTTCAAAATGGTACAAGTTTTTCAGACGAGTAAACATGGCTAGAAGAATCAATTTGTATACCTAAATGGTGGATTGGATTTTCATTCAAACGAGAAGAGATAATATTGTAATGTTCTTAACGATTGGTGTAGTCCAGATCATTTTGGTATACCTCTTTCCAATGTGATTTAAAAATTTTCATCGACTTATTCTGTAGTGACACTTTGTTTTTATTTGACCTTTTTACAGAGAAAAGATCTCTTAAATTACCATCGGTTCTTAAACAATTGGTGCTAATCAAGTGCACATCAAACCTTATTGAGTTTGAGAAAATTTTCTCACTGAATGTTTTTATAAATCTTAGGTATTACAATGCTCCTAAATATCTTCAGTCCTGAGAAGAACAAGAACCCCTGTGGTTAAGGCTAATATTTTGGCCGACCAGCAGGGGAAGTAGAGTAGTTGGTCGAAGAAGGTATAAGGAATTCCACTTTTATTAGTTGTATTTATCTTACCACTTTGATTATTGGTAACTGATGTGCTCTTATGGATCTTGCCCTCCCATTTCATCAATCTTTGAGTTGAGCCACCGTATGGCATGGCCATTCAGTAAATTGATCATGCTACTATGGAGGTTTCCATAAAGAAGAAATTTGAAACTATAGCCAAAAAGGAGAAAGAATATATTGAGTCTAGGTCCAAAAATAAAGGTGATGCCGAAAAGAGGGCTAACATATAGGCCTATAATAATCTTGAGTATATTGATAAAAGGCAGGACAATGTCAATGTTGTTGCCGCTGCAAAAGTTAAAGGCAAAATGAAAGATGTTGGCTGAGATGATGCGACACCAACGTATAATAGGAGTCATCTAGAGGTTCCTATAGTAGAACTTAGTCCTAAACCTAAGAGGACCAACATTCCCTGGGAAAAGGTGTAAATTGGTTCACGGCCACGTCGACGTCTAGTTTGGGGGGGGGGGGGGGGGGGGTCGTATTCCACCTATGATAATGAGGATAAATTTATTTTTGTCCCTTAGCATCCGATCAATCTATAGAAGCTCAAAAAATATCTGAAATCCATTTTTTACCATACAAACAATGTTTCTAATGTGGTTGGTTACACTGGGTATAGGCCTGATTTTATATTTCTCATGGGTTTTTACACCGATAATATATGGAACCTAGTTCAAAATAGAATGCTTGGGGTAAAAACTGAACCAAACTTGTGTTTCCTTCATGTGTCCTAACTATTTTGCACTATGCGGATGTTTTTATCCTCTTTCAAGGTGCGATGGGTGCCACTATATTAAGGGATAAAATAATATCATACTATACCGCTTATGAGGATGAGAAATATGCCAACGTTAATATCTTTACTCATCATGAGACTATGTCGAGAGAATTAAAGATGATGAAATATGACTATGATAAGGTCTAAACTAAGCTCAAGTAGAAGGACGATCATCTTATAACAAACATTGAAAAACTAAGGCAGGTTCACGGAGATGATCAGCACGGAAGCTATGAAGCTCACGAGTTCAAAGAAAGCCTTTAAGAAGGGGTATGAGGAGCTTGCTTAGGCTAATGATTCCCTTAAGTGTTGGGATTTTATTCTTAAAAAAATAAATGGGGGTTATTTTCATTTAAAGGTTTGTCAATTCAATTTTAATCATGGTTACGAGAATAACTTATATTTTCTTTAAGTATATTATAAACATACTGATGAACATAGCTTAGTAGGAGTTCTAGTGATGCGACTTTGGGTTGAGCGCAAGGAGATTAGAATTTTGATTCTAGCACTATTGTAATGTTCACAGCCTAGATAGGGAGTTCACACTCCATCAAAATGGTTTCTATGAAATCCTAGTAGTTCATATCAAACTAGGGGAACTTGTTTGATGGTTTAAGAACTTGTTCGATAGTTTGACAGAAGATTGTGGTCGGTACATGCTAGAAATGTATGACACGCTGCCACCTGTGACATTTGAGTCTAAGGCCTATCTTGATTAGACTAAGATAATTTCACACCATTTCCAAAGGGTTAGATTCTTAATCTCAATAATTATGAGGATTGAAATGCTTGTGCAAATATTATTTTGATTTCTATGGGTGCAATCACCGCATATTAGGTGACTGTTGTGTAAGTAGTTATGAGCTTATTATTCATAGGAATCCACGTCTAGGTGATGTCGTGGAATGTGACACCCCCTTGATAGTCTTATAGTAAAACCCGATTGATGGATTATTTAATAATCTTGGTGGAGTAACAAATAAATTAAGTTTACGAATAAAAGAATTGAGTAGATGTTGGTTAAAATTTATTAACACTAAATTGATTTTACCAAGCGGGTATTAGACTCTTAACGTGGGGAGTCATATTTTTTATCATGATCAAATTTTTAAATAAAATCTCTTTATACCTGAGTGATTTCCGATATAATCAAATTGGAGTACATTTGTAATTATTTAGTAGAGTTAATTCATGATTAAATAAAGAAATGAAACATTTATGGTAATGTAATTGGGATTTTCAAGTATATGGAGCTAATTTAATTATTTGTCTTGGGTCCTTAGTGTTGTCCATACACCCAAGTAGTTATTCCTAAACTCTTAAGAAATCCAATTTGAACCAAGCCCACCTTTTGAACATATATATACATGTGTGGGAAAGGGGTTTTATGTTTATTATAGTTCATTAAGGTTTGAGAGGGTGAGAAAAAATACTATTAACATTTTTTTAAGAGGCCTAGAGGGAGAGGACCATATCTCACTCATTAGAAGGGTTTTCATCTCAAAAGTTAACCACACACTACCTAGCTTTAGGTGAAACCATACAATAGAAAATCCAATATTTACAAAAGGTTAAGAAAGGTTTTTGGAGACATTGGATGGAAAGTAACATCATGTTATTCATCAAACAATTTATCCTCATACGAATCACAACAAGATTCACTATGATATGAATTCTTGAAACCCTAGGTTTAATCTTTAAGCCTAGTTCTTGTTATATTTTCAATGGATTATTAGTCAAAGATCTTTAGGGCATAAATTTTTCCACAATAAAATATAAAACTAATACTGAATTATACTAGAGCCCTAGTTGAGATTGATTTTATATGGAAAAGATCTATGTTGTCCAATATGAAACCTTTGTTTTGGAATGTTATATGATTATACATCATTATGTATCGTGTCGTGCTAACACGGTTTTCAATGGAAAGGTATTTTGGTAACTTTGCTTGTGTTCTTATTGACATGGAGATTAATGATAATCTATAGGGGAAAATTATTTTGAAACATAATAATGTGAGTTTCGAACAAGATGTGGTATATGAAAAATACCACCCGGATGTTTTCAGTGCAAAATAATTGGCCATTGGGTGACTGAATGTAGGATGGTTCATCAAATCCAGTTGGATGGAATTGACATGCTAAAAAATAAGCCTAATCCTATGGAGGGTCATTGATCAAAATCTAAGAATAGGAGTAGATCTAATATTAATAAAATTTACAAACCTAAATTAGTGGAAGTGGTTGACACTATGATGTCTAATAATATGGAGGTGGGTGAACCATAAGGATTAAATTATTTTAATTGTACGGAGGTTGCTGATATAATCTTGCTGAAGGAGAGAATGATTGAAGAGGGAAGTCTACCTTGTATTGATTCTAATGTGGTTGTTAAAGATGGCCAATTTAATAATAGGGGTTAAATTCATGAAGAAAATCTTTATCCAGTGAAGGACACTACGGAGAAGGGAGTAGGAATGGATTCTAATTGCGCAATTATTGAAGACTTAGTTAGTACAAAAATTTTCAAAATTCCGTATCAAATATTCAATTCTCAAGTCACTAATTCATTTGAAATTTTAGCGAACAATGAATATTCAACATTTATCCATCAAGGAGTAGTGGTTGGATTAAAAAAAGGAGAAACTAAAAATTCTCAAGTTGACTCATTTCTATCACTAACTGATGAGGAAAAATCGACTCTTAAATATAATTTAAGGCCTTCTACAACTTGTTCAAGAATTCATGAATTTACATAAAGTTTAATTTTTGTTATCGCTTCTAAGATCCACCAGGAGAGGCTTTTCTCCTATTTGTTTATATATAAATTTATTTTTTTGAAAAAAAAAGAGATTATAAGCTTATAAATCTTACATCATGGTCATGCATATTTGTTTTGTATGATTTGATCCTATAGTGGTATATCTATAGTTAATTTTGATCCTAGACTTGGTATGGTTGTAATAATTAGGTTTTTGTAATTATTTTAATATCGATATATTTAGGGGTGTTGGAAGAGGGTTGTAATATTTATTTCTGGTTAGAATCATGTATTTACATATGTTTGCATGTTTGGCTAAGTTTCAGGAAGTTTCACGAAGAATTGGAGGAGTTCTGGAGGTTTCTTCCATGCAAATATATAAGAAGTTTATGCGAGGAGAAATTTGGAATATTGTTTTGTCTATTGATGATGATCGGACCGTTGGAATTCATTGATATTTAGATATGTTCTTTCTGAAGGCCAAAGGAAGGCATCCATGAAAATCACTCGGACATAATTAATATAGTATTCTCTGAAAATGAAATTATGGGACATGATTTACATATTGGATGATGAGTCCGTTGGAATTAATTGATTTTCAGATATGTTATTGCTGAATGTAAAACAAATGCGTCTATGGAAAGTCATCTTGATGAGATGTCGTTAAGGTCATCTTATTTGATCATAATTTTTTGGGCCATATCATCAATGGAGAATGATTAGACCATTAGAATTCATTAATTCTTTGCTATGTTTTAAATGGAGTCGATACAAAGGAATGAACCAAAAACCAACTCCATCAGACATTATTAAGCTGGCATGCATCTTCTTTTGATGAAGCTTACTTTGAATTGGAGTCTTGACCATATGGAAGTCTTCTTCAACTAGGATTATTTCACATTGAGAGTTTCCCTTCAAGTTGGACTATTGCCAAAAAGGAAGTCTTATTCATCAAGGATTCTTTTACATGTAGAGTTTCACTTCAAGTTGGATTTCGAGACAAAAATAAATATAACCCAACAAGTATTCTTTTGCATGAAGAGTTTTACTTCGTGTAGAAGTCTAGGAGATGGAGGAAAGGGATTTATGTCTTTCAATTTTTTCTCCATTTATATATTTTTTTTCTTCGATGTCTCATTATTTTATTATGTTGCATAATTCATGTGCTAATTAATGGGACAAATTAGGAACACATGGTTTGTGGAAAACATGGATTATTTCTTTTGAGACTCGCCTAGATCACCAATTTTCTACAAAAATTTATTTTGTGCTTAATTCTTGTATAAATTAAATAAAATCGGGGTAATTAAATTTGAAGGTATGGATTTAAATTGAGATCTAAGGAATTTTTATTTTTGAAAATTTAAAATATATTTTTTATATTAAGATGATTAAAACAGTGAGATCAGGTGATTTAATTTATAAAAGTAAATTGGATTCAAATTGGGGTATATAGAATTGAATGTTTTATTTTTCAAAACCCTCATGTTTTACAATACTAAGTGGGAGATGGGCTTTAATGCTACAATCTTCTTTAATGATTTGTAGACTTTAAATATTATGTAAGTCCTCTAAAGAGGAATACTAATTATTGTGGTGGTCGGGTCAACTTCCTAACGCGTAATTAGTATTTATTATGCACGTGGAGTGCCGCCTAGATGAGGAGTCTATGTGATATGGGATAATCTAAAATTTATTGGTGGTACACACTTAGAGACGAATTTTTTATATCCTCCCAAAGGAGTTACTATTGTTAGGAGTGGGAAAAAATAGCGTCGTTTATTCACTATATTGGATAGAGGATCACGAAATATCCAAATAACATAATGAAAGATGAAAGTCTGTCTATTTCAAGGTGTGGTGATTTATTTTCCCAACAAAAAATAACACCTCATAAGGGAACTACGATGTTCGACAAATTAATTTTAAATTGGCGTTTGGGGGATGGCACTTAAAATATAATCGAATCATTTCTTGTGCTTAATTTGAAACTAATTTTTTCAATCTAATGTTTCAAAGATTTCGAATAAGAATTCAAATTTTCTCACTGTTTAAATTATAAATGGTTGATTGAAATAATTTTCAAGGACTGCTAATGTAAATGGACATGGTAATGGTTTTCCTCTTAAAAATGAATTCATTCTTACTTATCCGATTTATGGTAACTTTCTACATAGACTCAAAAACCGTAAATCAGTTGCAAAGATTCTAAGCAAGCTAGCAATTAGTTCAAAGAGAGATGTTATTAGTTATGGGTATTAAGAATAATCCACCAGTATAAGTGGTAAGGATATATTTTTGTTAATGGCGAGAAAATAAAATTATCTAGGAAAACTATTTATTGTAACTTGTTTTACAAATTTATTTCAATTTTCTAAATTGGTTTTGAACATATATTCAATTGATTTTATGATTTTTTTAATCAAAATTGGAAATCTATTCTCTGTTCCGGTACATTGGGAAATAGTTTATACATTATAAGTGTTGTCTCATCAGGTATTTAAATTAATAATTTAATAAACAAGATCATTAAAGAGAAAAAAAATTAAGCTTTAGACCCTTTAAGACGTAAGAAGGTTGATGGTAGATTATTCGGGACAAGAAAAAAATTCTTTTTTGTATGTTTATGCAAGAGATGGGAATTTAAATTCTGGTTTAATTTATTCATTTTTGGTTTCCTCAACTCCCATTGAACTTAGGAGTGGGAGCAAGCTCATTCTAGGACATGTTCGAATTTTGGGTGACCGACACTCGTGCAGTGGAATGGGCCAAGGAAGTTGAAATAAAGTAAAGATCCATGCCTCTTCCTTAGTTATTCTAAATGTTACAAAGTTTATATCATAATCCTAAGTAAAAGTTGGTCGTTGATTACATCAATGATAGGTTCTTGCAAGGGGATTATGTAATAAAATACGTGCCCTTGTGTAGGTTGGACTTGTAAGGAATAATGGAACCTCATATTACGAATGTTGTTAGACCACCCACCCAAGATGAAATATGACCTAATATTGATAATACACTACCTTATCGTAGTGTGAGAATAATCGATGATTAGGATACACTGTCACTTATGTTGGAATGCAAGTGGTGCCACATCATAGTGGGCATCAGGAGTCATCCTGAATGGTTATTTTTTTAGGTAATCACTTTGATATGATTCTAGGAAAACACGAACCTACTCCTAGGAAATACAATGAGGCATTATAAGATAAGGGCTTTTGTTTTGACTTATGACTCTAGATACCAAAAAGAATTTGATATATTTAAATCAAGTTTTAGGGATCATAGACATATTGGTGGAGTAAAAATCATCGGGCACAATTGAACTTACAAGAAGTTAAAAGAAATATGGATGGTAAAGTCAAAACCTTCAATGCAAGTCATACGAAAGGTTTTACTAAAAAAGAAAAGGATTAACTATGAGGAAACATTCTCGCGATAGCGATGCTAAAATATCTTATAATTATTTTAATGTTAAGACTATGTTATTGAACAATCGTCCTGACAATCACATACTAAGAAGTCAGGAAAAGAAAAGTTATGTAAGATTATGACATACATTTATGGATTTCATCTAACATTAACGTCGTGGATCATTCAGTTTGATTAAGTAATCCAGTTTTACTTCGGATGAAAGTCTAACAAATACGTATTTGTATAAGAAGTATGATAGAATTAAGGGTGATATTTCTTAGTACAATTTGTGGATAATACTTAATCGACAACAAGATGAGAGTATTGCCTCAGATAGGAGTGTGGTTGTTCGTATATTTGATATTAAGTACTTAGGATAATACAGTCACATCTTTATAATCAGTCTTGAGTTACATTAGTTGCAAAGGATGTTGAGCTTACCCAAAGTCGATTATGTAAATCTTGTTTATATGAGATTAGCATCAAGATTCCATGAAAATAGTTTATTTTCAAGTAATATAACATTCTATATGGGAATCATTGTCTAAAGACTCTTTATTAAATGGAATGAATTGGGGATATACCTAAAAGTTCGGCGGTTCGCAGCCTCAGCTATGCTATGTTGTGTACTAGACAAAAGTTTACGATGACTTCAATAAGGTTAACATATTTTAGTCTACTAGTCTTATACCTTTGAGGTACAAAGACTAGGTTTTCAGTCAAATAAGGATTACCAATTATTCTACTTCGAGAGATTTAACAAAATGGGTGACAAGTTTATCACAAGGTTGTATTGGATAAAAACCGATTAATCCTTTTATCAATAGGCAGAAAACTTCCACGTAGATGGGTTGGGAGTTATATAGATGGATTTTAAACTAAGTGGGAGATTGTTGGGGTTTTATTATTAAAGCTATGTAAGTCAATTCCTTTTATGTAAAGGTGTGTTACTTCATTTTTAATCATGGTTAAATTATATTTGGTTTGAATATACTATAGACATGTAAGTGAATAGAGCTTAGTAGCAATTTTTGTGATGCAACTTTGGGTTAATCATAAGGAGATTGGAATTCTGGTTCTAACACTGTTAAAATGTTCCTAACCTAGGTATAGAGTTCATACCCCATTGAAATAGTTGACATGCAATCTTAATAGTTTATCTCAAATTATGGGAACTTATTTGGTGGTGCAAGAACTTGTTATAATTTTGATAAGTACATTCCAAGAATGTATTGAAAAGGGAAACCTATGAGATTTGAGTCTATGGGTTGTCTTGATTAGACTCAGACAATTTAACACCATATTCCAAGGGTTAATAGATTCTTAATCCTGGGAATTATGAGGATTAGAATTCTTATGCAAATGTCCCTTTGATTTCTATGGGCGGGATCTGATTTATATCGCATCAAACGATCTTTGCATATTGGGTAGTACTTTTGTAAGTAGGCCTGAGATCATAATTTAGAGGAATCCACATCTACGGGCTACTGTAGATTATGATACCCTAACTGGTGGATTATTTTATAATCCTACTGGAATAGAAAATAAGTTAATTATGAGAATCAAGGAAATGATTAGATGTTGGTTAAAATCGACTAAAGGTAAATTGATTTTACCAAATGTGTATCATATTCTTAACGTGAGGAATAATATTATGTACCATGATCAACTTTGCGAATAAGAACTCATTATATCCGAGTGATTTTTAAGATAATTAAATTGGAGTGCAATCGTGATTATTTAGAAGAGTTAAATCAAAATTAGATAAATAAATGAAATAATTACTGTAATGTAATTTGAATTTTTGAGTATTTATTTGGATCTAATTTAATTATTTGTCTTGGGACCTTAGTATAGTCCATACACCTATGTGGTTAGGCCCAAACTCTCAAGAAACCTAGTTTGGACTAAGCCCACCTTTTGTACATGTATGTAAAGGCATGGGGAAGTGTTTTCATATTTTTATAGTTCATTAGGGTTTGGGAGGTGCGAGAGAAAACACTATTCACATTTTTGTAAAGAGGCCTAGAGGGAGGAAAATATCTCATCCATAAGGAAGGGGTTTCCTCTAAAAAGGTCCCCACACACTGACTTAGCTTTAGAGATGATCATACAAAAGGAGATCCAAGATTTATAGAAGGTTAAGAAAGCTTTAGGAGAACTTGGATGGGCAACAACATCATGTTCTTCATCAAACAATTTCTCTTTATACGAATCATAATAAGATTCGCTATGGTATTAATTCTTGAAACCCTAGGTTTAATCTTTAAGGCTAGCTCTTGTTATCTTTTCAATGGACGATTAATCAAAGATATTTAGGGTTCATCTTTTTATGTATTTAAATATCAATACAAAGTTACTTTCCCTAACATTAAAAAGGCTATTGTGGCCTTTGCCCACATAGAGGGGGAAGGTGTTAGGAAGTGCAAGTCTTCTATTGATAATATTATCGACTGTGTGACCATTTTTATGGAAGACTATCACTAGCTGAAGAAGAGGGTCATCAAGCACTACCCAAACATTGCTGAAGTGATCCAAATGTCGGAAGGCGGTGATGATGAAGCCAAAAGCGTTGGTTATCGAGAGGGTGGAAATAGAGGTTGATGATTTGGAGGATAAAGCCGTTAAAGACAAACTTGGAGCAAAGATCAACAAAAAGTTCACCACCAATGCTCCTTCCATCTCTCTTGAGAATTCCCAAGAAACTCATATGTAAGATCCTACATTTGAGGTTATTACTTCCCATGCTCATCAAGTCACCCAAAAAACTAAAAATGTTCACGTGGAATGAGCTCCATGCTTTGTTTACATGACTGCTCTTTTGTTGAACATTATTTTTTAGAACCTTGAAAAATTATATGATGTGATAGTTTAACATTTTTTTCTTGCTACCAGTTAGAAGTCAAATTATTATTCAACTTCTCGTCTTCATGCATGTATGCTAAGTTATTTTGCTCGGCTAACCTATTATCCCCCACCTATAATGAAGTGTTTGAGAGAAATATTAGTAAATGAGATCGGATCTTATTGACCTCACAGTTGGTTCTAGTGTTATGGTATCATGGTTGGATCTTATTAACCTTCAGTGTAAAATTACTAGTTGTTTAATGTTAAAGAGGCCTCCTAATCGGTTATCATACGATTTAGATGTCGGATCTTTCCGACGTAACATGAATTACTTGCTACCAGGTGAACAAACTTGAGCTTTTCTGACTTAGGATCTACTATTGCTTATACCATCTTATTAATTGTATGGATGGTTCTTGTCGTCCAAACTAGGTCTCAGCATTAGGTTCCAGGGTCAGGAAAATGTACAAGGATCTATCCTTGCATTAGTCATCGATGTGACTTTATTCGATTTCTTGATTTTGGCTAAATTTAATAGGATCTATCCTTACCATCTATGAGATTACAGTGGATTTATCGACTTCAGATGGGCTTCTTTATCATGATTTGCCTAACATGAGTCCATTCATGAATTTTTTCTCGAATAGTTATTCTTATGTGTTCGACTTTGAGATTTAGTTGGCCTGAGCTTTTTGTACATCTCTTATGCCGAGGAGATAGGTAATGAACTATGAATGAAACTTGAAATCACATTTTTTGTTAAGGAGGTGTCTCTGATTCTCATTAATTATTAGAAATTGATTACAAAATGGATCAAAAGATTTTTATATGATTGGTTTTCTTATCTTATAGGTTGTAATCACTACTAATAGTATTTCCCCAAATATTACGTATTCCACGAGTTCATAAATTATTCTCATTCTAAGGTCTCAGTTCTATAAGTTTCAGGACGCATGACTGCAGATATTCTGTACAGGCTATGTCAGTTTAGTTCTAGATTATTCCTTTTTCAAATGACATTTTTTAACACGTAATATCCTTCTTTTAAAGTACTCGACATTACTCTTCTATTATAAAATCGATCAATTTTCAATTGATAGGCTGCGACCCAAAGTTTTACTTGTTCAATGATTTACTCTACTAGGTTTAGATCAAGTCTGCTCATTAGGATGATCTTGGATGAATCGAAGTTCATTAATTTTTGGTTGGGCAAGATAACCTCAGTGGGTACTAATGCCTCTCTACTAAATGCCAACATGAAGGGGGGCTTACCTATCGTCATTCTTGGCATTATTTTGTATGCCCAAGTTGTCCGCGTAGCTTGTTGATCAATTTCTCCTTAGAATTATCCAATATTTTCTTCCTCATGTGTAATAGGTTTTTGTTTGTGATCTCTATCTGCTCATTGTACTGAGGCTGAATTATCACAAATTGGAATAACTTGATCCCCATTCGAAGACAATAGTCTGCAAATTTGTTATCAAATTTCCTACCACGATCGGTGATGAATGCGTAAGGCATCCCATATCATCAGATGATATTCTACGAAATGTAATGAAATTCCTTCTCGTATGGCCTTTCGATAAACATCTCTACTTCCATCTACTTAATGAAGTAATTGACTTTTACCACTAGGTATCTAAATTTTTCTATTCTCTTCTATAGTGTGCTGACCATATCAATCCCCCATATCGTGAAAGGCTAAGGATATATGATCAGTGTCAGCGAAGCTCCATGTCTCTCATATATCATGGCATACCTTTCCCATTTATTGCATCTTTTCACATAACTGGTTGCTCTTCCTTAATAGTGTGCCAATAATATCCTTGGGTGATGATCCACATTATTAATGATCGACTAGCCCAATAAAATTTGTACAATCCCTTCTCTACTTCTTTTATCAGGCCACTGACTTTAATGTGATAAATGCATTTAAATAGTGATATAATAAATCATCTCCTGGATAAAATTACTCCTTTAATCACATACCTACTTCCTTTAGATTAGTTGAGACTGCAACGGTTTTAATGTATGTGTGAATGGGGTTTATCCAAGATGTTTCCATATTTAACTCTAAAATAAGAACACGTTTGGTTTTTGTCCTGCATTATGATAAGATATCCAGTAGCACCGTTCTCCCGAACTCAGATATTATTATTAATGCCGGATAAGTAAGCATGTTTTCATCCATTGTCATTCTAAACATCTTTAAAATTGATAACCTTGACAAACCATTGTCATTCCTTCACTTTTGCCAAGTACTTCATTTTCGATTCTTTTCTTGCCTCGTAAACTCCGAAAACTTGATTCATGACCAGTTGAGAATCCATATGCCCTGATAACTTCTTAACACCCAACATTAATGTAATACAAAGACTAATATGTGTGATTCATATCCCGCCTCATTGTTGGAGGCCTTGTGGTTTAGTCTGAGGGCATACTTGACGTCTACACTGCCAAGTGTGTTGATGATGAAACTCGCTAAAATGTCATTAGTACAAATGAACCACATAGAATTAGTTTCCACATAAGAGGATCTTTTTAAAAAATTCCTTTAACAAAGAATCCATTTTTGGATAATTTTTTTATCTTCTCCAAGTCGTAGTGTCTGATCTGATCGATCGTCTTTTCCATAGAATTATACTCGACTACTTTCACTTTTAAGCTTTGTTCCGTAGAAGTCTCCTTCATTGTCTTTACTATTAATCTCTCTTTAATAGAAGTCATTTTGTCACTTTTCTCCACATAGGTAAACTCTCCTATGAAGTCTTCTAAAACATGACCCTTAATTTTTGTTCTCAGCTCATATATAATGTCATACTCTCCTACTTATACATCCCAAGCTATCAGTCTGCCAAATTTCTTACGTTTATGAATGGATTAAGTAGAGAAAGATCTGTAAAAACCATAATTATATGATCATGAAAGTAGGGTTTCATTATTCATGTAGTTTCAATCATATCCAATGCTAATATCTCCATCCTAGGGTACCGGATTTTAGATCCACAATATGCCTTAGTAGTATATTATACGAGATTTTAAACTCCATCTTATGGTGAGAACAATGCCGATATAACTATAAGTATAAGTGTATCTTTTCACCCAATAGTCACTTTAACAACAGAGGCACCGACCCTAGGTATTTTTTTAGTTCTAGAAAATCCTTATACCACTCCTCGGTAAACTTAAATGTCATTCTAGTACCTTGAATAATGGAAGACACTTATCAGTGCTTAAATATTGTCCGGATGGTCCTTTATACACCTCTTGTTGTCTATGAAGTCGAGTAAATATCCTCCTTAACCCCAAAGAAATACTTTGCTAAATTCTTCTTCATTTGGTATTTCTCTAGTTGTTTAAATATCCTACTGAGGTCTTGGATATGACCAAGTACTATCTTACTTTTTGTTACCATGTCATTACCGCATACCTCCTTAATTTTACCAATCTTCTACTCGAAGACTTTATTGACCAACCTATGGTAAGTTGATCAAGATTTTTAACCTGTGGGGTATTGTGTTATAGTAACATGTTCCTCATCTTGTGATGAATAAGGTCCTATCTCTATCTTCAGGCTTCATCTTGAGCTGGTTATACCCTAAATAAGAATCCATTAAGTTGAGTAGCTCATACGCATAAGTAACTTTGACCAGTTGATCAATTATGGGTGGAGAATAACGATCCTTGAGGAAAGCCTTATTAAGGTCAGTAATGTCAATGCACATGTGCCACTTCTTATTCTTATTGTTTAACATGACCATGTTTGAGAGCCACTCTAGGTATGTAAAATCCTCAATGAAGTCTTCCTTCACTAATTTGTCAAACTCCTTCTGAATGGCCAAATTTTTTTCTAGGATGTTATATTTTTACCTGGCATATCCTTGCGATCTAGGAGAATAAACTCTTTCTTTATCTCAAAAATTCTTCCAACTCTTTGTTAAGGGTTGGGTCCAAAACCGAGATAATCTTTGTTATCCTACCAGGATGTTCTTTATCTAGAATCACAGGTTCAATTTATTCAACGATCTCCCTATGACAATCTTATCTTCATCTTAAGGATCCATCTCAATCTCATGAGTTTTGATCAATTTATTTTGTTCCTCTTTCTCTATGGAGGTCTAATAGCATTCATGAGATTCGACTTAGTTTCCCTTTACCACACCAACCCCATTGTTTGTTGGTAATTTTATGAATCGGTGAACATTGGATGGAACAAGCTCAAATTTTTTCAATCCGGCCCAGCAAAAGATGATGTTGTAGGCTCAGTGGATGTTCTCATCAATGATGAAAAAACTTATCATTTTTGTTCAGTAGGTAGACCATGTGTTAGCGATAACCTTTAGTTAGATAATTCCCATTGAGTAAACTTTCTCCCTTAAAAATTTGATAAGAGGCATCTGCTCTAGTGTCAAGTTTCTTAAACTCAGTTTCTTAACACTAATGTAGAATAGTACACTAGAAAAACTACCATTATATACTATAATTCTTTCTACTCTACTTTAATTCACCATCATATTGACAACTAAAGGTTCGTCATGGGGGTAGAAAACTCTTGAAAATCATTTTTTGAAAAACTAAAAATGAGAAGATTCTTATTTACCTTCCGAGGATGAGTCTCCCCAGCCATGACCAAATTGATCTCTCTCATATGATCAAAAGACTTCACCTTTTAATCTAGGTTTCCACTCGATGGGTACATCTCTGCCACCAGTTTTGCCTCCAGCTATTAAGTGACAATCGAAAAAATAATGGTGATGTCATTCACTGGCTCCTTGGGAAAATCTGAGTTGCATCTATCATACGAGTCCTCATCTCAGTCACATTTCTTCTCGTTCGCCTTTTTTCAAGTGGAATTAGCGCATCATTTGGGTTTATGCTCGTCCTTCATGTCTGGTCGACTATCTTTGTCCACATATTTTTCCAATTTACCTCATATGATCAAAGATTTTATGTCATTCTTCTAGGATAATCAATTGTCATAATCGTGACTGTGATCTTTTAGAACTCATAATACTTATCCTTATCCCTAGGGTTGGATGTAACCTTTAATTTACCCATCTATTTCAGTTCGCTAGTTCCCCGAATCTTATCGAGGATGTGGTCCACTCCTACACTGAGCGAGGTGTATTCATCGAATCTCTTTACCTTATTATCTCTCTTTCCATAGGATTTTCCATTATTATTTAAACTATTTCCATTATTATATTTTTAATGGATGGATTCCTTTTATGCCATTGCCTTATCGACGTTCATAATTTTTCCCACCTTGGGCAGGATTTTACCCATCATGCTCTGCAGTTCTTTAGTTAGCGCCTAGTATTGCTTCTCAGGCATTAGACTACTCATGATAATAGTAATGTAAATCTTCTCATCTTAATCAATCACCTTAAACTTCTATGTATTGAAGTGTGTGATGAATTCCCTTATCATTTTGTCCACCGTTTAATAGACATTTAACAAGTGTGCCACCTTATTTCCTAGTTTCATACCAAAATAGAAATTGTTGACAAAGAGGTCAGCCAAGTGCTAAAAATTTAAGGTTTACCCCTCGGCAATATGTTATACCAAACTTGTGTTGAGCTAGTGATAGCGCTGAAGAAATCTATGCAGCACATCGCATCCGAGATGGAATAGATATTGAAAGCAACCTGGTACTTCTCTATGTGCAACATTGGATCTGATTTCCCATTATACTTGGGAATGATAATAGGTGGCTTAAATCTATCACATGTCCAAAAGACTACCACCAAAACTGTGAATGGTGAATCTTGAACAAAACCCTTATGTAAATGGTTTTTGATTTTGATTATTTCTCCTAACCGATCTTCTAGGCATTGAATAGACCCTTTCCAGGATTGTTGTTCTTTCTTGACCTTTATATGATGGTCATCTCTTCTCAGCCTCCACTTTTGACTGAGATCATTTCTTATGAAGTCTGGTGGGACTTTGTTGACCCTTGCGCGCTCGGCCTTAACCTATCCAAGAACTCAACCCTTCTAATCTCAGACCTCCTTGGATGCTCCCTTCATTCTCTAGGATTCATGTATTGATTTTATATTGGTGCTCTTTGGACAATTCAATCAAATGTAAAATTCCTTCTTAGCCTTCATAAAATACTCGGGAGTTTCAAGGAATAGGTATTTTTTTCATCACATCCTCTTTATCTAATGATGGATGCTACCCCTAGATTATATGATTTGCCATCTTGTTCTATTTAAATGTACCTGGAACTTCTACCTTCGCCTTATGAGTTCAAATCCAATATCCTAATATATTCAATTTCTTTGTCATATTGAGCTCGACCCCTATTCTTGTAAGTATAATGAGGTTTCATCTCTCTCCTC
The DNA here is from genome assembly GCA_949130495.1 of Sambucus nigra. NCBI lineage: Eukaryota > Viridiplantae > Streptophyta > Magnoliopsida > Dipsacales > Adoxaceae > Sambucus > Sambucus nigra. The sequence continues at coordinate 108,929,133 of OX422224.1, read as the reverse complement.
GTATAAGAGATTTGACCCCTATTAGGTCAACTGGGTTCAATTCAGACCTCTTTTGCCCATTTAGAGAACTTTATGTTAATTGCTTCACACTCTCTTGCATAGCCTCCTGGCCTTTCACCAGGCTTATAATGATGCTATGTAGGTCTCTCATACCCATAGGCATAGATGGAGGAAACCCCTCAGTTTCTCGAATTCCTTCTAGGTATTTGCATATGCTTCACCAAATTTCCAAAAAAAAAATAGAGTATCGTAATACCAAAAATAATGATAATTGCGATAATAGAAATTTCAGGGAAAATGAATTTTAAATAGGAAAAAGTAGTTTAACTCGTGATTTGAAGGGCCAAAGATTAATGGAACTACAATAGATTAATTATATCTCTAATTCGTCGAAACCCAAATGATTCGAAGTTTCAATGGGAAAAATTCGTCAATCTCAGTTAGTTGTCATTTATCTCACTTACCCCCACCCATAAACATGGGTGTTTTCGTATATTTTTATGCATTGTTCCAGTCAGTCCACTAGAGTAAGCTTCCACCATACATATTAGTGGATGAATACTTGTAAAGTTAATATGGGCACACATGGTAAGGGAGTATTTTTTTTTTATTTCCCCCATGTGGGTATATTACTAACATCATCCTACTACCCGACTCATGCTTGATGTGACAGAACTATTTGATAGCGCTAACCTACTTGTTAACTGGTGGAGTTAAATTTTCTACCGTATATACTAAGATCGAGAAGAATGTATGGGCTGACCTGGCTAGCATCTAGGCCGATCCAATTATTATATGACCCGATATCATTCTCGTAGGCAATGAGTCAAAATATCTTCTTATGATAGGTTTACGAGTCCTACCATATTAATGGTATAACAAGTATAATGATTTTAGACATTGGTTTTAGAAAAGATTCACGGTGGATCGGTTCTCTAACACTTTCTTTAAAATGGTTTTTAGAAGTGTGTTTTCATGTCGTACTTATTAGTACATATTTTGACTAGAATTATTTAACACGTTAATATGTTGTTAAGACCAACAAAAAGGAATGGTGGAGAAAACCCATGGTTTAAATATAAACACTAGCCGAACTATGTTATTTAGGTAGATATCTATAATTATATATCACAAGATTTTATTTATGATAATGACTCGAATTTTCTTCAGAATTTTTACTCTTGTATCATGATTTGAGTTTTTCTTAGCAGACTATCCCCCTTGAAGTGGAACTGGCAGATAAAGCTTCATCTAGTAGGGTTTTCCTTTGCACAATGTTCATAGAGGTATGCCTATGTTTGTTGGAGGAAGTGACTTTTCAAAAATTCAGAACTTCTTAGAACGATTTTGGATAGAACTCAAGAGTTTTGGATGCTCGAGGTTGAGAAAAGTTAGAAAACCAAAACAATATTGCATTTTGGGCTACTATTTCTAATGGGATGGGGGGCCTTTTTATAGCTATTGTACAGAAGTTGTCAACTGTGTGGTTGAAGTCTTAATAAACCATACAGATGATGTTCTTGTATACAAAATCTGTTTGTTGAGCATAACAAAATTGGATCATAAAATAGACATTTTGCTCTCATAAAAAAAGTCTCAAACCACTTTGTATTGTTTGTATATTATTTGGTTGATAATTTTGTAATCTTAGGTCTAAATTATTTTTATGGTTTTATGTTGAGTTACACAATTTAGTGGGTTGAAAAATGTTTGCTGTGAATAAAAAAATTATGACCACAATTGGCTCACAAAAAAGATAGTTTTGGGGCATAAAAAAGGTCCAAAACAACACTATTTTGTTTATATAATTTTCTGGTTGATAATTATGTAATTGTGGCTTTAAATTATTTTTAAGATTACAAATTGACTGAGGCAATTTGCTGGATAAAAATAGTGCTTCCATAAAAAATGCCCAAACGGAACTGTTTTTTTAATTTTTAAATAAATGCTTGGAGATTTTCAGGTTTGGACAATTGTTTGATAATGGGCATATTCAAGGGTTGACCTCTAACCCCTAGAGTGATTCCATCACTCTTAAGGGTGTATTTACAATGAAGATGGTGACAAAGTTGAATATTTGTATGTTTTGCAAAATATATCTTCATATAGAGTATACTCGACAAAGCATAAGCACATGGCTCAATGATATACCTTTTTTTCCCGCAAAGCTCACTGCTATACATTAAAATGTTCAACCACATGATATGGACAAAGAGATTTTAATTTCTATTATTTGAACCCCATGACTTTCAAAGATTGGGACTCAAATGGTTTTCACCTACGAGTTTGAAAATTAATAAAGTTAATAATCATGGCTTAGGGTTAGTAAAATTTTTACATAGGTGTGAAACATAACTAGGGGTGAAAATTCGTGTCCTTGGGCCGTGTTTTGGGCTAACATGACACAACACAACAATGATTTTTTGAACCCGAACACGACATGATACAAAGTCGTGTTTTTTTGGCCCAAATAAAAACGACACGGCACGAATAACACAATATCTTAAATTTCACACAAAATTGACAGGACGTGACTCCGTGAAAAGGACAACAAATGAAATCTTTCAAACAATTGACATAAAAAATCATTCCAAGAAAATACATAAAGCAATATATAATAGCAATAACCATAGGTTATGTTTATCTTATTATGGAATATTAGTTTTGTGGATGTATTTTTATTTCTTAAACAGAGTGAATAGTATTATAAAAAATGGAAATTCTTCCCAAATGTTTAAAGATAAATTTTTTCACCATAAAAATTTGTTTTGTAGGGGAACGAAATTTTCATCCTTTTGCAATTACGTATTTTGAAAATTTTCGCCGCTTTGTAATTACCTATTTTGAATTTTTTTACGGTTTTGCAATTAAGTATTTTGGAATTTTCGTCGTGCCTTCAGGCACGAGCATACACTAGTGTGTGTGTATATATATATATATATTAGGTCTTCCACATAGTAAGGGTATCTTTTTACCCTTGTGCGATTCTTGGGTGGTTGCAGTTGAAGTTATGGCCCTTACTTAAGGATCAAGTTGTCTAAAAAAGCAGTCAACGAGAAATGCAAAAATTCGCAGTCTTTATCAAAATTTGGGTTAATATTGGAGTGCTTATATATTTTATGAATTGTAGTAGTAGTATATAAAAATGAACAACGAAAAACTTAATTTTTCTGATTGTTTTGAATTTCATGCATGAACCGTGCAATTAAAGGTGCTTTCAAATTAGTTAAACGAGTGGTTTGACCATGTGAGTGTGAGTGTCTTGTGAATGAAATTTTAGCCATGTGAGTGTCTTGTGAATGAAATTTTAGTTAACGAATGGTTTGACCATGCGTCTTATAGGTCCATTAACTATGAGGTTAAATCATTTTATATTCAAAACTTATGGTAGTTTCATCCATATTTTCATCTTCTCTGTTGTCACTCCTCTCCCTTCTCCTGTATTTCGTTTTCCATCCATTTTTGTAAGGCAAGTTTTTTTTGTTCTTTCTCGACAACATGAAAAATACTCACGATCAATATTTTGATAGCGAGTATGAGGTTTAGGGTATAGATATGAATTAAGATCCAGGTGCGAGTGTTGATGGTACGATAGGTTGTGCAAGCACTAGCGGGGAAAATTGAGTGGCCCTCGATTTTCATTATGGTTCCTCTCAGCTATGAGGACTTTTTCCACATGCCAATGAAGGGGAAGGGGTGGCTTAGCTAGGTGAGCATGTCGTTCAGGTTGCGCGAGACCTCTATTCTCTATATTTTCATATGGATGAGTCGGACTTTGAAATATTGGTCAGGAAATGTGATGGTCATTCTGCGTTGGGGGCATGCTAAGGGTGTTCCACAAGTATGTTGTTGACCTTTTTATTTTTATATTTTGTTATTTCATGCTTACGTATATTATGCTTTTTTCATGTTTTTGTTAAATCTTTGCAAATTTTTATGCTTGTTTTGGAAAATGTAAATGATTTTTATAGTTTTTAACCTTGTCACAAAATATATATAATAAGATAATGACAGTAATAAATCAAATAAGACAATGAAAAATGCTAATAGTAATAATAATATAATGATGGAATAACCGAGGAGCGCATATTTATGTTCACATTCTTAAAATAACAATGAATTTATTTATGAAGAGTTTGTTTCATCTAATTAATAATTGTTCATAAGAAAAAGGAAAATGGTAGCAATTAGGGTGGTGTAAATTTTTTATTATTTTTTTTTTTTTTGGGGGGGGGGGGGGGGGCGTGACTAGTTTTATTCTTCTATAATTTTGACAGAAACCAAAGAAACATTTTAGATATTTGCTGATATGCCAAAATATACCCTCAGCCTGGCTGAGGGTAGCCTTGTCCAGGATAAGGGCCTTACTCTACCACCCCGGGGGTGTTATAGATGACAGGACGATAGTGAGGAGGCCAACCCCATTATTTACTTTGTCCAGAGGCCTCATCTTTGGGTGACCAAGTGATAAGCCGACCCTATGAGGGGAAGACAGCGCGAAGCCTACCTCCAGCAGTCAAGACAGTATGTCGGCATCAACCTCAACCTCAGCTTGCCACCATAAGCCGATGATGACATCAACATGGCGCGTGACTTGGGAGACGCGTGGGGAAGTGCACGTGGGATTCATATAGCATGTGGACTAGACCGTTATAGCAATATCATACCCTCACGTAAGGGAATATTATGTCATCATTAACCGCAAGTGTCACAGCTAGGTGTCAACAGGGAATTAGCTAGATCATTATTCACATGCACAATTCATGATTGGGGGTACACTAATCTCCACAAGCCCTGTATATACTTATCATCTACAACCTTCCAAAAGATCGATCATAAAAACCCTAATGAAAACTCTGCTTGTACACAGTAAAGAGAGAGTGAGTTTATGAGCATTGTATCCAGGCCATTAGTGCCCATACTTAGTGGATCACACACTCACAATGGACGTAGGCCTGATTGACTGAACCACTATACATCATTGTCTTCAGTACTCTTATCCTCATCCCCTTTTATACACTTATACACATACATAAGTCTACTGCTGCCATTGTTATTATTTCTTGAGCTCATCATCTCTTATTTGGTAGAGCTAAACCTTAGCATCATCAATTTGGCATCATCTATGGGAACGAGAAGTTATCTCTTCCTTTATACAGCTTAACCTCACCGAAAACTCTGGTGGTGAACCAGTTCTCCCCCTTCGTGTGGAGCTATTTCACCATTGGAAGAGATCAATTCAGGTTCTCAAGCTCATCAGTCTTTTGATCATTCATCTCTTCATAGCTCAAACATATGGCACCGGAGTTACCACCTCCTCCTCCTCCTCCTCCACCATCTAGTAGAGTAGGACCTAGTTCTAGCCAGGTGCCACCCTAGTCTGAGATGGCTGAGGTGGTTACAACCCTGAAATCTTTAGCAGCAAGCCAATAGGTTATGAAAGTGCAGTTTGCAGATCTTAGCCAAAACAAACTGAGAGCCCCCGGAGTCTCACCGGAGATGATTACTCCGGTAGATGTGCCGGGATAACATGACACCGGGGGACCACCCCAGGCACCACGTAAAGACTTACCACCTCCACAACGACGGAGGGATGTTGCTAAACCCCAGCGTCTACACCTGGGGAGGCACGGGAACCCTTGCCCAGAGGTTAGATATGATGACGTGGAAGAGGCCCCCATAGAATGTTGGGAGCCGTAGGGGGTCTCTAACAATACGGTATGACCTATCCAGGAAAGCAGAGGGAAGTGTGGTAGGTAAAATACCGACGATCGCTAGAGAGGCTCGGCTTTTGATCTTCTGAGCAGGGATTGGCCTTCGAGAGGATGGGCCTAGTAAATGACCTGAGGGAAAGATTGTCCAGATCGAGGAGTATTACGAGGTCCAGAAGAGAGGCAGTAGATGGTCGACCCCACGGGGGTCGACCCACGGATGGGACTACGGTCATGGGGAAGTGAACAGCCGACAGAGACCTGCTACAGCAAAACCCCCAGTTCACCCCAAAGAGGCGGAAGGGGATAACATCGACCAAAACGACCCTACGAGGCCCTGGAATGACTAGATGTAAAGGCTAGAGGATAAAATTGGTGATATCCTAAAAAGATGGGACCCTCTTGAAAGAGGATACTCCATAGGTTCACCCTTTGTCACGAAGATAGTTAACTTCCCAACGCTATCCATGTTTAAGCCACCAGTGGTCACCCTAAGGTATGACAGGAGTACCAACCATGTCCATCATATTAAGATGTACCAATCAGCGGAGACATATACTCTATCTCAGACAAAATGAGGTGTTGTGCTTTTTCCAGCACTTTGATCGGGACCGTACATGTCTGGTATACCTCTCTCCCAAAGAACTACATTGAAAGCTTTAAGCAGTTGGCAAATCTATTCATCCATAACTTTTTCTTCGTAGTGAGGCCACAGAAGAAGACCACACACCTGCTTTATGTTAAGAAGGGGAAGAACGAGAGCTTAAGAGACTACATAGCCAGGTTTAACAAAGAGAAATTAGATGTCAAAGACTATAAGGAAAGTATATCCATGACAGCCCTCATCGGAGGACTCCAAAAGGGAAAGCTATTATGGAAGCTTGTTGAAGATCCCCCAAAGACGATGGCTAAGTTGTTGGCAACAGCGGGTTAGGTGATGAAAGCCGAAGAGGCGATGGCTGCCAAATACGAAGATGAAAAAGGAGGTACAAGTGGGGGTAAATACCAGAAAAAGAATAAGGAGGGGAAGAAAAGGCTAGCATATAACAAATTCGCTGACTACACCCCTCTAACGGTCAGTTGTGAACACATTCTGAATAAGAAAAAGAGCAACCAATCCTTGAAATGGATAAAGAAGTTGAGGGCACCTCCTCACAAGAGGAACAAAAACCTGTGGTGTGAGTTTCACCAAGACCATGGCCACTTGACCGATAAGAGAAGCGATGAAATTAAAAAAATGCTAAAAGAAGGGAAGTTAGGAAAATACATGGACAAGGGTTCCCTCAAGAGGGGATGAGGGGACGAACCTAGGAACAAGAGAAGCGATGCATGGAGAGAAGATCCCCCCCAACAGAAGAGACGACTCTTCAGAGGATGATGATGATCCTGACCTCCCACTAAGAGATGACCACAACCCTGTAAAAAGAATCAATATGATCTCATTTGGTGTTGGAATGATCTCTGGGGCCTGGCAGGAGGAGGGTCAGAAGTCGCAGACAGAAAGGCCTATGTAGGTGAAGCCAAGGTAGTGGAAAAAGATGTGCATTCAACCTCTATTAAAGCAAAGACAGAAAAAAAGAAGAAGGTTAACATGGACACCCTAAAAATGGGGTTTCTCAAGGATGGACTTCAAGGGCCACTTAGCCCCGCATGATGACCCTCTTGTCATCACCACCACGGTACACGGGTGCGAGGTGCCAAGGATCTTGGTGGATGGGTGTAGTTCTGTAGATGTGATGTTTTGGCTGTGTTTTAAAGCTTTGTGACTCAGCCATGCTAGACCGGTCCCATAACATCATCCCTTGATTGGGTTCAGTGGGGAAAGAGTTCATACCTTAGGAGTGTATGAGGCTGATGTAAGAATGGGAGATGAGTGGCCAAGATGGCTTACCAAGAGGGTCAACTTTTTGTGATGGATGAACACGTCTTCTCAGCCTACAATATCATACTAGGACAAGTAGATCTCAAGGAAATTGAGGTTGTGCCCTCCACAGTCCACCAGATAATAAAATTCCCGACCCCGTATGGGGAAGGGGAAGTTCAAGGAGACCAGACGACGGCAAGGGAATGTTATTCCAACTCTTTCGAGGAAAAAAAGGCACAGAAGAAGGAAACTACTACTTATAATATTGATACCCTCGACCCCAGGGATGAAACAAAGCTAAAGAATGGGGAGGCCATGAAAGAGGTAGAATCCATCGTCCTCAATGAAGATGAGCCAGAAAAAACCATCCAAGTTGGCAAAGCTCTAAAGACAGATATAAAAGAAGACCTCATCAAGCTGCTAAGGATAAGGAAAAATGTCTTTGCATGGAATCATACAGACATGCCGGGAATTGACCCTGAGATCATGTGTCACAAGCTTAACATGGTGGAGGACGCAAAGCCTATAAAGCAGAAGAGGCGAATTTATTCTCGAGAAAAATATGAGGTCATAATGGACGAGGTCAAGAAGTTGGAAGAGGCTGAGTTTATCAGGGAGGTCATCTATCCCGAATGGATATCTAATGCGATCATAGTCCCTAAAGACAATGGGAAGTGGAGGATGTGCATAGACTTCACTGACCTCAATAAATATTTCCCCAAATACAGTTAATTTATAGGATAAATAATGTAATTTTCAAGCATGCACACAACTAGAGTGACCCTAAGCTCTCTTATAGAAATAATGGAGATATACATATTTTCATGTAAAAATAATCGATGAGATGTACATAAGTTTATTTATACAAATAAAAGTGTACCAACTTTTTTAGACTTTTCTTTAGAGAGAGCGAGTCTCTATCTTTTGCTGGCGTGTTGTCATTTTTCCAGTGCATCATGTGGGGAAAAGGGTTTCCTTGCATTGCTTGTGAACTATCTAATTGTCTTTGACATTGTTTTAGAGTTGGACTATTGTCTTTCAACTAAACGTTCATGGGAAGCCTTTTATGAGTCTGTTAATTTGTGATTTTTTTCCCCAAATGTGGGGTATTTTGGGGAGGGTATTTTTATGTTTTGTTTTTAGGAATGAGATCTGAGATTTTGTATCTTTCTCGCTAAACTTATTTTGATCATTTCTTTCGAGGTATAAGACTTTTTCTATTTTTTAATTAAGGATAACCCTTCAACGTTCCAAAATGCCCCAAGGGACTTGTTTTATTTTTTTGATCTTTCGAAACGAAGGAAGCATGAACATATATATGGTTTTCCCCTCGGAGGGATTTTTTTATGTTTTCTTAGACTGAACCCGAAGTGATATCTCAGGTTTCCTATGTATCTCTAATTCAACGACAACGGCGTGTCTATGTTTGAATTTTTACGATACTATTTATAGCAGAGAATCAGTTCTACGTAGCTTTGTTGAATGAAAAAGTTTTGTGCCCAAAGTTTTTTCTTGAATTCAAACTAAAAGTTGTTGGATCAAGTGGGTGGTTTGATGTCGAGCTAGGAAATTTTTGTGTTGAAAACAATTGGGATTGACATTAAATATGCAAAAAAAAAAATCAGCCATAAATATCTTTGATTAATCAAGCATTCAAAATTAATTAAGAATTATTTTTAAATATCAAACCTATCGTTCAAGAATGCAATACCTTTGCAAATCATGTTATGATTCGTATGAAGAGACAAAGGTTTAAATGATGAAATACTTGTAGCCCACCAAGGTATCCGAAAAACTTGTTAAACATCTACCAAGCTTCAATCTTTTAGTATATGATGCTTCCGAAAATAGGTAGGTTTGAGGGCACCTTTTGAGATGAAAACCCTTCTTTATGAGTGAGATATGGTGATATCTCTCTATAAATCACCACAAAAAGTGAATTGGGTTTTCTATCACCCCTCTCAAATCCTAATCATGAGATATTCACTTTAAAACCCCTTTCCACATCTTTATATAAAACTAAAAAAGGTGCTTTTGGTCCAAACACGGTTACTTGAGAGTCGGGATTAACTACTTAGGTATGTGGACTACACTTGGGACTCAAAATAAATAATTAAATTATCTTTAATTAAATACTCAAAAATCCCAATCCCAATCCCAATTGCCATAATTTATTTCTTTTCTTTATTTAATCATAATTAACTACACTAAATAATTATGATTGTTGTCCAATTTAATTATCTCAAACATCACATGAATGCACTGAGGTATTATTTGCAAAGTTGATTATGGTATATAATATGATGCCCCGCGTTAAATGTTTGATACCCACTTGGAAAATTCAATTTACTGTAGATTGATTTTAATTAACATCAAATCAAGTTCTTAATTAACACACTTAACTTATTTGCTACTCCACCAAGATTATAAAATAATCGAACGACTGGGTTTTACTTTGCAAAAACAAATATATACATCTGTCAAGGGGTTATCACAATCCACATTATTCCCTCAACGTGGATGCCTTCGAATTATGATCTTAGAGATACTCACAAGACTGTCACCCAGTTGTGGGGATCACTTGGCCCAATATAAAATCAAACCGCACCTATATTAATAAAATTAACATTCGTAAAATCTTTCCAATCCTTATAATTTTCGCAATCAATAATCTATGCACTCTTTGCAAATGGTGTGAGATTTACTGAGTCTATTAAAGACATCCCTTAGACTTAAATCCCACGTTCTTGAACCATTAAACATGTTCCTGTAGTTTGATAAAAACTTATAGGATTTCATGGCAACTATTTCGATATGATGTCAACTCCCTATCTAGGATATGAACGATTTAATAGTACTAGAATCATAATTATGATATCCTAGTGATCAACTCGAAGGTGAATCATTAGTATTGCTACTGAGCTCGATTGACAGACATGTCTACAATATATTTAATCTAAATAAAAGGCATTCTCGCAACCATAATTCTTATTTGAAAATGAACCGACACACCTTTATTTAAAAGTAACCACCATAAATGGTTTTAAATGTAAAACCCCGGGAATATCCCACTTAGTCGTAAAGCCATGTATCCAGCTCCCAACCCATCTACACGATAGTTTTCAACATATCGGTATAGGATTGATCGAGTGTTATTAGATACAACTTTGGTCATAAACATGTCACCTACTTTTTCAATCCCTCGAACTATGTGAAACCTATGCTCGGTGTTTTTAACCATCTTGTGGGTTACGAGTTACTCACATTTGAAATTTTATCACTATAAAAACTAAAAGTGTAATAGAAATTTTCACTTAAAGGAACCTCACCCAAGTTACTTATGAAGTAACCAACCCATAAATCCTATTTAGTTGTCTCCGAACTGAAAATAACTTGGCCTCCCTGGTGGACTCAGTAATCCTAGATTGTTTCACTCTCCTCCAATCTAGTACTTGAACCTCCTTGGGTAAACACACATTATAAGGTAGAAAAAATTTGAAGCATTATCTAAGTGAAAACCTAGTTTTTGTACCACTAGAAATATAAGCCAATTCTTGTGAAATCTTTTGACCATTCCAAAGGCATAACAAATTTTGGTCTTTGCGCACAATATATAGCATTAGTGAGGCTACTCACTTCCAAAGAAATGAATATATTTTTTGTTCCTTCCATCGAATCAAGTGGCCTAAGATTGATTTCCAAACACAATGATTGCATTCTTGAAAATAAATATTTTCATGGAATCCCAATGCTAATCTTGTGTTTACGACAATGATATAATCGAATTTGGGTAATCCCAACATCATTTGAAATTTATCTACTGAAGTCTTGATCATAAAAATGTGTCTGACGTTTACTAAGTACTTTATATCAAATATCTGGATAACCACACTTCTATGTGAGATAATACTCCCAACTCATACCCGGTTAGGTAAATATTATCCAAAATTGTACTTAGATATACCACCACGTTTTCATCATGCTTTTTTATAAAAATAATTTCATTTTGGGTTTTTGTTAAAACCCATGCTCAACCTTAGCCGTTAATACTTTGAACTAATAAAAAGCTTCATACATATGGCGCATAAGGTAAATATATCCATACCTTCGAGTGATCAGCAATGAAATTGATGAAGAACTCAAAATGCATCTTGACTTGATAGTCACACAACCACACTAATTGAACTGAACCATTTCTAACCTATCTTTGGATCTTAATCCCTTGGCTAGGGAGTCCCCTTAGTCATTTTACCTTTTAGATGGGATTCAAGACTATAACTGTCTCCATTTCCAATGAACTAATTTTTACATTTTAAACCATTCTTTGAATTCATTTCAGAATAAAATAACATTAGCGTAAGTGCCAATAATTTGTCTTCAATAAGTAAATTGCTATTTAATGATATGACCTTTAAATTATTAAAATCAGTATTTAATAGTATTTGTGAGGCAAAAATTTTAATGCATAAATTATTTCCCAGTGTACAAAGCAAATAAAAGATATCCCAATTTTAAGAAAATAATTTTATAAAATAAATCGAATATTTGTTCAAAACAATTTAGAAAATCAAAACCAACTTTTCTATAACCCATGTACATTAAATGATTTACATACATTAACTTTATGTTTACACTTAAATTCATAAAATTATTCCAATGATAATACCATTGCCTTATTCCTATTGTTTACAACTAGGAACATATCTTTATAAGTAATTCTTGACTATATGCAACATCTACAATGAGTTGCAGCCCTGATTTGTAGTTCTCGACTCTACATACTGGGTTCCCATAGATCGGACCACAAATCATGCATTTACAATTAAGAGATAAATCATTACCATGTCCTTTCCTTAAAAAGAAAGGAAAAAAACTAGACACTATTCTGATAAAAGTTCTAACTACATGGAGTGCAAATACCTTCCTTTTGATTATTGCACTACCACCAAGGAATATGACTCGTTGTAATCCAAACCATGATACCTCAAACATAGCCTTATTCTCCTACCTCCCTTTCTTGAAAAAAAGTAAATATTTTCTCAAACAATAACACTAAACTTTAGGTAATAATGATCATCACTTTCGAATTATGAAATGGTATCGGGCTTCCCCGCCAAGTCTATCCCAGACAATCCTTTGTTGAATTAATGATAAAATTATTCTAAGAACACTTGAATTTCATCAACCAATCATAGGTGTCTACAAATTCTCATCGGTTATTTTTTAAAATACGAGATGTACACATATAAAACTTCCACAATGGAGGAATCTAACATATGTAACACTTAATTTAAAAGAGTTACAATGTATTTTAAATACTGTGATTTCATGATTAAAATTATCAATTGGGAGCAGACAAGATAACTCGAGGCGTTAATCACATCATTAGTTTAAAATATTGATCCAATTACATATTTAGTGCTTGTACAACAATATCCAATTATATTTTCATTCCTTGAGAATTATTCTAGTTAAGACTTCACAACTAATATAGTGAGAAAAAACTTGAATTTATTTTTGAAATCTTATAATCATGAAATTGAAAAAAATAATTTCTAATTAATACATGAGAATTAATTCGATTAAATTTTATAGTGGCATCCTTCAACTGCCAATTTTTTTTTTAAAAAATTAATCTTGTCGAAATCTTAGTTCCCATATGAGGTGAGATTTCTCATTGGGAGATTAAATCACCCCAACGTAAACTAGATAAATTTTCATCTTTCATTATGATAACGAATAGTTCATGACTGTTTGTGCAACATAATTAATAAATGGTGTCTTTTGGTCCCCCTCCTATTAACAACGATTCCATTGGGGAGGATATCATAAGTTGTGTATATGTGTACACAGTTCATTCCTTGAAATAGAACCCTCTTATGATGGACGTCCCCATTGTGGAGATCAAACACATTGTAATTCTCAGAATTATAACATAAGAGTTTTAATAAACCCCTGATTTCTTAATTATTTTCATCCGTTAGGGGCCTAGACTAGATGACTCCAGAAATTAATCACATATGATTCATAAAACTTCAGTGAAGATCCCTAGATTATGTTTATACCCCTCTCACACTTACGATTTCAAATAACTTGATTTTTTTTAAAAACTGCTCGTTCAATTCGAAAAGACCAAATTGAATCCTTAGAAATTTTCAATTTAATTGTACAATACCAGATCTCACTTTTTTAACTTTCCACAAATAAAACTATTTTCAAAATAAAATAAAACTCGAAAATAAAAAATTAACTTATACATTTAAATTAATTACCCCAATTTAGTTCAATTTTAATATAATAAATAAAATGTAATTTCCAGAAAAAATGATGATCAAGTTCGGCCTCAAAATTAATCTGTGTTGTCCATAAAATGGGTATTCCTAATTAATCCAATTATCAAGCCAAAATATGCAACATAATATTAAAGATACGTTCATGAAAATAATTAAATAAATTAAAAAAAAACTATAAGTCATACTCGAGAGACTTCTCCAACGATTAGCTCAAGTCTACAATCGAAACAGCAACCTAAGACCTGTAAAAATAGTTCCACAGAAGGTATTAAAGCTAGTAAGTTTACAGTGTATATAAATATTATATATTTGGAGCGTATTAATAAAAATATATATTCTTCTGATATTAACTAGAGTTTTAAGTTAAGCTATTCCTAACCCAATAACCTGTAAATATGTGGCACTCATCCTAATCACAAAATGTATCAGTAGTCTCAAAATCCATCTTGTAATTAAGTATTCTCTTATCTTTGCATTAAACTCTTAGTTTAGCAATACTCTGACTTCAACATTTTAATTTATTTTTTCTGATAAACATCTCTAGCGTATCATACATTAATATTCCCCAGTTATAGTTTCGTATATACGTCTTTAGTCTATTTTATTTCAAATTCCCAGTCATAATTTTATATTTATACATCTCTAGTATAATCATCATAATGTGCAAGATAGTGGAAAATAATACAATCCAGAATACTCATGAGTATGCTCAACTCGTATCAAATCATATAAGACTACATACTGCACAAATTCAAAGTATGAAGGTCTATCTATATGCCTTCGAGAATCACTCGTAACTCTACTAGTTAATGTTGTTGGACGCCCCAATCCTATAACCTTAAAAAAAGATCCAAGGAAAATCAATACAAAATCACACCAAACGTTTGACCCTAGACCTAAGGCTATACGAGAGGGTTAAAGCCTATTATCCTAAATCCGGAGACAGGTGCCTTAATATGTAGGATCGAGGTATATAGGACCTAGGTAGATCATATCTCAATTAGTGGGATACCACACGAGGTCAACATCGAACTTGCCCCATCAAATCCCTTTTAGTAGGATTCCCACAAGAATACACATACACCTGTTATAATTCACATAATCTAAATAAATCATAATCAACAATGCGCAATGGGTAATAAATATAATCTCTTTCAATTCATGTTATTTCACGCGTTTAACATTACTCGATTATATAAATTTGAGCCCGAACCCCAAGGTTCCAAGAAATAGGTATCATCCCGCAAACCTATTATTTATATGACTATTTCAATTTATCTTTTAGTACTAAGGATTTAACCAATTTAAAAATTAAAGTTAAATGCCCCTAGGACAACTCACTAGGCCAAATTGCTAAATTAAATCGATTTTCCCCTACATAAACTCGATTCACCCCCAAGCCGAATCAATTTACCCTCTGTAACTTACAATATTGTCCCAACTTTGTTCAGGGAGATTTGAACCCAATTAACTTCAACCTAAAAACCTCTAGTCAATAATAATAACGGTACTTCAACCATGTAATCTATATATTAAAGTATATAACAAGTTAATATGTGATTTAGGGTGATTAAAATAAGATTATAATTCCAATTTCATGCTTAAAAAAATTAACCTAACTTCATCTTCTTCAAGTGAAAGGGTTCAATTATCTTAAGAATTATAATCGATTCACATAATAAACATATGAATTTTACAAATTACATCTTGTCTGTTTCATATCATATGATTTCAATGTTAGATTCAAGGAACACATGTCAACTTGTTCAATCGTTCACCAATTCCATATGTTCATAAAAAATTAAGCTATGGTTCTTCGTATGATTAAATTTTAAATATGAAATTATGTTTGATTGTTAACATAAACCACAAAATAAGATGATATTAATATATTCTAACATATTATTACTATCACAACACAAATCTAATTATATTTTTATACATGTAAACTTGCCTTAGGATGATTGTAAGCAACAATCCCCAAATCTCCAAAGATTAGGGTGATACCTATTCCTCCTTGGCACCTATGGTTCCTCTCTACTTGTGTTATGTGATTTAGGTTAAGTTAATAAAGAAATATATAATCAAACCCGAAATTAGGCTTAGATCCTAAAACAACCTCAACCAAAAATGCCCAAAACAAGCTCCAAATGGCCTAAAACTGGGCTCAACTTATTTACTAACCCGATGAACAAATATTTGACTATTTTAAACTCAGTCCGATCTTTCTAAATACCTTATAATCCTACTCAAGGGTTAACATATTCTGCGAGTTAATTATTTAATTATATTTATTAATTAGTCGGTACACGTCACTTATAATTTTAAACCTTGATTATTAATTATTTAATTATGGCTCGGTATTATAAGAACCTACTTCATAATCGGTGGGATCCAATGTTGAGGTAATAATTCAAACAAGAAAAACCTTAACACTTAGCCTTGTGATCGTTTCAGAGACGCACATAACATAAAGTCACTTAAATATCTAACTAAATGGATTTAATATGAGTTCGTTGACTTTATAGTAAAATATGTCCAAGAAGAAAACAATTAAACTATGTAATGCTACACATGTAAAACTTAGAAGTAATATCTCAATCTACAAAATGACATGTCGAATGTCTACTATCTCGAACACAAATGACATACTAAATGTCATAAGAAAATATCAACTCATCATGTAACTAATAATTACTTGAAAAGTTAAACACATTCCATAAAAATACGGGATATTACAACCTTATCCCCTTTCTCTTTCTCTCTCTACCACTCTTGTAAAACAACTAGTCACTTGGAACCGAAACTTGGGCCTTTAAACATTCATCAATTTAAGAAAAGAAGATAAGCTTTATTTTTCGACAGATGTAGGCCTAACCACTTGAACCACATAAATATTTATATACATTTTTTTATTTTTGTTCTTTTGCGCCGGTCACTTCACACTTCAGAGAATCATCATCATCATCATCATCATCATCATCATCATCATCATCATCATCATCATCATCATTGCTTTAATCACATCACATGGGGTCGGCCACATGTATTCTCCTTTTCCATTCTAATTTAATATAAGCAATACTATCATTAAAGTTTAATTACTTAAGATCTTTCCGAATAATTTCCTCCCATTACAGCATAAGGCAATCCCTTTCTCTTTCATCCTCTATTTCCAATAATCTTCCCCTTATTATAGGTGCATCAGCTGGTCTTCGTAACACATGTCCATACCATCTAAGTTTACCTTTTCTTAATTTTTCGATAATGGGAGCTACTCATAACTTTTTTGTCACAAATTAGTTTTTAATCTTGTTATTTATAGTAATTCCTATCATCTATTCGAGCATCCTGTAACAACCCGAGGTCTTGGAGCAGATGATTTATTTATTTTGGGAGAAATAAATATTATTTTATTTGGAGATTAATTAAATTAGCAATTGAGGTCAAAATTTGAAGTTGTTATAAAGTGCGCTTCGAAAGGCAGTTAGGAGGGTGTAGTTGTTTCCGGAAGAGTCGATAAAGTCAAAATGACTGTACTTGGGGTCAATTTAGGTTCCGAAATAATTTTAGTTCGTTTGGCTCGAATTAAAGTTACCGAGTCATTTAAAGTGTGTATTATCATTTAAAGTTGTGTATCTTGGGAGTTAGGTCTTAAAAGCCTACGGGAGATTTATTTCTCAAAAGAGAGAAAGAGAAATAGAAAGAAAGAAAGAGAGAAGAAGAAAGAAGAAGAGAAAAGAGAGAGAAAGTGGAGATTCTCCTGCCAATACGTGATCTCGAGGACGGATCAGACCCTACGAACCCGAGGCAAGTGATTAAACTTGCTAAATAATTGGTGTGTATCATTTATTGCATGATTTGTGGATTAAATCTTTGGGTTTTAGGTTTAGTTTATCAAAACCTAACTTTTGGGTATAATCTTAGATTTGATATGTAGATCTTTGATTTGAGGATAGAAATTAGTTTATATGTATTCTAGGATGAATATTAATGATATATATATGTGATTGGGTTGAAGAGAAATGAAGATAAGATGATTAAAATGAATTTTGGGATTTTTGGCTTACTTAAAAGTAGCCATTTACGACCCTTCAGGTAGGCCGAATCGATTTGGCCCCCTAGCCGAATCGATTTGGAAATATGCAGGTGCCCAGGTCTGAGTGACCGAATCGATTCGGCCTGAGATAGAGTCCCAAGTCTGATGAGCCGAATCGATTCGCCTTAGAGGCCGAATCGATTCGCAGGGCCGAATCGATTCAGAAACAGTGCTTTTCGAGGGATATTTTTCTAGGGAGAATTTCATTCAGATTTGTTCGAGGTTATCGATTGGGAACCTCTATAGGGATCGTGGGACTGGGTTTTGGAGACTTTTAGGGAGTTTCCCTTATAAGAAATTATTGGAGTCGTATTGACTTAAATTGAGGAATACCGATTAGAGATTATGGTATATACTAAGTGGGGAAGGCCACCTTAATTGGAGATTCTAGTTGGAGATAATAATTAAATTCATATGAAAGAATGAGAATAACCTAGAGATATTGAATCTTAGGATCTAATCCCAATTGGGATAACTTTAAAGGTTCATATGATTAATTGAACCATATTATGGATGGAGAAATGTGAATGCTAATAAATGTGCATATGGATATAGAAATATCCTTAATGATGTTTGATTTGGGAGATGTCTCACACAATGAGAAAGGCAAATTGAGGTGCATTAGGGTAGAGAATATCCTTAACATAAATAGAATTGAGAGACAATTCATAATTATGAAGTGATGCGAAAACTTCAAGTGAGAAATAGTATAGTGTATACTAAGTGGGGAAGATGTGTGAGGATTGACGATTAGTATATCAAGAGGGAAATATACTAAACAATGACATTAATTTTATTGCACCTAAGAGCGTATAATAAATATGAAAACAATGTGACAGGTATACCTTATATGATGGTATATATTTATATGATGTGATGATGTATGTATGACTTATATGATGGTGTGTATATATATATATATATATATATATAGTGAAGCATAACCCCTCCCTGCTATCATTAGGAAGTTGTGTGCGTTGAGGGTGAGCATCCTGTCTCAAAGATCAAGGTGTGGATATTCCCCAGGTCATAGTCGTCCATGGTGATTATTATATGATGTACATTATTATTTTGGGGGTGAGAAGTCGTGGGTATGTGTCATTCTCACTTTCCGGTTAGGAACTATGACCACTTCTCGGGACGTCATGTGCGTGAGTTGATCACGAGGTGGGTGCCGTTGAACCCCACCAGGTGACCCCAGTTTGCTACGTGGATGGGAAACTGGAAGATGATAGCATGTGAGCCTGCGTCCTCGAGTTATAGCTCGGTTGGATGGTTATGATATTGTTGTTGTGCTTGTATTTGGGTATTGAGGGCATAATGGACCTCAACGACCAACATTTCCAGGATTAGTGTATCGGGGGGGTTCCTTGTTTAGATTTCGCTTCGACGAGACGTCCCACGCATGAACTGCAGTGTAATGTTGGGAATTGGGGAGAAGTTAGTCCTTAATGCTTATATTTACACACACACACACACACACACACACACACACACATATATATATATATATATATATATATATATATATATATATATATATATATATATATATATATATATATATATATATATATATATCACCTATCCTGACGAGCGACGGTGCTAGGAGTAGTGTAACGGGGAGGTTCCTTATTTGGATTTCGCTTCGACGAGACGTCCTACGCATGAAACGCCGTGTACTATTGAGAATTGGGAATATTAATTAATTAAAATGGAGTAATAATTTGGGTTACATGCATCATGCATTAAGGGCATAATGAATCTCGAAGATTAATACTGCCAAGAGTAGTATAACGGGGGGGTTCCTTGTTTGGATTTCGCTTTGGCGAGACGTCCCACGCATGAAATGCAGTGTCGTATTGAGAATCGGGAGAATTTTAGTCCTTAGCACTTAGATGCTAATAACTCATATGTAATTATTTATATATATGTTTACATGCCACATGAGGGCATAACTAGAATAAATGAAATTCTAGTAAAAGAGAATGTTGATGTATTGTGATGATGTTATTATGAGGATGATTATGCAACTTTATATGTTCAATAAATGAACAAATATAAAGAGAACTATAACATTAAAGTTAAAGTACATGATTTAAGGTATATTGATAAGTGTAGATTGGGAGATAGGTTAGATGGTTTTAATTAAATATTTCAATTGGGTTTAAGTCAGATTCTTTTGCCTAATTAGAATTGGGCATACATTTGGAGATCACGTGCACACGTTTAGTTGCGCGCTTTAGTTGAGAGGTGAGGGAGATTATTATGGAGAGTTCGATTCCACCTTAATCATGTAATAATGCATTTATAATTATTATGCATTTTAATGCACTTGCTATAAATTGTTTTTAACTTGGGCTATGACCCGTTTATATTTTCTCCCTTCATGTGTATATATTGTATTGCTATAGGTGTTCCTACGCAAGGACGCCATTGATGTTCATCCATCCAGTGTATTCGTGGAGCTGTGGCAGTACCAGACTGTTGCGACACTTTGCTTTATTCGATTCCTATCTTTGTACATCTAGATTAGGATTCAGTTTATATATCAGGTTCATACTCAAGTGTTGTAGATTATCAATTTTATATTTCCTTTCTGAGATTATTGTATTGTCTGTGACCCGACTGCTTATTCGGGTATTTCATTGTTGAGATTTTGTTGTACATTGTATTATACTCTTTTATATTATTGGAGTTGCGTGTATCACTCATCATAGTTAGAGGTAGTATTGTAGTTGGTTTGTTGTATGGTTGGTTTTATTTGTCGTTAAATAAAAGTTTTAAATTTTTGGCATTCCGTTTTGAATAGTTTCGGGTAGTTAGCCTTATATTATTTAGTATTATCAGTTGATGTTGAGACTATGCCATCTGAGATACCTGATTTAATGTAGTATAGGGCTGGCCACCCATTATTATTTTGAGCGGGTTGTCACACATCCTCATCTCGCTAACATTAATACTTTATTCATGTTTTTTCTTAAAGCTCAACAGTCTACTCCATATAGGGTCGCTGGCCTAACAATTGTTCTATAAAATTTTCATTTTAATTTATTAGTTACCCTCTAATCGCATAGCACCCCACTTGCTTGTCTCCATTTCATCCAACCAGTTGATATTCTACTCATAACATCCTCATCAATATCCCCATAACATTGTATCACTGAACCTAAATAACGAAATTTATTAGTTTCGTTTATTACTTTTTCTTCAATTTTTCACATTATGCTATCAAAACCTCATATTAAATTTACATTCCATAAATTTAGTTGTATTTCTACTAATTTTTCGTCCGTTAGACTCTAATTCATTATCCAAGTATCTACTCACATCGCTAAGGCCTCTTTTGAAGTGTCTACTAAAACTATATCATCCTTAAAAAACATACACAATGGGACATATAGTTGTATGTCCTTATTAATCTCATCCAATTCTGTGGTAAATAAGTAGGGACTTAAAGCCGATCAATGATGTAGACCCACGTTAATCGTAAAATCACTTGGTGTCATCCATCGAAATTATTTAGTGATATCCTAATCATCCTCCCTCGAGAGAATTGGACTATTAGGGTTATCGAGATGGATTCGGAATAAATGTTCAATAACATTCGACATGTTCTTTAAAACTAACATGCATTGTGAACAAAACTCGAAGAACACTTGGGTCAAACCCCTTTAATTTGTCCATTATGACAACTTATAACTTTGCTTCGACAAAGTATTATGGGTTGTGATAGAGATACACCCCTCATTTGCATCCCCCACTACCCCATCGTGCTTTAAAATACCTTGTCCAATGTATTTAAAAAGATACATCACAATATCAGAAACTAGATTTTATCCCCGCGCGATGCGCAGGCACTTTGTAAAGCTTATTGAAAACTTCACGTGAATAAAAAAATTAAAATGTTGCAATAGAAAATGAACGTTATCTTAGTGAAGATAATAATTCCCCTATATATAAAATGATGAATGTTTCATATTGGCCAAAGGTTGTAAAAAAAGGATATATGAGAGAGAAAATTACTAACAAAAAAAAAACAATGTGCTAAATGGAAACAAATAGAAAAGTTAATTTGACTAAATGAATTAAGTAAAAAATAGATGATGGTGAACATTTCTTTGCAAGTAGTACTTTGACATGAAATGGTGTATAAATATATATATTGATCAGAATATAATTAAATATATAAAAATTAATATTTAAGTTTCTAATTCCTTATAAGTATAACTATAAAAGTAATCTAATATATATTAAAAACGGGGTTTTTATTCTACTTGTATTATAATTTGTGTGTCGATTATATATATTAAATCACTATATATTAAATCACGAGCCATTCAATTGAATTTAGAAGAAATTAACATTACATCAAATTTAAACCTTTAAAACATTATCTAAAAAAGAAAATGTTATAACACAAAAGGAGAAACCTTACATGTTGGGTGTGGAAGCGTGCAATAAATTGAAATATATCATCCACCTTGCATTTTATTCCCAGTTACAGTATCTTTTTAAAAAAAAATATAGATCAACCTAGTAAAGGAAGAAAGGATCGATGAGAGAAAATGGCGTTGAAAGCGAGATTGTAGAGAAAAGAGGCGACAAAAGAGATAATTTTTTCGAGATAATAGATTAGGAGATAAAGGGGTAGTGAAAAGAAATGTAGAAAGAGGGTGAAATGATGGGTTATCCCAAAAAGAAAGAAGAAAGTAAATTGACTTATATATGGGTCTTTTCATTTGCAAGGGAAAAGATATAATAGAGGAAATTAATAAAAGGAATGAAGTTTGATATTACATTTCTGAGTCATGTGGCAAACTCACGATTGATAAGCAACTGAACTCAAATGACCGGATATCAGGTAATAATTTAAGAGATGAGTCCACAGTTATTTACAGGGAACTTCAATTGAGTTAGATAACTGAAAAGACCCGCTTGATATATTTGGGTTGCATCGAAATCATTCTACTGATTTGAACATTCAAATTGGTTATAATCCCAAAATTACAAAAGTCCCAGAAAATACTGGTCAACAGGTTCCTGAATCTTTGGAAACAAATATGGTCACTCCCTATTTTGAAAAAAGGAATGGAGAAATGACGATTGAGGTCATGGATTCTAACAGTGATAGGACCCATCAACCCACTTCTAAGATTATAAAGCCTTTAGTGCATCCGGTTTCGTCAACAGAAATAACCATTGAGGTTATGGTCCATTGGATGCTAACAATGTCCATATGACCCAAAAACATCATAATATTAGGCATTTATTTTAATTAATTAATTCGGTAATTAGTAAATTACTAAGTGTCGTAAATTGATAAGAATTAATTAATTAGTATTATTTAAAAAGTGAGTGAATTTAAATTAGTTAATGGGTGAGAGTTAAATTTTAAAAATAATTATCCGAATGGAGATTTTGAGCGCACGATTGAGTCCAATAGGGTCGAAATAGTCTGAAATGAGTGATCATAGGTATATATTGGGTTTTGTAACTATTCTAGACACATTTGAGCATCCAAATAAGTGTTTGGGCCTTTTTTAAAAGGCCTGTAAGCCCAAAAACGAGATTAGAGTCAATAACCCTAATTGTGAAGGGTGAGGGAACTTTAATTAATCTTTAGAAGACTAAAGTGAGGAAAGCCAAAGAAGAGAGCAACTAGAGGAGATTTTGGGAGATTAATATAAGAACGAGAGAGGAGACCATTGAATCAACCCATCTTCTTCATCAAAGGACTTTGATTCCACAAACCCTAAGGCAAGTGGTTTAACTTGCATTTGATTAATAGCATTTTTCCTATTCATATTATAGAAGGTGAATTGGTTAATATGTTAGGGTTAGTTCTACATTTGATAATCTGCGGATTTCATGATTTTGATTTAATAATCTGTATAGATGATAAGAATATGTGGATTTTGATTCCCCAATTTGTGTAGATGATGTAGTTATAGTGACATAATCAAATGGGTGGATTTAGGATGAATCTGGGAATGTTTTTGGTATAAAACACGTATAAAAATGAGGATTTTAACTCTTTAATGGAAGATTGGGTTTTCTAGGCAACAATGGAGGAGAAAGAACACCAGCGTTATTCGAACGACCTGGTGTCTCATTCAAATGACAGCCAGTGTCGTTCGAATGAAAAGGCTGGTCTCTTGAATGACATAGTTAATTTTTCCAGATTTTCCCCCTTCCCCTGATTTCAGACCTAATTGTTAATTTACGATAAATTGCTCCTGCTTTGGTTGAATCTGAATTTTTGGGGTTATAATTAGGGTTTGAATATGTTGAACTTTACCCATGGATTAGGAGAGGATAAATCCAATTTTTGAGAATTGAGGTTTATGTTAGGTAATTGGGAACCTTATAAATTAAGGGGGTAAGTTTAATTTAAAGAAATTGAATAATGAATTGGGAAATTTGAATTGTGGGCGAAACGAATTATAGTCCAGGTATATATGGTTGCGTGATACCAAGATAATGGAAAATCAATTAGTGTATGATTAATTGAAAATGGGTCGGATTATAGGCTTGAATATGTTAGGCTAGTGTTACGAATGTTGTACATGGGTAGACTGGATCTAATATATATGTGGTGATGTGTTGTATATATATATGATTAATAAATGCTTGTGTGTATAATATTTATATTAAAGAATACCCATTATAGTGTTATCATGGAGGTTGTCCGACGTGGATGAATCCCTTGGCTAGAGAATGTAGGGCGGGTATAGTCCCCAGGTCATAGCATCTGTACGAGGGGTGAAACTTCTTTGGTATGAGTATGTATCATTTCCGGTGGGAACTATGGCGGCCTCCAATTCGTTTATTTTTCTTATTCAGGGAGCGTACCATGTTAGTATTCTGGGTGAATGAGTATACTCGTAAATGATAGCATTTTAGAGAACACCCGATGAGTGCCTACTCGTGGGAATAATTATATATCTAGGACATGTATGTGTGAATTTTGTAGTATGATTACGTATATATGGTACATTTATATATGGGTAAATACATGACAAGAATTGTATCAACTATATAACTTGTGAGATTTTTATATGATATAAAATGAGAAATGACTTAAATAAGTTAGTGTGATTTATAACTTATAAAATGTATACTAAACTCACTTGAGAACAATAGTGGGAAATAGTATATATATATATATATATATATATATATATATATATATATATATATATATATATATATATATATATATATAGACAAGGCAAGTTACGGGGTAGGTAACTAGGTGGGTTATGTATAGGTATGTTAGGCGTGCATATTAGTTGAGGGGTGAGGTGTCCTCAAGAGAGTGTGCGACACTAACTTTAATACGAAGAGCCTTCATGAATTTTAATTTACTGCAAAATTCACTTCGTAAATATTTTTGAATGTTTTGGGTTTTAACCCTTGCTATAAAACTCTTTTCAAAACCTTTTAGGTGTCCTACAACACGGGCGCTAGGCATAATCTTCATGCAAGGTACGTAGCTGGGGTACATTTGGATGCTGCAGGATATTGCTTTAGATTCCTATCTCATTCTCATCGAGATAGGGATATTATTTCTTGTACTTTGGGCATGTTTCCCCTAGCTTGTACTCATTACTTTTGGTTTAGCATGTATTAGCTTCACTTGGTATACTTTTGACTTTGTTGGTTTGCTTATATAGTCGATGTTATTTGGCTAACACTCTTATTGTATATTTGTGGCATGAATAGACTCTCTTATATTGTGTTGGTTATTTAAATATTTGATATACTTGTTGGTTGGATAAAATCATAAGATAAAATTTGACATCAGCTTAATTAAAGATTAGGTGGTTAGTAATTAAAAATATTGCGACTGTGATGCTAAGAATGAACCATACGTAAATCCTCATTTAATTTGATAATGTCCTGATCAACCGAAATTTAATTAAGTGGGGTGTCATAGATAGTATCAGGATATCAAGTTTTAGTGTCCCTGGGATCTGTACGGCTAGTTTCAGCGTTGCGTCACTTGTTATAGAGCCCTGTTATTAGGACTGTTGACTCATCCTTATGTTTACTAATTGCTGCACTTCCGGTATTTTATAAATATTATTACTCGTGAACTAATACAACTCGTTCTACTTTTCAGATATTGCAAAAATGAGGGAGAGGTAGACCCCCCGAGGGCAGCCGCTAGAGGCAAAGAGGGAGAGGCTCCTCAGGATCCTGATGTTCCACAACCCCAGGCTCCACAAGGGTTTGTATCTACGGAGAAGGTAGAAGGAATTGTGTCCCAGGAGGTCAATGCCTCTATGGAATCCCACTTTCCTCAGCTTCAGTCGTAGCAGCCTATAGCTCCAGTATTGCAGGCCCACCCAGGGCCGACCGATTGCAGCGTGTTCGGGAGTCCTTTCTGAAGGTCCATCCCCTAAAGTTTCAGGGTGGTGCGCATGGGATTTTGGCTTATCAGGAGAGGAGAGGTATACAGAGACACTTGCATATGGTTGATTGTAGCGAGTTCTAAAGGTATATGTTAGAGATATTTAAGATGACGGGAGCAACCTTGCAGTGGTGGGAGTCCACGACCACTATTGCAGAGAGAGATTTGATAACTGTTATAGAGTTTGGGGCGCGGTTCTAACGCAAGTACTTTCCTCCTGCTGCTAAGACTGAGATGAAGATGAGGTTTCAGGAGGTGGCTCAGGGTGAACGATCCATAGAGGAGTACGAGGAGGAGTTCACTAGTTTGGCAAACCTCTTGCAAGATGAGGTGAGCAACGAAGAGAGGAAGAAGGATAAGTTTGTGGATGGGTTGAATAAGAGGATTAGGCAACATCTGATTGGAAATCTAGTTTTGGTGACATACACTGACGTGGTCAATGTTGCTCTATTTCATTATCAGGATCATGCCTTTCATCTTAAGGGAAGTAAGAGGGGTGGTGAGCCGAGCTAGTATGTCAAGGATAATGGTGGAGTTACTAGTGGAGCACAATAGGGGTAGTATACCCGTCAGGAGAATCCTTCCAAGAGATTTTTGTTTGGAGGACAAAAGTTCAGGCAGGTCCAACAGGCTCAAATCAGCAGCAGGTTCCTCAGGGCCAGGGGAACAATGAGGGTGGCTATCAGGGCCAACACCCGGGATAGCCTTATTAGGGCCAGCAGGGCCACCACCAGGGGCAACCGCATCAGGTTCAGCAGGGCCAGTATCAGGGGGTGTTCAGAGGTAGTGTTATGGTTGTGACCAACCAGGCCACTTAAAGAGGGACTGCCCAGAGTGACGTAGGGCCAGCAGCAGGGTGCCTTGCAGGGACAGTAGGTTCAGAGGCCTCCATCGGCACCAGCTCCCCAGATTACATAGTATTTGGGATTGTTGTAGTTTGGGAATGTGTACAACGTCAGAGATGTTCTGATTCCTCCCGCACCACAGGCGTCTCTAGCAGACGAGGGTACGTTCCCTATCCATGGACATAATGGTAGTATCCTTTTTGATATTGGAGAATCACATTCATTTATTAGGATGCATTTTGCTAGATTCGTTGGGTTATTAGACATGACTGATAGTCTACTCATGTGTGTGGAGTCACCGATAGGGGGTGGGTCACTAATTCACTCGATTTGTAGGGGGTAGACATAGTGATTGGAGGATTGAGTTTTACGATAGATCTCTTGGTATTATATTTGGAGGGCTATGATGTTATCTTGGGCAGACATTGGTTAGACAATTATAGGGCGATGGTGGACTGCTATGAGAGATCCATAGTATTCGATATCCCGGGGTAGGAGATGTTTTTAGTGGTGATGCCCTTCCCAAAGGAGGATCGCGCACTCATTTATATTACCGTGAGGAGTAGACCTCATATGAGGTTGTGATCCTGATACACTCGATTCCGTACATGAGGGACTTTGAGGTAATATTCCAGGATATATTGGGGTTGCCACCCAGTCGGGAGATGGAGTTCATCATTGATCTAGTGCAGGGTACTAGGCCGATAGCTCATGCGCCTTACCGTATGGCCCCTTCACAGATGCGTGAGTTGAGGGAATAAATTCAGCAACTCTTGGGCCATGGATTTATTCGATGGAGCACATCACCATGGGGTGCTCCTATGCTATTTGTGAAGAAGTGAGATGGATAGCTCCGCTTATGTGTCGATTATAGAAAGATGAATAAGGTCACGATCGGAAACAATTATCCACTGCCTAGGATTGATGATCTTTTCGACCAGTTGTGAGTGGCGACATATTTCTCCAAAATTAATTTATGGTCGGGTTACAATCAGTTGAGGATTCGAGGGAAGACGTCGCAAAAACCGTTTTTCTATCATAGTATGGTTCATATGAGTTTCGGGTGATGCCATTCAGGCTCACAAATGCACCGACGGTATTTATGGACCTTATGAATCGGGTTTTCAGAGATTTTCTTAATTAGTTCCTCATAGTGTTCATAGACGACATTTTGGTCTATTCTCATATGGAGGAGGAGCATGGTGAGCATCTCTGTATGGTCTTCCAGACATTGAGATATCACCAACTATACGCCAAGTTTTAAGAAATGTGGGTTTTGTCTTCGGGAAGTGTAGTTCCTTGGCCATATTGTTTCGGATCATGGTATTTATGTGGACCCAAGCAAGGTATCAGTGGTGAGGGAATGTAGACAACCCACGACACCGAGTGAGATTAAGAGATTTTGGGGGTTAGCCTGATATTACCGCTATTTCATCAAGGGGTTCTCCAAGATTTTGGGTCCGTTGACAAATTTGACCTGTAAAGGGGTGCCCTTTGTATGGAGTGATTAGTGTCAGTTGGTGTTCGACGAGTTAAAGGATAATATAACATCAGCACCCGTATTGGCGTTATCGAGGGCAGGTTTGGATTATGGGTCTATACAGATGCATCCTTGCAGGGGTTCGGAGGTGTCCTACAGCAAGAAGAGTGGGATGTAGCTTATGCGTCCAGAAAGCTTAGCCTCCACGAGAAGAATTACTACACTCATGATCTTGAGTTAGCCACAGTAATTTTTTCCTTGAGGATATGGAGGCATTTCCTTTTAGGGGAGAGGTTCACTTTATTCACGGATCACAAATCACTCCAATATCCGTTCACGCATAAGGACTTGAACATGAGACAAAGGAGGTGGTTGGAGTTTGTGAAGGATTACCAGTTTGATATTCAGTATCATCCTAGAAAGTCCAATGTGATGGCTCACACATTGAGCCAACGACCCAAGGAGGATTTGGCCACAGTTTGGAAGGCAAAATGGAGCGAACTTCGACACGACGACGAGATTGCCAGGGCACGTATGGCGGTTCTAGCAATCACGCTTGAGATTGTTATCCGGGTGGGGAGGGATCAGGCGGAAAATCATTTTTCCCAAGACAGGGTGAAGCAGTTGCTAGCAGAGGGTCCTCATTAGCTCCGAGGGTGGGCTATGCTTTAATAGGAGGTTGGTCGTGCCAGAGGACGAGGACTTGATTCACGCCATTTTGACCGAGGCCCATGGCTCTAGGTTTGTAGTACATCTCAATGGGGACAAGATGTACCAAGATATGAGGAGGCAGTATTAATGCACGGGGATGAAATGACACATTGCAGAGTTCGTCTCGAAGTGTGTCACATGTCAGCTTGTGAAGGAGGATCACCAGAAGTCATCAGGGGTGTTGTAACCTCTTGAGATCCTAGTATGGAAGTGGGAGAGTATCTCAATGGATTTCATTACAGGGTTGCCTGTATCACAGAGGGGTCACGATTCTATATGGGTCATAGTAGATCAGTTAATAAAGGTGGTCCACTTCTTGCCTTCCCGCATAGATTTTGAGACTATGTAATATGCAAAAATATTCATAGCGGAGATAATCAAGTTGCATGGGGTCCAGATCAATATACTGTCCGATAGGGACAAGATTTTCTTATCTCATTTCTGGTAAAGACTTCAAGAGGATATGGGCACTGAGTTGAGGTTGATCACTGCCTATCACTCCCAGACGGATGGGAAAATTGAAAGGCTGAATCAGATGCTCGAACACATGCTACGAATGTGTATTCTTGATTTTGGGGGAGGTTGGGAGCAATACCTTCCGTTGGTAAAGTTTACGTATAACTACTTATACCAATTCACGATTGGCATGGCCCTATTTGAGGCATTGTACGGGACACCTTGTCGCTCACCAGCTTGTTGGTTAGAGGTAGGGGATAACAAACTATTAGGATCAGAGATGATTCGGGACACGTTCGCCAAGATAGAGTTGATCCGAGGGCATATCTGTATAACCCAAGATAGACAAAAGAGCTTCGTCGATGCTAATAAGAGGCATGTGAAGTTGGAAATCAGAGATCGAGAATTAGTGGGGCTATCCCCTATGAAAGGGGTGATGAGATTTGGCAAGAAAGGGAAATTAGCGCCAAAATATGTGGGCCCATTTTCCATCATTGAGAGAGTCGGGCTAGTAACTTATCCTTTAGGTTTGTCAGATAACCTTCAGTGTATCCACGATGTGTTTCATGTAGCATTGCTGACGAAGTATAAGAGGAGTCTGAGGGCGTTGTGGCACATCCCACTTGAGCAGATAGACTTGCAGCCCGATATTTCATATGCGGAGAGACTGGTAGCTATCTTAGATTGTAGTGCGTACCAGTTACGATCGAAAGTTGTACCGCTAGTCCGTCTTCAGTAGGGTCATCATAGTACTGACCAGTCCACTTGGGAGCGTGAGGAGGACATGCGGGAGCAGTATCCAGAGTTATTTCCTGTAGGTACGTCCTAATTTCGGGGACGAAATTCCCTTATAAGGGGGAAGTATGTAACACCTCGTAGTTTTAGGCAGTTATTTTAAATAATTATTCGGTAATTAGTAAATTACTAAGTTTCGTAAATTGATAAGAATTAATTAATTAGTGTTATTTAAAAAGTGAGTGAATTTAAATTAGTTAATGGGTGAAAGTTAACTTTTAAAAATGATTATCTGAATGACGATTTGGAGCACGCGGTTGAGTCTGATAGGGTCGAAATAGTTCATAATGAGTGGCCATAGGTATATATTGGGTTTCAGGAATTTTCTAGACACATTTGAGCTCCCAAATAAGTGTTTGGGCCCTTTTTGGAAGGTTCATAAGCCCAAAAACGGGATTAGAGTTAATAACCCTAATTGTGAAGAGTGAGAGAACTTTAATTCATTTTTAGAAGACTAAATTGAGGAGAACCAAATAAGAGAGCAACTAGAGGATATTTTGGGAGATTAATCTAAGAACAAGAGAGGATACCCTTGAATCAATCCATCATCTTCATCAAGGGACTTTGATTCTACAAACCTTAAGGCAAGTGGTTTAACTTGCATTTGATTAATTGCATTTTTCCTATTCATATTATAGAAGGTGAATGGATTAATATATTGGGGTTAGTTCTACATTTGATAATTTGGGGATTTCATGATTTTGATTTAAAAATCTGTAGAGAGATAAGTATATATTGATTTTGATTCCCAAGTTTGTGTAGATGATGTAGTTATAGTGAGATAATCAAATGGGTGGATTTAGGATGAATCTGAGAAAGTTTTAGGGATAAAACTTGTACATAAATGAGGGTTTTAACTCTATAATGGTAGACTAAGTTTTATGGGTGTTGATACTAAATTTAATCTGCTGACATGGCTCAATTGAGTGAAGACACGTGGTAATCTGCGTGGCAACAACAAACCCTTCCGAACAACACCTGGACTCCGAGGAACCATACTGCAACGAGGAACTCTACTTCCCCGATCAACTCAGACGCTCCGACCAACAAGAGTTCTCCGAGGAACTTTAATACACCGAGCTACTTAGGCGGTCCGAGCAGCTTAGGCGGTCCGAGTTGCACCTCGAACAAAGCATTAATAGCAGGATAACCAACAGAATGACAGCGCATTAAATGCTTATTATTATCATATAGATGTATACGCTTAAGGGGCATTGAATGTATTACCCTTTCACATGTACAACGTGAGGGCTATAAATACATTGTATCATCCTCATTTGAGGGGGACCGGAATTTCTTGATAAAACTGGTAATCAAGAATTCCCAAACAGTCAGCAATAACAGAAACAGTGGATGTAGGTCATTCTTATAAGGCTGAACCACTTTAAAATTTCTTTGTCTCACTTTATTTTATCTGTGATTAAATAATTAGATATAATCTAATTTTTTACATCAACAGATTGGCGTCGTCTGTGGGCAGCGACTGGTAATATTGTTTTTCATCAAAAATAATTCATTACAAATGGCTGATAATCCAGAACCCAGCAATCGAAATGCTGGAAGCCCTCTAAATCCATCTGCTCCGCTAAACGTTCCAGATTTGGCTGGAATAATGACAAATCTGGCCCAGGGCCAGACAGCCATGCAAGAAACTATGCGACAACTCATACAAACCCTTCATGGCAGAGTATTGACCCATTCAGGACATCGAAGTGTTTAAAGAAATACTCGTTTACTTTCTTCATGTACTAGGTGTACCGATTCATATCGTACTGAGGAGTCTGAAGATTTTTCTTATCAACCTGGATGAACTTCGTTAGTGCGAGCCACAGATACTGAACAACGTATCACTCTCTCTCCAGAAAGGACTAGTGCGTTAGAAAGGTTAAGCAGGGTATCTCCTTTTGATCGATTAGGTCCTAGGAGGAACAAAAGTCCTCCTAAGGCTTCGTCGAGGAGATTTCGACGACTATCAGACTTAAGGTAAGGATCTGCCCAGTCGCGACGAGCTGCTCGTCAAGATAGATCCCAGGAAGCCACATCAACACGATCAGTTGCTCGAACCAACAGGCCCGAGGAAGGAAACGATGCGTGGAAAGGCACTATTCAGAGGCTGGAGGATAGATTAGGGGAAATGGCTAAAGCCAAGAACCCCCTACAACGAACTTTTGTTCAAGGAACACCATTTGTCCAGGCCGTTGTAGATTTCCCCACACCATCAAAGTTCAAACTGTTGTGACCCCCAAATATGATGGAAAGACCGACCATGTCCTTCATATAGAACAATACCAAGCTGCAGCCGACATCTATGCTTTTCCAGATAAGATGAGATGAGATGCAGAGCATTGTCTGGAACTCTTACCGGATCTTCTCAAATATGGTATAATAATCTTTCTCGGGGAAAGATCTCAACTTTCTTTCAACTGGCCGAGTTATTCATTGGGAATTTCTGTTTTGGGGCAAAGCCAGTTAAACGAGTAGCTCATTTGTTAAGTGTTAGATAAAAAACTGGTGAGAGTACCAGAGATTATATAACTCGTTTTAATAACGAGAAGCTCGAAGTCATTGATTATGAGGAAAAGACAGCGATTACCTCCTTGATGAGTGGACTACTGCCCAACAAGTTGTACTACACGTTGGCTTAAGATCCACCTAGAACCATGTCAGAATTGATGGGAAAAGCGGCCAAAATTGTGAATGCCGAGGAGGCTATGGCTGCGAAGAAGAATATGGATGCCAAAGAAACCAAGGTGGAAAGTGATAAAGCTAAGAAGAAAGAGCATAAGACCAATGGTAGTGACAAACACTCAAAAATAAGGTCGTCATGGGAAGTATTGAAGAAATTTGATAATTATACTCCTTTGAAGAAAGACATCAACCATGTTCTAGAAGAAATCAAGAACAACGAGGAATTAAACTGGCTAGAAAAAATGAAGGCAGACCCTGACAGTAGGAATAAGGCAAAATATTGCGATTTCCACAAAGATCATGGCCATATGACCAAAAATTGCATAGCTCTTCAGAATGAGATTGAAACACTCATCAGACGAGGAAAACTGGCAAAGTATGTTGATCATAGAAATGAAAGAAAAAACAGTGAGCGAACAAGAGAGAGGTCTAGATCTCCTTGTCGATCAGAGAAGAACAAGAAAAGTGACCATGAAGTTGATCCAGGTGACGACCCCGATCTTCCCAAGAGACCAAGGCAGCCAGAACGTGAAGTATTTTCAATACGTTTTGGGTTATTTAATTGTAATGTTATTACAGGTGGAGATGCATGAGGAGGAGACCTTACTGCAGAGAGAAAAGCTTACCTTTGTGAGGCTCAAGCTTGCTCATACATTCAACGAATAAATCTAGCTGAGGAGGATCGCCCGAGAAAGGTAAACAAAGAAAAATTGGTCATTGGTTTCTCAAAGAACGACCTCGCAGGTGTTCTATATCCTCATGATGACCCATTGGTGATCAAAATGAGGATGAAGGAAGTGATGATTTCAAGAGTATTGCTAGATAATGGTAGCTCGGCAGACATCATGTTTTACTCGTGCTTCGACAGTTTAAATCTAAAACTATCTCAACTAGAGCCTTATCACAGACCCCTCCTGGGTTTTTCTGGTGAGAAAGTTTTTCCACTTGGGACGATCAAGTTGGATATATCCATTGGTACATGGCCTGCTTGTCGAACAGAAAGAATACACTTCTTTGTGATGGATAAGAATGTTCAATCAGCATACAATATCATCATGGGAAGAGTAGGATTGAAGAAGTTCGAGGTTGTACCATCTACGGTACATCAATGCCTAAAATTTCCAATAAATTTTGGAGTAGGAGTTATGAAAGGTGATCAAAAAGTAGCTCGGGAATGCTATTATTCATCCGCCGAGCAAGAGGAACTGGAGGAATCAAGGAAAAAGACTACTACCTATCAAGTGGAGGAAGGTGCAGAAATTGAAACATTAGATCCTAGAGATGAGTCGAAACTCGTGAAGGGTCAAGTGGTGGAAGCTACTGAAAATATCATTCTGGATGACGAGCTCCCTGAACGAACTACTCAAGTAGGTTCGTCGTTGGAAGCCTCACTAAAACAGGAATTGATAACTTTCCTAAGAAGCAGGAAGCAAAATTTTGCGTGGAGTCATGAGGATATGCCCGGGATAGACCCAAATTTCTTATGTCACGAACTCAATGTGAATAAGAAGATGAAGCCTATGAAGCAAAGAAGAAGAGTATTCAGTCCCGAGAAGAATCAAGCTATACAGGAGGAAGTCGAGAAGCTCCAGAAAGCTTGCTTTATTGAAGATGTTAAATATCCAGACTGGTTAGAAAATGTGGTGATGGTGAAAAAGAATAACAAAAAATGGAGGATGTGTGTAGACTTCACCGATCTCAACAAAGCATGCCCAAAGGATCACTTTCCGCTGCCCCGAATTGATCAACTAGTGGATGCTACCTTGGGACACGAGCTGCTGAGCTTCATGGATGCTTATTCTGGTTACAATCAGATTAAAATGAAACCTGAAGACAGGGAGAGTACTTCTTTCATTACCCCTAGGGGAACTTATTATTGTAATGTTATGCCTTTTGGTTTGAAAAATGCAGGTGCAACATATCAGCGGCTGATAAACAAAGTGTTTGCAGAACAAATCAGTTGCAATATGGAAGCCTATGTTGACGATATACTGACAAAGAGCAAGAAAGTTGCCGATCATCTACTTGACTTAGGCCAAACCTTTGATCAGTTGGATAAATATCAAATGAAGATGAACCCAACGAAGTTCATATTCGAAGTATGAGAAGGCATATTTCCCGGGTACATTGTCAATCAACGAGGCATTGAAACAAACCCTGAAAAGATCAAAGCTTTGTTAGGGCTGAGATCCCCAACGACGAAGAAAGAAGTGCAAAGTCTTACAGGACAAGTAGCAGCACTCAACAGATTTGTATCGCGAGCAACTGATAGATGCCTCTCATTCTTCAAAATGCTCCGAAAGACTTTTGAGTGGAATAATGAATGTGAGAAATCTTTTCAAGACTTGAAGAAATATCTGGGAGCACATCCACTATTGTCCAGGCCAGTGATGGGAGAAAAATTATACTTGTATCTGGTAGTGTCAGAGAATGCAGTTAGTTCGGCATTGATAAGAATGGAGAATGGAGAATGGAGTACAAAAACCGATCTACTACACAAGTAAGGCCTTCTGAGGAGCAGAGATCAGATATCCAAAGCTAGAAAAATTGGAACTAGCATTGATCGAGGCAAGTAGAAGAATGAAGCCATACTTCCAGGCTCATACTATAGTAGTATATACCGATATGCCATTGAGGCAAGCCCTTCATAAACCAGAAAAATCAGGAATATTGATGTGCTGGGCAATAGAACTTGGTGAATATGATATAGTTTATGAACCCAGATCATCGCTAAAAGGGCAAGCGGTAGCAGATTTTATAGCAGAGTTCACCTATCCTGATACCATTGAGGAGCAAAAGTTGCTCACTGATCAACCTGTGGATGTTACAGGATCATCAAATACAAGCCCAGACCAACTTAGCTTGGTAAAAGGGAAAGTATATGTTATAGAATCATCAAATTCAAGCCCAGACCAGCTTAGGTTGGTAAAAGGGCAAGAAAAGATGATCGACGAACAGTAAGAAATATCAGGAGAGGGTGAAAGAAAGCAACAAATTTTCCACCGAGGAACTCTGTCAGATCATAAATTTAAAGACAAGTTGCCTATATGGAGTTTATATGTGGATGGCTCATCTTACACAACAGGCTGTGGGGCAGGGATTGTTCTTAATAGTCCAGACGAGGTCGACATGGAATATGCCCTACGATTCCAATTCAAAGCTTCGAATAATGAGGCTGAATATGAAGCCATGATTGCAGGTCTTAGTTTGGCAAAAACCATGGGGGCAGAGCAGGTTATTGTCTTCAGTGACTCGCAATTGATCATAAATCAAATGATGGGAGTATATGCAGCCAAAGGAGAATTAATGATTAGGTATCATGCAAAGGCAAGGGAATTGGTATCAGAATTTGCTGCTATTCAGCTGGTCAGAATACCAAGAATGGAGAATACGAGGGCAGACGTTTTAGCTCGATTAGCATCATCTACTCCTACCGAGCTACGAAGAATAATCCCAATAGAAGTTTTAGCTGGTTGGAGTATAGATGAAGATTTGACGATAGATTTTATTACCCTTAATTTAGGACCATCTTGGATGGATTCCATTAGGGCATATATTGAGGAGGGGGAATTACCAACTGACAAACTTGCATCCAAAAAGCTGAAGTTTAAAGCTACTCGTTATGTATTGAATAATGGTATTCTGTACAGACGAGGAATTATAGCAGGTTTGCAAAGATGTGTGCATCCCACCGAGGTGAAAGACTTGATTGAAGAGATACATGAAGGGTCCTATGGCGCCCATGTAGCAGGTCAGACTCTTTTGCAAAGGGTGATGACGCAAGGATACTACTAGCTAACGATGAGAGCTAATTGTATAGCCTATGCTAAGAAATGTGACAAGTGTCAGCGTTTCTCCTCCATCCGAAGAACTCCCCAAGCATTGTTGACACCCATTACTTCCCCTTGGCCATTTGCCATGTGGGGAATTGACTTGGTCGGACCACTTCCAACAACCAGAGGAAGATTTAAATATCTCATCGTCGCAGTGGATTATTTTACTAAGTGGGTAGAAGCTGAGCCTCTTGTCGACATGACGTACGAGAAGGTGTATCAATTTATTTAGAAAAATGTCATCTGTAGATATGGTCTTCCCTATGCATTCATTACCGACCATGGAACACAATTTGACAACGAGGAGTTCGCTGCCTATTGTCATCAGTCAAATATCTTGAAGATCCACTCGGCATCAGTCCATCCCCAAAGCAATGGACAAACTGAAGTAACAAACAGAACGCTACTGAATGGCTTGAAGAAAAGACTGAATGACGCTAAAGCAAATTGGATCAACGAGCTACAATCAGTACTATGGGCTTACCGAACTACTCCCCGAGCAACAACAGGGGAATCTCCATATATGCTGGCATTTGGAAGTGAAGCTGTTATACCTGCCGAGTTAGGTCTTCCGACACACAGAGTACTGAATTTTAATTCCCCTGTCAGCGACTTAATGAGAAGATTGGATTTAGACATGCTCGAGGAAGTTAGAGAAGAAGCAGCCATCAGGAATGCTGCTTACCAACAATGAACAACTTTGTTCTACAACAAGAGGGTAAATAAGTGCGACTTGAAAGAAGGAGACTATGTGCTAAAGAAAGTGATTCAAAGGCACAACAAATTGGAAGCAAACTGGCATGGACTTTACCGAGTTACAGAAGTTGTTCGACCAGGAACCTACAGAATAGCAACTTTAGAAGGGCAGGAGTTTAAGAATGCATGGAATGCAGAACACTTGCGCAAGTATTATCAGTGATGTAAACTCTCAAACATTTTTGTTAGTATGAATAAAGTGACAATATTTTGCCCAGTTCTCTCCTTTTGTTGGAAATTTTTTGCGGAATACTCGTGCTACGCATTCAGCAAAAGTACTACTCAGACTACTCAAAAATCTATACCCGAAAACGCCAATAAGGTTGGTCGGGAAGTAAATATATTCCCGAAAACGCCAACTAAGGTTGGTCGGGAAGTAAATATATTCCTAAAAATGCTAACTAAGGTTGGTTAGGAAGTAAATCTATTCCTAAAAATGCCAACTAAGGTTGGTTAGGAAGTAAATCTATTCCTAAAAATGCCAACTAAGGTTGGTCGCGAAGTAAATATATTCCCGAAAACGCCAACTAAGGTTGGTCGGGAAGTAAATCTATTCCCAAAAACACCAACTAAGGTTGGTCGGGAAGTAAATCTATTCCTAAAAATACCAACTAAGGTTGGTTAGGAAGCAAAATTATTCCTAAAAATGCCAACTAAGGTTGGTTAGGAAGCAAAACTATTCCTAAAAATGCCAACTAAGGTTGGTTAGGAAGAAAAACTATTCCAAAAAGTGCCAAAGTTGGTCGGTAAAAAACCCACTAACTGTAATTGGTCGAGAAGAAAAATTTACCGACTTTGGTTGATCGGAAACATTTTATAAGTACAAGAAAGTGACCTTGGTTGGTCGAAAACATTTTATGAGTACAAGAAAGTGACCTTGGTTGGTCGAAAACATTTTATGAGTACAAGAAAGTGATCGAGAAATTTTTTTGATACTCGTAACTTTTTAAATTACTACCAAATTGGTCGAGAAACAAAACATCATTAAGTTTGGTTAGTTGTCAAATGATTACCACAAATTCAAACTAGTCGACAATAAGTTGATCGACAAATAACACAATGTTGTTATCTTTTTAACATATATACATATATAAAGTGTTTTACAACCACAAGGCAATGGCAATGGCAATCAAGATTTGTAAATAAAATTATTTCATTAAATGTAGAACAAAATACATCAAGAATGAAATACAAATTTATTACATCAAGATTCCTATTCTATTGGTTTCTTCCCCTCTGCTTTTGAAACAGGTTCCTCGCCAGCAGGTGGATCATTCAAAGCATAAGGGGAATTTATGAAGTTAAGATCTTTAAGCATCCTGATGTTCATCATAGATGGTCGATCGAGTAGGTGCTCGGGACGAGATATCTCAACATTGGAATGGAGATTATAATCGCCAAGGTATTTGGAAATCAAACACCGAGGGATGGCTCGAGTAGGGATCCAACTCATGTCAAGCTTGAATGGTGGAACTGGTAGGTCGAGAAGCCCAGGATTATGGTAATCCCACAGATAATGACCCTGTTCCAGTTATAGTACACCTAAGGCATTCAACCATCCTATTTGTAACCCTCATTATTTGCATTTTGGATACGATCATCCAAATGGTAGAGAGCCTCATTGTATCCAGCCATCAAGAATTCTCTGGGCTTCTTGTGGAATTGATATGTCAATCTTTCCAGTAGCTCGTGGAGACCTTTTATAAAGAGTTCTTTATTCTCCAAGTCAGACTTCTGCATAGAAAGCTGTTCATCCAGATGCCTGATCTTCTTAGACATTTCAGCCAATGCCTGGTTCTTTGCCATCAGTTGGAAGGCCTGGTTCTCCAAGGTAGATTGAGTTCTCTGTTCCTCGACAGTAACCCGAACAGCTCTTGCTCATCCCCGAGGAGATCTTACTCGTCCCCGAGTAGATGTAGAAGGGCCAGATCTCTTCAAGGTTTCTAATTCATCCCTCAGATTGGCATTTTCGACCTCCAAGAAAGAGAATCCCTCGTCGGTCACAGGGACCAAAGCGTTTGAGGTGGAAGCTGCAGACTTCAACTGACATACCTCTCTTTGTAGGTTATTATTTTCATGCTCTAGCAACTCAGATATCTGTCTGTGCTCTTCGACCTCAGCCTTCAAAGTTCTCTCCCTCACATCGTAAGCAACAAACAATTTATCGTATACCTTATCAGCACTGATTTGCTGATACTTCTTCTCGTATCCTTCGTGCAAAAGGGTTGTAGATTCCTTATATTGTTGCTGAAGTTCTTCAAGAGTGCCCTAGAGATCTTCAATCATATCATAGTATGCTACGTTGTTAGCCACTGCACGGTCGAGCAGGCACTTCAAATACTGATAGGCTTTAATTGCTTGCTCTGAAGCACCTTGACCGAGGATGTCAATGATTTGAGCTGCACTTATGTCTGAATGACCAGCTTTGAAATACTCATTGCATTGCTTTAACAGTTTTGTATCGTGAGCAGATAATAAGTCCATCCTGGCCAGAAACTAGTAAAGGAAGAAAAAGCAAGAATCAATAAGAGTACAAACAGAGCATGAAGAAGAGAATCAACAGTGTGCATAAGCAAAAGTTTAAATTTTATTACATCATAAAGGAGAAGTACAAAGTTCAGAGTTACATTTGACAAAGAAAAATAAAATAGAGAGAAATTCGAACAACTCTACACCTTTTCCTTGTCTCCCAAAAATTTCTCTGGAGGCTGGGACGAGGAGGTAGGTTGCTCGGATGGAACAGAGGTTTGCTCAGGAAGTGCTGGAGGTTGCTCGGATGAAGTAACGGGTAGTTGAAGTTCCTCGCCAGTGGGCTGGATAGCTGGGGGATGAGAAATTTGATCTCCCATCACCATGGAAGATTCCTCATAGGCAGCTTCGTCCTCTTCTTCTTCTTCAGGAGTTGGAGGGGGGGCCGGGATGTGTCGCTGAAATAGTTCTAAAGTTTCATCAGCTTTCATCTCTTGAAGAGCAGCGACCCATCCATCTCTAAAGTATTTGAGGCTGCCATATTCCACTTGCGACATCATGGTAGCCAAACCTTTATTCCACCTTTTATCCCAGCCGACGCTGAAGGATTTTTTGACAGCCAATTTCCTTTTTATCTTCTCCGAGGAAAGCTTCTCGGAAAGAAGATCATCAACAGCCTTTAATTTATTCTCAACTTCCTCCTTCTGACGACTTACTTCCCGAAGTCGACTCATCTCCTCCTCAGTAGTCTTGAGCTTATTTTCAATCTCCCCAGCATTTTTGAGCTTCCCTTCGAGCTCTTTATTCTTCTCCTCCAAATCCTTCATTTTCTTCTCCAACCCCTTGGAAACATCAATAA
This sequence comes from Sambucus nigra, assembly GCA_949130495.1. Classification (NCBI taxonomy): domain Eukaryota; kingdom Viridiplantae; phylum Streptophyta; class Magnoliopsida; order Dipsacales; family Adoxaceae; genus Sambucus; species Sambucus nigra. The sequence goes on along the minus strand of OX422224.1, from coordinate 108,887,855 downwards.
CCTGAGCCTTCTCCTGCTCGGTCGAAGTGAGCCTCTTCTCCCAAACCACCTTGTCATCAGCATACTTTTGACGAGAGTCCTTCAGGGATTGCGTTAGACCTACCAAGGCTTCATCTACACCTTATGAGGAGCTTGAAGCTTTAATAGCTTCATCTTTCTTCAGAATTGTATTAAAACAAGTCACTAACTGGGAAAATAAAAGCAAGTCAGTGCACAGATACAAAAAGGAAGGAATGAAAATTTAAGACTATAGGACTTACAGAAGCAATATGACAAGCTGCTAATGTGGTAACCATGTCCCGAGAAAGGTTTTTTTCAATACCTTGGATCTCGGGAATGATCCAATTCTTCACCGAGTTCATATAAGAGCTCGGGGAAACAAAAGTGGGAACACCACTAGTCGGGGGCTGAGAGATGGATTCAGCCAAATTGATAGAGGAGCTTTTCTTCAGCCTCCTCAGAGGAGCATCAACGTTCTCGACTAATGATGTAGTCTTAGTCGGAGAAATGGCAATCACCTCGCTTGGAGCAGCAGCCTTGCTCGGGGCCACTGGGGGCTTCTCGACTACCTTTACAGGAGCAGCCGAAGGAGGTGAATCAATTTTCTTTGTCCCCTCTCCTGGGACATCAAGCTTACTTTTCTTTGCCTCTCCAGCACCAGAGGAAGATTTCTCAAAAAGGGTAGGAGGTCTTCTTTTCTTCATCCTTTCACTCAAGGGAATATGTGACTCAGGCGAAGAGCTTGTAGAGGCCAGTATTGGTTCTGCGTCTCTTATCACCAGACGAGCAGTAAAAAAAAGGTGTAACTCTTGTACTGCAGCAAATATGAAGCTGACCTAATATGCTCGTCGGTAACAGTCTGATGCAAACTCCAGATAAGTTTTAAATGCCTTATGTTAACGTCTGTCTCTTTTGGAGATTTTCTTTTGCTGTCAACTGCAAATAAATCAAAATTAAAATATCAGTAACACATTTTATCAAACACAAAGGAAGCATAATTTTAAAAATAAAATAAAAACAACCTATCCCATTGCCATAGGAAGGACATCTGGGACCCTAGTAAACATCAGCTCCAGTTAATGAAGGGTGTTGCCAATTTTTCATAACAACCCCGTGCTCAAAGTAGTCACTATTGGCATCTGGGAGATTGACCACTAAAGCTCTATTTAAAAACCTAGTTTTTAAATAAAAAGTATTATCACCCACAACCCATCTATAACAAAACATAATTTCAGGAATTCCTATACTAGTTCCATGAATTTTATTTAATCTATAAACTCTGTTAACTATTCTCCATGTATTGGGGGCTATTCTTGCAGGAACCACGTCAAAGTATTGACAGAATTCCAGACATAAAGGGTTTGGGGGAAAAGAAAAGCCACATTCAGCGACAAAGAGACTGGGGAACTAATGTCCGTCAGCCAAACGAAAATAGTCTGAAGGCTCAGAAAGCTCTTCCAAAATAACCCATGAGGGAATAGAGAAATCAGAGCGAAACTTATCAATCGATTCTACAGGATAAACCATGATGAAAGAAGGAAATCAAAGAGAAAGAAGAAAATCTTACAGGAAAGGGATGAGTCTGTTGACAACAGACGATGAAAGAGATGAACGCACGGGAGAGAGAATCAATGGAAAACTCAAAGAGATAAGAATGAAAAAGTAGAAGACAATGGGATTTTCTGCAACATTTAAATACTTTGCCTTGGGAAAGGGTAAAAGTAATGATTACAAAAAGAGACGGTTACGTTACCGGTGGCTAAAAAGATAAAAAAAAGGCGCGGGAATCGAAGCGGTTATAAAAATTCAAAAAGTCCGATTCTACAAATTTGGAAGGAGAAATAAATATAAAAGAAAATACTCCTAAATTTCAGGATAACCATTTAAAACCGTCATATTTCGAGAAAGAATGTTCCACACTCCTCAAATTTCAAACTGTGAAACATTGGGGGCTTCTGTTGATACCAAATTTAGTCTGCTGACATGGCTCAATTGAGTGAAGACACGTGGCAATCTACGTGGCAACAACAAACACTTCCGAACAACACCTGGACTCCGAGGAACCATACTGCAACGAGGAACTCTACTTCCCCGATCAACTCAGACGCTCCGACCAACAAGAGTTCTCCGAGGAACTTTAATACACCGAGCAACTTATGAGTACCGAGCTACTTAGGCGGTCTGAGATGCACCTCGAACAAAGCATTAATAGCAGGATAACTAACAGATTGACTGCGCATTAAATGCTTATTATTATCATACAGATGTATACGCTTAAGCGGCATTAAATGTATTACCCTTTCACATGTACAACGTGAGGGCTATAAATACATTGTATCATCCTCATTTGAGGGGGACCGTAATTTCTTGATAAAACTGGTAATCGAGAATTCCCAAACAGTCAGCAATAACAGAAACAGTGGACGTAGGCCATTCTTATAAGGCTGAACCACTTTAAAATTTCTTTGTCTCACTTTATTTTATCTGTGATTAAATAATTAGATATAATCTAATTTTTTACATCAACAATGGGCAACAATGGAGGAGAGATAACCCTAGGGTCATTCGAACGACCTGGTGTCTCGTTCGAACGATAGCTAGTGTCGTTCAAACGATAGGGTTGGTCGCTTGAACGATAAAGTTAATTCTGCCAGATTTTCCCCCTTTCCCTAATTTCGGACCTAATTGTTAATTTGTTATAAATTGCTTCTATTTTGGTTATATGTGAATTTTCGGTTAGGGTTTGAATTTGTAGAACTTTACCCATGGATTAGTAGAGGATAAATCCATTTTTTGAGAATTGAGGTTTATGTTGGGTAATTGGGAACCTTATAAATTAAGGGGGTAAGTTTAATTGAAAGAAATTGAATAATGAATTGGAAAATTTAAATTGTGGGTCAAACGAATTATAGTCCGGGTATATATGGTTACGTGACACCAAGATAATGAAAAGTCAATTAGCGTATTATTAATTGAAATTGGATCGGATTATAGACTTGAATATGTTAGGCTAGTGTTACGGATGTTGTACTCTGGTAGCCTGGATCTAATTTATATATGCGGTGATATGTTGTATATATATATGATTTATAAATGTTTGTGTATATAATATTTATATTAAAGCATACCCATTCTATTGCTATTATGGAGGTTACACGATGTGGGTGAATCCCCTGGATAGAGAATGCAGGGCGAGTATAGTCCCCAGGTCATAGCGTCTGTAAGAGGGGTGAGACGTCTTGGGTATGAGTATGTCTCATTTCCAGTGGGAACTATGGCCGCCGCCAATTCGTTTATTTTTCTGATTCGGGGAGAATACCGTGTCCGTATTCCAGGTGGATGAGTATACCCGTAGATAATAGCATTTTAGAGGACACCCGATGAGTGCCTACTCGGGGGAATAGTTATATATCTACGACATGTATGTGTGAATATTGTAGTATGATTGCGTATATATGGTACATTTATATACGGGTAAATACATGACAAGAATTGTATTAATTATATAACTTGTGAGATTGTTATATGATATCAAATGAGAAATGACTTAAATAAGTTGGTGTGATATATGACTTATAAAACGTATGCTAAACTCACTCGGGGACAATAGTGGGAAATAGTAGGATATATATGACAAGACTAGTTACGGGGTAGATAGCTAGGTGGGTTATATATTGGTACGTTAGGCGTGCACATTAGTCAAGGGGTGAGGTGTCCTCAAGAGAGTGTGCGGCACTAACTTAAATATGAAGAGCTTTCATGCATTTTAATTTACTGCATTTAAATTCACTTGCTAAATATTTTCAACTGTTTTGGGTTCAAACCCTTGCTATAAAAATCTTTTCAAAACCTTTTAGGCGTCCTGCCACAAGGGCGCCAAGCCTGCTCTTCATTCAGGGTATGTAGCTACGGTACATATGGGTGTTGCAGGATATTGCTTTAGATGCCTATCTCATTCTCATCTAGATAGGGATATTCTGGTTGCACTTTGGGCATGTTGCCCCTGTCTTGTACTCATTACTTTTGGTTTGGCATGTAGTAGCTAGACTTGGTATACTCTGGACTTTGTTGGCTTGCTTATATAGTCGATTTTATTCGGCTAACACTCTTATTAGATATTTGTGGCATGATTAGAGTCTCTTATATTGTGTTGGTTATTTAAATATTTGATATAGTTGTTGGTTGGATAAAATCATAAGATAAAATTTGGCATCATATTAATTAAAGATTAGGTGTTTTGTAATTAAAAATGTTGCGACAGTGATACTAAGAATCAACCATATATAAATCCTGATTTAATTTGATAAATGACTGATCAATCGGAATTTAATTAAGCGGGGTGTCACAATCAAATGACCCCATCTCCTAGTCAATCAACTACGGATGCTATGCTGATTGCGAAGGCGAAATTAGGGTCAACTGAACCAATTGTAACAGCTACGGATGTACATGTTAAGAGTCATGAAGCATTACCTCCTACTCGGATACGATTTTTGAAAGAGAATGAAATTTTTTCTAGTGATCAGGCAAAGCAAATAGAAAGCTTCTACATTTAATCCAACATGATTCCATCGTGTTAAAAGGGGATAAATTAGTTTCGCGCAATGGCCTTATTGAGTCTTCTTCATCTTCTAATGAAGCCAAGATAGTCCTAATAGTGTTAAAATTCACAATGATCACGGCATTGATTCTTATGTGCAAATTCTCAATACTGACTCGAACGGCTTTAACTCTACATTGAATCATAGCAAATGGAATGTCGTCCGTAGAAAAACGCGTTAAAGATATCGTAGGTCCTAATTTATTTTCAAGGTTTCATTTACTTTTATGCTCAGTTGGTGCTATTTTGTTTTAAAAGTTTTCATTTTTGTCTGTGTAAGTCACCGATGAAGGGCATTTCTTCATCTCTATATTAATAAAGTCTTAAATTCAAAAAAAAAATCACGATTGGACACACAACTTTTAATATATATATATATAGGGAGAGGTTCACAAGTGGACCAAAAGAATGGACTTTTTAATGGACCTTAACAAAAAAACACATAATAACACATTAATTTTAATTCCTATAGTGTAATTGGTCCGTGCCAGCGGCACCAAATATGCATGTCGATCGATCCCCCACCCCTCACACGCCCTCCACTCACCCCCTCCCCCTCCCCCCCCCCCCCCCCCCCACCACCATGGCAGCCCTGCTGTCATAAGGGCTGCCACAAGGGTTGCTATGGCGGTGGGGGATGGTGGAGGTGGGGTTGGGGTTGGGGGTTAGTGGGGTGAAGGTGTGATCTCGGGTGCCGCTAGCGCGGACCAATTATACTATAGAAATTAAAATTAATGTGTTATTATGTGTTTTTTGTTAAGGTACATTAAAAAGTCCATTCTTTTGGTCCACTTGTGAACCTCTCCCTATATATATATATATATATATATATATATATATATATATATAGAGAGAGAGAGAGAGAGAGAGAGAGAGAGAGAGAGAGCGGATCAAGTGAGGTCCCTGAATGAGGACCATTTTTTTAAAATAGTAAAACAAATATTTTGAGGCTGATTTTTTTTTGTATGGTTCTTAAACATTTCAGTAGGAGCATAAAAAAATAATCAGCTCAAAATGAATTTTTTTGCAATTTTAAAAAAATCGGTCAAACTGCGTCAATTTTTAAGTTGTTTTTAAGGTGTTAAAAAATGACAAAGTTTGACCGATTTTTTTAAAATAGTAAAAAAATTCATTTTGAGCTGATTATTTTTTTATGATCCTACTGAAATGTTTAAGAACCATACATAAAAAATCAGCCCCAAAATATTTGTTTTACTATTTTAAAAAAATGGACCTCATTTAGGGATCTCAAACTCAGGGCCCTCACTTGATCCGCTCTCTCTCTCTCTCTCTCTCTCTCTCTATATATATATATATATATATATACACACACACACACACACACACACACACACACACACACACACACACACACACACACACACACACACACACACACACACACACACACGTGTGTGTCCAACATTAATGTCATGGACTCACACAATTGACAGTTGAGTAATATCCAAATATTATAAGATTTTGTATTCATCCATAGTTGTATATGTTATACATAAATTTTGTTTATTCTTACATGCTCCACTTCATATAAGTTAAGAGGATGAAAATATAGAAAATAAAGCTCATTCTAAAATCCACGAAACATATTCATGGGGTCCACGAACATAAGTACCCTACCTATCACAAGAGGTGGCTTGATTATACAAAGGATTAAGATACCCACCTAACGCCTTCTACATTACATTAAACATACTAAATTCTGAAGTCATCACCATTCAGTAATTTTTTTATACTTCAGATAAAAATAACAGTTTTAATTTCAACATTCAACCTTTGATTGTTGAACTATTTTTCTGCCCAATGTTTTTAAATGTTCTTTAGAAACGTGTTAAAAATCCCTTGTAAAAAAAAAGGAAAGAAAGAAAGTCCAAAAGTCTTGTAAATTTTCTTAGATGAGTTAACTCTGAAGTAAATATTATAATTAAAAAAATTCACTAGACTAAAAGGTTCCCAACTATATTTTAATTAAGATTTGGTCCAATCATTTTATTTTTTTCCAAAACCTCTCTCACAATATAAAACTCCTCTCCAGCATTCTTTTTTTTCCCAAATATTAAGAAAAAAGTTATTAAAAAAACTAGACAATGGACTTTTTAAAACATAAAAAAATTAAGGTAAACTAAGTGCAATATATATTTACCTCGTATGTATTGAACATTAATTATCCCATTAAATCACATTAAAAAAATAAAACTAATAAAAATAGAAAAACAAACAAAATAAATCAAAGTTATAACAGTAAGTCAAATGTCCTCACGTCTATAAGATGCTCTCTCTCTCTCTCTCCCTCAAATCATCGTTTATACGGGCACAAAGGCATAATAACAATAACAAAAATATGAAATTTTCTTCTTATTTTTGCAACTGTTTCTATCCTACATCAGATATGGTACCCAATAAAACTGGCCACTGTAAGTTCTAAACATGTTCTCTTCTTTGTTCTTTTCATTTCTGTATTATTTCTTGTTTCTAAACTCTTCTATTTAATATAATAATATATGTGTGTGTGTGTGTTTATTCATAAATTCAATACATGTGGTATTGTGTTTAATAAAACTCTACGACGAAACAGGTGAAGAAAATGGTGAGAATTTTAGAGTGTTCTCTTACAATGAACTTAAAGCTGCTAGTGATGGCTTTCATTCAAAGAACAGGCTTGGAGAGGGAGGATTTGGCTCTGTTTACAAGGTAATGTTTTTATTACTTAGCAAAATAATGATTTTCCTTTTTTTATATGGGTATAAATAATTTTTAAACAACACACACAACATAATATTTTGGTTTTTATAAATGAAGAGGGATTAAGCTTAATACCACATTAAACAAATTTATAAGAGTTTCAAATTCTTGATTCTTATGTAAAAAGGTTCAACTTGTAATAATTATTTGTTACTTAGGCGCTATTTGACAAGGGAAAATGACCTGATTTTTCTTATATTATAACTCCAGATAAGTTAGAGATATATGTTATGTTATGAATACTTTTATAATAGTGGCTGTTATTTCTTGTTTTTGTTTGGATTATTAAAGGGCCGGCTTCAAGACGGAACCGAGGTGGCCATAAAAGTGCTTTCTATAGAGCTTGAAACCATGAGAGGGGAGAGAGAATTTATATCTGAGTTGGCAGCATTATCTCATATCAAGCATGAAAATCTTGTCACACTCCAAGGATGTTGTGTTGAAGGAGCTAAAAGATTTTTGGTGTATGATCACATGCAAAATAATAGCCTTACCCACACCTTTCTACGTAATTTTTTCCCCTTCCTTTTTAGTTTAATTGCATTTAACGCCATACTTTTGACTGTATTTCTTTGTTTGGTTTTGGGGAGGGATTAGAACAGTTCATATAGAAACTCAAAACTGACTAAACTATTCTTTTTAGCTAAATTGGTCTTTTTCCAGTTTGTAGTTTTGGTATAATGGTTTTCATATTTGAACTTTGGTGTTATTTTCAATTTTTACGTCTTGCAAAAGTAAAAACTGCACCCAAAGGTCAAATATGTAACTTTCGACGCAAATCACAAATAGGCATAACTTCTCAGCTCTTAAATATTACTTGTCATGCACGTGTGAAAAATATTTGTACAGTTGAATAAAAAAATAAGTAATTTATATACAAGGATTTTGTGTGCGTGCAGCTATCATTTTGTTGGTAATATTCCGGTTTGTTAAGAATATTCCACCTAAAATAACCTCAATTATTACTCCTAAAATAACTATTACATATTTAATGTCTTACTCTCTTTTTATTCTACTTGATTTATGACACCTTTATTATTAGACTTGTATACTAATATAACCTACTACCAGTGGTGGAGGCAGGATTTCTTGGCAGGGCGGACTACCTTTACGATAATTTCCGGGGGTTCGGGGGCGGGAGCCCCCGAGGCGATTTTTTTTTAGGTTATTTTTTAGTATTCATCAAATAATTACTTTAAAATAATAAAATATAAGGTGGCTCGGGGGACCTTGAATCATTTCATACAATTTCATACACAATATAAAAAATGAGGGAGTACAAGACAATACAACTAGCATCGTAAAATTCATAAACAAAAAAAATAGACTTATAAAACAATCTAAAAAATGGATTTTGTTAACCTTAAACCAATCGCAAAGAGGGATACATACTTGTTGTTATTGTTTCTTGAACTGGACAAAACAGTGAGTGATTGCGTTGAGATGAGCAGGAGCGGCGGTGGTGGTCGGCGGTGGCAGGGGTTGCGTGGGTCTTGATCGGCCGGTTGTTAAGGAGAAAAGGGAGAGAGATGAGAAGATAAGAGGGTAATGGCTTTTAGGTTTAATTCTCAAAAGAAAGAGGTGGTGGGCTGATCTTCAAATGGTTTGTTTTATAACTTTTCATATTTAAATTTTGTCCCTTAATACTTTAAAGTAAAAAATAGGGTGGGCTGAACTTGAAATATACAAAATAATCCTTTTTTTTTTTAACAAAAGAGGACGGGCCGGCACCCATCCCAGCGCATACCTGCTTCCGCCCCTGCCTACTACAACACAGTTATTATTTATATAAGTGATATACATATATATATTCAATAAGGAAATTAACAGCTGTTGACTGACCTACTTGCAGTAGCAACAGGTATTTGTAGCAGTTAAAATAGTTTATTAATTTTGTATTTAAACCAAAAATTCAACTAGTTTCAGTCACCTTTGAAACAAGCAAGAGAATGAAAGGAAATTAACAGCTTCCCTTGCTCCTCCTCATTTCCAAATAATATATAAATGTTTTGCCAACTTTTCTTGCATTTGTTGGTGTTTTTTTTTTTTTTTTAATTGCACTACAAATAAATTTGTTGATAAATGTAGGTGGGGAGAAGAACAGGACTAAATTCAGTTGGACCCAGAGAAAGAAAATCTCAATAGGAGTTGCCAAAGGACTTGCCTATCTACATGAAGAAATCAACCCTCATATTGTGCATAGGGATATCAAGGCCAGAAATATACTTCTTGATGAATATTTTAATCCAAAAGTTGCAGATTTTGGTTTATCAAAGCTTTTCAGAGAGAACACTTCTCACATTAGTACCCGCGTTGCCGGTACATTGTAAGTCAAATTCTTGACAAATAATTTTTAAATTAATTTTTCATTGGGAATAATATTAAATGCCTAGGACCAATTCCATGCTATCGGCCAAACAGAATTTAATTCATTTTGCTTCAGTGGTGAGTTTCTAACCCATATGTCAAAATGAGTTTAGCATTTTTTTAAAATCTAAGGATGTGTTTGATATAAAAGTGGACAAATAATTTGGGTAACAATTTTTTAATGACAATTTTTTTTATTACAAAACTTATAATTTTTCAAGTAGTCTTTTTGATAACATTTATTTTTCAGGTGACAAATCACTGTTTTTAGCAAAATTAAAACAGTTGATAACGAAAAAATAGTTTATAACAAAACAAAATTTAAGAAAAAACTGTTTTTAATTAAAAAAAATGGTTTAAAAAAATAGTTTTTAACAAAGTAAAAATCTTTTTAACTAAAAAATAGCTTTAACAAACATAACAGTTTACAAAAACAGTTGTTGACAAAACAAAACAGTTTTTACAAAATAAAAACAGTTTATAATGAATAAGAGAAGCTGTTTTTAACAGGAAAACAGTTTATATTTTTTTTAAATACTGTTAATAAAAAATATTTTTTAAGAAAAATCGTTTGTAGCGAAAAGCAAAGACTTTTCAATAACAAAAAATTAAAATAGGAACAGTTTCTAAGAAAACAAAATAAAAACTGTTTTAATGGGAAAACCCATTTTTTAAGGAAAAATACATTTTCAAGAAGGAAAAAATATTTTTGACAAAAATTATCAATTTTTACGGAACAAACAGTTTTTCAAAATAAAAGTTTTTAACAATATTAACAACGGTTTTAAATAAAAAAAAAACGTTTTAGCAGAAAAAAGTTTTAAAAAAGATGACAAATTTGTGGGAAAATTTTTCTTTAATTATTTACCAAATCAAATTTTGTCAACAAAAGTGAAAAAAGGATGAGAAAGGTGCTAGTGGACATGGCATGGGTACTCATAAAAAAAATTTCAAGGAAAATAATATTAATCACGTACACATAATAGGGGACAAATATTTCATTAGCCACCATTTATCACATTTATTATGGTCAATAATAGGTATTAAGCACACCCTAAAATTTGAGCATTTTAATAAAAAAAATTACATAATCTGCCTACACAAATATTGAGTTCGTGCCAAATTTGATTTATTGCCGCAGAAGTGAAAAAATCTTTCTTACGAAAATTATCTTAAAATTATAGAGGGCCGAGAGCACTCAAAACCTATATGAAACTCCCACGATGACATAACAAACATATAATAGCCAAATTGATGGCGGCGGTCTAATATGACCACTCAGTTCATTGACTTGTGTATGTCTCCAACACCATAAATACTCTCATGGACGCAAGATGTAAAATTATTTGAGCAGCCAAACATTGAAAGGAACAATATTTTAAGTCCAGATCAAGAATCAGACAATTATTGTAGACATTAACCCATAGTGTCATTATTATTCTAAGACAAATTGGTGCGAATTTTTTCGAAATTTATAACTTACAAATTCTTTAGGCATTATCCAACGTATTTAGTGCACATCAGTATGTAGATATATTTAATGTTCTTTGTTTCTTGCTTTGTATTGTATTCCTCTTGCTCATAATTTAATTTAATTTTCATTTTTAATCCCTCAGAGGCTACATTTCTCCAGAATATGCAATTAGTGGACATTTGACAAGGAAATCGGATGTTTACAGCTTTGGAGTACTATTATTGGAAATTCTAAGCGGTCGATCAGTTGTTGATTTCGATGTGGAACACGGAGAGCAATTCCTAGTTGATAAGGTAGCAAATAATCTAAATCTTCTTTCATAAGGGTCATTTATCATTTAACTCTCAGGAGCAATTTTTTTATTTATTTATTTATTTTTTTTTTGGGGGGGGGAGGGGGGGGGGGAGTTATAGAAGGGTAATTTCGGGCCAGCTTACGCGCACCACAGACTAATCCCTCCTCCCCGAACAAGGCTTTCTATAATAAACGATTAATTCCTGCGGTCCGTGCCCTCAAGACGCAGCTGCCAAGTTTCGAACCTCGGTACCTGAGTTTACAGCTACACCTACACCTTGGCTCTACCAACTTGGACAACCCTTGGGGTTCTCAGGAGCAATGTCGTATATCACTTTGTGGATCATTTTCGTAAAAGTATCCCAAAACGGAAAAATGAGATCCAAAGTGATATTATGTTCAACTTTGTTACCCAAACTGATACACGTCATAATTAAGGTTCTAAAAAATGCGGAACGTGGAGGTCAACCTTAAGCCTTAGAAGTCTAGATGGGCTTATGCGTAAAAAAGCGTGAAAAGACGTTTAGGCATTTTTTTATATATTTTAACATTTTTAACTATAACAAGACTATTAAAAATACTAAAATGATAGATGCATTAAAATATGTCTAAATATATTCAAACTAAAATACTAATTTTTTAAAATACTAAGAAAAAACGGCCGTTTTTTTGGACGAGAGGTAGCGAGGTTTGAGATACCATTTCTCTTTTGATTGTGTTGAATGAGATATTAGTCCTTTTTTTTCAAAAAAAGTCTTCAAAAGGCGATATCATTTCACTAAAGCGTTTTTGTTTTTAAAAAAAGTGCGTCTTAAGCCTTTTACCAATAATAAGGCGTAAATGGCTCAAGGCGAAGCGTTTTTTTCAAGTCTCGGGGAGCCTTTGAGAACACTGGTCATAATTAATGGGGGTCAAAGACCAAATGATCTTAAGATTAATTATGCTTAATAAAGAGAATTAGATACCAAGCCTCTTGGCCCAATAGTATAAGGTTGTCACTGGAACAGACTTGAGGGTGGATTGGGTTTGGTTCCCAGTTCGATCTCCGGCACTGTCAAAATAATAGTTGGTCAGTGGAAGCTACGAACCGCGAATGAAAATTAGTCGAGGTGCACGCAAAATGCCCTAGACACTTCATGATATGTTACCAAAAAATAAAGAGAAATAGAAAAAAAATAAGTAGATATATTTTATTGCAATGATTTGATTTTTGGTGTGGAATTTATATTTTCAATATGCACCTTCAGTTGTATCGTGAATGTTGACCTATTGGATGATTAAGTCATAAATAGTCTCCCCAATACTATATCAAATATTGAGTATTCAACCCAAAACAAACTATTTGTGCCTTAAAAGTCAATTGACGTTTTGAATTGGAATTTCTTTAGTTTGATGTCAGTAGAATGTGAAAACTTGTGAACAATTTGTGTTTACTACAGGCATGGGAAATGTACAATGATCGTAGCCTATTACAGCTAATGGACCCAACTTTAAATGGAGATTTTAGTAAGGAAGAGGCAGTTCGGTTCTTAAAGGTGGGACTGTTATGTGTACAAGAGACCAGCAAGCTAAGGCCCAAAATGTCTATAGCTATCAAAATGTTACTTGGTGAAATGGACATACAAAATGTGAAGATTTTGCAACCTGGATTTGTGGCTGATCTAATGGATCTTAAAATTGGCCATTCCCATTCTTCACAACCCTTTTCTCCAATTTGAGTCCCATTTGAAACTAACCAGATAGGAATATAGGACCCAATGTACAAAGAAAATCCATGTGTGTGAAATGAATATGTGAAAATGGATAGATTTTTTATTTCATATTTTATGGACATGGAGTTGATCCCAGATGCCAACTAGTGCATATAGGTCGTGTGTAACGTGTTAACCCTTTATCCCTTTTTGGGTGTTAATTTGTGTCTTCTAGCATTACTTGTGTATTATGTGATTGTGTTATTGTGTATAATTCACTTGGCTTCTTGTGAATCGATAATGAGGACTACAAAAAAAGTGGGTTATCAATGAGGAATAGGGGATAATATTTCACGTGTTTCTATAATAATAATTCTAAACGCTCTATAAGTAAAACCTTAAGGGGAAAAATGTGGAACTATCTAAATGCGTTTAGGGGATCACCAGTGTAAGGGTACACACAACATCTAAAATAAATTTAACCCTGTCTTATCTAACATAATAAAATGTAAAGGCTTATAAAGCATCCGTATAAATCATGTTCCCATCCCAAATTTATTTAAACAAATAAAATAATCCAATCGTAAAACCAAGTTCGTGTAATTTAAATTCCTCAATTGACAACTTGGTCACCGTTCATGGAACAAATCATTTTTTCACATTAATCACCGTTCTCTCAAAACTGTAAACTCACTTCCACTTCTGTCTTTTTATATGGACTTCATTCTTTCGCCATGTTTGGGGTCCAACTTTAAATTCACTTTACTACCCGAATACATGGGTTCACAAGAAACTCTAGACGTAAAAAATGCTCTTCTAGACAGAGAACCTTCATCTTCTCTTTAAAATCTCCATCATGTTTATATCACTTTCTTCACGGTCTTCATCCTAAATCATATAATCGTCTATGGCAACCTCTAATTGTAGATATTCGTTTGCCAACATACTAAAAACGGTGCATCAAGAGCCCCACACTCCAATGCCATAGTTATAGAAAATATATCTCCTCATTATTTTAATCTCGAAAATCCATCATACAATGATGATAAACCCGACATCAATATTTCTACGGATGTTTCCAATGAATCTTAACAACCATGGAAGAATCATTCTAGAAAAAGGATGTAACCCTATCACAGCATAATAACTCAAAGGCCACCTCAGCATTACTTGGCAAGAAAAAAATTAGTGGATAATGAATCTAGAAGGTAAAGGATTCAAAAAATATTTATTTTGATTCAATAAAGAAAATGGAAAAGTTGGAGGATTGGGCCACTTCGCATTCAAGTTGTGAGGAGTATTAAAATTGTAAGTGATTTTAAACCCACATGTGCTCCCCTCTAGACCTCGACGGGTAAGAGGAGAGAAATTTCAAAGTAAAAGACAATGATATAATTTGGTTTGGATCTCAGATGAGGGTCCTACATCTATTGTCAAAGGTGTTGTACTAGTTCATTAGATTGTAAATAAGCTATTACAATCCAAGAGACCACCTGAGCTTTGGTCAGGAGAGTCTCAGGTCTTGCATCCTTTATCATCGATTTAAAGGACCTCGACAAGTAACTCATTGACTTTTCTAAGTGTTCCTGAGTATTTCTTTAGTTCTCAACAAGATGTATAAGGTATTTAATAACTGAAAATGATTCAAGTTAAAAATCTAGGCTCTCAACAGTGAGTTAAGCGAGTGTGAAAAATGAATGAATGTTAATGCATTGTGGAACTCTGAGTTCCCTAATTACCTAATATTCAGAGTATATTAATCTCTTGGAATGCTCGATATCAGTTGTCTTTGAATCGTTCACTAGCCTTCATTTTATATGTCAACTCTATAAGAGAGAAATAATGGAATGTCAGAGCACGATTGTGGTCCCTCTGAGGTTTGAGAAAAGTCGTGGAGTGTTGGATAAAGATTTTGTAGGTGGTGTGAGATGGTGTTTGACAACAATTAAATGCTGATGAGAGCATTCAATACCAGTGGTGCTCTGTAGTGGTGATAGGTGAAACAGTGTTGTGCTTTTCGCTTACCTTCCAGACTAGTTGCAGAAGCTTTGCCAGAGGTTTAGAAGTTTTGGAACTACCATGAGACTACCATAGGATGGTATCGAGGTCCTTTGCAATTATATACCCCTGTGTGAGGGTTGGGTGACCTTAAGAGGTCAGTTCTCTTCAGATGGAGTTTTATTCGGAGCAATAGAGAGGGGAAAACCTTGGTGTTGAGGTATTTGATAAGGGTTGAGGAAATATAATGGGATGACCAACCATCTTAGGAAGAAAAGGAGGCGCGGAAGGTCTTTTGTATTTCTAAGGGATTTTCTTAAGTGCAATGGAGGTCTTGGGTACCAAGTAGCGATCTGGCCGAGGTCTAAATCTATCCTCGAGACTTCTTCTTTTTCCTAAGTCCAGTTGAGGGGTTTGGGAGTCTTGTAAATATCAAGTATAAGATATGGTATCATATATATCCCCTTGTTTTTCTTTGCAAGATTTACAAGGGTAAACAGTTACTTATTTTGCAAGTAAGGGGTTTAGTCGTATATAGCCAAGATTCTCCATAATTAAGGTGAATTAGGAAGGAGCTTACAAATAGTTAAGAGTACTTGATAGGACATGATAGGGAGACTGAATGGACAGAAGCGTCGGGCCTTCAGGGTTATAAATGGGCCCTTAGGGCTGGACGGAACTTCACGCCCCATTCTAGCTTTCTCTCTCTAATAAAGCCTTGAAATATTCTCCTTTCTTTACTTTTACAATGCTAGCCGATAACATCACATCTTTATAAGTTTTGGACCTGAAACCATTGTTCGATGTTTCCCCCTATGTTCTCTACCTCGAACTAAGGATAAAGGGATTGAGACTTCGGGCCAAATCCCCACATAGTTTATTCCTTTCGGCACAAGGGTGGTTAAATAAATAGGGGCTAACGACCCTTATTTCATTTGTGGGGCCTATATTTTTGCTAAGATCACTAAAAAGGACCTGGTAAACAGCGGGAGAATCTATAAGATTTCGAACTCTGTTGTCCTAAGGGATACCAAGCCTAATGAGAGGGCTTGATCCCTGGTTACCCATCACATATGCTTCAAGGAATGCTTTCGCCAATATGGGGCGAGGTTCCCTCTACCTTCCCTCGTGGTGAGAATATTAAAGGCCATGGGGATATCCTCTTGCGTTGAGGTCTTTGATGGTCACTATTTTGGCTTTCGGGGAAACATCTAAAGGCAATCCTAATGTCTTGCCAACCTTGTTCTTCAAGTTATATCGGGTTTAAGAGCAAAGCAAGCTAAAAGAAATATTATTAAAGTACCTGTCTCCTAAGGTCCTAGTGGTTTTTGGCATCGACAAACACAATGCCCCCAATAACTAGAAGGAGATGTTTGTCTTTGTGGGTGGAGCTTGGGCCACACTAGATCTTGCTGAACCAATTGGATGCCCTACTATTTGCTGCACTCCCTTGATTATGGGTAAGTTAAAGTTTACCTCTACTTTTACGTCTATATTTGTTCACTGACTTTTGTTGTGAACTTTAACGATTTATCTTCTTTTAAAATGAAGGTAGAGCCTTCTTAATAAGGTGTGGATAGAATAGTTGATGCCCTAAAGTTGGCCTTTGTCCCATTGGATATCCCTGTAATGACCAAGCGTCTTTTTAACTATGGGCTTGGACCTAAGACTAAGGTTTTGACTTCTAGAGATGCTCCTGTGATTCCCAAAATTGTGGTCAGAGTCACAATGGAGACTGAACCCCTTGTCTTGGCATCTCGAAAAAGGAAAACAGTTAATGAGGTCTCCACTGAGGTCCCAAAGGAAATTGAGAATAAGGACGACGAGCCTACTGAGGTTGTCACAATTGTAGTCCTAATTGTACTAAATTATGATTATTCCCAGTAAGTATCCCACATTTGTTTCTCTTTTACCTCTTGTCTCATTCTCTAATAGCTAACTAAGATTTTTTTTATCCATGAGATGAATGGGAGAAACGAATAATGGATAGACGAATTTCCAAGGAAAAAATCGTTGAGGCTTTAATAGGAAAGAATAAGGGGTCTAAGACCACAAAACGTTTGAAGTTAAACACTTTTCTAGACCATGCTATTCATAGCGTTATATTTGTTAAAGAGGCTAACCTGGGGTTTAGCATTTCTGAAGGATCGATGTTAGCGCTCCTAAAAACCCCGACATTAATACAAGAAGACTAGGTTATATGTGGGATCTCAGGTGAAAAACATAATGATCATTCTATTCTAAAGGACTTGCAGCTCTTAGTCACAAATCTTGAAGAAGATTTGTGTGATCCACTAACCAAGGGGAAGGAGGTGGTGGTTTCTCCCCCAGAAAGAGGGTGTTTAAAAAATGATGATGAGTTCCTTGGTTAGACCCAGGGGCCTTCCATCGATGAGGTAAATGCTCATACCTCAGTGACGAAGGCGCTTGCGTGATGGATGGGACAAATTCATCTAAGATGGTGGTCATGTTGAGGGGTCGAGGGGCCTCTAAAAATACCCAAGAGATGTTTCACTTAATATGGAAAGTACTTTTGCATCTCTTTCTCTTTTACTTTAATGGATTTCTTATTCTTCATGTTTTGTTCTCATATTTTTATTTTTCTCGCAGGCTCGGCACTCCCCATAAAGGGGGTGAAAACCATAACTGTAGGTTCAAGAGAAATCATAAAGCATGCCCCACTATATGCCACCAGGCGATTAACACTATTTTCAAGGAGTCAATTTAATAAAATTTAACTAAAATTAAAGATCAATAGTTTTTTAAGTAGTCGAGGAAGATGACAGTGGATCTATTGAAAAGGTACATTTTCCTGGGATACTCCTATAACAAGGAGAATGGGAACAAAATGGATAATTACAAAGAGCTCAAGTACTACTTGGAGGAATTAAGAAGACAATCTGGACGATTATATGGAGAAGGATGGAAACAAGGTCATCGTCGAACACGATAAAAAACTTGGCAATGTCCTTGATGAGGATGTCATGGGACAAAAGTTTGCTATCATCCATGGTACATTAAATCCGAACAAAATTTGAGGGAATGATATTCAGATGGAATTAAAGAAGGTTACTATAGTCATGGAAGATTTCCAAATTGACCCTACTAAGATCTTAGTGGGAAAATGTCTTCGGATAGAAGACATTGATAATAATAAGTATGTATTCTTTACTGAAGAAGGCATGGTCGGAATCAGGACTCCGCATCATGATGTGCTGGTATTCACTCTGAGGATTATAAACTAGGTCGTGCACAAGCTACTAGTCGACCAAATAATATCTTCGGAGATCATGTACCTAAACTTATTCAATAAGCTCAACCTCAAGATTAAATATCTAAAGCATGCGACCATACCTTTGGTCGATTTCGAGAAAAAGATGACCTTGCCTATAGGAAAGGTGATTTTGTCGAAACTACAAAAATATCAAAGTTGATCGAGTAACTAGTAATGGACATTGAGTCCCCCTTACAATGATATAATGGGACGGGGAAGGATTCATTCCATGAAGGTTGTCCCATCTAATTATCACCCAAAGATTAAATGCATTATAAACTCGAGGATAATGGAGACTAGGGGAAATCAGATTATTACCCGACAATGCTTTATCGTTGCCATTAGGCGTAAACAATATAAAAAAAGAGAAAATGGTTATGACCCAAGAGACAAAGGACGGTGCCACTCTGTCCAAGTAGAAACTAAAGTAGAGTATATTGAGTCTAGACTAAACAAGGTTGCCCCTCACAAACAGAGTTATGAAACCATTCCAAGACATTATGTTTGATGAATCACACCCTAAAAAGAAATGTATAATTGGCAGCACACTTACCGATTAAGAAAAGCAATAAATGATATATCTTCTTAAAAGAACCAAGATGTTTTCACTTAGAATTCTTATGATAGTCTAAAATTGATCTCGAAATCATGTGCCATTGACATCATGTGCACCCAACATTCGTGTTGACCACACAAAAGTCACATAGAATAGCCCTAGAGAAGGCAAATGATGTGGAAGAACAAGTGGGGAAAATATTAGAGGTAAGGTCCATTAAAGAAGTTCAATTCTATAAATAGATTTCTAACCTAGTCATTGTCAGAAAAAGTAATGGAAAGTGAAGGGTATTTATATACTTCACTGACCTTAACAAAGCTTGTCCTAAGGACAACTTTTCTTTATTAGAGATCGATCGGATGGTCAATGTTATATCGTTCCACTAATGGGTGAGTTTCCTTGACGTATACTGGGGCTGTCATCACATTCCTATTCTCTGTTACAATTAGGAAAAGACTTTATTCATTACCGACTTTAGCCTGTACTGATACATACATGGTCATATCCTTTTGACTCAAGAATACATGCCTAACTTACCAATGGTTAGTCACAGAGATGTTCAAGTATGAACTGGGTGACACTATGAAGGTTTATATAGACAATATACTTGTCATGAGAAAATAAAAGAGTGACTACCCATAGGATTTAGCAAAGACATTTAAGATCCTCATGTACTACAGGATAAAACTTAAGGCATCCAAATGCTCTTTTGGGGTGTGATTAGGGAAGTTCCTAAGCTACCTGGTTGTTCATAGGGGAATTAAAACAAGTCCTAACTAGATTATGGAGAAAAAAGCATCCAATTGTCAAAGGAAATAAGAGATATTCAAAAGTCGACCGGAATCCAATCATCACTCAACCGCTTCATCTCTAAGTCCTTTTAGATTTAATGACCATTTTTCATCTCTTAAAAATAAAAGAAAATGTTGGCCTAAAATGAATAACGTTCAAAGGAACTTGAAGAAATTAATCTTTACTTAAGTTGATGGCCCCTACTAGTGTGTGACACCCCAAAATAAAATGGGCGTCTCATATGGCTCATTCTTAGCATCACTATAGAAATTCAATTAATTACTAACCACCTATTAGTTTAACAAGTTGTACCAAATTTTATTCTTTGATTACAATGGTAAAAGTAAACCAATCACTACAACCCCATTCAGAACAAATAACTTAAATAATATCATCAATACATAAGTCTAAACGTTGAAATAAATAAAATCAAGCACTGATTAAACCATCGATTACTAATAATCCAATACAATCATCCAAACTAAACTAAATAAAACTGGGGGTAAATAAATCAGATGAAAGGGGTGACATGACCAACAATTGTCTAAAATGGAGCTTAATCTAAGATAACAATGATAAGATCGGCTACTCCGAAACCTATAAGTGTCCACGTTAGCTGTAGCTACATAACCCTAGATAGGAGAATCATCATTGAAGTTCATGTGGCTAGACACCTTAAAGTTTTTGAAAAAATATTTGAGGCAGGTGAGAGCCCAAAAACTTTAAAAATATTTAGCAAGTGAATAAAAATGCAGTAATGAAAATTTAAAGTAATCTTCCTTATTTAAACTGGTAGAGCACTCTCATGAGTAGACCCTCACCCATCTTCTAATGTGCGCACCTAACATATGCTTCTTAACCCTCCTAGTTATGCTACCCCACCTAACTAGCCTCATCACTAACCTCAACATAACCCATTACCCTGTCTCCAGTATGATGTTTATCTTTGTTTTCTTAATTATCTTACCCATGTACTTAATTAATTATCAATTATATTATCACAAGCTTGTTCTCATACTTTACTCTAGTTATTAATAAACATTCACACTTTAGGACTTATCTGTAACACCCCGTGCATTCTCGCGTCGACCGCCACAAAAATATACCAAATGTTATTAAATTAAATACCATTCTTAGCATGTGACAGATATATGAGTCATTTAAAATTTTAGCACAAGATATCCTCAAATTTTCAAAAAATATAACCATTCATGAATATTAAAATTCATCACTATGTTATCTCCAAAATAAATCCAACTCAAATTTAATAAAATAATATCCAATAAATAATCCCACTACAAATCTTTAACTGAAATCCATAAACAACTGTGGAAATGAATGGCCCCTAAAAACTCCATAAATAAGTCTTTCAAAATAAAATGACATAATGGAATGTAAATCTAAACTACTAACGAAGATAAAAAAAAATCTCCAGTTGTGATCCAACGATCTCCAATACATCCTATGGAGCTACTCCTGCAACTATACCTAAAATATTAATAAGCTCAATGGGTTAAATCCCACAGCATGAATGCTAGTTACTCCTCCCAATTAGGGGTCGTAAACCCAGACAATAACATTATACATGATAAACATCACAACATAGTATTTTAATTTAAACATGACATAAATTAATGTGCGAGTAAAATAACTAACACAATCTATCCATATCACTAAGACACCCGATGTTTAAATCCATATATGATATTTCAACATAACACTAGGTCCCATAATTTAATCTAATAAATTAAATCCAATTAATCTATGAGACACCAGTATAGCCAGGTCACCCTATTTCAGGTCCTACACATACTCCTAGCCCACTTAAGTTCTATACCATATACATTCCCCCCACTATATCCAGTTTTCCCAATTTCATTAGAATTGCACATGCTCATGAGGTTCCACGCACGACACATCACTATAGCTAGTTCGCTCATATTCTGTCAGCCATGCACATACTGGCGACGTCAACACACACCCACGCTGCTATAGCCAGTCCACCCGTATTCTGTTAGCCCTTCACATACTCGCGACCAAAAAATCATTTTTAGGTCCCTGTTCTTTGTCTTAGGCATTATCTATCAATTTTCTCAAGTTTTCATTATATTCTACTAGCCCCACCCTTTTACCGAGCATAAATCCTCAAATCACCCCTAGTTCCATATCTAGAGGTCTCCAAAACACAAGTATCTCCTAACCTATCATTTAGGAAGAATACATACCAATAACTACTACCTATCCTCGTACCTAGGCTAACTATCAAACAGAAACGACGTACAACTCAGCCCCACCCCAAAATTATCCATCCATAAAACCTACAATAACTAGACCCATACCTAAAAAGTGTTACCAGAAACTAAAGCCTACCTACTAGCCCCATACCTAGCAAGCAACCGAAAATAAGGTGAAAGAAATAAATATCATAATAATCTCGTCGTCCCCGCGGTGTCAATTATTAATATGTATAATAAATCACATAAAGCGTATTTTCAACTTATAACAACAATTCATCCAATTAAATTCCAAGATATCAGTTTAACCAATATACGCTTGTTTAATTTTAATTAAACATTTTCAATTTTCAAGAACTTACAAAATTTCCATACACATGCACATTTCGAAGCATACAACAATAATTTTCTATTATACAAGATGCACATAAATAACATGATTTTACGAGTCAAATTCCAATTATAAAGTTCAAATAATATATTTTAACATGTGAGCGTCCATATAATCTAACGAAAGCCCAAGCTCTAACCTAAACATAAAAGCATTTTTAGCATGAATTCGTATTAAATAATTGAATAAAAACAACCCTAATTAGTGTCTGTAATATATTTTAAGAAAACAATGATTATTAGTGTTTAGGAACCAATTAAAAAGCATAATACTAAAGGGGAACAATAGAAGTATTCAAGTATGTAAAGAAGTCATCATGCAAATATGATTACATGGTTGCGTTCTTCTCGCAAAAATAGTAAAGATACCTTCTTGGTTATTCTTGATAACTCTGGATTTAGATCTTCAAAACTTTGGTTGAATGCTATGTTTGATGGGTTTTAGGTTTTGTCAATCAAACAAGACAATAATTTGGGAGACTACTGCTTTTTGAGAAGGGCTAAAAGTGTTTTAAAAGTTTAAATCTGTCACTTACATAAAGGCATTAAAGAAAGAGTCTTAATAAAAACACAAACACTAAAGGTACATTCTGGACGATCGGGCCATCGAAATTAGCTCAAATTTTGATATGTTTAGCTGATGGCGAGACGAAGATGCTGTAAAAAAATCAGCTCGACCGGACTGTCGAATGATCTTTCCTTCTTAGGCCAGATACTCCCTCGATATTTTAATATATAAAGTTATAATTTCAAAATTTTAATCCCGATTTAAATTGTTCTTAAAACCTTATTTTTATATATATAAAAAAGATTTATACATACTAAAATTAAATAGATTCCAAAAATTATTTTTCCAAAATTTATAATTTAACAAAGATTTTTATAGCTAAAAATTCACATGGTGTTACATTAAGCCCATGCATAATAATCTCCACCTTTATATATGTATATTTGTAACACATCAAATATATACACATATATTACTCACAGTATATGTAATCGCAATCCCTCCGAGTATTTCATCGCTGGATGCGAAATCACTAGCATGTTATCAAGCTCCAAGAGTATCTACCTCAACCTGGGAAATTGGGTTGGAATCTCACCACCAAACCCAAAACGAAAATGAAAATCAGAGGAGGTCGTGGTCTTAAGTCCGTGCGTCATAACCATACCACATTTTTGCATGGGACTCCAAAACTCACATAAGGTGGTTTTGCAGACACCTATGACTCAGGGGAATAATACTACCTCTATTGGGATTCGCCAGAGTGACGACCCATGGTGCGCAACCTCCACCAATATCATATACGCTAGGATGAGTATGTTTGATATAAATATCATACACACAGATATTATTATTTATCTATATAATATGAGAGAGGTTGTTTTACTATTCCAAATTATTAACGGTTCATATTTGATTACCTGATGCGATCTAAGGGTGTGAGAGTGTGCCATGTCACAACTTAAGCATTGTGACATGGCAATTTGGATATAACCAAACTCGTTTCTCTAATTTTGTCCCGGTCATTACACTTCAGCAACACAAAACCAACCCTATCTCACTCATCCCTTCAGATCCCCTACCCTTTGGTGTCTTCGCCCCTCCCTACTGCCGCCCCATCTCCCAGTGTCGTGGTGGTCCGCTACCGACCTCACCTCCAACCTCTTATCCCCACTGGCGAGAGGTACATATTAGGGTTTTTGCTTTAGGTTTCAAATGAAGAGTTTTGTTATTATTTAGTTTTGCCGATCTATATTTCTTACATGTTTAATCTCATTCAACTCTTTTAGGGGTTTAATAATGGTTAAATCATTCAGATCTTGGAGATTGTATTGTTTTGCATAGTTTGTAGATTGATGTTTAATTGATGTTTATTATTTTGTACAATTTGTAGTTCTTGGGGATTGCCGAAATTTGATTCAAATCAAGTATACTATTTTTTTAAGTATTTGTCATATGATATGTGCTTTCGAATTTGGTATTATGGTGGGACTTGTGAGAATAAGATTTTAGATTTTTTTTCTTTATGTACATATGATTATTTTAACATCGATTATAATGCCACATACATAGCTGTTGAAGTGTAAAAATGCATGTGAACTCATTGTGGGTGATAAATTTTAAGATTCATTGATTTTTATTCTTAAATGGGTATATTACTCTTCTTTCTTAATTTTTTACTCTCTTTTTTTTTGGGTTGATTTATTTACATCTATCCGACTTATTTTTTTTTTAAATAATGTAGTTTAATAACACGAATTATGATTTTGTTTTAGTCTTTTACTAATCATCATTTTTCATTTAAAGTTGTTGCTAAAAGTACAACACTAACCATATTTCCAAATGGTACAGAGCAGTATGTTCCTCGTGTTTGTTTGAATTGCAACGTTAAAATGGGGGAATACTTATGCAACATATGTAAATTTTCCGATCATGATACTACGAAGAATCAGTTCCATACTGAGATG
The DNA here is from genome assembly GCA_949130495.1 of Sambucus nigra. Classification (NCBI taxonomy): domain Eukaryota; kingdom Viridiplantae; phylum Streptophyta; class Magnoliopsida; order Dipsacales; family Adoxaceae; genus Sambucus; species Sambucus nigra. Next base: position 108,862,953 of record OX422224.1, on the reverse strand, counting down.
ATGATACCACAACATGTGTAAACTATTATTGCCTTTGTTCTTTGTTACACATATAGCATTTCATAAGTTTTCAAGTCTAAACTTCAGTGGAAATATAATTTTTTTCTCTGACAATTGGTTGTTCATTGATGTATAGGTAATTCGTGGATGGAGTTGTGGGAAACTTCAAAGCCCACACTAGCTACCAAATAATCTCCCCTCTTAAATGAGGATTGGTTTTCTAAATTAGAGATTTTTATTATTTATCTTTTCAAAGTTTGATACCAGATACTTATCGTTTCCTTTGGTAGTGAATTATTTAGTGTATATTTTTTTATTGTCTTCAATGTTGTTAGTACGGAGTAGCATACCAAATCTGCGAGTATAAAACTTAGGTATAATGATAAGAAGATACGAGTGCTTATTTGTATCATGTTCCGGTGATACAAATTGCAGAGATGTTTAAGTTTGTGTTCAAACCGAAATGAATTTAAAGCTTTTGTATGACTTAGACTAGCACTTTCAGATTTAAAAATAAGAGGTTTATGGTAGGCCGAAAAGAAATTCTAGATGTATCAATTTGACTCTATATGGAAAAAACACACATACACAATGCTTTTCTCATCAATAAAGAACAATTATCATGCATTTCATATTGATATTGCTATTCTCATGGATATATAGTTTTCTCCATGTATAATTCCTGATTTAGAAGTTTTGTGCTATAATTTTTTTTAAAGTTTTTGTTCAGTCTTTATGGTTTTTGATTAACAATACTTTTTCTTTATTTATAGATAAAATTCGAAGGTAGAGCTTATTTGAAAGACTCTTAGGATTAATTCTAGGCTGACACATTTTTTGGATATATTTTAATTGACACGATGACGGATCAAGCATGTCTAAATTGGATTGAGTAGGTCTGGACCGAGCGTTTCAAAATTGAGAAGGTCTGAATTGGTTTACATCTTCCTTTTTCTATTTTGTTTTAATTCTAGATCGAGAAGGTCTGGATCGAGCACTTCTATTTCTGGATTGATAAGGTCAGGAATTCCATCCACTTTTGTCCGTGTCTTGGCTCAAGACTTGAGCACTAAGAGGCTTCATTCAGATGGTTTGAGTGATATTTATTCACATTCTTACATCCGTTGTTGTTTATTTTCTTTAGACTTTTTAATATATTTTTTTTGTTTTAACGATCTCTTGTTTACAAATATGTATTTCTTTATACGTATATATTTATCGATTTTTAGTGATGGGGTTATATTTTAAGTTTAAACTGTCAAGAAAATCTATAATACTTCTAACTTTAACCCCGAGTTGAGATAATTCTAGTAAACAAGGTGATTTGTTGGATTTGATCCAATGCTACCATACATGTTATCAATATCTAATTCTTTTCTTTTTCTTGGGTTGGATTTGAAAGAATAATAAAATGTTTTTCATATTCCATTCCAGTCCAAAATATTGTTGTAATTTATCATACTGGTGATGCTGCAAGTTATTTAGATATGTGAGCAAGATAACATAATTCTTTAATGGGAAGGAGCTATTGTCTGACCCACTATCTTGAGCTGCTGTCCAAGCTATAATTTAATTGTATCTGTATAGAATTTCAAGCAGTAGGGGTAACAAATAAAGATCTTTGTACAATATTTCAATTTTGTTTGAAGATTTTCTCTTCTGGAAGCCAAGATTTGAAGTTTTCACTGCTAATAACTTAACTTTAGATGAAGTTTTATGTACAATTTAATCGTCGTCTTTATTGAAAGTACAATTTGTTTATGTTATATGGAAATGATATTCATATTCTAATGTTAAGTAGATGATTAGTTCTTGAACTTTTTCTTTTGTTTATAACCTTTCAATGGATCTTTTCTATTTTGTTTTGAGGGGATTTGAATGGAATTCAAGGCACGTAGACATTCCCATGTACATGCATTAAATAATTAGAATATAATAGGTACTACCATAGGTGTATGTGTACAAGCTTGCTCTGTTTTTAGGAATGATGACACCCTTAATTTCAAGGGTCAATTTGTAACTTTATTGCTTGACTTCCTTGAGTTTTCCTTGAATACAAGATGAAAAACAACCATCAATAAAGAATTTTATTCTCTTTGCTAACTACGCAAGTATTTTTTAGTTTTAGTATTTATTATAGAGTTATATACACACCATGTCTAACAAGGTCCATCATTGAAAGTATTCAAATACCGATGACATAAGGATTAAAGGATTACCACTATACAAATTACTGCCCACTCTAAATAAATTTAGTGATACTGTTTTTGCGGTTTTGTATAGTTTGTGTCAACAAGTTTGACTACAGGTGTAAGTGGAGTAAGAAAAGATTTCTATGGATAGAAATAATTGTAGAATCACTATAGGAGAATAATGAGAATTCTCAAAAGAAAATCCAATTTTAGTTAAACCCTAAAACATACATTTAAGTGATTGAATTAAATATGAAAATCAAACAATCACCAGATCAAATATTAGGAACACTAAATTCAGAAAAATCCGCGAAGGGAAAAGCCTTTTATTTTAGAACTTTGAAAAGTTTACAAGACCATTGACTACATACAACTTGATCGCCTACAAGAGTAATGCACGGTGCCTTCGTCAAACCTTCAAAGTAACGGCTAAAAATCAGCAGTGGTTCACACGCAGCTATACCACAAGGACACGTAGTCCTAGACACGCAGTCTTCACAGTGTAGGTTATCCTCCCCACAAGAGTAACTTCATAGAGGCTCCTTCCACAATAGCACGCAGGTCTCCTATTGTAGAGTTCCCCCCAAAAAGGTAAATTTTCAACAAACTTGAATCTAGGGTTCCAAAACAATTCACTAAAAGATTGGTATGTTTTGTGAATTGAAAACAACAGTTTTAAAACCTAAAAGACGAAGACAAAAATCGTTTCTGTGGTAGAAGTTTCGTCTATTGAAAATATGCAGGTCTTCTTATCAAAAAAGGAGTTGGAAAAGCCTGTTTATAAAAAACTTTAGGCGTCGCGTCTCTCGAAGGAGATAGCTAAGTCCTTCGAACGAAAAGGCATTGTCATTCGAACGACAACTTCTTGCGAGATAGCTCTGTCATTTGAATGACATAAGCAAGTCGTTTGAACGACCTATCAAACGAGATTTTACGCGAGCTTATAAATAATTTTGATAAGCACGCGTGGCCGCCTGTTTCGTATTTTTCTGATTTTTATGAATTAGTAATGATTTTTCTACGAATAGGTGTCGGAGAATAAAATCTTTAGAAAAATATTTGATAAAAATATCCCAACACTTTAAGTGAATTGCGAAGGAATTAAAACTCAACCTTACCAAAATTAACCTCGCGGAGGCTTGAATGTTGAAGATTTTCATATTCGGATCCGTCTTTGATGCTTGAATGTTCTTGAATGCTCTTCGATGGTGTAGCGGTATACGACATACTAAATTGATAATGGACTTATAAAATAATGTCCTTACAAATCTCCCCCTATGTCTATGCCGGTACAAAATAAAAACTCCGAATTATCCAATCAAAGTGCCTATACAAATCTAATATCCCCCATGAACCCAAAAATGGAAAATACTAAAATTTACAAGTCTTCAAATTTTCTTCAGAAATCTTCAAACCTTTAAGCTTTTCTCATCAGGGTGTGCAACATATGATCATCACTTTTGTACCTACACACATGAGATAAAGAAAATACTTTCGTGACGCATCGAATTTGAAATGATGTAAGAATAAATCAATTAATATAATCAAATCTCCCCCATAATACAAACTCCCCCATAAAATCATAATTCGCTATCCCCCTTTTTATTATGTCCTAAAATAGACATACAAGAAGAAACAAACTAAACATGGAGTGTCATGATAAAAATTCATAGAAAATATGAATCAAACTACGCGCATGCAAAGGTGTAACTCAAAAAAAAACACAAACTATTTTTGACTTTTCAATTTTTTCAAAGCAAAAATAATGATACAAAAATACACCATGGATTTATACTAAAACAACCAAGTCTTGGAAATGGAATGTATGGGTGTGAACACATTCGATAGGTAAATCAACTCAATCAATCATATGTGCACAATGAATACGTGTACCCCTAATGAATGAACATAAAAAATATCCTTAGGTGAAAAAATTGTTGAAATTAGATGACATCGTCTTATAAAAATCAACAAATCAAAGTCAAAGTGATTTTCACACTAATAACGTCCAAACTATTTAACAATTTTTCAAGACTTTCAAGGATGTGCAAAACCGTTTTAATTCTCCATCCAAACTCCCTCATATGTATTTGCTTTTAGAGGTGTATAAACTAAATTCTCAAACTTTGGATAATTGGTGCAAAAGCCTAAATGGCCCATAATTGGCATGAATTTCTTTTTATTTCCTTTAAATTTTTTTGTGCTCTTTTAAACCTCTTTGAACCTCGAATAATAAAATTACTCAATTTTTTAGGTCCAATTAAACGACATCTTAATCGCAAATGATAAATGATAATCTTTCGTAGCCCTTCACCAATTTCAAATAAAGCATACAAACTGACAAACGACTCTTACATGCACAACTCTCTTATTAAGTATTATCGCACTTGGTTCGTTTTAAGGACATGATTGAAGCGAAAACACCCAACCAACATGTGATGAGAGAAGCACAATAATCAAACAAATCCGTTCATGTGTGTAATAAAAGAAATCATGAGTCAAACATGTAGGAAGTAACACTTAATTACATCTTAATGACTCCACACATTGTAAAGCACATGGATGACATGATATATTGTCTCAAAACACTATCAAATAGTCACATGAAAAAAATGGAACGATGTTATGACTCGATCATCCTAAGTGTCAATCCATAAACGATGTAAACAAGATACAAAAATCTTTTTGTATTTTTAAAAAATTTATCAAAATAAAATATTTTTGTATTTTTCAAAATTTTCAAACAAAAAAATATAACTGCAAAATGATACAACCAGTAGTAGGCATATAATATCGATATGAGCAACATCCTATGCTAGAAAATAGTAATCACACAAGAGAATCCACAATGAAAGAAGATGTGATAAACGAGCAATGTAGTGTTATCAATTAAGCATGGATACCAAGAATAACTGCATATAAACTGCCCAGAAGCAACCCATCAGTACCAAAAATCTAAGCATATGAACATCGCGTACTGAAATCAGAAAGGAAGAAAAACAAAATTTCTAGACAGGTCGCTCAAATGATTTAGATCTGTCGCTCGAACAACAAGGGCGTGTCGTGAGATGTAACTTCACGCGAGACATCGATGTCGCTCAAACGACCTATAGATCTCACTCGAACGAGAAAACCAAAACTTCTCTGAATGCCCAGAAAAACATGCAGTTTTGCCCAGTGAAAAAATTTTATGAAAACAATACCTATAAGGGGCAAACAAATCCAAAACAGTGCTAAAACAGTAGCGAAACACACCAATGCAAAAAATAAACCAATGTGCGCTACATCAAAGTGAGTCATAACACTAGAAAGAATATAACATGATGCATAGCTAGTGTATGACAAACATCCAACACAATCAACCAAGAGATTTATCATGAGGTGAATTACGTGCAAGAAACGAGAGTCATGAACAAAAAGACCATATTCCTCTAAATCCGATTTTCTATCCCAAATAGATTTGTAACGGCACGTGGGGGTTTGGGGAATCAAAATTATTCTTTTATTAACCTTCCTAGGTCCATTTAAAAGATTGTAACAAAAGCGCATATGATGGCCTTGCATGTGTAAATCGGGCGGTGTGTGTGACCTAAAGGTGGCCCTCTCCTCAAATTTCTTGGTTGTTGTCTCCGAATTTGCCTAGGTGGCTCTCTCCTAATGATCCTAGGTTACTCTCTCATGATGTTCCTAGGGGGATATTTCCTAAAAAACTTTGGTGCCTCTTTCTTAACAATCCTACGAGGCTCTCTCACACGTGTGGGAATGGGTGAAACATATTTTTCAAGACTAATCCCACCCCTATTATTTTTATCTCCACGGTGCCTAAAATCTTATCTAGTTTTTCAGACCTAGACTCCAAATCAAATTTAACTTTACTTGAATCTTTAAATTTTGCCTCAAGTTCGCCTATCCTAGATTCAAGCAAACGTCTAGAGTCTTCAAACTATAAATGTTCTTTTTTCATAACTTCCATCACACCTCGAAGACTATCTCTCTCACCATCAACATATCCTAATTTATCTTTAAGCATCTCCTCACGTGTCCTAACATCCTTAATCAAAGCATCAGTATTATCATTATCTAAAGCACGTTTCTTCCATTCAGCTTTAAGTTTCAAGTTTGGCCTTTTTATCTTTAAAGATTGAGAATACAAATAATTGTAGGCAACTTGCAACTCACTCAATTATTCTTCTTCCTCCTCACTCTTTTCACCCTCACTCTCATCACTAATCACAGGGATCAGAAGCTCTCGCCTATAAGAATAAAAGACTTCTTCTTTCGAATCACTATCACCCAGGATAGATACATGAGAAACTCATTTTTTCAATTTCTTCTTTAAATTTGTGGTACACTAATCTAACGTGTGACTAACACCCTCACAACAAGGACACCTCTCAGAGTCGTTTTCAACAGAGGAATTGACATAAAAAATCATCCAAACCACCAAAAGCCATTTTTGTGCAAAATCAAGATCAAAACACAGTAACGTAGTGCAACAGGCTCTGATTCCAATTTGTAGAATTGCTACAGCGAAATAATGCGAATTCTAAAAAAAAATCCAATTTTAGTTAAACCCAAAAACATGCATTTAAGTGATTGAATAAAATATGAAAATCAAATAATCATATGATCAAATATTAGGAACACTAAATTCAAGAAAAATCCCCGAAGGGCAAAACCTTTTATTTCTAGAAACTTTGAAAAGTTTACAAGACCATTGACTTACATACAACTTGATCGCCTACAAGAGTAATGCACGGTGCCTTCTTCAAACCTTCAAAGTAATGGCTAGAAATCAGTAGTGGTTCACACACAGCTATACCATAAGGACACGTAGTCCTAGACACACTCTCTTCACAGTGTAGGTTATCTTCCCCACAAGAGTAACTTCATAAAGACTCCCTCCACAATAGCACGCAACTCTCCAATTGTAGAGTTCTCCCACAAAGGTAAAGTTTCAATAAACTTTAATCTAGGGTTCCAAAACAATTCACTAAAAGATTGGGATGGTTTGTGAACTGAAAATAAAAGGTTTAAAACCTAAAAGAAGAAGAAAAAAATCATTTATGCAGTAGAAGTTTCGTCTATTGAAAATATGCAGGTCTTCTTATCAAAAACGGAGTTGGAAAAGCCTATTTATAAAAAACTTAAGGTGGCGCATCGCGCGAACGAGATAGCTAAGTCCTTCGAACGAAAAGACATTGTCGTTTGAACAAGAACTTATGAAAACTTCTTGCGAGATAGCTCTGTCGCTTGAATGACATAAGCAGGTCGTTCGAACGACCTATTAAACGAGCTTTTATTCGAGCTTGTAGATAATTTTGATACGAATGCGTGGCCGCCAGTTTCGTATTTTTCTGATTTTTTATGAATTAGTTATGATTTTTCAACAAAAATGTGTCCGAGAATAAAATCTTTAGAAAACTATTTGATAAAAATATCCCAACACTTTAGGTGAAATTCTAAGGAATTAAAACTCAACCTTACCAAAATTAACCTCGCAGAGGCTTGAATGTTGAAGATTTTGATATTCGAATCCGTCTTTGATGCTTGAATGTTCTTCGACGGTGTAGCGGTATACGACATACTAAATTGATAACGGACTTATAAAATAATGTCCTTATAAATCTCCCCCTATGTCTATGCCGGTACAAAATAAAAACTCTGAATTGTCCAATCAAAGTGCCTATACAAACCTAATATCCCCCATGAACCCAAAAATGGAAAATACTAAAAGTTGCAAGTCTTCAAATTTTCTTTAGAAATCTTCAAGTTCAAATCTTCAAACCGTTAATATTTTCTCATCAGGGTGTGCAACATATGATCGTCACTTTTGTACCTACACACATGAAATAAAGCAAATACCTTCGTGACGCGATGAATTTGAAATGATGTAAGAATAAATCAATCAATATAAATAAATCTCCCCCACAATGCAAACTCCCTCATAAAATCATAATTTGCTCTCCCCCTTTTTATTATGTCCCCAAATAGACAGATAAGAAGAAACAAACGAAACATAGAGTGTCACGATAAAACTTCATAGCAAATATGAATTAAACTACGCGCATGCAAAGGTGTAACAAAAAAAATTCCACAAACTATTTTTGATTTTTCAAATTTTGCAAAGCAAAAATAATTGTACAAAAATCACAGCATGGATTTATACTAAAACAACCAAGTCATGACAATGGAATGTATGGGTGTGAACACATTCGATAGGTAAATCAACTCAATCAATCGTATGTGCACGATGAATACGTGTACCCCTAATGAATGAACATAAAAAATATCCTTAGGTGAAAAAATTGTTGAAATTAGATGACATCGTCTTATACAAATCAACAAATCAAAGTCAAAGTGATTTCCACACTAGTAACGTCCAAACTATTTAACGCTTTTTCAAGACTTTCAAGGAAGTGCAAACCCATTTTAATTCTCCATCCAAACTCCCTCATATATATTTTCTTTTAGAGGTGTATAAACTTAATTCTCAAACTTTACAGAATTGGTGTAAAAACCTAAATGGCCCATAATTGCCATGAATTTCTTTTTATTTTCTTTAAATTTTTTCGGGCTCTTTTAAACCTCTTTGGACCTCGAATAATAAAATTCCTCAATTTTTTAGGCCCAATTAAATGGCATCTTAATCGCAAAGGATAAATGATAATATTTCGTGCCCCTTCACCATTTTCAAATAAAGCACACAAACTCACAAACGGATCTTACATGCACACCTCTCTTATAAAGTATTATCGCGCTTGGTTTGTTTTAAGGACGGGATTGAAGTGAAAACACCCAACCAACATGTGATGAGACAAGCACAATAATCAAATAAATCCGTGCATGTGTGCAATAAAAGAAATCATGAGTCAAACATGTAGGAAGTAACACTTAATTACATCTTAATGACTCCACACATTATAAAGCACATGGATGACATGATATATTGTCTCAAAACACTATCAAATAGTCACATGAAAAAAATGGAATGATGTTGTGACTCGGTCTTCCTATGTGTCAATCCATAAACGATGTAAACAAAATAAAAAAATCTTTTTTGATTTTTAAAAATTTTATCAAAATAAAATCTTTTTGTATTTTTCAAAATTTTCAAATAGAAAAAACATAACTACAAAATGATACAACCAGTAGTAGGCATATAATATCGATATGAGCAACATCCTGTGCTAGCAAATAGTAATCATACAAGAGAATCCATAATGAAAGCAGATGTGATAAACGAGCAATGTCGTGTTATTAATTAAGCATGGATACCAAGAATAACTGCATATAAACTGACTAGAAGCAACCCAAGAGTACTAAAAACCTAAGCATATGAACACCGAGTACTGAAATTAGAAGGGAAGAAAAAACAAAATTTCGAGACAAGTAGCTCAAACTATTTAGCTCTGTCACTCGAGCAACAAGGGAATGTCGCGAGATGAGACTTCGCGCGAGACATAGTTATCGCTCAAACGACCTATATATCTTGCTCGAATGAGAAAACCAAAACTTCCCAGAATGCCCAGAAAAAAAATACAGTTTTTCCCAGTGCAAAAATTTCGTGAAAACGGTACCTGTAAGGGGCAAACAGTGCTAAAACAGTAGCGAAATACACAAATGCAACAAATAAACCAATGTGTGCTACATCAAAGTGAGATGTAACACTATAAAGAATTTAACATGATGCATAGCTAGTGTATGACAAACATCCAACACAATCAACTAAAAGATTTATCATGAGGTGAATCACGTGCAAGCAAACGAGAGTTGTTGAACAAAAAGACCATATCCCTCTAAATCCGATTTTCTAACCCAAATAGATTTGTAATGACACGTGGGGGTTTGGGTAATTGAATTTATTCTTTTATTAACCTTCCTAGGTCCATTTAAAAAATTATAACAAAAGAGCCTAAGATGAACTTTCCTACCGCAATGTGTGCAAGTGTAAATCGGGCGGTGTGTGTTACCTAAAGGTGGCCCTCTCCTCAAATTTCTCGATTGCTCTCTCCGAATTTTCCTAGGTGGCTCTCTCCTAATGATCCTAGGTGGATCTCTCATGATGTTCTTAGGGGGCTCTTTCCTAACTAACTTAGGAGCCCCTTTCTTAACAATCCTAGGAGGCTCTCTCACACGTGTGGGAATGGGCGAAACATATTTTTCAAGACCAATCCCACCCCTATACTTTTTTATCTCTACGATGCCTAAAATGTTATCAAGTTTTTTGGACCTAGACTCCAAATCAAATTTCACTTTACTTGAATCTTTAAATTTCACCTCAAGTTCACCTATCCTAGATTCAAGCAAACGCTTAGAGTCTTCAAAGTCAAAAAGTTCATTTTTCATAACTTCTGTCACACCTCGAAGACTATCTCTCTCACCCTCAACATATCCTAATTTATCTTTAAGCTTATCCTCACGTGCCCTAGGATCCTTAATCAACGCATCAGTATTATCATTATCTAAATCACGTTTATTTAATTCAACTTTAACTTTCAAGTTTTCCTTTTTTGTCTTTAAAGATTCAAAATACAAATTATTGTAGGCAACTTGCAACTCACTCAATTGTTCTTCTTACTCCTCACTCTTTTCACCATCACTCTCATCACTAATCTCATGGATGGGAAGCTCTCGCCTAGAAGAATAAAAGACTTCTTCTTCTGAATCACTATCACTCAGGGTAGAAACATGAGAAACGGGTTTATTCAATTTCTTCTTTAAATTTATGGTACACTAATCTAACGTGTGACCAATACCCTCACAACAAGGACACCTCTCAAAGTCGTTCTCAATAGAAGATTTAAAACAAGAGTTCATGGGAATTTTCCAATAAACCTTTTCAAAAAGTTGACATCGAAAATCATCAAAACCACCAAAAGCCATTTTTGTGCAAAATAGGATCAAAACACAATAACGTAGTGCAAAAGGCTCTGATACCTATTTGTAGAATTGCAACAGCGGAATAATGAAAATTTTCAAAAAAAAATCCAGTATAGTTAAACCCTAAAACATGCATTTAAGTGATTGAATTAAATATGAAAATAAAACAATCACAAGTTTAAATATTAGGAACACCAAATTCAGGAAAAATCCGCGAAGGGCAAAACCTTTTGTTTCTAGAACTTTGAAAAGTTTACAAGACCATTGACTTACATACAACTTGATCGCCTACAAGAGTAACGCACGGTGCCTTCGTCAAACCTTCAAAGTAACGACTAGAAATCAGTAGTGGTTCACACGCAGCTATACCACAAGGACACGCAGTATTCACGGTGTAGGTTATCCTCCCTACAAGAGTAAATTCATAGAGACTCCCTCTATAATAGCACGCAGCTCTCCGGTTGTAGAGTTCTCCCCATAAAGGTAAATTTTCAACAAACTTGAATCTAGGGTTCCAAAGCAATTCACTAAAGGATTGGGATGTTTTGTGAATTGAAAACAAAAGGTTTAAAACCTAAAAGAAGAAAACAAAATTCATTTTTACAGTAGCAGTTTCGTCTATTGAACATATGCAGGTCTTCTTATCAAAAACGGAGTTGGAAAATCCTATTTATAAAAAACTTAAGGCAGCGCGTCGCTCGAACGATATAGCTAAGTCGTTCGAACGAAAAGGCATTGTCATTTGAACGACAACTTCTGACAACTTCTAGCGAGATAGCTCTGTCGTTGACCGACATAAGCAGGTCATTCGAACGACCTATCAAACGAGATTTGAAGCGTGCTTGTAGATAATTTTGAAACGATTGTGTGACCACTAATTTTGTATTTTTCTGATTTTTTTTGAGTTAGTTATGATTTTTCTACGGAAAGGTGTCCAAGAATACAATCTTTAGAAAAATATTTGATAAAAATATTCCAACACTTTAAGTGAAATGCTGAGGAATTAAAACTCAACCTTACCAAAATTAACCTCGCGGAGGCTTGAATGTTTAAGATTTTGATATTCTAATCCGTCTTTGATGCTTGAATGTTCTTGAATGCTCTTAGATAGTGTAGAGGTATATGACATACTAAATTGATAACGGACTTACAAAATAACGTCCTTACAATAATTTTTTTAAGGAAAAAGTTTCCAATTGAGTCAGTTATATAGTTTTGAATTATTCCCCGAACAAAACATATCTGAGTCATATGGAGATTTTTACTATCACGATCCCACACAGACTATGACGTGTTGAAGTTTATTGAAGACATTATTAAAAAACATGAAGGCATTATTAATGTCAGTTTATGGTGCATATTTCGTCTTTAAATATAATTTTATTTCGAGATCACTCAGGTATGAATGCGTAATATTAATGGGACTCGGATGTTATTTTAAATTGTTTAACGATGTTATTTTATTAATTAAATGATTTTAAAATCTTTTTAAAGTGTTTGAAATAGTTTACAGCTTGTTTTAATCTGATAAGGACGGATTAGAGTAGTGTTTAAGTTGGACATTTATTCGCGCGTCGTTCAAATGACTTGACCAGTCGTTTGAGCAAGATGCCCATTTTGTTTTGAGCACATCGGTACTATGTTAGCATGTAACTCATATTATTTTTGTTATTTTCTCTACTGTTTTACTACTATTTTACTGTTTTCTGCCACCTCCAGTCAGTTTTTTCACAAAATATCTTCACTGGACAAAACTGTTTAACTTTTTGAACTCGTTGTGAGAATTTAGTTTTCTCTTTCGGGCAAGAACTCAATGTCGCGCGAAGCCCATCTCGAGAGAAGCCAATGTCGTTTGAGTGACAGGGCTACTTCGTTCGAGTGACCTACTGGAATTTTGCTTTCCTTCTATTTCAGTACCCTAATACTTATGGTTATATATTTTAGTATTGTTGGGTTGCTTTTGGTTTCTGTTTATGAAGTTTACTTTAATAGATTTGATATTTTGCTGCATTTGATTGTTTAGTCACACATGCGTAGATTGCTTATTCATTTGTGTGATTACTGTTTGATAGTTACGATTTTGAATTTTTTTTATCATTCTTAGCTGGTTGTTTTCATGATTATCTAGATTTATATCATTGATTATGTTTGTGCTAGTTATATCGCTAGATTATTTATCTTTTCACCGAGTTGTCTATTCGAGACAAAACGGGGGAGAGATGTTTGTGATGTAAGGGGAGTTTGTTTGATAAATTGATATTATGTTTTGATCTCATAACAAATTGTTTGTATTTGATTTTACATATTGGTTTATATCATATGTTCCTCCATACTTCATTGGGTATTTGTTTGTTTCATGTGCGTAGGTATGCTTAAAGAGATTCGAGATTTCAAGACTACATCACATTCAGACATTTAGACAGTTCATGCTTGTCGAGCCATCATTTACTAGTCTTGTCCTATAATTTTTTATTTTATGTTTATGGGATGGGTTTTAGGCATTATACGGATTGACGTCTTGGCTTAGGCATTTCACTGTTTGTTTTGTCCCAGAATAGTCAAAGGGGGAGATTTGTAAGGACAAAATTTACAATTGAGTCAGTTGTATAGTTTTGATTTATTCCCTGAAGAAAACACTTTGAGTCATAGGGAGAATTTTATTGTCAAGATCCCACACAGACTATGAAGTTATGAAGTTTATTGAAGATGCTGCGAAAAACCTTTAAGGAGTTATTCATGTCGGCGTATGGTACATATTTCGTCTTGAAATTTAATTGCATTCAGAGATCACTCAAGTATGAATGCGTAATGTGAATGGGAATCGAAATTTATTTTAGATTGTTTAAGGATGTTATTTTATTAATTAAATGACTTTAAAGTGTTTGAAATGGTTTACACTTCGTTTTAATTTGATAAGGACTGATTAGAGTAGTTATTAAGTTCGACTCTAATTAGCGCGTCGTTCAAATGACCTGACCAATCATTCAAGAGAGATGTCGATCTCGTTCGAGCGATAGGCCAGTTTCACTCGAACAAAACACCGCCTTAAGGAAATTATAAATAGTGTGTTTTCCATCAGATTTCGTGGGTGTGCATTATGCAAAAATAGTTTACAATTCAGAATGTTGTTTGCACATATTTTCTAAAGTTAAACACATCCTTAGAGTTTCCAAGATATGAGTTTTCATTAGTATATGAAATTTTGATCTTTGGTTGCACCAAGAAGAGTTTGTTCTACACTTGAACATTGGGTTTTGCGATGAAGAAGCAAAGGAGTTCGTGTTCAACATCGTAGACGTTACAAGCCATATCGATGGACACCGAGCCATACGTGGACGCGTGTGTTGTGGACGAGCATCATGGAAGAAGCAATTTATGTGTGGGCACTGTGAGAGGAGTGGTTGAATATCAGAAGATCACAAAGTCTCATGGGGATCGAGTCATTGAGTAAGACTTGTATCTGTTCATTGTAAATCCACATTCATAGTGATTGTCTGTCTTGGGTCGTTCGAGGTTTTTCCTGTTGTGGTTTCCTCATATATCTAGCATTGTGAGTATTCTTTACTTTATTTTACTTACATTAAGAACTAGATTCATGAGTAGGATTAATCAAGATAAAATTTGGTTAAGTTAAAATAGGTGCTCATAAAATCTAAAAAAGAGTTTTTCAAAAAGAAAAAATGTTTCATCATCCTTAAAGCAAAGTCTTATTTGAAAAATAAGGGGCCTTCATTTTTATGAGAGTATGGTTGCTAACATGTCTACTAAATCTCTATTTATTAACTGATATGCGGTGTTTTTTTCTCTCCAGAAGTATAGAAGATATGAGTGCATTTGGATGTGTTGGGTTGTTATTACAAAATCCAAGTTGATGTTTATATTGCATTAGCAATAAACTTCAAGTTGATGGTAGATTGATATGCATTGGAGTCACATTTTCTTCTATGAAAATCTGTCAAATACGAGGTGCGTTTAACGTCCCAGTTTTCAACGTTTCTTAGTTTAATTTTGATCATAGTCCACCACCATTCCGATTTTTACTTTGTATGTTTTATTTAATTCCCCCCACCCCTAAAACCTTTTATGTTATTACCCATTTTGTGAAAATTTGAGATACATTTCTAATGTAAGGTACTACTTAACTCTTAATGTATGTGATAAGTTACAAATCCTCTTTCTGTTTTATTTTCAATATCACATGATTCAATATTTTGTTTCTTAGATGTTCTATCCTTTCACTGCATGATGTAGAGGACTTTACTAATTATATAGGATTATTGAATGTGGTGTAAGGACCACATACTTTACTGGGCCTCTGTTAGCATTATTGATGAAATGTTTGATGTAAAATATATATTTGGATATATATGCTTTAAATTCTGGTTTATTTGAAGTTTGCCCAGATTCTATGTAATTGAGTATATTTGGATTATGTTGCTTATACGAGGTCCAAAACGGACTATTTATTTTGTTGGATTTTTTTTTCTTAAACATGGTGGATAGTCCAATAAATAAATAGAACTCTGCCCAATTTTTAAAATCTTTACACATTTGTATTGTGAAAGACATTTTATGACTTCTCAATACTTTGAAAATCTTCACTTATATATAAATTTATACTATTCAATACTTCGACTTATTTATGTTATACACGTCCTGATACTTTTCAGAATTATATGCGTGCCTTTATTGGAAAATTTCGTCATTTTGTGATTACGTACTTTTGAATTTTTCGCCATTTCGCGATTACGTACTTTCAAAAAAATTTCTATTATTTATTTTGGAAATTTTTTCCGTGCTTTCAGGCATGGGCATTTCGCTAGTATATATATATACTACCCATAAACAGTATATATATACATATCACATAATCCGGTTAATTCGTGCCTAATACCCGAAGTAATAGCCTTAGTGTTCCGAGTCTATTCCCGTCTCCCACATATTTAATTAACCACTAATTACATTAATAACGATACTTAATATTCCCGGATCATCCGAACCTTCCCATCCAGCTCGAATCTAAATTTACCCAGTTATTCTTCCCTATTTCCTTATTTTATTATTAGGGTGATAAACATCCAAAACACCCAAATTTACCCTGGGATTTTCCTCAATCATTTCTTGGTAATAACAAATAAGCCAAAAACATATTTCAGTAGCCCTAACATCCTTACAAATATCCCGAACATACCCATAATAATTTTAATAATAATACCATTTAAAATAGCAAGACAGGGTGACACAGTGGTTTCGAACCGGTTCGGCTAGAGGCAAATTGGTTCGCCCCTGCTTTCGAATCCAAAATGACACCGTTTCCTATTTTACGAATTTCTGCATATCTCTTTAACCTAAAAAAGCCCAAATCTTCATCCCCATGCATATAAACATTACCTTGTTAATTACTAACATAGCTATACATGTTTAATTGTCAAAATTCATCAAAATCATCGTTAATCGTGGGATTTAATCAGTACTTTTTCCTATAATTGATCTACCCCTTAATTCTAATGCAATTCCTAAATCAACAAATCAAAATCACATCTTTTTTATTAAATTTCATATTTTTCCATTAAAGAACAATATATATCTATTTCATTCTTAGGTTTCTCTTGCAAGAACTTACTTTTCATGTGGGAGTTATTCTAACAATATCATAAGGAATCATAATCATTTTCACTTTTCTCAAAATCTTTTTACATGTTAATCTCACCCCAAAATTTGTTACAAGTCTACCAAATGTTGATATGAACATAAAACTAAACAAAAACATTAAGATAGTTTAGTCACTTACCTTAGACGTATAAGGAATTATGATTTTCTTCTTTTATAGGTTTGAATCTAGACAAAACTCCCAACAATTTGCCTCCAATTAAGCCTCCCCTTGAATCCCTTGTACTTTTTTTCTTCCTCTTTTCTCACTAATTTATCTCCCAGATTTTCGAATATGTAAAATGATTGCCTCCTAACCCTTAACCTCTTATTTAAATACCAAATCCATAAATTATGTTAACCCCATAGTGTAAAATGACCCATATATCCCAAAGTGGGTTCAACTAGTCTAAAAATCCCCTGGTATCCTATCTCTACCCAAGGGTACTTATCTTTTACTATTTTGATCACAAAACATAAATATCCTATCTCAATCCAAAATAACCCACTCGTACGTCCCGATTGAGATATCGTCAATCCCATTGTTTCTGCCCACATACGGCGTTCTAACAATTGACCGAATTTTATTTATTTATCACACCTAGTATATTTATTTCCACATAAATATTAATTCCATTCTCATCAATTAATATTTATTGAATACGCAATATTTCTAATTTGATTTTAATTATGATCACACGTGTAATTTAGAATGCTAAATTTATTTATTTAAAATATACATGGTGTTGCATACTTCCCCCTTGTAAAGGAATTTTGTCCTCGAAATTCCGAAGTACCTGCGATAAAAAGCTGGGGATACTTTTCTCACATATCATCATCCCTTTCCCTCATTGACTCATCTACATTATGGTGTCCCCATTGAGCCCGAACCAGGGGCACCACCTTAGATTGTAGCTTACGCTCACTACGATTAAGAATAGAAATCGGTCTCTCCTTATATGAGATGTTTGTATGCAAGTCTCTCTCCTCCAGTGGAATATGCGAAAAATACCTCTCACTCCTCTAATATATCTTCACCGATGATACATAGAATACTTCGTGCTCCAATACACCTAACCTATAAGCATATGTTCCTACTCTCTCAATGACCGGGACAGGTCCTACATACCTTAGCACTAGATTCCCCTTCTTCCCGAACCTCATGACCTCCTTCATGGGAGACACTTGTACCAATACTTGGTACCCTAATCCAGATCTATGTGTCTCATGTCTGTATTATTGTAACTCTTCTAACTATCCTGAGCTATTCGTATGTGTCCTCAAATGAGATCAATCTTAGCAGTAGTATCATGAAATCATCTCTAGTCCTAAAAGATTATTGTCCCCCACCACTAACCAACAAGTGGGCGAACGATAAGATCGTCCATAAAAACCCTCCAACAGTGCCATACCGATGGTGAATTGGTAAGAGCTATTCTAAATAAACTCCACCAGTGGAAGGTACTGCACTGATAAGCACCCAAAACTGTATATTTTATACCCTGAATAGACGTACTTTAGTTGCTAATTCTTAACAATATGGGTCGTATGCGCTTAATTGTTCAATATGCAGTTTAATTGCAGTTGCGCTGTCAAAAGTTATATTTCCAGGCAATTTGCAGTTAAAATAGAGCTAAATTACCAATTCTGTAACCTCTCCCGAGCCTTAACTAGCCTAAACCTACCCCAAACCCGTGTGTGTTTTGTTTGTCCATTTTTATTATTTTTTTTAGATTTTTTGTTTGAGTCATTTTTATTTCTGATTTATTTAGAATTTCTAGGATTTATTTTCCGTTTTTCTATTTCTTTTTATTTAGTATAATTTTATTTTGATTTTTAGTTTATTAGATTTAGTTTTAGTTTTTATTTTATTTTATCTTATTTTATTAGGATTAGATTTTTTAGAAATTATTTATTTATTAGTTTATTTTGATTTTACATTTTCTTTTTAGGATCTTAGTTTTAGTTTTATTAGATTTTATTTTTTATTTTTATTTTTATTTCTTTTTAGTTTTATTTTTATATTTATTTTTATTTTTATTCAGTATTTATTTTATTTTTAGAGTAGGAGTTTAATTTTAAGCTTTTTAGTTATAGCAGTTTTAATTTTTATTTTTAGTTGAGTCTTTATTATTTTTAAGGGTCGAACTTAAACACACACACCATAAGTCATACCACACTATCCTACACCCTAATACACACAAACACCTCAACATCTACACCCTAACACCATACACCTCACACACACTCTATCCTACCCCACTCCTTCTTCCTCACCACACCCACACTCTCTCTCCTCTCCACCATTACCACAAAACACAACACACACTTTAACCTCCCTTCTCTCTCTTGCCCAACACCATGAACCTCTCCTTCCGGCACAGGCCACTGCCACCTGTTGCTGGCTGCCCAGCAGACCCCGCGACCCTTGTTCCGGTGAGGCGTGCAAAACCGAGTTCCTCTTACCCGTACCCACCCCCCTCTGCGTCTCCTCCGGCGAACTGCCGATGAGCCACCGACGATGACCACTCACCTCTCACCCCTCCGACATTTCCATCCAACCTGCAACCACCGCCAGCTGTTACCACCCAAACCTCCGACCTCCTCATTCCCCCTACTATGGCCGTCGATCCCCAATCGCCGGAACCCCAAGCGATACCAACCCTCCGGCGGCGACCCCTCAATATCCGACCCTTTCAAACCCAAGCCACAACAACCCCCTCCCTACGTCTAACCCACGAACCATTTTCAAAACCAAAACTCAATTCCATTTTACCCACCTTACCTTTTGACCCATTTGTCCTATAAATCCATACACATTTTTTTCATCACCAGCCAACAAACAATCCCAAGCCAAACACAGAATCATCATCAAATAGAGAGATAAAATTCTAGAGAAAAGTAGAGAGTTATGTTAAAATTAATTAGGTAGAAATATTTGTAAATAGTTTATTTTATTCCTTTTATTTTTTTTAGATATTTGTGAGATTAAATATTGTAAGAGAGTTAATTGAGTGATTAAATTTCAAATCATTTGGATGCTCAATTGGAGGGAGTGTATGCTTCAATTTGGAAGAGTAAAGTTCAACTTTTTCAAAGAGATTTGGTTTGCTTTTTCTATTCTCTTCTCTTTTATTTTAGTAGCCTTGATTATTAATTTGTCATATTTCATATCATGTTAGGCTAAATCCCCTTTCAAGGGGGTGGGGTAAAACCCTTATTTGATGTTATTTTATTTTAATTAGTTTAATTACTTGAAAAGTCCCTTTGAATGTTAATTTTAATCCATCACCCTTAAACTTACGCCTCGAGAGAGAGTAAATGATTTTCGAGAGAAAATCGAAATTCTAGTAATAATACCTAATTTCGATTCGAACTAGAGATAGGGGTTTCTTAAGTGGGGTATTATAACTTGAATTTCAACTCTAAATTTGTTTTCTAAGATTTATATAAATTTGAATTGGTCGATCCTAGCGGGTGATTAATTAAAAGGATTGTAGATCTATTTTTTCTAGAGTTGTGGGGTGTTAAACTTAATTTTCTAAAAGATTACTATTATAATTACACTTGCAACGAGAATTGGTTTGTAATTTTGATATTAATTTAGGAGAATTCAAATAATTAAATTAATTGATTAGAATAACTAAAATTTTGTGACACCCCGCCCAATTAAACATCGGGTGATCAGGCCTTCATTAGATTAAAACAGGTTTCTCAAATGGTTCATTCTTAGCATCACTGTCGAAAACTTTTTAATTACTAATCCCCTATGTAAAATTAGACCGGTGCCAAATTTTATCTTTCTTAAAACAGATAAATCAACCATGCGGAACAAAGTACAAATAATCATGTACTATAATTCAAACAACAAAGTAAAAGTACAACATAACAAAAGTATTACCGAATAAACCATCGGCTAAAAATTCCCAAAGAATCAATAGAATAACCACTAGTCTGAATCTAACATATGAGACTAATACCGGACTACAAGTCCATACATAGAGGAGTGCGAGGTCCTGTGCTAGATCTGAATGAGAGATATCGTCTAGTCAAATCCTGTAAGCATCCACAGTACTACAGCTCCGAGTCTGGAATGGAATCATCAAACATGGCGTCCCTGTAGCTGGACACCTAAAAGGTTTTAAAAATATTTTATAGCAAGAGTTAGTACTCAAAACGTTTTGAAAATATTTAGCAAGCGTTTATCACAATATAAAATGCGGTTATTGATTACACATGTTAGGTTCTCGTACACTCTCTTGAGTTAACTCACCCCTCATCTTTTGTGCACACCTAACGTTCTACACTTAGTTTATCTAGCCATACTTCTCAAGCTAACTAAAACCAAAATAGTGAACTGAACTTATCTGTACCCAAGTTCCAGTACCGCCCATACAGTACAACCGTTTTACTAACATCTCGCGTATGTAAAATAATTCCCAAGTAACATTTAATCTATGTTATTTCTCAAGACTTCTCAGTTAGCTTCACTACTAAAATTACTACCGTTCTCACAATTGTTAACTTTCCCACTTATGTAATTAAGTTTCACTACTTGAATTACTAAATAGATTTTCTCTATCTAAAGGTGCATTTCGTAATTAAGTTTCACTACTTAACTTACCATTTCAGTATGTATCTTTAAATACATACTATATATCAATCTACTAATACACGGAAGTAGAATATCGTTAATTATATATATTTCACACATAATATATACTAAATATCAATCATTACTATTTTGCCCTTTTTATACACGTAAAGGACTCTTGGTTCGGAATGATTCATCGACCCCAAGTAAGAATTGGTTCGGAATGATCCATTTACCCCAATTATTTTTAAAAATATATATATATATATATACACATATTCTGGTTTGGGACTCTCTCATCGCGGCCCCAGTTCAAAGTTTGGTTCGGCATTTCTCATCGACCCCAAACACATAATAACTTTATGTTAGTTCGGAATGTCTCATCGACCCTAACATAATTTATTTAGGTATAATCTCCCTACCTAAAAGATCACATAATTCAGTAGGTACACGCCCGACCTATTAATCATATACGTACGTAATATTTTAATCTCATATATCTACCGTACAATATCCGCTTTACGATTTATCTCATTAATCGTATTTATTTGAGTATTCACACAACTCTAAGGGTCCTAATTACCCCTTACATATAATTTCAGTAGTTATTTCTTACCCTACTGGTCTATTACTTAAATTGAATTTACTTCGCCCCGTAACTCAATTTCCGAAGTCCTCGATACTCTACTAAATCCGATTATTCTCCTCGGTTCGTAATCCAAGCCCTACACCCATTGGCCTTATTGGACCTCAACAATATACCTACTGGTCTTATTCTTACTCCCATATAAGTATAATGTAAATCCTAGAATACTCATTCATTCCCAAACTCAACGAAGGATCAAACACAAAATTTTCGGGAAACAGCTTGCGTCGATCGATCGACGGCTGGGTTCGATCGATCGACATAGTCGATCGATCGATAGTTCAAGATCGATCGATCGATCGAACTGGGACAGACGCAGTCTGTCTTCTTCGTTGATCTTCTCCTCCATTAACAAATTTCCAAACTCCATTATTGTTCACCAAACTTCGACCCAATGATCCTAACATGTTTCCACATATACTAGGACAGTTTCTAACCTATCAAATACATCAAAACTCCAATTCCTCTAAAGAATTAATGAATTAAAACCCAAAATTTCTTAAAACCCTAGTTATGGTGTTCTTCCCATATTATCATTCAAAATCCAGATTTTTATTCCAAAAATCATCAAGTCTAATCTGAATATTAATTCTCTACATAGTTTAAATCATTCTACATGCGATTCCTATCCCAACATGCATAAATATCATCTTTCTCCAATCAAAATATTGATTTAAACAAAACTATTCAAAAACCCTACCCATGGGTATTATAACTTTATAATTTGCAATAAACAAATTGCCTTATGATCAGTAGGGTCTGATTTCGTGGTTCTTGTTGATGATTGATGATCTTCATCCTTCAATCCTTCTTCCCCAACAAGTTGATGGTAGGAATTCCTTTGAATCCTTCCCAAATCTTCTTTTTTCTTTAGAAAGTTGTGCCTCTCTTTTCTCTAATGGTATTGGTGTTGTCATGGGTGTTCTAACCCTAATTCATCTATCATACGGCTGATATAAAACTTTCAATTTCGTAGGTCTCCATACCCTCTTATGTTAAAAGACTAAAATGCCCCCGAACGGTCTCGGTTTAGCCCAAAATTACCCCAGGACTCAACTAGTACCCCCGGGTATACTATTTTGACTAATTTGACCCTTCTGGACTCTTTGGTGACCTCTAAATTATCATTTATGTCACTTAAAAATATTACTCGTTCTCACCCCAACGCGGTCTATACGCGTTAAGTAACTATTTACCACTCGCACTAAGTAACTAAAATGATGCAATATATACCGGTATCTATCTTTCGATTAATACTCCATAATTACAATTTTAAATAAAACTCTTTAAATTACTACTCTTACATAATTTAAATCAAGCCGATAATTTCTCATTTAATTCTCCAATCTAATTAAATGGAATATTTGGAATATTTAGAAATATGGGGTATTACAAATTTGTGGTGTAATCTCATTCCTTGATTGTTCTCACAATTATTTTCCTCACTTTATCTCTTATTTTTAGTGTTAAACTTTATTTTTCATTTTAGTCACTTTCTAGTTAATTATTTTCATCTCATAATTTAGTTTAGTCTTATTTCACCTCACCTCACCCTTTTGTTTTAATATTTGAAAAATCTAAAAAAATTAGAAAAGTAAAAAAGCAGAAAAAGAAAATAAAAAATGAATTACAATTGAATTTGTCTCTCGCTTGCACCCTTGAAAGTGGATTGATACCCTTATTTACCGCTACACTTTAGTTTAATATTATTTTGTAGGTAATTGAAGGTTTTGATTAGAAGGAGCTTGTACAACAACGACAAAAAATGCAAATTACCGAAGGTGAATTGGTAAGAGTTATTGTAAACAAACTCCACCGGTGGAAGGTACTGCACCAAACCTCCCCCAAAATTGAGTATACACATCTTGAGCATATCCTCAAACATCTGCTTAACCCGCTCAGTATTCCCATCAGTCTGCATATGGTAACCCATACTCAACCTTAAATCAGTGCGCATCACCTCCTGAAAGCTTTGTCAAAAGTGGTACAAAAAAATCTTGCTCCTATCGAACACGATATTGATCGCCACCCCATCTAGAATCAATATCTCAGCAATAAAAAGTTAGGCGTACTGTCCTATCCCAAAATCCATCTGAATTGGAAAAAAGTGGGTCACCTTGGTTTGACTATCCATGATAACCTAGATAGAATTATGACCTCTCTGTAACGTCGGTAACCTAGTGATAAAATCCATCGATATACTCTCCCACTTCCAAACCAGAACCTCCAATGGATGCAACATCCCAATCATCCTCTAGTGGCCTACTTTTACTAGTTGGCAAGTAGAAAACCTTAAGACAAACTCTGTTATATCCCTGTTCATCCCCGACCACCAGTACTGCTTACGCATATCCTGATACATCTTATCCCCACCAGGATGCAATGCAAACCTTAACCTGTGAGATTCGATCATCACTGAATGTCATAATTCCTTATCCTCTGGAATAATGAGTCTCCATTGAAGCATAATCCTCCCTCAGAACTGATCAAGTAGTACTCCACCGCATCAGCCAACAACTGACACACCTTATTCTAAAAGAACTAATCTCCAACTTGTGATATCACCACTCGCATAATGATCTTGGAAGTGATATCCAGTACTACCATACATTCTTTGAATATCTCATCATTATGCCAAATATCACCCCATTTCGCCTTCCAAACCTTCGCTATCTCTTTGGTTAGTCATCGGCTCAATGCATATGCCACCACATTAGCCTTCCAAGGATGATACTAAATATCAAACTAGTAGTCCTTCACTAACTCTAACCGTCTCCATTGTCGCATATTAAGATCCTTCTGCGTGAAAAGATATTATAGTTGCTTATTTTCCATAAATAAACTGAATAAGTCACCCAAAAGGTAATTCCACCAAATCCTCAAGGCAAACAGCACCATGGCTAACTCCAGGCCATATGTGGGGTAATTCTTCTCATAGGGCATAATCTTGAGGGATGCAAAAGATATAGCCCGATCCTCCTTCTACAATACCCCCTAAGTCCCTATAGGATTCATCGGTGAAAACATGGTACTCCACTCGTCCTCTATGTGGTGCAAGAATGAGTGTTGAAGTCAATTTATCCTTTAACTCATCAAAATCTATGTGACACTAATCATCAAAATGATGGTAATACTCGGCCAACCCCAAGAAATTATGAATCTCTATCGATGTTTTGGGTTATCCCCCTTCCTTCATCGCTGATACCTTATTCCAGTCCACAAAAATGCCTCTATTAGGCACAATATGACCCAAAAATTATAACTCCGACAACTTAAATTTGTACTTCTCGAACTTGGCATAGAGCTAATGATCTCGTAAAGTCTGAAAAATCATATGCAGCTGCTCTGCATGCTCTCCCTCAATCTGAGAATATACCATAATATCGTCAATGAACCCTATCACAAACTGGTCGAAAATGTCTCTGAATACCCTGTTCATGAGATCCATGAAAATGACTAGAGCATTGGTTAACCCTAATGGCATAACCCCGAACTCATACGACTAGTACCACATCAGGAATGCAGTCTTAGGAAAGACCTCTTCCCTAATGCGTAACTGATGATACCCTGATCTCAAGTCTATTTTAGAGAAGTACATTGTTACTCTCAACTGGTCGATCAAGTCATTGATTCGAGACCATGGTTACTTATTCCAAATCGTGACCTTATTCAGTTCCTTGTAGTCGATGTACAGTCAAAGCGAACCTTCCTTTTTCTCTATAAAAAATATAAGTGCACCCCACATCGATGTGCTCCGTCGGATCAAACTCTTCCCCAGGAGCTACTGAATCTGATCTCTTAATTCTCACATCCTTAACAGGTCCACGCGATACGGTGATCATAAAATCGACCTCGTCCCAGACACTAAATTGATTATGAACTCAATCTCCTAGCTAGGTAGCAAACCAGGTATCTCCTGTAAAACATCTGCGAACTCTCTCACAATTGAAATCAAATCTAAGGAGATAACAACCTCCCGTGAAGTTTCGTCCTCAATGTAGTATAGGTGTGTGTTCGACCCTCCTTCAGGAAGATGCATCGCTATAAGAAACATCTCCTGTCCTTGGATGTAAAATAAAATGGTCCTTCCAAATTAATCTATCAATCCATGCCCAAGATGACATCGTACCCTACAATGTCCAAAATAAGCAAGTCACCCTCTAAACATAATCTCCCGATGTCTATATCTACTCTGCTACAAATTGAGTGTATAAGGGCTCCACTGCACAATGGTGAGTCTACACACATAATAGTACTGTAGTTTGTCTCTAGTAGACTGGTTATGCATGCAAATCTAGTCGTTATAAAAGAGTGTGAGGCTTAGATATCAAACAACACCATACATATATGCCAATGTGTAGGGAATTTACACTCAACTATTGGTGGTGCTTACTGCGCCTGTGGTATGACTGCATCTCAGACGTTGTTGACACACCCATACTGTAGTTGCCCCTGATATTGTGGGGCTAATGGAGTTAGTTCTGAAGGTGGTAAATACATCTGTTGCCACTGTTGGGCACCCTATTGTGGCCCTCCGCCTAGCTGTGGGTAGTTTATCTTTCGATAGACCATCTCTCAATAAGTGAAACAACAGTCAGTGAAGTCCTCCTGCCTCTGGTCGTGGTGGCTCTATTGGGGCTGTCTCGATCGCTTGCCCTACTGGACAACCCAATTTTTCCTTTGGCCATGGATGCCCTAGGGAACATGTTGCTACTACCGATGTTGTTGTTGAGGTCTCTAATGGCCTTGTCCGAAGCCATTACCATAGAGTAAAAAACCACCAGACCGAATCCTTTTAGCATGATCCCCTTTTTAGTAATCTCACTCATGTTGTCTGCTCATGTGCTGCAGTGGTGCTCCACTAGAATCATTTTCACCCGCTCTGCCTACCTGGATAGTCTGCCCCACTCTCTTCCTTCCCTTAAGATGGAAGCAATGGTCTTGGCAGTGAAGTAGTGCAACATTGACGACCTCAATGTATGTCTTCAATTCCGGGTTACCAAGAAAGTACTGCCTAATCCTCCAAGTATGTCGATCATTGAACTTCAACATCTTTTTCTCCTCAGTGTTCACCTCTTCAAGAATAAACTTTGCAAAATGGTTAAACTCTTCCTCATATTTGTCCACTGGTCGACCCTCCTGAGTAACATTAAGAAATCTCTTCCACATCCCTTTCTAAATTGCCAATGAAAAAGCAATCAAACCACACCCAAATCTCCGCTATGCTTATAACATCCTCTCCTATTCCGTGGTAATCAAATCCCACCACTGCCATGCCACGCCTACTAGCTTAAAATTAGCCATTATCTGCCTCTGTATATCACTGCAATCGATTATGCGCAAATGGCATGTGATATATTTCTTCCACTCACTGGAGAAACCACGTCTGAACTGACCTAGAACTCTGGTGGATGCCCCTTTTGGAAGTCCCCTCTCACGCTCTCCTATATTTATGCCCTGGATGGGCTTGGACAATCGGTTCCATTGGTTGTTGTGGTCGATTCTATAGAAAAATGATAAGCCATGGATGTCATGGTGGCATTAACCGCCTGAGAAACTATAGTGGCCACCTCTGCGACCGTCACTGTCCACTGTGGCACTTGTGTCTCCTGTTGAGCCTCTTCCTCATTGGTTATCCTAGCAGCCCTAGTTGGTCGGCCTCTCTTAGGTGGCATCTGAAACCAGATGGAATTGTATAAGTCAATAATTAATACAATTCACTATAACACAGGAATGTAAATGTGTAAATGAATAAATAGTCCTAAAAATAGGGCTCTATATCAAAGGACACTATGTTCAAATTGTAGTAAGCCGCATAGATCCTAAGGACACTAGAACATGATGCTCTGATACCATTTGTGACATCCCGCCTATTAAAATAACCGGTAGCCATCCCTCTACCGAAATAAAACTTGAGTCTAATATGGTTTATTTTTAGCATCATGTCAAAATCCAATCAATTACTAACCACCTAATAGTTTAACAAAAAAAAAAAATCTTTGATTAAAATGCCAAAAGTAAAGCATTTGCCATAATCCCATTAATAATTAACAATACAAATAATAACACCAATAAAGAAGTATAAATGAGGAAACAAAAAAAACCAAGCACCAATTAAACTACCGGTTACTAATAATCAAATATAATCATCTGAATTGAACTAAATAAAATCGAGGCTAAATAAATCTGATAAAAGGGAGGGGGGGGGGACATGCCCAACCAATGTCTAAAATGGAACCTAATATAAGATAACAATAATAGGATCGGCTACTACAAAACTTCTAAGCCTCCACATAAGCTGCATCTACGTAACCTGGAGAGAAGAGTCATCATTGGTGTCCCTATGGCTGGAAACCTTTAAGTTTTCTAAAAAATAGTTTATGTGGGTCAAAGTCCAAAACATTCGAAATTATTTATCAAGTGAATAAAAATGCAGTAATGAAAATGTAAATAAATTTTCCATATTTAAACGGTTAGCGTGATCTCATGAGTCGACCCTCACCCCTCATCTAATGTGCATACCTAACGTATGCTTCTTCCCTCCTAGTTACTGTACCCTCCCTAAGCAGCCTCATCATTAACCTCAATATAACCCACTACCCTCTCTCGAGTATGTTGGTTATCTTCTCCTTTTCATTTATCTTACCCCTCTGCTTAATTAAATCTCAATTATATTGTCACAAGCTTGTTCTCATAAATTTACTCCGGTTATTAATAAACATTTACACTTAAGGACTTATGATGGTATATAATTATCACCATATTTTTTTTTTTATATATATATATATTTGTAACACATAAAATATATACGCATATATCCCTCATTGTTTATGTAACCGCAATCCCTCCGAGTATTTCCTCGTTAGATGCGAAATCACTAGCATGCTATCAAGCTCCAAGAGTAACTACCTCAAGCTAGGCAATGGGGTCGGAATCTCACCACCAAATGCAAAATGAAAACAAAACTCGGAGGCGGTCATGATCTTAAGTGTGTGGATCATAACCATGCCACATTATTCCACGGGACTCCAAAATTCACATAGGGTGGTTGCGCACAGACCTATGACTTAGGGGTAATAGAAAGAACTTGTATGTATTTGTCATTGTTGTTTGAAAGCTCCTCTAATCAAAACCTTCATACCTACAAAAATATAACAATACTAGAGTGTAATGGTAAATAAGGAAATCAATCCAATTCTAAGGGTGAAACATATAAGAGAGGCACACAATTCATTTGTTTATTATCCTCTTTTTCAATTTTTTACCTTTTCAATTTTTTTTTAGCCTTTTCAAATATTAAAGCAAGTTTGAGATTTATTTGAAATAAGACTACAAAATAAAAGATGTAAATAAAAGTAATTGAAGATACTAAGTAAATCTAACTAAATAAAATCTAAAATATGAGATGAGTGAGGAAATAAAAGTGAGGAGTAATAAGGGATGGGATGACACCATATATTCTAGTTAATCAAAATTAATTAATTCATTTAAATTAATTATCCCAAGTTAGTATAAAAATCACAAATCAAGTTTCGTTGAACATGTAATTTTGAATATAACATTTTAGAAAATTAAATTTAACACTCCTACAACTCTTGAAATGTAGATCCAAACATCATCTAACAAATCACCCGCTAGGATCAATCGATTAAACTAGTTTAAATTATAAAAGTAAGTCTAGAGTTGAAATTAAAGGAATAATACCACACTTGAGAAACTCCTATCTCTAGTTCGAATCTAAAATGGGTATTATAACTGGAATTTTGATTTTCTCTCGAAAATCATTTACCCTCTGTCGAGACGTAAATTAAAATGTAAGAGTACACGATTAATCATCAAAGGGATATTTAATTTAAATTAATTAATTAAATTAGGATTAACATCAAATAATGGGTCACCCCACTCCTTGAAAGGGGTTTCTAGCCTAACATGGTTATAAAACACAACAAATGTAATATTATCAACAAACTAAGCATGAAATAAAAAAAAGTAGAGACAAGAGAACAAATCTTATAATCAAGTCTCCTTCAATTGCAATTTGAATTCCAAACTCTTCAATACAATACAAACTCTCACACTTAAATCCTCACAAAATCTCTAAAGAAAAATAAAGAAAAAATTATTTACAAAGATGCTTCTCTCTCTATTTTATTTTTCTATTTTAACTATCTCTCTAAAAAAATATTTTCAAATGGGTCTTCTCTTTATTTTATAATGGGCACATTAGGACAAAGGGTATAATTGGAAGGGTAATGGTGTGCATGAGGTATGGAAGGTATTTGGGTGAGGTAATGTGGAATAAAGGTTAGGGGATTTTTGGAAAGTGAGGTTAAGGGGTTAAGTTGGTTTATAAAATACATGGTTTTTATTTTCAGCTTTGGCTTTGGTTAATTTGGTGTTGAGAAAATGAAGAAATAGTATAAGGCTTTGGCGTATGGGTTTGGGTGATTCACATTTGGGTTCAAAGATAGTGGGAAAAATGGGTTTGGATGGTTGTAAATGGTGGGTCGGAGGTTGGACTAAGGTTAGAGGCCATGTTTGACACCCCGCCCAATTAAATATCGGGAGATCAGTCCTTTATAAAATTTATAACAGAATGTTCGGTTGGTTCATTCTTAGCATCACTGTTGAAAACTCAAATACAAATAATTACGTAACATTTAATTAAGTTAGTGTCAAAATATTTTCCAATTAAACTTGAAGCCAATTAATTTAATTAATTTCTGAGCAGGTAATTATAAACCATCCACAAGAATTGAATGCCGACTGAATCAATTACTAAATAATTAAGACTGGATAAAAATCTTCTAGATCAAAGCCACAAACCAAACCATAATAAATACTCAATACAACTGTAAGGAACTATAAAGTTAACTGAGTACAACTCTGCTAATAAAGATGGACGACACACGACCGAACTGAGATATCTGAACTAGGAACTGAATGAACTGAAAGAAGCATCTAATCTCAATGACTCGCAACTTCCACAACAGCTGCATCTCGTTAAACCATCGAAGTATCAAAAATCGGTGTCCCTGTGGTTGGGCACTTGTACTAATACCTATATATATAGCAAAAGAGAGAAGAAATGCAAGAGACGGGTCAGAGTCCAATGTTTTAAAAAGATTTATTAGCAAGTATTTAAAACTGCATTAAAGAAAATATCATATGCATGTTAGTTCAAATTGTCACATGAGATTCTCACCTCTTGACTAGTGTGCACGCCTAATGTACATCTAATCCAACCTAGCCATCTGAAACACTCTTAAGTATGAAAAGGCTTATCCTACTAGTTACCCCTCGTAGTAGTATCCCGTATTTGATATCAACATTTATCATTTTAAATAAGTGTTATCACACTAAAGTTAAGCATTTACTATTTACGTTACTGAATATTTCACTATCTTAATAATCTGATATTATCTCATTTTAGGTATACCAAAAGCATACATATATATCTTTCACTATTATATATGTATTAACCCAATCTTAATAGCTTACAAATATCACATTGTAAGTATAATACAAGTATATATAAATATCCAGCACTATTATGTATATACTAACACAACACCCCAAGGCTATACCTGTAGTGCATTGCATACTCTGCTATCATGTCCCGGTACATCTCGTACTCAAACAAGGACTATCAATTCAGAAATCTCCCACGAACCATATAAACAAATCACACGTATTGGCAGCGAACATAGTTCACATACCTATGGGTCACACACATACCTACGATCCCATAGTCAGCGAATTATCAACTCACAAATAAGTCTTCACAGTCCTATGTTCTGAGATGCTAGTCAAATATCCACCCGAAGGTCACTCAGGAAAAGATCATCTCTACACAACCCCCCGCGATATCAAGCAGCTAGGTATATCATACACATAATATCAAATATAGGTATACACACAACCCATCAAATCAAACGGTATACACACAACCAAATGTCATATTCCATACGTAGTATTAACGTCACTAAATACCATCAACGTATTTTTAAATCACGATATTTCCTCTCTCGT
Source organism: Sambucus nigra (assembly GCA_949130495.1). Classification (NCBI taxonomy): domain Eukaryota; kingdom Viridiplantae; phylum Streptophyta; class Magnoliopsida; order Dipsacales; family Adoxaceae; genus Sambucus; species Sambucus nigra. The sequence goes on along the minus strand of OX422224.1, from coordinate 108,830,957 downwards.
AATATATATAAGGATAATATGTCACCCGAAGATCCTTAATACATAATCATAAGAAGTCCCAAAAGTAACCACTAAAATATTTTTGGATTTTTCTGATAATGAAAGAAAGAAAATATTTTTGGATTGCTTTTAGAAAATGAATGAAAAACTGTTTTTGGACTTGTTTTTAGAAAATGAAATGAATAAAATCTTTTTGGATTGTTTTTGGAATAAAGGAGTAGTACAAATAGGTAGACTCTTGATTTTGGACGAACTCACTAAAATCAACTACCGACAAATTGAATTGGACACACACAAGTCAAGGAGAATTCCTAACTAGCACATATCCAATTTTTATCTTCAAAATTTATTGAAAGGGGTAGTCAAATTTTAATTAAGTCCGCAGGAGATAAAAAATCACAAAAATTATCTCAGTGATCGCTTTTGTAAAAATGTTCTCCTATTGGGCTTGCTAGTTAGTGGATTTGAAATTTAATGATGGCTAGGATAGCACACAATTGGTAAGCGAGTGACTCGGGTGATGAAATCCCTTCTCGTGAATGATCGGGTGTAGGTCTTAATTGATTAATTCACCACACACATTTAAAAAGAAATGAGAGAATTAAAATAAAATAAGAGCACATAATCACACAAAAATTGACTCGCTGATAGGAGAGGGGCGATGGTTTTAGAAATGTACCTCCTATGATTTTTATGCCTTGGGGTGATGAACAATTTGAGTCGATCGGGGGAGATCACACCTATCTCAGTCGGCCCTGGGAGCTTATCGACCCAAAGTAGAGAGGATTAATTTCCTCGCCTTGGACGCCCTCTCTCTACCTTTTTCGGTTTTCCTATCATTCTTTTCTTCGCAATTAATTATTACAAATTTAACTAAAAAATAAATGGTGTCTCTAAACACCACAATACAAGCCAAGTAATAAAGATCCTAATACAAGCCTTATTAAAAAATGAAAAATGGTAATAAAAAAATAAAAGTGCAATACAAATGAATAACAAAATGGGAAATCATCTCAAGTGCTTCAAGCTCGAAAGATTGGCAACCGACGCCATTTGATAGAAAGAACTTTTATGAATTTGTCGTTGTTATTTGAAAGCTCCTCTAATCAAAACCTTTCATACCTACAAAAATATAACAATACTAGAGTGTAGCGGTCAATAAGGGAATCAATCCAAATATAAGGGACAAACATACAAGAGAGGCATGCAATTCATTTGTTTATTATTATCTTTTTCGATTTTGTACTTTTTTCAATTTTTTTTAGCCTTTTCAAAAATTAAAACAAGTTTGAGAATAATTTGAAATAAGACTACAAAATCAAAGATGTAAATAAAAGTAATTGAAGATACTAAGTAAATCTCACTAAATAAAAATATAAAATATGAGATGACTGGGGAAATAAAAGTCAGGACTAACAAGCGATAGCATGACACCATATATTGTAGTTAATCAAAATTAATTAATTCATCAAAATTAATTATCCGAAGTTAGTATCAAAATCAGAAATCAACTCTCGTTGCAAATGTAATTTTGACAATAACAGTTTAGAAAGTTAAATTTAACACTCCTATAACTCTTGAAATGTAGATCCAAGCATCATCTAACAAATCACCCGATAGGATTGATCGATTAAACTAGTTTAAATCATAAAAGTATGCATATAGTTGAAATCAATGAATAATACCACACTTGAGAAACCCATATCTCTAGTTCGAATCTAAAATGGGTATTATAACTAGAATTTTGATTTTCTCTCGAAAATCATTTACCCTTTTTCGAGGCGTAATTTAAAATGTAAGAGTGAAAAATTAATCATCAAATGGACATTTAATTTTAATAAATTAATTAAATTAGGATTGACATAAAATATTGGATCACCCCACCCCTTGAAAGGGGTTTCTAGCCTAACATGGTGACAAAACACAAAAAAGAAAATATTATCAACAAACTAAGCATGAAAGAAAAAAAGTAAAGATAAGAGAACAAATCTTCAAATCAAGTCTCCGTGAACTGCAAGTTGAACTCCAAACTCTTCAATACAATCCAAAGTCTCACACTTTAATCCTCCCAACATCTCTAATGTATAACAAAAGAAATAATTTTTTTTTTACAAAGATGCTTCTCTCTCTATTTTATTTTTATACTCTAATTATCTCTCTAAAAAAAATTTCGAATGGGTCCTATCTTGCTTTTATAATGGGCACATTAGGGCAAAGGGTATAATTGAAAGGGTAATGGTGTGCTTGAGGTATGGAAGGTATTTGGGTGAGCTAATTTGGAATAATGGTTGGGGGTATTTTTGCAAAGTGAGATAAAGGGTTTAAGTTGGTTTATAAAACGCACGGTTTTTTATTTTTAACTTTGGCTTTGGTTTATTTGGTGTTAAGCATATGAAGAAATCGTGTAAGGCTTTTCCTCATGGGTTTGGGTGATTCACATCCGGGTTCGAAGGTAGTGGAAAAAATGGATTTGGATGGTTACAAATGTTTAGTCAGAGGTTGGACTCGGGTTAGAGGCCATGTGGGTGGGGGAGGTCTCGGGTTGGATTGCAGATGGGTTGGAGGGGTTCAAACTCGGGTTGCCATGTGAGGGACTGGTTTTAGTCGGGTTAAGGCCGCGGGTTGGGTTAGAGATGGTGGCCGAGGCAGGGGTGATGACAAGTGCCGTCGGGTTTCGGTTAAGATGGGTTATGCAAGTTGGGTCATGGGTTGTTGGTAGCGGGTTTAGTTTTGGGGTTATGGAAGTTGAACGCCCACTACCTGCTAGTGGGGTTAGGTGGTTGGATTTTGAATTATCGGGTTGAGAGGGTTTGACGACGAGTTAATGAAGTCAGGTTAATGTGATGTATGTGTTGGTTACGGAGGTTACGAGAGAGAATGGTTTTTGTGGGAAATGGGTTGAAGATGGAGTGGTAAATGCTAAGGTGTATGAGTGTGTAGGTTAGGTAGTGTGTGGGTGAGGAGGTGTTTGTGTGCATGTTAGGTGTGAGGTAATTGTGTGTGAGTGAGTTGTTTGGGTATTATGTATGTTTAACATGTGACCGTAAAAAAATAAACTATGACTCAAGCTAAAATAAAAAAATAAATTAAAAACATGTAAGATAAAAAAAACTAAGCTAAAATAAAAATAAAAATTAAATAAGCACTCACTAAAATAAAAAAATAAAATGACACACAATAAAAACTCTAATATATACAACTATGAACAAATAAATAAACACGACTCAAATAAAAACATAAAAATAAAACTAATAAAATAAACTAACTAAAAACAAATAAAAATAAAATAAAGGAAAATATAACAACTACTACTCGACACGCAATAATAAAATATAAAAAAATTTAAAAATATATACCTGACTCAAAACAAAATATAACATATAAAATAAATACAAATGACACAAATAAAAATCTAGAAAAATAAAATAAAATAAAATAAATAAAAGGTGACGAACCAAACACACACGGGGCTCAGGTGATGGTTTTGGGACAAGATAGAAAGGGTCTAGTCTAGGCTTAAGGTACGGGGATAGGTTTAGCTCCTTTTAACTGCGCATCTGCCTTGAATTAGAGCCTTTGAATCCGCAAGATGCATTTGACCTACAAAATAAACAATAACGCGCATAAGACCCATTTTATTGAGAATTAGCAATTAAAAAAGGTCTACTCGGGGTATTATTTGAACACTTTTGGGTGCTTATCAAGGGGAACAGTACTACCGCTATTGGCATTCACCAGAATGACCTCCCATGTTGCGCAACCTCCACCGATAGCATATACACTTGGATGTATATGTTTGATATACATACCATACATACAGATATTATATATATATATATCACATAATCTAATTAATCCGTGCCTAACACCCGAAGCCATAGCCTTAGTGTTCCGAGTCTATTGTTGACTCCTGCATATTTAATTAACAACTTATTACGTTAAAAACGATACTTTACATTCACGGATCATCCGGACCTTCCCAACCATCTCAAATCTAAACTTACCATACCTATTTCCTTATTTTATTATTTGTGTGCTAAACATCCCAAACAACCAATTTTATCTTAGGATTTTCCCCAATCATTTCTCGGTAATTACAAAAATAACAAAATCATATTTTCGCACCCCAAGCATCTTTAGGAATAACCCGAACCAAAATAGAATCATTACAATAATAAAAACCATTTAAAATAGCTACACTGGGTGACCCAGTGGTTCCAAATCGGTTCGGCTAGGGGGAAAACCGGTTCACCCCTACTGTCGAATCCAAAACGACACAGTTTCCTATTTTATGGATTTCTTCATATCTCTTTAACTTAAAAGAGCCTAAATTTTCATCCCCGTGCATATAAACATTTCCCTATCAATTACTAACATAAGGGTATATATGCTTAATTATCCAAATTCTTCATAATCATTCATAATCATGGTGTTTAATCCACACTTTTTCCTAGAGTTAATCTAACCTTTAATTCTAATACAATTCCTAAATCCATAGTTCAAGATCACTTCTTTTTTAATTAAATTTCATATTTATCCATTCCAGAACAATATATATTTTTTTCATTCTTAGGTTTCTTTATAAATAACCTAATTTTCGTCTGGGGGTTATTCTAACTGGATCATAAGAGATCATCATCGATTTCATTTTTCTCAAAACCCATTTACATGTTCATCCCACCCCTAAATTTGTTACAAGCCTTCCAAATTTTGATATGAAGATGAAACTAAACAAAAACCTTTAGTTTGTTTAGTCACTTTCCATAGATGTAGAAGGAATTATGATTTTCTTCTTGTAGAGTTGAATCTAGCCAAGAACTCCCAATGATTTCCCTCCAATTATGCCTCCCCTTTATACCCTTGTGTTTTTGTCTTCCTCCTTTCTCATTAATAAACCTCTCAAATTTTTTAATATGTAAAGTAATTGCCTCGTAAATCTTAAACTCTTATTTAAAGACCTACTCCTGAAATTAGGTTAATCCCATAGTGTAAAATGCCTGTATGCCACCAAATGGGTCCCGAATAGTCTAAAAAGCCCCGGGTATTCCATCTCTTCCCCCAGGTACTTATTTTTTACTATTTCGACCTCTTTTGGATCAATGATACACTCGAAATCATCATTCGAGTCACCAAATATAAATATCCTATTTCAACCTAAAATAACCTACATGTATGACCCAATTGAGATACTATTAATCCCCTTTATTTCTACCCACTTATGACGTACTAACAATTGATTGAATTTTATTTCTTAATCACAGTTAGTAAATTCATTTCCACATAAATATTAATTCTATTCTCACCAATTAATATTTATTGAATACACAATATTTTTTATTTTATTTAAATTACGAGCATATGTGTACTTTAAAATGTCGCAATTAATTATTTAAAAAATGGGGTATTACATCATGGTCCCAAACAGGGAGATCTAGTTTATCTATATCTTGAGGTGTTCGACCATGCAGTTAGCTCGACCTTATTATGCGAAAAAGGGGCATCAGAACCCAATTTACTATGTCCGCAAAATGTTAGTGGATGCCAGGAAATGCTACCTTCCTCTGTACCATCTAACCTAGTCTCTAGTAATTTCCTCATGGAAGTTAAAGCACTATTGAAAAGAACACTCAGTCATAGTTATCCCCTTATTGTCACTTAAAGCATTCCTCTAAAAAGAATACCTCATTAGAAGGATATCTAAATAGTTGGTGAAACTACGGAGGTTCGATATCCATTATTAACTAAGAACTGCAATTAAAGGGTAGGTGTTGAGATATTTCATAATTGAGTTCACAAAGGGACAAAAAATTGACGAAGATGAACACATCGACCACGTTAATGTTAAATAGTTTGACTAACACAACAAATGAACAATCTGTGTCGACATGATTCCAACTCAAAAGGGGGAGGAGTAGTAATTGTCCTCATTACTCCAGAATAACCATGCTCGAGAAAGGAATCATATTTTTATTTAAGATATCTAGGAATTAGCCTTAATACGAAGCTCGCATCGTCAGATTTAAGTGTAACATCCCTTAATTTTGAGGATATGGAATTTAATTAATTCGGCGATATAAGATTTAATTTATCTGGAGGATTTAGTTAAATTAGTGAATTGAGATTTAATTAATTCATGTTATATTTTTATTACATGTGTCGTAATTTTAGGTCGAGGTTGGAAATTTTGATTAAGTGACTCGGATGGTGATTCTGAGCGCACAGTTGATTCCGAATAGATCAAGATAGTCGGAAAAGAGTATCCAGGGATAGTAATTGGGTCTCAGGACATTTTTAGGTATAACCGGGCTCACACGGGGGTGTTTGGGTCATTTTAATTTGGCCCATAGGTTTAATTTCGGGATTAGTGATATAAAACCTACATTGGGAATTTTTTTGGCATACACAAATCATTAAGAAAACCCTAGTTTTGCAGAGGAGAAAAGATGGAGAAATTGGGAGAGTTGTTGGGAGCCGAAGTAAGAAGACGGACGTGTTCTTCGTCAAATATTCGTTTACATCTAAGGAAACTAGAACCGAGGAATTTGTTCAAGTAAGTAGTTAAACTTGCTTTCATTTAAATTGCGTTATTGCGATTCATATCATGGTGAGTGTAAACCATATTCATTTTAGGGTAGATTATTTTATGATATGGGTTTTGGTAATTTGAGTATATTGTGTAGATTAAAGGATGTTATTAATAATACTCTATGATTCAGTGAAGTTAGAATTTGTATTATATGGGGTATTTAGTAGCAAATAGGGAGTGGATGGGGATTTAAGAATCTAGATCATGAGAAGAATTAATTGATGTCGTAAAAAATCCCAACCCATTTATTAGTTGTTAACTATTGTAAATTGATGATGGATGATTTATGTAATTGATGAATTGAAACTATTGGATAACGTACAAGTTAATATGAGTTTGATCTGGGTGGGATTATAAACCTTAAATGTTGTTAATGGCGGAACAATAACATGTATAAGATGAAGGGAAGCAGGGTTGTACTGGTCATTAGAATGACTTGGGAAGTCGTTCTAACAACCCATGGTCTCGCTCGAACGTACGGTGAGGAATTTTGGCCAATGTCAACCCTGTGTCTTTTAAGAGTTCCATTAATGAGTTTATCCAAGGAAAAAGTTTACTAAGTGGGAAAAGGATTAGGGCCGTGGGAGATGAATTTTTGAGTGATTTTTAATTAAGGAACAGTGGCAATCTAAATCAAGGGAATGTGGTGAAATAATTCAGGGGCAAAAATACGGACCTATTTAGGGAGTATGAATATTATTGTTGAGTGACGCCACTTGGATAAAATTAATTAAGGTGAAAATTAATTAAATTAAGGGTCGGGGAGTTGACTCGGATATTTTTAGGCTAAGTTCTACGGGAGTTAGGAATAGGGTAACCGGTTTAATTTATCACGTAGATATATGATAAATTATTGAATATTAAATTTAATGAGAGGTGTTAAAATAAAAAAGTGGAATTTTGAGTAACAAATTCTAAGAGATGAAGTTCCAGACCGAATGAGCGAGTCTGGGTATAATAGTTGGGTGACACAATTGGAATATGAGAATGTCGTGTGATACTGATTTAAATAAATTCACAAGTTTCTAATTTAGACTTATTTAAATGGTGTCAATTTTCAAACCAAATTAATTTTGAACCTAAACATGCAGTTACGTGTGTGTGTGTGTGTGTGTGTGTGTGTTAAACCATCACAAATAAAATTGCTAACTCAAAGATTTTAGTAAAAATCCCCGAAGGGAAAGACCATTTTATTTCACTATGTAAAATAAATCACAACTGACATACACAATGAAATTTTCAATGACTACTCCTCAAAACAATAACATAGACACGCATCCTAGAGTCAGCAATGGAACAACTGCAGCCATCCACACGAACACGCAGTCCAATTAAGCCAGGAACACCCTCGAGCACTCCCAATCGACACGCAACCATAGTCTGTCATAAAGATAACACTCCACAAATAAATAAGTTCTCCAAAATTGTATCTTGGGTTCCAAAATAATTAACATAAAGACTGGGATGTTTTGCAAATTGAAAACAAAAAGGATTAAACCCATAGACGAAGAAGACAAAGAATACGACTGGTTTGCATTTTGTGCAGAATGAAAAATATTAGGTCTTCTTAACTAAAATGGGGTGATTTAATACGCTTTATATAAAAATTTAAGGCGGTGAGTCTCTCGAACGTAATGTCAATGTCTCTCAAACGACACTTCTCGCGATAAGGCTATGTCGCTTCAACAACAGTAGCCCGTCGCTCGAACGACCAGGAAAGAAAATTAATTTTTTATTTCGACAAAAAACTCTGCTTGAACACTTTAAAAATTCCTTTTGACAAAAAAATACGCCTCAACACTTAGAAAATATTTTATAAAAATATCCCAACAGTTTTAAATGAACTGTTAAGGGACTAAAACACGATCTCACGAAAAATCTTCTCATGGAGGCTTTAATGTTGATGAACTTTGATATTCAAATCCGTCTTCATGTATCTTCAAACTTGAACGTTTTCCTTGATAGTTTGTAGCGGTATATGACATACACTAATGTGAAGAGGACTAATAATATATGTCCTTACAAATCTCCCTCTATGTCTATTATGGTACAAAATAAAAACATTTGAATTATCAAATCAAAATTCCTATACAAATCCAATACCCTCACATGAACCTAAAAATGACAAGGTACTAAACGTGTAACTCTTAAAACATTTTGTCAAATATCTTTAACATCAAATCTTGATATCTTCAAGCTTTTCTCATTAGGGTGTGCAACATATGATCTTCAATCTTTGTACCTACACACACGAGACAAAGAAAATACCTTCATTACGTACAGAGTTTGAAATGAGATAAACATAAAATCAAACACATATATAAAATCTCCAATCTCCCCAATCAAACACATATATAAAATCTCCAATCTCTCCATAATGTTGACTCCCCATAAATCGTTCTCCCCCTTTTTATTTATCCGAAATAGAAATGGAAACGAATAATCAAAATAAACATGGAGTTGTCATCATAAGCAAAGCAAACAACTATGATCATCAAGAGACACTCAAAGTATTCCACAAACTATTTTTAATTTTTCAATTTTTATAAAAAAAATGCAAAAAAAAAAAAATTAATTTTAGAAAAATCACACACCATGAATTTACAATAAGATAACCAAATCATGGAAACGAAATGAATGGGTGTGAACAAATTAGATAGGAAAATCAATGCAATCAAGCATAACATATGTGCACGATGAATATGGATACTCCTAACGAATTAACTCAAAATCTTCATTAGGTGTAAAATAATGTGAGTTCATATGACATCGACTCAATCTAATAGACACATCAAAGTCTTAAATGATTTCCACACCAATAACGTCTAAAATATGTAATGATTTTCCAAGACTTTGTCAGGACGTGCAAAGTCGTTTTTTATTTTTTTCATTCAAACACACTCATAAATAATAAATCTTTTATTTTTTCTTTTGAGGTGATCTAAACCAACTGGCCCCTTATTTTGGTCTATTTATCATTTTATTGCCTTTAAATTTTTTCGGGCTCTTTTGAACGGTGGCTTTCACAATGAGTTAACATTGTACTCTCGCATCCCTTTCTCGTGAACACTCATCATGTTTTGTAATTTAATTCCTCACGATAAACGATTCTTACATGCACTACATTCATTATCGAGTTTTATTGCATTTGGTTCTTTTTAAAGACAAGATTGAAATGGAAAAACTTCAACCAACATGTAATTTGACAAGTACAACAATCAAATAAATCCGTGCAAGTGTGCATTAAAGGAGATAAGAGTCAAACATGTAGGTCGTATTCTCAAATTACATCTTAATGACTCCACATATCATAAAGCACAAAAATGAAATGATGACGCATATCAAAACACTATCAAATCATCACATGGATATGGAATGAAATTATGACTCAGCCACCCTAAATGTCCATTTATAAACGGTCTAAATAAAATAAAAAGCTCTTTTTGTCATTTTTCAAAAAATTTATCAAAATAAAATCTTTTTGGCTTTTTTAATTTTTCTAAAAAAATGAAAATCTTTTTTATTTTGCCAAAAAAATTTGAAAAAAAAAATCTTTTTATTTTTTCAAGAAATATATCAAAATTGAAAATAGAAGTACAAAAAATATACATGTCATAACACTAGCAAGAATGAATCATGAAGAATAACTAGAGTATGACAAACATCTAACCCTATCAACCGAGAGATCTAACGTGGGATGAATCACATGAAATCAAGCAAGAGTCATGAAAAATCAATCCAAAAGCCTCTAAATCCGATTTCCTAACCTAAACAGTTTGTAATGATACGTGCAGTTTTGAGGAATCGAATTTATTCTCTTATTAAACTTCCTAGGATTATTTTTAAGTTTTTAACAGAAATGGAAAAGATGACCTTGCTTACTCCAATGTGTACAAGTGTAAATACGGTGGTGCATGTTCCCTAAAGGCGACCCTCTCCTAAAATCCCTAGGTGACTCTTTCCTAAAATTCCTAGGCGGCTTTCTCCTAATAACTCTTGGTGCCTCTCTCTTAGTATCCCTAGGAGTCTTTCTCACATATGTGGGGTTGTCTTTCGGAATGGGTGCAACACTATCATCGAAGACTATACCACACTTATCCCCCTTGATTTGAACAGTGCCTAACATCTTATCTAGCTTTTCTGACCTAGAGTCCTAATCAAACATCACCTTCATTGACTCTCTTAAAATCTTTCGAAGCTCACATATCCTAGACTTAAGTACACATCTACAATCCTCAAACTCTAAAAGCTCATTTTTCATAGTCGGCATCAACCCTCTAAAACTATCTCTCTCACCCTCGACATATCCTAGCTTCTCTTTAAGCATCTCCTCATGTCTCCTATAGGTATCAGCGTGAATGATATTTATAGCAATACATACTCTTCTAGTGCTATCATAGGAGGTTTCACGATGTGGGTGAATGCCCTGACTCGAGGAGCAGTGAGAGTATAGTCCCCAGGTCATATCGTTCAAGATTTTTATTGTGTGATTTATTTTCGAGGTGAGATGCTTTGGGTATGATTCGGTTTCACTTTCGGGGAAAATATGACCGCCTCCACTACATTTACGATATTTTTTCCCAAGTTCGGTGTGAACCAGTCCGACATGAGGTGACCGAGTTAGAGTGAGCATGCATGGAACATGATATCATTTTAGAGAAAGCATCCAGTGAGTTATTACTCGGTAATGGATGGTTATTATACATAACATGTGTGTGAATGTTGTAGTATACTAGTACGTATATAATATGAGTAGATAATTATATATGGGATTAATACATAAGTGTAAATGTATTTCATATATAACGAGTGTGAAAGTTATGTGATTTAAAAATCCGTTTTCTTATATAACTAGTGTGAAAGTTATATGATTTAAAAAATGGATTTCTTATATAACTAGTGTGAACATTATATGATTTAAAATAGTTGAAACGATTAATAAGTTAATGAGTAGATAACTTAATAATCAAAGTAAGAATACTCGGGTTAGAGTAATGTCGTGGCAAGAGGTGTGATAGGGCTAGTTTGGTGGGGTAGCTTAACTAGGAAGGTTAGTAGGTAAGCGTTATGTGTGCACATTAGATGAGGGGTGAGTTAGACCTCAAGTGAGTGAGACACTAGCTTAAATATTAAGACTATGCATTCATATTTAATTATTTCAATTTAACTTGTTGCTAAATATTTTTTATATGTTTTACCTTGGCTCTGACCCATGTGAAAATCTTTTGGACTCCGGACTTGAGGATCTCATCCAAGGATTCGCAGATGCAGCTCAGGTGGAAGTTGCAGGACATTGCTATATATGCTTTATTTATTCATTCCTAGTGTAGTGACTTTAGTTCATTACTCATTTGGACATGTTGCCTCATGTCTTGTATTCATTTTATTTATTTGATCTTTTGTATCCAGTTTATTATTTCAGTTGGTTGTTGTATGGTATTGTTGATCTGTTAGTTGATTCGGTCATATTTATTTGTATCATTCATCTGTGTTGGATTTAGTTACCAGTTTGCATTGGTGGTTAGTTAATATTTACTTTCGTGTGTTTTTTATTAATGAAAGATAAAAGTTGGCACCAATCTAATTAAATTAATCGGTGGGTAGTAACTTTAAGAAGTTTTTCGATAGTGATGCTAAGAATGAGATATATGAGACCAACATTTTATTTTTATCATAGGTTGGTCACCCGGTATTTAAGTAGGTGGAGTGTCACAGATGGTATCAGAGCATCAGGTTTTAGAGTCCTTAGGATCTGTGGGGGTTATTACATTTCAGCGTAGCGTTCTTTGAGATAGAGCCTTATGATAGGATTGTTGTATTCATTTACATATTCAAATTACATTCTCTACTCTTAAGTATAGTTGATGCAATTCATATAAGAGTTTGGTCGAGCTTTGTACACCGACCAATCTTGGACAACCAACGAGGGGCGTAAGAAGGAATATAGGGGAAAGACTTAGTAGAAGCCATAGAAGATTCTGGAAATGGTGATCGTGATAGAATTCACCAAGATTATTGTTCAAGAAGATGACGTTGAGATAATCACTAGGGCGCAGTACCTTCCCTAAGCACCATAATAGAAAGCGGTGGTACAAATTCAGACTCACCCAACATGGTTGGTATAGGGGTGGAGTCAGAGGAAATCTTTCGAAGATCCATCCATAAGGATCCGAGGAAAAGAAGGAGTGTGATGGTTCAATAGAAGGAGATAACCCAAAGGCAATTGTTTATGGTAGAGTGCAATGGCATCCAGGGTTTAATTTTAAGAAAAATTTTAGCTCAGAGGAGCGGTGTTGTAGTGACAGGAGTCAGTCACCATAATCATGGATAGATACCATGTATAATGAGGAATTTGGGGTGCAATTTGACCACTAATCCTCTCATCAGTTGTTGAAATAGAGAGGCAATGGAAATTTCAATACTTGGTTCAAAACGGTCGTATAGTGGTCGATTACGAGGTAAAGTAGACGTGTTTAGCAAACTTCATACGTGATTAGGTGGATACAGAGAATAATTTTTTTTTGTAAGTTAATAATGGGCCCATGGGTGGAATATGCCATCATGGATGGGAAATTTGAATAGAACGACGGTTACCATTGTCGCCAATGTCGTGAGAAGGGAGATAAGAGAGTTAGAGAATCTAACCAAAGGGTAAGATTGGATTTAACAATGCTAGTGAGGAACCATATGAGGGTATACCTAGTGGAGGATCCATTTTAATAATTGAGATCTATAGAATTCATATCAAGTGACCATGGATTCAATCAGGGACATCAAGGTCGATAACGCATCCCATGGGTCCAGTGGAGCCAAAGGGACGACGGGGGTAGTAATTAGAGTAAAGACTACCAGGTCTGCGAGATGGACAAACCTGACATGGCTATAGTGGGGCTAGGGAAATGGGAAGGACACAAAGAGGTGTCTTAGACAAGAACGGGATGCCCAGTAGGGGAAACAGTTACAAGAAGTTTTTGTATTGGCTAGGATGAGGGTGTTATGTCTAGGAACGATTTGAACCATGAGTGCTATTTGCAATTGAAAGTATGAGTTTTATCCCAAGGTGATTGGGGTCTATTTTCAATGACACATGAAAGTCAGAGTAATTTTTTATTTCTAGATTGGCATGTGAAATAGGTTTAGTAGAGGTATCGTTAATACAACTATAGTGTGTGTATATTAAACGTTGAGTTAGCGGGGCTCTCTTTAGTTCCATCTATAGGGGATCAGGTGTGGACACTTAGAGGATATGATTTATGAGGATAAATCATTTTGAGAGGTGATATTCGAGTTATGATTTTATCCTGGGTATGGGTTGTTGAGTGATGGTGGGAAGTTACAGCAAGACTATCATGTTCGCTATTCCGGGATAGGATGTAGATTTTTGTGATGTCTCACTTATAAGAGGATTGAGCTCGCAGAAATGGTTTTATGAAGTAGACTTCAAAGAGTGTAGTTGTCTTGTTATATTAGATCCTAGTGTGTAAGGACTTATACTGATGTGGTTCAGGGTATATCGGGTTTACCGTTGAGCGAAAAGAATTAGCTCATTGTTGTTTACGTGCTGAGGACTTAGTGATACTGGGAGCGTTGTATCGGGTGATGCCTTGAGAGACATAGGCATAGACGCTTTGATTTATGTGATGGGAGATAGGATTTATGATATTTTTGTTATGTGCTTGGACCCACGAATTTCGATGATCGACAATGCTAGGGAATAGTGCATTAGGGAAGGTTCTTTTGAACTTCGTTGCGGGATATTGCATGGACCTTAATAAATGTTGGGAGTAGTGAGACATTTTTGGATTCTAATACATCGGTTTTAAATGTTAAATTATTAAACATGTATAAGAAACACTTTAAGCTGAAAGCTATTACAATATATGGCCAGTGGAGCCAGGTAGTGTTGCGGAGGAAGAACCGAGAATATTTTTGCACCATAAGTTAAGGGAAGGGAAAATATCGAGAAGAATTAAGCTTCTAATTTTGGGGTAAGCTAGAATACCTGTATGATATAGCCACACCTAGAGTGCGAAGATGGGCTTGAGATAATTATGTTACGTTCGAGACTTTAGTGATATTTATGATAGGATGTTTGGACTATAGTATATAGTATAGTAAGACTTTGTGTTCACTGTTCCCAGGGATAACTTACTTGTTCTAGTTATCAACTAAACGAAGGGTTTAGTCCATATATACGCGTATATATGTTATTTTGTGTTACATTATGGACTTATAAGAAAATGTGTGTATTTTTATATTTAATCTCGGGGAGTAAGGACATTTTCTGATGGGATTCAGGATGGATAAGGCTAGTATCGATTAGGGAGATATAGCTCGTGATTGATTCCCGCTAAGAAACAAGTGATAGTAAGAGGAACCATATCGTATGATGTCATTTGAAACATGAGAGTGGGAGAACATACTTTTACGTCAGGAGACGGGAATTTGGGATATTTGTTTTGGACTAAAGGCCTAACGGATCTCAACGATCGGCAATGTTAGTTAGTAGTGTATCGGGGGCTTCCTTATTTTGATTTCGCCCTGCGAGACATCCCACGCATGAAAATTAGAGCAACATTGGAAGTGGAAAAATGTTTGGTCATTAGTACATGGGTTTGGTACCTTGGTTAATATACACATATGTGTTTATAACTCTGAGTTAAAAGTTATATCATGATTTAAGGGCTAGCAGAGTTGGATAACATTTTTATGGTTATGCATGGGTACAAGGTGTATGGGTGCCCTGGGTAATTAATTTAATTATGATATAACTCGCGATTAGAAGTGGGGGAGTTATGTGTTGCAATCTTAAGGGCATGTGAGTAAGGAACTATTCGAGTCTTGGAGTACTAGACTCATCTTAATTTTGAGGATGAAATTTCATTGTAATGGGTGAAGTATGTAACACCTCATAATTTTGAGGGTATCAAATTTAATTAATTATGTGATACAATATTTTATTTATCTGGAGGATTTAATTAAATTAGTGAATTGAGACTTAATTAATTCAGGTTATATTTTAATTACATGTGTCGTAATTTGAGCTCGAGTTGGAAGATTTTAGTTAAGTGTCTCAAATGGAAATTCTGAGTGCACAATTGATTCTGAATAGGTCTAGATAGTCATAAAAGAGTACCCAGGGGTAGTAATTGGGTCTCGGGACATTTTTTGGCATAATCGGTCTCAGATGGGGGTGTTTGGTTCATTTTAATTTTGCCTATAGGCTTATATTCAATATCAGTGATATAAAACCTACATTAAGGAGTTTTTGGCAAACACAACTCAATAAGAAAACCCTAGTTTTGCAGAGGAGAAAAGATGGAGAAATTGGCAGAGTTGTTGGGATCCAAACCAAGAAGTGAGGAGTGTTCTTCATCAAATATTTATCTACATCTAAGGAATCCAGACCCAAAAAAATTATTCGAGCAAGTAGTTAAACCTGATTTCAATTAACTTACGGTATTACGATTCATATATTGGTGGGTGTAAACCATATTAATTTTGGGGTAGATTATTATATGAAATGGGTTTTTTGTAATTTGAGTATATTATGTAGATTAAAAGATGCGATTAATAATACTCTATAATTCAGTGAGGTTAGAATTCAGATTATATGGGATATCTAGTAGCAAATATGGAGTAGATGGGGATTTTAGAATCCAGATCGTGAGAATGATTAATTGAAATCGTAAAAAAAACCCAACTCATTTATTGGTTGTTAACTATTGTAAATTGATCATGGATGATTGATGGAATTGAGGAATTGAAACTATTTGATATCATACAAGTTAATATGGGTTAGATATGGGGGGGGGGGGGGGATTATAAACCTTGAAGGTTATTAATGGCGGGACACCAACATGTAGAAGACAAAGGGAACTAGGGTTGTACATGTCATTTGAACGACATGGGAAGTCGTTCTAACAATAGTGGAAGTCGTTTGAATGACCCATGGTCTCATTCGAATGACGGTGAGGGATTTTGGCCGACGTCTGCCCTATTTCTTTAGGGAGTTCTATTAATGATTTTATTCAAGAAAAACCTATACTAACTGGGAAAAAGGCTTAGGTCATGGGAGATGAATTTTGAGTGGTTTTTAATTAAGGAGCAGTGCCAATCTAAATCAAGGGAATGTGGTGAAATAAATTCAACGGCAAAAATACGGACCAAGTTAGGGAGTCCGAATATTATGGTTGAGTGACGCCAGTTGGATAAAATTAATTGAGGTGAAAATTGATTAAAGAAAGGGTGGAGAGTTGACTGTGGTATATTAAGGCTAAGTTCTATGGGAGTTAGGCACGGGATAACCGAATTATTTTGTTTGGAGATATATAATGAATTATTGAGTATTAAATTTAACGAGATGTGTTAAACAAAATAGTGAAGTTTTGTGTAATAAATTCTAAGAGATGAAGTTACAGACCGAATGAGTGAGTCTGGATCAAATAGTTGGGTTACGCAACTAGAATAAAATTAATTTGTGATTAATTAAATTTACGAGTAGGGATATAGACTTGGGTACATTTGGGCTAGTGCTATGGGTGTTAGGCACGAGTTAGTCGGACATTATTAATATATATATATATATATATATATATATATATATATATATATATATATATATATATACGCTTATGTGTGATAGTGTGTGTGTGTGTATTATTGTGCTCTATAGGTGTCGGGGTGAATGATATTTATAGGAATACATACCCCTCTAGTGCTATCATAGGAGGTTGCATGATGTGGGGGAATCTCCTAGATGGAGGAGCAGCGAAAGTATAGTCCCCAGGTTATATCATCCAGGATTTGTATTGTGTGATTTATTTTCAAGGTGAGACGCTTTGGGTATGATTCGGTTTCACTTTCGGGGTAAATATAATCGCCTCCACTACGTTTGTGATATTTTCCCCAAGTTTGGTGTGAGCTAGCCCGACTTGAGGTGGTCGGGTTAGAGTGAGCATGCTTCGAACATGATAGAATTTTAGAGAAATCATCCGTTGAGCTATTACTCGGTAGTGGATGGTTATTATACATGACATGTGTGTGAATGTTTTAGTATACTAGTACGTATATATTATGAGTACATAATTATATATGGTATTAATACAAAAGTGTAAATGTATTTCTTATATAACTAGTGTGAAAGTTATGTGATTTAAAAAGTCTATTTCTTATATAACTAGTGTGAAAGTTATATGATTTAAAAAAGGGATTGCTTATATAACTAGTGTGAACGTTATATGATTTAAAATAGTTGAAACAATTAATAAGTTAATGTGTAGATAACTTAATAATCAAAATAAGAATACTTGGGTTAGAGTAGTATGGTGGCAAGAGGTGTGATACGGCTAGTTTGGTGGGTTAGTTTAACTAAGAAGGTTAGCAGGTAAGTGTTAGGTGTGCACATTAGATGAGGGGTGAGTTATACGTCAAGTGAGTGAGACGCTAGCTTAAATATGAAGTGTGTGTATTCATATTTAATTATTGTAATTTAAATGCTTGCTAAATATTTTCTAAATGTTTTACTTGGGCTCTAACCTATGTAAAAGTCTTTTTCAAAACCTTATAGGTGTCTAGCCACAAGGACGTCCGACTTGAGGATCTTATCCAGGAATACCTAGCTTTATCTTATATGGAAGTTGTACGACTTCGCTATAGACACTTCATTTATTCATTCTTATTGTAGGTACTTTACTTCAGTTCTCATAAGGGAATGTTAACTCAGGTCTTGTATTCAGTTTATTAGTTAAGTTGATTGTTGTATCGTATTGTTTACTCGATAGTTGATTCGGTCATCTTTATTTATATTATTCATCTGTATTGGATTCAGTTACCAGTTTGCGTTGATGGTTTGTTATTATTTACTTTTGCATGTTATTAATTAATGAAAGATAAACTTCGGCACTGGTCTAATTAAATTACTAGGTGGTTAGCAACTTTAAAAAAAATTGACAGTGATGCTTAGAATGATCCATATGAGACCAACGTTTTATTTTGATCACGGCCTGGTCACCCGGTATGTTAGTCGGTGAGGTGTCACATGAATATGGCCCTATATCTCTATGCATTTCGCCATGATGTCTTTCGTGACACAAGGTTGGTATCTAATCAATTATCTAGAGACTATAAATACAAAGATTAACGAATGTCAACATATATGTAGGTCGATAGAGATTTGATTGTTAGTTCTAAAATGTTTATATCCGAAATTTTCTAGGGTAGAATAATAGTCATGCCCTTACTCTAGACACTTTCTGATCATCCATTGACTTCGATCTCAAGAGAATAATCGAGGTGGAATACCTTGCCTAATAAATCATCGTGATGCCAAATGTCACTGAACATGTCCTGGCTATCTAGAAGGCTACTAGTTAGATATACCCAATCATGGAAAACTTGTAAAGAATGTCTTACCTATTAATAAAAAACAGACCAATCAGACCAATGTTATAGCTACCTGGTTATTGCTATCACCTGAGAGGAATCTTTACAAGTGGTCTTTCACATAGCCATACCACCGATGTGTGCACCCAAGTGATGTCGATCACGTCTTATATGAGTTTCATGATGGGATATATGAAAGTCATGTCGAAGGAAGGCCTATAGCCTTTCGGGCCATCAAAGAAGTGTATTGGTGGCCTTATATGCAAAAATAGGTTGTCTCATATGTCAAAAATCGCAAGAAACATCAAGGGTTATCGCCCATACTTCACCAACCAACCATTGATCTTAAGTCACTGACCAGTCCATGACATTTTTGCTCAATGGAGGTTAGACATCATAGTGCCCTACCTACTGCACCAGGAAATAAAAAATATATCTTAATCTACACAAATTACATTACCAAATGGACAGAGGCTGAAACATTGGATAATAATAGGGACTCCAATATGATCAAATTTATTTGGAGGAACATCGTGACCTGTTTTGGCATGTTGAGAACTATCATGCTGATAATGGAATAAAATTTGAGATAGGATCATTACAAGACTTTTTCAAAGGCCACATCTTCAAATGCTACTACAATTTTGTGTCCTACCCTCAGAACAATAGTCAGGATGTAAAGAAGTAGAAAGGAACTTGGGTGGATGAGCTTCCTTACTGCTTGTGGGCATATCTAAAAATGATTAAAAGGTCGACTGGGGAAACGCCCTTCGCCTTGGAATATGGAATGCAATATAACATTCCAATAGAATTTGGCTTTTTGACTCGAAAGATAATTGTCATCGATTAAAGCCTGAATGAAGAAATTATAAGGACGGAGCTCGACTTGGCTGAAGAAAGAAGAGAACATGACTTGATCAATTGGTTTCTTACCAACACTAGTTGTACAAGTAGTACAAAAAATGTGTCAACTTGAGGAAGTTCCAAGTCAAATATTACGTCTTTAAAAAGATGATCGACAGTTCAAGGAAGGCATCAGATGAAAGTTAGGACATAACTCATAAATACCCTTAGAATTCATTAGAGATGATCTCCAAGGAGCCTACCACATGAAAATAATGGGGGCAGGGAGATTCCTAGGGCCTAGAATGTGGCCAATCTTGAAATTTGTATTTTTAAAAATTTTAGGTTTTATTTCAGGTTATAAGTCTCAGTTTCTTAGATGATTTAAATTTCAATTAATAAAATTACCTTTCTTATTGTTGTAAATGGAAAGATAACTTTGTTTATTGCAAATTGTCATTGTAGAAATTCTACCCTAATTATAAGTTTGTTCAAATTTATTTAATCAACCTCTCATATTATTTTTGACGCCTTAGTGAGATACACTTAATTAAATGTTATATTTTCATCATCGATGAACATGAAAACATCAAGAATTCCTAAGCAAGAAAAATACCTATGAGGATCCCTAGGTACTAGGTGTTATGATTTTAGTCGCTAAAAATCCTGAACGGGTGGATTGCCCTATGACCACGTGCATTTTTGCCATAGTTGGTCCTAGGTCTTAGGTGTTATTACGACATTTATCCTAAAAGGTAAGGAAACTAATAAAGCATGCTCGATATAAAAACATGGAAAAATTCAAAACATGGTATTAATTAATCAATTTCATTTGTATCTAATTAATTACAAGTAGGTGGATGAATGAAAAACATAAATTAGGATACAAAAGGAATAAACGATTATGTTATCTTTGGTGCTCTAGTTCGGTTCTCACTCTAGCATGGTGACTATCATCTGAATTATGACAAACTCCATCATCATTATCAGGTTCTAAAAGATAATCTCTTATAAGTCGAATTAGAATAGCACCTGAAGGTAACCATGACTCCTCACTTCTAATAAGAGGGGAGCCGAACAAATGAGCATTCAACCCCATATCAGTGTTACAACTAGGAATCATGAGGGACTTTCATAATAGCCAAAGAATTTATCCACCCATTCTTGTATGCAACCTATTAACACCCCATTCTAATACCCTTCAAATAGCTACTTAGGTCCCTAACAACATCCCTTTCACCCCTGGACCCTAATTCCTAGTTCAAAGCCTAACCCATAGGCCACCTATCACTTTTAATCTCCATTTTACATTGATCAAGTCTCAAAATTGAGATTTGATCTTCACTTTTATAGGGCTCTAGATACCCTTTCCAATTAACCATACTATGCGCGAATCAGCCTTTCGGTTCTTACGTACTTGACTTTTTACTCCAAACCCTGACCTAGAGGCCACCACTCATCTTTGGGATATTTTTATCTTTATTCAACTATCATAATCAACATTATCTTAATTCATTTTTCATAAGGATCTAAATACCCTTTCCATTTGTCTATACCATGTGTGAGTCGACCTTACGATTCCGTATACTTACCTTCCTAGTCTAAACCCTAACATAGAGACCACCGAGAGATTGTGAGCTACATTTTAATTAGGTCAACTATTATAATTGAGAGGATATAAACTCATTTCATAATGATCTTAATAACCATTCTAACGATCCATACCGTGCGCAAATCGGCCTTACAGTTCGTGCGCATTTTCCTTCCTACTTTGAACCCTAACCTAGAGGCCACCAGTTTCTTACGAGCTTTGTTTGACTTTGGTTAATTCTAAAAATCAATAGTATCTCATTCACTTTCATAGGGATCTAAATACCCTTTCCAATAGTTCATACTATCCAAAAATTGGACTTACAGTTTGCGTGTACTTGCCTTTTTACTCCAAAACCCTAACCAAGAAGCCACTAGGCACTTCCGCTCTTCGTTTGACTTTGGTCAACTCTCAAACTCGGGAGCATCTCATGAAATTTTTTAGATCATTCAGTACACTTTCAAATAGTCCTGGTCGTGCGCGATTCAAACTTGTGGTTTTCATTTTGTACCCATTTTTCCAAAAAAATCCTTTTTGGACTGCCTAGAGGCACCCCTAGTTGTCTCCGTATCGGCATAGGGGTACTTTACTTATCTAGCAAGCTAGGGGGTATGCCAATAGGAAGGATTGGTCCTATGCTAATATTCAGACTCCTTAAGCCTATAATATTACTATTTAAGGAGTTCATACCCTCATTTTCCAAACATTCTCTCGACCTTTTCTTGCATCACTTTTACACCATCATTGCCATCCATTTCACCACCACTTCAACACCATAAAAAGTTAACCCACTTCACTTCAAAACATAGTAGAAAATCTTCATAAACGGTCTATTTCGATCCTTTTCTTACTCATTTAATTAATATCTTCATCACACTTTTATTATCTTAGTATATCGTTTTATTTATTTTTAATTTTTCACCCTTAGTAATACTTTTTTATTACTTATATACACAAAAACATATAGTTTCATAAGTCTAAAAAAAGCCAAAAGAGGGTTTAATCCTTAAACCCCAAATTAGAATTTTCCTCCCATTTTTCCTACACTTTCTACACCTGTG
Source organism: Sambucus nigra (assembly GCA_949130495.1). Classification (NCBI taxonomy): domain Eukaryota; kingdom Viridiplantae; phylum Streptophyta; class Magnoliopsida; order Dipsacales; family Adoxaceae; genus Sambucus; species Sambucus nigra. Next base: position 108,808,492 of record OX422224.1, on the reverse strand, counting down.
CACTCTTTACAACAAACTAAGGGAAATTCTTTTTTTAGGTTCTTGGGTTAAATCCCACCCTTGCAAGGTATCAAACTACGTGGACTTTGATGCCATTTTTTACTACGTAGGCCTCTCGAGTCTTCATCAGGATTCAAGTCCCCTATTCTTATTTTTCATTTTATTCATTCTCCCTTTTATCAGTATCATATATACATATATGTACACACAAACACTAGGGTATGCTCGTGTCTGAAGGCACGATGAATATTTTTGAAAGTGTACATTTTCTCTTGGACCATACATCATATTTACATATATACATACAAACACTGTGTTTATGTACATATATACATAAACCATGGTACGAACCTATTATGTCAAAAACTTTTTTTACAACGCGTAATTGTAAGAAATTATAAAATTTTGGACAAATTTTCATATGTTTATTAAACTATTCAATGTATTTAATTCATCATGGATCTTGTATAACTATCTAATATGACGCCTTTAGGTATGAACATTCTTTTTCTCCTTTTTGGTTAGCTTAAAGGGTAAGGAGTTGGTGGAGCATGTTTGCCGGGAGGATCTATAGGAAGGGTGAAGCTTCTTCTGATCCTAAATCAATAGTGTTCTGGTTGACTGGAAAACATAAATGTATTTGTTTGTTAGAAACAAATAACCAAATTGCAAACTTTCCAAAATCTTAACCTAAAAGCAAAAATAATTTCAAATAAAAAATAAGGCTTGAATAAATAATAATGGGACAAATAAGACAATAATAAATTTTAAAAAGAAAATAACATATTTTACACGGAGAAAAATGAAATAACATTAGAACTGTCATATCTTTCATCCCCATACAACTAAAATAGAAATCACAATTGCAAGAAAAAGTTGCAATTTTGTGTCTTCGACAGTTCTAAAATAATTAAAACTGTAAAAGTGAGGCCTATCCGCAACTGCTGGAGCTATCCACGACTGATTGGAACTTGATGAAAATAGTAGAAATTTTTGCAAAAAAGCAACGGATTGGAACTTGTTGAAAACAATCCACAATGCATCATAGTCTACATTCTTTAATATGTCATATGCAATTACAGAAACAAAAGAAAATTTAGTGTTAGGGAAATAAACAGAATGTGAAATTTTTTTGGTTTTAATAATAGTGATGTAATTAACTCATCTTACTAATTTAAGTGTAAAATGCACATTTTTCTTTCTATAACATTATACACTATCTTTAGAAAGATTTAGTTAAAATCTGTTAAACAAAATTAATAGCAGTTTGTTCTATATGATGTTAGAATCTTTTAAACTTTATACATTATCTTTATAAAGATTTAGTGAAAATCTCCTACTTAAATACACTCCCACATATTATTCTATATGATAAACTTCACATGGATTAGTAGCAGTTCACAGTTCCAAGACACCGAAAACTTAATACAAAATGTCACATAAAAATAAAAATTCAGTCTAAGATGATATACAAAATCTTAGGTAGCGCACCGATGGTTATGCTATAAATGGAGCAGGAAGAGCTGAGAGTTGTAAGATAAATTTCCTTATAAAATCCTTAAACGGATAAATAACACAGTTGTGTGCGGCTAATGTAAGTATCATTTTATGAACTTTCATCCGTAAGTCTTCTTTTGATTGGCCTTCATAATAGTTATTCCAGAATCAACAAATTAACAATCCTAACATAATGGATCATTTAAAATAATTATTAATGATGATGTGGTTAAGTTAGAACATCAAAATATTTGGGGAAACTTGCAAGAAAGTAGAAAAGATCACTTTGTTCCTCAAATGTGCACCTGAGCTGCAGCGTTGATCCCACTCATTCATTTTCTTGACGGATCGCAGTTGAGCTGCAGCGTTGATCCCGCTCATTCACTTTCTTGGAAATTCTACCGAGCAAGTTACTCCAATATTTAATATTGAAATTAAACATTAAATATTTCTCTGACTTCATCTTGGACCATGGTTATGGATGGCGCTAATATTCTCTTAGTCATCCGAAATAAGCATATGATTTGAAATCTTCGCCACTCTGTTAGGAAAATCCGCCTTAATATTCTCTTCTTCATATGCCTTCCGTCTTCTATCCTAGGAACTGTAATAAAGAAAAAAAAATAGTACTGTTATGATGGAAATAAAAATCTGATTAACCAAATAAAGTTGCACTTTCTCCATATCCTAATGATTACACCAACCCATGAATGGAATATCTAAAATTATGCAACTAAATAAACTTCTACTTTATCCATATCCAAAAGGATGAAAGTGGTGCATTATGGCCTTCAAACTACATTAAACCAATGGAAACCTTGAAATACTTAGAACTTAGTTTAATCATTATATCTCAAATCACATCATTTACAAAAACTTAGTTTACATTGAACCAAAGTATAATTTTACGTGGAATGGAAAAGACAAAGTGTAATTTAGAAATTAAAATTTAATTAAAGGAGAAAGATATTAAGTGTCAAAGAAAATGAACATGAACATTTAAAGAAATTAATAAGAAAATGTTGAGCTTGAATGACCATTTCTTTTCATTTTTCTCCATAAGGTAAAACATAAATGAGAAATCCATTGATAGACATGTTGGGTCCAAATTGGATTATTTCTCCACTCCTTCACGTGACCAAAAATGTAAAGATTTCACCTAATGGACCTACCTCTGTAAATATCAGTGTCCCTGTAGAACTATATCATAGAGCAATTAAACTCTTTCGCGGCTTAATTTTTTTTTTTTTACTTTCTTGACTTTATCCATTTTTTGGAATATTTTCTTTGACAATTGGATTCATTTTGATACACACAATGTAGGTTTGTTCATATCTTGCTACAATCTTGAGGCCTTGAAATCACATTATGGCTATCTGATTGGTTCGAAGGTATAGAACAATGAAATTGTTTTATGTTGTAATCAGTGATGTATTCACTTTTGATGATGGTTGTTAGCAGGTTAGGGAGCAGGTATGGTGAGGTCCCAATTAAAATATCAAATATCACTCCACGATTTCAATCATTTTTTCCATAATTTATAACTTGTGTAATGTCACTAATTCTTACCATTCTTTATAGTTGAATTTCTGCTAACAATGTTGGTAAAAAACTTATTATACAATTTGAAAGGAAAAAATAATATGAGTACTTAAAGACTAATATATTGTGTCGTGATATAATCAAAGCCTAACAATGAATATAATGTAACATGGGAATGAATATAAGCAGTTACACCACATGTGATATATTTAGGGCATCAAATGTTCTAGTGAGCATGCGCTTTATGTCCAGCGATGTAATTATCAATGCCGTAACATGCCCCGAGTATAACAGGAAAAATGACACATTGCCAGTCGGGAAATCCACATCTGATCCCAAGAATTCCTGAGGTAATGGGGGCTGTGTAGAATAACCAAGGATTCCTATTAAAGTGAACATCAACAAGGAAAAAATCGTGACTCTATAATAGCCTTCAATTAAACACCGCCACAATATGTAAGAAGTTTGCCTCCAAAAAATATGATCCATAACTAAACAAGGAAAGACAAATTAATAAAATATAAAGGGTTTTGAAGAGTTATAACTTCAAAAATACTCACAATCCCTGCAAAAAAATGTAATAACACTTTAGTTCCAAAATTCATGTCTTGAACAACAAATAAAAAAAAATTGAAATCCTGAAATCGCAAACTCAACCTCCTAGTCCTCCTTTACAACTGTTTTCCCATCGAAACACACCATTAAATTTGTAGGGAATGTTGCAAAAGATAAAATTAGTCACAGGGGGAATGCTCATGTGGCAGTAAACAAATGATAAATGGCTAGATTGATATATGATCAAATATGAGGAGAGATTTATGTTTGAGGATAACATTCTGAGCTAAATTAGAATTGAAGAAAGCTTCTACCAGGTATAACAATTCATATAGCAATTCATAGCAGTGGTGGACTAAAAATTTGGTACTTCAATAACAGTTCATATTCTAAGTTTGAACTATGAACAATTCATTATCTACGTAACAGTTCACTACTAGTTCATTAACATCTCATTCTTTACATAACAGTGCATTCTATGCATAATAGTCCAATACCTAGTACTCTATGAACTGGTTCAATAAAAGTTCAATATGAGTTCATATGTGGAGAAAAGAAAAAAATGTATAAGGTATGCTTAAAAGGTATAAGCTATATAAAAGTCTAGCGATGACCTTGATAGCAGGTCATCCATTCACAATCAACAAATTTAGTAAAGACGTATGACATTTTTTAATTACTCTTACCTCGGGATATTAATAAGCTACAAATTTACAAACACAAATTAAAATATTTAGTATAATGCCAACTCAAGTCACACCAACATCTGAAACAATAGTAAGCATAATAAAATTATACTATAAAAATAGCAATACTATAAAACTCAATTATTCACATTACACTTCCGTATTATGACAAAATGTAGCTAGAGGGTGCCTTCTTTTTAAATCCACGAATGCACATAAGTAGTAGAGTACCATGAAATATTGTGAATCTTCCATATAAGCAGAAAAACAAAGTTAGTGATGATTTGAAAAGAAAAAATCATGAAATGAAAAAAAAAGACGAACATACAAATAATAAATGGATTTAGAAAATTAATAAAGCATGAAATATGAACAAAGACGAATAATAAAGCAAACATTACGATAACAGAGGAAAAAGAATAAGACACGCATTTGAGCCACACTAAGTGTAGTTAGAACTTGTACATAATAGCTTAATGCTTAAAGAACGGGTTGGACTATTATAGATAATATCATAATTACAAACCATTTGTTAGATTAATGTATAAAAGAATGAAAGCTTTAGGACAAAAAAATTGCATATCTGAATATGCTGAGTATGATTAAAGTGCCAGATGTTTAAGCTCTAATAACGAATAAAAATGAATATGAACTTTAAAACCCAATGGTATAACAAAATCACCAAATTTTGAATACATAAACTGAGGAATCCAAACATCAAAATATTAATTTCAAGAAAACTGGAATACGAAATCCTAAATTTCAATCTTTAGAATGAAGAAAACCCCGGAGGATCTACAAATGAACACAAACAATCTAAAATCATAATGAAAAACAAAAAAAATAAACTTATGGATTCTTAGTCAGAAATTTTGAGTCAACTAAAGAAACCAAGTCCGCTGATTGTTGGCTAATACTACGTGCCAACTAAAACCTATGATATATTTTACTAACTCGTGTGATAGCATCATCTAGTTTTATCAATTTCCTTAAAAACCATAACATAACATGTCCGAATAGTTAGTTAATTAATGTTAGGATCTCAAAAGGTCTTTGAATAAAAAAATTGTGAAAAATATCTAGCATTCCATTAATTCATTCCATCTCAAAAATTAGTCAGGACCTACAAAAAATATTTTGGCAAACCACCAACATCGATAAAATAAATATAATTTGTCAACATATATGATATAGGATTCATCATCTGGATATTTTGCCAAAGAACTTGAAACATCCACAAAAACAACATATGTATGTTTCAATAATTAAATATTAAGAAGTCATATGTCGATAGATATCAACAATATTTTGACACACCACCAGCATCGATAAAATCAATAGAATTTCTTCAATTGACAATTTGTCAAACAAATAAAATGCGCTTCCATATAAAATTTTAACCTTTGAAGTAAAACTATGCTTCCTTGCTGACATGTTTTTCTTATGCATTTTCTATACATTCAAATTTCATACATAGATCATTAATCCACATAAAATCGAACATAAAACCTTGATTTCAACCTATTATCGTGAAATCAAACATACCAATAGTCTAGAGATTCTCCAAAATTAATTTTTCAAAAACTTTACACCGAAATTGAATACAAACTTGGTTTGAACCGAAATAAACACCAGAAAAAACAGAGACTATACCCGTCAAATTCAAGAAAAAAGTTAGAATAAATTAGGTTACACATTATAACTTGAAACATAAATAAAATAAAAAATCAAACAAAAATTTAGTGAGATGTGAAATATACTAACAAAAATTAGTTTGTTAGATCCGTAAAATTAGTTAGATGTGAAATATACTAGCAAAAAACACAGATTCTTACAACTCCATAAATAAAATGAAACCGTCTACTTTGAACAATAATAAAATGAAACCAAAAAAGAAAATATTAGATCTGACATACTAGGTCCTAACCCAACCTCAAACTGATAGTGGAGATCCACTTGAGATTTAAAACATCCGCGTTAAAAAAATTATAAGATCTAAAATACCATATTCGATTGAGATCCATTTGAGTTCTTAGTGGGAGGAGGAGTGAAGCAGCGTGGGAAAGGAGGAGAAGTTCGGAGTGGGGGGAAGCAACCACAGAATAAGTGGGTTTCTTTGTTGATTATGTGTTGGAAGTGAAATTTCGGTTGGCTTTGGCTTGAAAATAGGGTTTGTGATGGATGAGTTTGGTAGAGAAAGTCAAGATTTCAAATTAAAGGTGTTTATGAGGTGTATTACTCTTTTAGCCTTGAGGAATTTATGTGGAACTCATATTGTTAAGGGGTAATAGAGGTATTAAAGGAAAAACTCATACAGATGACATCATCTTTTGATGTAATGACATACATAAGTTTTGTAACTTATTATATATATATATATACAGAGAGAGAGCGAGGGAGAGAGAGATACTAGTTTATATGTTTGTAGCAACCCCGTCAGACATGCATATTCACTTTACATTATATTTTTTTTTCTCTTTCCTCTTTGTAATCTCACACCAGACATGCATATCCATTATATTATAGTTTATTATGATCCGATGTATTGCATATAGCATAGCCTTTTCTCTTTATTATAATTTTAGTGGCACCGTCAGACATGCATATTCCATGCGATGCTATAGATTATGACCCGGTGCGAAGATCATATTTCATCTACCTGTTACGTTATTTTATTTCTTTTTATACTTCTCAGAATGACTCATCTTCGTATTATTCATGATGTGAGTATGTCTATTTCTTTTCTCACCAATTTTCACATTGCACACATTATACATATGAATTATGTTTTAGAGAAAAAGAGAATATTATCAGAGCCCGTGAGAGACCAAAAGGGAAGAATGGGTGCCTAATAGCTTCACATTCAGTATCTTTGTTCCCGAACACGTGATATAATTGGTTTCTTATACATAAATTTATCTTTCATGCTGTTTCTTTGAGGATGGATATATCTTTTTCCGATTTTGAGCAAACTAGGCTGGCAGTAGCATCTTTCTATATTTTCATCCCTTTGATGACGGATAATTTGTGTCCATGGGAGCCCGCGAACATTACACGAGTGGAGGAAAGAGGATTTCCTTCCTTGATCCCCACACGTGCCAAATGTATCTTTCGAAGAGAACTCGTGTTAGAAAATCCCGGATGGCAACTATGGTGACTCCGTTGGGGACTTTATTTTTAGAGAATTAGACTCAAATTACATGGGTTTTGTTTTTCTCTCTCCCCCTTTTCTCTATTCTTCTGCACATGTATATAAACTTCACTTGTCTATTCTTCCTACTCTCATACTTACATGTTGGACATATTTTTTGCTCCTATGATGATAGCCATGTATATTCTTCTCTCTATCGTTATCTTTTCATTACATGTAAATACGTCCTTTTCTATCACATATTTCGTGCTTTATTCAATTTTATGTAGTTACTATGTTCACTCCACTTACTCACGTTTTCACATGCTCTATATCACCTAAAGATATTCATTCTTCGTCCCACTAAACCACACTTTCACATTATTATCACTTATATATACAGCATCATTCTTTATCACATACTTTATAGACCGCTTGAAGATATCCATGCTTAGTCTCACTTAGACACATTTCCACGTTACTCTCACTTGTATGTATCACTTCGAGATGGTGGGAGTGTTGAAGGATGTGGTTAATTCAAGAGATATTATTCCCACTTTCCATTATCCTAGTACCTTTGACATATATCGAATGCTTCCCCCCCCCCCCCCCCCCCCATCATTCCACTTGACCAAACTCATGATGGTAGGTATGTAGCATGGAACTCATTAATGTACGTTGAGTATATAGAATTCTCTCTCACACTTACCATATCCATGAGGTGTATTATAAGGAAATTTATGTATATTTAGGTATATCAACTGGCTTGTCCACACGTATTGATGAATGATTTCCCTTATAGGCAAGAGGTATATCGTGGAAGTCATGCCAAAAGTAGGAACCTTTCCACCAACCTCCAGATGTATCAACCTCATATAACAATCTACCATAGGATACTTATACCTAGTTTTCCAGTTTCAATGCAAAACGTTTTCGAAATTTTTTGTCATCCGGCCTCTCAAATTTTGTACTATTTTGCCCATTTTTTAAACAAGTGCCCGCTCGTTAGTCTGGAAATATATAAAACGTTATATTTCATCTCGTATCCTATCTTTTCCCAGACTCAGGTCTTATTCGACCTTTCACTTGCATCCTAGGAAGAACATAATATAAGTGAACCTATTATTATTACTACACGGGGGAATTTTGATTTCTCCTTTTTTCTAAAAATACCAAAAATATTTTCTTTCTTTTTCAAAAATATCAAAAATATTTTTTCCACTAGAATAAAAATAAAAAATTCCTTTCCTTCTCAGATGTGATCGCATACCTAGTTTTGACAGACTCCCTATTGGCTTAGATCCACCATCAAGCCATATCTAAGCTCTACCACATGATCTGCTACATCCACGAAAGTTGAACAGTCCCCTTGAAGACTCTTCCTGGAACACCTTGATTATAATGTCGATGTTCGACCAGACCTGATGATAGTCCTCACTTAAATTAGCGCAAGGATTGATAATCTTTAGGCGGATGTCCAAGAGTTACAAAAAAATTGGGTTTAGACACCCGAGATTCCAAATCCTAACATCATCTTCCCCCGTGTATTGGGTTCACAATCCAAAAGAAAATAAGCTTGTCCCGTGTGCCCCACCTGCTAATGGGCCACTGCTTACTCAGTTGCCGATGTCTAACCTTGCCTAGCTAGGGGCTAATTTTTCGGTGCCTATTCATGTTGATCCTAAAGAGGAAGAATTAAAAAAAAGGTCAAGGAATATTTCATATTCAGATCTAATAATCTTAACTAAGTCATTACCTCGGGGAACTAAGTGTATTACAGACACATGTCTCCCGATCCAAAATATCCAATTTTACACCTTCTTATCTATCATCGTGCTATGACTCTACTTAGAGAGCCTAAAGATATAATGGTGCAGTAGTTCCATTAGGGTTTAGTGTTGGGCATTTTGGATACACAATTTGTTAAGGGGTTTAGTGTTATAAAAAATGGACTTCTTGATGAAAAAATGTCCCCATATTTTTTTGGCATTTTTAAAAAAATTTCGAGTAGGTTTTGGATCTATTTGGAATGTTTTATACAAAAAATTTAGGGCAATTCCGGTTGGCAATGGAACAATCTCCTAAGCTTCATTGGGCATAAGAATAGACAAATGTCGATCGGTATGTACAGGGGGTCTGCCGATCTTCATGTCGTTTAGTACCTTATAAAAAGGGGGTGATCCCTCCTCATTTTTCAATATTCAAACCTTTAAATCTTCTATTTCCTCACTCTAAAAATCATTCCTAACTCTTTCCTTCTTCAAGACTTCAAATGGAGGGCTTTTCTAGTAAGGAATATAACTTGGAGTGGTTCAACATTGATGACTGAGTTGGCCTAGAGTGGCAGGCTAGGGCTCCTCATGCCTTGGGTAATGAGAATGCATTTGATTTTTTCAAGCCTATTAATGATGACCGAACTCATTTACATGATCTTGCACACCACCATTAATTTAGGATGAGGAAACCTAGTGGCTGTGTAAGTACGATGACCTTTGGTATTCTTTTTCATTTTCTTTTTGTTTTCTTATGATGATGAAAGGTTTTTCTTCTCTTTTTCTTTGGCAGACTAACATAGCCCCTTTGAGAATGTGTTATAGATGGACGACAGGGTTGAGGGACATGTGGGACCATATTTTGGTGATGGTTCATTAGATGGTTACTTCTGTTGGCTTTGGTCGTCTCGCATAGGCTTTTGATGAGACTCCGCGCTCTACTGCGTTGCTATGTGCTTTGGGATAGATGTGGTGGGATACTACCCACACATTTCACATGGGCTTTAGGGAGATGACTGTTACTCCCATTGACATGCAGTAGCTACTAGGGATATATTATAAGGGTGATCAAATGATCGTACTGTGAGGGTGATGCTAGATGCGATTTAAGCATCTTTGGGGGATATGGATAGGATCATTTCTGGGGATTCGACCCATAGTTATTCTCTTTGGGAGGTTATCTTAAGTCGAAGGATTGATGAAACTAATGGGCAGTAGGTGAGATAGATGACACAGTCATTTATTTTTCTTTTGTTGGGTTGTTTCTTAGTGACAACGAGTGGCGAGGACGTTCAACTTCAGTTTTTGCCATTTTGAGGATGTTTTTTGACGTCTCGCTCTATGATTAGGGGATTCTGACTTTGTCAACCATTTTTTCTTATCTGTATGCATTCAACCAGTACTGTTGACAATCTTTTGCGAGGGACACATACACGCTGGAGGTAACTTTCACATTTCTATTTCTTTTTATGCATTTCCTCTAGTTTCTTCTTTGTCGATTCCTGTCTTTTTTTAGACGTGGTTCTATGAGGTGATTGGGTTTAATGTGAGGTTGATAGACTTAAAGGATGAGGATTTAGGGTACTTCTACTGGATGTACCGGTGGTAAAATTCCAATAGGCGATCGATCAGTCTTTGCCCCTGACAGCGGTGCGATAGGCACTAAATACGCTGATGAGCGATCAGGTTATTTCTTTTTATTTTGAATGCTCTTGTGGAATTTTCTTTCTTTAAATGAATATTGAATTTTTATAGGGTCTTGGAGGTGACCTTTTACCCATGGGTATGGATCCTCATCATACGGGGGTGACAGGTATGCATGCACAAATATAAAGGTTGATGACGAATGATTTTGGATATGACTAGTAATTGGGAGAGAGGGTAGTGCGGTAGATCGTAGAGTATGAGGTGGTAGTCCTACCATTGATTCTCCCGATGTATATGAGGCGAGTTGGGGAGATGTCTATCAAGGCTAGGCATGAGGCAATGATTGGCGAGGCTTACCTGCTGTACAAGGACATAATGGCGAGCTATGACTACCTGGATTTTATGATGAGCTGGTTGATGACACCTTACATTTATGACATGGTGAACATGCCTCTGCCTCCTACAACTTTGGGCAGGGGAATAAGAAGGTCGATGAGATCTTCTCATAGCACGAGTGGTACGTCGTTAGCGGCGACAGTGGAAAAGGAGGCTTAGCTTATTCAGATCACTCATCCTTCCTATAATTTCCATTTGACTAGCGGGGGTACATTGAGCATGCCGCACTGTCCAAATGTAGCGATGCCAGGAATAATGGGGCTTACGAATGAGGTCCTTCATCCTGAGGTGTACTTTTATCTTTTCTTATCCTATCCTTTTTTTATTATTTTGTTTCTTCTTACTGGTTGATTGGTCTTTTGCTTCTTTTCTTGTAGCATGTTCGGGTACCGACCACCTAGCTAAATGATATAAAGGATTTAGTGGCATCTACGAGTGCGTACATCAAGGACTTTGTTCCTTTTTTCTTCAATCCGTCTTCCCCCTAAGATAATGGACCTGACTCTAGAAGTGGAGGTCCTACCACATGTCGTTGGGGGAAGTTTGTTCACCACGGGGGTTGAGGGTTTGAGAGAGAGAGACGTGGGTTTGGGCTGAGTCCCGTTGCTCTTTTTTCTTCTTCTTTCCTGCAACGATGTAATGCAATGACAACATATATATATATATATATAAAGGAGATTTTTATTTTTCATTCATATTTTAATGACTTATCCTACATGCACTTTTACTTTGCTGTTGAGACCGTAAAAATGACAGGATGTTTATCAATAAAAGGAGAGATTAATTAACTTTAGACAAATGTTTATTTAGGTGAATGATAAGTAAAAAATATAAGTAAGAAGAAATAACCCATTTTTGTTTAAAAAAATAAGGATTTATGTTTTGAGAATTTAATTTTGACAAAAAAGGAAAGATAGAATATTCCAAAATAGGGGGCTTGTCGATCGGCATACCCCTTGTCCTACCTATCAGCATATGGGTCAAATCAAATCACCCTAAGTTTTTTATTACACTGTCTTCATATCAAAGTACTTTGTAGGAAAGGAATTGATTCGGGATCCTCAGATCCCTTGTCTTTTGCTAATCCATTTGTGTATTAAATGGGAGGTAAGGAGTGTTGTTTTTCATTCCACATTCACTTTATCCTTCTTACTTCTTGCTTATTATTTTTTTCTTCATTATCCTCCAAATGGCCCTTTCAATGCATGCCAATTTTTCTTCCTACCTCGAAAAGTTTTGAAGCCATGTGTTTGTACAATGTGGACTATAAGGCTTTTAACTTGCGTCGGCTATCCTTGTGGCATAATAGAGCCATTGACTGGACTATGTTAGCGGCAACATAGTTTTCGTATCTCGAAGACCATGTTTTCTGTTTCGATTCAGATGAGGTCTACCCAACCTACGAATAGTTCTCAACCACGTTGAGAATTAATCCTAGCATAACAACAGGTATGCCTGAGTTTTCTCCGTATACTTAGTCGTTGTTAGCGGAGTTGCTCCAAATTTCCCTTTCGATGGCTCGACCATTTGTTACTAAGGGTACGATTTCTCTTCTGGCTATTATATATTCTGTGCGCTTAAGGGATTTCAATGATGTGGGCTATACCGGAGTTGTTTCCCTGGGCCTAACTTCGAGGCTCATGTTGTTAATAAGGGACTCCATGGTAGTCCCTCAGATGTCTGCAACCACAACGTGAATGTCTTATTGTCGCATTCCTATGGTAGTAATACCGACGAATACCCTGAATGTTCTTGATACTTGTAGGGAAGGTCGCTCTGATTTTATAAGAAGGAGCCCTGTGATGCTGTTTATATGGATGGCAGAGAGGTTCTGTCTGGTGGTTCCTCCTGAGTATCCCTTGGTAGGCATGCCGAATTTCTTTACTCATTACTTGATTAGTTTTATCCCATCTATGGATAACTGGGTCAATTGGTTCATGGATCATGGAGCTCGGTGCCTTCGCTCGTCAGTGCCATGGAGGGGTGAATTGCATCCTATTTTGGAACTAGGAGTGGACCGGTATAATCAATTAGTTATCCTACCATAGACTTCGTTATATTTACCTTTCCGCTCTTGCATCAAGTTGGATGGGAGCAAATAGTGACTCCTCTGAAACTTGACTTCTTTCCTGTGAAAGACTTAACTGAATCCATGCACATGAGGTTAGCTTCTCTGTAGAAGAATCGTCGGTCGTCGACCCATCCACCTCAATTCATAGGAAGGGTATGGCTTGTGTTCAGAGACTATCTGAAATGGATGTGGAATCAAGTAGTGGGAAAGATCCTTGCAGAGGATATCGGTTCGAGATGGTTTATACTTTTTGACACCATGGAAAGAGGGGTAGTGGTCTTTCCTAGGCTGGTCAAGGCATACCACTCTATGGAGCATTTTTAGAATATTAATTAGGTAGGAGAAGTTTGGGGGACTTAAGGGAGTAGATGATTATGGGGCTGGATCTTTAGGAAGTTGTGGATAGGGTTTTTTGAAGCTGGGATTATTTCATGTGAAGCTTTTGGTGACTTTTAGGATGTTTTCAGGATTTTTTTGGATTTTTGGAATAATTTTGTGAAGTTTGGTTAGGTTTGTTTAGAAATAGTTTGGCTTGCAGAGAGGGATGATTTTTTTTACTCCCTTCGCTGATACTTCGTGAAATCGTATCGAACTTCCCTATGCTAAATAAAAAATATTTTCATCATATTGTTGTGCCTCTGGATGAGATCTACATTTAAGTTATGTATACCAATCGCTAAGGCCTACATAATCATTTTGTTTATGTAAATGATTTTAAATGAACTGTCATTCTCGGAGGTTAGAAAAGAAAAATATTTTTTTTATAAAAGAAGGGGATCGTGCCCACGTAAAGTGTATGAGTTGCCTATGTACCTCTAGGGGGTTTTGAAAATTTTTGAGTGTCATTTTGAAAGAAAAAGTTTAAGATGATTAGGCCCAATGTAGTTCTAGGTAGAAAGAAATGAAAATATTTTTTTGTTTTATAATAGAAGGGAGATGGGAAGAGTCATAGTGCGTCGGACTAAGGGTAAAACTTCTTGACACGGTCCAGGTTGAAGGATTGCCATTTTTTCTCCATCGAGGTCTGCGAGCTTAGTAGCATCTCCTAAGAGAATCTTCTACACTATGTAGGGGCCATTCTAGTTTGGCTTGAACTTCCCTCTAGGGCCACGAGCGGGTTCTATGATTTATTTAAGGCCCAAGTCTCCTTTCGAGACACCACATCCCTTGACCTTTTGGTTGAATGATTGTACTATTCGGCAACGGTACCCTTGTATATGGCATAGAGCCTTCAACCTCTTTTCATCCAAGAGTGACAACACGCCAAAGAGGCTATAACACCAATGTTCCTCACTAACTCTACTTTCGAGAATAACATGTAATCAAGGTATTTCTAGCTCAATGGGTCGTACTACTTCCATGTTGTATACCAGAGAATAAGGGGTAGCCCCAGTAAATGTCCTGAATGAAGTGCGGTAACCCCAGAGGCCATAAAGGATATGATCGACCCAATCTTGATGACTCTTAGTCATTTTATTGATGATGGATTTCAGGTATTTTTTGGTGGCTTCAACTACACCATTGGTTTGGAGTCAGTAAGGAGAAGATTTATGCATCTGGATCCTATACTCATCAACTAATTATGTGACCTTGGCTTTAAAATGTAACCAATTATTTTATATTAGCTCGTGAGGAAACCCATACCGGTGAATAAAGTTCTTTCAGATAAACTTAGCCACCTTGTAGGAATTTAGTACTGTGTATAACTCAACTTTAACCCATTTGGTGAAGCAATCAATGGACACTAGGATGAATTCATGCCCGTTTAAAGCTTTGGGCATGACTTTCCCTATGATGTTAATGCCCCATGCGGAGAACGGCCTGGCATTTGAGGGATCTTCGAACGTAGGTGGTGTAGTCCTGAACCATGGTGGTCCAATAATATCCCAACTGATAATCTTTTTTTAAGCATATGACCGTTCATGTGGGGTTTGCATTCCTCGGTGTGGATCTTTTACATCATTTCTTCAATGTCATCCCCTCCAATGCAGTGTAAATGGGTTCCATCGAAGTTCCTATTTAACAGTGATTTGTTGCAGATAATGTACTGGGCAACCAATATGTGGAAGTTTGCACATTATTTCTTATAGGCATCTCAGGGATACCTATTATGCTTAAGGAGGCGCCAAATATCATAGTACCATAACTTGTCCATATCAGAATCTTCCTATGTTACAAGCTCAATGTGGTATAAGTGGGTTGGCATAGATTGTTTTTGGACTATGAAAGGGGCCATCATTATTCCTTCGGTTATGTCAACCATCTAGGCCTAGGTAGCATGGACATCGGCTAAGCTTTTTTTTCTGCATGGGACAAGTAGTGGATGGTAACATCTTGGAACTGGAATGCTACCTTTTCTAGGTGGGTGTGGAAGGATAAGAAATTTTTGTCTTTGACTTTCCATCTTTTAAGAACTTGGTTGATGATGAGAGTAGAATCCCTATATACAACTAAGTATTTGATACCCTTCTTGAGGGTGACTTTTAGGCCTATAATGCATGCCTCTTATTCCTTCATATTGTTAGTGCACAGAAAATTTAGCTTAATGGCAATGGAAATGTGAGAGTCATCAACGGAGATCGGGAGTATCCCATTGTCGTTTCCTTTCTTATTGGAATCTCTGTCAAATAAAAGTTACCATCGGAGATCCTCCTGAGAGGTGCAGAGAATATCTTCATCCAAGAATTTAGAGACCCAAACATCCACCTCTTCCACGGTGTAGTCAACAAGGTAATCGGAGATGGTTCTCCATTTTATGGATTTTTATGTGACATACACAATATCAAATTCAGCTAGTAACATTAACCATCGGGCCATTCGACTAGACAGGGAAGGTTTCTCAAGAAGGTATTTGATAGGATCCATTCAGTACACAACTCTAATAGGAAAAACGATGATGCAGTGCCATAGCTTTTGAGTGGCCCAGACTAAGGAAACACATTCTTTCTCCAAGGAAGTGTGGTTGAATTCTTACCCAGACAACTTCCGACTAGCATAGTAGATCTCCCTTTCCTTACATGATTCTTCGATATATTGGGCTAGCAAAATCCCTGGTTGTAGTATCTATTACGATCAAGTTTAGGAGTAAAGTCCGACCTAGCTACGGTGGCATAAGTATCAAAGGTCGGGCAAGATATTTCTTGATTCGATCGAAGGCTTCCTGGAAGACCTCATTCCAGACTTGGGTAGAATCCTTTCAAATGGGTTTGCAAATATAAGTTAGTCGGTTGAATAATCGATTGATGTACTAAAGTTTTCCCAAGAATGCCAAGACTTCTTTCTCCATTTTGGGTGGTGGCATTTCTAAGATAGTTTTCAGTTTGGTAGGGTCTTCTTTGATTCTCTTTTCACAGACCATGAATCCCAAAATATTTCCTTTCATGATGCCGACAAATTCATTTTGTGGGTTTAACCACATTTGGTATTGTCGAAGTCATTCAAAGAACTTCTGGAGGGCCGAAATGTGGCCATCTTGAGTCTTAGAGTTAGTAATCCTATCATCTACATAGACTTCGACCTCCTTATGTATCAAGTCATGCAAGATGGTAGTGGCAACCCTTTGGTAGGTAGCCCTAGCATTCTTGAGCCTGAATGGCATAACCGTGCAACAAAAGGTTCCCCGGGGTTGATAATTGGGGTTTAATTTTGATGGTTAGGGTACAACTTGATCTGATTGTATCCGGTGAATCCATTGACGAATGACTTGAGGGTACAATTGGTCATGTTGTCAACAACCATGTCAATATTCGATAATGGGTAATTGTCCTTCGGAGATGCTTTGTTCAAATCACGATAGTCGACACACATGCGTATTTTTCCTCCAAATTTTGGTACGGGTAAAATGTTGGATAGCCATATAGAATATTCAACCACTCGGACGAAGCTTATGTTCAACTTTTTTATTATGTCTTACTTGACTTTGAGTGACTATTCAATGTGGAGCTTTTGCAGCTTCTATTTGACCATTTTGCATTCTTGGAGAGTTGGGATATTGGGCTGAGCTATTTCGGGATCGATTTTAGGAATGTTGTCATAGGTTCATAGGAATACATCTATAAATTGCTTCAACATCTCTTTGAATTGCGAGCGCTCAGGCTCATTAAGGGTGGACCCTATCCTAATCTCGTGTTATTGCCTACTAGAAGTGAGAGTGATAGAACAGTTTCATCCTCATTAATTTGAACGTGGTTATGTAGTTTTTTACTAACCTTCTTAAGATCAGTTAAAAATTATTTATTTCTAAAATCATCATCATCAAGAGTTTGATTAGAATCAACACAGTTAATGTAAGACACAACCAGATACAGAAAAAACCTCGCTTATTTCACTTTTAGAAAAAATAGCGTTGATAACCTCATGAAAATAGGACTAGATTACATTATTATCAGAAAAAGAGGAACAATAATAGACTAAGAGATAGGGTAAATAACAAGGTTGGGTTACATCTCAGCAGCTGGGACTAGTACAACATTCTAGTTGATGAGAGGGTCATCAACGATCTTCATCAGGGTGGAATGACCTAATGATGTAGTGTCTGAATGCATTATACAAAGAGTCAGCCATAGTGTCTGTAGGTTGAACGAATATTCAGAATTACTTTCCTTTTATACCTCAATAATGGATATGGCTTTCTGAGTGAGAGGTTGCACTTTATGCTTGTATTCTTTGGCCCAGAAGTAATTGGATTGAAAGAAGACTTCGATCCTCGGCTTCATATTCTTCTCCACATGGACAGACCATGTTTTAGGAAATCCACAGAAGGGGAATTTTTCACCCTCCTTGAGGAATTTTCCATTCATAGAGTCCCTCAAAATAGTATTTGTGGCCACCCTTCCATTGGACTATGTCCTCCCGTCTCGGGGGGGGGGGGTTCGATGCTCACACGTGTCCATTCGAAGAGGGAGAGAATGTCTCTCACCCTTGTTCTAGGAGCTCTTTGGCTGTCGTCATTGTGGGGTGATGTAAAGATATGGATTCACCAGACTATTTTGCACAAAACAGGAAAAAGAACATGTCGTCGCCTCAAGAGAGCGGTATTACAGAAAAATGGATCCTTACAAAACTAATATTTTAGAGGTTTGGGCGCTAAGTTACGGAATGGGAATGTGTTAGGCACCCATCCCGCCCTTTCGGTTTATCGTGGGATTATGTTACTCTTTTCCTTATTTTCTCTGTGAAGTGTGTATACTAGTATATATAGATGTAGATCAGAATCGCTTGACTCGTATCATGGATAATATAAAGTGAGGTCACCCAAAGGAATGTTTCCAAAAATAATAACTAGAAAATATATTGTAGTATGCTCTTATTGAGATATTTATCGTTATCATGGAATGACAATATTTGTTAGATAGGACGTGCAAGTATGAATCATAATCATGATATATATGAATAATATACAAATGAAATTGGGTAATGACCAAAATAGGAAAAGACAGAGATTGGAGAATGGGATAGAGATATTGAGAGCATAGTTGTGATATTGAGCCAAACTTAGGGATTTCTTTCTCAGAGAAAGAGAGTATTCTAGTAGAGGTTAGAGACTCGACCAAGTTCACAGCTTCTTTTGAGGTGGTAAAAGGAAGAATTGCGGGCTCGGTGAGCAGTTAGGTCAAAGGCATTTTGGTTTAGTTGGGAAGACATAAAGAGTCCCCACATAGTGATGTTAGCTTGAGGTTTTTTCAAGTGATCGAGTATCTTGCTCTCCTCGAGGAACATTTTCGGATTAGGGAGTTTCTCAATACCTTTTCCCTTATATGTCCTTGTTGATTGACGATTCCAAACCCAATAATTCCTCCCAGATCTAGTCATATGGCTCACAGAAGAGGAAAAAATAGAAACCTTATATCTTCATCTATCTATAGTTGTTCAACAACGTTGATCTCTCCTTGTATATCTTTAAAGAATTATATCATTCCACATACACTGACTACTGGGCTAGTCTTTTCTAGGCTTTGCCCATCATCTGAACTAATTTGGTGGC
This sequence comes from Sambucus nigra, assembly GCA_949130495.1. Classification (NCBI taxonomy): domain Eukaryota; kingdom Viridiplantae; phylum Streptophyta; class Magnoliopsida; order Dipsacales; family Adoxaceae; genus Sambucus; species Sambucus nigra. Next base: position 108,789,213 of record OX422224.1, on the reverse strand, counting down.
AATGATTCCATCCTTCCATGAAAGGTGAATGCATTCTATAACCTCAACGGCCTCTTCATATAGATCCTCCCACTCAACAGGGAGATGTAGATGTGTAGGGACCAAGTTCCATTATAGTTCCAAAGCATCAAGTAGCTTGGACATACCCCAAATTTCAGCGATTTGTCGAAATAAGTCGGCCATAATCTTGATGGCATCGTCTAAGCTGACTTTATTAGCACTAACTACCCAATTATCTGACTCGCGAGTCCACCTCTGTAATTTTATGAATAATGCACTAAATGTTTGGCAATCAATGGTCATTTCTGAGGGCAATTTCAGCCCAAAATCTAGGAGTTAGTTCAGTACCACTTGCAATTCCATATCTTTTCCCCTGGATTGAGTATGAACAGTAATACACGCTCTTGTAAGAAATGATAGGGCCTGATCGATAAAGCAGGTGTGGTATAGGAGAAAATATGGGCAAACTTTGCGTGGTTTAGGCAAATTTACAAGTATAATGGGTGATTTATTAGCTACAATCTGGATCGATGAATCAAATTTTAAGGCTTCTTTTAGGAAGATAGCATTTTTCTGGTTTGGAAGTGGATTGTAAATAGTGTTGGATTTAGGATTGGCTAGTGGTAGGATCGACAGTTTTGTGAAAATTGCAATGAGTGTCGGGTTTGAAATTTTTAGGAAGTGGGTTGGTAAGGATGAGGGTCTAATGGCTTGATAAGACTTCGACTTAAAAGGGCTTAGGAGACTTTGGAGAGAGGACCGTGAAGCTCGATGTATTCTTTTTTGACCAAGTTAGGGAGAATTTCTGGTGCCTATAAAGTGGAAGGCTTAAAGATGTTATTCATTGTTGGAACTATTGTATTAATTGGCTTCTCATATTTTCTGGGAGTGAACTGTCAGGATACTTTCTATTTTTGCTAGACTTTCTTCAATTTCCACTCCTGCTTCTTGGAGGGCTAAAAAATGGGGGTAATATTATCCTCCCATTATCTCTTAGACATGGGGTAAGAAGTTTTTCTTTAAAATATTAACTTGTTCCTCCTTGAAAGGATAGTTGGTCATGGTGGCCGCTTTCTCTTCCCACCTTGCTATGAAATTACTAACAATTTCCAAGATTCTTCTTAAGAAGTTCTAGATCATGGCATGTAACCTCCAATTCTTCGTTATACTTATACTGTGACATGAATTCACAGGCAACTTTCTCCTAACTTCTAATTCTATATTCCTCTAGGGATGGGAACCAGCAAAAAGTGTTGTCTTTGAATGTTCGTTAGAACATTTGGGCTATTATTTCCTCGAAGGAACCTAGGAGAGCCATGGCTTGGTGGTAACTTCGGAGATGGATAATTATGGGACAAATACCACCGAACTTCTCAATGTTGGGCATATTAAACTTTTTCGATAGCCTTGATTTTGGGTAGGGAGACGTATGTGTGTAATCCATGTAGTTCTCGGAGATTTGGACTTGGTCAAACTTTTTGGTAAACATTTTAAGGTCCTCATTGACCTTGTTAAAATCTTCTTCCTTTGAATAAGTAGATACTGGAAGTTTAATCCCTGGCTGGGCAAGATTCGACATTAGGAGCTCAGCTAGCGGTGGCCCATTAGCAGGAGGGGAACGTGGAGCATTCTGATATTATTCTAGGACCAAATTAGGCTCAGGTGGGGGTGGAACCATAGCAAGAGAGAAGAGGACATCGGGCTCTTCTGGAATAGGGACACGATTTCGTTGCATCTCATGAATCTCAGTTTGAAGTTTGTCAATCTTGGCAGTAAGTTGGACTAAGACCATCATCAAATCAGGCTAGATATTCGGTACTTGGTCTACGTTCTCCATGGAAAGTGGGTGAAGGTTGATTCCGAACTCGAAGGAAGTAATGGGAGAACTGACGGTGCTTCGGGGAGATTTGATAGAGGACCGAAGGCAACAGGGAGTCATACCAAGGGTCGGGTATGCGATCGACCTGAGAGGGAAAACTATTCGAATTTATTTTTGAAAGAGAAAATAAAGAATATTCTTTTTTGGAAAAGGTGAAAATGTTTTTGACAAATTTTTGGAAAGGGATTGACAAAATATTTTTGGTATTTTTGGATAGAAGTAGGAAAATGTTTTTAAGTATTTTAAAAAGAAGGGGGAAAACGTTTTTTGCAATTTTGGTAAGGAAAGAGGGAAAAACAAGATAAGGGCCTCATCATAACTATTATTATTATTATTGTTGTTGTTGTTGTTGTTGTTGTTGTCATTATTGTTGTTGTTGTTGTTATTATTATTATTATTATTATTATTATTATTATTATTATTATTATTATTGTTATTATTATTATTGTTATAATAATAATAATTATTATTATTATTATTATTATTATTATTATTATTATTATTATTATTATTATTATTATTATTATTATTATTATTATTATTATTATTATTCACTTGTGTTAGGTTTACCAAAATGCAAAAAAAATGGTAGACGGGACCCGAGCACGGGAAAAATAGGGTTTGAAAAATATGTATAACATGGTTTGACTTGTTGCTAGGCTCATGGATGGGGTCCCATTTTGAAAAATATGAAATCGCGCAAAAATTTAGGATGCATGTCTACCCGGCATTTCATCAGAGTTTTGGGTAGTAATTGGCTATCTAAATATAAATGCCCTAGGTTGATGCGTATATGAGGGTATGCATTTGTTGAGTTAGTGAAAAGGTTCCCCCTTTTGGCATGACTTCCACGATATACGTCTTGATTTTGAGGGAAATTAGTACATGTGGACAAGCCATTTGATATACGTGAGTGCCCGTGAATTGCCTCACTATATACCTCTAGGGGATAATAACAGTGAGAGCAAATTAGATATACTTAACGTACGTGAATAAGTTCCCTACTATATACCTATAGTCATAACATCGATCAAGCGATACAATATGGGGGAACGGGAACCGTTCAATATAATTCGAAGGTACTTGGCCAGCTTAGGCTAACTCTGACCTACCAAACCAGCACCCATCACAACGTGACACCACAGTACTGGACAAAATTTTGGTAAAGAGCCATGCTCTTTGGTGATGTAGTGTGCAAAATGTATGAATCTTGATTAGTATATTATGGACATAGTATTTTATTTGTCATGATGAGCACTATATTAATAAGAAAAAATGTACATGTATCATGAAAAGTAAATCTAGCATGGAGCATGAAGATTATACTAAGCATGGATACGTGAGAGTGAGTGATGTGTGAAAATCTATAAGTGAGTGTGTGGTAGTGAACCTAAGCATGGATCAATTATAACAGGTGTGTGATAAGTGTGAGTGATCATGGATATATATACAAGTGTAATAAGTGGAGGTATGTGCTAGTGACAACTAAGCATGAATATTCTGAGTGGTGTGTGCAACATGTGGATATAAGTGATCCTACGTGTAAGTAGTGTGCAGTTTACATGGAGAGTATCTACAAGTGTGTGAGGATTGATATATGCATGAGGTAGATATATGCAAGAAATAACAGAGGAAAAAAGGGAACATACAGGTAGGTGCATACACACAAAAGTAGAAAATGATAAAGTCTATACCTCTTAAGAACTATCCCCAGCGGAGTTGCCACTGTGGATATCCCTTTTTTGGATATTTATGCCCATCTTGGGGGATTTTGAGTGCTCGTGCGCGCGCACTGGGAGAGGGAGAGAAGGTCTCATGCCCTAGTTGTAGGAGCGCCTTTGTCGTCGTCGATGTGGGGTGATGTAAAGAGATGTAGTCTCCAGCATATTTTGCACAAAATAGGCAAAAGAAAATGTCTCTGCCTCGAGAGAGAGGCATCAAAGACAAACTGATACTTACAAAACTAATAGTCCAGAGGTTCGGGGGCTAAGTTATGGAATGGATAGGTGTTAGTCACCTATCCCTCCATTTCGGTCTCTCATGAGATTATGTTACTATTTTCCTCAATTTCTCCATGAAGTGTGTGTGCATGTATATATAGATGGAGATATCAATCGCTCAACTAATATCATGGAAAATATAGAGTGAGGTCACCCAAAGGAATGTTTCCAAAACTAATAATTAGAAAATATAATGTATGCGCTTATCGAGATATTGATCGTTATAATGGGACGATAATATTTGTTAGATTATATGGGCAAGTATGAAACATAAGCATGATATATATATATATATATATATATATATATATATATATGTGTGTATGTATTTATGTATAAAATAAAGTAGCTTGGCTTTTGAAAATATACACATTTTTATCGGTGCAGATCGATGCCACCTCCTTTCACATTTTTTCAAAATGGATGCTTAAGATCAATACCACCCTTGATTTCAATTATTTTGGTTACCCCCAAAATTTTTTCTACTTTTCCCCCGATTTATGTGCCCTGAACCAACTCTCTAACCTACCTCTAACCTGCTCACCTAACACTCTCACCTCTCACCACCTGCTCACGTCTCTCCTCTCACGTCCCATGTCAAGGTTCTTAACTTCATTGTTTGATTTTTATCCATGGTTCATGTATTTGAATTATTATATTCATAGCTTAATTATTATTTCATTTTACATTCTTAGGTTTGGGAAACTTGGCTGAGGTATATTCATTCTTATTGTTATGGCTCACATTCTTAGGTTTACTTATTCACTAATTGTTACATCTGATTTGGGTATCTGATTTGTGTATTTCTAGATATTTACATTGTGGAGGTTTTGTTAAGGTTACATTTGAGAGGTTTTGTAAATCTTGGCTGAGATATTTTCATTCTTATTGTTATGGGTCACATTCTTAGGTTTACTTATTCACTTATTGTTACATCTGATTTGGGTATTTACAGGTATTTACATTGTGGAGGTTTTGTGAAGCTTGGATTTACTTATTTTTGTGAAGCTTGGCTAAACTATTTACTTATTAAGGTATTTACATTCTTAGGTTTACTTATTCACTTATTATTATGGGTCACATTTGTAGGTTTACTTATTCACATTATTAGGTGGGTATTTAAAAGTATTTACATTATGGAGGTTTAGCCAAGCTTGGCTAAAGTATTTACTTATTAAGGTATTTACATTTTTTGTATTAATAAGTTACTTATTTACTTTTTTGTATTAAGAGTTTGCCTTTTGTGAAGCTTGCCTTTACGTATTTACATTCTTAGGTTTGGGTTCGTACATTTTGGCAAATTTATTTTCATATTTTTTTAATAGGTTGGGTTTTGTGGGTTCTGCTTGTTTTGTTCATGGAACTAAACTCTCTAAGTGTTATGACATGTTGAAAGATGTAAGGATATGTCTATTCCTTTCTTATATGTATAATCTTACATGCACATTTTGGTGATTGATACTAATTGTTTTTGGCATCATAGGTTGAATTTACGTGACGTAGACACATTAGAGTTATTATTCGAGATGAATCTTAGATAAAAACTATTCGAATTGAGGCCCAAAATCAAAACATCGTGGCAAGTTCTGATGTAGGTATAGGAAAGAGAAAAGGTAAAGAAAAAATTATTTCAAATGGGGTATGTTCGAAAAGGCCTTTTCACCTTTTATAAACTGTACTTCGAAAGGCAAAATATTGTTTCACTTTTAATACATTTTCCCTTTCTAGGCACAGTTTGAAAGTGGAATCTCAAAGGTTGCATTTGCTCAGCGGCGACGACGTGAATAAGAGTAGATTGAGCGTGTTCTATTTGCACATTTTACTCTTGCACATTCATGTCAAACACCTAGCCTTGTTGATCGCGTTCGTAGTAATGTAACTCCACTTACATTATGGGGTACGTGAAACACCCAGTTTTTCTAATCACGTTCTATCTCCAAATTCTACTCTTACTCAAGCGTGTCAAATACCTCGGCTTCCTGATCATGTTCGTAGTAATGTATGTCTCTTTACATCACATCGTTCTAAATTTCTATCGTTATAATTCAAATCGTTCTAAATAAATATCATTATAGGAGCAATTTGAAATTGGAATCTCCAAGGATGCATTTGTTCAGCGCTTTAGACGTGAACGTGACCATATTGAACGTGGAACCATGCCTTCTCGCTGCCCTTCAACTTTCCCTAGACTACCGTTGTCTAGGAGAGAACAAAAAGGCAAAGAAAAAGTTGGTCCTATTGGAGTGTCTCTTTCATTATTATGCAATACGTATTTACTTCTATTGTATTTACTTATTTCATTTTTACGCAATACATATTTACTTCTATCGTTACATATATAGGAACAATTTGAAAATAAAATCTCAAAGGCTAAAGTTGCACAGCGCCTAGGCCGTGAACATGAACGTGAAACTATGTCGTCACCGCGTTAGGTCGTAATACTACAATAGATGCAAATATGGTTTATCTTATGAATCTTGAAGTCCATTTACGGGATAAACATTTACACTTGCATCTTCAAGATGAAGAAGATGAAGAAGCTCCTCAAATTAATCGATCCGTTCGACCCCTCTCTATGAATGACCCATAGTAATTGAAATGAGCCATATCTTCAATTAGTTTGAATCATTTGAATATGCTATAATATCTTATAATCACATTTGAATCTGTTACTCTGCTATAATCATTTTTATGCAAGTTATCATTTTTATGTAAGTACTCTGCTATAATAATTTTTATGCAAGTAATCACATCGCTATAGCAGAGTAATTTCAATTATAATTTCAGTTATAATCAGTTGCAATCAGTAATTTCAATTATAATTAGTTATGCAAGTAATCACATTGCTATAGTAGAGTAATTTTAGTTATAATCATTAATTTCAGTTATAATTTTAGTTTTTCAGTTACGTAAGTAATCACATTGTTATAGTAGAGTCCTCTGCTATAACTGAATTTCTATTCAGTTATAATCAGTTATGCAAGTAATTTTAGCGGTATGCAATTACTATAGCAGAGTACTCTACTATAACTGAATTGCTATTCAGTTATAATCAGTTATGCAAGTAATTTTAGTTATAATCAGTTATGTAAGTAATTTCAGTTGTATGTAATCACACTGCTTTGATCATCTGTTTTAATTGCTTTGATCAATACATTTACATCAGATCAATTACTACGCTCACATTCACATAGTCATTATAACATAGTCATGAAATTTCATCGCATACTACATTATATTCCATGTTGAATATTTTTGGCTTCAAATACTACCTTATTTCACTTTTTAAAATAAATTTATTGTTATTGTATAGGGAACATGGTATTGGCTTGGGTAGACATTTTCATGGAATGATGAATGTTGAGTGTCCTCATTTTTCGGCCTTACATTGGCTTGGGGAAAAGTTCAGCAATTCTTCAATTGCACACCCGTTATTTGGTCAATGTGGTTTGCAAGGTAAAATAAGGTTACCATCCTTGAATGAACCTCCGTCCGAGATCAAATCTCTATACGATGGTAATAATGTTCGGTCAAAGTCATTTCAGAGATTTTCTAGACAATATAACGCTGCTAATGCCTTTACCAGTCTTGGAGTACAAATGGATGATAGATTACTTACTGGATGGGATCCTACATCTTTCACCATTCATGGCGAATTACATCATCGGTTTGGAATCTTATTACCAGAAGAAGGGCAAGAAGGAAGCTATGCTCAACTTTATATTTATGATCCTGATGCTCCTTTGGATATTCACGAGCGCCAAAATCCAAAACTAAAAAGGGATGTTCTTGCAATTATTCAAGATTGCTTGTTGACCAGTAATCCCTTCTCATTAAAATTTTGACAGGCATGTGCTATTTTAGGGCAGGTAAATACAATAAATGTGAATGTACCAACTTATTTGCATTATAGCAAGTTAACAGATAGACGATGGTATAACTTACCATCAAGTGAGGAGATTGCAGTTGTATTACCTAGAGATGGATCTCAATTGAGTGTGATGAGAGATACCATTCTTCGTTCAAAGGCAGATAATCAATTGATGCGAATTAGTGAGTGCCACCCGGCGTACTTACCATTGAACTATGTGCTATTGTTCCCTCTCGGTGAGCTCGGATGGGAACCTGATATGACACATTAGGATGTAGTCAGTGGGAAACCTGATTTACGTCATCGATTGACTCAACTTAACCATTATGGTGATCGTATCTTCAAATGAGCAAATGAGTAGTCCATAATATTTAGAGCGGGCAAATTTTTTCAAGATTGTTGATGCTTGGGCTCAGAATCGATTAACCTACTTCTGTCTTAATCAAGCCGAGTTGCGTATTGATTTGTATAATGGACCTGCTAAAGGTATAGTAGATGGGTTTAATGCAAATGAAATTGTTAAACGTAGAATTTTACCGTCTTCCTTCACTGGTAGTGCTAGGCATATGTTTGAAACTTTTTAAGATTCAATGTCCATCACACGTTATTATCAACATCCAGACATATTCCTTACTATGACTACAAATCCCAGTTGGCCTGAAATTTTTAGAGCTTTATTGGCACATCAACATTCTTCAGATGGGCCCTACATTGTAGCTCGCGTCGACATTATAGCTCGCATGTTTGAGATGAAAAGAAAGTCGATGATGAAGAAGGAGAGAAGTAATAATGTTTTCGATAGGAAAGTCGCGCACGTTTTTACTTCTGAATTTCAAAAGAGGGGTTTGCCACATGTTCATGTTCTTTTTTTTTTGGAAAGTATAAGTAAAATTAAGACATGTGATCAGGTGGATAGAATTTTTTGTGCTGAATTTCTCGATCCTAAGGAAGATCCTACTTTATTCGAGACAATCTTTGGTTGTATAGTACATAGACCATGATGTCCCCAAACCCCCAACACCCCGTGCATGGAAAATGGTAGATGTACAAAAAAATATTCTCGAGCTTGGGGAGAATACACGACTATGGATCAAGATGGATATCCAATATATTATCGAGGCAATGATGGTCAAAAGTACATTGTTGCTGGAGGGAAAATAGTATGTAACAAAGATGTTATGACTTATAATCCATATATTTCTAGAATGTTCGATTGTCATATTATTGTGGAAGTTTGTGCGGGGTTGAGATGTGTTAAATATATATAAGGGTTTTGATTGGACTATAATTGTTTTAGGAGGATTAGATGCGATCCAATAATACCTTGATGCGAGATACATTGGATCGCCTGAAGCTTCTTGGCGGTTATCTGGTCATTGAATGCATGAAGAAATTCCTAATGTTATTGAATTAGTGCTTCATTTATCGGGAATGCATTGGGTATCATTTGATCCCAATGATTATGTGGAGATAATTATGTCTAGAGCATCTAATCAAAATACCATTTTGATTGAATTCTTTTCCACACGTGCTTCAAATTCATCTGCACATGCTTTCACATATCCAGAGTTTCCATAACAATTTTCATGGAATAAAGAACCGGAGACGTGGACTGCGAGATCACCAAGAACGCAAGGTTATTCAATTGGTCGAATGTATTTTTCTACCCCGAATACAGGTGATCTTTTTTATTTGTGGCTCCTTCTAATAGTGGTAAAAGTACCTCCATCGTATGAAGCGCTTAAGACTATCAATGATATAACGTAAGATTCATTCAAGTCAGCATGTATTGCTTTAGATCTTTTAGAAGATGATGGTGAATGGGTCCAATGTTTGCAAGAGACTGTGGTCCTTAAAACCGGGTATCAATTGAGACGGTTATTCATTGTTATCCTTACTCAATGTGCACCTCTATATCGTGATATATTGTGGAATCAATTTGCGATGCCTATATATGATGATTTGGTTCATAATATACGTACTTTGTACAATATTCAGACTCCGACCGAGATTTAAATTGAAGACCATGGTTTTTATCTGATCAACGAGTTATTGCAAGAATTAGGAAAAAGATTATCTGATTTTCCTCCAATGCTTCCTTTAGTTGGTAATTGGTGTATAACTATAGGTAATAGGCTTATTCGTGAGCATTGTCAATTTGAAAGTGAAGCTGAACAAGGGGAACCTTAATCTAATGTTGATTGTCTTAATAATGGACAACGCGTTTCATATGAATCCATAATTATTTCGGTTCTAGAAAATAATGGAACTACATTCTTTTTGAATGGTGGTGCGGGCACCGAAAAAACATTTGTTTGCAATACTATTGCTATAAAACTTCGCAGCCTTCAAAATATTATTATTACTGTAGCTTCTTCTGGAATTGCATCATTGTTGTTGGTGGGGGGTCGAAATGAACATTCGACCTTTTGTATTCCTTTGGACATTCTTAAAAATTCAGTTTGTGGGTTTACAAAGAAGTCGATTCATTCGAATTTTTTTAAGTTGGCAAAATTAATTATATGGGATGAAGTTCCAATGCAACATCAGTTTTCTGTATAGATCGTAGATAGGACTTTGAAAGATATTCGTAATTGTAATAAGCCTTTTGGGGGTATCACCGCTGTCTTGGGTGGTGACTTTCGTCAAATTCTACCCGTGATACCAAGTGGTCTTCGTGAGCAAATTGTTATCGCGTTATTGAGTCATTCATTATTATGGAAAGATATTCACGTTTTGACTTTGGTTTCCAATATGCGTCTTAATAACGCAGAAACTGAAAGTGTTCCATTTTCAAGCTTCCTATCTGAGGTATAATTTGAATTTTGTAGTCCATTTCCATTTTCACATATTCCTATACCTTTTCTAATGTTACTAATTTTAATTTATATATTTGTAGATTGGGTCCAACCCCCAAGAAGATGTAGAACATCTTCAACAATACGCAAGTGTAGTGGTCTTAATGAGTTGTTGACGGAGATTTACCCATCGCTGAATATGGTCGGCACTGCCACTCTTAACTACCTTAAGGAACGAACAATTCTTTCTGCGGGAACTGACGATGTCAATATTATAAACAATTATGCATTAAATTTTCATCCCGGTGAAACAATAACATACTTAGCGACATATAATTTGTGCCTTGATGAAACAAGTAGTGACATAGTTAATCAATATCCAAATGAATATTTGAACTCCCTAAGTCCCTCAGGGTTGCCTTTGTTCAAGTTAGAACTAAAAATTGGTTTTCCTATTATGTTTCTAAGAAATATTTTACCTAGGTATGGTCTTTGTAATGGCACTAGGTTGATCGTTGTTAATTGTGCTGAACATTTAATTGAAGTTCAGATTTTAACGGGAGATCATGGCGGTAATTCCGCTTTCATTCCCAGAATATCTTTAACACCCTCTTCAATAGAAGTGCCAATTCAGATGACAAGACGCCAACTCCCGGTTAGATTGGCATATGCAATGACAATGAACAAATCCCAATGTCAGTCTGTTAAATTTATTAGAATTGGCTTACGAACACCGATTTTTATTTATGGTCAACTATATGTCTCCTTTTCAAGATGTATAAGTGCAAATTGTTTAAGTATCCTTCTACCTCGAGATGGTACAAACTCAACGACAAATATTGTGTATCCAGAAGTTTTGTTATAGCAGGTTATTTTTATGTTGCAGTTTCTGACTTTTGTTAAATCTTTTGGTTGCTAACATGTCTACTAATTCTCTATTTGTTTACTGATCTTCAGTCTCTTTTTTTGTTTTGTATGTCCTTTGATTTATAATTACCAATAAGTATATTTCTTTTGCGGTTACTACTATAAATAGCTACTGCTATTGAATCAAGCATTTGAGCCATTTCTAAATAGGTAACTCTATATCTAAACAGGTTACAGAACAATTAGATGGATTTTGATGAAAAGGGGTTAGTTCCTATAGCTGCTGTAGCAACTAACCCCTTTTCATCAAAATCCTTCTAATTGTTCTGTAACCTGTTTAGATATAGAGTTACCTATTTAGAAATGGTTCAAATGCTTGATTCAACAACAGTAACAATTAGAGGGATTTTGATGAAAAGGGGTTAGTTGCTATAGCTGCTGTAGCTTCTAATATATATTCTATTATATGCTATGCATACTTAAAGAATTAGAGGGATTGTCTATTATGATGTGTATGTAGGTAGTGTATGTGTATGTAGGTAGTGTATGTGTAGCAGTGTATGTGTAACAGAAGTATATGTATGTGGTAGTGTATGTGTATGTGACAGTGTATGTGTAGCAGCAGTATGTAGCAGTAGTAGGTAGTGTATGTGTATGTGTAGAAGCAGTAGGTATTTGTTTGATCATTAATTTAATTTTCTGTTTGCCTTTCATGGAATAATAACTTGGGTGAATAATGTTACAGACACAACAAAATATTCAGTAAAACAGTCACTGTTATTTTTTAAAGAATTTTTGCTCAATAAATTCACTTCACTAAGGAAAACATTTTGCTTAGACCATTAACTTACTATAGATGACCTTCTTTAGTAAGTTATTTTAGAGTTATCTCATTTTCTCTTCAGAATATTAGGTAATTTTTTAGAGTTTGGTTATTTTCTCATTCATTGTTTTCTTTGTACGGGCTATATGGGAGGATTCATAATTTTTAGGATTGAGGGTAAGTTTCATCTATTTGTTTATATTTGGTATCAATTATAGACTGAGGTTCAAAAGGTTCCAATATTATACTTCAATCAAAACTTAAGCACACACGGTCACGCTAATTTCAGTCACACACGGTCGTCAAATGACATTTTAAATTTATTCTTCTCTACTCTACTTTGACTATTAGGTAGAATTGACTACTAGAAATTTAAGACAGTTCTATATTATGTTACCATTGTATTAGAACAATAACACATAATGACACATAAAATAATTAAAACTAACGTAATATTCATTATAGCTATAAAACATAGTGGAATGGAAATATAGTGTTAATTTAGAATCTTTAAACAAGTGTTTGTTGGTGTGGCATGGCAGTGTTGCTAATCCAAGATACAATAGGTTTTTTGTTCATGAGTGCAACTCGAAAGGTGTGGCAGGGGAGTGAACATGTGTTTATTGGTTTGGCAGGGGAGTGAAGATGTTGCTCTAAAGGTGTTTTCTGATGCCAGTGTTGGTCACTATTTTAATCTTACTCTCAACTTCTCGGAGGACCAAATGTAAAGGGAGATGGGTTACTTTGCTTCAATTCATCTATATATCGTACAATGATGGGTAACTGGTAGGTCATTGAGCTAGTTGTATGATTAATTACTATATCCGATGTTTAAATGTTGTTCGTCTTTTAGAATATTATATCCTTAATGATTATTGTAATTTTTCACGCCTCTGTTTATGGACCCTGTCAATTGATGCTATTTTGAATTGAGTGGTATTTGGAAGTGGCCACATACATGATATATCTCTGGTTCTACTGGTGCTGATGTTTGGACCCTAAAAAAATGATAGGTTAGAAAGATATTATGTTAGAACTATAACATATAATGAATGAATATTATATTAGTGTACTGGATGTAAGGCAGGGTTAGTGTTAATGGGAACAATATTATGTTAGTGTACTGGGAATAATATAACTTAATGTTTGTACTGGATTGTATTATCGTTCTAAAACTTCATTATCGTTCAAACATAATATAATATTGTTCTAAAACATTATGTTAGTGTATTGGATGTAAGGTATTGGTATAATGAAGTCTGAATCCATAGTATTTTGTTAGTTTGAATCAATTAGTTTGTATCAATTATGTTAGACTTGCATTATATATTACAATGAATTGCATAACTATGTTATAATGATGTCCTGATCCTATGTTATAACTTATAATTATCAATAAATTTGTTATAATGATCGCCTATAATGAATCAATATTGTAGCTTGGTAATATAGTAGTTGTATACAACCTCATTATAGTAACAAATTGAGTATATACAGTAGCGATATATAAGATATTGTTGATTTTAATGACTTATCTGCATCTAAGAGAATGTTGATTTAAAGATATTGGGACTGAAATGAAATTACAGTAGCTGTATATACAGTGCTATGATGTTGGATTTTCATGACTTATCTATGCAAGTTGTGCATGTAAGAGAATGTTTTCTTTAACTAGAACTAAATCTCCATGCACTCAGAACACAAGCAATTATTTTATTTGTTCCATTTTTACGATAGTGAATGTTGATTTTGTTTTGAGTTTATGGGGCTTATGCCTTCCATTTACAGATCAACCTCTCTACAAGTATACTCTCAGTTCTCCGTGCATTACTAATTTTCTTAGTTTGTTTTCTTTTTCTGAACTCTATTTTTCTCATCAGATAAACTCTTGGTTGTCTTTTTAGTTTTTGTTTTGTGGATTTTAATCCATAATAGGTTTATTGAGGTTCCAAATTTGAGATTCAGTTTTATTAATCAGTTTGTAGTATACAAGGCTTTTTTGTTGTGTGATTGTGTTATTTTGATTGTGGTTTTTTTATTGTGCCTGAATTACATTATATTAGTTTGAATAAATTAGTTTGAATCTCTTTTAGTTTGAATTGCATTATGTTAGATCATCTACAATGATTCTCTGTTTAGAATTGATTTATGTTAGATCAGCTATAATGAATCACTGTTAGTATGAAGTATTATACGAGCATAAGTATAATTGCAATGTGTCCTATTAATGGTCCAATTTCCATCTACGCATATCAGTCGTGTCGATCAGAGACATAGGGACTTCAAATCCACTCGATTATTGGATTCATTCAAGGAAGATATATTTTTGGTATACGGATTTTTTTACGATGAATGAGGCAATCTTGACGTGGGAGATACAAGCATTTTGTGGACGCCCTTGGAAATATGCTTTGGTTGTGATGAGATTGTTTTACCGACTTAAGGTGCAATTTCGGCATAATGACCGGGTGTAAATAGAATTTTCTTTGAAATTTTATATTATCTATTGTGATACGTGATTTTTTCTGAGTTAAGTAGTTGATATATGCGAGGTCCATGATGGAATATTATTATTATTGTTATGGTATTTTGTATTGTCTAAACAAGGTGGTTAGTCGTGTAAATAAAAGAAATTATGCCCAACTTTTTATAAAGCATTTGTATTATGAATGGAAGTTGAGAAAAATTTTATTATATAGTATGTGCCCAATACTATGTTAGTTCTCAACTACTCTCATGGAAAATTTTTTACATTCATTCTTTGTATTGTAAGTGATTACAGCATTAAGGAATTTGTGGCAATTGGTTTTCTAATCTTTTGTTCATAATTTAATGCATGTGCATTTGTGACAATTGGTTTTCTAATATTCTGTTCACATTGTTTGGTTGGGGAACGGAATTTTTACCATTTGTAATTACTCATTTTGGAAATTTTTGTCGTTTTATGATTACGTACTTTGAAAAGATTTCAGCGTGCCTTTAGGCACGGGCATATGCTAATGTATATATATATATATATATATATATATATATATATATAGATAGATAGATAGATAGATAGAGAGAGAGAGAGAGAGATAAAACAGGGGAATAACTAAAATATGAAAATAGGAAGATTTGAAAATTGGAAAATTAGAAAATTGGACTTGAGTTTTGAGTTTTAGCCCGAACTGCCTACGTCTCCTATAAAGGCATCAAAGTCCACATAGTTCGCATGCAACACAAGGGTGGGGTTTATCGAATAGATTCAAATGGGTGTTTATTATATGTGTATGTGTAGAAAATATACTTTTTAGTTTTGAGAAAAAGTGGTGGATGATCCTGTTGGAATTCATAAGTGTAACCTTCTTTTTCTTTATTTTGGGTTTCTATAGAAAATAAATTATGTGAAATATAATGAATAAAGGATGAGATATTAATGTGTATGATCTAAAGTGAGAACAAAAATTTAGAATTTATATAACCAATGCAATAATAAAGAAACTTAGAGAGAGGAAAGGGCATTTAGACATTCTTTGGAAAATTAAAACTTGATCTTAATCCTTTATGAGCTCCCTTGCAAGTTGTGATGAATGTTAGATGAGAGAGAAGGGGATTTTGCTCAAATGGGTATGAAAATTATGGGAATGAAAGATGGAAAGGAATTTCACACAAGGAAACTTCGTTAGTTGTAAGAGAATGTTGTTGATATTGATGGATATGAGGTGTGATTTGGAAATGAGTGCATGCCCTCCTTTTATAGGCTAGGGGGATTGTCGATCGTCCTACCCCTAGCAATACCAAATGGAAGGTGACCCTAGACACACTATCGATTGGCAGGGAAATAGACCTGCCAATCGACAGTCTTGTGCAGAACTTTATAAAAAAATAGTCCATGAACACAATCCGTAAATCATAATCATGCACGGGGCATATTGTTAGAAAGTTAATTAAAAGACTTTCAAGAGTCCTTGGGCTTCTCTAGGGTCCAATAATTGACTTTTGTTCAAATAGGGTTTGGAAGCGCCCACTGGTCCTTTGGACAGGAGATCGTCAGATGGTAATGGATCGTTCATCCAAATCGTAAGTCAGAATCATGTATAGATGATTTACGCACGGGGAAAGGGTATTCAATGCCCTTCAAATATTCTTTTCGATTCTTCTCTGATGGTGAAGTTGATTGGGGTCAAAATGGGGGGCCTAGGAGCGCTCGGTGGCCTCTAGATCAGTTTTTGATAGTAAAATGGTTCATTTATCATAACCGTTATACCGATTCATGCACGGGGTGGACCATTGGTAAGGGGATTCATATCCCTTTGAAGATTCAATTATCTTTCGCTCTGATAATAGAGTTGATCGAAGTCAAACTGGGCCCGAGAGGTCCCAATGGCCTCTAGATCTGTACTCAAAGTATGACATAGGGGTTCTAGTGAAAGGGGAGGTGCTAGGGACTTAAGGAGAGACTTAGGGGGTCCTAAAATGTTGTGTCTATAGTCTTAACATCTTTTAAACTCCTTTTCAGTCATGTTTGGTGGAGTATTCCGAGTTCTTCAGGTGAAGGTTGATAACCCAGGCCAAATGGGGGAAAGGACTTTTTTAGGGCTATGGGCTCCGATATCCATTGTTGATGTAGCCCCAGCCCCAGTTCGGGCATAAAATGCATATTTTTGAACATTTGTACCACATTGACATTACTGCCCGATCTTTAAAATTATCCCTTGTCGAAAGGAGAAGAGGATAAACCCTAAAAACGGAGAGAATCATGTCATTCATCACATGATGTATTTCTAGTACTGGATTGCTTGTGCTTGCATTTTCTATGCCATCATCATCCCAAAAAATGGTAATGACTTTCCCTTTAGTGAAGATTTTTAACTTTTGATGAACGGAGGAAGATACCCCACGGATGCTATAAAGCTATGGTCAGCTGAGCAAGTTGAAGCATGCGGGCATATTAATAACTTGACACTCATTAATGGGATTGATAGGGTCATCCCCTATTATGAGTGTTATGGATCCAAACACTTCTCAACGAGTATTATCATAGGCATGCATTGCGACTAAAGTAGGAGTAAGTTCATTTTTAACCCCAAGCAATTGAAGGTTCTTAGCAAGGAAACATTAAGGACGAATCCATTATCGATGAGTGAGAGCAAGATTGTCTATCTGATCATTTCAACAAAGATGTTGAGGGCATAGTTATGGTCAGTTCCGACCTTCAAAATTTCTTATTTATAGAAGAAAAGGAGTCTATTGGTGGTCAAGGATCCAACTAGGTTTATATCTTCTTTTAGAGTGGTGGAAGGAGGGACTGTGGGTCCAGTGAGAAGTTTTATCAGAGCGTTTCATAGTAATAGGGAAGACATAAAGAGTACCCACAATGTTATGTTGGGTTGAGTCTTCTTGAGTTAGTCTAAGATATTTCTCTCTTCAAGGGACATTTTTGATATGGTAAGTTCTTCGATAACTCCCTTTCCCTTATCTATTTTTTATGAATGAGGATTTGGATCTTTGTAGTATCTCCCTGATCTGGTCGTGTGGTTTATAGAGGCAAGGAAGAATAAGTGTCCTCATATATTTCTAGTCGAATGGATACTTAACTAATTTCCCCCAAAATATCTTCAAAGATATCATTCCACACATGCTAATTATTGGATTTATCTTTTCGTGACTCGATTTATCATCTGAGCTATCAAATTCATCCCCCCATCTGGTGGCGACGATGTCTTCCTGCCAATAAAAATTGATGCATTACACTACCTGAAAAACTTCCTCATATAAATCTTCCCACTGAATGTGTAGGTTCAAGAGTGAAGGGACCAACTGCCCTTGAAGCTTTAAAGTAGTGAGTAGTTCAAAAATGCTGCAGATCACACGGGTCTGTCAAAATTTTTTGCTATGATATGTACCATGTCATCTAAACCGACTTTATTACTGGGTACCACCTAATCATCTGATTCTCGATCCCATTTTTGAGCTTCCATGAACAAGCCACTGAATTTCCAATAGTCAATGGTCATTTTGGTGGGCAATTTTCGCCCAAACTCCAAGAGTTGGTTCAAAACAATCGATAACTCCATATCTCTCCCTTTGGATTGAGTACAGATGGTAATATAGGCCCTTGTGAGGAGTGACAGAGCTTAGTCGATAAATCAGATAGGGTGTAGGACAAAATAGGGTAAAACTTTTAGAAGTTTGGGTGATATTGCGGGTATGATGGGTGCTTTAATGGGTACAATTTGGGTAGATGAATTGAATTCTGGGTCATTCTACAGAAAGATGGAATTTGTGTGGGTTTGAAGAGGGTTAAGAGTGGTGTTGGGTTTAAGATTGGCTAGTAGGGTGATGATACCACGCTCACTTAAACTTGGACAACATTTCAAAGATGAAAGCACTGATCGGTAGTTTGGCTCATAGACTGGTGGAAGTTACAATGGGAATTGGCCTTGAAATTCATAGGAAGTGGGTTTGGTAATGGATGGGGGTCCAAGGTTTTGATGAGGTTTTGGCTTAATAAGGCTTGGTATACTTAGGATAAGGTGGCATGAACCTCAGTGTATTCCTTTATGGCAGGATTAAGGCGTCTTCCTGAGGCCTAAGGAGTGGCAGGTTGAGAGATATTATCGATGGTGGAGACTGCAGTATTGGCAGGCTTGTCATACTTTCTGGGAATGAACTGTTCGATCATCTTTTTTATCTCGATTTCTACCTTGGTGAAACTTTCTCTAATTTCTTCACCCGCTTCTCGAATATTTTGAAAATATGGAAAATACTGATTGGGTGCCCGCTTCCCCTGAACTTCTCGATGGATGGCATCTTGAACATCTCTAGAAATCTTGCATTAGGGTAGGGAAACATGTGGGTATAGTCCATGTAGTTCCTGAATATCTTAACTTGGTTAAAAATTTTTGACAACATCTTGATGTCTTCCTTATTGGGATCAACGTGCAATGGACCATGTAAGGTTAGGCATAGGGAACTGAGATGGAGATGCCCTATTGGTAGGTAGGGCACGCGGAGAATTCTGATGTTATTATGGGACTGAAATAGGCTTGGGAGAGAGTTGGCATATGGCAAGAAGAAAGATAACCTCAGGTTATTCCAGAACATGGACTTGGTTTCGCTGCATCTCATGAACCTCGATTTGAAGGTTATCAATCTTAGGATAGAGTTGGACCAAGACTAACATCAGATCAGGATGGACGTTCGGTGCTTGATTGGAATTTTCCAAGAAGGACTGGTGAAGTTGAATTCATTACTCGTATGAAGTTGTAGGGGAACAAAAAGAGTTTTCGGGGCTATTCGATGGAAGACCGAAGCCAATAAGGAGCTAAGACAAGAATCGGGTATGCAATTGACCTGAGAAGGAAAATAATTCAAATTTATTTTTGAAAAATGGGGAGAAAGGATTTATTTTGGTATTTTTAAAAACCAGAGGAAAAATATTTTTTGACATTTTAGTAAAAATGAGTGGAAATATTTTTTGGCATTTTTAATAGAAAGG
Organism: Sambucus nigra; assembly: GCA_949130495.1. Classification (NCBI taxonomy): domain Eukaryota; kingdom Viridiplantae; phylum Streptophyta; class Magnoliopsida; order Dipsacales; family Adoxaceae; genus Sambucus; species Sambucus nigra. The sequence goes on along the minus strand of OX422224.1, from coordinate 108,769,492 downwards.
AGGGAAAATGATTATGGTATTTTTGATAAAAAAAAAAATGGAGAAATGTTTTGGGTATTTTTTATGAAAAGGAGAAAAAAATGCTTTGGGTATCTTGGTAAAAGGTGGAAAAAAGAGAGAAGAGTCTCAGCATGATTATTAATATTATTATGTTTTTACTTGTATTAGGTTTACCTAATTGCAAAAGAAATGGTGAACAAGACCCAAGCCTGGAAAAATTGGGTTTGAAAAAAAATAGGTAAGATAGGGTTTGACTTGTTTCTAGGATCATGAACAGGGTCCTATTTTGAAAAAAATGACGAAAATGTGCAAAAATTTGGGCGGAATGCCGACCCGACATTTTGAAAGAGTTTCGCGTGGTAACCGATAAACTAAAAATGAGGGACCTAGGTTTGACACCTATATGAGGTTTATGCAGTTATTGGGTTAGTAAAAGGGTTCCCCAATTTGGCATGACTTCAACGATATACTTTTTACTTTTGAGGGCAACCGGTTCATGTGGACAAGCCATTTGATATACCTGAGTGTACGTGAATTGCTTTACTATATACCTCATGGAGACAGTGCATGTGAGGGCGAATTCGATATACTCGACGTACGTGAATGAGTTCCCTGACATATACCTCCCGCCGCGAGTTCAATAAAGTTGTACGATGCGGGGAAGACTGTTTGGTATATGTTGAAGGTTCTAGGCCAAAGGAAGGTGAGAGTCATATTCCTTAAGCTAACTGCGACTTCCCGAACTAATGCCCATCAAAGAGTGACCCCCAGTATGGGACAAAATTTGGGTCAATGGTCGTGCTCTTGGTGATGTAGTGTGAAAATGCATATTTTTTTATTAGTATATTATGGAGAGAATATTTTATTTGGTATGATGAGTAAAAGGAACACTATGCTAATAAGGAAGAATGTACAAGTATCATTAAATGTAAATCTAGCATGAAGCATGAAAACTATATTAATCATTGATACATGTGAGTAAGTGATGTATGAATATCTACAAGTGAGTGTGTGATAGTGAGCCTAAGCATGTATTAACTAAAAGTGGCATGTGATATGTGAACGTGGATATATGCAAGTGTGATAGGTGGAGGTGTGTGCTAGTGAGACCCAAGCATGGATATTCTAAGTGCCGTGTGAAATATGTTAATATAAGTGATCCTACGTACAGGTGTAAGTAATGTGAAGTGTACATACAGGGTATTTATAAGTGCGTGAAGGTGAAAAGTGAGTGATAAGTGAAATAAGCATGACGTAAATATATACAAGTAAATAAAGTCTAGCCATGTAAGAATAGAGTCTAACCCTCTTATAATAAATAATTCCCTAGCGGAGTTGCCACTGTGGCCATCCCGATCTCGAACGATTGGGGCACTCGAGCATGGTGGTTGGGTTCCACGCTCTTTCATGGCAAGCTTCGACCGTCATCAGAATGGGGGGTTTTGTATAGGAAATAGAGTCGTCAGCCTATTTTGCACAAAATACGGAAAAGAAATGTTGCCAACTTTAGAGAACGACATCAAAGATATACTGATACTTGTGAAACCAATTATTTCAAAGGTTTGGAGGCTAAGTTATAGAATGGGAAGGTGTTAGTCACCCATCTCTCCCTTTCGGCCTCTCATGGGCATGTGTTATGCTTCTCCTTAATAACTTCGTGAAATGTGTGTACGTGTATATATAAATGGAGAATGGAATTTCTCAACTCGCGTCATAAAGAAAAGCGGAGTGAGGTCATCCATAAGAGAGTTTCCAAAATAATAATATGCAGAAATAATATAAAAATTACAAAAGAGGACTCGAATCTCGAGTTTTGACCGAGATACATACGTAGCCTAAAAAGGCATCAAAGGCCACGTAGTTCGCATACAACATGGGGGTGAGATTTATCCCCAAAATCAAATCGGGGACATTATTTTATGCGTGTGTAGGAAAAGGATGTTTTAGTGTGAGAAAATGTAGTGAGAAATCTTCGTTTCAAATTTATAAGAAAACCATTTTTTCTTATTTTTAGTTTTTTTTTATAAAAAAAAGTACGTGCAATACTATTAATAAATATTGGAATATTAATATGTGTGAACTAACAAAGATGAAATGCTAAATTAAGAATTGAATAACGAATGCAAAAATAAGGAAATTTAAAGAGAGGGGGAAAGATTTGAACCTTCTTCGAAAGCTTTGAGATTGATCTTGATTATTGAAGGGTTGCCTTTGCAAGTGGATGGAGGCAGTAGGAGGATAGGGAATGGAAATTTCTAAATTGGGTAAGAAAAGGACGGAAATGGAATGTGAGGGAGAGGTTTCAGTATGGAAACCACATTGACTTTGAGAGAATGTTCCTGAGATCACTAAGAGGGATGTTACTAAGGTTCCCCTCGAAGTGACATCATGCTCCTTTTATTTAGGGTCAAAGGTAGTGCCAATCCCCATTGTCCTTGACTAGCCTATCGGTAAGAAACCCCAAACATATTACCGATAGGAAGGGAAATGGGTTTGACATTCGACAGTCTCATGCATATTTTTCAAAAAAATGGTCGTAAATGCAACCCATAAGTTCGAATCATGCACGGGATGAACTATTGTAAAGGGTATTTAGATCCATTTATGAATCAATTAGTCCGCTCCCGGGTTCGCAAGTTGACTATGGTCAAACGGGGCTCGGAAGCTCCCGACGGTTTTTTGGATAAAATATTCTCCAAGGAAAATGGATCATTTGTAAGGTCGATTAACGCACGAGACGGACCTTTGGAAAGGGTATTCAGATACCTTCAAATGGTCATTCAGTTTCTTTTGGTTCAGAGAGTTTACCTTCGTGAAACGGGGATCGAAAACACTTGGTGACCCTTCGAAGTAAAACGGGGCATTAGTCCGTACCATAAGGCTGATTTGCGAATGGGGAGGATCATTGGAAAGGGGATTAAAAACCCTTCAAAGATTAATTCAGTCTCATTCAAGCTGAAGAGTGTATGGGAGTCAAACAGAGCTCGGGAATGACCGGTGGCCTATAAATCAAATTTTGAGGGGTAATGGACCGTTCATCCGAACCATGAGGTTGATTCGCGTATAGGGTGGACTATTGGAAAGGGGATTCAGATCCCTTCGAATATTCATTGACCTTTTTCTCAGGCAAGGAAATTTATTACGATCAAAATGGGTCCAGAGCACCTGATGGCTTCTAGATCAATTTTTAACCGTTAAACAGACCATTCGTCCGAATTTTAAGTTCGATTACTATACGGGGTGGACCATTAGAAAGGGTATTCTGAGAATTTTTAAGTTTCATTTATCTTTTACTCGGTTAAGAAAGTTGACCGGAGGCAAATGAGTCCCAATAGTGCCCAGTGGCCTCTAGATCAGTACTCGGAGTATGACCTAGGGTGTAGCGTGAAGGAGAAAGTGCTAGGTACCTAAAGGGATTCTTAGGAGGGTCCTAGAATGTGGTGTCTATACAAATATAATGGTTTCGACCTGGGATGCATCCAAAGGTCTTTTGAGATACCAAAACTTACTCAAGTAAATAAAGTTGATGTGGGTATGTTGAGGCCATTTCTTTTTCGAAGCTTCTTCACAAAACAAAGAAAAGAAGAATCTCTGTAAAAAATCCATAAAAGACTTAGTTAACTTAAATAAGAGGAAATAAGAAACAACGATTGACCTATGTTTCACCCTCTACTGGGAGAAATGAAACCCATATAGGGCTCATTATCCTGACAAATTGGTGAATGATCACATTTCTTTACAATGAATCCGTGGGACTAATAACCCTTATGGAATCAAGGAGATTAACTACAAACACTCTTTCTTCCCTCATCGGCTTTAAGTAGAAAGAAATATCATTTATTTTTACCAACGAATAACAACACCTAATTTTGGGATTCCTATCTGAGTTTGGTTAAACTCGTTAACCCTATGAACCCCATTCACTATCCTCCAAGTGTTTGGAGTACTTGAGGCAGAATATTCTTTGAAATATTTTTAAAATTCCATGAATAATTGGTTTGGGGGAAAAGTAGCTCTAGCCTCATCAGTAAATTGTGTAAACATCTAACGACCCCTTTATATTATAATAGTCACTAGGTTTCTACCCAAATTCTATCACAAATCAATCAGGGATTAAAAACTACTTCATAAACTCTCATATGGAACTCTCACTCACCACATAAACACGTTTCCAAACTCAAGAAAAATAATGATGGAAAATATGAAGACAAATAATTGAGAGAAAGTTATAGATAAATAAGAAACGAGAGAGAGAGAGAGAGAGAGAGAGAGAAAGAGAGATGAGAATTACAGTTGATGGTGAAGGAAAATGGCTCTAAGCATTATTGAATAATGAATAAGCTAAAGTGAAAAATGGTAGTATGAAATTTCTTGAACTTTTGGTTCAACTTCCAACATGAATCATCATTAAAAATAAGACCCATGGTGATGACTGACATGCGCGTTTTCCCCTCTTGGTATTTTTAGTATACAACTACTAGCATACCCCTGAAAGACCGAGGAAAATCAAGATTGTGCCATTTAGACTTAATGGGAAGAATAAAGTTATTTTTATCTCAAAAACATAAGTTTGGGTATTCTCCGACCAACTTCAAAGTAATTGAAAGAGTTGATATGTGTCTAGCATTCTAATAATGATTATAGCTTGAAGATGAGAACAAAAGAAGAGCCAATAGGTGTAAATATCGAGGTTGGATTTGTTCAGCCAGATCGCAACATCATCCCAAGGACATAGAGTCCCACACGACTCATTCTCTTTATGTTCTTTATAAATGTAACCCACACCCTTGGTAAAAAGGGCATGTAACCTTTGTTATCAATAGTTGATTAATAATGAAATAAAAATACCACCGTGGACGTAGGCATATCGTCGAACGGCGTATATCTTGAGTTGTGTGATTGTGATTTTCCTTTACTGCTCAACATAATTGTGATGAGTTAATTATAGTAAATTTTTTCCAACTAAAATTTACAATACATTGGAATCTTAGGTATGTGTATAAAATGCGAAACAAAAACTCACTCTTTTATAAATTAAGTTTGATTATTATTCGTAGGAGTTGATATATAATTGTCACTTGTTTGGAACATTATCTAACATTTTTGCCCATAATCAAACCTGAAGTTTCGAAACAAAAAGGTAGAGAATTTAATGTCCTTAGATATTAGAAATATTGAAATCAAAGTTTAACTATTTGTGTAGAACCAGAAGTTCTCACACACAAATAATAGAAGTTGGAGTTTTATATTTCTTGTAATTCGCATGAGGCACTTTGTGAATTTTATTTATTTATTTAGGATATGAAGTCCCGTGCTTTAATTTTATGGTTTATGTGAACTTGAAGATCATATACATATAACATTAAATAGAACATGAAGTTCTACAATCATGGATCAATTTATAGATTTGATGCAATTAAAAGAACCTAATGTTCTAAATTGCATGAAGTTTTGAAGTACTATATTAAGAAGTTGATGTTCTCATTACATTTCAAATGAATTACAGGTCATTATTATTTCAGTTATCCATAACATGATCGCAACTATTTATTTTATTTATTACATAGTTTTGAAAACAAAATGGATCAATATTAATTCAATCCCAACGTTTTGGCAAAACCTGAAGGTTTATTACCAAATTATATATTAGAAACCTCATGTTGTTTTTATTACCAAGCCTGAAATCTCTTATATGCGATAATAATATGAAATTTTAATTCACGAGTTATAAACCCAAAGATCTAAATTTTAGTTGGTCAATTTTTCCTCCATGAAATATTCAGCATTATTAGATATCCTTGTAGCTAATGTTTTTTGTGCTGAATGCGTAATAACAAAATTATGGTTTCTGATGAACCAAAGCTATCAAAATGTGTTGTTTTTTATAAATATATTTCTTTGAATTATTTTTCATAAACAATACTTATCTTTATTTTGAAATTTAAAATTATTTTGATATTATTAAATATTATCTGATTCGTTGAAGAAAATATATTTTTTTTGTTATCCAACTTATCTTTTGAAAATCTTATAATTATTTTATAAGATATATTTTCTTTATATTACTTACATTTTTTTAGGTTTGATCACCAAGCGTTTGACCGTAACATAAATTATTGTATTGTTTTGTATCTATATATTTGGACTCGCGTTCAATTCACATTTTATATTGAATCTAGTAATTGATAATTGCGAACTGTCATTATGTGATGACATTTATCTAGAAAATAATGAAAAACTCACCTTATTCTGAAAAACTAGAAGTTTTTTCAAACTTGTTATGTATTATAATTGAGGCTTAAACAATCCAAATAAATCCCGGCCAACAATCCGAATACTGACCAACAACCTAATCTTCTAACCCACTGATTCCCAATTAACAAACCCATTGTACCCTGGGGTCAACCCTCAAAGGCCAAATCCTCCATTTAATCCCTTTAAATCAATAATTCTCCGAAATATTCAAATACCCCAAAGTCAATTTCTAAAGATGCAAATCATAAGAATATATCTCGATTCTAGAAGTACATAAAACTATAGCCTAACAAACTCTAGCCCTAGGCCTAAAACTAATACAAAAAAGCCCTCAATAGACTATACCTATTACCATCGGTCTATCGATGTCCTAGGACCAATCGATCAGTCGACAGAGTTCATCCAAAAATTTTGCCATCATTGGATTCATCATCTTCAACCCTTATTTTTCTCGCTCAATCCTTTATTAATGAACCTAAAAACTCCGCCCAAGCACCCAAATAATATTAAAGTGATAAAAATGTATTATCCAGTCAATTGGAAACTATTTTTATCATCAAATCAGAAGTCTACACCAAGATTCAACAAAAATATTAACTCAAAATCTAAGAACCTTTGATTTGTAACTTTCATTTATTAGTTAACAATTTTAAGGATTTAAACATATAATTAGAGGATTTTTAACTATAGAAAACATGTTCAAATTATTTTTTAACAATTTCAAGTCATATACATGATGAAATCAATTAAAATTAAAAGGGATTTAACCTAATTAATAACATGATTAGGTTAATTATTAAATTAATCAATTAAATCTTACAAATAAGATTTAAAACATATTTAGGGTTAAAAATCCAATGACATAGATAAAATATAACACACATCCAATCATAGTCGTATTTTATATAAAACTTTTCTTGTGAATTGATTGAGAAATTAATCTCTAATTCCCCCAAATAATCCTTTCCTTTTAGTTCTTTCTCTATCTAACCCCTCAAGGGCTTTGCCATTGTGTTTTTTATAAAATGAGAACCCTAATTACCTCTTTCATTGCTTTAATTTCGAAATTAGATGCGGGCCCCAACTGAGCCTCACTTAAAAGAGCCAAAAAAATAACTTTAAATGACTCAAAACCATGTTTGAGCCTTATACTAACCCATTAGGATTTAAACCAGCATTTTAAACAATAAACTAACATTCAACGCATTTCAAAATTCAGATACCAAATATATACAAAATAAATAACAAACAACTCAATTGTTTAATAATTTTTCAATGTAAGTCCAAATATTTAGTTAATTCAAATAATTAGTGATCGAGTCTTAGCTCCACATTTCAATCCAACTTAAATAACACATAACAATGTTGATTGCGATATCTCTAGTCACAATAAACACGCATAGTTAATTTTCACATTTTAAAATACCACCATAAAAAATGTAAAAAAAAATAGGGGGTGAGGCGGCCTCCACTCATGCACGGCAGAGAGCGCTACTAATACATTGTGACTATGAAAAAAAAAGTATGCCATGTCCATATTATGTAACATGCATAATGTACTCACGAATTGTCCCATACGCTGTGCCAAGGACAAGATTCATACCGATGGTGGGTTGTACTAAAATTTGAAAAAATCGTATGAACGCGGTGTGTGATACCGATTTAAAATTAATTTGCAAATTTCTAATTTGGCACGCTTATTTAATTAGAGTCTATATAAACCAAATCAATTCATCCCCAAACCATGCAACTACGTGTGTGCGTGTGTCAAACCATAAATAAATAAAGCATGTGACATAAGTTTAAGGAAAAATTCCCGAAGGGAAAAACCTTTTTATTTCTAGAACTCTGATAAGTTTACAGGACTATTGACTTACACACAATCTTGATTTCGCCCACAAGAGTAACGCACGATGTCTTTATCAAACCTCCAAAGTAACGGCTAGAAATAAATCAGTAATGGTTCACACGCAGCTATACCACAAGGACCGCAATCCTAGACACGCAGCCTTCTCGGTGTAGGTTATCCTCCCCATAAGAGTATACAAAAACAAAGTGTGTTCTTCAACACGAAAACAATTCACCAAAGCATATGGAATTTTTTGTGAATTGAAAACAAAAGGGGGATTAAACCCTAAAGTAAGAAGCCAAAAGAATTCTGCTTTCACAGTTTTTATGTTTAGTAAAATGCTGGGACTCTTAAAGAAAACGAAACACCTAATGAGTATTTATAATAAAAACACACCGCCTCAAAAAATGTGCTCATTCGAACGAGGTAGAAGTCTCGCACGAACGACTTACATATGTCATTCAATCGACATCTCGCGATATCCAATGTCGCTCTAACGAGATGTCTATCTCGCTTGAACGACCTGGGCATCAAAATCGAGGTACGCTCCAACATTTAGAAAAATTACTCATTCTCAAATTTGACGAAAAAGTCCACTCCAACACTTAGAAAATATTTTATAAAAATATCCCAAAAGCTCTAAGTGTAAAATTAAGGTATTAAAAATAAAACCTTACCAAAGTGAACTTCGCGGAGTCCTTTTGATAAAGAACTTGATATTTGGATCCGTCTTTGATGCTTGTACGTTCTTGAAAGCTCTTCAACGGTGTAGAGGTATATGACATACTAATTGATAACATACTTATAAAAATATGTCCTTAAAAATCTCCACCAATGTCTATGCCTGTACATAAATAAAAATATCTTAATTATCAAATACCAAAATGTCGAAACAAATCTACTCTCCCATGAATAAATCTGCAAGATCTCAAACTGTTCTTCAAAACGTCTTCATCAAATCTCAAAGCTTTTCTAATTAGGGTGTGCAACGTTATGATATTCAATCTTTGTTCCTACAAACATGAGAAAGGCAAAAACCTTCATGACGCATCGAGTTTGAAATGATATAAGAATAAAGCATTAATAAATCAAATCCCCCCCATAATGCAAAACTTTCCCAAAACATGAATATTCTTTCTCCCCTTTTTTATGATGTCCCCAAATAGATAGATAAGAATAAACAATTAAAACATGGAGTATCACGATAAAATGCTTAGCAAACATGGATCAAACTACGCGCATGCAAAGGTATATCCCACAAACTTTCACAAACTATTTGATGTTTCAAATTTTTCGTTCAAAAATAAGATAAAAAAATCACATACCATGGATTTATACTAAAACAACCAAGTCATGAAAATGGAATGAATGGGTGTGAACACATTCGATAGGTAAATAAACTCAATCAGTCATACGTGCATGGTGAATACGTATACTCCTAATGAATGAACATCAAAAGTATACTTAGGTGTAAAAATATGTTGAATTTAAATGGCATCGTCTTATGGAAATTAACAAATCAAAGTCAACGTGATTTCCACACCAATAACGTCAAAAACTATATAACGCTTTTTCAAGACTTTCAAGGACGTGCAAACCCGTTTTAAAATCTCCAACCAAACTCTCTAAAAAATATCTTCTTTTAGAGGTGTATAAACTAAATTCTCAGACTTTGGAGAATTGGTGAAAAAACTTAAGTGACCCATAATTGGCATAAATTTCTTTTTATTGCCTTTAAATTTTTTTGGGGTCTTTTAAACCTCTTTGGACCCCGAATAATAAAATTCCTCAATTTTGTAGGTGAAATTAAAACGGCGGCTTAATTGCAAAGGATAAATGATAATATTTCGTAGCCCTTCACCATTTTCAAACATAGTACACAAACTCACAAACAGCTCTTACATGCACAACTTTCTTACCAAGTTTTATCGCGTTTGGTTCGTTTTAAGGACATGATTGAAGTAAAAACACTCAACCAACATGTGATAAGACAAGCACGATAATCTGTACATGTGTGCAATAAAGGAAAACATGAGTCAAACATGTAAGAAGTAACACTTAATTACATCTTATTTGTGCACCCCGCCCAATTAAATATAGGGTGATCACCCCTTTACCAAATTTTAAAACATGATATACGATCGGTTCATTCTTAGCATCACTGTCGAAAACAATATAATCCATATTGATCACCTATAATATAAATAAGCTAAGTGTCAAAACATTTTCCCTTTTTAATAAAACCATTTAACCACAACATTCCAAAAGTAAATTATAAACCATTCACCATACATAGGAATAATAAGTACTGAACAAGAATTTAATACTGAAATTAAATAAGACTGGGTAAAACCTCACAGTTCAAAACACCAAACCATAAAAGAAACTAAATACAATATCCCTGATAAAAGACTAGAAGTGGACGACACATGCCCTAAATAGGAAGGCTAAGAGAAACTGAATGAAAATAATAGATTATGTCTACCGCAAGGATTGACCTATAGCTTCCATAGTAGCTGTAGCATGTCTAACAATGCAATCTCTAATTTTGGTACCCCTGCGGTTGAGCACCTGGAATAATATATATATATATATATATATATATATATATAGCAAAAGAGAGAAAAGATTCAATAAATGGTTTAGGGCCCGAGGTTTAAAAAATGATTTAGCAATTATTTAAAACCGGTTGTTAAAACAAGTCTTATACGCATGTTAGTTATTGAATTCTCACATGATCTTCTCACCTCTCATCTATAGTGCACGCCTAAAGTACATTTAATCCGCCCCTAGTTATACCACCCAGTCTAACTAGTCTGAAGTCATTCTAATAGTACCTATACTCACCAGTAGTATACCCGTATCGCCCATACAATATGATTTCAAATTAGCCTATGTCAAACAGCTAATTAATATGTTTGCTCATTTTCATAATAAATCAATTATACTCTTAGGATTTATTTTATATATCAACATTTTCATCTCTACTAACTATACACAGTAGAATGATTCTCCAATTTACGTATATATACATATAGTCACATCTTCCCTATATATATATATATATATATATATATATATATATATATATATATATATATATTCTAATACTATGTCCCCGGGATAAGACCCATTAGCGCAACTAACCATACTAATAATGCACCCCCGGATTATCATCCATTAGTGCACCTATAACAATAATCTTGTACCCCCGGGTTATCACCCATTAGTACACTTATAATAATATTCTTGTACCCCTGGGTTATCACCCATTAGTACACTTAACAATGGAATCCCTGCATCCTTGAGTAATCACTCATTAGTGCACCTAAAAATAATTTTCTTGCACCCCCGGGTTATCACCCATTAGTGCTCTTAATAATTATATCACATAATAGGCATACGCACATCCTATTATAATTTATAGGTATTTCTCCAACCTACATATATACTTCTCATACGTATTTTAAATCTCAACATTACTTATAGTATAAATATTTAGATTACAATCTCTCCCGTAATCTCTCAGGTACATTCTCTATATACCGAAATAATTAAAGTATTAAGCCTCACATACTTTTTCCGAAATTCTGTTTTGTTTTAGTTTACTATTGGTTATTTTCTCTCACTGCAAAAAACCCGGTAACCCCAAATTTGGACTCGAAGAAAAATCCCAGAAATTCCCTCTGTCGCTCAAACCAGATGGCATGTCGTTTGAACGATTGCCACGTGTCGTTCGAATGAATTCGCGTGAGATGCCATCTCGATCGAACGACTTCGCCCGAGATTGCGTTGTTCATCTTCCTACCCTGATTTTCAGCATTTCTCACCATTTTAGAACCTAAAAATCTCTCAAATTCAATTCCCAATACCTCATCATCAATACTCATAAACACATATTAGATTATATGTCATTCCCAACATCCTACGATCCTTAATTCATCATTAATCATCATAATTATACAAAACCCTCAAATTCATTCACAAGAACCCTAGTTTCTAGAATTTCAATTAAAGAACCTAATCAACTCAGATTCGTTCATCAATACTTGATTTAATTTCGTAGTTTAACCTTTACATACATGAAGGAATATCAACAACTAATTAACCCAACCTTGAGTCATCATTTAAACTTAAATTTTCACCCAATTAACATGTAAATAATGGTTAATTACACCTACTCTAACATGAGTATGATTATGGCTAAAGAAAGCATGTAATAAACACTTGCCTTAAATCGAATATCTGAATTCTTTGGTGATGTTGGTATAGATGCGTTCCTGTCTTTTTGATCTACGCGTTGGTAGTCACGATTGTGCAACGTGGTGCTAATTGAGACTTCCCTCTTGGAAATTGGTTATCCCTCACACCCTCTGTGGCCATTCATGATTTTTTGTATATCTTAACCCTAATCGAACTCCCGTAGCTGATATAATTATTCTCTAATTTTCGTCCATTTAATTTTTCCAAAAGTCCAAATTACAAAACTACCCCTACGGGGTGCCGGTATAGCCTAAAATCTCTCAGAGTCCAAATAAAATACCCGGGTAGAGTTTTATGACTATTTCGACCCTCCCGAACTCAATAGCGCACTCAAAATCTTCATAAGAGTTACATAAAAGTAATTTATCTTTATATTCCATTCAGTTAGTCCCGACACGACTCACACGCGTGTCAGACTTAAATTACAAAACTTTCATATTATTCCCTATCGACAATTTATTAAAGTGTATAGTTCCATATTACATATCACACGGTAATATTAACTCGATAAGTATTAACCCTTGGCACGATAGTTAATATTTATTTTTAAATCCGGATTGATTAAAAATTAAATTCTCACATTTTAATTAAATTAATCCCACAATAATAATTACTCCCATAATAATTTAAATCATAAAAAATATGGGGTATTAGATAGTTCCCCCCTAATAACAAAATTTCGTCTTGATATTCGGAAAAGAAGGCATACCTGGTATGAATAAATCTGGATATTTCTCACGCATATCCGCCTCACGCTCCCAAGTAGACTCCTCCACGTTGTGATGCTGTCACTGCACCCGAATAATTGGAACTACCTTTGACCTCAGCCTCCTCTCACAATAATCTAGGATAGCCACCGGTCTCTCCTCATATGAACTGTCGGGCTATAACTCAATCTCCTCAATAGCGATGTGAGCGTGTGCCAACTCATCCCGAAGATACCGCCTCCGTGATGAAATGTGGAACACATTATGGATACGATGCAAGTGTTTCGGCAACCCAAGCATATATGCCACTGGTCCGATCCTCTCGATAATAGGAAATGGTCCTACATATCTCGAAACCAATTTCCCCTTTTTCCCAAATCTCATTACCCCCTTCAACGGAGATACTCTAAAAAAAACCTAGTCTCCTATGGAGAACTCTCTGAAGGACCGTTTAGCATCGGCTTAGCTTTTTTGCCTGTCCTGTGCTACCTGTATGTGACCCCGAATCATCTCGATTCTGGTCGATGTGTCCAGAATCACCTCTGGCCTGAGTAGTTTGTTATCCCCCACCTCGACAACAAGCCAGAGAATGACATGGTCTACCATACAATGTCTCGAACAGGGCCATGCTAATCATAAACTGATAGAAGTTTTATAAACAAACTCCACCAGTGGAAGGTACTGCTCCCATCCTCCACCAAAATCAAGGACACACATGCGCAACATATCCTCGAGCATCTGATTAGTGCACTCAGTCTTTCCATCGGTCTGCGGGTGATACGCCGTACTCAACCGCAACTCGGTGCCCATAGCCTCCTGGAAGCTCTCCCAAAAGTGAGATACAAACGTCTTATCTCTATTCGACACGATATTAAGAGGCACACCATGAAACCTCACTATCTCTGTAATAAATAGATGAGCATGCTATCCCACTATGATTTCTATCCTGACATGCAAAAAGTGTGTTGCGTTTGTCAACCTATCCACAATAACCCATATAGAATCATGCCCCCTCTGCTAAGTGGGCAAACCGGTAATAAAATCCATGGAAATACCTTCTCATTTCCACGTATGAATCTCCAATGGCTGAAGCAAACCTGGTGGTCTCTGGTGGTCCACTTTCACTAACTGGCAACTGGTACACTTAGATACGAGCTATGAGATATCCTTTTTCATTTCGCTCCACCAATACTGCCACCTAATATCCTGGTATATTTTGTCCCGACCGAGATGTACAGCAAATCGAGACCCATGGGACTCTTTCATCAATGAATGTCAAAGGTCCTCCTTCTCTAGAATAATGAGTCTTCCATTAAAGTGCAAATTGCCCTCGGAGCTTACTGAATACAACTCGGCTCCTCCGGCTAAATGTTGTCTAATCCTTTCCTCGCAAAAAAGATCTGTCACCTATGCCTGGACCACCCTCGTCACTATTTACAGTGTAACAGTTATAACTGACATGAAGGACCTTTAAACTGCATCCTCGCAAAAAAGATCTGTCACCAATTCCTTCCATTTTGCTTTCCAGACCTCGGCTGTCTCATCTATCGGCCAACGACTCAACGCATCTGCAACTATATTAGCCTTCCTCGGGTGATAGTGTAGCTCAAACTAGGGCTGTGTTTTTTTTTCCGACCTTTCAAATTTTTCCGATTTTCGATCCAATTTTTTCCGCATTTGGAATGAAATTTTAGTTTGCCGATTTCCGATTTCCGATTTTTTCGAAAAAAATCGGATCGAAAATCCGAAATAATTCTGAATTTCCGATTTTCCGATCCGGTTTTTCCGAAACTATGCCGATCCGATTTTTCCGATTTTTTTCCAAATTATTTCCGATTTTTTTGGAATTATTTTTCGATTTTTTCGATTTCTTTTTCGATTTTTTGAAAGTTTCCCATATCCCACATCGGTTGGGAGAGGGAGAGGGCTCCAAAATATGCTCTATAAAAGGAGAGTATCCTCCTAACTTCTACACAAATGAAAAGTGAGCCAAATCTTCATGTGTTTACATGTTGGGTTAAGCCATTTTCATTGTTTCTTTAAAATGAGAATTTCGAGTAATCGAAAATCCATTATTTATTTTTTTGAAATTTTGGAATTTCCGAAATTTCTGGATTTTTAATATATTTTGTGAATTTCTGATTTTTTTCGATTTTTGCCGATTTTCCGATTTTTCCGAATTCGGAATTTTTTTTTATTTTCCGAAAAAATAGGATCGAAAATCCGAATAGTTATTTTATTTCCGAAAAAATCAGAATTTTTTCCGAATAGGCATTTTCCGATCCGATCCGGCCGAAACACAGCCCTAGCTCAAACTGATAATCTTTTACAAACTCAAGCCACCTCCGTTGATGCATATTCAACTCTTTCTACGTGAACAAGTACTGCGGTGACTTGTGGCTTGTAAATAGGCAAAATTGTACCCCCAATAAATAATGCCTCCAAATTCGAAGCGCAAACACGATTGTTGCAAACTCTAAGTCGTGGGTTAGGAAATTATTTTTGTGAGGATTAAGCTTCCGGGAAGAAAAAGCTATAGAATGCTCCTCTTGCTGGATTACTCCCCCAAGCCCCTATAAGGAGGCGTCCGTATAAGACAGGTACCCAACCCCTGCCCTGGGAAGTGCCAGTACCGATTCTGAAGTCAGCTTATCCTTCAGCTCATCGAACGCCAAATAACATGCATCATCCCAAACAAATGGCATACCCTTAAGAGTCAGATTCGTCATCGGACCCGCAATCTTTGAGAACCCTCGAATAAACCATCTATAGCACCCGGCTATCCCAGAAAACTCCACATCTTCGTCGGTGTCGTGGGTTGTGCCCACTCTCTCACCCCTAACACTTTACTAGGATCCACGGATATCACTCTCTCTGATACAATGTGTCCCAAAAACTGTACCTCCCGCTGCTAAAATCCACACTTCTCATACTTGGCGTATAACTCATGCTCTTATAAGGTCTGTTGAACCATACGTAAGTGCTCGGCATGCTCCTCCTCGGTACGGGAATAAATCAGTATGTCATCTATGTAGACAATGACAAACTAATCTAGGAACTCTTTGAATACTCTATTCATCAAGTCCATAAATACCGTTGGGGTGTTGGTTAGCCCAAATGGCATAACCCTGAATTCATACGACCCATACCTCGTCAGAAAATAAGTCTTAGCCACGTCCTTCTCCCTGATGCATAGCTAATGGTACTCGAATCTCAAGTTTATCTTCGAGAAGTGGGATGCTCCTCTCAGCTGGTCGAACAAGTCATCTATGCAAAGCAACAGATACTTATTTAGTATCTTGACTTTGTTAAGCTCCCGATAATCAATACAAAGTCGTAGGGACCCATCCCTCTTTTTCATAAACAGAACTGGGGCACCCTAAGGCGAGGTACTCCTACGGATGAAACTCTATCCCAATAACTATTTTATCTGCTCCCATAACTCCCTCATCTCTACCGGAGCCATATGGTAAGGCGTACGTGCTATCGGATGAGTTCCCGATGTTAAGTCTATCACAAACTTGATCTCCCTACTTGGAGGCAACCCAGATGTATCCTAAAATACATCAGCAAACTCATAGACGACCACAATTCAATCGAGGGGAACCACTACTGCAGAGGTCTTATCCTCTATATAAAATAAGTGGATGGATGACCCTCCCTCGAAACGAGGCATCGCCACTAAGAACATCTGTTGGCCCGGAATGGCGAACACAATACTCCTACTGAAATAATCAATCATGGACTTATACTCGACTAGCCAATCCATGCCAATAATGGCATCGTACTCAGACATATCTAACACTAGCATATCAATCGATAAAATCAAACTGCTAGTCTCTATGCCTACTCCTCGGAAAATGAAGAAAATCAGCTACCCACTACCCAATGGTGAGTCTACACATGTCACTGTACTCTCTGCCGTACCAAACAACCCAGTGGCCCGTGCAAAGGTAGTGGCTATAACGGAGTGTGATGCCCTTGTGTCAAATAAGATATGACCCAAGCTACCATGGATAAAAAACTTACCCTCCACTACGGGTGGTTCCTGTGGAACAGTGGCCTCATGGATGTTATAGATATGTCCATACTGCAACTGCCCCTAATGCATCGGAACTGCGAGCAAAGCCGGAACTAGAGTTGGTACTGGTAGGGCGATGGAAAAAATAGGTCTCTCAGGCTCCTAGTGACCATCCTGCTACCGAGGAACTGTCCTTATCGGGGCACTCCAATTTATTATATCCAGTCTTTCCACAAGTATAACATTTCCTGATGAAGTTTCCTCCCCTTTGTCCCTAATAACCTCGGCCCTGCTGGCCGTTACCACCCTTACCTTATCCCCGCTTGCCCTATTATCCTCCCTGCTGTTGGCCCTGATGGCCATGCTTTCAACCCCCATGACCATGCCTGAAACCTCTAGAACGAAACCTCTTAGCAGACTCTCCCTACTGGGAACCTTGCATCTGACTCTGCTCAACTGGAGCCCCACTGGCACTACCTCCCCCTGTCTTGCCCAATTGGTTGGGCTTTCGCCCTCGCTTACTTCCCTTAGCATGGAAGAGACTGTCCCGATAATGCAACAAGTATGCATTTAGAACGTTTGTATATCAGTGTAGGTAAAGGTTACCCAAGAGATGTTGGTGTATCCTCAAAGTCAAGCTATCCATGAACATCTAATTGCACTTCTCCTCAGTAGGAACATCATTCGGTACCATGTTTATTAATCGCGTGAACTCCTCCTCGTATTTCGAAACTATTCTCCCTTCCTGGGTGAGGTCTAAAAGTTTTTGCCTCATCTTAGTCTTGACGGCAGAAGGAAAGTACTTGCTGTCGAACATCACCTAAAAGTCACTGATCGACATCAACTCTCGCTCCTCAGTAGTAGTAATGGACTCCCACCACTGTAAGGATGCCCCTATTAGCTTAAAGGTAGCCAGCACTTTCCTTTAAAACTTAGTGCACTCATAAATACGAAGGTGTTGCTGTATGTATTTCTTCCACTGACTAGCAATAACCACATCCGAACTTTCCATGAACTCTAAGGGACATGCCCTCTGAAAGGACTCTCTCACTCTTTCCCATGCAGTGGGAAATGCATGCATTGGAACTGGTGCTACTGCCTAAACCTGTGGGGGCCTACTGCACCATCGCTACGGCTTCATTCACAGCTTGTGCAACTATCGCCGCAACCTTTGTTGCGTTCATTGTCCCATGAGCCTATACTGCTGGCTGGGCCTATCTGTCTCTTGGCGCACGTCGACAAGGCATCTGAGACGACAAAGGATTTTGTTAGTCCACGGTTATTACTAAATCTCAAATTGTTGAAGACGTAATCGCAAAATTAAGATCATAGCAGTCCTAAAAATAGGGCTCTATATCAAAAGACGCAATACTGAAAACATAGTAAGCCGTACATATCCTAAAGGACTCTAGAACCTGATACTCTGATACCACCTATGACACCCCACCCAATTAAATATATGGTGATCAATCCATTACCAAATTTTAAAACGGGATATACGATCGGTTCATTCTTAGCATCACTGTCGAAAATAATATAATCCATATTAATCACCTATAATATAATTAAGCGTTGTGTCAAAACATTTTCCCTTTTTAATAAAACCATTTAACCACGACATTCCAAAAGTAAATTATAAACCATTCACCATACATAGGAATAATAAGTATTGAACAAGAATTTAATACTGAAATTAAATAAGATCGGGTAAAACCTCCTAGTTCAAAACTCCAAACCATAAAAGAAAATAAATACAATGTATTTGATAAAAGACAAGAAGCGGGCGACACATGCCCTAAATAGAAAGTCTAAGAGAAACTGAATGAAAAGAATAGATTGCGTCTACTGCAAGGACCTACATCTTCCACAGTAGCTTTGTAGCACGTCTAACAATCCAATCTCTAATTTTGGTACTCCTACGGCTGAGAACCTGGAATAATATATATATATATATATATATATCAAAAGAGAGAAAAGATGCAATAAATGGTTCAGGGTTCGAGGTTTAAAAGAATGATTAGCAATTATTTAAAATCGGTTCTTAAAACAAGTCTTATATGCATGTTAGTTATCGAATTCTCACATGAGCTTCTCACCTCTCATCTATAGTGCATGCCTAAAGTACATCTAATCTTCCCCCAAGTTATACCACCCAGTCTAACTAGTCTGAAGTCATTCTAATAGTATTTATACTCACTAGTAGTATGCCTGTATCGCCCATACAATACGATTTAAAATTAGCCTATGTCAAACAGCTAATTAATATGTTTTCTCATTTTCATATTAAATCAATTATACTCTAAGGATTTATTTTATATATCAACATTTTCATCTCTACTAACTATACACAGTAGAATGATTCTCCAGTTTACGTATATATATATATTCTAATACTATGCCCCCGGACTAAGACCCATTAGCGCAACTAACCATACTAATACTGCACCCTCGGATTATCATCCATTAGTGGACCTATAACAATATTCTTGTACCCCTGGGTTATCACCCATTAGTACACTTATAATAATATTCTTGTACCCCCGGGTTATCACCCATTAGTACACTTAACAATGAAATCCCCGCATCCCCGAGTTATCACTCATTAGTGCACCTAAAAATAAGATTCTTGCACCCCCGGGTTTCACCCATTAGTTCTCTTAATAATTATATCACATAATAGGCATACACACATCCTCTTATAATTTATAGGTATTTCTTCAACCTACATATATAATTCTCATACGTATTTTAAATCTCAACATTACCAATAGTATAAATATTTAGATTACTATCTCTCTCGTAATCTCCAAGGTACATTCTCTATATATCGAAATAATTAAAGTATTAAGTCTCACATACTTTTTCGAAATTCTGTTTTATTTTAGTTTACTATCGGTCATTTTATTTCACTCCAAGAAACCCAGTAAACCCAAATTTGGACTCAAAAAAAATCCTAGAAATTCCCTCTATCGCTCGAACCAGATGGCATGTCATTTGAACGAATGCCACGTGTCGTTCGAACGACTTCGCACGAGATTGCGTTGTTCGTCTTCCTGCCCTGATTTTCAACGTTTCTCACCATTTTAGAACCTAAAAAACTCTAAAATTCAATTCCCAACTCCTCATCAGTAAGACTCATAAACACATATCAGATTATAAGTCATTCCTAACATCCTAGGATCCTTAATTCATTATTAATCATCATAATTATACAAAACCCCCCAAATTAATTCACATGAACCCTAGTTTCCAGAATTTCAATTAAAGAACCTAATCAACTCAGATTCGTTCATCCATACATGATTCAATTTTGTTGTTTAACCTCTACATACATGAAGGAATATCAGCAACTAATTAACCCAACCTGGATTCATCATTTAAACTTAAATTTTCACCCAATTAACATGTAAATCAATGGTTAATTATACCTACTCTAACATGAGTATGATTATTGCTAAAGAAAGCATGTAATAAACACTTGCCTTAAATCGAATATCTGAATTCTTTGGTGATGTTGGTATAGATGCGTTCCTGTCTTTTCGATCTACGCGTTGGTAGTCACGATTGTGCAACGTGGTGCTAATTGAGACTTCCCTCTTGGAAATTGGTTATCCCTCACACCCTCTGTGGCCATTCATGATTTTTTGTATATCTTAACCCTAATCGAACTCCCGTAGCTGATATAGTTATTCTCTAATTTTCGTCCATTTAATTTTTCCAAAAGTCCAAATTACAAAACTACCCCTACGGGGTGCTAGTTTAGCCTAAAATCTCTCAGAGTCCAAATAAAATACCCGGCTAGAGTTTTATGATTATTTCGACCCTCCCGAACTCAATAGCGCGCTCAAAATCTCCATAAGAGTTACATAAAAATAATTTATCTTTATATTCCATTCAATTAGTCCCGACACGACTCACACGCGTGTCAGACTTAAATTACCAAACTTTCATATTATTCCCTCTCGACAATTTATTAAAGTGTATAGTTCCATATTACATATCACACGGTAATATTAACTCGATAAGTATTAACCCTTGGCACGATAGTTAATATTTATTTTTAAATCCGGATTGATTAAAAATTAGATTCTCACATTTTAATTAAATTAATCCCACAATAATAATTACTCCCATAATAATTTAAATCATAAAAAATATGGGGTATTAGATAGTTCCCCCCTAATAACAAAATTTCATCTTGATATTCGGAAAAGAAGGCATACCTGGTATGAATAAATCTGGATATTTCTCACGCATATCCGCCTCACGCTCCCAAGTAGACTCCTCCACGTTGTGATGCTGCCACTGCACCCGAATAATTGGAACTACCTTTGACCTCAACCTCCTCTCACAATAATCTAGGATAGCCACTGGTCTCTCCTCATATGAACTGTCGGGCTATAACTCAATCTCCTCAATAGCGATGTGAGCGTGTGCCAACTCATCCCGAAGATACCGCCTCCGTGATGAAATGTGGAACACATTATGGATACGATGCAAGTGTTTCGGCAACCCAAGCATATATGCCACTGGTCCGATCCTCTCGATAATAGGAAATGGTCCTACATATCTCGAAGCCAATTTCCCCTTTTTCCCAAATCTCATTACCCCCTTCATCGGAGATACTCTCAACAAAACCTGGTCTCCTATGGAGAACTCTCTCAAGGACCTCTTAGCATCACCGTTGATTTTCTTCCTGTCCTGTGCCACCCATATGCGGCCCCGAATCATCTCGATTCTTCTCGATGTGTCCTGAATTACCTCTGGCCTGAGTAGTTTGTTATCCCCCACCTCTATCCAACAAGTCGGAGAGCAACAAGGTCTACCGTATAATGTCTCGAACGGGGCCATGCTAATCGTAAACTGATAGGAGTTTTTATAAGCAAACTCCACCAGTGGAAGGTACTTCTCCCATTCTCCACTAAAATCAAGGACACACATGCGCAATATATCCTCGAGAATCTGATTAGTGCACTCAGTCCGCCCATCGGTCTGCAGGTGATACGCCGTGATAGTACAAATATAGCACCCTGCCGCGATAGTATTCTCCTCCAGTCGTGCATGCTCAGGTCATACAAGCCATGGCCGAAACCCACTCAGGGCGCGGCCAAAACTCACTTAGGGTGCGGCCCTCTCCATCATAGGCCGCAGCACCCCACCTTAGGCTATGCGTCACCCCTCTAGCTTACAACACTGCTTGCCTTGCAGGCCGCACACACCTCATCCATAACTACTGCAGACTTGGTATACGCCACGTGCTCAGGGCATGTGATTCAACACGCTTACCTCATAAATAGAGGACCACACCTCGAGGAGAGGAGAGACCAATCGAGTCCATATCCATCTGGGGCAGGCTCTGCAATACAGATTATCTCTACACAACCTCAATACTCGACTTGGAAACCACACATCTACATCACAGCCACCTCTCCGGGTCACCGGAATCCTCAATACTGCCATGTACTCTGTTTTATTCTCATACTTGTATGCCTCTTTAGGCAAGATTATATTGTACAATGCAACGCCTATAATGAGAAGGGAGCAACACAGTGGATGTAGGCCTATTTTAAAGGCTGAACCACTCTATATCGCGTCTTCTCTCTATATACTTGCTTTACTTGTTTATTACGAACTTTACTCTTGACTTGATGGTATGAGGACGCCTTATGGTCGATTTCTCATATCATCAGTTTGGCACCGTTTGTGGGAAACGGGATATTCCAATCAGTTTCTCTACATATATGAGTTCTTAAACACCTTATTCGTCCCCTGAGGGTCCTATGGATCATCTTCTCACGGGTCGGTTACTGGTTATTGGGCTCCTCTTTACATTGGCCCCCTTTAACGGATATTTCATATTTCTGGATCTGTCTTTGGATCTCCATTTGATGATTAGGGAAGGGTCATATTTACTCCCATTTTTGTTGCCATCTACCTATGATCTAGGGGTTATCATTAAAGTTGTGCCGTATCGCGCACCACAAGGGAATTCTCTCATCAATGGACCCTAGTAGGTTTTCTTCATGTATTGAGGGAGAAAATGTCAGTTCCTGGGCTCCTGTTTTGGGATCTCTCCACTGCCTAGACAGGGGTGCGACCTGTAAGTTCAACAGCATCTCCTGACGTGACCCCTACTAGTGCGAACCTATTATAACAGTTCAAAGTAACCATGGGAAGGACTTAAGTGGCCTTCCGCTTAACCTTGGTGAATAACATTAAAGGGCTGCGGCAGTGCACTTGTGTGCCATACTTGCCGCGGCCTACTCAGCATATCATGGAGCAGTTCATCCCCTCCTTCCCAATACTTCTGTGATCACTCACTTCTATTAGTTTTGTCTCAGATTCTATATACTTTATAAAGACTAGTAAAAGAAGAAATGGAAGAAGAATCCAGCCAGAGTGCAGAAGTCAAGGATGAGATTGTGCAACTGTACAATCACCTTAGTCACCTCTATGACAGCCATGCCTCACTTAAGACCCAGGTCAATTACCTAACTCAGAGGGTGATGATGCTAGAGGCCGCGGCCTTTCAAAATACAGGTGCGGGATCGAAGAAAGCTTTGCCTGCCGCGGCAGTTAAAGAAGCCGTGGAATCAACTGGCAGAAGTCAGAAAAGGAGAACAGAGAAATCAGAGAAAAAACCGGGAGTCTATACGCCATTGATTTTCCCAATTGAAGAGATCTTTGAGTTCATCAAAGAGGACAAGCTTTTGAGGTGGCCAAAAAAGTTGAGAGCTCCACCCCACAAGAGGAACAAAGCTACCTGGTGCAAATTCCATCAGGACCATGGCCATGACACAGAGCGATGCTATGCTTTGAAAGATGAAGTTGAAAGTCTAATTGGTCAAGGGATGCTGCAGCGATTCTTGAAGAGTGCATAAGGGACCCATCCAGACCCAACATAGGCTGTATGTCGCACCTTATCCTTAGTCTTTTCAATTTCAACTGTTTCTATTTATGTTTTATAAAGCTCATTGTAGCTTTATTACTCAAGACTTTATGTTTTGTTAACAAAGTCATTAGCTGAAACATACATATATAAATATATGAATTAACAAATTTTACCGTATCTGATATTTCTCTTAGTTTCATAATCTGTTATCTCACAAAAACTTTTTTTCTTAAACAGATTCCAGAGGAAGAATAATAAAATTATCTCGAAGGACTATTCTACTTCGGTATGCAATTATGGAGGGATTGCGACCTTCATTAGCTCAGAAGTTCCCCTCGCAATGTGCAACTACATCTTGTCTTCTGATGATCATATTTGCAAAAGCATCTGAGAATTCAATGGGCTCTTATTAGCCACGGGGGCTTACAATGCCCGTTCTCAGCTTTTGGCAATCGTAATTAGCCGCAAGGGCTTATAATGCTCGCTCTTAGCTTTCGGGATGCGTCAACGAGCCGGGAGGCTTATAATACCTAGCCAGGGATAGCTTTATGTATATTAGCAACTATGGGTGGCTTAATAACATAACCCCGCCTGGAGAGGCTTGATAGTATCTCACATATTAGCTGTGGGTGGCTTAATAAAATAACCTAGCCTGGAGAGGCTTGATAGTATCTCACATATTAGTTGTGGGTGTCTTAGTAACATAACCCAGCCTAGAGAGGCTTGATAGTGTCTCCCATATCAGCTGTGGGTGGCTTAATAACATAACCCAGCCTGGAGAGGCTTAATAGTGTCTCGCATATCAGCTGTGGGTGGCTTAATAACATAACCCAACCTAGAGAGGCTTGATAGTATCTCGCATATTAGCTGTGGGTGGATTAATAACATAACCCAGCCTGGAGAGGCTTGATAGTATCTCGCATATTAGCTGTGGGTGGCTTAATAACGTAACCTAGCCTGGAGAGGCTTGATAGTGTCTCTCATATTAGCTGTGGGTGTCTTAATAACATAACCCAGCCTGGAGAGGCTTAATAGTGTCTCGCATATTAGGGCCTGGCAACATGACCCAGCCCGAGAAGGCTTGGAAATATCAACGTATGTCTACAGAGGCACATTATTCGGGTGAACCAGAAATGTGTCGCATCCCACCGATATGGTGGCAGAGCTCTAGGAGCCATTATTTTATGAAAGTGCTGAGGCACTAACCTCTTGAAGAATGAAAAAACTACAGCTACCACAGCGTCAAATGCCACGATGGAGGAGAATCAATTGTACCAAGTTTAAGGAAAGAGTTCTCTACTTATCCATATTGGTTATGGGATGATAAGAGATAAACGGTTCAGACAACAGGGTGCAATGAAAGAAGCTAGGGACCCATGCAATTAGCAAGTCCCAGCCTTGAAATCAAGGCCGCGATAATCAAGTGAAGATGTTTACATGACGTGGCATAATTAAGGTCCGCGGCTTGCACACAGCGGCCTTGTGACGCAGCAGTCTATGTCTTACGGGAGTAAAATGGCACCATTTATGTGGGCGCGGACGTTGACAAATAATCATACTACGAAGCAATGGATCTCTGTCCGCGAACTTAAAATGCTATGTCTATCGAGGAACTGATGCATTTTCAAAAATGAGGCAGTTACGTACAACATTCATTATGGCAAGTAATGTAAAAAATGCAATGCAAAAAGCAAGGAATACCAAGCAGTCAATCAGTGTTAAAAACATAATCGCATCCTTGGTATTAATAGCCAAAGGTTACAGGATGAAGGCCGCAGCCACAACAGAAGTTAGATTACAAAAAGGAGGGACACAGCCTTATATTAATGATACAAAAATTAAGAGATTAAGAGGCTGCGTCATCATCATGATCAGCCTCTTTTTCGCCCGCGGCAGTCTCTGTTTCTCCGTCCGCAGTCGCTGCCTCAGCCCTGATCCTTGCTCTCTCTTCTGCCGCGGCCCTAAGTTCAGCGATGCACTCTTGATGTTCGGCATGGCTTAACTTCCAGGAAAGAACCTCCTCCTTAGCCTCAGGGAACCTCTTAATAAATCTTTGACTCAGCTCTTGGTAGCCGCAGAGATATGTCATGTTATTGATAAGGAAGAAGTCCTTGAAGCCTTTGAATAACTCCACGGCATGATCTATGGCTAGCTGGAGGGCGTCACCATGATCAGCTTCTAACTTTTTCACTGCCGCGGCATGATCATCATATTTTTGGGCAGACTTAGCTTCTAGCTCTTCATATTTCTGCCGGAGTAGGGCAAGCTTGGCATTTGAAATCTCCGCAACACGGGCGGCTTCGGTAGTCTGGGCCTGTGACGATTTCAGAGATTTCGAGGCTTGGTTAAAATTCTCCTCCGCTTCCTCTCTGGCCTTGGTTGCTTTCTCAAGGTCCATGTAGGTTGCCTGAAGAGCCGCGATAGCAGACTTTTTCCCTGCCTCAAAAGAAGAAGTCCATGCATCTTGCAAGTCCGCCGTATGAGCACTCTTCTTGGCCTCCTTCAACCTGTACAAGGCCTTGTACTTCCTCTTCTGGACCACAATCACATCCGCCGCCTGAAATAAAAGACGTTAGAAAAAACATGGAAAAATATGAGATGCAAAAGTTAAATGACAATTGGTACGTACCCTTAGAAGGCTATGGAGGCCACCGTCCTCCAGATCTTTATAATCTTCTCCCACTAGCCTGTCAAGGTCCGCGGCATCCAAGGCTTACTTCATTCTCCCCGTAGCCTTTGCGGTAGTGTCCCAAGAAGAATTGGGGTCAGGCTGCCTCAATTGGGGCCTTGGTCTACCATCAGGCCCAGACTCTCCACGGAATTGAGGAGGTGGCAAGTTCGCATTAACCGCCATAACATTGGGTGGCGGAGGGGAGGATGACTGAAGGGGCACATCGGTTGACATCAAGCCCGCCGTGGCCAGGTTTTCCCCTATGTCATCATTAAAATGGTCATGCGAAAGGTTGTCATTAAACATTTGATCCGCTGCAGGTTCAGTAGTGTTTTCGCCAGGGGACAAGGCAGGGGCAACATTATTTTCGTCGGAGGGGGCCGTGACAGGCTCCTTGGCCTTGGATATCTTCCTCTTTCTACTCCACGCAGTATTATTTAGGATAATTGCGTCCTCATCCATCTCCGCTAGCTGCACCGCTAGTAGTTCCCTGTCTACTTCTTCACCTGAAAAGGAATAGCATGAGTTCAACGAGTTCAAGAGAATAAATATCCGCGGAGTAAAAGTCATGGCGCAGTTAATTACCTTTCGCGCCCATTTGTTGAGGAATGGATTTATTTGGGAAAAATCCCGCTTCGAATATGGTTGCTAGCATTACAAGTGTGCTGAACTTCTTGTGTTCAGCAGGAACTTCCGCGGCCTCAACAACTCTTTTTCCCTGCCGCTTGTTCAAGTGCAGATTATCAAGGGCTGCATAAAGAAAAGGAAATTCAAAGGTTAGTGGAAGTTACATGTGAAATAAAAGGGCGCGGCTATAGTCTTATACCTAATTTTGAGGGTGACCCCCACTGCCGCGGCATTACATATGACCTTTCCCTTTCATTCTTATCGGGATGCATCTCCCAGCTTTCTCCGGAGATATAGAAATATTTCCCCTTCCAGTTTTTCAAACTGGCCGGTCTCCCAGTGTAAAGGGTCTCATCCCTACCGCGGCTGGAAAGGTAGTAGTATCCTGCGAACTTTAATGAGTTCTCCTTTGGGTGGTAGAAGTGAAAGAAATCTGTGGGAGTGATGTCCTTTTTGAATAAATTCTCCCAAAGGACAACTGCGGCTAGAATGGCTCTCCAGTCATTAGGGTCGAACTGTGCTGGGGCTTGGTTCATTGGCCGAAAAAGGCGATGGATAGGAATTGGAACAAACAGTCGTAGCCCATAAATGAAGGCGTGCA
Organism: Sambucus nigra; assembly: GCA_949130495.1. Lineage (NCBI taxonomy): Eukaryota > Viridiplantae > Streptophyta > Magnoliopsida > Dipsacales > Adoxaceae > Sambucus > Sambucus nigra. The sequence continues at coordinate 108,741,606 of OX422224.1, read as the reverse complement.
GAGGGAAGCCAATTCCATCATCGGATATAACCGTGCACGGTCTTTGGTTCGCGGCAGGGGCTGAGCACGTCAAATTTTCTAGAAATTCGAAGGCCTCAGCCACCTACTCAACCCAATCTTGGGTCATCGAGACGCGGATATCAAGCGCAACCAAGGGTCTCTCAGCCCTCCCAGATGTGCCTCCTGGGTTATTTTTAGCAGCCAAGGCACTATCTTCTTCACCCATGGGATGAGTACTTGAGTTGGCTTCCTCTTCCATCTGCGGAGATTGGAAATCCTTCCCAGATGCGGAGCCCGCAGAGTCTGAGTCGAGTATTACACAGTTTGGGCAATCTTTTAGTTTGCAAGGCCCTATTGATCTTAGAGGGGGCACTGAAGTAAGCTCGGGGGGAGAGGTCCCAAAATGCTTTGCCCAAAAGCCTCTCAGGAACTCGTCTGGGTCAAAGCTCATATGGCTGCAGCAGTACCTGAAAAGTAGAGTTCGCAGTTAGGCACCAAAGCCAGTATGGTTTGTAAGACTTTAAGAAGCCGCAGAAGGGTATTTTAAGTATTAAAAATTTCTTTGGAATTATGTCCCTAACACAGTGATTAATGGGCGAACTCTGACTTGTGGGATCGTACTGTCCCAACGAGCCGCGACCACATCCATATCAGTGGAACATAGGCTACCGCGGTAATAAGATAGAATTGCTTTAAGGCATTCCTGTCCACGACCATTCCTAATTCTTCCGTCAATTCGATGTGCTCTAGTAGCAACTACAGTTATTTTACATTGATATGTCTTGGGTTCATGGAAGTTTTTAAGACTGTTCGAAACTAGAAGGGTGGTGATTTGATGCCGCGGATGAGAATTTGATGACCGCGGTCATGTGGCACGGTATAGCCCATAAGTAGTGTACCAGTTCACGGGAATGATTATTGAAATCATACCAGACCACGGCCTCTATCCTAAACAGTTGATTATCTAAAGTCTAATTATCTTTAGGATCAAACTCATAGAATACGTAGAGTTCGATTGTGAACACCAAGAACAGTTGTATGTGTTTCATATGTAGCATATGTGGAAAAGAGCAAAACGAATAAATAAAACCCTAGATTTCTAGCAAATGAACCAGAAAAGGGGAAATCATATCAAAAGGGAAAAAAAACTGTAAATGGCTTTTACGAAAGTATGGTGGCTGAAAAGTCACCTGGAAATGAAGAAACTCGCAATGATTAGCTACAGGCCGCCTTGAACTGCCACACACCGCCTCGAAAGGTTGCCGGAATATGCAAGAAAGAAAGTACAGAGTTTTGCTCTCGATGTGTTCTCAAAAGTTTTGGAAACTTAATGAAGTCCACAGCCAGAAATAATTTATATAAGGGAGTGCGGAAGACGAATCATCGCTTTGGAAGCACCGAGGCACCTAGTCTACTTAGTCGCAGTCCCAATTGATCTCCCTTGGCACTACGGCTTGGGGGCTTATTGATAGTACAAATATAGCACCCTGCCGCGACAATATTCTTCTCCAGTCTCGCATGCTCAGGTCATACAGGCCGTGGCCGAACCTCACTCAGGGTACGGCCATAACTCACTTAGGGTGAGGCCCTCTCCATCATAGGCCGCGACACCCCACCTTAGGGTATGCGGCACCCCTCCAGCTTACAACACTACTTGCCTTGCAGGCCGCAAACCCCTCATCCACAACTACTGCAGACTTGGTATACGCCACGTGCTCAGGGCACGTGATTCAGCACGCTTACCTCATAAATAGAGGACCACACCTCGAGAGGAGGAGAGAACAATCGAGTCCATACCCGTCCGGGGCAGGCTCTGCAATACAAATTCTCTCTACACAACCTCAATACTCGACTTGGAGGCCACACATATACATCACAGCCACCTCTCTGGCTCGCCAGAATCCTCAATACTGCCATGTACTCTCCTTTATTCTCATACTTGTACGCCTCTTTAGGCAAGATTATATTGTACAATGCAACGCCTATAATGAGAAAGGAGCAACACAGTGGATGTAGGCCTATTTTGAAGGCTGAACCACTCGATATCGCGTCTTCTCTCTATTTACTTGCTTTACTTGTTTATTATGCACTTTACTCAATCGCAACTAGGTGCCCATAGCCTCAAAGAAGGACTCCCAAAAGTGAGATACAAACATCTTATCTTTATCCGACACGATATTAAGAGGCATACCATGAAACCTCACTATCTCTGCAATAAATAGCTGAGCATACTATCCCATTGTGATTTCTATCCTAACGGGCAAAAAGTGAGCAACTTTTTTCAATCGATCCACAATAAACCATATAGAATCGTGCCCCCTTTGCGAAGTGGGAAAACCGGTAATAAAATCCATGGAAATGCCTTCTCATTTCCACGTAGGAATCTCCAATGGCTGAAGCAAACCTGCTGGTCTCTGGTGGTCCCCTTTCACTAACTGGCAAGTGGCACACTTAGATACGAAATATGAGATATCCTTTTTCATTCCGCTCCACCAATACTGACACCTCATATCCTGGTACATTTTTTCCCCATCGGGATGTACCGTAAATCGAGACCCATGTGACTCTTTCATCACTGCATTTCAAAGGTCCTCCTTCTCTGGAATAATGAGTCTCCCATTAAAGTGAAAACTGCCCTCGTAGCTTATCGAATACAACTCGGTTCCACCGACTAAATATTGTCTAATCCTTTCCTAGCAAAAGGGATCTGTCACCTATGCCTGAACCACCCTCGTCACTATTTATGGTGTAAGAGTCATAACTGACATGAAGGAACTGTAAACTGCATCCTGGTGCCCCAATTCCTTCCATTTCTCTTTCCACACCTAGGTTGTCTCATCTACCGGTCTGCAGCTCAGCGCATCTGCAACTACATTTGCCTTCCCCGGGTGATAGTGTATCTCAAACTGATAATCTTTTACAAACTCTAGCCACCTGCGTTGATGCATATTCAACTCTTTCTACGTGAACAAGTACTGCAGTGACTTGTGGTCTGTAAATAGGCAAAATTATTCCCCCAATAAATGATGCCTCCAAATTCGAAGCGCAAACACGACTGCTGCCAGCTCTAGGTCGTGTGTTGGGTAATTATTCTCTTGAGGCTTAAGCTTTTGGGAAGCAAAAGAGATAGCATGCTCCTCTTGCTGGAGTAATCCCCCAAGCCCCTATAAAGAGGCATCCGTATAAACCAGGTACTCAACCCCTGCCCTGGGAAGTGCTAGTATTGATGCTGAAGTCAGCTTATCCTTTAGCTCATCAAATGCTAACTGACATGCATCATCCCAAAAAAATGGCATACCCTTACGAGTCAGATTCATCATCGGACCCACAATCTTAGAGAATCCTCAAATAAACCATCTATAGCACACAGCTAATCCCAAAAAACTCCGCACCTCCGTCGGTGACGTGTGTTGTCTCCACTCCCTCAATGCAGACACTTTACTAGGATCCATGGATATCCCTCCCTCTGATATAATGTGTCCCAAAAATTGTACCTCCCGCTGCTAAAATTTACACTTCTCATACTTAGCGTACAACTCATGCTTTTGTAAGGTCTACTGAACCAAACGTAAGTGCTCGGCATGCTCCTCCTCGGTGCGGGAATAAATCATTATGTCATCTACAAGGATAATGACAAACTGATCTAGGAACTCTTTGAATACTCTATTCATCAAGTCCATAAATACCGCTGGGGCATTGGTTAGCCTAAATGGCATAACCCTAAATTCATACGACCCATACCTCGTCAGAAAAGAGTCTTAGCCACATCATTCGCCGTGATGCGTAGCTGATGGTACCCGAATCTCAAGTCTATCTTCGAGAACTGGGCTGCTCCTCTCAGCTGGTCGAATAAGTCATCGATGCAAGGCAACAGATGCGTATTCCATATCTTGACTTTGTTAAGCTCCCGATAATCAATACAAAGTCGTAGGGACCCATCCCTCTTTTTCACAAACAGATTTGGGGCATCCCAAGGTGAGTTACTCCTATGGATGAAACCCTATCCCAACAACTGTTCTATCTGCTCCCGTAACTCCATCATCTCTACCGGAGACATACAATAAGGCATACATGCTATAGGATGAGTACTGATGTTAAGTCTATCAGAAACTCGATCTACCTACTCGAAGGCAACCCCGATGTATCCTGAAATACATCAGCAAACTCGCAGATGACCGGAATTAAATCGAGTGGAACCATTACTGCATAGGTCTCATCCTCTATATAAAATAAGTGGGTGGATGATCCTCCCACGGAACGAGGCATCGCCACTAAGAACATCTGCTAGCTCGGAATGGCGAACACAATACTCCTACTGAAGTAATAAATCATGGCCCTATACTCGGCTAGCTAATCCATGCAAATAATGGTGTTGTACTCAGACATATCTAATAAAATCACATCAGCCGGTAAAATCAAACTGCCAATCTCTATGCCTACTCCCCGGCATATGAAGAAAATCAGCGACCCACTACCCAACGGTGAGTCTACACATGTCACTGTACTCCCTACCATACCTAACAACCTAGTGGCCCATGCAAAGGGAGTGGCTATAATGGAGTGTGAATCCCCCGTGTCAAATAAGAAATGACCCAAGGTACCATGGATAGGAAACTTACCCTCTACTGTGGGTGGTGCCTGTGGAACTATGGCCTGGTGGACATTATAGATACGCCCATATTGCAACTTCCCCTGCTACATCGAAACTGTGAGCAAAGATGGAACTGGAGTTGGTACTGGTAGGGCGATGGAAAAAATTGGTCTCTAGGGCTCCTGGTGAGCACCCTACTGGCGAGGAACTCTGTCCTTATCGGGGCACTCCAATTTCTTATGGCCAGTATTCCCACAAATATATCATTTCCTGATGAAGTTTCCTCCCCTTTTCCCCTGAAAACCTCGGCCCTACTGGTCGTTACCACCCCTACCTTGGCCCTGCTGGCCCTGTTGGCCTCCCTGCTGTTGGCCCTGTTGTTCGCCCTGGTGGCCCTGCTTCCAACCCCCATGACCATGCTTGAAACCTATAGAACAAAACCTCTTAGCAGACTCTCCCTGCTGGGAACCCTACATCTGACTCTGCTCAACTGGTGCCCCATTGGCACTACCTCCCCCTGTCTTTCCCAACTGGTTGGGCTCTCCCCCTCGCTTTCTTCCATTATCATGGAAGTGGTTGTCCTGATAATGCAACAAGGATGCATTTAGAATGTATGTATATGAGTGTAGGGAAAGGTAACCCAAGAGATGCTGGTGTATCCTCCAAGTCAAACCATCCATAAACATCTGAATGCGCTTCTCCTCAGTAGGAACCTCATCCGGTACCATTTTTGTTAATCGCGTGAACTCCTCCTCGTATTCCTTAACTATTCTCCTTTCTGGGTGAGGTCCAAAAGTTTTTGCCTCATCTCAGTCTTGACGGCAGAAGGAAAGTACTAGCGGTCGAACCGTACCTAGAAGTCACTATTCGACATCAACTCTTGCTCCTTAGTAGTAGTGGACTCCCACCGCTGTAAGGCTGTCCCTATCAGCTTAAAGGTAGCCAACACTTGCCTTTGAACCTCAGTGCACTCATAGATACGAAGGTGTTGTTGTATGTCTTTCTTCTACTGACTTGCAATAACCACATCCGAACTTCCCATTAACTCATGGGGACATACCCTCTGAAAGGAATCTCTCACTCTTTCCCATACAGTGGGAAACGAATGCACTAGATGGGAAATCACTGGAACTTCCCATCGCTAAGGCTTCATTCACCGCTTGTGCAACTATCGCGGCAACCTCTGTTGCGTTCATTGTCGTCTAAGCCTATACTGCTAGCTGGGCATGTCTGTCTCTTGGTGCACATCGACGAGGCATCTGAGACGAGAAAGGATTTTGTTAGTCCACAATTATTACTAAATCTCAAATAGTTGAAGACGTAATCGCAAAATTATGATCACAACAGTCCTAAAAATAGGGCTTTATATCAAAACACGCAATGTTGAAAACTTAGTAAGGTGTACATATCCTAAAGGACTCTAGAAGCTGATGCTCTGATACCACCTATGACACCCTGCCCAATTAAATATAGGGTGATCAGTCCTTTACCAAATTTTAAATCATGATATACGGTCTTTTCATTCTTAGCATCACTGTCGAAAATAATATAATCCATATTAATCACCTATAATATAATTAAGCTAAGTGTCAAAACATTTTCCCTTTTTAATAAAACCATTTAACCACAACATTCCAAAAGTAAATTATAAACCATTCACCATACATAGGAATAATAAGTACTGAACAAGAATTTAATACTGAAGTTAAACAAGATTGGGTAAAACCACCCAGTTCAAAACTCCAAACCATAAAAGAAACTAAATACAATATCTTTGATAACATACTAAAAACGGGCGACACATGCCTTAAATATGAAGTCTAAGAGAAACTGAATGAAAAGAATAGATTGCGTCTACTGCAAGGACCTACAGCTTCCACAATAGTTGCAGCACGTCTAACAAACCAATCTCTAATTTTGGTTCCCCTACGTCTCAGCACCTGGTATAATATATATATAGAAAAAGACAGAAAATATACAATAAACGGGTTAGGTCCCGATGTTTAAAAAAATGATTTAGCAAGTATTTAAAACTGGTTCTTAAAACAAGTCTTATACGCATTTTAGTTATCGAATTCTCACATGAGCTTCTCACCACTCATCTACAGTTCACGCATAGCGTACATCTAATCTTCCCCCTAGTTATACCACCTAGTCTAACTAGTCTGAAGTCATTCTAATAGTACCTATACTCACTAGTAGTATACTCGTATCGCCCATACAATACGCTTTCAAATTATCCTATGTCAAACAGCTAATTAATATGTTTTCCCATTTTCATAATAAATCAATTATACTGTTAAGATTTATTTTATATATCAACATTTTCATCTCTACTAACTATACACAGTAGAATGATTCTCCAGTTTACGTATATATACATATAGTTATATCTTCCCCATATAGATATATTCGAATACTACTACGCCCACGGGCTAAGACCCATTAGCGCAACTAACCATACTAATACTGCACCCCCGGATTCTCATCCATTAGTGAACCTATAACATTAATCTTGTACCCTCGGGTTATCACCCATTAGTACACTTATAGTAATATTCTTATAGCCCCGAGTTATCACCCATTAGTACACATAACAATGGAATCCCTGCACCCCCGAGTTATCACTCATTAGTGCACCTAACAATAAGATTCTTGCACCCCCGGGTTATCACCCATTAGTGCACTTAATAATTATATCATGTAATAGGCATACACACATCCTATTATAATTTATAGGTATTTCTCTAACCTACATATATACTTCTCATACGTATTTTAAATCTCAACATTACCCATAGTATAAATATTTAGATTACAATCTCTCTCGTAATCTCCCAGGTACATTCTCTATATACCGAAATAATTAAAGTATTAAGTCTCACATACTTTTTTCGAAATGCTGTTTTGTTTTAGTTTACTATCGGTCATTTTCTCTCACTCCAAGAAACCCGATAAACCCAAATTTGGACTCGAAGAAAAATCCCAGAAATTCCCTCTATCGCTCGAACCATGGCACGTCGTTTGAACGGCTGCCACATGTTTTTTGAGGGACTTCGCGCGAGATGCCATCTCGCTCAAACGACTTCGGGCGAGATTGCGTTGTTCGTCTTCCTGCCCAGATTTTCTGCATTTCTCACCATTTTAGAACCTAAAAACCCCTAAAATTCAATTCCCAACACATCATCATCAATACTCATAAATACATATTAGATTATAAGTCATTCCTAACATCCTAGGATCCTTAATTCGTCATTAATCATCATAATTATACAAAAACCCCAAATTAATTCACATGAACCCTTGTTTCCAGAACTTTAATTAAAGAACCTAATCAACTTAGATTCGTTCATCAACACATGATTCAATTTCGTGTTTTAACCTCTAAATATATGAAGGAATATCAGCAATTAATTAACCCAACCTCGATTCATCTTTTAAACTTAAATTTTCACCCAATTAACATGTAAATGAATGGTTAATTACACCTACTCTCTAACATGAGTATGGTTATTTCTAAATAAATCAAGTAATAAACACTTGCCTTAAATCGAAGGTCTAGATTATTTGGTGATGTCGGTATAGACGCGTTCCTCTCTTCTCGATCTACGCATTGGTAGTCCCGGTTGTGCAAGGTGGTGCTAATTGAGCCTTCCCTCTTGGAAATTGGTTCTCCCTCACACCCTCTGTGGTCGTTCTTGATTTTTGTATATCTTAACCCTAATGGAACTCCCGTAGCTGATACAATTATTCTCTAATTTTCGTCCATTTAATTTTCCCAAAAGTCCAAATTACAAAACTACCCCTACGGGGTGCCGGTTTGGCCTAAAATCTCCCGAAGTCCAAATAAAATACCCGGATAGAGTTTTCTGACTATTTCGATCCTCCCAGACTCAACGGCGCACTCGAAATCACCATACGAGTTACATAAAAATAATTTGTCTTCGTATTCCATTCAATTAGTCCCGACACGACTCACACGCGTGTCAGACTTAAATTACCAAGTTGTCGTATTATTCCCTCTCGATAATTTATTAAAGTGTACAGTTCCATATTACATATCACACTTTAATATTAACTCAATAAGTATTAACCCTTGGTATGCTTGTTAATATTTATTTTTAAATCCGGATTAATTAAAAATTAAATACTCACATTTGAAATGAATTAATCCCACTATAATAATTACTCCCATAATTATTTAAATCATAAAAATATGGGGTATTACATTAATAAATCCAAACATTATAAATAACATGGATAAATTGACTTATTGTCTCAAAACACTATCAAATAGTCACATGAATAAATGAAATGATGTTGTGACTCGGTCATCCTAAGTGTTCATCCATAAAAGCTGTAAACAAAATACAAAACTCTTTTTAGATTTTTCAAAAATTTTATCAAAATAAAATATTTTTTTATTTTTCAAAGGAAAAAATTTATACAAAAAGTACATGTCACAACGCTAGAAAACATAAATATCTTGGAACAGAAACTAGTGTATGACAAACATGCGAACACAATCACCTATATGATATGGAAAGAGAAGAATCATGTGCAATCAAACGGGAATCAACTTGTCTAAAATCTAGTGCCTCTAACAGCGATTTCCTAACCCAAATAGATCTGAAACGTCGTGTGGGGGATTTAGGAACCAAGGGAACACTAGGCATAAACTTCCTAGGAAATTTTCCAGGATGAAAATAAGAACGCCTAAGGTGACCTTTCCTACCACAATATGAACATGTGTAAATGGGTGAAAGGACACCTATGGGTTGACCTTTTCTAATATCCTTGAAATTGGTTGACCCTCTAAAACAAATAGTGGTTTTGACTTTATCACTAGAAGCATGAGAACAAGATGAGCCATTACCATCACTATCAAACCTACTTGAGTATGTCAAATCATTTTTTAACTTCAAATTTTTTTACTCAAGCAAAGAATTAGACTCTTCCAATTTAAGGGACGCCTTTTTCAAATTATCAACAATTCCTAAAAGGGTATCTCTCTTTCCCTTAATTAAAGCAAACTTTTTCCTAGGAGTCTCTTAATGTGACACAAACTCATTGACTAAAATATTTTTGTCCTCTTTGGCACAAACACAAACCATGGAATTTTTAAGGTCCTCCAATTCTTTTTTTAAAAACATGACCCTATCATCACTCTCCTTCTTGGACAATTTTAAAGCAACAAAGTCATGGTCCAAGGAAACAATTTTTTCACGATAAAAATCTCTTTGATTACCGTTTGCAAAAGATCCAGCTCGAATGTAAAACGAGAATTTTCTTTTTCCAAAACTTGAATTCTTTTTGGAAATGTCAAATTCGAACTATTTAAATCATTAAAACTCTTACTCATGTCATCAAAGGGGGGCATACGATTACATAAGTGCTACATCGAAAAAATTACGATTTTTCACAAAACTGATTTTTCAAAAAAAATCAATATCACACAATTTTGCGAAAAATAGGAATACGCGATAAATTAGTGCAACCGACTCTGATACCAATTTGACAATGTGAGAACTCAAATTGTATCAAGAAGCAAACCCTTGAAAAATTAGGATCACGCGATAAATTAGCGTAACCCGCTCTGATACCAATAAACACGATGTGTGGTACCGATTTAAAATTAATTTGCAAATTTCTAATTTGGCACACTTATTTAATTATAGTCTATATAAACAAAATCAATTCAGCCCCAAGCCATGCAACTACGTGTGTGCGTGTATCAAACAATAAATAAATAAAGCATGAGACACAAGTTTAAGGAAAAATTCCCGAAGGGGAAAACCTTTTTATTTCTAGAAATCTGACAAGTTTACAAGATCATTGACTTACATACAATCTTTCTTTCGCCCACAAGAGTAACGCATTGTGTCTTCATCAAACCTAAGTAATGGCTAGAAATAAATCAACAATGGTTCACACGCAGCTATAATATAAGGACCGTAATCCTAGACACGCAGTCTTCTTGATGTAGGTTATCCTCCCCACAAGAGTAAGCAACAACAAAGTGTGTTCTTCAATACCAAAACAATTCACCAAAGCATATGGGATTTTTTGTGAATTGAAAACAAAACGGGGATTAAACCCTAAAGGAAGAAGACAAAATAATTCTTCTTTCGCATTTTTTTTGTTATGTAAAATGTTGGGACATCTTAAAGAAAACGAAACCATTTAATGAGTATTTTTTAATAAAAACATGTTGCCTCGAAAAACGTGCTCGTTCGAACGAGATAGCAGTCTCGCGCAAACGACTTACAGATGTCATTCAAATGGAATCTCGCGACATCCAATGTCGCTCGAACGAGATGGCTATGTCGCTTGAAATACCTGGGCATCAAAATCAAGGTACGCTCCAACACTTAGAAAAATTTAGTCATTCTCAAATTTGACGAAAAAGTCCTCTCCAACACTTAGAAAATATTTTATAAAATTATCCCAAAAGCTCTAAGTGCAAAATTAAGGTATTAAAAAAAAACTTACCAAAGTAAACTTCCCTGAGTCCTTTTGATGAAGAACTTGATATTCGGATCCGTCTTTGATGCTTGAATGTTCTTGAAAGCTCTTCAACAGTGTAGCGGTATATAACATACTAAATTGATAACGGACTTATAAAAATATGTCCTTAGAGAATTATATAGATTCTATTGTGTCAAGGCTCAATCTAGAGACTATAAAAAATGATATATGCTTGTGGAACATCCAATGGCAATTTTTATGAAAATTTGTAATCTTTTAGAACCCTCAGAAGATAAAATTAAAATTTAATGTTCAATGGTGCCAAAATGAAATGTTATAAAGTCTGGTGGTTTATTTTCATAATTTTTTGAAAATCCATAGGCAATGTAAGTTGCGTGGCTAATATGTGCGCCTTGGACTTCCAAAGTTAGAAAACTTAAACATCTTAGTAGCGAAAGGAGGAAAAATCAACAGAGACCTCATTTGGAATGACGAGCCCTTTATACAGGGCTTACCTTAATTTATTATGAAGATAATGACTCTTTCACTCGTTGCGCCTGAGTGCACTATCATTTTTTATTTTATTGTAGGGCTCCCACGGTTGTCATGATTCGAATAGAGAAAGAGAGTCATATTGATAATATATATTAATCATGCGGAGTTTATTTTGCCTTGAATTGTCCATCGTACCCTTTCACTAATCCAATACTTACTAATCATCGAAATATATTAAAAATTATATATAAAACTTCAAATATATATGGGGTTATTTTATTTTAATAAAGCATAAAAACTACTTTTAATAATTCAAAGCCTATATAAAATAATATATCTTAACAAATTAAATAATAAATATTTTTTAATATTGCACAACGTCGCGTGTACACGATTACTAGTTTATTTTGAATAAAATAGAAATGGAAGAGTTTATCCTAACCACTACCTTAATATTTACAACAATCTCAATTTTTGTTATTATTTAGAACGGCGAGCCCTTTATATGGGGCTTACATTAATTTTATTATTCAGGGAAGGACCTTTTTCACTCATTGCACCTCAGCACACTTTCGTTTTCCCTATTCTGGTAGGGGTCCCACGATTTCCATGATTCAAAGAAAGAAAGAGAGTCGTATCGATATTGTATATTAAGCACGCGGATTTTGTTTTGCCTGAAATTATCCATAGTACCATTTCACTAATCAAATACTTATTGATCATCAAAACATATTAAAAACTATATATAAATTTTAAATATATATGATATCAAAATATATTTAATAACGCATAAAAAAGACTTATAATAATTAAAAGCCTACGTAAAATAATATATGTTAACAAATTAGAAAATAAATATTTTTTAGTATTGCTTGTACACAATTATAGTTTGGTTTAAATAAAATAGAAATGGAAGAGTTTATCCTAACCACTACCTTAATATTTACAAAAAATACAATTATTGTTGTGATTTATATTTTGAAAGATTAAATAATAAAACTCATACATTATAAAAAATAGTGCTTCCTTGAGAGGTGAGTATACATATAAAATTCTAAAAACCTATACAAAGTAAATAATGGGCAAATTCTATGAATTAATTACGGATAAGGATGAATTGAATCAGGGGTCATTTGATGAAGCGTTTCTCGACATTTTTTTAATTAATGTTTACTCCAAGTTTTTTTATTTTTCTCCAAAAGGTCCATCACCATATAAAATTATTATAAAAACCTTTTTTTCTCTTATCTTAAACATTAAGAAAAAATTATCAAAAATATAAACAAGGGAATTTTTGCGAGGAAAAAAATAAAGCGGACTAGATGCAAAATATACTTAACTCTTACGGTCTAAACATTAATTGTCCCATTAATCAGTACCCAAATGTACAAAAAAATTTAAATGGGTGCATATAAATGCTAAATAAGTTATGTGGACGCTTGTTAAACGTGCTTCAAATGGAGCTAGTGAAACCTTAAAATGGCTTCAAAATTAAAATGTTTCTTATTGGTCTTTCAAGCAGTGATCAATTATACAATTGATACCTAAAACCGTTTGTATTAGCTTTTAACCATAAGATACCAACTACATTATTTTAATAATTGTCTTGGTGCTAAATAATAATTATATGGATTTTTTTATCTCAAGTGTTGTTCAAGAAGACTCTCAATTTATACAAAAATTTTACTATTTTTGAATTATTTAGAAAATTTGGTTCGAATTAGGGTCTTCCATAGTAAGTCTCGAGGGGCAACGAGCAGGGGAGAACCCATGATTTATATTACGGGGATGGGGGAGGGACATTAGATAACCATAAGAATTTGTTTTCCTAACAATATCACATATATTCATCATCAAAACGTAATAGTTGCAACATATATAACATAAATTTTAACCAATATAAATATATGACATTATAAAGTAGTTTTTGGAATAAAATAGAAAAAACTGGCAAAAGCATGTTGAGATATGTCATAATTGCACACCCTATTCTTTCAAATTCCAAAATCCATCTATGATTGATTAGGCACTAAAACGTGTCACAATATATTTTCCAATGTATATAATAAGCGAATTTCAGATTTGACATGACTCATGGCCAAATATGCGCGTTCAGTATTTGTAGTAGAAACCCAAAAAGATAACACAAGCCTGATCAATATATCAATTAGCAAATAAAAACTCGACTTTGTAGTTTTCACTAATCATTGACATAGATAGGAAATAGTGGATAACATTTGAAATGCTAAATGTTGGATAATATCAACCTCATAATGTTGCAATTATAATTTTAAGTCATCTCTCTCATTCTCCATGAAGTAGTTGGGATAAAACTCATTAACAAAATTGTAAATATCATCAACATTAGAAGTCATATGCCCATTTTGAGGATCCAATGTACAGCTAAGAACAAGTTGCCTCATTGTATGATCACTAAACATATAGTAGCTCTTGCAATTAAGAATCAATTGTAGCATCAAATATTTTAATCTACTAATGATCATTTATTATTGAATAATCTTGTTGATGTTGAACTCTATCTCATCTATCAGTATACAAATCATTCATATCAAGAACATTTATTGAATATATTTCACAAAAAGACTTCACCTTAGATAAAAATGATCATTGAATTCATGTAGCTCATAGAATACTGTTGTTACTGTTGACAGTTGTTACTGCTATTAGTACTGTTTGTTTAGTGATTAATTTCGGAGAAAAGTCATTGAAAAGTGGGTGAAATTAGGCAGCTATCGAGCTGGGTGAGCTCGGAGCTTAGGCAGTGGAAAAGTGCTTGCTAGCGACTCGAATGTAAATACTATAAATCACTACTTATCTACGACCACATATTTAGCGCCTTAAAATAAATGCTCTTTTAAAAAAAAAAATAACGAATTTCGACCCTTCACAATGAAAGTGTCGCCCTCATCATTTCAAAACTAATGAATGAGGTCTTTGTCGTTTTTACAATTTGCATTATAATCAAAATATCTTTGATTTTTATTGCAAACTAATGGAAACTATATCGATGATTTCAAAAATATACTTTATAAGATGCACAATGAATACGACCTCGAAATTAGTCAAATAAGTATACGTTTTGTCAACATCTCCACTTTATTCCCCAGATCATTCATCAATGATGTTAAATAAAACCTCACAATTAATAGTAAACATATTTATTAAGTGTAGGGGGCTTGAAGATAATCTTTGAATTAGTGAAAGCCTTTCCAGTTAACATAAGAGACTCAAGGGAAGGGAGTAGCATGAAGGCAGTGAGAAAGCTTTGCGGGGCAGCTCAATGTGGCAGCCCAGTGACACAGCCCAAAAAGGAGATTGGTTTAGAGAGATAATATTTTATCTTCTTTTCCTTACTTGATTAAATTTTACCTTTAAAATTGTAATGCTGTGACAATTATAGTATTCAATGTTAGGTCAAATGGTACTCGCGAGAGACCAGACCTAGCAAGGCCTAGGAGAGATTTCATGCTTTATCGAATTACCTCACCATGGTAACTTTAGAGGGACTTAGTTTGGAGGATTGAGAAGTGAGGTAGCGTTAAGGTGTTACCTGACCATCTTAGATACACCTAGTAAAACATCGAGTGATCTTTCACTATAGAAGCCTGTGCGAAGTAGCCTTAAGTTCCATTGTATGTTGATTTGTGATACAAATAACCCTCTACCAAATATTACATCTACTTTAGGTGATGTCATTAGCTAGCCAAACACTTTCCAATCCGTACTGGAGTAAACCATTGTGGTATTTGGGGCTGTCAAACAGTTGGTGAGCCATCGCTGTTATGACAGTCCTTTGGCGTATAGTGGTTTGGGCAAAAGGCATGTCTTGTCATTTAATGTTTATGACATAGGATTGCTTAGCACATCATGCATTTAATGTTTGTGACATAAAGTAAAAGGGTATGTCTTTCACAACTGTGAAGGACTGAGTCACCTCGCGAGTGGTGTGGGGGGTATTTATTGGCCTCAACCACTTCTAAGAGAGAGAGTTATTTCTAGAGATTATTTCTAGAGAGATAGAATATATTAGAGATAATTCATTGCGAATAAGATCTCTTACTCAGCCACCATTTTCATTTATTGTGAATCTTTTAAAAGCTAACTAGAGATCCTTCAGAGGTTGTTGGTGTATTGGTTATCTGCGAAGGTGTATCTAAGGTGCTTACTTATTTCTCCATTCTAATGAGTTACTTTTGAGTTCCATTATTATTGTTTGAGTTATACACAAGTGTCTTGTGAGTTCAATCTAAGTGTGTATCATATATAATATTGTGTGTTCACTTATACTTATTGAATAGTTGTTAGGTTATCATTTACCACCATACCTATAGGGGTTACACCTCAACTAGTAATATCATACTCACAGTCTACAAGTGGACTACCCTCTTACATTTGGTAACTCTGCTAGGGAGATATTCTTTTAAAAGTATGACGTAAGATAAACCTTAATCGTACCATAGATTTTGACGTTATCCATCATAACGAAGAATAAGTTACGAGGGAGATTGAGGTTGCTAGGGATGGGGTTCCTAGGGTGGAGGTTCCCCTTGTTCAAATGGAGACAGGAGCCCTAACGGTGACACAGGCTTCCACAAGTGCTGTGTTGGGCCAAGCACAGATGGCCCTTCTCATGGGAAAGTTCTATGAGTTCTTACAGACTACCATAGCTACAATGATTTTAGGAGGGGAATTTGACCACAGCAACTTCGTAACGCCAATGGTTTCTCTGATACCCCATATAGTGCGGCTCCAATATGAGTTGGCCCCATGAACACAGTACCCAACCTTATCCCAACGGTAGGTATCCCAGGTGTGGTAGGCATTCCACCTATGGTAGGTACGCCAGGTGTAACAGATATTCTACCTATGGTCCCTCAGCCTATTACTCTAGTGGCTGAGAAAGCACTTGCATCTGCCTTGGAAGAATTGAGGAAGGAGATATTAAAGATGATAGTAGCTTCCTCACAGTCAGCTAGTGAGGTAGCATCTGTGTATGATAATTGTCGTACTCCTTACCCTCAGAAATATAATGATGAGCCTTACCCGAAGGAATATATTTCTCCAACTTTGACAAGTACACAAGAAATGGAGGAAACCCAAAGGAACATATCAAGCACTTCATTGAGCATTTAGAGGCTCACTGGAAGAACAAGAAGCTTAGGTTGAGGGAGTTTTTCAAATCCCTAATAGATATGGCTTACACCTAGTACTCTCACTTGGCACCTAAAAGTGTCTCAATGTGGGAGGAAATGCATGTGATGTTCGTCCAGAAGTTCTTTATGGAAGAAAATGAATTCACACAGACCCAACTAGGCAGGGAGAAGCAACAGCCATGGGAGAAAGTAGTAGCATACGTTCAAATGTTCAAGGAAAGGTCAATCGATGTAAGAGAAGAGTCCAAGGAGTCCAAACTACTTCAAATATGTGCTGAAGGTTTGCTCCAAGAGTACATCTGCCATCTCATAAACGAAATGCACAAAGGAACTTTCAGGGTATTTCTGAAAGTAACAAGGTATATATCATTTGTTGTTTGGCTAAGTCCCGTCGTAGAGACCATGATGTTTAGACATCAAATACAACCTGTTGAGATATGGAGCCAGCCCCCACGGGTGGGTTACGCCAATGGGGGAGAGGGGGCTAAGAAACGGAGGAAGAATAATAAAAGAAAGTTCGATAAAGCTAGAAAGGATCCACCACCACTACCTTGTATTGTTGAAGAGGTTGTCAGCTGTTAAAACACCATGGTCCAAGGGGGACGATGTATGATCCCAATGGCATTCGAGTCATGGAACCAGATGCTGAGATAATGGATGATACCAAGTAATGCTAGATCCATCAAAAGGTGGGTTATCCAACGGTAACCTTCTTCACACTAAGAAGGATCATAAGCAATCACATAAATATAGGTACTCTATAGATTCCTCAGGAGAATATCATCGCCAACCCCGTGCCAGCACATGGTGATAATCTGATAGTTACTTATGATGAGGAGGCTGAATGGGAAGCAAGAGAACTAGAGATCGAATGAGAATAATTTGAGGATGCATTGGAGGATTATACCAAGGGAATAGCCAATGTGGTGATAGCATACGATGAAGCTAGTTTTAGGGATGTAGAAGACGTGTATAATCTGGAAGGGGCAAAAATAGACCAGTGGCTAAAATACCAGATAATATCTCAGTCGTTCAAATTCTCATGGTTCTTCGACCAGGTAGGGATGTCGAAGGATATCCGATTAGAGATAATGCAAGTGATTTTAGACATTGAACGGAAGAACGTAGTGCCATCATTGAGGTAGAAAGGGCTCATGGACAGATTGGTAAGGAAGTTTTTGTTTGAGGTAACTTTTAGCAATGATGACAGGGATGTAAGGTTCCAATATAATAGGCCCTTGTATGTAACTGCTAGTATTAACGAGGTGAGTTTTACAAGAGCCTTGATGGATACGAGAGCATCAATAAGCATCATGCCCATCAGTTCCTTCCATACATCTAATATTCCTGAGGCAAGGTTGATACCATTACCTCTAGAAATTTCAGGTTATGATAACCAATCATCCAAGTTAATTAGATATGTGAATGTTAGGATTGTGATGGAGTACCTCACTTCACACAGTAAATTCCACATGATTGAGAGTACTGCTTCGTACCACCATCTGATAGGGAGGGTGTGGATGCATAATCTTAGTTTTATCCCTTCGATATATCACTAATGTGCGAAGGCAAACATAAAAGGGACAGAAATTATCATACGTGCAATGAAGAAACCCTTTGCCACTGAAGAAGCTCACCTGGTGGATGCATCTTTCTATACAGAGCTAGAGGAAGATGCCAAGGTCTTAACGAGAAGAATTGAGGGTGCAAGAGTTCCCTCTATCAAATAATGGATAGGTCCTGTGAATGGTCAGAGCAGTGAGGGAGTATGAAGAAGGGAAGTAGCCGAGGAAGTTCACGAGGCTGATCCTAAACCTTAGAATATCTCAAAATAACTGAAAGATAGAATGAGGCCCAAGATGGATCCAATGGAGCACGAGGTTGTTAAGTTGAATTTTTTGGTATATTTATCGTTGTTGCAAAGACAAGCTAATCAATTCCTTTATCGCCTGCACAATAATATAACAAACTTGCATATGTGTAAATAAGGATGTCAATCCTAATCTAAGGAGTGAAACAAATGAGAAGAAATGTAATTCATTTTTTATTTAATTTTTTTTAGACTTTTTACTTTTTCTATTTTTTTAGCTTTTTTTATATTAAAATAATTTTCATGGAAGTGGAGAGATAACTAAAGCAAATGACTAAAAAAATGATGAATAAAATCAAACACTAAAAATAAATGATCAAGTGAGGAAATAAAAGTGAGAACAATCAAGGAATGGGACTACACCACATATTCTAGTTATTCTAATTAGTTGATTTAATCATTTAAAATATACTAAGTTAGTATTGAAATTACAAGCCAACTCTTGTCACAAATGTAATTTTAATACCAAGATTTTAGAAAATTAAACTCAGTCCCCCACAACTCTAGAAAGTAGATTTATACTCCTTTTAATAAATCACCCGTTATGATCGATTCATCAAAATTCATATAAATCTTAGAAAATAAAGTTTAGAGTTGAAATTCAAGGAATAATACCACACTTAAGAAACTCCTATCTCTAGTACGATTCTAAAATTGGTATTGTATCTCCAATTTTGATTTTCTCTCGAAAATCATTTATCCTCTCTCAAGTCGTAAATTGAAGGGTGGAGGATCAAAATTAACATTCAAATGGGGTTTCAAATAAACCAACTAAATAATTAAGATAAAATTAAATAAGGCTCCATCCCACCCCTTGAAAGGAATTTAGCCTAACATGGTGAATAAACACAATAACCAAGCAATCAAAGGCATTAAGATAAAATAGAAGAGATGAGAGAATAAATCTTTAAAAAAGTCTTCTTGATTTAGAAAATTGAACTGTAATTATTCATCGAATTTGAGTATCATCCATCCAATCTGAGCATCCAAAAAAAAATTAATTCAATACATCACTCAATTGAATCTCTCAACAAATTTATTTCTCACTAATCTCTAAAAAAAACTGCACTAAAAATGTGTTTCTCTCTCTAAGTCTCTAGAATTATTTAACTCTTTGCTAGCTTCCCCTTTAAAATGGGTCTTGATCTTCTTAAATAGTAGGCACAATGGATCAAGGGGTATTTTGGACATTGGAAAGGTGCATGAGGACGAAAGGTATGAATGGTGGTAATTGAGGAAAGTATGCACACATATGCATGTGGATGAGGTGAGTTCATGAAAGTGTGGGATAAGTTGGGGGTATATTAGGGAATGTGGGGAAATGTTGCATGTAAAACACATGTGGTACAATTCTTAGTGAATAGGATATGGGTATAGTAGGTGGAAATCGGGTATGAATTGGGAAAAATGGAAATGGGCATTGGGTCTTGGGTTTGGGAGCTGGGTGGTTTCGATTTCGTAGGTTCGGAGCTAGTAACTCGGGTTATGGTTGATATGGTGTTAAGGTATGAAGGGTTTCCATGGCAGGGGTTTTGGGAGTCTGGGTTGCGAGTTTATTTGAATCGGGTTGGAGGATAGGTACCGACGGGTTTAGGTGATATGGTTGGGTGGTCCGGGCTGCCGGTCTGGTCACTGAAGTTGAGAGCTTAGTTGTTAAGTTTAAATCTGGTCAATGGAGGTTGGGTTGGTAGGATGTCGGGTTTAATGGGTTCAAGGGGTAAAGGGGTATTGTCCAGGTGGTTAGTAGGGTGAAGGTTGGAAGTTGGTTATAAGTTCTTGGTTATGGAGGATAAGGAGAGAGAGAGAGAGAGTAGGATGGCAGAAGATGATTGGGGGGGGGGGGGGGGGGGATTATGTTTGGGTGTGGGTGAGTGTATAGGATAAGAGTGAGGGTGAGAGATAGTTATTTTGGTGTAAGTGAGTGTAATAGTTTTGCGTGTTAGATTTGTACACCAAACTAAATACATTAAACGACTCACCTAATAAAATCTATAAAAATTTAAATTTAACCTATAAGAAAAATAAATATTTACTAATCTACCAAATAAGACTAAACAATATAAATTCTATTCAAACTAAAAAAAATTCTAATCCTAAAAATAAAAAGACTCAAAATAAAATAAAATAAATAAAATTAACCTAAAAAAAGTAAAATAATAACAAAATGAAACTAAAAAAACTAAAAATAAATAATAAAAAAATCTAATAAAACGCACACCTATAAAACTATAAGAACACTAAAAATAAAATAAAATTAAAAATTAAAAACTCGCACGAATCACAAATAAATCCAAAAAAAATATACATGACTTAAACAAAATATAAAATAAACTCTAAAAATTAAAAACGACACAAATAAAATATTTAAAAATCTATAAAGTACAAACTAAACACACATGAGGCTCGGGATGGGTTTAGGTGAACATTGCGGGATAGGGTAAAAGGCTTGGGGGTTAGGTTTAAGCTCCTTGAACCACGTAAATGTCGCATATTGCCTCGAAATATAACTTTTAAATATGCAAGTTCAAGAAAACCTACAAAATAGATAAATACGGGCATAAGACCCATTTTGTCGGTAATTATCAATTAAAAATCATCTATTCAGGGTATTATTCAAACACTTATGGGTTCTTATCACCCAACGGCAGAGCGTGCTAAGTAGGTTTTCTGAAAACGGAATGACAGAGCTTTCGAGGGAAAGAAAAAGGAAGGCGGCTGTAATGGAAAGTAAGCAATGCAAGAAGAAGATCACAGAGGATGGGGGTGATGTACCTCCTCTGAAGTTGTGAGAGAGAATTCGAAGGAGTTGTTCTAGAAGCTAATGAAGAGGCTGACCCGGTGTATGAATGTTTCTAAGTAGAATAATAAGGGCAATGTATGGTAATAGGCAACTCTAACATCTAAGAGTTTGTGATAGAAATGGGAGAGGAGCCAAAATACATGACGGATTGGCCAAAGCCATGAGTGCAAGAACTAGAACAACTGGATTGAGCAGATGAAGGAGAAAACTCAAGGCCCATCTTCATTTCTAAATATCTGAGCGAGGAGAAAAGAAGGGCCCTGGTTGAACTAATTCCGGAGTACAGGGACATTTTTGCATGGAAGTACATAAAAATGGAAGGACTAGATGAAGAAGAAAGTAGCCATAAGCTTAAGGTTATGCCTTCATCCATAGTGGTGAAGAAGTCCACAAGAACTTATAAGCCTGAGCTAGACCTGAAGATCAAGGAAGAGGTGCAAAGATTACTAGTGGTAAGGTTCATCAAGCAGATAACACCTACTTTGGATGTTAAGCTTCATCCCAGTGGGGAAGAATGACAAGAATCAGATAAGGATCAGTGTGGATTTTAAGGATTTGAACATAGCTTGCTCGAAGGATGATTTCCCTTTGCCCTCCATTTATAGCTTGATCGATGAAATTGCTGGACATGTGATGTAAAGCTTTATCGATGGGTACATAGGTTACAACCAGATAAATATGGACCCAACAGATGCAAAGAAAACGACAATTAGAACCCCGTTAGGAAACTTCATGTGAAAAGTGATGCCGTTTAGTTCAAAGAATGCTAGGAAAACGTATCAAAGGATAATGATGTCCATTTTCCATGACTTCTTTCATATGTTTTTGGAATTTTATGTGGATGATTTTTTCATCAAGTCGAATAAAAAGGAGTCCCATCTGGACGATCTGAGGAATGTGTTCACCCGGTGTAGAAAGTATAAGCTAAAGATGAACCAGCTAAAGTGTGCTTTTAGGATTACAAGTGGAAAGTTTATGGGTTTATTGGTAGATCGACAGGGAGTGAAAATGGACCAAGACAAACAACGAGCAATCTTGGAAATTACATGTCCAAGAATGATGAAGGAGCTTAAGAGTTTCCTCGATAAAGTATCCTACTTTAGGAGATTCTTACCAAGGCTAGCCGATATAACTCATCCATTGATGGTGTTGCTGCGAAAGGGGACGAAGTTCAGATGGGAGGAAGTTCACCAAGAATATTTGACCAAGTTGCAGAAGTTATCACTTCTCTATAAATGATGATTCCTCCCAAGGAAGGGATACCATTACAACTATACTTGATGTTTACTACAAGGTCAGTTAGAGCTCTCCTGGCGTAGGACAGCAATGGGCAAGAAAGGTAAGTCTACTACCTGAGCAGGATTATACATGGACCAGAGACAAGGTACAGTAGTATAGAAAGACATTGTTTAGCCTTGGTACTTGTAGCACAAAAACTTAGACATTATATGCTATCTTTCACAATTGACATTGTGACAAGATATGACCCAATTATGTTTTTATTGGCAAGATCTATTTTGATTGGAAGAGCAGCTAGTTGGTTCCTCATCCTTTCAGAATATGACTTAAAATGTGTGGTCTCTCGTGCGATCTAGATCCATGCGTATGCAAACTTATTGGCAATTTTCCCATCTGGGTATTTGAGCTAGCCCAAGAGAGCATTATAGGGGAAGATTTGCAGGCAAATTTTCTAGATGCCAACCTTGAAGAATGGATGATGTAGTTTAATGATTCTTCGAAGGAAAAAAAGGGAAGAGCGGGGGTTATCCTTTCTAAAGGGAAGGAAGAATTTTTCCTTTCCTACAAGTTAGATTTCCCTTGCTCAAATAATGAAGGAGATTATGAAGCGTTAGTACTAGGGGTGCTTAAGGCCCTCTGAAGGGGCATCCATTCACTATGCATCAAAGGTGATTCGAACTTGTTGGTTTAGTAAGTTAATGGGGCACATGCGTTGAAGCACCTCAGTCTAGCACCTTATAGAACGATCATCTAAGGACTGATCAACCATGTCCATAAGGTCAAGATAAGATGGCATCCTAGAATGGTTAATAATTGATGCCTATACCACCATTAGTCGAAAATTGGCTGTAAAAATTGACACAACTACTATGGTGATACAATAAAGAATATACCCCTTGGTTGTACAGTTGATATTGCCAATGGAAGACGATTTGGATTAAAGGGGAGAGATTAGGAAGTAGTTAGAATATGTGGAAGGAAAAATGGAACTAAAAGAGCTAGCACAATACTTTTCCAATTAAGGAAACCTTTACTTCAAAAATGTGGGAGGATGGTTGTCAAGATGCATTAATCCAGAAGAAGCTGAGCAGGGGGGTAAAGAAGACACATGATGAACACTACTAAACAACAGAGATCCCTCTATACAAAAGAATTCATAGGAAGGGATACTGCTGGCCGACGATGAAGAAGGATGCAGCAGAGTTACAACGAGGGTGCGATAAATGTCAAATTTTCTTTCAGGAAGTTGAATACCACTTGATTGCGACTCAGACGAACTGGAGGCAACCTTATATTCACTTTATCAAATATGGAGTTGTTCCTATGGAGAAAATAGATTTGATTAAACTCAAGTAAAGGGCCCCGAAGTTTTACATCTAGGAGGATTAGCTCTATCAAAGAGGATGCTTTAACAAGCCATTAAGATGCATCATGAAGGAGGAGGTAATGAAAGTTTTGAAATAAGCTCATAATCCAACTCACATTGGAGGGGCAAAGTTATATGACCAGCTAATGACATTGGGTCATTACTGGCTACTTATAGAGAAGGATTTTGCTGAGTTTATATGAAAGTGCAAGGTATTCTAACTACATGGAAATATGATCCATGCTCCTTCGGTGGACTTACACTCTTTAGCCACTCCGTACCCATTCCACACTTGGTTGTTTGACCTGGTAGGGGCAATACACCCATCTTCGAGGGGAAAGATCTGGATACTCGTGGTAACAAAATGTTTTACGAAATGGGATAAGGCAATACCACTCAAAAGATAAATTACAGGTGTGGTGGCTAACTTTTTTATAGATTACATTATTTGTAGGTTTAGGATTTCAAAGTTTATCCTCTCTGATAACTGGACCTCATTCGTCAATAAGGAAGTAACAATTCTTACCCATAAATACTCCATCATCCGTCATACCTCAGCTATGGCATATCCTAAGGGCAATGGTTAAGTCGAAGTAACTACTAAGACCTTGGTCAACATCTTGGCTAAGATAATGGAAGACTTCCTAGGATAGTGGGATGATAAGATTCCAACAGTTCTATGGGCCAATTGAATGATGAAGAGGAAGCCTAAAGGGTATGCACAGTTCTATCTTATATTTGGAACCGAAGCAATTTTATCAATAGAGGTAGAATTTCCTTCAGCTCGATATGCCTTGTGAAGTAGCATTTTCCCTCAAAACAAAAATTTACAGTCGGAAGCACTGGATGAGCACTGGGACAACATGATGCAACACTTCTAAATGTACACGAAACAGCTGTCCAGGGCGTATGATAACTTGGTGAGGCTAAGAAAATTTATAAAAGGGGACTTGGTTTTGAAGGTAGCAGAGAAGCACATTCGGGGGATTCCATTGCCTAAATTTTCTAGGGATTGAGAGGAACCTTTCATCATAACTGAGTCTCACGATTTAGGTTACTACATAATCTCTAAGATGCAATAAGATAAACCTTTAAACATTAATAACAAGTGGTTGAAAGTTTATCATATTTAGGTGAGGAACCTCAGTTAAAATTTATTTTTCTATTAAAGTTATGTTGCAATCCATTGTATGAGTTATTTATTTTATAATGAGATGAAAAAGATAGAGTTTGCTTAAAAATTGTAAGAGTTAAAACTTTGCAACAAATAGAAGTGCTGCAACAAAATAGCACACGAAAATAAAATACTATCTCTTTCATTGATATGACTTGAAAATATTACAAAATTAGGAGCTACTACCCAAGTATTATATCTGGGGAAATAAAGACAAGATTATCAATACAAAAAGAAGGGACTTCTAGCCTAGAAAAAACCACAAATCAGGTTGGGAGAAAAAGTTCCCAGGCAAGCCCGAAGAAGCCTCCAAATATGTCCTCTAAGCATCAAGGCAACCTTAAAGCCTAGTCTGCACTTGATAATTTTTTATCACTAGAGCTTCACGTTCCAAATTGTCCTTCGATAGATCTTCTTTGGCAACCCTCACTCTACCATCACCTACTACTAACAGAGGGGAAAACTCTGCTAGCCTCTTCTCCTCATACCGTTGACCTTCTACCTGTTTCAAATATATTTCCCTCTGGCTTTCCAACTCTTCTCTCTTTAAAATCTTCAAGTAGATAATCAGCCAGTTTAGTTGGAAACCATTCTTACCTATCTCCTTTAAATTTCCCAGGTGACGATGGATGAGGTGCCGGGTAAGATTCGACGTTCAAGTTTTGATGACCTTAGCAATAATGACTTCCAGACCTTGGATTCTATGTATCATCACGAATACATTTCAGGTCACACAGTAAGTGGTAAAGCTTAGAGTGTGGTTGATGGAAATCTATTCGATGATAGAACGATCTCAGATAAAAATTTGAGGGGGTTGACAAAAGACCATGAGGCAGAACACAAGAGGATCCATGTCTGGGGGAGGAACCTCACAACCTAACTCACTATCAATGCTCATATTTGTAGTTGAACCATGGTCATTATGTCTTGAATCCTCAGAAGGAACTGTCTCTTGATGTGTGGATTTAATAGGTGAGGGATCATGTTGAGCAAGCGTTTCGATGATAGAAGGCTCCCTAACAACCTACAACGTGATAAATAAGACTGAGTTGATAAAAAATCTTAACAAGTGGTTTTCATTGTTAAGTCACCGTTATAGGTGAAGTTGATGGAAAATATTAACAAGTGGTTTTCATTGTTAAGTCACCGTTATAGGTGGAGTTGATGAAAAATATTAACAAGTGTTTTTTCATTGTTAAGTCACCGTTATAGGTGGAGTTTATGAAAAAAAATCTTAACAAGTGATTTTCATTGTTAAGTTGTAGATGGAATTGGTGAAAAATCTTAACAAATGGTTTTTATTATTAAGTCATTGTTATGGGTGGATATGTTGGAAAATCTTAACAAGAGGTTTTAATTGTTAAGTCACCGTTAGAAGTGGAGTTTATGAAAATTTTAACAATTGTTTTTTCATCATTAAAGTTATCTCAATGGAATAATGAAAACACTTATATAGAAAATAGGGAGAAAATAACAAAAAACCTCAGGGATGCTTGAAGCAATAACGACGGCTCGAGAAATAGCTAGAATGGTAGAAACTGTAAGAGAAAAATCAACATCCTCCTGAGACTCAGAGGAACCTCGACCCTTGATGACGCACCTTGCTCGGGAAAAGGCATAATAGCAAGATAGGGGAGGGATAAAAAAGAATTATTTTTTCTCCCAAGGGCATCAACCCTTATAGGTACCAAAGGAACCTCTTGGCGAGAAGATGATCTAACAGTAGCCTGGGCAATATAAGGGGCCCCAGAGGGAGGCGGAGTAGTTAACCTGAGGAAAGATGCACAAAATAAATAAGTTTTAGGCACAAGAAACACGACATAGAAATGTAAAAGTATAAGGAAGGATGTTACCTCAATAAGTTTGATGAAAGGGTACAAAACAATTGAAGGCCTCACCAGTGGGAAGTGAAGGGTTGACCCACCGAGAGATATGGCCAGGTCAGGAGTAGTCACAACCTAAAGGACAAAGAAAATGTTAAGTACACAATCAAATAAGGGGAAAAGAGAGCTAAATGACAATTAAGTTATTACCTCTGGAGGGATACAAGAGACTGTAACAACATCCATAGGAACCATTGGAACAGAAGATGCCCCGAAAGAAGCCTAAGGATTTTCCTGTGGCTGAGAAAAGTCCCCTATGGATTCTCCAAAATTAGCAGCCCTCCTAACAGCCTCCTCTGCACGTTGGGAGCCAAAATGATGTGAGTATATCAACCCAATCATGGGATAATGGGGAGGAGCAGGGGAATCGGTATTAGACCTACCAAATCATCCTCCTACAAAGTGACATACAAGAGGAGAGTCAGGAGAAGAAATCCTACCTGGATGATGTTCCTGCAAAAGAACACCACTATCAATAAGTGTTGGAGGTAAATACACACTACAATACAATGGTTAAAGAGAAAAATTTTGAAAAAATTTATTAGTGTTGAAGAAAATACCTCTTGCTCTAGAGAGGACTGGGTCAAAATAACAACAAGTGAAGAAGGAGAGGCAGGCATTGCATGAGCTTCTTATACTAGTGCAACCTCAGGGCTGTCATTAACATTAATGGACCCAATGGGGGAGAACGGAGGAGAGGTCTTGGGGCTGCGGGGACTGGGTGGAAGATGAACCTCATAGGCATGCTTCCTCTAGGTTTTCATACCTAAAGTCTTTCTTCTAGTTCTAGAGCCACCAAAAGTAGAGGGGGCTCTAGAACTCTTTTGTCTCATTGATACTCCCTCAGAAGGATCCACCGTGATGGTGGGGAACGCAGTAGCAGAAGGAATAGGGGGAGTATGTTATTGAAACTCACGTTGTACCCATTCAAACTCAGTGCGAACTACCAGTCAAATTCCCCCATGTATTTCCTCAGACACAGGAGCTGGAACATAAGCAATGGAAAATGCATCCATAGGAACCTGGGACTTAGGATGGGATTTGGACTTTGAATAAGTTCCACACTTGCAGGCCCTTGATTTCTTGGTAGGAGGTTTTAATATCCCCTCACTAGGAGCTACATAAGTAGAAGCACGTTCGGAAATTTTTTTGGGCATTAGAGCTTTCTTGGCCCTTGGTGCAGCAGTGTGAATCAGGGGGCAATACAGGGGCAACTCTCTAGGAGGACTTTTGATAGTACGACTTAGAGGGAACTCAAATGCAAGGAGAGAATTCCCCTTTAATCCCAGCTCTAAGGATGGAAAGTCAGAACCACTGAATAAATAGGGGAACCTTGAACAAACTCAGTAATCTTGGCTAGCTACATTAACCAGTACTTAGATGCAAATAGGGAGATCACACCCCCTTCCTTGTGATACTGGGGATGGTGACTCACCCAGCTATTGTTGACCTGATGGAACAAGAAACAAAAGAGGTATAGAAGGAACAAGCTTCAACAAAGGTGGCCTTAGGTGGGATAGCTGGAAAACATGGCGAGGGAGCCCTTGGTCGAAACCAAATTAGTGGCAGAATCGATTAGGATTGTAATGCTCACAGGTATATCCCCACTCGGTGTAAAAAGGTAAATACCCAGGAGAGAATAGAAGGACCATAACCAGTGAGGGATTTTCAGTGATAAGGTCCATAGAAGTTGGTTGGACCATGCTTGCCCCATGTTGAAAAAAATCCCAAGTATAGAGAAAATTTTCTTCACAATATGGCCTCATAACAAAACTATCAGTCTTATCAAAGATGGGCAGTATGTCCTTACGGATCTGTTTCTTATTATAATAATACAAGAGATGGGGCTTGATGGATTCACTAGATGGGGGACAAATGGAGTTTGATGCTATTTCAGGGAAACGAGTATTGAGGAAGCTTGTGAAAAGTATGACGTTGGAAAATTTGGCTAGGTCATAATGGCCAAGGGACCGTTCCATGTCCATATGGGTCTTGTCCAGCTAAGTGTAAAGGGACCCCAAGGCCATGGCTTCTAGAGGAAGCTTGACCCCTATGGACAAATGGATAGATATGCTGATAAGGTCCCTCCTGGGGTGGTCATTCGATTTTCCAAGCAACACAAAATGGGAAAGAATGACATGTATATAAGTTAGAAGCTTTAGAGATGTACCTTGCCCCTTTCCAGTAGTTGAAGAACCATCATTCTCAAAGGTATCTAGAAAGAAGTAGTTGATGAGAGGAGTGAAGGTGGCTTTATTGGATGACTTGGTGGAGCTTCGATAAATTTGATCTAACTCTAAATGAGCAGCAGCTTCTTCGGCATCTAGTGCCTCATCATAATAAGGCATAACACATGTGGGATCAAACCCTAAAAGTTCACAAACTTCCTCGAACGTGATAGTAAACTCACCCCCATGAAGCTATAAAAGTAAGGGTGGTAATGTTCTAGCGAGAGACCATCACTTGGAGTGCAGCGTTGTGTTTGGAAAGAGTGAAATTACCAAACCACTTTGCCCGATGGAGCCCAATCTTGGTAAGGTCATCAGTATAAGTTTTTTACATATATTTTTTCCAAATATCAAAGTTGGCTGGGGAACCTCAAGGGCCTTCGAAATCGATCTGGGAGTAGGGGAAGTCACCACAGTCCAGATGGAAGTGGATAGTCCCCTCTGGGGGGAAGAAACCCTAATCTTCAACATTGTCCTCTTCATATCTAAGGGTAAAGGAGTCTCACTTATCATGGATGAAAAAAACTTTGCATATGGAGGAGTAATCACCATCCTCGTTGTAAATAGGGGAGCGACGATAAAAGCGAAGTTGTTCCTGATGAGCTGCCACCAAAGCAGTGGCATCCACAGGAGCAGAAGGGTCAGTAGTGGTGGTGGAAGGCGGAGCACTAACAGCAGGAGCAACTAGAGATCTTGAAGAATTGATGAGAGATGGTTGGGTTGGAGAGAATAAAGAAAGAACCAGAAAATTGTTGTACACATGTGTAATGAGGATTGGAAGAGACAGAGACGACAAAGGAATAAGAAACTGAAGAAAACCTTCAGCAACAATGGCGGATATCACTTTTCACTCCCTAAAATCTTTGTAAGTATGGAGGCAAGCAAAGAGACGAAGATGAAAAAAATGTCTAAGTGTTGGGAATTAGTCATTTGAAAATCAAGTGGATGTTTGAGTTTCCCATAGAGGCACGCGCCAAGCCGTCAAAATGATTGCAAGTGGACAGGTGGCACTTAGAGGAACACTTTGACAGTTAAAAAGTCAGACTCCAATCATTAATGAGGTGAAGTTTAGGAAAAGATGTGTTTCTTTCAAGATAAGTTAAGTTTTGGCGCCAAAGTTTTTGAACCATACAATGTTACCACGCTAAAAACCCAAACTAAGATCAAACGGGTTGAAGAGGCATCGAGGAGAATTTCAACTTTAAAGGAAAGGCTACACGTTACATAGTTCAAAAAGTCCATAATGCCCCTAACCATAAGCCCGATCAGATTTACTTCTGGCTCAGGTACATCAGGGAGAATTTTACTTTTTGAACAAAATAAAACGAGTAAGAATAATGAAACAACAAAATTGGGGAGAATTTTACAAGTTCAAACACTAGGAATTTTTTAGTAGGGAGAATTCATACCACTAGGGGCAGTCTTAATGAAAATTCCCACTCACTACAAGTTCACTTCATGGCAATGGGAATAGCGCATATAGGGGAAAATTCAGCTGTTGAATAGTTGGAATGGGTAATTGACAGTTTTCTCAAATATTTGAGGAGAATTCCAACCACTAGTGAAGAAGGCTTAATGGCTAGGATATAACAAAAAAAAAGTTATTATGTCCCCTCGCCATTCCTCCAATAATTTTCAAAGCTTTGGTTCAGGTACATCAAGGAGAATTTAACCTTTTTCTAGCAGATATAACGTAAAAAATTGCAACGAAGACACCCATGGAAGAAATTTTTGCTCACAACTAGACGGTTCATTGACTTGAGAAGTTTTTCATGTAGACCTTTATTGTTATCATAACAAATCTCTACACTAAGGAGAAATTGTATGGGGGGCTCAAAGATAATCTATGAATTAGAGAAAACCTGTCCAGTTTAAAAGGAAGGAAGTAGCACGAAGGCAGTGAGAAAGCTTATCTTTTTTTTACTTGGTTAAATTGTACCTTTAAAATTGTAATGCTATAACGATTGTACTATTCAGTGTGAGGTCAAACGATACTCGCGAGAGACTAAGCCTGATAGGGCCTAGGAGAGCTTTCATGCTCTATCGAATGACCGTGACGTGGGAACTTCAGAGAGACTTGGTTTAGAGGATTGAGAAGTGAGGCAATTTTAGGTCTTCTCCTGACCATCTTAGATACACTTTGTAAATAACCAAGTGACCTTTCACCGTGGAAGCCTTCGTTAAGTAGCCTTCAGTTCCATTGTATGTTGATTTATGAGCCAAAAACCCTCTACCAAATGTCACATATACTTTAGGTGATGTCATTAGACAACCAAGCACTGTCCAATTCGTACTTGAGTAAACCACCGTGGTATTTGTGGTTGTCAAATAGTTGATGAGCCACCTCTATTGTGATAGTCATCTGATGCATAGTGGTTGGGAAAAAAGCATATCTTGGCATTTAATGTTTTTGATGTAGGACTAACTGGGACATCATACGTTTAATGTTTATGACGTAAAGTAAAAAGCAATGTCTTTCACAGCTGTGAGGGATTGAGGCACCTCGGGAGTGGTGTGGGGGCAATTTATTGGCCTTAACCACTTATGAGATACAAAGTTCTTTTTAGAGATTATTGCTAGAGAGAGAATATACTAGAGATAAGTTATTACAAACCAGCTCTCTTACTCACCCACCATTGCCAGTTATTATGAAGCTTTTAAAATCTAACCAGAGATCCTTTAGAGGTTGTTGGTGTATTGACTGCCTACTATGGTGTATATAAGGTTCTTAATTCTCCCTCCCTTTGAATGAATTACTTTTGAGTTCCTTTATTGTTATTTGAGTTACACATGAATCTGTTCGGAGTTCAATCTAAGTGTTGATCATATATAATATTGTGTGTTCACTTATACTTACTAAAGAGTTCTTGAGTTAACATTTACCACCATACCTATAGGGGTTACACCTCAACTAGTATTATCATACTCCTAGGCTACAAAGGGAATACCTTCTTACATTAAGATAGAAAGAGATATTAAGTGATAACTCCATCGTGTATCTCCAGACTAACGTAAATTACCTACTTGATTTAATCTTATACGAGTCTCAAGATCTTCAATGAAAATCAAATGAGTAATATCAAAGGCATGGGCAAATTTCAATTCATCATTATGTTTACAAGAAGTCACCACCATATATATACAGTGAAACTTAATTATATAAAAAAATGTATGTGGGAAAATATTCGAGATGTTGAAACAAATGCAAATTGTAAGCATTAAGTAAAACTAAAAATATCGTATGCATATGGACATTCATTTTCAACTTAGGCTTGTAGGACTTTCCATTCACCTCACATGTTACTTGCCTCATCATACCCTTGGCCTCGAATATTTTATATACCAAGATCGTAATGAGAAAGTATTGAAAAAATATCATTCTTTAGAGTTAATACCTTTGTATCGGATATATGTACAACACCAAAAAATCTCCCAAACAACACCATTTTTGTCAACAAATCTCAAAACAATTGGCACACCCACTAATTTTTTTGGTTTTCTGTATATGTGATTTTTTGAAATTACAGGTGCCTTAATGGAAATTTCGGAAGTAAAAGAGGTTACGCACCCATATATTCAAAATCCTATGTACGCTACTAGCTCCAAAGCTCCCATAATATATGATCAAGCCCTATAAAAATTCTTGTGTACGAGGACATGTACAAATATTCAAACTCGTCTTATATCCATTTATGAAACATATAGATGAAAAAAATGCATCTTTTTCAAAAAATGAACCAAAAAAAATCCTAAGTTTTGTGCAAATTATCAAATATCATACGATAATACACATCACAAACAAAACTCTACAGTATCAATGGGAAAAACAATCCTCAGTTTATGTAAGATGAACCCCCACGTGTGTCTTCAAGTTAACCAATTTTTTACTATGAAAAATATTAAAAAAAAATTTATAATTAAAAAAAGTTGGAAGGGAATTTGAAGAGAAGAGGAGTGATGTAGTGGGACATTTCACTCATGGAATCTCTACCAAGTCAGCAGTGCGGGTGATTGTTAGAAAATGTGGAGATTGTTGGGTGTTGGGATTGGTAATCCATGTGTGGGCATGATAAAGAAGGTTGGAGACCCATGTGTGGGCATGAGGAAGAAAGTTGGCAACCCATGTATGGGCATGTAGAACAAGTTGGCAAACATGTGAACAAAGTTGGCAATTGTATGCTAATTTCTTTCTATAAATAAGACCATCTTGAGAAGGATTTAATATATTAAATAGAAATACAAACAATTATAGTAGTATAATAACGAGTGAGAGAAAAATATGGAGTGAATACTTTTTCAGGGTTGTGAGAGTTAGAAAAATACATAGTACATGTTTTTAAATTAAGAATGATACACAGTGTGTGTTTTATAAATAAATGTATTATTATAGTGAAAGTGAGCGTGAGCTGTGGACGTAGATAAATTGTTGAACCGCATAAATTTCTTGTTTTGTGTGTGTATTATTTTTTTCAGTATTTTCATGGCCCAAAAAATTGTAAGGTCTTGGAAATATTATTTGGCATAAATAACTCTGCCTAATTTCATAACAATTAGTATCAGAGCTCCTGGTTTGACAACCTTGAGTAGAGGAAGCTATATAACAAAAAATACTCTATGAGGTTTTTTGTATTCAGCATATTTGGTTGAGTGGGAGCAATGTCCTGAGAAAAGAAAAATTCTAAAGTCAAAAAATTTGATGGATTAAATTTTGAATTTTGAAAAATGCAAGTGGAGGATTATCTCTTCTAGAAAGATTTGTATTTACCATTGGGTGAAAATATAGAAGAGATGAAAGATTTCGAATGGAGATTGCTTGACTGAAAAGCTCTTGGCATCATGATACTATGGCTCTCAAAGTGGGTGGAATTCAATATAAAAAATGAGAAGATGACGACATCTCATATGGTTCCCCTCTCCATCATGTATGAGAAGTCCTCTGTAGTAAATAAAGTTCATTTAATCATAAAAACTATTTATTTGGAAATGGCAGAAAGTGGATAGTTTATAGAACCTATAAACGAGTTATATGAAGTTATTTATCAATTACAATCGCTGGAAATAAATTTAATCGTGGGATTGGAGCTACCATAATTCTAGTGTAGTTGCCCAAGAGTTGGAGTTAAGCAGTTACTATTATTAGTAATTCTACTGGAAAACCCAAATTGAAGCTCGATGATGTCGTCAGTATGATCATGATAGAAGAGATCCAAAAGAAGTCAAACAGTACTTCGGCATTGGCATTGAACATGGAGAGAAAAGGCAGAGATTCAAACATGAGGCATGGATATGGAAGATTCTAGTCAGGAAATTGAAGGTCGCAATCCTAAAAATTCAAACCACCAAAATCATAATTAGAAGGTGATTGGGTTTTGGAATTACGACAGGATCGGGCACTATAAAAATCAGTGTAGGTTCCTAAAGAAAGAAGAAGATGACAAGAATGAATCCAACGTCGTTTCAGAAGCATTCGGGAAATGCACTAATATGTTCTTTATAGAGAAAGGCAGAGTCATGGGTGTTGGACTCAGGGGCCTCTTTTCATGCTACCTTGGGTAGAGAACTCTTTATGTACTAATTACACTTGGCAAGGTGTATCTTGGTGATGACCAAACTTGAAACGTTGTTAGAAATGGCGATGTGGAGATCAAGTTGAATGTTTTTGTGTGGAAGCTAAAGGATGTGAGATACATCCCTGACTTGAGAAAAAATATTATTTATGTGGGCCAATTAGCAAATTAAGATTATGTCATAACCTTCAGTGGTGATAACTAAAAACATCTAAAGGTGCCATGACTATAGTACGTGGTAAGAAGAATGGCTCACTCTACATTACCACGAACGCTTTTGGTTCAATTAAAGTTGCTAAGAGCAAAGAAAACTCACACTTGTGGCACCAGAGACTTGCCCACATGAGTTAGAGAGGTCTTAAATTTAAGCACACTTAGGAAAAACTGCCAGCACTACAGTCAGCTGAGTTAGTTCCTGAAGAACGGTAGAAATACAAATAAAGAGAAGCTTGAGTTGGTTCATGTAGACTTCTAGAGCCTAGCCCTAGTCTCATCCATTGGCAGAAAGTCTTACTTTGTGACTTTTATTTATTACCACTCTAGAATGGTGTGAGTTTACTTCTTGAGACACAAGTCTGAAGTGTACGAGGTGTTTAAGAAATGGAAGGTCATGGGGGAGAATGATGCAAGGCTAAAGATAAAGAAGTTGAGATCTGACAATGATGGAGAGTACTAATATATAAGGTTCAAGAATTTTTGTTATAAAAATAACATAAGACTATAGGGAACTGTACAAGGGACACCACAAAATAATGGATTGAAAAAATGGATGAACCTAACATTAACTGAGAGAGACAAATGCATGCACATACATGTCGTTTACCCAAGAACTTATGGGCAAAGGAACTCAACACAACAACCTACCTAATCAACCGAGAACCATTAGTTTCATTGGATCATAGAATACAAGAAGAGGTCTGGAGTGGAAAGGAGATAAAATTTTCACACTTTAAGGTTTTCAATTGTGTCATATGTGTATATTAATGATCATGCAAGGAGTCAGCTTGACCGTAAATCACTAAAACGCACTTTCATTGGATATGGAGAAGACGGGTTTGGTTATCGATTCTGGAATGACCAAAAAAATAAAATAATCAGAAGAAGGGTTGTGATATTCTATGAAAATGTGATGTGCAAGGACACGGTCTAATGGCACAAGACAAGATGATCAAGTCTACATTAATTTGGAGGATAGTCCAAATAAAAATGTGGCACAACAAACAAATGAATGTTCTTTCTCATATGAACCAGCATCGCAAAGTAGACTACATCAAATGACATGCCACGGTCTCCATATCCTACTCCCGAATTAAGAAGATCCTTGTTGACGCCACTAAAATGGCAGTGGCCATTTTCTGTTTGCAGATAAATGATGAGGATGAGATTGAAGATGAAGATAAACATTCACATCAAACATATATGAGACAAAGATTTTTAAAGTGGTTCGGCTAGGAATAAAGCCTACGTCCACTGTTATGTTATTGCTGAGTGTTTGTGGAATTCTTGATTACAAGTTCTCTCAAGAAATTCCCGTCCCCTTGAATGAGGGTGATACAAGGTATTTATAGCCTTGAGGCTGTACATGAAAGGGTCGATACATTAAATGATATACATATGAAAGGGTAATACATTTAATGCCCTTAGAC
This sequence comes from Sambucus nigra, assembly GCA_949130495.1. NCBI lineage: Eukaryota > Viridiplantae > Streptophyta > Magnoliopsida > Dipsacales > Adoxaceae > Sambucus > Sambucus nigra. The sequence continues at coordinate 108,705,105 of OX422224.1, read as the reverse complement.
TTGTGCGTCAAGGATAATCTTTTAATGAACCAGTTGGACTGTTCGTTATCTGGCAATCAATGCTGTGGCCGAGATGCAGCTCGGACCGTCTGAGTAACTCGGGTATGTTGATCTTCCTGGTATTCAAGAGTTCCTCGGAGAGGTATGTTCCTCGGAGAGGTATGTTCCTCGGAGCCTATGAGTTCCTCGGAGAGGTATGTTCCTCGGAGCCTGTGAGTTCCTCGGAGAGGTATGTTCCTCGGAGACTATGAGTTCCTCGGAGAGGTCTGTTGTTGCCATGTAGATAGCCAGGTGTCTTCGTATGATTGGTCCACGTCAGCAGATTAAATTTGGTATCAACAGAAGCCCCCAATACTTCATGCTTGATAGTTTACTTGAAAGGATGGAGTATTTATTCTGCAGTGTTGCTCGGTGCTCGTGAAATTCTTGATCTACCTTCTTGATTTGTTGAACATAAAGGGCATTATCTCCTGGACGACATATGATGCCGCTTATAGCTTATCATAATCTTCAAGTATGTTGATTGGTTTGTTAGCCGACCTACTGCATTCTGTGAGCTAGTGGTGGACTTTGAAACATTTTCTTGCAACTTCTTCTTCGATGTTGGTCGAGACAGTAGTAGCAAAGATCTCGGTGATGTAGATGCTGATTTTAACTTCTACCTCCACTCGGGGGCGAGCAAGAGGTTCTCGGGGACGAGCAAGAGCTGCTCGGGGACGAACAAGAATTGCTCGGACAGACCATCTGTGATGAACATCAGAATGCTGAAATATCTTAACTTCATAAAATTCCCATTATGCTTTGGATGATCTTCCTGCTGGCGAGGAACCTGTTTCAAAATCAGAGGGAGAGAAACCAATAGAGTAGGAATCTCAATGTAATAGTTAGTACACAATTTAATATCAATGTAATAAATTTGCATAATTCATTTTGAATTCAGTGAAAGAATTTCATTTTTGTTCACAAATTTGAATTTGCTATTGTTTTGTAAATATCAAACACATTATTATTTGTGCTTGCATAACAATATTGTATGGTTCATCGACCAAAAAAGTTACAAGTATTAGTAATGTTGCTCGATCACTTAATAATAAAGTAATGAGTATAATTTATTCAAAGTGTTTCCAACCAACCAAGGTGGATAAATAATGTTTGTCGACCAACTACAGTTGATGGGTTTTTATCCCCGACCAACCATACTTGGTATAGTTTGGAATATTTTGTTCTTTAAAGAACTTTTTGTAATAATGTTACCTCCCGACCAACATAAGTTGTAATGCGAGAATATATAAAGTCTTACCAACCGTAGTTGATCATGCTGGTATATACCTCCTAATCAAAGGAGTAGTAGGATTCTTTCGAACTTTTTGGCTCCTTGGAGCATGTCCTCCTAACCAAAGGAGGTTGGCTACTTATAGCACTTTTGCTCCGTAGAGCGCTCCGGAGAGCTTATCCTCCTAACCAAAGGAGGTTGGCTACTTATAGCACTTTTGCTCCGTAGAGCGCTCCGGAGAGCTTATCCTCCTAACCAAAGGAGGTTGGCTACTTATAGCACTTTTGCTCCGTAGAGCGCTCCGGAGAGCTTATCCTCCTAACCAAAGGAGGTTGGCTACTTATAGCACTTTTGCTCCGTAGAGCGCTCCGGAGAGCTTGACTCCGTAGAGCATGGCTCCGTAGAGCATGACTCCGTAGAGCAGTCTTCTTGGTTGATCCTGTAACATCCACAGGTTGATCAGCGAGCAATGTTTGTTTCTCGGGAGTATTAGGAATCCTCCCAACCATTTCTGCATTGCATCCTGTAACATCCACAGGTTGATCAGCAAGCAACTTTTGTTCCTCGAGAGTATTAGGAATCCTCCCAACCATTTCTGCATTGCATCCTGTAACGTCCACAGGTTGATCAGCAAGCAACTTTTGTTCCTCGGGAGTATTAAGATTAGTAAACTCCGCTATAGCTTGTATTAATGGCATGTCGGTATGCATGGTATGGGCCTGGAAACACAACCTCCTTCTTCTATTTGCTTTAATTAATGCCACTGCCAATTTTTCCAGCTTTGGGTATCTGATCTCTGCACCTCTTCTTTCGTTTTTGGGGATCGCAACCCTAAAAGGGCTTTGATCTTGTCTGGATTTGCTTCAACGTCTCGCTGGTTGATGATGTACCCGAGGAACATTCCTTCTCGTACTCCAAATGTGCACTTCGTCGGGTTGAGTTTCATTTGATAATTATCCAGTTGATCAAAAGTTTGACTCAAGTCAACCAAATGATCAGCAGCTTTCTTGCATGTCATCAACATAGACTTCCATACTGCAACTGATTTTCTCGGCAAAAAACTTTGTTCATCAGCCGTTGTTATGTCTTCAGGTTTCATTTTAATCTAGTTGTAGCCAGAGTAAATATCCATGAGCAACTCGTGTCCCGAGGTAGCATCCACTGCCTTGTTGATATCGGTGAAATCAACACACATTCTTCATTTATTGTTTTTCTTCTGCCCGATGAGGAGATCTAGATCTCTCTCTTGCTCGGTCTTCATTTCCTCTTGTATAGCTTGATTCTTCTCGGGGCTGGATACTCTTCTTCTCGTATGTCATGTCAATAAGTGGCTCAGCTTCTATCCACTTAGTAAAATAATCTACTGTGATGACGAGGTATTTGAATCTTCCTCGAGTCGTCGGCAATGGTCCAACCAAATCAATCCCCATATGGCAAATGGCCAAAGGGAGTTATGGGTGTCAACAATGCTTGTGGAATTCTTCGGATGGAGGAAAAGCGTTGGCACTTGTCACATTTCTTGGCATAGGCTTATATAGTTAGCTCTCATCGTCGGCCAGTAGTATCTCTGCGTCATCACCTTTTGCAAAAGTGTCCGACCTGCTACATGGGCTCCACAGGACCCTTCATGGATCTCTTTAATCAATTCTTTCACCTCGGAGGAATGTACACATCTTTGCAAACCTGCCATAATTCTTCGTCTATACAAAATACCATTAATTAATACATACCGAGCAGCTTTAAACTTCCATTTCTAGGCAGCGAGATTATCCTCCGGTAATTGTTCCTCTTCAATATATGCTCCGACTTTCTAATACTTCAATTGGTATCGTTCTTCGCAGCTCGGTACAAGTAGCTGATGCTAATCGGGCCAATGCGTCTGCTCTAGCATTCTCCATCCTCGGTGTCCTCACCAATTGAATAGCATCAAATTCTGTCAATAACTCCATTACCTTTGCATGGTACTTGACCATCGACTCTCCATTCACTGCATATATTCCCATCATTTGATTCAATTAATTGAGAATCACTGAAAACAATTACTTGCCGTGCCTCCATGACTTTCGCCAAATGAAAACCTGCTATCATAGCATCATACTCAGCCTCATTATTGGAAGCTTTAAATTGGAATCTCAAGGCATACTCCATGTCAATATCATCTGGGGTGTTTAAAACAATCCCTGCTCCACAACCAGCTGTGCAAGATGATCCATCTACATATAATCTCCATGTAGGTACCTCGTCTTCAAATTTCTGGTCTGACAGAGTTCCTCGGGGGAATACTTGTCGCTTTCTTTTATCATGTCGTGATACTTCTGAATACACCTCTTGAATTTCAATATACCTCCTGAACTTCAATATTCCTCCTGAACTTCAATATATCTCCTGAACTTCAATATTCCTCTTGAACTTCAATATACCTCCTGATTAGTCGGGGTTGAATTTGATGCTCGACTGCATGATGATATAAGAATATGCCACCAAATGAACAAATATATCTGTAATATAAGCCCCCAATTGTGGAATGTGAACTTTGAATGAGATTTATCGACCAATACCAACCGGAGTTGGATTTTATCTACCAACCGGAGTTGGATTTTTTCTACCAACCGAAGTTGGATTTTATTTACCAACCGGAGTTGGATTTTGTCTACCAACCGGAGTTGGATTTTTTCTACCAACCGAAGTTGGATTTTATCTACCAACCGGAGTTGGATTTTATCTACCAACCGGAGTTGGATTTTATCTACCGATCAGAGTTGGTGGTAATTGATAATAAATGATGAAGACTTCCTCGGAGCTGACCAACAGATTGTTGGGAATAAGATAATATAAATACTGGAGACCTCCTCGGCGCTAACCAACAGATTGTTGGGAATAAGATATAATAAATGCAGGATACCTCCTCGGCGATGACCAACAGATTCGTTGGGAATAAGATAATATAAATGCTGAAGACCTCCTCGGCGCTAACCAACAGATTCGTTGGGAATAAGATATAATAAATGCAGGATACCTCCTCGGCGATGACCAACAGATTCGTTGGGAATAAGATAATATAAATGCTGAAGACCTCCTCGGCGCTAACCAACAGATTCGTTGGGAATAAGATATAATAAATGCAGGATACCTCCTCGGCGATGACCAACAGATTGTTGGGAATAATATAAATGCAGGATACCTCCAACAGATTGTTGGGAATAAGATAAATGCAGGATACCTCCTTGATGATGACCAACAGATTGTTGGTAATAAGATATAATAAATGCTGGAGACATCCTTGGAGCTGAATAAGATATAATAAATGTTGGAGACATCCTTGGAGCTGAATAAGATATAATAAATATTTGTCGAGCTCCATGCTGAAATGAGAATAGAATATGCATCCAAATAGATATAAAGAATAATTAAAAATAATAAAGTGCCTCGCCGATCAGTCGAGGTAGAATCATATAATGCCGAACAAGAATAAGATCTTTCAGAACATAATAATATGGCCGAGAATGTTGTCAGGCCTGAATATAAATAAGAATTATCCGAACGAATGTTGTAATTCTCCTTAAAGCTGAATAAGTATCCTGTCGAGGCATAATTGCAGAATGCCGAATAAGAATAATATTTTCCAGAATATAAGAATATGGCCGAGAACTTTGCTGGGCCTGCATATAAATAAGAATCACCCCGACCAACTATTCGTTGGGGGTGAAATATAATAAATGTTACAGTTCTCCTCAGAGCTGAATATGATAATAAGTATCTCGCCGTGCGTCATGTTGAGATGAATATAGAATATGAATCCCAATGTATATATAGAGTCATTTGTGCTGGAGCAGATATTTGGGCTCGAATATAAATAAGAATTACCCCGACCAACTATCCGTTGGGGGTGAAATATAATAACTGTTGTAGCGTTTCCTCGGAGCCGAATATATATAGAGAGAAGAAATTTTTCGAGCTCCATGCTGAGATAAATATAAAATATGAATCCGTACGGATATAGAATAATTTGTGCTTCAGCATTCGTCGGCATTGAATCTTGTGCCTGTAAAAATTAATAATTTGCTATACCATATGTGTAGGCTGAATTGATTAGTCATGAGAATAATTTACTCATCCAATCAATATATGATATGTATCAGCATAAAAATTTCAAAATATGAAATAATATGTTTTATGCCAAATGTGTGTGAGATGGACAAATTATTATCAAATATGCATCATAAATAAGACGTAAAGTTTTTTGTAAATTTATTTAATCTCCAACAACCAATCAGGTATTAGTTGCTGTTTAAAAATATTTTTGGGGTGATCATAAGTTAAAAAGACTTAAGCCCCCTGCTTGTCCCCAAGCCGAACTCGTGTTTAAAGAAATATCAGGGGTGCTTCGCATTTTTTAATACCCCAAGATTCTACTGCTGCCGACAAACAACATGGATGTTGCCGACCAACATTTAAGGATATCTCAAATTATTTCTTGAGTCTTTAGATCAAAAATAACATTCAATGTAAAATTTAAGCCTTAAGAACGTTAATTAAATGAATAAATATATAACCCACTAGATCGTGTGATTTCGACGAAGAAATCTTGTGATGTGATGAACGAGGGGCCAACATATCAAATTTGTGCCCAGACTCTTTTACAAGAGGTGGGTAATGATTTTTCAGGTGAGAGAAAATTATTTTTTATATTGATCCCTTCATATTCCCAATTTGGAGAGATAAAAATATGGTGAGTGATTAAAGTCATTACCAAATTTATATAAAAAATCAATCAATTTGACTTTATTGACATAGATGGAAAATGAACCAAATTAAGTATATAGTTCATAAAAGTGAATGCAAAGGGACTCAAACTTGAAGAGAGAGAGAATATATATGGATCATAATTTCCATGAGAAGACTTTTCATTGTCTTTAACCTTTTCCCATTCTTTTATTAAAAATATGATGGGAATATGAATAGACATCAAATATCTTACAAAATTTATTTCAAAATCAACAATGAAAATGATCAAATCTTATCATCGTCGTATATATTGGCATATGTAATCATTTAAAATATTTATTTCATGATATAAAATTAAAACTTGAGAATCAAGCAAAGAATTATGATTTATGAAATCTACTATTTTTCAGATTTCTAAATAAGGATAAATCTAACAATTATGATTTAAAAATCATGATATGCAACAATTTGCAGATAAAAATTGGACAATTAATTTATGTATATAAACATAAAAATCATGATTGAATCAAAAGATGTATGTATAATTGATTATACGTAGAGAAAATAAAAACTTAGCTTTTGGTGGAGAACAACGCTTGTAACACGTTCCCACAGACGGCGCCAATCTGTTGAAGACAGAAAATGGCCACTGCCATTTTAGTGGCGTCAACAGCAGATAAATGATGAGGATGAGATTGAAGATGAAGATAAACATTCACATCAAACATATATGAGACAAAGATTTTTAAAGTGGTTCGGCTAGGAATAAAGCCTACGTCCACTGTTATGTTATTGCTGAGTGTTTGTGGAATTCTTGATTACAAGTTCTCTCAAGAAATTCCCGTCCCCTTGAATGAGGGTGATACAAGGTATTTATAGCCTTGAGGCTGTACATGAAAGGGTCGATACATTAAATGATATACATATGAAAGGGTAATACATTTAATGCCCTTAGACTTGTGCGTCAAGGATAATCTTTTAATGAACCAGTTGGACTGTTCGTTATCTGGCAATCAATGCTGTGGCCGAGATGCAGCTCGGACCGTCTGAGTAACTCGGGTATGTTGATCTTCCTGGTATTCAAGAGTTCCTCGGAGAGGTATGTTCCTCGGAGAGGTATGTTCCTCGGAGCCTATGAGTTCCTCGGAGAGGTATGTTCCTCGGAGCCTGTGAGTTCCTCGGAGAGGTATGTTCCTCGGAGACTATGAGTTCCTCGGAGAGGTCTGTTGTTGCCATGTAGATAGCCAGGTGTCTTCGTATGATTGGTCCACGTCAGCAGATTAAATTTGGTATCAACAATCCTCCTGACCTCATGTAACAAATAAGAAGTATATGAATTATTTGTTGTTCACTGATGGAGGTGAAATTGAATGTTATGATGATGCATGTCAGATGAAGGAGGCGAGCAAGTAGGAGCATACAATAAATTATGAGATGAAGTCCCTTGTCTCTGACAACACATAGAAACTAGCTAAGTTGCCCTTGGAAAAGAAGGCTTTGCACAACAAATGGGTGTACTGAGTTAAAGAGTAACATGATGGTTCCAAGAATACAAGGAAAGGCTAGTGGACAAAGAATTCCATCAGAAGGAAGGACTAGAATTCACCAAAAAAATTCATTGGTTATGAAACTGATTACCATTTGATTAGTTTTAAGCATTGTTGCAGCAGAGGATTTTCATCTTGAGCAGCTAAATGTCAAAACTAAGCGAGCAGCGATAGTACAAAATACTAAAGTGCATAAGTAACAGTTGTAGAGTAAACACAATTTACCTACGAGTTTTATATGTTATTTTAAGAGCGACCAATTCAAACTTTTCTTAAATTGTTAACTTTACTAAAACAAATTTAAGTTTGCAAAGTCAATTAAAAGTCCAGATTAATATCTATGGTTAACCTAGGTGATTTAAAGAATAATAATTAATTCGGTTTTATTTAGTGGGTTTCTAATATTAACGCCTACTTTTTCTTATTAGGTGGAAGTTGTAGAAAATACAGCACACAATATTTATTTTACGTTACAAAATCCTTCCCGAGAAAAATGACGGAATATCCTAAGAGTCAACCTATTTTACTTCCACTAAAACAAAAACCAAAATAGGAACAATTTACAACAATCAAACAAGACAACGTAAAGTATATAGATATAGCCATTACCTCACCTAGACCATGCTCTCCTTAGTTGCTTCTTCTGATTTCCCTTTAGTCTGTCCTTGTTCATTTTGTGTTCTTCACGTCACAGCTTCTCCCGTTTGCTCTCCTTAGGTCAGATTCGGATCAGTGCCTATTGTGTCCTAGTTTTTAGTGAAGTAGTTGTGTGTTGTGTTTTATTCTAAATGACATGCACACACTTGATGATACAACCCGAATTATTTGTGGAAAAATTTTCTTTCCTAAATATGTCAGCAAATCTTATGTTCAAGATCTTCTAAGTCAAACTATCTAAACTTAGGTTGTTCCAAAATTATTTTTCTCAAATGTTCTGAATAATTATATTTGGTAAAATATGTACACAATAATTTTAGTGCCTAAGTCAGAAGTGGTGTTCTAGTGAGAAATCTATACATGATAAGAAAATGTATGTTCCTAAAATCACTTCAAAGATCAAGTAATCAAATAGAGTTTTACAATATGCACAAAAATAATATATGACTGTAAATATCTAAACGCTTAAGGCACTCAGTCAAATATCATGAAACTGTTTTTAGGAATAATATTAGATTAAAACAATTTTAATGTAATGACCAATTAAGTCAAATCTAAACAATTAAACCGTTTAATATTATCAATTTAGTCCAATTAGTTCTAGGTTCTCAAATATAGCAGATCAAGTATATGGTTCATGCAACAAACTCAGAACAATCCAGATGTTAGGTTTTTACAAATTATTCCTCTACGGGTTTAAATGTCTAAACCTAACAAATACGAATATAGTGAACCAAGCTTTCTTAGTTTCAATTTTAAAACAATTTTTTTTTTAAATAAACATGGATTTAGAACTAAATCAAGACAATCAAAATATACACAAAATAGATTTGTGTGTGTAGTGTTCAACTTATCACAAAACTTAGATCTAACAAAATATATCGATGAAGATAGCAAAGAAAATTGTGCAAATCAATATCAAAACTACGAGAATAGTGGATTTGTGTGTGTTATTCATTTTACAAAATATAGCAACAAAAATACTACAGAAATACGTATCTATAAGAACACATACGAAACACAACAAGAACGAAATATTTAAAACAGATTTTTCTCTTTGAAAAATCAAAATGAAGAGATGAGGTTCTAGAATAAGTGGTCACAAAAATGAACCTCGAAAGACTTTCGAAATGTTAAAATGAATCAATCTTTGTTCACGAAATACACACACATAAGATAGATCTTTTAAAATGTAAGTGTGTAAACTCTCTTTTTCTCTTCAAAAAATTTAGCAAAGTTTTGGCTCTCAAAATGATTTTCTCATATTCAAAAAATGTGACCCAAAGGTCTGTATTTATATACTTGTGAGGTGTGTGTGTATTGGAAGAAATAAGACACACATGGATTGAATTAAATCAATAACAGCCGTTGATTAAATATTATTAGGTGAACCATACAGAAACATAAAACTGATAGTCTCAAAATTATACACGTGTAAAGCCAGTTGTAACATACTTACAAAAATTGTTAATCAATTTTACAAAACATTATCATTTTGAGAGCAAAAAAAAAACTTTGGTTTTGAAGAAAAAATCGTGGGAGCTACAAAATTGTGGGCTGGTATTATTCATACCATATCATTTATGAAAGATTAACACGCGAGCTATAATCCAATAGAAAACATACCGTTGGAATTAAAGGGAACGACAATGTTTTGTATGGAATAAAACCAATTGGAATATGATATGAACTATTTAGATAGCCTTGGGAAATTGAGAACAAGATAGGTACAGTAGACCTGCCATGGTTTGAGGATAGGGCTATGACATGTGGTCAAAACGGTAAGAAGATTTTGAAAGAACCAAATCGCAGCTAGCATACATACCAACTCATGTGTTAATAGATAATGATATTGAACTAAGAGTCATACAAATAAACATGACAATTATATTTAAAACACACGAATTTGGTTTCAAAAAAAAATCTTTAAACTTTTAAAATTAATTATAAAATTTATTTTTAGAAAAATGTTTAATCACATTAATTCAAAATTATATTTTAAATAGTTTTAAAAATTCCTTTCTGACTAAAACAACACAAAATCATTAGTCATGATAAAATGTAGTGTGGTGCAATGTGGTGTCCTATGTAGTGTAAGAATAAAATCCTATAAGCCATAAAGGGAGTGAGAAACAACCTTATCTTGAACTGACAAACTGAGTCGAATGCTGACATGATGTAGATCGCAGCAGGGAGCTTGGCATAGTTAACTAGACTCTCCCTAATTACAGAAAAAATCTTGTCAAAATTTAAGTCCAATTATTAGCTGAAGGTCTATATAGCTATAGCACAAAATACAAACCCTAGGAGTGCCCTATATAAGTACCTTCAAGCTCCCCCATTGGACTAATTTTGACAAAATCCTTCAATACATCACTTGATATACTAAGGAAAAAAATTCCTAAAATGTCCTATACAAAAGTGTTTCTAATAACCCACCTCTGGGTACCTCGATTTGTCACTTTAGCCCAGACAAGTAGCCCGATTAAACATGGCCAAAAGTCTAGAGTCCACATGCATCTACTAATTTAGTTGCGACTTATTCAATTCCTAAAATCTCTTAAGGAGATATTCTAGGGATTATATGCTAACATGGGGGGGGGGGGGAGTCTAACACCCCCACTCTCGGAAAAACAGCATGTGTACAATAAACCCTCAGCCCGGGGCAAAGGGCATGTATTCTTTTCTGTAAACACTCCCCGAAATAAAGAGAAATAAAATACTGAGAGCACCACCATGGAGGTAGGCCTTCTTGCCGAACCACGTATATCTTTGTGTTATGTGTGATTGGCATTCCTTTAAGTTCTTTACGTATTTTTGGTGATCGTCTTTGCTTGTTATTTTGTGTTGAGTTTAACTGTCACCCCACCACCCATCCTAGAAAAGAAAAGACTCAAAATCATGACGAACGATGAGAAAACTTGCAAAACATAAATACATTTCTACCCAGAAATCAAGTTAGTAGCATTTTCTCTACCGAATTATTAAATGACAGAAATATATGTGCAGAAAAGAATAAGATATGATAATTTTCATGAAAGAATATCAACACATAAGACAGGAACATGTACTTAACTCTCCCCCATTTTGACTAAATTGGACAATAGTTAGAGAAAATGATAAATGTTTATAAACTGCAAAATAAGCGTCTCCTACATTAAAGATGATTTTAAGAGATATCGTTATTAGTAGATATCTTTATCCTAAAATCTCAGAGATCTAGTAATCGAGATGTAGAATAAAACGAAACTAGGTATCAAGTACGATCATTCCTATTAAATGTCTCAATCTTTCAAATTGAGGTTTATCTAATGGTTTAGTAAAGAGATCAGCGAGTTGTTTATCGGTGGATATATGTTCTATAATAAGCTCTTTCTATTCTACTAACTCTCTAATAAAATGATGTCTTATATTAATGTACTTAGTCGTACTATGTTGTACCGAATTTTTTTCTTTGCAAATAGCACTCTCATTATCACAGTAAAGGTGAACTTTGGACTTAATTATACCATAATCAGATAACATTTGTTTAGACCATATTAGCTAAGCACAACAGGCACCAGAATCAACATATTCAGATTCAACAGACGATAAAGTAACATTAGTCTGGTTTTTACTAGACCATCCTACAAGGTTTTGTCCTAAATAGTAACAACCACCTGAAGTGGAATGACAATCATCCGTGCTACCTCCCCAATCCGTATTCAAGTACCAAACTATATCACATAACGATTCATTGGTATACCAGAGTCCATACTCAATTTTTCCTTTAACGTATTTTAAAATATTTTTAGCATAAGTAAGATGAGACTCCTTTGAACAAGATTGAAACCGTGCAAAAATACCGACAGCAAATTGAATATCAAGCCTAGAAGCAGTTATGTATAACAAACTACCAATAATACTACGGTATAATCTAGGATCAACATCAGGGCCACTTTCAGATTTTGATAACTTAGTTTTATGGCCATATGGGTATGTGATAATTTAGCATTTCCAAGTCCAAATTTAACAATTAAATCCTTAACATGTTTGGGCTGTGATATAAACAAGCCGTCACTACGTTGTTTGATTTGGAGTCATGGGAAATATTGTAACTCCCCCATAAGTGACATTTTAAATTCACTACTCATTTCTTTTGAAAACTGTTTAACATCATTTGGAGAGGTTGATCGAAAAATAATGTCGTCTACATAAATTTGAGCAATTAAAACGTCGTTTTTATTAGACTTATTAGTAGACAAAGTTTGGTCAGCTCCTCCTCTAACAAAGCCATGTGAATATAAAAAAGCAATTAAGCGTTCATACCAAGCTCGAGGATCTTGTTTCAAACCATACAAGACCTTTTTAAATTTGTAAACATGATCCGGATGTTTAGGATCTTGAAATCTTTTGGGCTTCTCAATGTTAACCTCTTCAGATAAAATACAATTAAGAAAAGCAGATTTGACGTCCATTTGAAACAACTTAAATTGTAAGTGACATGCAACAGCTAAAAGTAATCTCACTAATTCAAGACGGTATACAAGCGCAAACATCTCATCACAGTCTATTCCTTCTATTTGAGAGTAACCCTATGCAACAAGTCTAGCTTTGTTTCGAATGACTATCCCTATTTCATCGGTCTTATTTTTGAAAATTCATTTTGTACCGATTACTTTAATATCCTTGGGCCCCGAAACTAGATACCATATGTCATGATCCTTGAATTGAGTTATCGTCTCTTGCATTGCATTAACCCAATAAGAATCACGAAGTCCCTCATTTACTAATTTTGGTTCCTCAAGGGATACAAAAGTAGTCATATGAGATACTTGATGTAAATTATTCCTAGTTCGCACAAGTGAAGATATATCTCCAAAAATTTTCGTTGAGGGATGATCTTTTGAAACCCAGTTAGGTACAACAAGGGGTGATGTTGGCAAAGATTCATATTCTGTTGAATTTGGATCATTTAAAATATTTGTGTCAATTTCAGTTTCAACAGGTGGATCTTTACGTACAGGTTCTACTGTGCTGTCAATTACTAAAACATTAATTAACTCAACAATTGATTTGGTTCTTAGATTAAAAACTCTATATGCCCTACTTTATGAGAATAAATAAGAAAAAAATGATTTATACCTTTTGGCTTCAAATTTAGAAAGATTTTCGCGATCATTGCAAACATAACAAATTGAGCCAAAGGTTCAAAAATATTTTACATTGGGATTTTTGTTGAACCAAAACTCATAAGGGGTCATTTTGGTATTCTTTCTGAGGTAAAGACAATTAATTCTATGAATGGCAGTAATGCATGCTTCTTCCCAAAAATATAATGGTAAATTTTCAGCATGAATAAGGACTCTAACCATTTCTTGTATGACTCTATTTTTTTGTTCTACAACCACATTTTTATGGAGTTTTTGGAGAACTAAATTGATGAGAACAACTCTGGGTATCATAATATTCAATGACTCCGTGTTTTTTAAACTTATCACCTTTGTCACTTCAAATTCGTGTTACTTGGGTATCTATCATTTTCTACTTTAGTCAGAATTTTTAGAAAGTTGTTAAAAGTTTTCGACTTATTTTTCATGAAAGAAACCTATGTAAAACGAGAGAAATCATCCGCAGTGATTAAAATGTATGAATTTCCATTTAAACTGACAATCCTTGTTGGACCCATTAAGTCCATGTGGAGAAGCTCTAGAGGAGAAGTTGTGTTAACATTTTTAACTTTCTTGTGAGGCGATTTGGTAATTTTAACCACTTGATATGGAGCATAAACAGGAGTGGGGTATTTCTTTATTTTAGGTAAGCCTCTAACAAGGTCCTGTGATGACAAATAGGTTTAAAGTATCAAAACTGATGTGTCCCAACTGATTATTCCATAGGTCGAAATCATCCAAAATTATTGCATTACAAGACAAAGCACCTGAAGCTTTATAGCAGTTGTCTGCAGTACGATTACCATTTATATAATCCTCTCTTGTTTCGATCAAAACATCACAGGAGGTTTTTTTAAATTTGACTTGGCAACCATTATCACAAAACTGACTGATAGAAAGAAAATTTTCTCTCATCCCGTGGACTAACAACATGTCATTGACATTAGGTAAACCCGCATCGTTAAGGATGCCTTTACAATGATTTGGGAGGTCGACCATCTCCAAAGGTAACATTCCCACCTTTATAATGGACAATATCCTTTAGATTGGTAACATCCCCCGTCATATGGTGCGAGCAATCGTTGTCTAAGTACTAACCAGTTGTCTGATTCTCACAGTGTAGGGTTATCAAGGCCACAAAAGATTCAAAATGAAAATTATTTAACTGGGGTCTTAGATCATCACTCCTGATCCAAATAGGTATAGTTTTAAAAAAATGAGCTTTAAACTGAGATTGGGTAGACAATCTACCTATTAGTTTTGATTTGTCGTTAGTATTCGATCTAGGCTTATAAAACGAATGAAATGATTCAGTGAGGTTCACGATTTTAATACTAAATCTCATAATTTTGATTTAAAGTAAAAATGAGCATTTTTCTTATGAAACCTTCAGCACTCGCGGTTTTGGTGTCCAAAAACATCGCACTTAGTACAAAATTTACTAGAAGTAGGCAGGTCTGAATGTTGGTGTTTTCTATCTACACACTTAACAAAATTATTACGAATAATTAGCTTAGGAGGTCGATAAGGACTCTTGGCAGGGGGTTAATATGTGGACGTAGATGGTTCCATAAAGTTCTCAATGAAACTATCAATGTCACTTTCATAATCACTTTCTGTTAAAACTTGTTTTCCTTTAGCCTTTTCAAACATCCTCCCATCCAATTGAAGATTTGTTTCTTCTTGGGCTTTCACACAGGCATTTGGTCTATCGGAGTCATCTTTTTCAAGAGTTTCCTCATATCCCAAACCTCTAGTATCACCCTTATAACGTTGGATAACAAGGAGTTTGTCAAGGTTGAAAAAAGTTATATCACGACTACGACACATTTTGAAGGCAATTTGATAAACTTCTTTAAAATTTTCAACTTGTAAAAGCGTTACTTTGTATTTTTATCCGAAAGATATCAAATTTTCATTTAAAGTTGTAATTTAATATTAAAAATCAAGTTTTTATTTTTCAAAATCTATTTTTACATTAGTCATCTTAATGGAATTTTGTTGAGCAGTCTTATATTGAGTCTCTAGGTACTCACTAAGCAGTTTCAACAATTTAGATTATTCTTGTCTATTTTTAAGGTTCTGACGTATAATTCTGAATAATCATTATGTCTAACAAAATTCTCGTTATCAATTGTGTCCGTGTGAAAAGTGTTGCTATCATCAAATTTAGTATCAAATGGAGCAGTTAATGAAAGCATAGAAGGTGGTCTAGATAATAAAGATTTAGCGACATCAATCAAATCAAGTACATTATCAGACACATATTCATGTTTACAATAACTCATTCCTGCTAAGTACACGTCTTTATAACAATCATAAACTACTCCAAAAAACGCAAGGCGATTTGATTCAGAATCTTCTTGGTCTTCTTCTGAATCAGAATAAGAAGATTCATCCTTAGTTTTAGTTATGTGAGCCATGTGTTGTTTAGAATGCTTAGACTGTGGCTTAGAACTACACTCAGCAATAAAGTGACCGAGTTTCCCACAATTATGACAAGACAATTTAGATTTATCAATCTTACTACTTCTACTATCATAATCAAAACTTTGTTTTGAATTTCTATTGTGGGGTCAATTGAACTGACTAGACTGATTATTCACTTGCATGCGTCTCTTAGAAGTAGAATTTATATGTTTCAAAAGTTTTTTAAATTGAGAAGACATAAGAGCAAGTTGATTGTCAATCTTGTCAATTTCATCTGAATCCACATCAGATTCATTATTCGACTTAGATTGTTGTTGAACTACCTTATGCTTATTTTCATTAGGACAAGCAGTTTTAAAAGAAACTTTAGAAGAGTTGGTCAACTCATTCTTAGCATAAGAAGTAAGAGTCTTCGTAAAGGTTGATTTAAGTTCCATAGTTCTCAATTTTGAGCTTTGCAATTCTGGTGTGAGAGATGGATCATTAATTTTAATAAATGATATAACGTTTATGGTCAAATCAAGGAACATGGTGTAACACCCCGCCCACTCGGGGAGAGCGTAGCGCCACTATCGATAAAACTAATATAAACGAAACCACTAATCTCAATTCTTCAAATTCAATACAACAAAGTCTCTCGAAATAATATAAATCACCAATGCTCTATACAACACAATAAAATCTTCCAAATCTTCCAAAAAATATTCTTCTCAAAATAATCCACGCTAAAATCATCCCAATTGGTCCATAGCGCTCAAATCCATGCTAACCTGCCAACTAAAAGAAAATATGGGGAAGTACACAATACGACAGGGAAGATGCTCAACAAATATATTAGTGGTGAATAAAATGTAACAACATGAGTACGAATATTCAAATCAAATGCAAATCTCAATTGCATTTATTAATAAATTTCTCAACAACACATCAATGGGTCACCAGGCCTCACCCCATCCGCATATACGTTATCAAGCCATAGCCCGGGAAGCAGGAATTTTGGCGGGTGTACAACATCCATGCCATATTAAAATCTCCTGGCAACGTTCTCAACAACAATATAATGATGCCACATGAATCAAAATAATTCAACAATTATTTCTCCAGATTTCAAAGAATTTATCAATTCAAATATGAGTTCAATTAAACATGAAATCAACGGTATGACTCTCGAGAGATTTAAATAGCATATTGTGTAAAACCCTATGCCTTAAAATCATGGCATGAATCGTCACATAAAAATCATCCTCAAAATATGATCGCACTATCACGTTCCTCTCGCAAAAATAATCAAATCATGTTCTAACCCCAACATGAGATAACTCAAAATAGTCCTATTTTAAAACCCAAAAAATCAGATTCAAAACTTATTTGAATCACCAATTCGACTTCAGATTTGGATTCTACACGAAAAATTGAGTCTGGTATGTGTTTTGAATTTTTCTCAAATCTCATTCGAAGGCACTCAAAATGAATATATAAACCACTCCCAAATCGCCCTTCTCATTCCACTCGTTTTTGCCTCTTTAGATTTCGTTTTTGGCCTCTCTTTTTCATCTCCCTTTCCTTATAATCACCCATAATATTCCTTATATAACCCCTTTCTCAAACCCTAGCTTGGAGCCTAAGCTAACCTATATTACTCTATTGCCCTTTAATTCAAAATTGTAACTTTACATATTTAAACCATTACAAAATGTCCAAAAGCCAATTAAATTTGAATTTAAATATTCGATTCACCTCAAATAAAAATAAATATAATATCCATATCCCGATTAATAAAATAATAATATTATTAAAATTATATACCATATTCATAAATAAAGCCCTCAAAATTAATTCAAAATTGCCAACTTTACATCTTTAAACCATTACAAAATGTCCAAAAGCCAAATAAATTTAAATTTAAATATTTTTATTCACTTCAAATAAAAATAAATATAATATCAATATCTCGATTAATAAAATAATAATATTATTAAAATTATATATCATATTCATAAATAATGTCCTCAAAATTACAGGGTATTACACATGGGACCTTAAAAATTTTGCACACACGTCTTTATCAGAATACTCTATGCTATTTGCATGTAGGATGCTTATAACCATTTCCAATTAAATCCCAAACATCATATCCTAATGTGCCTTGCATAAATGCTATCATTCTAATTTTCCTGTAGGGAAAATTTGTGCCATCGAAAATAGGACATTTGCTAAAATTTCCTAACTTAAGTAACTGACTAGAATCTGCCATTAAAATAAGGTAAAGTGTATTTAACAACAGTTTATAAAAACATATATTTTTAAAGTCTAGATCTAATGCCACTTGAGCGGGCGGCTATATCGCAAAAAACTAAAGTGAGAAAGTAACAGTTTTCGAGTAATGACAATTTACCTACGAGTTTTATAGGTTATTATAGGAGGGACCAATTCAAACTTTTTTTAAATTGTTAACTTTACTAAAACAGATTTAAGTTTTCAAAGTCAATTAAAAGTCCAGATTATTATATATGGTTAACCTAAGTGATTTACAGAATAATAATCAATTCAGTTTTATTAAGTGGCTTTCTAGTCTTAACTCCTACTTTTTCTTATTTGGTGGGAGTTGCAGAAAATATAGCACACGATATTTATTTTACGTCGCAAAAATCCTTTCCCGAAAAAAATGACACACTCTCCTACGAGTCAACCTAGTTTACTTCCACTAAATATCATATTTAATACCCATCATTTGGATTTTTCACGGTAGACTAACATTTATTGATTGCACAGCGGTGGGGATATTAAATATGATATTTTTTAAATAGTAAAGAATCCCCATACCTCCTAAACTATATAAGTTTGGTTAATTTAATCCCTAAACTAATAATCTCGCTAACATTTGACCAATTTAGTGCCTAAACTATTAATTCGATCAATTTAATCCCTAAAATAATTTAAAACGTTTTTTTTCTTTTCAAAGTTAAAAAATTACCCCTTTTTAATAAGAATTAAAACCTCTAAAAATGTACCCCAAACAATTGTAAAAAATCAGTGTTAAAAATGGGATAAAAGAAGCTTTTTTAAAAATTATATAAATGTTATTTTTTTTCAAAATTGAAAAATTATACTCTTTTTTAGTAAGAGTTAAACGCTTCGAAATGTACCCCATATAATTAAGAAAATTGATTTTTTTATTGTACTTTAAATTTTGCATTTTTTTTTGTTAAAAACTGGGATAAAAAACCTTCTATCTATTTCTAAACTCTTCCTTCTTCTTTTTTTTTTTAATTTTGAAACTGTTTTCAACTATTTTAAACTATTTTTTTCTCTTCAAATTTGATGAATTGCTATCTTTTCTAATAAGAGTCAAAACCTTTAAAATGTACCCCAAATAATTAAATAAAAACTGAGTTTTAAAAAAAAACGGGTTTTTAAAAAATGCGATGAAAAATATTTTTTTAAGCAACTTATAACAGTTTTTTTCAAAGATAAAAATTACACTCTTGTTTAGTAAGAGTTGGAATATTCGAAATGTACCGAAATAATAACAAAATTGTGTATTTTATTTATATTTGAACAGTTTATTTGAAAAAAAACTGAAATAAATTTTAAAAAAAAGTTCGTTCATCCCAATTTTTAAACACTGATTGGCGCATTAGAAAAGCATAATTTTTTGGACGTTTTTAATTCTTATTAAAATTTTTGAGTTTTAGGGACTAAATTATTTTTAAAATTCTTATTGAAATTGGTTAAATTATTAGTTTATGGACTAAATTTGTCAACTTATTAGTTTAGGAACTAAATTGGCTAAATTTTACTCACTAAATTGGCAAAACTATTAGTTTATGGACTAAATTGGGTAGTTTATTAGTTTAGGTACTAAATTGACCAAATTTGGATAGTTTAAGCGCCATAAGGATTGTTTACTAATTTTTAAAATATAATATTCAAGCTTTAAAAATAAAAAATAGAAAAATAAATCAAATTAACTTCAAAATTGTTTTTCAAGCTTCAAATGTCCAGATCCTTTCCCAAATTCAAAATTTCCAAAACCATTGGACTCGAAACCCCGAAATTCTAATTGATGAACAAACAAAAAAAAATCAAGGGAGCTAGACAAATAAATCTTTTTTACATAAGACATTTCCAAACAGGTCCTATAAACACATGTTTTCTCAATAGGTACGTTTAGGAATAGGACTTATTGGAACAAAATGTTGGAAAAAATATATGCAAAATAAACCAAACAATGCAAATTCGAAATAGATAAAATTAAAAGGACTTATCGATCGAGGTTTGTGTTGAACATAATGTCCTAAAGGTGAAATTGCCCGCTGATATTGATGTTGTCAGCCTCTTGAACAAACACCTCCTAGGATTCAACGATCAGATTTTGTCACCAGCAACTATGAAGAATATTGAACTCTCAGGATACTCTAGTACCAAAAAAATAATTTAATATAAATAATATAAGTGTGAACTGATTTTTATTTTCTATAAATGGAGATTGAGAAAGATAAGGTATTCAGATATTGCAATTTGTAGAGAGGAGGACTCTATTTTATAGAAATAGATCCAAATTTTTTTTTGCCCCACTAACCCACTTTTATATCCACTAATGGATAGTGGAGTTAGACTAAAAGACTAAGTCAAAATTTTAAAACGGGTTAAAAATGAAATTATAAATGGGTAAAAAATTTGGGCACTCAAGAGAAGCCCAGCGACCCAAGGCGCAATCAAAGACTATTAATGTTTAGTGTGCCTCCTAGAGATTGAACCTATGGCCTCAAGAACAAAATCCTACAAACTTACCACTTGGCCACTTACCCCAAAACATTTATTTTATTCAAAATAAATATATATACTAATATACCCAACAAAATCCCACATGAATGACATAAATAAATAAATAAATATAAAAAGACGCTATGGAGTATCATAAGGAGTGATGTAGAAGACGAAGGTGTCATTTGACTTGAACCTTTGCTTTGTGTTGATCTATTGAGTTTACCGGTTGATAGTGAACTAATGTCTTGAACTATTTCTCCGTTTTTGTAAATTTAAGTTAATAGAATACACACATGACTGAAAAACATCATCATCGACTTTCAACGGTTGTGCTCGTTTCGGCCATGAGCATGCCCAGGTTTCTTGAATGCTCTAGAGAATCAACCTTAATTATCATAGGAAGCGGTCCGACACTCATATAGGTGCTTCTTTCAAGAGTGTATTGTATCTCACACCACACTGAATATCAGCTACAGAAAGCATTAAGAGATTAAATCTCATCCTCCATCGATACAGAGGTACTACATCATAGGAATGGGTTTTACGTAAAACTTATATTTGTACCCCCACAAATCACTCATATAATTTTGTTATCCCATTGAACCAGATCTAAAGATCTCCAGTCATATGGTTTGGATTTTCCTTATAGGTATTAATGGGCTTTAGTCCCATTCTCCTCAATATTTGATAAACTAGGTCTCTAGTTATCCCTTTAGTCAATGGATCTGTTAGGTTTTCCTTTGACTTGACATAGCCGATTGTTATAACTCCATCCTTCAATAGTTGTCTTATTATTTTGTGTCCTCTCCTGATATGTCTATACTTTTCATTGTAGGAGTTATTATTTACTCTTGTAATTGCTGCTTGACTATCACAATGAATGGACAAAGCTTTAACGGGTTTTGGCCATAAATGAATGTCTAATATGAACTTTAGTCTATTCGCTTGCTTTATCCATTGCAATGAATTCTGATTCCATGGTTGATCTTGCTATGCAAGTTTGTTTAGTATATTTCCATGATACAATGCCTCCTGCCAAGGCAAAAACATATCCACTCGTAGATTTACATTCGTCATTATCAGAAATCCGATTAGCATCACAAAAGCCTTCAATCAATACCATAATTTATTTTGTATTTTAGATATCTCAAAACTCTAATCAAGGCATTCCAATGTTCATTATCAGGATTACAAGTATATCTACTAAGTATACCCACATCATATGAAATATCAGGTTTAGTATAGTTTATAAGATACATTACACTACCAATAACTCTAGAATATTCTAATGATGATACTGTTGGAGCGGAATTCCTAGAGTCTATTGAAAATGCATAAAGATCGAATCATAAAAAAAATTACACATGGTGTATCTAAATAGGATATTTAAGATTTCATACCTTTGTGGTTCCTTCTGGCTTGAACCATAGAGATTTGATCTCTTTCATGTTACACCGACCCGTGTCGCAAATTTAACGGTATGTCAGCCATAAAAACAAAATGATTTTTTTCAAAAATCATAACAGCCTAAAAAAAGATCTTTCAAAATTTTTTATGTCTTTCGACCTTTGGAACCCATAGGAAACATTTCAGCCCCATCTGATAAACGGTTGTCAAGTTATGACTCTAACAAGTAGATACCATGACGTATCACACATGTGTCTCGCTAGCTGAAATTTTTGTGAAGATGTGTGAGGCAGGGGGGTCAAACGATCTCTAAATTACTTGAAATTTCTTATGCCTCTTCCTCTATATGTCAGTAACCCATGATTCTACTTTTGGAATTTTTGGACTCTCCGATTTCCCGTAACATATTTTACAATATAAGAGCTTTGCAAGAGACCTCGAGATCTGTCTTGTTATTCCTTTAAGCCAATACATGTCATTAGTGTGTGGGCACCAATGATCACGACCCTACCACTCATTTTTAGGTATTTTTCATGATCTATATTGATCTCTCACTTATTAAGAGACAAGGGGTTGATTATATAGGCTAGCACGGGGACCTCCAGGAGAAATAGAAGACTAGCTTCCTACAGAATTTAGGAATTCTAATTAAACTCTATAATTGATTCCATAATTCTATAAATTGTTATTCATTCCACTACAGAATAATAATTGCACTCTAGTCTACTATCTCAAAATTATAATTTCGAGCTACACGTTATTAAATGCTTAATAATCTCCTCACGTTAAGATTACATATACCCGTCGATTAAATTAAATTACTGACAATTATATTTAATTGACCTCTTATAAATTCCTTGAGACCGTTCTCTTAACTTATTTGATATGTCGGATAATTAAATCCACCGGTAGGGTTTGACATAATCATAACTTATAAGCTACATCAAGAGGGTATCATCAATCTCTTTATTGAGACGTGGATTCCATTCATAATTAACTTTCATAATACACTTATCGACATTACCCAATCTAACAAGCTTATTGATCTATAAATGAATCTTACCCAATATGTCAAAGTAACAGATAATTGATGCACATATCCATCAATTATGTTTGGATTAAGACCTTAAGTACTCATAACAACAATGATATGTTCATTATCTTATATAGTCAGTATAAAGACAATTATCTCTAATTGGTCCCGTTCAGTATACACAAAGTGTACTAGCACAATAAGTTAAAACTATACCATTTTCCATTATCAAGATAGACGTACTAAAATAGTGTGATACAATACTATTGATGGTGTATCCATCTCCATCTAAGATTGTGAACCATACTTATATTCTACAAGGACCGATGATCTGATCTTCCGTGTGTAAGCCGAACTCTACACACCAAATCATCTACTGTGCAGAATAAAAGACATATATGCATAAATATATAAAATAATATGATGCAAATATTACTTGTGAACATTCCCATTAAATAGACATACTAAAGTTCACTAGTGAACCATGACTTTTAGTATATAACCCCAACATATGCACCAGGACCCGAATGTTTTCTTAAGTGACAACTAGGGTCATAAGGTGTTTTAGCAGGAATACAATTAAGTTGTTCAAATTTTCTAAGAACTTTTCCTACATAATGAGATTGGGTTAAACAATTCCTTCAAAAATTTTAATGATTTTAATTCCAAGTATAAAATCAGCAACACCCAAATCTTTCATATCAAATAGCTTATTAAGGAAAGTTTTAGTTTTATTAACTACATCCATATTAGTTCCAAAAATAAGTATATCATCCACATATAAGCAAATAATCACACCAAAATTATCTTTGAATTTACTATAAATACATTTATCCGCTTCATTAATGTTAAAATCACTACAAATCATTACTTAATCATATTTTTCATGCCATTGTTTAGGAGTTTATTTTAGTCCATATAAAGATTTTTTAAGTCTACAAACTTTTTTATCTAGGCCTTGGACTACAAACCCCCCTGGTTGATCCATATAAATTTCTTCTTCAAGATCTCCATTCAAAAATGTCGTTTTAACATCCATTTGATGAATTATCAGATTATGTAATGAATCAATAGAAATTAATATCCTAATATATGTAATTCTAGTAAGAGAAGAGTAAGTGTCAAAGAAACCAATTCCTTCCTTTTGTCTATAGCCTTTAGCTACCAATATTGCTTTAAATTTATCAGTAGAACCATCCGCTTTTAATTACTTTTTAATAATCCATTTGCATCTAATAGTTTTACATCCTTTAGGCAAGTTAACTAACTCCCATGTGTTGTTAGAAATAATAGAATCATATTCACTATTTATGGCTTCTTTTCAAAAAATTGAATCGAGTGAGGGCATTACCTCATGTAATACCCCGTATTTTTATAGCTTTTAAATTATGGGATTTATTAAATCTAATTGAGATAAATTAATTTAATTTTAATCCGAAATGTTGCTTTAAATATTTACTAGCGTGACGAGAGTTAGTAATTATTGGAAATTTGTTATTTGTTGCATATTACTGGATGAGTATAGTAATATATGAGATTTATTTTTATAATATTGTCACGTGTGAATGAAATGGCAATTTTGGAAATTTAAATAGAGACGCGCCTGTGTCGTGTCAGGACTAAATGTGAATTAGTAAAAGTGAATATTTTATAAGTTGTTCAGATGGTCGTTTTGAGTGCGCCAACGCCTCCGGAAGGGTCGAGATAGTCAGAAAAGTGTACCCGGGAGTTTAGTTTGGGTCTCGGGGCATTTTTAGGCCTAATTAGTAACCCGGGAGGGCATTTTGGTCATTTTACATTTTTGGGTAATTAAACCCACGAAAATTAGAGGAGTTATATCAGATACCTAGGTTACCTTCTAGGGTTAGAAACTCTAAACACAAGTGACGGCCATAGGAGAGGAAGGAGAGAGCTCTCAAGGCAAATTCAAGGCCCGAAACTCAACCTTTTGCATCGCCGCCACCGCCAACGGGTAGATTGCGAGACGGGGAACACAATAATACCGAATTCGATGCCAAATCAGAACGTCGAAAATCCCAGGCAAGTGTTTGTCTTGATATTTTCGTTGGTGCATCTTTCATATTAGTTTAGGAGTAATTAAGATGAGTTTTAATGGAGGAAAACCCGATTTATGATAGGAAAATCCATGTAGTATTGGTCTAATTGATAATTATGGAAACCCTTGCCATGTAGAGGAATTTAAACCACGAAATTATGATGTGTATAAGAAGAGAATTCGGGAAATAATTGTTAGAACCATGTTTAAGAGAGTTTAGGGTTCTTGAGATTTTTGTATGAAATTGGGGCTGTTAATCCATGATTTAATCACAGAAATCCACATGCTTTACGTTGAAAATACCTATTATGATGATATAGGGTTAGTAGTATAAATTCTGGGTCGATTGGGATTAGAAAAGATGGAAATTGTTGGTGTTTGGAGATGAAACCCGTAACTGCAGAATTTCAGTTTTCGCAGACCTGCTTGATCGATCGATCGAGCCCAGAGCTTCGATCGATCGAGCCCCAAACCTCGATCGATCGACCCCTCCTGGAAGACTCCTATTTCCCTTATTATATGAGTTAAATTCAATTTATTATGAGAAAATTCTTGGGCATCCTTAATGAAATGTTTTGGGAGATAGGGGAGACCAGTAGGACATGTGAATAGATTTTGGGACCCTCGATGTCGGGCAAAGATTGTAATTTGGGATAATCACATAAGGGTCGGTAAATTTATAATTTAAAGAGAGAGAGAGAGACGTAAGATAGTTACTTTGGGACAAATGTGTATACCTACTGAATTTTATACTTGGGAGGATAGAATCCATGAGCGTTATGTAGTAAGTGGAATGGTTCCTCAAATTAAAGTAAGATGTGAATGGTTATACGTGATAACTATATAATGAGAAATAAATGAAAATGATGTAATTATGGGAACTGAGAAATTACCCATTGTTGATATTGTAATATTAGTATAGTTATATGATTGCGTATGCATATACTATCTATGTGTGAAAATCATGCCCACGCTACTTGCTATCCTTGAGGTTTCCGCGCTGGGACAGTCTTATCTCGATGGGACCTTTATGGGGGATATTGACTTGTACCCTAGAAGATAGATATCCTTGGTATAGGCTAGTGATGTGATAGTTCAGACGGTCCTAAGAGACGTAGGCATGTGCCATCCTCTTAGAGACTTGGAATCTATTCTTAGCCTCATCTTGTTTGTGTATAGATATCCTTGGTATAGGCTATCGCAGTGATAGTTCAGACGGTCCTAAGGGACTTGGAATCTATACTTCATCTCAATATTGTTTGAGTATGTGTTAATACAATTTGAGAGTGATTTCGAATTTGTATTCCCCTTAATGTGAGTGATATGGGGTTTGGATAGTAGAGTATGCCCGCACCATAGTTTTATTTGGGGTGCTGTTATGGTTTATATATATATTTTACGAGTGGTTAATATATATTTATGAAATTCTGAAATCTGGAACTGTTTACTGTGATGTGATATGTAGGATGTGGTTGATAACTCAAATTATAAATACTTGTGTTGAGAAAGTATAATATGACATTGGAAAACTTTATTGATTTATAAGGTTAAAATGAGAACTTTGGTTACTAATTGAATAGTATCTTCAAACAATTAAATCGTTAATTTTGAATCTTATGAGTAATATATATAAGACAAATTAATCCATTGGGAAAGGATAGCATGTTATATGATGAGATAGACCATTGGGAAGGTTAGTACGATAGGTGTGCACATTAGAAGAAAGGTTAGAATTTCTCAAGAGAGTGTCGAACTAATATGTTGTTGCATTGGCCTGTATCAATTTAAATACTTGCTAAACATATTTTAAATCAAACACACAATCGGGCTCTGACCCGTTTCTTTTTCTCTTTCTCTCTCTTGTATATATATGTATGTATTACAGGTGCCCAGCCATAGGGGCGTCTTGCTTAGGATCTGTTGGAAGGAACGCGCTGCAGCTTAGGTGGGAGTTGCAGGTCTCTTGGTTAGACGACTTCGTTCATTCGGATCCACTCTTAGTACTTTCATCTAGTTGAGCATGTGTAGCTCTTTCCATTATTCCGTTTGGACATTTGTATTTCAGTTATTTCCAGTATTATTACTATGGGATTTATTCAGTTTGGATGTGTGACTTTAGATTTCATACGTTGACATTCGATTGACGAATGTATTAAATTAATTGGATTATGTTGCAGAATTTAATGTGGTGTGATTCTTACTTATTGAATGTTGTTAATAAAATAAATGATTTTTCTTTAAATAAAATTTGGAAAGTATGTTTGAAAATGGTTTTGACACTTAGCTTAATTATTTAGGGTGTTTAAATTGGAAAAGTATTTTTTTTACGACAGTGATGCTAAGAATGAACCAACTGTTCACCTTGATTTTAATTTAATAAAGGAGTGATCGCTCAGTATTTAATTAGGCGGGGTGTCACACCTCATTAAAAGTGACCGGGTCATTTTCCATTAAGTTAAAAATTCAGGACCAAAAGAAGTAACTATCCTAGGTCTTTTACTTTTTCTAATTTCAATTTCTTCTAAATCCAAAGATTCATTTCTAACGCTACGTCCCACCGGAACGGAACTACTAGTTCCCTCACTTCTCATTTTAAAAGGAAATTTGTTCTCATAAAATTCAACATCTCTTGACTCAAAAATAGTGTTTTATCTATATATTGATTTTTAGAATCAATTACAAGAAACCTATATGCATTACTGTTTTTAGCACAACTTATAAAAACACAATCAACTGTCTTTAGGCCAAGTTTAGTTCTCTTAGGTACTGGTATTGAAACCTTAGCAAGACACACTCACACTTTAAGGTGTTCATAAGAAGGTTTTCTGTATTTCCACATTTTATAGGGAGCTTTATCATTTTTCTTAAAAGGTATTTTATTAAGAATATAATAAGTAGTAAGATTGCCTTACCCCACATATTATAAGGTAATCCTGAAGTGTTTAACATAGAATTTACCATATCCTTAAGAGTTCTATTTTTTCTTTCAACCACACCATTAGATTGGGGTGAATAAGGAGGACTAACTTGATGAATTATTCCATTTTCTTTACAATATTTATCAAGATTACCAGTGTATTCTCCTCCCCTATTGGATTTTAATGTTTTAATGAATTTTTCCAATTATTTTTCAACTTCTAATTTATAAGAAATAAATTTTGAGAAACTCTCATCATTACTCATAAGGAGATAAATATAATAGTAACGAGAGTAATCATCAATAAAAGTAATGAAGTATTTATTTCCACCACCTGTCACATATCCTTTTTAATGACAAATATCATAATGTATTAAATTTAAAACAGTTGAACTTCTTTCGACACTCAAAAAAAGTTTTTTAGTATATTTTGATTCAACACATATTTCACATTTAGAGTTGGTATAAGTATCAGATTTTGGTATGTTTCCTCAAAACATTAATTTTTTAATGGATGCTTTATTTACATGACCAAGTCTAAAATACCAATAAGTAGATGTTTTATTATTATCATCCATGGTTACATTTAGTTTGAAAAGACCCTCATGAACATAACCTTTCCCCACAAAAGCACCTCCATTAGCCACAAGTACCTTATCACTCTCTAGAACAATTTTAAAACCCTTCTTAACTAAGACAAAACCAGACATCAGATTCTTCCTAACCTTAGGGACATACAAAACATCTTTCAAGGTAAGAACATTTCCTGAAGTGAACTTTAAAACTACGGTTCCCTCTCCCTTAATCTTAGATGAAGAAGAGTTTTCCATGTACACATTCATCCTCACCCATAATAGTGAAGGTAGTGAAGGCACCTCTCATGCCACAAATATGTTTGTTAGTGCCTAAATCAAGCCTCCAGTCTGTTATGTTACTCGCAGTATTTGCCTCGATCACCACAGCCGAAACGTTACCCTCCTCGGTTACATTTGCTTGAGGCTTTACATTCTAACTCTTCCTAAATATGAAATCTTTAGAGTAATGACCTGGTTTTCCACACACAAAGCATTGACCTACAGGTTTAATTAAAACTGATAATTTGATTTCTTATTCTGATCATTAGGTTTGAATTTATCGTTGGACCCCGACTTTGGTTTAGTTTATGTTGCCCATGTTTTTGTTTTGAATGGTTAGGCTTAAATTGATTCCGTTTTTGGTTTCCAATTGATTTTCCCTTGACTAAATTAGCCTTAGAACTCAATTCATAATTTTTCTCCTTAAGTTCTTCATTCCTATTGTCTTCCTCAATTCTCAAACGAACTATCAAATCTTTTAGTGACATCTCATTTTTCTTCTGTTTAAGACCATTTTTGTAATCTTTCCAAGAAGGTGGAAGTTTTTCAATTATAGACAACACTTGAAATCCCTCACATATACTATAACCCTCGGCCAGAATTTCATGAATAATAATTTGTAGTTCTTCAAGTTGACACAACAGATTTATTATCTTCCATTTTAAAATCCAAAAATTTTTTAACCACAAATTTTTTTGACCCAACATCTTCAGTTGCATATTTTAGTGTGTTCCATAATTCTTTAGCAGTGGGATAGGACCAATAGATATCATACAGTTCAAGATAGAGATAATTGAGAATGTAATTCCTACACATACAATCCCTTTATTTCCAAACAACTAGTTCTTCAGGTATAGAAGGTCTATCAGATTCAATCAAGTCAACGACCTTAAGAGTTGTTAGGTATAATTGCAATTTCATTTGTCATCTCTTAAAATCCTTTTCATCAAACAATTCAGGTTTTTCAGAGTATTTTGCATTAGGATTTTCCATAGCAGGTTGTAGAATAACAACAGAATTTCACCTTTAGATTGTTGAAAAAAATATGTGCAGAATAAACGAAATAAACCAAATTTGAAATAGATAAAATTAGAAGGACTTATCGTTTGAGGTTTGTGTTGAAAATAAAGTCCTAAAGCTGAAATTCCCCGCTGATATTGCCTCTTGAACGAACACCTCCCAGAATTCAACGATCAGATTCTGTCACCAGCAACTATGAAAAATCTTGAACTCTCAGATACTCCAGTACCAAAAAATAATTTAATAAAAATAATATAACTGAGAACTGATTTTTATTTTCTGTAAATGGAGATTGAGAGAGAAAAGGTATTCGAATATTACAGTTTGCAGAGAGGAAGACTCTATTTTATAGAAATAAATCCAAAAACGTTTTTGTCCCACTAACCCACTTTTATCTCCACTAACAAGTAATGGAGTTAGACTAAAAGACTAAGTCAAAATTTTAAAACGTATTAATAAAAATAATTATAAATGAAATTATAAATGAGGAAAAAATCTTGGTACTCAAGAGAAGCCCAAATTCCCAATCAAAGACTATTAATGATTAGTATGCCTCCTAGGGATTGAACCCGTGACGTCAAGCACAAAATCTCACAAACTTACCACTTGGTCACTTACCCCAAATCATTTATTTCATTCAAAATAAATATATATATTAATATACCCAGCACAAAAATCTTTATTAATGGGATCTATTGGGGAAAAATAAAGATGATAAAACTTATTGTACTACATACTTAATAAATAGGATTAATCAGTAAAAAAACAATAATGAAACCCCAAAAATTGAAGGTTCCAAAAATAAAATCCACAGGGTCTAATAGGAGGCTGAGAGAGTCTAACAACCTGATGTCGGTAATGTTCAAAGTCAAAATACCTATGCAAAATAGTGTGCAAACTTCATTTTAAAGAGAATATTTCTAAAACAAAGAAAAATTTAATACCATAAACCTAAACATACTTGTTCCTCTCTGCATTAGAAATGGAGACAATATTGTTCAAACTGCATTTCACAAATAAAAAAAATTGCACTGTTAGAATAATAGAAAAATTTTGATGTCATAAACCCCAAAACAACTTGCTCTTAACTATATCCTAAAAGCTAAAAGAACCCTGATTTGAATATATAAACTCAATATTTTTACTTGTTTAAATTTGGAATGTTCAAAAGAAAAATAGCACATGTCCATTAAAAATAATTGTACACCTCCTTCTTTAATTAAAGGACATTTTACATAACCCACCCAATTTCACTACCAAAAACATTCATTAATAAAAAAATAATCAAACATTTATTTGCTTATGGATGTTAATAAGGTAAGGCCATCTCTAGTGAGACAATGTAAAGCAATGTAAATTTAGAAGATTTCGGATACATTTTTTGGTTCGAGTATAGTGGAACAATGTAAAAATGAACTAGGCGGTAGATATTCTACCGTCCAAGTCCTGGGCGAACAACTTTTACCTACCCAACAATATTATTAAGAAATTTCACCCCCCCCCCCCACTAATGCTACTTTTTCTTTAATTGAACTTGAGAGGATACCTTTTGGACGTCCATAGTCTGAGAGCTTTGGGGCAAGCTCTACATATTGTGTAGTGACAATCTAAATATATATTGTCGCTAGCCTTCCTATCACGTGCATCTTTTCCTACCCATTGTTGGAGTGAAAAAATACAAATGTGCACATTTGCATTGCCCATTGAAAATGGCCTAAGGCCCTGTTTGATAAGGGTTATTTGACATGGCAAAACTCTTATTCCACCTCCAATTCCATATATTGCCACGTTTGATACCATAAATTTACCCGGTAATTGTTTGGCCGGTTTGGGGTCACGTGAGCAGATTTGCCTCAAATAATGGCAATCCAATTCTTTACCCCCCCCCCCCCCCCCCAAAGAAACGAATACCCTGGTAAATGAAAATTGGCCATTTTTGTTTACCGAGATGATTGGACGGAAGTGATGGGAGAGATGGAGCAAATCTTATACAACATGAAGAAGGGCACCATTTCTGTAAGGAAATCAACTTCTCAAGAAGTCTCTGCCTCAAAAGTTCTGCTATTTCAAAAGAAGGTAAGCTCATCCTTCTTTTATTTTCATTTTTTCTTCTTCCTCCATCATAAATTTCAAGTCCGGGTTGAAAAATATTCAGCCACTGATTTTTTGGAGCCTCTGATGTATTTTTTTGGGATAGATTTGTATCCACCTGATGTTTTCAAGCCTGGTATTTGCATCATTTTTTGTTGTATATATTTTTTTTGCTGTATATATTTGCATCATTTTTTGCTATATACATTTGCTGTATACATTTTGTTGTATACATTCGTTTTTTGCTATATATATTTGCTGTATACATTCGTTTTTTGCTGTATATATTTGCATCGTTTTTTGCTGTATCTATTGTCATTAATTTTTTTTGCTGTATATATTTTTTTGATGTTCATCAGCAGCAACAACAAGCCTGGTATCCACCTCTGATATATTTCAAACGAATGTATATTTTTTGCTGTCAGTACATTTTTTTTACTGCACATTTTTTGAGTTGATGTATATTTTTTAGCATATGTATATTTTGGCAGATGTATAATAGGAGATGTACTGTTATTTTCCCTTTTATTTCTTCTCGTTCAATATATATATATTTTTTTAAATGCTACTTTTAGGTTAGTGCCCTATATACTTTAGATGACCCAAAATACTTGTGTTGATCCAGAAACCCTAGTTATATAAGTTGGAATGTTAAAATTTTAGTTGTGATGGTTAATATGATTATAATTTAATTTCGTAAATTATTTGTGCAAATAACAGGTTTGTTCGGAAAAAAATTCTTCAGTAAGCCTCAGTTTAGGTATATTACTTTCCATCTATGTATTTGTTTTTTACTGATAAATTTGATTATTAAACATATGAGTTCATTTTTCTATGATGTAGGATTTGATAAAAATTAATTTTATCAAGTTTTGGTGAAAAAGTAGACATTGTTAACTATTATGGCCATAAAGAATTATTTAAATTTGGTTGGTATAGGATTTTAATCTCTCAATGCCGAACAATATCTCAAAGCGGTTGCAACACCAACGAGGGTTGTTCTGGACCCTGGTGATGCGAGCTATTGCAATTTATCAATATATGAGGAGTCATGAGCTTCTCATTACTAGGGCTCCCCATAGAAACTGGGATGCTGATCGTGAAACTGCATTATATCGTTTAATTAAAATGAATGATCGGGTATGCCATGCACAACTTCGGATGAACATAGCCTCATTCGAAAATCTTTGTACTAGACTACGCGCATATTGTAACACCCCGCCTAAAATAATAACGGGTGGCCAGCCCTATACTATATTAAATCAGGAATTCCAGATGGTCCAGTCTCAACATCAACTAACGGTACTATATAATATAGGACTAACTGCCCGAAATCATATAAGCAAGATGTTATAAAAATTTAAAACTTGCAACATACACAACCCAACACTATAAAACTACTAATGAATATGAGAGATGCAGGAAAGAACTATAATAAATAAAATGAACCAATTAATTACAACCGAATGTACTACAAAAAGTAGACCCGAATAAGCTGTCGGATCACAGCCAATACAATAACTGAATGGAATAAATATAAACATGTATGTAAATATCCCTTGGGTACAAACCCGATATACAACATGAATCCTACCTAGAATTTTAAAGAAGTAGGAAGCGGCTACATGAAACATCCCGCAACAGTCCGCACCTGTCATGGCTCCCGAGACTCTGGATGGAAAGGTCATCCGGCATCCATGCGGTAGGATACCTGTGGAAATATATATGTATATACAAGAAGGAGGGAGAAGTAAACGGGTCAGAGCCCCGAATGTGCAAAATATTTAGCAAGTGTGTTAACCATGCATAATAAATACCGGTGTACATAATTTCATAAATAAAGTGAGACCGCACTCTCGTGGAACCCCAACTCACCTCTCATCTAAAAGCGCGCACCTAATCGCGTCCTCGAATTTTAGTTAAATTACCCCCATTGATTTTAGGACAACCTAACTTATCAGGCCTAGCCTATATCCACGAGAGCTACCTTCCCGTCATAATCTAAGGATCCACCCATTTCTAATCCTATTAGATTATGATTACAACAATTATGCCATAAAAGGCTTAATGAATTCCGATTGATAATCTCATGAGTTATAATTATCATAATTCCTAAAACATTACCCCTATATATATATATATATATATAGGCTAAAAAAACGTAAGAATGAATATACTTAATAATATGCACATGGAATATTGGCAAGACTTCTCTCTAATCCCAAAATTGTACTACGTTTCGTGCGTGGGGAGTCTCGCAAAGCGAAATCCAAACAAGGAACCGCCCCGTTACACTACTCCTGACAAGGTCAAGACCAGAGATCCGTGATGCCACCTATGGAATTACTTCTCTCAAATCTCGACATGGCACTGCGTTTCGTGCGTGAGGTGTCTCGCAAAGCGAAATCCAAACAAGGAACCACCTCGTTACACTACTCCTGGGCAATGTCGATCCTAGAGATCCATAATCCTCAACATACAAGTTAATACTACCATTACTACTAACTATAACTCCTAAAGAAAAAAGAAAGAAAGAAAAGAAAGAAAACAAATAAGATAAAATAAAAGAACCTCCAATAATATCCTTGGGATGATGTAACCGAAATAATACCTTATGTGCGATACATCAACCCCCATCAATCTAGTACACCATAATCATCTAAGATGTACTTCAAAAAGTCCATATTCTTTCATCTATAGGATATATATATATATATATATATATAGGTATTTATTTCTAACCGTATATATATATCATCATCAATCCAATAGCCAAGTGTACATACTACATATGATGTACAAGGCCATGCACATAATATACCCGACTATATATATCGTCGATAAACTGCATCAATGCTATCATCTTCCCAGTGCCCGGCTCACGTAGCAATACTGGGGCCACCATGGTGGGACTAAACGACACCCAACTCGTGGTAAACACACGCACACGACGTCCCGGGAAGCGGTCATAGTTCCAACCGGAAATGAGACGAAACATACCCACCATGTCTCATCCCAAAAATATTTATCTATATGTATAATAATCACAAGGGATGACTATGACCTGGGGAATATCCACACCCTGCATTATAAGCCAGGATGCTCACCCTCTACGCGCGCAACTTCCCAATGATTGCATGAGCGGGGTATGCTTAACCAATTAAGTATATGTATTATTTACATGCACAATATATATACATCCATATGATCCAATTATATGATCAAATAATAAACCACCATATACGGTTTAAGTATCCATACCATGTATGTTCATAACATAAATATATCCATACATTTATATACATACGGATATATATCAACCCATACACACATAACCTTATCTGTATATATGATAAACTAATTCTCGTTCATATGCATAAGATATACATATATACCTGGCTATAAGTATACATAGTCCTCAATATACAAGCCGTCATAACAATTCCTTTAATTTACCTCGATACGTGAACATAATCCCATACTTGAAACATATTCGATCATTTTCCTATGATGAATAGTCTCCCAAAACCATATGTATATATCTATACCTATATATATTCAACATAAGGGCTATCACCCAAGGGTTTGTGTAGGAATCTTTCACTACACATTTCATCTATATCTCCGAGTACATTAAAGAATCTAGTAATCATTCTGACTATCGGTATACATTTTACTAATAGTCTATCAGCCTCAAGCTCATACTTTCAATCATCAAATAATCTCATTTCCCTCGATTTCGACTATGGTTCGATCACTTTTGTGAATACCCTGATCTAAGATCTCTCTAAGAGTTCTTAGCCTCACCTCACATCTACACTTACTTTTAATCTACAATTAGGATTCCCAATCCGAAAGGGTTTTCCCCCAAAATCTCTATACATAACTCCAAATACATACATGGGTACATTTCTCCCAAATTACCCTAAGGAGTCCCCAAAACTCTAATGTGTGAGAAACTCCTTATGTGTCTCCAAGAACATATCTCTTACATCATAAGAGAAGGCCCCAAATCAAATAAACCCACCCAAAAAGGGTTTGAATTCACTATGGAGAAAATACCTCAAAATGCCCTGTTTCCGAATCGATTCGGCCCTGTTCCGAATTGATTCGGACTAGCGAATCGATTCAGCCTCCAAGGCGAATCGATTCGGGTCCAAAGACCTGGGCTTCTGCAATAGGCCGAATCGATTCGGCTTGAGGTCCGAATCGATTCGGTCAATGCAGACCTGCTAATTTTACAAAACCGAATCGATTCGCTTGAGGGGGCGAATCGATTCGGACCTTCAATTTTTGAAGGTTTCATCTGCTTCTTCAAAACCTACGAATTCTAAACCCTAAATTTCCATTTCTAACAATTAAACCTCCATCAATTTATGATTTTAAGCCCATAAGTCAACCCAAAGTTGATCCCAAACATTTCTATTCCATTAAATCCATATTTAATCATTGATTTCAAGATTTAAACCTAAAATCTAGGTTTTGACATTAATACCCCAAATCCATTTCTTTACCCCACAATTTATGAAATGAAATACACAAATAGCTATTTAGCAAGATTAAACACTTGCCTCAGATTCGTAGAGGTTGGATCATCCTCGATGTTGCGGTTGGGCCGGAAATCCCAAGCTTTCTTCCTCTCTCTCTTCTTTTCCTTCTTCTTTCTCTTCTTTCTCCCTCTAGGGCTTTTTCTCTCTTTCTCTAAATGAGAAAGGCTTGATCCGTAAGCCTTAAATCCTTTAAAACAACAAACCCAGTTTTAAATGTTAATACACACTTTAAATGACTCGTTGACTCCAATTCAAGTCAAAACAACTTAAAAACATTCCGGAGCCGAAATAAAACCCAATGACAGTCATTTTGACTATCTTGACCCTTCCGGGATCGATGGTACCCTTAAAAATATCATCCGGAATACTTTGAAATATTCTCTATTTTTGGACTTAAATTCCCAAATTTTAAAATTCTCCAATTTAATTAAATTTAATTTTCCCAAAAATTAAATTTCTCAGTCTCCAAAGTCGCGGGGTGTTACAATCTCCCCCCCTTACAAGAATTTCGTCCGCGAAATTTAAGATGAGCCTAGGACATCAATATCATCTAGTCCCTACATCAATCCTCAAGATCACTATGACGATCCTTTCTAGTCCTCACGTCGAGCTATATAGATCCTTACCGATCCTTAAAATCAACTAGCTACCCAAGGCGCCCATACACCCTGTACCCGAGTTTCCACTCGTAAAATCATAATCAGGCTCCATTAGCCTCAAATTGTAAGATAACCCTCGGTAACATAAACTATAACAATATACTATATATATATATAAGTTTGAAAATTTCTACTGGTTGAACTCTCCTCAATTCCTGACGCTAGCCACCGTCGTGCGGGGGAGGTCTCGCAAGCGAAATCCAAACAAGGAACCCTCCCAATACACTACTGTGTAGCTAGGTCGGGGATTGAGATTAGTTGAACCAGGGTTAAGGTTTTATAAAAAGATTTTTTTCATATTTTAGATATTGCCCGAGGGCCTATACAAATAATACGATATAAATATATTCCGCGTCTTTCGACACGCCAAACAAACACCTTATGTTTAGAACACAAGGTCTCAACAAATACAATGCTCTAGCCAATATCTAGTTCTCAAAACTAGCACAACTATGAGCTAAATTATCCGCTCCTCACAAATCTACCAAACTCTGAACCTCTCAGTTATGAAACTCTTATACATCATATTAACACCTTTATATAAAAATAAATCCTTCCCTCATTGGGATTCTAAAACTTCCCTACTATCTCGTTACGAAAAGATGTATCATCTCCCAAGATGCCATACCAAGGCCACACTTGCTCACTTCCTTCTCTAGGAAAATTCCATACCCCCTAGCTGTATAGCGGCTAGCTACTCATCACACCTCACACGTGACGTTCCCACTATCGCACAAAGCGTAACTTAAACTCAAAGAAAGGTATTCTACCTTGCAATTCCATAACCTAATGGTTTCCCCTCACCCTAGAATCTCAACTCAGGGTCCTCAACTCCTTCCAGGAAAATCATTATCCCTAAACCTATTTCTTCACAAGAGAAACATCTTCCTCAAAATCCTTCCTAACCATATTGAAGGATAAACACGATGGCGACAACCAAAAACTCCTTCAGTCCTACACAACGAAACTTAGTCTCCCAAGGCATTCTCCCTCATCTTAGAAGGCGATACTCCTAATATTGGGACAACTACACCAACCTCACCTCGGTAAAAGTCACCAACATTAGGTTTCCTAACTAAGGTTAACAGATTCTCAATCTAAACCTCCCAAGAACTACACTACATGCCTCTCCTCGGGTTTACCTTACTAGGACCAAGATTCGCAATTCGAGTAAATTTCCTTCCTTACTCAACTGCCGATAAATCACCTCGAACCACTGCTAGAAATCTCCTCAATAACTCCTCCAAAACCGGGGAAGACAAATACCCCCGATTGAAGCGTACCCAAAATATACTATGGGTATTGTACTTATAATCCTATCCTTCCTCGACGACCAAATCTAGGCGACGTCTGAAACAAAACAAGAGCAATTGTTATCAGAACGCCAATCAAGTGAATATACTTCACAGAAGAATACAACGCAATGAACACAACAGTCCTATTTGTAGGGCTTTATGTCAAGAACGTTAACGGAAGAATGCAGAAACTCGCACAGATCCTAAGGACTCTAGAACCTGATGCTCTGATACCATCTGTAACACCCCGCCTAAAATAATAACGGGTGGCCAGTCCTATACTATATTAAATCAGGAATTCCAGATGGTCCAGTCTCAACATCAACTAACGGTACTATATAATATAGGACTAACTGCCCGAAATCATATAAGCAAGATGTTATAAAAATTTAAAACTTGCAACATGCACAACCCAACACTATAAAACTACTAATGAATATGAGAGATACAGGAAAGAACTATAATAAATAAAATGAACCAATTAATTACAACCGAATGTACTACAAAAAGTAGACCCGAATAAGCTGTCGGATCACAGCCAATACAATAACTGAATGGAATAAATATAAACATGTATGTAAATATCCCTTGGGTACAAACCCGATATACAACATGAATCCTACCTAGAATTTTAAAGAAGTATGAAGCGGCTACATGAAACATCCCGCAACAGTCCGCACCTGTCACGGCTCCGGAGACTCTGGATGGAAAGGTCATCCGACATCCATGCGGTAGGATACCTGTGGAAATATATATGTATATACAAGAAGGAGGGAGAAGTAAACGGGTCAGAGCCCCGAATGTGCAAAATATTTAGCAAGTGTGTTAACCGTGCATAATAAATACCGGTGTACATAATTTCATAAATAAAGTGAGACCGCACTCTCGTGGAACCCCAACTCACCTCTCATCTAAAAGCGCGCACCTAATCGCGTCCTCAAATTTTAGTTAAATTACCCCCATTGATTTTAGGACAACCTAACTTATCAGGCCTAGCCTATATCCACGAGAGCTACCTTCCCGTCATAATCTAAGGATCCACCCATTTCTAATCCTATTAGATTATGATTACAACAATTATGCCATAAAAGGCTTAATGAATTCCGATTGATAATCTCATGAGTTATAATTATCATAATTCCTAAAACATTACCCATAT
This sequence comes from Sambucus nigra, assembly GCA_949130495.1. Lineage (NCBI taxonomy): Eukaryota > Viridiplantae > Streptophyta > Magnoliopsida > Dipsacales > Adoxaceae > Sambucus > Sambucus nigra. The sequence goes on along the minus strand of OX422224.1, from coordinate 108,665,512 downwards.
ATATATATATATAGGCTAAAAAAACGTAAGAATGAATATACTTAATAATATGCACATGGAATATTGGCAAGACTTCTCTCTAATCCCAAAATTGTACTACGTTTCGTGCGTGGGGAGTCTCGCAAAGCGAAATCCAAACAAGGAACCGCCCCGTTACACTACTCCTGACAAGGTCAAGACCAGAGATTCGTGATGCCACCTATGGAATTACTTCTCTCAAATCTCGACATGGCACTGCGTTTCGTGCGTGAGGTGTCTCGCAAATCGAAATCCAAACAAGGAACCACCTCGTTACACTACTCCTGGGCAATGTCGATCCTAGAGATCCATAATCCTCAACATACAAGTTAATACTACCATTACTACTAACTATAACTCCTAAAGAAAAAAGAAAGAAAGAAAAGAAAGAAAACAAATAAGATAAAATAAAAGATCCTCCAATAATATCCTTGGGATGATGTAACTGAAATAATACCTTATGTTCGATACATCAACCCCCATCAATCTAGTACACCATAATCATCTAAGATGTACTTCAAAAAGTCCATATTCTTTCATCTATAGGATATATATATAAATATATATATATAGGTATTTATTTCTAACCGTATATATATATCATCATCAATCCAATAGCCAAGTGTACATACTACATATGATGTACAAGGCCATGCACATAATATACCCGGCTATATATATCGCCGATAAACTGCATCAATGTTATCATCTTCCCAGTGCCCGGCTCATGTAGCAATACTAGGGCCACCATGGTGGGACTAAACGACACCCAACTCGTGGTAAACACACGCACACGACGTCCCGGGAAGCGGTCATAGTTCCAACCGGCAATGAGACGAAACATACCCACCACGTCTCATCCCAAAAATATATATCTATATGTATAATAATCACAAGGGACGACTATGACCAGGGGAATATCCACACCCTGCATTATAAGCCAGGATGCTCACCCTCTACGCGCGCAACTTCCCAATTATAGCATGAGCGGGGTATGCTTAACCAATTAAGTATATGTATTATTCACATGCACAATATATATACATCCATATGATCCAATTATATGATCAAATAATAAACCACCATATACGGTTTAAGTATCCATACCATGTATGTTCATAACATAAATATATCCATACATTTATATACATACGGATATATATCAACCCATACACACATAACCTTATCTATATATATGATAAACTAATTCTCGTTCATATGCATAAGATATATATATATATACCTGGCTATAAGTATACATAGTCCTCAATATACAAGCCGTCATCACAATTCCTTTAATTTACCTCGATACGTGAACATAATCCCATACTTGAAACATATTCGATCATTTTCCTATGATGAATAGTCTCCCAAAACCATATGTATATATCTATACCTATATATATTCAACACAAGGGCTATCACCCAAGGGTTTGTGTAGGAATCTTTCACTACACATTTCATCTATATCTCCGAGTACATTAAAGAATCTAGTAATCATTCTGACTATCGGTATACATTTTACTAATAGTCTATCAGCCTCAAGCTCATACTTTCAATCATCAAATAATCTCATTTCCCTCGATTTCGACTATGGTTTGATCACTTTTGTGAATACCCTGATCTAAGATCTCTCTAAGAGTTCTTAGCCTCACCTCACATATACACTTACTTTTAATCTACAATTAGGATTCCCAATCCCAAAGGGTTTTCCCCAAAATCTCTATACATAACTCCAAATACATACATGGGTACATTTCTCCCAAATTACCCTAAGGAGTCCCCAAAACTCTAATGTGTGAGAAACTCCTTATGTGTCTCCAAGAACATATCTCTTACATCATAAGAGAAGGCCCCAAATCAAATAAACCCACCCAAAAAGGGTTTGAATTCACTATGGAGAAAATACCTCAAAATGCCCTGTTTCCGAATCGATTCGGCCCTGTTCCGAATCGATTCGGACTAGCGAATCGATTCGGCCTCCAAGGCGAATCGATTCGGGTCCAAAGACCTGGGCTTCTGCAATAGGCCGAATCGATTCGGCTTGAGGTCCGAATCGATTCGGTCAATGAAGACCTGCTAATTTTACCAAACCGAATCGATTCGCTTGAGGGGGCGAATCGATTCGGACCTTCAATTTTTGAAGGTTTCATCTGTTTCTTCAAAACCTACGAATTCTAAACCCTAAATTTCCATTTCTAACAATTAAACCTCCATCAATTTATGATTTTAAGCCCATAAGTCAACCCAAAGTTGATCCCAAACATTTCTATTCCATTAAATCCATATTTAATCATTGATTTCAAGATTTAAACCTAAAATCTAGGTTTTGACATTAATACCCCAAATCCATTTCTTTACCCCACAATTTATGAAATGAAATACACAAATAGCTATTTAGCAAGATTAAACACTTGCCTCAGATTCGTAGAGGTTGGATCATCCTCGATGTTGCGGTTGGGCCGGAAATCCCAAGCTATCTTCCTCTCTCTCTTCTTTTCCTTCTTCTTTCTCTTCTTTCTCCCTCTAGGGCTTTTTCTCTCTTTCTCTAAATGAGAAAGGCTTGATCCGTAAGCCTTAAATCCTTTAAAACAACAAACCCAGTTTTAAATGTTAATACACACTTTAAATGACTCGTTGACTCCAATTCAAGTCAAAACTACTTAAAAACATTCCGGAGCCGAAATAAAACCCAATGATAGTCATTTTGACTATCTCGACCCTTCCGGGATCGATGGTACCCTCAAAAATATCATCCGGAATACTTTGAAATATTCTCTATTTTTGGACTTAAATTCCCAAATTTTAAAATTCTTCAATTTAATTAAATTTAATTTTCCCAAAAATTAAATTTCTCAGTCTCCAAAGTCGTGGGGTGTTACACGTATGGCCTGAGTGACAATCGATCAGTTAAGGTCGAGGAACAAGTTGCCATGTTCCTTAACACCGTGAGTCATGATGAGCGATATATTTTCAAGTCGTTGACTTTTTTCAGATCTGGTCAAACCATTTGTTACTACTTCCATAGAGTTTTACAAGCATGTCTTCAGTTGTCAAATGATTTAGTTACTAATGCCACTTCTTTAAATTCCCCTTACGATAACGGGAAGGACCTACCGTGGTATCATTACTTTGAGGTTAGGATATTTTCATTAATTAATTTGATTTATTTATCACGTGAGTTTCCCTCTACTAAATTCATTTCCACCAGTTGAGGATGCCGTAGGTGCAATTGATGGTACGCACGTATCTTCTTTGGTTCGTACTGCTGACCAAGCAAGGAATCGCAATAGGAAAGGGGAAATTTCTCAAAATGTTTTGGTCGTATGTACATTTGACATGCGATTCTCCTATATCCTCGCTGGTTGGGAGGGATCAGCGCATGATGGTCGATTACTTCGAAGTGCGATACAACGTCAAGGTCGTAAGTTGACCGTTCCAGTGGGTATGTTGAATCATGAGAATGACTTTCATTGATGTTTTTAGTTAATATAAAAATAGGCATTAGTAACATTTATTCTTAATTTATCCGTAGGTAAATACTATCTCGCAGATGCTGGTTTCCCGTTGGTACCTGGTTTTCTTTCCCCATATCACAAAACTCGATATCATCGTAGGGACGTTGATGGACAACGTCCCGAGAATAGTAAGGAGTTATTTAATTTTAGGCATTCCTCTCTTCGAAATGTAGTGGATAGATCAGTTGGGTTATTGAAAAAAAGATTTGCATATCTAAGGCATCAACCATTCCACGTGATTGAAATTCAAGCAAAGATTGTTCTTGCATGTTGTGCCCTTCATAATTTCTTAAGGATTGTTGATGTTGAGGATGAATGTATGGGGGACGAGGAAAGTGATGATGATGACATTACTCCAACTCCCCTAAATGTGCCAGAAATGCCAATGAATGAGCATGTGACGTTCACAACTGATACTGCATGAACCGAGAAAAGAAATGAAATGGCTAGTTTGATATGGGAAGGATACGATGCAAATCACGTTGAAAATTTATACTACGATGATTAAGTTAAGGTTTCAATTTTACACTTCGCTTATAATATTTGTGTTTTAATATTATAGGTAAGTGGACATTTCAAATATGCCATCATCAAATGATAGTGAACTTCTACTTCTACGGTATCAAGTAAAGAAATGCTCCTGTGGCGTCGTATCTAGAGTGAAGGTTACATTGACAAACAAAAATAACAACCAGGGTCGATTGTATTACACTTGTCCCCAATGTCACAAATTTTTGGGATGGACTAATCCGTCCATTGAAGGCATGGATAGGAACTACGCAACCTTTCATCAGCATAGCGAACAATTTGCATCAAGTGTATCCGTTCAATCGCCACTTCTTGTTGCTGAACCCCATAGTGGCAATCAATATGTCGTTATGTGTACCCTGGTGACTGTGAAAAAACTTCAGGTTATAATAATGTTGATGCTAATTGGTTCTAGTATTTTCATTACTTTTGTTGTAATGTTAGGGGCTTGAAATGGTTTATGTAATGTCGTAATGTTGCTTCTAGGATGTTGCTTTTGTTGTAATTTTCAGGGATATTTTCAGAATTCCATATGGATATTATAAGAGTATGTTTATGTCATTATGATTCTCAAATGGTTGTGATGAGTATGGAAATCAGTATGTAAATGGAGTTTAAATGGATTTACTGGAAATCAGTATGTTAATTATTGAATACTGATCTGTTTTGGTACTTTAATCAATATGGAAATCAGTATGCATAAACTCAGATCTGATATGCATACTGATATGCATATTGATATTTTGCTATGGTGTTATTGATTTGCCCTGATATCCGAATGGTGTTACTGATTTGGCTACTTATATCTATACTGATATGCGAATGGTCTTATTGATTTGTACTTATATCTATACTGATCTATACTGATATACTTATATCTATCTGAATGGTGTTACTGATTTGTTGAATTTATACTGATATGGTGCAGCTTATATTTTCATCTGATGTTACTGATTTGCCTATTGATATCTATACTTATATGGTGCTACTGATATGCATATTGATATGCATATTGATACTGATATGCATATTGATATCCGAATGGTGTTACTGATACGCCCTGATATGCATATGCCCTGATACTGATATGCATATTGATATCCGAATGGTGTTGCTGATATGCTCTGATATCTATACTGATGTGGTGCTACTGATATGCCCTGATATGCATACTGATATGCTAATGGTGTTATTGATTTGTACTTATACTGATATACTGATCTATACTGATATACTTATATCTATCCGAATGGTGTTACTGATTTGTTGAATTTATACTGATATGGTGCAACTTATATTGTCATCTGATGTTACTGATTTGCCTATCAAAGGTGCTATTGATATCCAAATGGTGCTATTGATATCCAAATAGTGCTACTGATATGCATATCAAAGGGTGAATAGTGAACATTAATGACCTATATTGTGCTACTGATATGCATATCCAAATGGTGCTATGGTGATATTGATGTTACTGATTTGCCTACCGATATCTGATATGGTGCTACGGATGTTACTGATTTGCCTACCGATATCTGATATGCATATATGTACTGATTTGCCTACTGATATCTATAATGCCACTAGCTACAAGTATACTGATATGTTAATTATGCATACCAATACTGATCTATACTGGTATTTGCTGACATGCTACTGAACATTATGATTTGCTGATATGCTATACTGATATGATATTTGCTGATATGCCACTGAACATTATGGTATGCTACTGAACATTATGATTTGCTGATATACCAGTAGAGTTTATGTCATTATGATTTGTGGATTTGCTGATATGCTACCAGTAGAGTTTATGTCATTATGATTTTCGGATATACCAGTAGAGTTTATGTCATTATGTCATTATGATTTGCTGATATACCAGTAGAGTTTATGTCATTATGATTTGCTGAACATTAATGACCTTATAGGTATCTACTGATATGTATATGCTACTAGTATGACCTTCATTGTGCTTTGCTAATTAAGACCTTCATTGTGATTTGGTAACTGATATGTGTATGCTACTGATATGCATATCCAAATGGTGCTACTGATTTGCATATCCAAATAGTGCTGCTGATTTGGTAACTGATATGTATGTGCTACTGATATGCGTATGAACATTAATCGCCCTGATATGCAACTGATTTGAATAATGCTAATGAATAATGCTAATGCTAATGAATAATGAATAATGCTACTGGTATACATAATTAACTAATGATTTGCTGATATGCTACTGATTTATACTGATATGCTATTGATATAGTGCATTTTTATTATAAGTAGCTATGAATTAAACGAGATGGTGCTGGATTAAATGATAATTTGCTGATAATTTACTGAATTATATAATATAAATAAGATATGCCGTATAAATCAGATAATTTACTAATGACTCATATTTATATGTTGAGCAGCGATGGAGCATATTCGTAATCGCATCCCATTTCGCCCACCAAAACCAAATACAAATAATGTAGAGCGACCAGCAAACGTGCAATCTTCGCAAGTTGAGGTGAACCAAAAGAAATCTCATTTGCGATGGAGTGAGCTAATGGATGGCTTCCTGATCCATTCCCTTTGTGCCGAGGTCCTCACAGGGCGGCAAAGGGTAGACAATGGATTTACTGCCGCACAAATTAAGGTTGTTATAGATACTGTCGAAGAAGGATGCCATATTAGCGTCGCGAAATAGAATGTGAGATCAAGGTTGAAAACCCTGAAAAAGGAATATGTCGAGTTCCATGAGCTGTTGCAAGTCAGTGGATTCGGTTATGACACAAATAGTGGTGGCGTAACTGCAGATGCTAGTGTATGGGCTGACTATATCGTGGTTAGTACAAATTAATAAATTGACTTGATTTACAAATACAAAATTTCTTATTTATCTACCCACCACATAACGAATATGTTAAATTAACTTACTACGGTTTGTACAGGGTAAACCAGATGGACGGAAGATGAGAGGAAGGAAATGTATGTACTATGACGAGCTACAAATAATCTTCGGGAATGACACGGGTGCAGGTGATAATGAAATATCCGGGGCAGATGAGTTCTCACCAATGGATGGTACAGGGATAGAAGATGTGGAATTTACTCCTGAAGCGTGCATAGACACTAACACTGAAACAACCGCTGCGCATGAGACGGGCACCCAACCACCCGGTGGCCAGGAGACCAACACCCAACAATCGAGTGGCCACACTGCAAAGCGTAAGGGTCAGGGCCCTAATGCAAAGCCTCTTCATCGCCGTGTGAACCCCCAGGAAGAATGTGCCTAAGCTCTGTCAGTCATTGCTCAGTTGTCGAAGCAGATTGCTACCGTTATGGAGCTTCAAGTTGGGATTGACTCTCAAACTCACGTTAACTGGCAGGGTATCCTTGAAAGGCTGGTGGGTATGGATATGGATGATGAGAGTGTCATGCGGATGATGTCTTTATTTGAGGCCGACAATGGACTAGGTCGAGTGTTTATGGGATTTTCTGACTTTTCATTCTCACGTACATGGGCTTACAATAAGCTCCGTAATCTGCCTTGATAAGATGGTCTATTAACTATTACTTACTATTACTCATTGCCACTATTATACTTTGATATTATCTCCACATATTCCGTTTTTATGCTTTTGGACGTGGGATTATCGGGGTACTTATTAGCGTATGTAATGTTTTGTTTAAACTTTGCCCTTTTAAGGAGTGGTATTAGGTTTGCGTAAACTTTGCTCTAGTAAAGTTTTTGGATGTAATTTTTTGTGGGATTATCAAAGATTGTAAACATCCTTTTATATTATGAACTTGAATATTTAGCATTTCAAAAGCACAAGCCTAATAAATTAACCCATATGCTTTAACAGTCAAAGTCATTATTAATTCACCCCCATTACTTTCAACTGCATAATGTAGAGACATGTGATGAAAAAGTGCAAGCCTAATAAATGAACCCATGTGCTTTAACAGTCAAAGTCATTACTAATTCAGTCCCATTAATTTCAACCACATATTGCAGGGACGCATGTGATTTAGGAGTGAAACTCTAATACTAGTATAAAGAAGACGGTAGTTCATTTCATATCACACACTATCAAATGGAAAACCATAGACATACCGACGATTTTAATCCTAGTAAAGGATGTCTGGATTACTTCAGCCCAAACATGGTAGCCAGAAACAAAGAGCCGATGAAGGTTAAGCGTAAATCTAAAGCATCAACATCATTTGATGTTGGTCATATTGAGGATGTTGCACCCGTTATGACTAACCCAGGAATCTACGAAGATCCCCACGGAGGGAGTTGGTTTGGGGAGAAAAGGGTTTTTGAAAACATGCCTATATGCACATTACATTATTTAGGTGATGTTGGCCATGTGATGAAACGGTTACCTTCAACTAAAGAAAATATACCTTGCGATGATCATTTGAAATGGCCTAGGTTATATGATAGACGCTGCAATTTAGAGTGCTATTGTAATTGGCATGGTTTATCGGTCCCACAAGCAAAATCTGCAAATTATTGCAAAGATTCAACTAAAGACAGTGACAGATGTATCCGTCTACTACAACGAGAAATTCAACAGATGGAAAAGAGATTAATGCGCTGGCATTGTAAAAATTTGATAAATACTGAACTCGACGATCCAATTTATGCATCGGATCCGGAACTGCCGGACTACAAAATGAACGATTACTCCATGGATTTTGTACAACATCTACCAAACATGTTGATGGGTGATGGGAATGCATTATTTTGCGATCCGTGGTTGCCCAAAATATCACGAAGTAATTAAATATGCAACTTTCTTTTCTACGTGTTCATTATTTTTATTATGTCAGTTGTAGTGTTTAATTCCGAGATCCACATTTGACGTTTATTATTATTTTTTTAAATCTCGTTACAAAACAACTTTTAACAACCTTATGTCCAAAACAATGTGCTCTCATCCATAATAAAGTAAATTATTCCAACTTCAATACTTTAATCCAAATCATTTGCCCCCTAATAATCCTGAAAATGAAGATAAAAATAATGATAAGTATTAAAATATATAGGATAACAAATAATTGGACAATTAACAAAATAAGTCAATTTATGTATTGGCAAAACTCTTTATTTCCATGCCAAATTTTGGCTATCAAACACCAAAAGTAGGAATATTATTATTTTCCGGTAGGCAAATTCTCTCTATCAAACACAAAAAGTTGGAAATTACAGAATTTGCCAGCATGCAAATTTAAGCTATCAAACAGTCCAAAATTTTATTTTCCAGGTCAAAATTTTCATTGACAAAATTTGCCATGGCAAAACTTTCCATTCCACATCTATTCCAAGTTTTCTATCAAACAGGGGCTAAATGTAAAATTGAGTTTGATTGTAATAAATGTTGCATATATTTTGGACCACTACTTGAAACACCTACATCCAAATGCATTTTCAGTTCGATAAATGTCAAATTTTATGAATAGAACATAAAACAGAATTTTAACTATGTCTACTTTCAACATCATTCAAGCATACATGATTACCTGGTATCATTAAATAGTCTCCCTTCCATAAATAATGAGTGTATAACATAGTCTCCCTTGAAATGAAAAAAATAACAAATACCAACTAAACATATCTTTGTTAAGCAATGCTATACTCACCGAAATAAGTGGTTCACAAATTTCCCTAAACTCTTTAAGCGGGGCTAACACTTGGTACAACACACTTAGGCTCCGTTTGGCAATCCAATTCCAAATCATAGAAATGAAATTGAAAGACGAATTTTAATTCCACGGAATTGAAATTGATCTTCCAATTCCAATTCCAAGCCTTGAAATTGGAATGCCAAATGGACCTGTAATGTATTTTGGTAAATTCACAAATTCTCTTTTGCGGTAAAAATAGTATTTCTTAACTATGTTCGGACAATCTCATATTAATTTAGAAAGTAAAACCAAATAGTGAATAATAAGAGGGATAAGTTTAGGGTGTGTTTGGTTCCTGTTAAAATATCTTTCACCGTGTTAAAATAAAAAGTTGAATGATTAGCTTGATATTTTGTTTTCACTATCTCGGTTTGAATGGACCACTTTTCATTAGGTGAAAATTTTAATATTTTTATCATTTGTTGTTTGGATGATTAAGAGCAATATAGTAAAAAAAAACAAAATGATTATATTACCTTCATATTTCAAATGGATAAAAAAAATATTTATATTTAACTATTTGATTTTCATCACACAAGTGTCATAACCATTAAAAAATATTTATTTATCTCAAACTCATCCCCACCCCCCCCCCCCCCCCCCACCCCCCCAAATCATATTTGGCTATGCAAGACAAATAAGGATTAAAGGTTTAAAAAACACTCCTAACTAAAAAAAATGGTCCTAATTAAAAAAGAAAACAAAGAAAATAGTCCTAATTAAAAAAAAAATTCAATAATGAAAAAAAATAACAATTGTAAAAAAGAGTCGCAATAAAAACAAAGAGTACCAACTATAAAAACAATAGTCCACAATTAAAAAAATTGTTCTTCACAATGAAAAAGCAGTCCCAATTATAAAAAAAAAAAGTCCCAACTATGAAAAAAATAGTTCCCAATAAAAAAACAGTTTTCAACATTGAAAAAAATAGCCTCAATTTAAAAAAGAAAAAGTCCCAATTAAAAAACTGGCAATTGTAAAAAAGAGTCCCAATAAGAACAAAGAGTACCAACTATAAAAACAATAGTCCACAATTAAAAAATAATAATTTTTCACAAGGAAAAAATAGTCCCAATTATAAAAATAAAAAGTCCCAACTATGAAAAAAAATAGTTCCCAATAAAAAAAAACAGTTTTCAACATTGAAAAAAATAGCCCCAATTTAATAAAGAAAAAGTCCCAATTAAAAAAAAGAGTCCCAACTATGGAAAAAAAGTGTCCCAATTAGAAGAATTTAAAAAAACAAAACACTCTCAACTATGAAAAGAATAGTTCCCAACTATTAAACCGTTCAAGTTAATAAAAAAATTCCAAACATATACCCTTGCACCAAGCAAATAATCATTTATTTATTTTTAATTTTTATTTTTTTTTTACGTTAATTATTTTTTTTTTTACTTTTTTTACTTTTTTTTTTGAAATTTTGAAATTTTGAAATTTTGAAATTTTGAAATTTTTTTAAAATAAAAAGAATAAAAATTAGTTTTTTTTTAAAAATTAATATTTAATGATCGTGTTAATTGAGAGAGAGAGAAATAAATGTCTAATGATTGTGTGATAGTTTCTAGTGAAAATAATAAATATTAGTATGGTAATAAGATAAATTTCATTATTTTCACCTCTTATATTATTCACTTTACCCATGGTTTAAAATGGTTAAAGTTTCACTTCACTTCTCACCATATTAATCTTATTTTACCATGTTAAATGCTCAACCAAACACACATTTTATCTAGGTGAATTATTTTTAACACGATAAAAATATTTCACCATGAATCATACGGACCCTTAAGTGTAAAATCAATTGTGATTGAAATCAAAATACGCATTTCATCAGTTCATTGCTACTCGAGACACTTGAGACTATACATGATATAGTCTTTGCGTCTAATCTGTACCCAATAATTGGACTAGTCTTCGTTTCTACTTTAAAAGTCCACCCTTTGTTTCTAATCTAAAGAAAAAAAGAAAATTATATTTAAGTCACATTTGTCAGGTCAACATACATATAGGTTCTATTGACTTTTCAACAACCATATAAGTCATATTCCAACTTTTAGGGATTTTTTTTCACCATTTTACTCTTTTTATAACCAATCATCCGTAACTTCCTTTAGGAAGTTACATAAGTGATTGAACTTTTTTTTTAATAGTAAAATGATCATAACTTTTGATTCACAAATCCATTTTTCGCAAAATTACTATTTTTGAAATCTGCTCGACGATATCTATCAAACAAGATCTATGAAACCTATAAAATTTCAAAGAAAAAAAATTACACAAAGCAGTAAACTTTACTGCATGCACTAGAATATGAAATAGTTTTATATATGTGATATTTTCACAAATACATAGTAACATATACTATGGTAATATTACGCTATATATATATATGTATATATATATATATACATATACATATATATATATATATATATACATATATATATATATATATATACATATATATATATATATATATACATATATATATATATATATATATATATATATATATCCGGTGGATCCAAACCCTCTTTTTCCAAAATTACCTTATATTTAAAGGTTCGCGCTAGCGGCATCCAATCCTTACGGTCCGCGCTAGCGGCATCCAATCCTTACCCCTATTGTTAGAACTTCAACGACCTTCATCAAAGCTCCGATTTAGGGTGGGTAGGGGTGGCATGTGGTGCCGCTGGCGCCGACCTTTGAAAATAAGAGACTTTTGAATAAATGGATTTTGGATCCACCGGAGTGGCATGGGATGCCGCTGGCGCAGATCTTTGAAAATAAGAGACTATTGGATAAATGAGATCTGGATCCTCTGGAGCATCGATTTGGGGTGAGTAAGGGTGACATTAGGTGCCGATGGTGCAGACCTTTAAAAATAGGAGCATATTGGATATATATATATATATATATATATATATATATATATATATAGAGAGAGAGAGAGAGAGAGAGAGAGAGAGAGAGAGAGAGAGAGCTAGGCTATAGTACATCACTCGTGCATCACACCTAATTCTACGCCCTAAAAAACTTTTTTTTTCAAATTTTATATTTTTATTTTAAAATTAACCTTTCAATCAACCCATATGCAAAAAATTAGGTCAAAAAATATTTTGTAGCTATTTTTAAAAAATCCACAAAAAACTGCTAAAAATACCTTATTTATAAGGGTTTGCGCCAGCAGTTTTTTGTGAATTTTTGAAAAATAGCTACAAAATGTATTTTGACCTAATTTTTTGCATATGGATTGATTGGAAGGTTAATTTCAAGGAAAAAAATATAAAATTTGAAAAAAAAAAGTTTTCTAAGGCCTGAAATTAGGTGTGATATACGGTGTTATAGTGCATGATGTAGGTGAGCCTTCATCTCTCTCTCTCTCTCTCTCTCTCTCTCTCTCTATATATATATATATATATATATATAATGTGATAACACAGTAAATGTTATTATTTCTGAAATTGTCACAGATATTAAACTTTAATGTATGCACCAAAAAATGAAATAGTTTTATATCTGTGACATTGTCACAGACAATAACACTTACTGTATTAATATATTTATGAAATAATTTTTTTGTATATAACATTTTCACAAATTGTAACATTTACTGAGTTAATCTTACACAATATACATATATATACACACGGTAGATCCAAACCTCTTTTTTTTTAAATTACCATATTTTTAAAGGTTTGCGCTAGCGACATTCAATCCCCACCACTACCCACCCTCATTGTCGGAGCTTCAATGACCTCCATCAGAGCTATGATTTGGGGTGGGCAGTAGTGGCATAGGGTGTCGCTGACGCGGACCTCTGAAATTAAGAGAATATTAGATAAATGGGATTTGGATCCACCGGAGCTCCAGTTTGGGGTGAGTAGGGTTGGCATTGGGTTATATTTATATCTATAACATTTTACAAACATTAACATTTATTGTGTTTATATATATATATATATATATATATATATATATATATATATATATATATATATATATATACACGGTGGATCCAAACCTCTTTTTTCTGATATTATCTTATTTTTAACGATCCAACATCCAATCCCCACCACCACCCACCCCTATTGTCGGATCTCCAACAACCTTCATCAGCGCTCTGATTTGAGGTGTCATGGGATGCCGATGTAACATTTTGACAAACAGTAACATTTATTATTTGTGAAAATATTACAGATATAAACCTAACCCAATGCTACCCCTACTCACTCCAAACCGGAGCTATAGTGGGTCAAAACCCCATTTATCCAATATTCTCTTATTTTCTAAGGTCCGCGCCAGTGGCACTCCATGTCGCCCCAAATCAGAGCCCTGATGAAGGTTGTTGTAGCTCCAACAATGGGAGTGAGTGGTGATGGGGATTAGATGCTGCTCGCGCGGACCGTTAAAAATAAGACAATATTAGAAAAAAGAGGTTTGGATCCACCGTATATATATATATATATATATATATATATATATATATATATATATATATATATATACACTAGCGGAATGTCCGTGCCTGAAGGCACGACGAAAATTTACAAACTACAAAATCACAAATCGGTGAAAATTTCCAAAGTATAGAATTGCAAAACGTTAGATTTTTTTTCCACAACAATACAATGCACAATTTAAAAAAAATGTCCATAACATCATTTGTTTACATGACTATCCACCCTGCTTAACAAATAACAAATAATTCAATAACATTCAGTAGTCTAAATTTACCCCCAATATTACTACTTGAACTTGTGACACAACGCCATCGCCGAGTACCACAAACAAACCAACTAACATAAAATATAGTCCAAAGTGTTGAATCTATAAAAAATTTACATCATAAATGTATTTTACAACACTATGTGTAAACAATATAAAACATTTATTAACACTGAAGTGTAAATATTTTTTTAAAAAATTGGACAGAATTTCCTTTGTTTATAGGATTATCCGCCTTGTTAAAAACATAAAAAAACAATCCAACAAATTCAACAGAATCATCCCAGAAGAAGCTCAAACATAAATATTTTTCCTACAATCCTTGCTGAATGCCGAGATGGAGTAGCTTCAATCAAATCTGCCATATCATTTGAACTCTCCGATAAATCAACTTCTAGCTCGTGTTTAGGGGACTGTTCTTGCCCTCGTTTCACTCCAGATTTGGCAAAACTTTGATTTCTTACACATTGTGACTGCACCACCTTTGAAATCATATTCCAAATGGTGTCCCACATTCATCTCCTAAATAAAAAGCAACAAATACTCAAGTTAAGATGCATATAATCAGCATAGTAAGCATCCATATCTATTTATCATAGTATTCAACATATCTAATTATCATAGTATCCAACATTACCACAGCCATTGGAAACACTAAAATGAAAACAACCATTATTATATGAATGTCTTACCTTGTTTCCACATATTGCATTCGCACAAGTTATGAATCCTCAGTCCCCATAGAAAGCCTAAATATTTCATTTTACGTTATTCAAATAGTCACAATACTATAGATAATAAGAAAAGAAGATAAACAATCAAAGTGAGATCGAATAAAGTAAATACTATAGTTTAAATGGTGTGATTTTTACTTCTACAATATGAATACTAACAACATGCAATTTTAAAATAAAACTCTACAAATATAGTACCAAATAAATTTGAAAATGGATGATCGAAACACTTGCAGCATTTTTCAACCATGTAGCGTATTTTTCAGGTGTAAAGCCACTATTGATATTTCGAAAAAGTAAAAAACGTGGCATAATATTTAACCATTTTAATTTGAATATCACTCGGAATATCTACATTTTAAGTAACCAAACAAAGCATAAAAACAACCTTGAAAATGAAGAAAAGTCCTCGAACTTGAGGGGAGCCAAAAGAAGGAATTCAATATACATGTTTCTGCTCAGTTGGGGTAGCAAGTTCTTCAACAACCATCATGATATTTGCTTCAAATGCAACAGCCCCAGTTCTAATAGCACCAGTACAATAGATGTTCCTAATACTTTGTTTGCAACACTTGTACCCCACTAATGATCCTTCCACCATGAATGCATAACAATTTGTAATCTGTAATAAAATACCTAATAACTATCACATTCAGATTTGAGTATCCATCCACAAATACATTAATCGAGAGAACATTTCTAAACATACCCCAGAAATACATCTCCATTTCTCCTGAAATGCGAGAAAAGTTTAAATCAGATTATATATAAATGACAACCACGGTTCTATGGTAGTATATATTGAACAAATAGTATTACAATGATTCAAAAATACAGGTTGGAAACAAAACTTTCATATTATCTAAGAGAAAAGAGTAAGCTAGTAAAAACTTCATGTTACTTTCTCATCCCCCTTTTCTTATCGGATGAAATGAAGAGGCAAATCCACAAGTTCTAGAAAATTCTCATATTATATTGTCATGTTCCATAAATAGGGGCCTCATTTGTGTGTGTACCCCATTACAAAGTCACCACAGTAAAACAAAGGGCCTCATTTTTGTGTGGGTACCCCATTACAAAGACACCACAGTTAAATAGAGGGCCTTATTTGAATGTATATATATGTGTGCGTGTGTATAAGTGAGATTACTATGTCATTCACTCATTTATATATGAGCTTTACGAAAAACACATACAACAAGCATAACTCTAAAACCCATAACTTGTGGATATAATCAAAGTACAAATAGAACTTAAATTAGGCTAAAAATGTGCATAAGAAAATAAACAATGTACACACTCTCTCACTTAAACATTCTCCCCACATAGCATCATCTGATCATTATTAATAGTTCTACCCCCTATACCCAAGTAGGAAAGTTTGTAAAAACAAAGCATCAACTAAAACACATTTTATAGAGCATTGTTCTGTTTTAAGCATCAACAACCTTGATCCATCAGCATAATGCCGTGTTTTGTTTCATAAAAGTGTGATGCCACAAAAAACTTAGGAAGATATACGTAGATATTACCTGTCATGATGATTAAGGGTGTTCTTGATGTTAGAAGAGTTCCAAAGAAAACAATACCAGTATGTTTAAATCCAAGACAAAAACACAGGTAATCTCTAGAACTTGACTAACCCCATTTCAGAATCTAGTCCCAAAACCCCAGCCCGACTTAAGTCACATAATCAATTGCTAACTACAATGGAATTATTAGCGCATCTATGATAAGAATCTAGGGGCAAAATTATTTTTCTGACCTTAAATTGGAATGGATTATGACCGACTTGCTTTGTTATCCTTGGTTTGTATTGTGCATAAACTCTCTAGTAAGAGGAATAGTCCCACACATAGTGAATTCGAATCTCTGTTGGAGTCCTCTACTTATGCATTATATCAAATCAATTGCATCATCAAGAAGAGAAAAGAAGTAGAGAAAAGAAAAAATAAGAAAGAAAAAACAACACAAACATTAAATTACCCATTCTAAATACGTCTTCGATGCTCTCATCCTATGTAGTGTGCATGCCATTAACCAATTGCAGCTCTTCAAAAACCAAAAATATGTCAATTTCACATATATTTAAGAAAAAATAATTAAAAATAATAAAATAGAAAAACAACAAATACTATTGTATGGTATTATAACTGCAGACTGAACTATTATGTTCACTGTTGTATGTCTATCATTGAAAGCTCTTCACTGTTGTATTTCACATATATTTCACCTTTCTCAAATAAGCTACAGACTGAATTACTATGGTCAATGTTTTATGGTATTATAACTTTTTGTGTTGTAATAAGTTACCGATAAACGCTACTGGATTCTATTTAGTTTTGTTTAGGACTATAGTTATTTGGACTGGTTTATGGTTGGGCTTTGCAACATTTTGAGGTCTAAAATAAGAAATAAAATAAAACTACTTATCAGGAATTTATTTAAACCTATCTTTACTTAGAACTAGTTATCAAGAATGGACATTAATTACCTATAAGTTTAATTTATGTATTGTAATGTCTATTATTGAAAACTTCAATAGAGACTTAAAAGACTTACAATGTTCAACCCTTCCGCTCCACGTTGTATAACAAAGAACCATTCAGTTCTATCCATAGTGACCATTTAATGTGCATTATTCCCTGAAAGTAATATGTAAAACAAATCATAAGTTTAATTTCATACTCATAAGAAAGTTACACCAAGTGTCCAAGTAAATGCTTTCAACCTTTATAAATGCTTTCAACCCTGCTTCAGTCCTAGCCTCAGGTAATAAGAGTAGCATCCTTATATGAGTAGTTCAAAAAACATAAATCGTAAAACCTAAGACGTGCATTTTGTGCATAAGCGTAAAACATCATTCCTATATTGAGAAAAAAACATTCATTATTTGAAATTAGAAACGGGGAGATGGTGAAACAAAAGGTAAAAAGCAACAAATTGGTCATGGTGTAAAGGAAAGGAATCAAAACCAACAAATTACAAAAGTTTAGGCCTACAGAGATTAGCCGTGTCGATGGAACGATTCTGTTCGCGGCATTCTCCATGTGTTGCGCTAATAATGCACACGTTGTTACTTAACATACGTATGTTATAGATCAAAAATAAAAATCGCAACGGCATTTGAAAGAATTGCTGAAAATTCAAATTTGGTACAATGCACATAGAATGAGCTGGGAACTTGCACGGGAAAGTTAGCTCCAAGACATAAGTCCAATCTAATATTTTAGGTGTAGACGTAATATATGATCCATCATGCCTTCCTCATCTTATTTGAGTTCTTGTTATTATTCTGAACTGGGAAAAAACATACACCCATCATACATCGAATTCCAGTGGCAAGGATGGACAGGGAAAAAAATAATTTGCACTGCTATTTCTTATCCCAGATGTCAGTTTGGTGCATCGAAGGAAGGGACTGTTGCTTATATAGATTCTGTAACAACATATCATTTTCTTGCATTAACAGGCCAGGCGAATCTCATAGTGACAGACATCACTGACAAAATTAAACAACAGTCCCTTCTTTCGATGAAGGTGGGTCACTATCCGGCTCTATTTGGTGTGTAACAGATGGGGGTCGGGTTAAGCTTCAAGTTAGTAGTATCTTGCGAGGGTTATTGATGGTTAGAGTTTGATAGGAGTGGACAATAGGTGGTTTGGGTTTAATCATATACCAGCTAAAAAGACTAAATTCTGCAGAAACACCTGCTTGGCTTTTCACCCATCGACGCGATTGTAACTTTATTCCCTGTATGCTCATGCTATGTGCCCCACAGAACTTTTGTACAACATTCCTAAGGCATCCTACACACACACGCCCATCATCATCAAGTAGTGAATGTCAATTTAAATTAATAACACAATATAAATGCAATAATAAATATAAATGTACCATGGTAAAGAGACCAACATCATTATAAAGTTCTTCCATCTTTTGCATATTGATGCCACGAAACACACTGTAAGCGCTACTTTAAAGTCAAAGATATTAGGTAATGAATTATAAAAGAACATTGATATCTTACCTTGAACGTTGTATGAGGTTGATCCACTATAGATATACACTCTACTTAGTTCAACACATAGTTATTTAAGCACATTAGTGTACCTATAAAAATGTAGACCTAAAAAATAGTTAGTTCATATGTACAACTATAACACGATATAGTTAGCGATACTTTTAAATATTGGAAATATCAGAGTACACCACTCGAAGTTTAAATACAAAAATTTACCCCTTTCCAACCGACTATAAGGTTGCAAAAACTGAGATTTTTATCTAGTGGACAAAACTAAGTGTAATTATCCTTCATGGGAGTACATAAAACAATTTAAATATAAAATGTTTTGCAAGTCCAGAGATAAGAAGTTATAATTTAAATCCATGAGATTCTATTCCTCTAATTGAAAATAAAAATGAAATTTGAAAATTTATTGGCAAATAGTTGTACTGTTTCTCTTTATTCTAAGATTCGTTTGTGACACGTCTTAGGGACATGTGTCGGTTACCATAGGCAGACAATAAATCAAATAAGTCCAAGCCAATCACATATGAACTCAATCCATATAAACAAAATGACATAGTATGTAATAAATACATCAAAAAATTGTTACCAAATAAAATAATACTACTAAGAAGAAAAGGACATAAAAAATGCGATTATTTCTACCTCATTTATTTTAGAGACTGTACAACATACTAATTATCAATCTGATCTATTCAAAAGAACCAAAATTAATTCATTATTGGATTGGTATCAATCTAATTTGCATCGTGGTGCCTCTTCTCTTATATTCAATTCAGTAATTTCACATTTAGTTGGCCTCTAGAGGAATATACAAGTAGTTGCTAAAATCGAGCTTATACATCATGATTACAACCAATCTTAAGTAAGAAGGATAATCAAAGTATAAAAAATCAAAACCCAAGAAAATTTAAAGATGATCTCTATAAGAAGGTTAAATCGAAGGGAGTTACTATTACTGCATTGCTAGCTAAGGCTGCAGCAATGGAACTTGTTCAACATCCGGTTGTGATTTTCAGCTGTAAAGACCGGAGGAGTTTTAGCTACAATAGCAGTATTAAATTGTCTACATTACATTTTAGAAAAATTTAATGTATTGAGATAAGGGTGCAAAACGAGAACACATAATACCTACGCATAGTGGCCTATAATAAGAATTGACACAAAAATTGATCTTGTGAAAACATGAGAACAATAATTAAATACATCATTCTCTTACAATGCCTGACCAAAGACTTCAGGGGAATCATCAGTTCTAGTAAGAGTGTTGGGCACGCCATGAACATTATGCTGCAACAGATTCAATGAGAGTTTGACATGTCGTGATTTATTGATTATTCAGTTAAAGGTTTACGAACAAACATCGGATTTCAGCAAGTTGATGGTTTTGAATAATTACAAAGCTATAACATTCTATATGTTTTGACATTATGTCCAATCCAATGTGCATACTGAAAAAATATCTACTGCGCTATGATCAACAAATTCACAAATAATACCCCCACTCTTAAGAAGATACATGGAAGTAAATTGGATATTAATAAACATAAATTTT
Source organism: Sambucus nigra (assembly GCA_949130495.1). Taxonomy (NCBI): domain Eukaryota; kingdom Viridiplantae; phylum Streptophyta; class Magnoliopsida; order Dipsacales; family Adoxaceae; genus Sambucus; species Sambucus nigra. The sequence continues at coordinate 108,644,700 of OX422224.1, read as the reverse complement.
CTACTACCCTATGATCAGAACATAGTACCCAATTTATAAACATAAATTGGCCTCAATTTGCAATCACAACAATATTCATAAATAGTGGAATTAGGGAAAACATACCAATTGCGGGAGCATCTATCGTATGCCCTTTCCCATTTATGGTGGCCTAAGTTGTATCATTGGTAGAACCTAAAAGGTTAACTCTGTAATACGTGAAAAAATTTAAATAGATTGAAAAGGAACAAAGAATCACAATAAGGCAGGGGTGATTCTACTTCCCTGTACCTTTTCCTTTATCCATTAGTTTGTCTATCAATGCATCAGTTCGGTTGTAAATGAATCAGCTCTAAAAAGCATCTATCTCCATCACTTTAGTGGAACATAGATGAATTATAACCTATATCTCGAAAATCTCATAAATGATATACCAGTTTTGACTCATGTACACTAAAAAATATATAAGAAGCTACACAAATAAAGAAATAAAAGAAACAACAATTAGTAGATTCTACCAATACTTCCACTTTATAGTAGGAAAGTCTGACAAAGAATCATTTCACCTCATCATCAATCTTATAGGATATAACCTCCAACAATGTGTTTTTATCTTCAGTAATGCCTGTTGCCAGTAGATTCTTAAATTAAGACACACAAATGCTAGTTATACACTGAGAATCATCAGAGCCTTTTTTCGTCTCTTATGACTTGAGATTCAAAGTTTACAAAACTCAAACCAAAAATTATTCATCAGAGCCTTTTCTTCATCTCATAGTAGTAGTTGTGAGGGTGAATAGAGTGGATAGATAGGGCATGCATTTGTTTCTAATAGATCCGCTGGTGATCACACTTAAGTAAAGATAAAAACAAAACACTAATAGTAAAAACTAACAAACGATCAAAAGTATATGGCATTTAAATTCTTCTATATGAACTTTATTTCAAATGATTCTACATTGATTGTAGTTTAAAAGTATATGGATTGAAAATTTAGATGAAGTAGATATTTTCACCCCTAAATTTGAGGCACATCTTCAAACAATGTAAAACCATCCATCAAACTTAGAGATAATCAGACTTACATGAAGAGACAACCAAACATACAAAATGACATATAGATAACAACCTTTTGGGGGTGATTGATGATAATTCTCAGATCCAACCCTCGTTCATTCCTACAGGAACAAAACAGTTGATGTAATAATGTTAAAAACACTATGGTCAATCCTAAATTTCAAGAAATAAACAAACAAAAATAAAATATAAGCATACATCTTGAATAATAGTATCTCACTGAAACCACAAAAAAATTTAAAGGAAAAATGTCTAGAAATGAAAAGAATGAAATGATAACATATAGTTAGTGTCGCCTGATTTGGGATTGACTGAGTGACATAGATTTGTTTGTGATAGTAGGGTCGGCACCGATGTTTCTGATGATTCTAATTATGATTCAAATGATCAAAATATATCAGTTGGCTTTGATTTAGGTGCCAATAGTGTCACCGATTGTACTTTTATGACTATCCTTTTCATACTGCTATGTCAAAGAAAATTACATGAATCAATTCAAACCCCCAAATAATAGTTTCATGAATCAACTGAACGAATTATAAACATATACACGCATAAATTGAAACCCCCAAGTAGAAGAGAAGCCTTTAATGTCATGTTAATTGTACAAAATATAGTTGAAACCCCCCAAATTATAGTTGGAATACACGTGAAGCACTCAAGAAGGAAATTCTTCAAACATATTACCCACGTAAAGATGTAATCATGTGTGAGGAATAAATTATACAACAGATGCGCCGAAAAAAAATCCCAAAATTCCATTGAGAATATTAAACTTGAAGCTCATTTTCCAGAGAATCGAACAAATTAAACATGTATAAAAATCGTCCCCAATTGTCTATATGGATACTAACTGAACATGTATAGAAATCGACCCAAAATAAAAACAACAACCAATCAACCCCAATTATATTCTGCAACCAATTGGCCCAAAATGGAAACATGTATTAAGATTGACAACCAATCTAATTAGATATGTTATAGAAACAAAAGTAATGCAATTCATAAAAAAATGAAACCTTACTGTTTTAGCAGACACGAAAAATCAAACAAAAAACACCCTATATGAAACTATATGAAACAATGAGTGAGGCATTTTATCAATCACATAGTACCTACGATATATACATTTTTTGACTAGGTACGTAGCAGTTATTTTTTTACTATGTACATTTTAACAAACCTTGCATGTGTACATAGCAGTTATTTTTTGACTCAGATAATCCTAAAAAAATTAATTACATAAATAATGACTCAGATAAACCTAAAAAATAAATAACATAAATAATGACTCAGATAACCTAAATAACTGTACTTCAATGTCAAATAAAACTATGCATGTCATAAAACATGAATAATATGCTTAGATATGTCTTTAACAACTAACAATATTACCTCATATACACAAAACCTAAAATATATAAATAGACACAATAAAAAAAAGGAGTATACCTGTTTAGGGTGTTCAACTATAATCTCGTCACGTGCAAAAGAAAAAATAAATAGCAAAACACAAAAACTAATTAGATCCCAAAACATAAAAATAAATGTAATCATATTTAAAACAAAATGGACAAAAACAAAGTAAATCTTAACCGAAACGAAAATGAACAAAGCCCTAAATTTATCAATAGATCTTGAATGAAATCAAATCACTAAATTGCCCCATATTTTAAGATAAAAAAATCCCTAAGAACAAAGCCCTATGTCATGTGTGTTATTGTAAGAGAATCGTGAAGATTACACATAGAGAGCTGGGAGGACGACGGATGAGAGACGGAGAGACCGAGGGTAGGTAGAGTTTGAGATCTGAGGGGAAGAAGACGGATGAGTGACGTTTTGGGAAGTGAATGAGAGTTTGAGATCCAAATCCTTCTTAGTAAGAGACCCTTATACCCTTGTTTTTGAATTTTGAACAAAGGGGGAAATAAAGTAGTGTGTATTAAAAGAGGTGGAAACCAAAAATTTAAAGGGCAAAAATGGTAAAAGGGGTATTTTAATTTCAACCATTGGATTGTTGGATTGTTGGATTGTTGGTTTAGTCCTAGCCCCTAACTATCTTATGATCTTATTGAATAGTAACCAACATTCTACTCCTTATTATATATATACTTTGTTATAACAAAGAAAATGTTACTGTTTGCTAAAATATTACAGATATAAACCTAACCCAATGCCAACCCTACTCACCCCAACCTGAAACTCCAGTTGATCTAAACCCCATTTATCCAATATTCTCTTATTTCCTAAGGTACGCGCCAGCAGCATCCATGTCACCCAAAATCAGAGCACTAATGAATGTTGTTGTAAATCCAATAATAGGGGTGGGTGGTGGTGGAGATTGGATGCCGCTAGCGCGGACCGTTGGGAATAAGATAATATCAAAAAAAGAGGTTTGGATCCACCATATATATATACTATATTAACGCAGTAAATGTTGTTGTTTGTGAAAACATTACATATATAAACCTAACCCAATGCCAACCGTACCTACCCCAAATCAAAGCTCTGATGAAGATTGTTAAATAGAGTGGACCTTTGAAAATAAGATAATTTTTTAAAAAAAGGGGGTTGGATCCACTCTGTTTGTTTGTGTGTGTGTGTGTGTGTGTGTGTGTGTATACTGTGTTTGCACAGTAAATGTTACTGTTTGTTAAAATGTTACAGATATAAACTTATTTCTCTTTCTGGTTCATATAATAAAGTTTACTGCCTGTGTAATTTTTTTTTCTTTGAAATTATATAGGATTCATGGATCTTGTTTAATAAATCTCGTCGAGCAGATTTCAAAAAAGTAATTTTGCAAAAAATGGATATGTCAATTAAAAGTTATGATCATTTCAAGATTAAAAAAAAAGTTCAACCACTTATGTAACTTCCTCAAGGAAGTTACGAATGGTTGGTTTTAAAAGGATAAAATTGTGAAAAAAGGTTTAAAAAAATTAGGAGTAGGACTTATATGTAAGGGAAAAACATGGTGGGACTAGAATATCTAAAAAAAGGTCTAATAGGATCTAAATGTGAATGCCCCAAGAAAAAATGGCTTGAAACATAACCTCACCTCATGATATGGTTGTAATTCACTATCACTTATATCAGAGTCTATTTTATAGAAAAGTAAATAAAATACAAATAATTTCAGGACATTAGGATAAATAATTTAAAGACAAATGAATATTTTTCAATACGTGTCTGTTTAATATAAGTTGAAAAATTATTAATTTTTTATATTTTCTATTAAATATAAAAGCTGAAAAATAAAAATAATGTGAAAAAATTATTGACGATTTACGATTTACGATTTACGAATTACAAATTATTCCTTTGTATATAATCTTACACTGTAGGGGAAAAAAGCTATGACATACTCAATGTTAAAGATGTGAAAAAATCAAATCAACAAAGGGCAACCCAAACAACTATAGCTTCATAGTTGATGGCATTAGGAATGTAGAAAATTTAAGCCCTTGTGCTCACGTAATAAAATATTTTGTCGATTCAATACCTTGGACAATTTCTCAAACACTTGCCAGTGTCAAATCCATTTTACAACCAAGAAAATTTCAAATCACAATTCAACATAAATAAAAGAGCGTAAGGGTAAAAAATAGATATTCAGAAAATATTTCATTAAATTGTTTAAAAATTAAAAACAAAAATAATAATTGGACATAAATAGAAGAAATAAAGAACAAAAATAACGAAGCTGCCTATCATAATAAAAATGTCTAATTCATGATATCCATTAATATTTTTAATTTGCTTACAACCCTCTTCTCGGTTAAAATTTTTTGTTAAATCAACAAACATAATTAACTTACCCCTTTTCGTGTGCTTGAAATCAACTTGTGAGAAGGAACACATTCAGTTAGAGCTCAGCGCCATACAATAGTCCACAAAATCAATATCAAGGTTCTAATGGCTAAAAGGTCAAATGTTTGCTAAAATAAAAAATAAAATAAAAACAAGGGTGAAAAAAATTCAAAATCCATAAAGCATGAAGATGGACAAAATGAAATAATAACACAATTCTCACTTACTACCTTCCCACATTCAATTGAAACTAAAAATTATTTATCATACTAGTAGGTACGATTGTAATAGTTACATTGGCCTTCGTTTTTTTAGAAATCATCTCGCTGCATGAAGAGAAACAAAAGCCCAAAATAATCTGAGATCCAAGTTGGTGAAAGAAATATAGTATTTGGGAATAATAAAACCTAAAATATGAATACATTGTCTTAGTGATATGATCAATCATATGATAATACATGTTCTGATTTTGGCTCCCATTTTGAGGCTAAATGAAATCAGAAAATATGAATCCACGTGTTTTATGTTATTATGTTAAAGATCTTTGTCATTTTAAAGGCCCAATAATAATACAAATTTCATTCATAAGGACAATATAATAAAATCCATAGGAATCTTAAGATTTATGAAACAATTTTAATTTACCAAAAATCCAAAAAAATAAAAATTGTTATATACATAAGGATCCTTATTTATATGGGTGTGTGGCCCCTTTGAACTACTTTGGCAAAACATAATAATGCTCAAAACATATTCCACAAAAAAGCATAATTAATTTCTCACCAAGTACAAATAGAAAAAATATAATTCGGTAATATAAAGACATCTTCTCTTGGAAATATATAAAGACGGTGGGTCTAGATCAAGAGACGAGTTATCACAAGTTGAACGTTATGCCTTCGACAATATCGATGAAGTAAGAAACCCGAACGAACAAGCTAGAGCTAGATCTTAGGAACAAGGAGGAGGTGTAATAGTTATTGGCATCTGGATTCATTAAGCCAAGTCAACATTCAATTTTTCTTTCCAGTATTATAACAGTGGGGAAGAAACACAAACATCAAATACGGAGTTATTTTGACTTTAGAGATCTTAATAGAGCTTGCTCTAAGGACGAGTTCCTTCTATTATCCATTGACAATCTGATAGATTCAACGACAGATCATGAAATGTACAACTTCATGGATGGGTACGTCAGCTATAACTAGATCAAGACGGATCCAAACAATCCAAAGATAACAATGTTAGAACTCCATTAGATAATTTTATGTACAACATCATGATGTTTGGTTTGAAAAATACAGGGGCAACTTATCAGAGAAACGATGATGGCTACCTTTCATGACTTTTTTCAAGACATTTTGGAGTTCTATGTGGATGCTTTAGTCATCTATTCAAAGAAGGAGGGATATCATTTGGTTGATCTGAGAAGAGTTTTCAAGCGATATAGGAAATATAAATTGAAGATGAACCCACTCAAGTGCGCTTTGGGTGAGGTTCTAAAAAACGCGGGGCGTGATCGGGGCGTGGAGGCCAAGCCTTAAGCCTTAGAAACCTAGGCGGGCCTTGGCGTAAAAAGGAGTGAAAAGGCGTTTAGGTCTTTTTAATATATTTTAATATTTTTTAACCATAACAAGGCTATTAAAATACTAAAATTGTACATATCATAAAAATATGATTGAATATTTGCAAATAAAAATACTATTTAATTATTTTGGATGAGATAATGGTTCGGTTTGCAAAAAAATCTTTAAAAGGCGATATCGTTTCACTAAAGCATTGTTGTTTTTAGAGAAAAAGTACGCCTTAAGGGTTTTACCAAGCATAAGGCGTCAAAATCTTAAGGCGAGGCGTTTCTCTCAAGCCTCAAGCCTAGGCGGGTTTTTTAGAACAGTGGGTGTAACGAATGAGAAATTTTTGGGTTTTATAGTAGATCGACAGGGAGTTATGATGGATTAAGACAAACATAAAGCAATCCATTATATGCCTTGCCTAAAAACGACGAAAGGGATAAAGAGCTTCCTCAAGAAGATCAATCTGAGAAGAATTGCCTCTTATTTGGTTAAGATTACTCACCCGTTGATGGATTTTTTACTCAAGATTGTGAAGTTCAAATGGGAGGAAACTCACCAAGAAGATTTTGACAAGATTAAGAAATTACTCACCTTCTTACGAATGATGATTCCACCAAGAGCTGGAATACCATTGCATCTTTATCTTACCTCTACCACGAGGTCAATCGGGGCGTTGTTATCATGAGAGATTGATGGGAAAGAACGACGTGTCTACTATTTGAGTATAATAATTCACGGTCCAGAGTTAAGACATACTAGTGTTATGAGGTATTGTTTGACCTTGGTATTTATTGTTGAAAAATATAGGCATTATATGTTATCTCTCACCATTCATATTGTGACAAGATGTGATTCCATTAAGAATCAAGCTTATGAAGATTTATTGGTGATTTTTCCTTCTTGAATATTTGAATTACCTCATGAAGACATTCCAGGTGATTATTTATAAGCCAATTTCTTGGAGGCCAATCTTGAATAATGGAATATAGAGTTCGATGGTTCATTGACTAAAGGAAAAGGATGAGCATGGGTCATACTTTAAAGAGAAAATGAGGAGATTTGTATGTCTTTTAAGCTGGAATTCTTTTTCTCCAACAATGAGGCAGAGTATAAGGGTTTAGTTTTGGAATTATTAGAGGCTCTAAAGAGTCATCCGCTTTCTTTACATTAAAGGAGATTCTAACTTAGTGGTCAAGAAAGTGAATGGAGAGTACGCGTTGAAGCAACATCAATTGGCACCTTACAGAGCAATCATCTAGAGGTTGATCTCTCGATTTCATCAAGTTAATGTGGAAAGGCATCTTAAAACAATGAACATGCATACTGATGCCTATGCCATTATTGCACATAAGGTAGTTATAAACGGAGAGTCAACAATTATGGTGATCCAATAAATAATAGCTCCATCAATCGTTCTTGTAATCTTGTCAAGTGAAGATGACTCGGACTGGAGAGAAAAAATACGAAAGAAGCCGGAGTGTGGAGAAGAAAAGATGGGGCTCAGGGAGTTAGTGAAATATTTCATTATGGTGGGGAGTTTATTGTTTAAAAACATTGGAGTATGGTTGACAAGATGCAGCGATCCAGAGGAAGTAAAGAAGAAATTAAAGATAACCCACAAGGTAAATTATGAGACCACTTAGATTGATTTATATCATAAAATTCAAATAGAAGGGTTTTTTTAGCCAATAATGAGGTAGGGTGCAGTAGAAATACAAAGAGAATGTGTTATGTGTGAACTTTTCTTTTAAGAATCTAAGTGTAATTTATTGGAGGACCAAAAGATTGGAGATAGTCTTACATTGATTTCATTAAAGATGAAGTTGTTCTTGTGAAGAATATAAATTACATTGAGATAGAAGAAGGAAACTAAGGTTCTACATTCAAGAGGAGCATCTTTTTTGCAAATGATACTCCAATGGATCTTTGAGATGCATCACAAAGGAAGAAGCATGTGAAATTCTTAAGCAAGCCCACGATCTAGCTCGTATTGGAGGAGCCAAATTATATGACCAACTCATGATTTTGGGCTATTACTGGCTAACTATGGAAAAAGATTCAACTGAGTTTATTCGAAAGTTTTAGGCATGCCAACTTTAAGGAAATCTAATCCATACTCATTAGGTAGACCTTCATTCCTTGATAACTCCTTATCCGTTTCATACTTGGGCGTTTGACCTTATTGGAGAAATCAAACCTCCCCCAAGGGGCAAAATTTGAATACTCGTGTCAACAAAGTTTTTTATGAAATAAGCGGAGGTGATACCCTTGAAGAGGCCAACAACATGCGTGGGGACAAATTTCATCAAAGAGTGCCTAATTTGCCATTTTGACATTCTTATGGTTATTTAGTCAGATAATATAACTCCATTCATCATAGAGGAGGTGACCTTTATCATAAAAAAATAATCAATCATACACCACGCTTCAATAGTTGCCTACCCAAATGCAATGGTCAAGATGAAGCAACAAACAAGACCTTGGTCAATATTTTGACAAAGATAATGGAGGACTTTCTTGGAGCGTGGGATGGAAAAATTCCAACATTACTATATGCTTATCAAATGAAGAAAAGGAAAATAACTAGTTATACACCTTATTCCTTAGTTTATGGAGGTGAAATAATTTTGTTAGTTGAGTTGGAAGTGACTCCAACTTGATTTGCCTTATGAAGAAGCATGCTCCCTCAAGACAAACACATTCAACTAGATGTGTTGGATGAACTTAGAGATAATGCGAGGTGGCACTTCTAAATGTACACGAAAAAACTCTTCATAGCCTATGACAATTTGGTGAAGCCAATAAAATTTATAGAAGGAAATTTGGTTCTAAAAGAATCTTTTAGTCATATTAGAGGACTGCCATTACCCGTGTTTGCAGCCAATTAGGAGGGACAGTTTTTTATTAAAGAAACATATGATTCTGGTTACTATTCAATCTCCGAGATAGAGAATGTCAGACCTTTTAAAGTTCATAAGTGGTTGAAAGTTTACCATATTTAGAAGTGTATGTAAATTTTTTTATTTTCTATCTTTCTTTTGAGTTTGTTTGTAAGTTTTTTTAAATGTATTTAAATATTACGAGCTAGCACATACATAAATGGGAATCACAATTTATGCTATAAATAAATGAGCATGATTACATAAATGAGATTTCTTAGCATAAATTTTCTTTTTCCTTTGTATTTAAACATTAATGGAGTTAAATTACAAGTTGGGAACATTGCCCAAAAATACGAGAAAGATAAAAAAAAAAAGAGAGATAATAAACATTCCTGGCCTAGGAGAAATAATAAGTCTGGAGAAGTAAAATAGCCTTGAGGCAGTGAAGCAGCATCTCGAACATAAGCCTGTTGAGATTCCACGATAGCAGGAAGTTGTGAATGAACTACAAATCCCTGTTCCAACTCTAACTTAGGTCACTCACAGCCTTGGGCAAATATTCTTTGGCAGCCTTAACTTTATTATTGAATTCCTCAATAATTAGGTTAATCTACTCTAGTTTTTCCTCCTCAAAAAATTGGGCATTAACGTTCTTCAAATATAGCTCGTGTTGAGTTACCATACGATCATCCTTAATGTGTTTTAAATGAGAGATAAGATAATAAAAGTTGAACATATCGTTAAGTTGATATCTAAGGTTGATTATGTGATGATTGATCGTGGATCTATCTATAGTGGTCATTTGAGTATCCACGACCTCAGCTACAATGGTTTCCATGCCTTAGAGTTTATACCTCATCATAACTTTGTTCAGCCTTAGGCAGACTATGGTGAAGGCCTCTGAATGATGTTGAATAAATTGTTCTATCGCTGCAAGATGAAAACCTTTAATAAAGGGGCATTGTTAAAGAACCCGGTGAAGAAATTATAAAGGTGCAACGCTTGGTAGTGGTATATCCCAACCTGAGTCACCATCATCTACAACAACATTAGTTGTAGAACCACAATCACTATCATTGGAGGACTCAACATGAGATGGCTTGGGCATAATGGGAGAAACTCTAATTTTGAAGGAGGCAAAATGAATTAAGGAGGAACAACTTGAGGTACCTCGAAAGGTGCAATATGTTCCCTTGCAAGCTGTAAAAATAGATGGACCACATTAAGACTTAGCCGTAATTTGAAAATTTTCTTTTTTTTCCTGTTACCAAAGAGGTAACTTGAGAAAAAATCTTAGGAAAAAGTTTACTAAGTCACCAAGCAGGTACGAGATTTGAAAAAAATCTTAGTAAAGATATTTTTAAGTCACTAAGAAGTTTTGAGATTCTAAAAAGCCTTATCAAAGAGTTTGCTAAGTCACCAATAAGGTGTGAGATTGAATTTATGTTTTTAGCGAAGAGTTTGCTAAGTCACTAAGCAGGTGTGAAATTTTAAAAAAAATAGCAAAGAGATTGCTAAGTTACCATGGAGGTGTATTTAAAAAAACAATTCACCTAAGGAGGGTATACCACCAATAAGGTGACTAAATTTAAATAGTTTTTGAGCAAGCAAACTCACAAAGCTTAAATATAGCACATGAGCTTAGCAATCACATTTGAAGTCGAGGGAGTGTTTTCATCCCTAGGTTCAATAACGGGAATTTAGGACGAGGGGTATTCCACTAGTGATGGTGCAGAAAACTCTGTTTTAATTGGTACAAGACCCAGATAGGAAGTAGGACTTGATGAAGTAGCACAAATCTTAATGTTGGAAGGAGCAACTTCCACTAGGGTCAGGTAAACCTCAGTTGAAGAAGTCATTAATTCACCTCGGGAAAATTGTATCGACACAAGAAGAGAAAACTTATTAAAAGTTAACACCTGAGATAGTAAGAAAACATTTATAAACAAATTAGATATTTACTCAAGAGTTTACCTCCTAAAGGGTCTCTTGATAAATCCAATCCACAACTGGCCTAGAAAGATGTGGAATGGACTCATTCAATGCATTAATAATTATCAGAACATCCACTTGAGAGAATACGTGTCATTTTAGTATCATCAACACAACAGTTTGAGGAGTCACAATTAGATGTTTTCAAGTAAAAATAATAAATGACCTCTGCTAGGTTACCTGGAGGAATCACAACCAACGCTAAAACATTGAAAGATGGTGAGTCAAGAGCCACTGATGATGGTAAGTCATTTGTCATTGAAGCTTCACTAACACCACCGATTCCCCAACTGTTTCATCCTTTATAAATAATATCCATGCTACTTCATTCACACGACTTGAGGAAGCATGGCGGGAGTACAAAAGCCCAATCATCAATAAAAAAGTGATGGATCTAGACTATGGGTAGGTTTATTGATGATGGGGCCTTAAGGATACCCCAGGGGTGATGTAGAATAACGTGGTGATGAAGATTACTACACAGTAAAAAGAAACAAAAGTGTTAGAAGTAGCACATACCTCAAAAAATCTTGCACAAAAAATAAACAGTTACCTCTGGAGTAGGAGAAATGGATAACACTGGGTCATATTACATTGATGCATCTACCACATCTTTATCTACGGGACTATCTAATAAGATTATTCATTTAGAAGAACCTAGCAGTGTGGGAGTTAAACTTAGTGGGAGATAAACACGATCTTGATTTGACCTTTTCCTCAAGGTCATATTGCCTAAATATTTCTTTATGCTATAAAGGAGCACCAAGTGAAGGTTCCTCTTGGGATTGAATAATCGTAGAAATTTTCTTATGTGGAACTTGAGAAGCTAGAAATTTATAAAAAAAGGGTATCCTAGGTACGGTGCCTAAATTGATACCGAGAATAATTTGGAAGGGATTGAATCCATGTAGAACTTCAGCAGCTATTAAGCGCACTTTTTTCACGAAGTTTGGATTAGGTAGTCGAATGACTTCTAATGATACCCAACCATTTTTGTGGCACTTTTGTTAGTTTTGGATTTCTTGGGAGCTATAAGGGAAGCCTCATTTGTTGATGAACCAACTATAGAGGAAGCTTTTCTTTTAATAACAGTAGATCTAAACATTAGTCTTCTTATTTCCCTTTTAGTAAATGAGGTAATTCCTAGGGTGGTCTCTTCCTCTTAGTGCATAGCTCAAATTTAATTCTTATAATTGAGTTATTTTTTAGTCAAAGCTCATTTTGGACATAACATTTCACCAATAGATAAGTAGGTGGAGTTTTGAGCCACTCTATGAATTTGTTAAGTTCATATGCCCAAAAATGCATAAGCCAACTCCTTGATATTTCACCCTTTTGTATGTTGTTTTGGAATGGTGAGATTATCCCTAATCTCGAAATAGAGAGTTACAACAGAAGATATTATAAAGTTCGAGCAAGATGTGGAAAAATAATTATCAGCTCTATTTCATCAGCAGGTCATGGGGGCACACCTTGATCACACCCAAACTGTCTGTCTAAATATTGGGGGTGATATGCCTCATTTTAAATGTCCCACTCAGGGAATAAGGGAAGATGGTCGAGAGTAAGAAAGAGCTGAGAAGATAAATAATGTCTCTCTTTAATCATTCATTATGTTACTGCTTTAACTAAAAGATTGGTCTCACCAAAGAACAACTATATTTGGGATTGGGTTTTCTTAGAATAAGTCCTAGAAGAAAAAGAAGAGTATTTGTAAACCAAAGTAGGCAAACCCTTTGTGCTTTTCTTCTTATTCCAATGAAGCAACCTTGAACATTTCACTAAAAATTAGCTAATGATAAGCTCCTAAGGGGAAACACCGGGGAACCTAAAGTAAAGGAACCCCGTTAAGAGAATTGTGTTAGAAAACTTCAAGACATCATGTCTCTAGAAAGATCATTACATATCAATATGGGTACTATCTATCCAAGTGTAGATGGACCCAAGAGTGACGAAATTAAGAGGATAATTAACCCCATGAGACAACCTCACAGATATATTGATTAAGTCTCTTCAAGGTTAATTGTTGCCCTTGATTGTCCAAACGAGCCAACCTCGTAGATATATTGATCAAGTCTCTTCCAGGTTGATCGTTGCGCTTTCCCGGTAGAAATAAACCAGAGAGAATCCATAAGATGTAAGTAGCTAGATTCGGTAAGGATCCTTTCCCTTCACCAAAAGATGCATCAGGGATGATACACTTGGCCTTCTTATTCAGGGTTAGTTTGGGGGGAATTTTGTAATATAACTTGATAATTTTGGTAAAGGTAGCTTCATTGGAATCCCCAATGCATTCACAACATATTTTATCTAAATTTTTTGCTGTGATAGCTTCATCAGTATCAAGATCTTCATTGTTATAAGGGAGGGCACCATAAGGCTCAATGCCTATCAGATCGTAAACATCTTTCAGGGCGATCGTGAATTCACCCCGAGTAGTAAAAAAAGTTTGGGACACATGGTTTCACAGAGAGACTAATAACTGGAGGGCAAAGTAAAGTCCCATGCATCAAATTTATTTACAATAAGTCCCCACATATCAAGTTTTTGGCATAAAGATCCGAAACAACAAGTTTGCTCATGATTAGTTTCCCCAAATCAAGACCTTTTTACTACGCGGATGACCACTCAGAGTTGGTTTCCATTGAGTTCACACGAGGAGAGGTTTATCAGAGTGGATTTTTAAGAATCAATATGTTGCTTACAGATTTGTCTTACGCACACAAAAAATTTCTCTATGAAGGGTCAAATGTAGGGGCCTTAAAGATAACCTTATGATTATAGTTAATTCCCCTCAATGAAAAATTAAACTGTAAACCGGTAAAAGATCCAAATAAAGATTATTGACATTACAAAGGAGTGTGAGGAGTTAAGAAAGCTTTATCATAAGCAAGCTAGAGAAAGCATAAAGGAAACTAGAGCAAGCACAAAGGAAGCTAGAGTAAACATTAAGGAAGCCATTCCAAGGGATTCATTCAAAGAACTTTTGTATTTTGATGTAGCTTATGTTATGTGTATTTATGAGATATATTCTAATATTTTATGTGGTTACTCAATATCCATGAGGGACCAAGACCAGGTCTGTCAGGACTTCGGAGATCTTTCGTGGTCTATCAAATAACTTCATATAGGGAACCTACGAGTGACCTGGTTTGGATGATTGAGAAACAAGGAAATATTAAGGTATGACTTAACCTTTTTAGATACATTATGTAAAATACTAGCACATCCGATAGAGCATAATCCAAGAGAGCATCATCCGAGCAACCATAAGTTCCTTTGTCCATTGGGTTTAGTAGAAGCGAGCTTTGTCCAGGATAAGAAATATCTTTACACAAATATCCTAGTGATGTCATACGTTACTTACCCGATGTCCAATCCAAACTTGAGTAAATAGTTATGGTTTTGGGACTAACAGACAGTTTGGTGCGCTACCATATGAGGACATCTGCCTGACACATAGGTAATAACTCAAGGCATTTTTCCAGCATTTAATGCCAGTGATGTGGAAGCTTGATGAGACAACTTTGTATTAAATTCCAGTGAAATTGAAGCATGGTGGAACAACTATGTATTCAACTCCAGTGATGTAGAGTTATGGTGGTCTGACTTATCACTTGATGTCTTTAATTCTACTCAAGTGTACTTGATAGACTGTATACCTGCAACCATCCTTTGAGAAAAGGTAGATCACACAGATCAAACATCATAGAGGGGGGGGGGGAGAGAGAGAGAGTTATTGAAAGAACCATATCTTTGATTCTTCACTACTAATACGTTTGTATAAGATTTATACAAAGAACATAACTATTTATGGAGCTTTGACCCTTATTCCCTTGTACTTTAGTGTTTGAGCTGACTACCTGAGGTGTATGTAAAGTGCTTTATTGTCTATCACTCTAACTAGTTGTCTCAAAGGTTATATACTGTTATTCACATGTCGTATTTATTGCTTGTCATTGAGTTATACACGAGAGTTTGTGAGTTTTTGCTAAAGAGTTTGTTTTATTTTAATTGAGTTTCTTCCTTCATTAGTAATATCATTTTTTTGTTAATTTTTTTTCCATTAATAGAGGTTATGCCTCAGTTTATATTTAAGTACCCTATCAATAGGATAACCACTCTCTTACAGATCTCAACCCTTATGACAATGTGTATGTGTCACTAATCCACGTCATTATTTTTCTTTTACATATTAACATTTCAAAAATCTCCCTATTATATATATATATCAAGTTCAAAATTGTTATCTTTCTCTCCCCTTTTGTTTTTGAAAATATTTGCAGCCATTTATGTTTTTCTCTATTGAACTCTCCACTCTTAAACTATCTTCATTGCTAAAAAAGTGTGGTATACGCCTACACAACAAAGCTATATAAATAACTTGGGCTTCATTTTCCGAAGTAATGTGGAGTTAAAAGTTTCATGTGCGTCATATATATCTTTATGGGGCTTGTCTTTGTATAATTGTTTTTACGAAAACTGAGGGTAAATGATCTACAAGTGAGTAAATACTTATTGTAAAAAATTGTAAAAAAGTGTTTCAATTGAATAATTTTTTTTAAAGTATAAAGTGCTCATTTTTTTGGCAACAATCTAGTAAACAAAGTTAGACGATTATGAGTCATCATTGACGTGGCATTAAAGGAACGAAGTATGCCATAGTCAATATCACTTCGAGATTATGTAAGGCCCACTTTTATGGGATCAATTTAAATATAAGACGATGAGGATAATTTCTCCCACTCATTTTCCTATCACTCACCCAAAGTCTGAGGAGGATCATGATCATAGAAAATGAGCACATGATAAGCAATTGGGAGATGGTAAGTCCCTTCAGATGATAATAAAAGATCTCAATCTAACACATAAGACATTGATTTAGTCCTTTATTATAAAAACTCATATTTTCTCTTGTAAAGGCTGGTCAGGCACGATACGCCGAATATGAGGCTTATTAACAATTTATATCATTCTCATCACTGAAGAAATAAAAAATTTCTTTAATCATATCAAAATCCACAATAAATAAAAAAATCTGAATAAAATTGATTTAACACATAAATAATAAAAACAGAAAGCTAAGTACAACTGATATAAATAAACCCTTGGGCTTATGTGTATACAAATCCCAATGTGAAGTAAAATGACAAAACGCTAAAGTACAATGTACACTAGAATCAATGGAGCAAAATCCACTACGTCCAATGCAACTGCAAGTACGATCCATCGCCAGTCCTGCCATCTTGTCATTAAGAATACCCAGGTGGATATTTATAATTTGGGTCAGAGCCCGAGGTGTGCAAGGATTCTTCACCTGTAAATATGTAATTTTTTACTAACTCATACGTCACATCTCCCCATCGACGCTAAAATGTAATAAGTACCTCACTTCTCATCTAGCAACAGTCCTACTCATAGCTCCAATCTAAAATGCCAATAGTAACTTCCATTACTTAATCAGTTATGTAAAGAATAATCCATTCAGCTATGCAATAACTAAAAGTGGGTACTCATGTCTGACACCCCAATCCCCAAATAGATTTCATAATATTAATTTCAGAATTTACATGAACTAGGTGCATATTCTTATGTCATAATATTCTGTAACCCTTGTTTATGTCTTTAGATCATTTAATGGTTAAATTAATATTCCTTGTCGGCTACCCATTAGACTATAAGTTTTATTCTCTTAGATTACCAAATTATTATTCTCATTAGCCACTCCATTACTCATTCTATTTAATGTTTTTGTCTATTGCCTTAGACTACTCAATTATCATTCTCATTAATAATTGTCTACCACACTAATCATAGGACTCATCTTTGTCCTTAATTATTCACATCATTTTATTAACCCTACTTTATTATAATTAAGCATTGTCTACATATTTAGACTAAGATGTCACATTCCTATATAAAATACACTACATATATATATATATATATATATATATATATATATATATATATATATATATATATATATATATATATATATATATATATATATATGTATGCGACACACAAAGGCATCTACCATTGGTGTTTCTTATGTGCTCTATCGACAAGTACAGAGGAATCTCTTATCCAAAACGGACATCACAAAACACACATAAGTTGGGGGCGGTCCCTAAGACGAATACCTGTTGACGACCCATACTAAGTGGTGATACGAGATGGGTCAGCATCAACACCCACCTCCCTGTAGGTGGAGCCTCCACATAATACCAGTGTTCTAAAAAACGCGCCTAGGCGGCGCCAAGGCGCGCCTAGGCGCGAGGCTTTTTAGATATGCCAAGTTTTGGCCCTAGGCGTGGATCAAGGCGTGGTCAATGATGGTCAACGTTTTTTAGGGCAAGGCGTGAAAAAACGTGCGTTTTTGGGGGGTAAGGCGTGAAAAAACGCGAGTTTTTTTAGAAGGCGTGAAAAGATGAAATTTTTTTGTTTTTTTTTTGTATTTTAAAAAAATAGTATTTTAATTTACAAATATTTAGACCTATTTTTAAGGTATGTACCAATTTAGTATTTTAAATAGCTTTGTCATAGCCAAAAAATATTAAAATGTATTAAAAAATGCCTAAACGCCTTTTCACGCTAAGGCCCACCTAGGCTTGTAAGGCTTAAGGCTTGGCCTCCACGCCTTGGACACGCCCCACATTTTTTAGAACCTTGCATAATACCTATTACCTACACAATCGCCAAGAACTCATGTGTCGGCGTGTGGTACCCGGTCTGAATGCATGAAGCCTCGAGCCGATAGGACGGTCACATTGGTATGCCCACACAAATACATATAAATGCATATTATCATCCCATATGTATAAGTAGTTACTCTATAACTACTTTAATTCAAGAAAATCTCAATCCATATAAATTACAACCTTCTTGGCTTAACTATAACATTTTACTCAATTATTCCATAATTAATTTTAAGGCGTTATTGTATGATTTCTTTTCGATTAAATATTAAGTCTCATTAAATTCTTTTTGGACTTAAATCACCTTTGAATCATAATTTATTTCTTCTTTAAATGTATTATTACAGTTATTCCCAATTAACCTTTCCCAAAACACTATAGGCATAGTTCTTCCTAATTTCCAAAATATTATAGGTATAGTTATTCCCAAACTAACCTTACCAACACGATTATAGGTATATCTATCCCCGACTACACTTACCCATACATTTAATAATCTTAGCATGTTGTCCTCTTGACTCAAACTTCAATCATTCTAGATTAATAATTATTATCCGCTTCTTCATACCTTTGGAGCCAACTATTGTAAAAAGGGTTATATGTACATATATAAGAAATCATCTAATATGGTTAAGTAGTATCACCCGCTACAATACCTAAACTCACTCATTCGGTCCGTATCTTCACCCTTCAGAATTTATTACACAAAGTCCCACTAATAAGTTTAACACTCCTCATTAATTTTAATATTCGATAATTGATTATATATCTCTATTATAAATTAAATCGACTACCCCGTGCAAAACTCACATAGCACTCCGCCTAAAAATATCTGAGTCTGAACCCCGACTCTTAATTCCAGACACGTGCGGACTTTGATGATCCACTTCCATATATATCTCCCTTCGACCTACCGATGTCGACACTTGGTTGGCTGAGCATGTTTATACTGGACATATTTGATGGCCAGCGGATAGGGTGGGGGTTGATAGACCCGAATATCATCCAGGGTGGACTAGTTCATTGACGTGAGCTTCAAGACATCGAGTCTAAGGTGCTCGTCACGCATGTGATACTCGGGAAGGAGAACTCCCCGTTGTGGTTGTGCGAACAATGCAACACAATGTATATCAGTGGGTGTGTCAATTCGTATATCGTGTGGCCTACTCACCTCCTCGGATTTAACCTTACCCAAGACATGTAGTGACATTATTTGAATTGAATTGTATTGTTTTTAAGTTGGTACATTTGAATTATATTGGGATTATAACGTGATGCATATTGTCTCTATTTTGAATGTATATTTTCACTATCTCTATTTTATTTTGATATATAATGTTTGAACAGGTACAACGTTGCTATAACAGGTACAAATATACTGCTGGGTAGTGGCAGTGTCCATACTGCCCAACAGGTTTTTTTTAAATTCTGCCCAGAATTGTCACGGTCATTGACCGTGACAATTTTTTTATTAAATATCATGGGTTTGTCACGATCCTTAACCGTAACAAACTTGTGACATGACTGTGACAAGTCTAATGAACTTATGACGGTTAATGATTGTGACAAATCCGTGACAAAAAAGTTGTCACCCCCAGAATTATCACAGTCATTGACCGTGACAATTCGACAGATTTGTAGTGTCATCAACTAACTGACTAACAGAATCTGGGATACCTAATACATTTGAAACTAACTAACTAACTAACTGTTTTGATTCTTAACAATAATAACAGTTCGATTTTTTTTTTGTCAAAATGAAAAATAACTTTACAAAAAAAGTCTGATATTTTTTTAACAAAAAGCCTAACATTAAATGATAACATATGAGATAATTTTATTTGTTCCATTATTATTTGAAGGTAAATCAAATCCTTATTTCTTAATATTTTTTTCATCATTAGAAACTTTCTAGGTTTATAAAGTACATTTGACAGTTTTAGCCTTTGATTGATAAGGTTTATGTTTCACTGAATCCACTATAAATACGACATGGGGGACAACCATTTGAGATATAACAAACACTCATATAAGAGAAAGAGATGAAAATGAAGAAGGTTATTTTGATGACATTATTGGTAGCTATGGAGTTTATGGGAATAATTATCACCTCCATTGCCAATTCAGCTGCTAACAATCGTAAAATGTTTGACTCCAACATCCTCCTCAACGTTGGTACTCTTGACTGCCAATTCACTAGAGGTTTATTTCTTTGGATGCCCTGCTCACCTGGTTGTATTTTCATTGGAATAGGTGTTTTTAGTTATTGTGTGGATCTGTAACATAAATAAATACATATAAGATCAATCTACTTATATGTATTTATTTATGTGTATATGTGTGTAAGTTTGTATGAAATAAGTCCAATCGGTTTCTTGCCTTCGTAGCGAGTGCTCACCTTGGAGGACCTGCGGACCCGGGTCTTGTATTTCAGTTGATGATTATGATTTTGGTGCTTGTGTGGATATGTAAATTAGATTTAGAAACTGTATATTCAAACACTCATATATGTATTTATTTATTTATCTGTACGTGTGTTTGTGTGTAATTTTGTATGAAATAAGCTCAATCTAGTGTTCTAGGGACATCTACATATATTTATTTATTCGGCAAGATCTTCATACTTATATAATGTTTTATGTGCTCGTATGAGAGCTATTTTTCTTGTTGATTCTTCATTTGATTGCATATTTATTTTTTTGGTAAATCGTTTATAACCCTGAAAATTATATTTTTCTGAAGTTCTCAAAAAATTATAAGATAAATATCAGAGTTATAACGAATGAGATATGATTTTTCAAAGTTTTAGTTCATAAAGGACATATTTGTTTATCAACTTTGGGCTATGTTATAATGAGTTTGTAACATAATTCATCGATATATTTTTTGAAAATATTGGTCTATCTCATGACATGTGTCCAATGATATAGGGTACAATTTTTTTTATAAATAATGAGCAAGATATAAACTTTCAAACATGACTCCTAAAAATCGCAAAATTTGAAAATTCTAGGTTTATTGTTAAAGACGATGAACAATATTTTTTCGGTAATTTGGAAGCTATTTTGTAGGCCTTATGGTCAATAAGAATTTAATTTCTTTGTATATAATTATTCCATTTCGTAAGGGTTTAAAAACAATGTATAATACAAGATTTTTAAATAATTATTGATAGAGCTATGGTCACTTGAACAATACCACTTAGAACTGTAAATCGGGAGTTTTTTTCCCGAAAAGGTGATGAACAGTAAATTTTTTTCCCTTTTTTGTGGTCATTAAAACATCAGGATTTTTTTTATGCAAAACACCAACCTAATATGTTGTTTGACACTGACCATAGCATGGGATAATTCAACCTTTACCCGTTTTGAATAAACTGTGACAAGCCACCTTATAAAATACTAAGTGATCAGTCATATATCAAATTAAATAGGAATCTCATTTGGTTAATTCTTGGCATCACTGTCGAATTTTTTTTTAAACTTTCTAACCACCTTGTATTAAAAAACAAACGGTGCCAAATTTTATCTTTTTATCAAACAACAACAACATGCGGATGAATATAATTTAAATCATTCACACAATCACTGAGCCAACCATAAACAATGAATAAATACAATATTTTCCTAATAAACCATCGACTATAAAATCCAAATTAGAAAACATAAACCACCAAAAATTATAACTGAGTACATCACCTGACTCAAACAGATGAAAGAACTAGGGTGACATGCCCAAATGAAATAATGACTACATCCTACTCTAAGAATGAAATAACTTAAGCGGTTAAGACAAAATCCTTCAACATCCACATATGTTGCAAGCTGTCTAACCCTAGAATAGAAACAATCCTGGCGTCCCTGTGGATAAACACCTAAAAAGTTTTGAAAATATTTTATAGCAAGGGTTAGAACCCAAAATATTTTGAAAATATTTTGAAAGTGAATTAAATTGCAGTAAATTAAAATGCGTGAATGCTCTTCATATTTAAGCTAATGTCGCACTCCCTTGAGGACCGGCTCACCCCTCAACTATTGTGCACACCTAACCCTTTTCTATAAAACCCACCTAGTTACCTACCCCGTAACTAGTTCTCGATAATGTCCTTCTTGTAACACTACAATAACCCGAGTATGTTTAATATATGATTTATAAACATTAACTTAATTAACTATTTCTCATTTTGGACCATACAACATTCTCATGTGTTATATATAATCAATACAATTCACATAATGTATTTTACTGGTATATAAATATTTTCATCATATATACGTATCATCATATTACAACATGCACACGCATTCCATTTATATATAACCATCCTCCCAAGTAAGCACTCACCAAATTTTTCTTTACAATTCTATCAATCCAGGTATACTCATCCCATTGGACACCCTAACACGGTTAGCTCCCCGAATCAGTGAAACAAAATAAACGTCATGGAGGCGTTCATAGTTCCCTTCGAAAATAAGACTGAATCATACCCAAGACGTCTCACCCCTAAATACGAATGCTATGACCTGGGTACTATACTCACCCTGTGTGACACCCCCGCCTAATAAAATACCAGGTGACCAATCATATACCAAATTAAAACAGGAGTCTCATATGGTTCATTCTCAGCATCACTGTCGAAAACCAATTTAATTACTAATAACCTATTAGGCTGGCGTCAAAATTTTAATTAACTAATCTTTTTATTCAAACAAACCAAATAAATCAATCACAATAGCTCATATATATATATCAAACTGAAATGAAATAAAATAACCGAACACTCGATTTAACATACTATAACCAAATCGAATACCGCACTAAAAGGCGGTAAAAGAATAAATAAATACAGTTGGTCTATCGGCCCAAATGTTTCTACAATGCTTCCTATCTAGATCACAAGAATAGAAGCGTCTAAAGATAAACCTGCATGCATCCAAAGCTGCTGCAGCAATGTCTGACTCAGAAGAATCATCATCCAGGTGGCCCTGTATCTAGACACCAATATATATATATATATATATAGCAAGAGAGGAAAAATAAAGAAACAGGTCAGAGTCCGAGTTTTGAAAATATTTTAGCAAGTGCTTAAATGCCATATTTTAAAATATGATATCTCTCATATTTAAACTGGTAACGTACTCTCATGAGATACACCTCACCCCTCTTCTAATAGTGCACACCTATCGCATACGTTTTAAACAACCTAGTTAAGCTACCCTCGCTAACTAATCTATTCAAATCATATTCTAAGATCCTCATAGACCCGAGTACTAAGGGATAAACTTCTTCCCATTCTTAACATTGTTCTACGTTCATGCGTGGGGTGTCTTGCGAAGTAAAATCCAAACAAGAAACTCTCCCGATACACTACTACATGATAATGTTGATCGTCGAGATCCATTAGGCCCTCAGTACATAACGCATATTGTAAAACCCCATATGTATATGTATATTGTTCTCATTAGAACCCATGATTCATATTCATATAACTCCGGGTACAATCTACCGAAAGGGAAATGACACCTTATTCATTCTTTTTATTTTATACACGTTTACTTTATATGATATATCATCTTCATATATAGACAATATACTCTACGCAACAAGTAAAATTATACCTATCACAATCATAAGTACAATAACCATCCCACCGAGCTATAACTCGAGGATTCAGTCTTATAGTGCCTATCCGAATCCAGGTTTACTCACTCAACCATGGTACCAAGCCAAACTCACTCAAGGTCATGGTAAAAATACACAACGGTGGAGGCGGTCATATTCCCTCTGCAAGTGGAGTACACACATCGCAGTCGTACGCGGGACGAGATGACCTGGGGATATACTCTCCCTGGTCCTCAAGCTAGGGGATTCACCCACATCGCTCAACCACCATGGATCGCTCTAGAGAAAATATATAATCTGGCTGTTCCAATCTTACGCTAATGGAAAGCTCGTGGATCCAGCCTCTAAGATACAAATATACCAATCACACACAGTTGTATATGTATTTCCATATCATATTATATATACCGTAATCCCATCATATATATAATCTATATCACTCCTCAAATATATATATATGGCTATAATTGCCAATCTCATATACCGATAGCGAACAATCCCGAATGTTCCCATTTGTAACAGTATATAAGTATTTACACGCTTAAAATACTAAACCAAATAAGTATTCTCATACTTAAATATAACTCACACCTTAATTACTACAAAGTATTTATATATAAACCCGAATATACAAATCCGTACTAACTAGATAAGTATACCATCAACTTATCTTAATACCATCGGTATCGCACTTCCTTTGATAATAGTCGTCAATAGACATATCGGGTAACCGCTAAATCATCTTTATCCTATATCCCAAATTCCATCCTAGTCACCTCATAGGATTTACTTGAACATAATCGACATAAAATTACATTGTTAGCGTGCATAATTTTATATATAATCGCCTACTGGAATATCATCCCGAGTGTTACTCGTCCCAAACACCCTTAAATTAGTAAAACCGTGGATTTCACCTTCATCTAACCCAAGGTATACACCTAACTCCAATGATAGTTTAGAGGTCCTTACACTACATTTAGGAACCCCAAATATTTAACTCCCTAATTTATTTTCCTCAAAACTATCCCTTGGCAACACACATTTTTGCACCCTCTTTGTCCCAACCTTAGCTCCCTTAAATGACTAGGAATACATTCCCCTAGTTGGATATTTATTCACTCAAATAAACAAGCTAAAAAACATAAAATTTTGAATTTATCCCATTTAAATTAACTAAGCCGAAATTGTCAAAAATCCTGAAGGGTCGATCGATGGACCTTGGCCGTCGATCGATCAATCGATCAGGGCAGCTTCTTCTCCGAGAAGCTGTTTCGGCCATTGAAGCTTCCCCCAAGCTTTTATATACACTCCTAACATCCTCCAACCTCAATTAATCATTATATACACATATAAAAAGGGTTCTGATCATCCTAAAACCCAAATCCAACAATTAATTTCAATTAATTTCTAAATTCCTCGAATTAAATATTATCCGGGGTTTATTCGTTAATGTTCCGAAAAACCCATTTTGATTCACGAAAACCCAACCCAACCCAAAAGTCTTTATAGTTTTACACACCAACTATGATATGAGAAATAAACACACTAAATTAACAAAGCAATTAAACACTTGCCTCGTGGATAAAATCCGATGACCTCGAGTCGAATCCCGCGGAGTTTGACCGGAAATCCGCTTTTTTCTCCTCTTTTCTCTCTTCCTTTCTTCTCTTCTTCTTTTTCTCTCTTTCACTTTATTTTTTCCCACTCACTCGTGTCTTATATAGAGGGAAATAAGGGTTTATCCCTTATTAACCCAAAAATGACTCGTTTACTGAATTGCAAGTCCCTATTAGACAAAAAATTCTCGGAACCTAAATACTACCCCCGGGTACTCTATTCCGACTATCTCGGCCATTTCGAAACCAACCGTGCACTCGAAATATCCATCTGAGTCACTTAACTAAAATTCACTAATTAAATCCAACACATCTCGATACGGGTTTTCCAATAAAAATATTATTTTTTGTCGCTTTACCCAACTGCGACAAGTAATTAAAATAATCCAACTCATTTACTTAGTCCCAAAAGTAAATCTAACACACACCGGTAATTATCTAACGCTCATAAATCCCAAAAATACTATTCATAGAAATCCCTCTAATTCCCAAATTATGCCCACTAATGTAATTTAATTATCCCTAAATGTACGGGGTATTACATTTTCCCCCCTTACAACGAAATTTTGTCCCCAAAATCTGGATACGACCAGTATTACAAACCTAGGATTACTACTCACACTTCATCCTACACACATAAGTCGAAAGGTACTAATCCAAATGTTACTTTGCCACTCGTTCACGGTACCCACCTATATCAAGGTTTATACAATAACGCACTAGCTTAACGACAAGTTTATCTAAGTCTACATATGCTACAATGCTACCTCGGTCGTAAGGTTGACTGTCACATCACATCGCACCTAGTGCTTCTATTATCGCATCTAAAGAAAATGAGCCTATAAATGCCGCTCTATTAACTCCATCCCCTCGAAAAGCCGACACTCTAAGCGTCCACTCATTTACATCAGGACATCTAATTTCCCTGAAAAAGAAACTAAACCAGCGCTTAAGTACTCCCGCCAGCCTTCTCGCTTATCTTAGGTGTGCTAACTCTTATTGCAAAAATATAATTAGATTATAGCGTTCCTGTAAAGACATATTTTCATAGGTCCGTTATCAATTTATTATGTCATATACCGCTACACCATCGAAGAACATTTAAGAGACATCTACATCAAGACGGATCCGAATTACTTAAGTTCTTCATCATTCAAGACTCCACGAAGTGTACTTTGGTAAGGTTATGTTTTTAATACCTTAAATTTTCACTTAGAACTTGTGGGATATTTTTATAAAATATTTTCTAAGTGTTGGAGCGGACTTTTTCGTAAAAAATTGAGAATGAGTATTTTTTTAAGTGTTGAAGCGGACATTAAAATAATATTTTTTTGCTTAAGTCGTTCGAGCGACATAGCATGTCGCTCGCCCGAGATAGCATGTCGCGCGATCTCGTTTGAACGACACCTATCCTTCGTTCGAGCGACATGTTGATCTCATTCGAACGAGCTCTATTTTCGAGGCGGTGTGTTTTTCCTATAAATACTCATTATTTGGTAACGTTTTCATTAAGAAGTCACAGTGTTTCGACGAACAGAAAAACTGCGAAAGCAGAATTCTTTTAAGCTTCTTCTTTTAGGGTTTAATCCCTTTTTGGTTTTCAATTCACAAAACTCCCATATGTTTTAGTGAATTGTTTTGGTTTTCAGGAACACTTTGCTTTTGTTCATATTTTGTGGAGTGTGTCTCTATACCGTATGGCTCCATGTCATTAAGGATCTTGCTGTGTGAAGATTATTTGCTGAAGATTGGGTTGCGAGTCCTTGGAGGTGTATTCTCTTGTTGAATTCAAGACTGCGAGTCTTTGTGGGATGGCTGCGCGTTGATCCATTGAATATTTCTCTATGTAATTGTAAGTTGAGATTTATAAATTCATAGTGAAATAAAGGTTTTACCCGAAAGGGTTTTTTTCCTGAAATCTGTGTCTCAGCATATTTACTGTGTCGCATGCTTTATATTTGATGGGTTGATTTAGATTCATGTTTAAGGGCTGAATTTATTTGATTTAAAAGTAGAGCCTAATTAAAAGGGTCTAATTGGGAACTTGCGAGTTAGTTTAATCGGTATCACACGTTTCACAAATTAGTATCAGAGCAGGTTACGCTAATTTATCGCGTGATCCTATTTTTCGCAAAATTGTGTGATATTGATTTTTTTAAATCAGTTTTATGAAAAATCGTAATTTTTCCTATGGAGCACTTACATAATAAGATGCCTATTTTTGACGGGTCTAATTATGCCTATTGGAAAGCTCGCATGAAATCTAGTTTAAAAGCCATTCACGAGCGTGTTTGGTACCTTTGCAAAAATGAGTGGACTCCTCCCACGGTCACCGTTGATAATATCACCTCTTTAAAACCCGTGTCCTCCTGGAGTGAAGATAATCATAAAATGTCTAAATTTAATTCATGTGGTTTGAGTGCTATTTCTGGAGCTATCACTCCTGATGAATTTTTCCGAATTATGATGTGCACCACTTCTAAAGAGGCATGGGATGTTTTGAAATTGACACATGAGGGTACGAACGCAGTTAAAGAGTCAAAATTACAAAATTTGGCCACCCAATTGGAGAGTATCATCATGTCTGAGTCTGAATGCTTTGATGATTTTTATGAACGTTTGTCGGACATTGTTAACACATCTTTTAATTTGGGTGAGGTGATTGATAACAGACGTGTCGTTAAAAAGATTTTGAGATCTCTTCCAAAACCCTTTATTACTAAAGTCACTATTTTGAACTCTTTGGGAAATTCAAAATCACTTAAGTTGGAAGAAATTGTAGGAGATCTTCAAACCTATGAGATTGACATGTTTCCCAAAACCATTAAGGCTAAGGATAATGGCATTGCTTTAAAGACTCATCTTAAGAAAAAGAAAGAAAAAGTTTGTGAGTCTGATTCCGAGGAAGACTTTGATTTTAATGATATGGCCTTGTTAGTAAAAAAATTTAAAAAAATTCTCAACATGAACAAAAATAATTCTTCCAATAAAAATAGATTTTTTGAGAAAAATAAAAAGAAAGGAAAGGCCAAAGAAAGCGGGGAGAGGGAAAAAGAGAATGACTCCGATGAGGAGTGTGATGAAGATTTAGAGCACGTGACTTGTTTTGAATGTGCGGGTAAGGGGCATAAATCGTTTGAGTGTCCTACGTGTCTTAGAAAGAAAGGGAAGAAAGTAGCCACGCTTGCCACACTTAGTGATAGTAAGGGAGATGAGGGAGATGAGTTCGATACAGGTTTAGCACATGGGATGGTTGTCGCTTTTTCTAGTCGTGTGAGCACACCCACTTTGTCTCACGAGAGTGCACACGAGAGAGATGATAGTGATTTGTGTTCTTCGAGTGAGGGAGATAGCGAGAGTGAGAGTGGAGATGAAAGTGAGCTATAAAAAGCTTTTACAGATTTGTACACCGAGACCTTGAAAATAAAGAAGTATAATAGAGATTTGGGTCGTCGGGTTTTAGATTTGGAAAGAGAGAAGGAGGTTTTAAGAAAGGAGAAGTGTGATTTGACCAACACGTTGTCTATTCTGATGACACGTGTATCCCAACTCGAGAGTGATCTCGAACATGCCAGGGAGGTCAAAGTCAATTTTGAGAACGCACCTAAGAAGGTTCAAAAGGTGGTTCTTAAGGGTAAAGGTGAGAAGTTACGAATAAGTCATGACGTTGCTTCTACTTTCCAATTAGCACCCGAGCCGGTCCCTACTTTAGTGACAGATTCACATCAGTCTCAATCTCACCCACCTAGGCGTCCCATTCCTATTAGGAAAGTTCATCCTAGAGTTTTTGAGAGAGGTGTTCCGAGGCCTATTTATGTTTGCTCACATTGCAAAGGGAGAGGACACCTTAGGAAATTTTTCTTTAAGTTAGGGTATGTATCACGTTTTGATTCTACACGTATTTCTGATACACATGCACCCACACATGATTCTTTACATGCTCCCCACATGAGAGAGTTTGCACATTTAGGTGACCAAGTTAAGTTTTTAGTCAAAACTTCACAAGAATTGATGAAGTTTTTTCACAAGTTATCACCACCTTTGGAAAACCCCTCTGAACCTAAAGATTGAGGTTTGACTTGTTTACTAGCATAGGATGTTTTTCATGATGTCATTATTTGCCTATTTCTAGTATGTATCATTTTTGTATAGATTTTTTGTTTTGAAATTTTTTGAAAAATACAAAAAGATTTTATTTTGATAAAATTTAAAAATAAATCCAAAAAGAATTTTGTATTTTGTTTGCACCTTTTATGGATGGACGCTTTGGATGACCGAGTCACAACATCATTCCATTTTTTTTCATGTGACTATTTGATAGTGTTTTGAGACAATATATTATGTCATCTTTGTGCTTTATAATGTTTGGAATCATTGAGCTGTAATTTAGTGTTACTTCCTACATGTTTGACTCATGATTTCCTTTATTGTACACATGCACGAATTTGTTTGATTATTGTGCTTGTCTTATCACATGTTGGTTGGGTATTTTCACTTCAATCCTGTCCTTTAAAACGAACCAAGCGCGATAAATTTTGATAAGAAAATTGTGCATATAAGAACCTTTTTGTGAGTTTGTGTGCTTTGTTTGAAAATGGTGAAGGGTTGCGAAATGTTCATTTTGCCTTTGCAAATACTAAGCCACCGTTAAATTGGACCTAAAAAATGGAGGAATTTTTTTATCCGGGGTCCAAAGAGGTCTAAAAGAGCCCGAAAAAATTTAAAGGAAATAAAAAGAAATTCATGCCAATTATGGGCCATTTAGGTTTTTGCACCAATTCTCCAAAGTTTGAGAATTTAGTTTATTCACCTCTAGAAGAAAATATATATGAGGAAGTTTGGATGGAGAATTAAAACGGGT
This sequence comes from Sambucus nigra, assembly GCA_949130495.1. Classification (NCBI taxonomy): domain Eukaryota; kingdom Viridiplantae; phylum Streptophyta; class Magnoliopsida; order Dipsacales; family Adoxaceae; genus Sambucus; species Sambucus nigra. Next base: position 108,614,580 of record OX422224.1, on the reverse strand, counting down.
TTGCACGTCCTTAAAATTCTTGAAAATGCGCTAAATAGTTTTGGACGTATTTGGTGTGGAAATCACTTTGACTTTGATTTGATGATTTGTATAAGACGATGTCATTTAAATTCAACAATTTGTTTACACCTAAGGATACTTTTGATGTTCATTCGTTAGGGGTACACATATGCATCATGCACCTATGATTGATTGAGTTTATTACCTATTGAATGTGTTTACACCCATTCATTCCATTTCCATGACTTGGTTGTTTGAGTTTAAATCCATGGTGTGATTTTTAGTATCTTATTTTTGTATGAAAATTTGAAAAATGGTTTGTGAATGTTTGCTATGCTTTTTTTCGTGACACTCCATGTTTTGATTTTTTCTTCTTATCCATCTATTTGGGGACATCATAAAAGGGGGAGAAAAAATTATCATGTTATGGGGGAGGTTTTTGCATTATGGGGGATATTTGATTTATTAATGTTTTATTCTTATATCATTTCAAACTCGATGCGTCATGAAGGTATTTTGCTTTTTCTCATGTGTGTAGGTACAAAGATTGAAGATCATGATATTGCACACCCTGATGAGAAAAGCTTTGAGATTTGATGAAGATGATTGAAGAACAGTTTTGAGGTCTTGAAAATTTATTAATGGGAGGGTAGATTTGTATAGGCATTTTTGTTTTTGATAATTTGGATTTTTTATGTATGTACCAGCATACACATAGGGGGAGATTTGTAAGGACATATTTTTATAGGTTCGTTATCAATTTATTCTGTCATATACCGCTACACCGTTGAAGAACATTCAAGAGACATCTACATCAAAGATAGATCTTAATTACTCAAGTTCTTCATCATTCAAGACTCCGCGAAGTTTACTTTGGTAAGCTTATGTTTTTAATAGCTTAACTTTTCACTTAGAGCTTGTGGAATATTTTTATAAAATATTTTCTAAGTGTTAGAGCAGACTTTTTCATCAAAATTTGAGAATGAGTATTTTTTCTAAGTGTTGAAGCGGACATTAAAATAATATTTTTTCCGCTTAAGTCGTTCGAGCGACATAGTATGTCGTTCGCGCGAGATAGCATGTCGCGCATTCTCGTTCAAATGACAGTTGTCCTTCGTTCGAGCGACATGCTGAGCTCGTTCGAACGAGCTTTGTTTTCGAGGTGGCATATTTTTCCTAAAAATACTCATTATTTGGTAACGTTTTTATTAAGAAGTCACAACATTCTGACGAACAGAAAAACTGCGAAAGCAGAATTCTTTTCGGCTTCTTCTTTTAGGGTTTAATCCCTTTTTGGTTTTCAATTCATAAAACTCCCATATGCTTTAGTGAATTGTTTTGGTTTTCAAGAACACTTTGCTTTTGTTCATCTTTCGTGGAGTGCGTCTCTACACCGTATGGTTGCGTGTCATTAAGGATCTTATTGTGTGAAGATTCTTTGCTGAAGATTGGGCTGCGAGTCCTTGGAGGGTGCTGTGTGTATTCTCTTGCTGAGTTAAAGACTGCGAGTCTTCGTGGGTTGGCTGCTCGTTGATCCATGGAAAATTTCTCTATGTAATTGTAAGTTGCGATTTATAAATTCATAGTGAAATAAAGGTTTTACCCAAAAGGTTTTTTTTCCTGAAATTTGTGTCTCAGCATATTTCTCGTGTCTCATGCTTTATATTTGATGGGTTGATTTAGATGCATGTTTAAGGGCTGAATTTATTTGATTTAAAAGTAGACCCTAATTAAAAGGGTCTAATTGGGAACTTGCGAGTTAGTTTAATTAGTATCACACGTTTCACAGTGCCTCCTACGACATTCCATCCAATAAACTCCAATCTCATTATATAATTGTTTCACAGCATAATCTTCAGCTTATATAATACGACTCTTATATTTCAAATGATATAGAAAACCAACTTACCAAGGTGCCCCTACACCTTTTGACACGTGACTATCTAGAAAACTACGGTAAACGTCACACACATAACACTCTTTAAAAATAGGCCTCATTTCCTCGGTCTGGTACTCACACTTGTGGTTTTCCTAACTCGAAAAATTCAAAATTCAATCCTTCATATACCTGGAAATCCAATCCTTCTTAAAGTTAACCCACCAATTTTCTCATGGTTAACTCACTACGTCTTCCTAAAACAGCGCCACAAGTCCTATTGTCCTTACATCTTAACAACCCTACAATCAATGTGTTTCCTACACACGTAATATGAATACTATCCTAACTATATCCCTAGCACCCAAGACCTCTCTCAACTTACGACAATTGATCGGTTTGATGCGTTGGACGTCTCGCAAAGAGAAATCCAAACAAGGAACCCCCTGATACAACACTACATGACAATTTGGATCTTTAAGATCGATTAGGCCCTCAGTACTTAACGCATGTTGTAAAACCCCGTATCTATATGTATATAGTTCTCATTAGAAACCCATGATTCATATTCATATAAGTCCAGGTATAATCAACCGGAAGGGGAATAACACCTTATTCATTCTTTTAATTTTATACACCTTTACTTTATATGATATCTTATCTTTATATATAAAAATATACATCTGTGACACCCCGCCTAATAATATATTGGGTGATCAATCATATACCAAATTAAAAAGGAGTCTCATATGGTTCATTCTCAACATCACTGTCGAAAACCAATTTAATTACTAATAACGTATTAGGATGGCGTCAAAATTTTAATTAACTAATCTTTTTATCCAAACCAACCAAATAAATCAATCACAACAGTTATATATATATCAAACTGAAATGAAATAAAATAACCGAACATTCGGTTTAACATACTACGACCAAATTGAATGCTGCACTAAAAGGCAGTAAAAGAATAAATAAATAAAGTTGGGCTATCGGCCCGAATGTTTCTACAATGCTTCCTATCTAGATCAGAAGAATAGAAGTGTCTAAAGATAAACCTGAATGCATCCACAGTTGCTGCAGCAACATCTGACTCAAAAGAATCATCATCCAGGCATCCCTGTGTCTCGACACCTATATATATATATATATATATATATAACAAGAGAGGAAAAATAAAGAAACGGGTCAGAGCCCGAGTTTTGAAAATATTTTAGCAAGTGCTTAAATGCCATATTTTAAAATATGATATCTCTCATATTTAAATTGGTATTTCACTCTCATGAGATACACCTCACCCCTCTTCTAATAGTTCATACCTATCGCATACATTTTAAACAACATAGTTAAGGTACCATGGATAACTAATCTATTCAACTCATCTTCTAAGATCCTCATAGACCGGAGTACTAAGGGCTAAACTTCTCCCCATTCCCAACATTGCTCTACATTCGTGCGTGGGGTGTCTTACGAAGCGAAATCCAAACAAGGAACCCCCCCGATACACTACTACATGACGATGTTGATCGTCGAGATCCATTAGGCCCTCAGTACATAATGCATATTGTAAAACCCCATATCTATATGTATATAGTTCTCATTAGAACCCATGATTCATATTCATATAACTGCGGGTATAATCTACCGGAAGGGGAATAACACCTTATTCATTCTTTTCATTTTATACACGTTTACTTTATATGATATCTCATCTTCATATATAGAAAATATACTATACACAACAAGTATAATTATACCCATCACAATCTTAAGTGTAATAACCATCCCACCGAACTATAACTCGAAGATGCAGTCTCATAGTGCCTATCTAAATTCGGGTTTACTCACTCAACCATGGTACCAAGCCAGATTCACTCATGGTCATGGTAAAAATACACAACGGTGGAGGCGGTCATATTCCCTCTGTAAGTGGAGTACACACATCTCACTCATACCCAGGACGAGATGGCCTGGGGATATACTTGTAACAACCCGCGTAATTTTTGGGGTATTTTCGAAATAAAGAGGAAAAATAAATTTTGAGATAAAATTATTTTTCTTGCTCATTGATGTTGAGAATTATTTTTAAAGGCGACAATTTCAAACGGTTTCGAAATAGGAGTTAAAGCGGATTTTATATTAATTTTTAAAATATTGTCCCGTATAAAATTTTCTAGGCGAACTGCAGATTTCCTGGGCGATCGATCGATAATCACAAGTTTTCTTATGATTATTGACTCATTCTCCTTAATCTCATGAGTATCATTCTCGTTGTTTTCTTTTGGTGGTTTGAGGTATGGAGTTTTACATAAATTTATTGGAATGTGGAAATATTTGTTGGAATCTTATTTTGATTCATGTGGTATTATTATTTGGTGTTAAGCATGTTGTCATGAGATTTTAATATGGCACGGAGGTTGGGCACCCACCAATATTCCTTTTTCCGTATATGCTAAAAAAATGCATAGGCGTGGTATGGTGGCCAGGCCTGGTGACCCGGTTAATGTGTTGTTGAGAAATTATATTGACATAATTGCTTATGAGATAAGCATTTGATTTGAATATTCGTACTTGTATTGTTACGTTTTATTCACCGTTAATATTTGTTTAGCATCTTTTCTGTCGTATTGTGTACTTCCCCATATTTTCTTTTAGTGGCAGGTTAGAGCGGTTTTGGGGCGCTACGGAGATTGATTTTTATCGTGGATTATTTTGGGAAGATTATTGGAGAATACATATGAGAAGACTTGTATTTATTTTGATGTATAGAGCATTTGGAGATTTATTTGTTTTCGAGTTAGTTAGATTGTTGTAATTAATTCGAGAGATTTGTTGTATTTATTTAGAGTATAGAGATTAGTGGTTTTTATATATTGTGGGTTTTAGATGCTCTATACCTTGGTTATTTATGGATTAGTATAGTTTTTATCATCAGTAGCGCTCCGTTCGCTCTCCCCGGTCGGGCTGGGTGTTACAATACTCTCCCTACTCCTCAAGCCAGGGGATTCACCCACATCGCACAACCTCCCCGGATCGCACTAGAGAAAATATATAATCTGGCTGTTCCAACCCTACGCCAAAGGAAAGCCCATGGATCCATCCTCTAAGATACAAATATACCAATCACACACACACACACACACACACACACACACATATATATATATATATATATATATATATATATATATATATATATATATATATATATATGGCTATAATTGCCAATCTCATATAGCGATAGCCAACAATCCCGAATGTTCCCATTTGTAACAGTATATAAGTATTTACACGCTTAAAATACTAAATCAAATAAGTATTCTCTTACTTAAATATAACTCGCACCTTAATTACTACCAAGGATTTATATATAAACCCGAATAAACAAATCCGTACTAACTGGATAAGCATACCATCAACTTATCTTAATACCATAGGTATCTCACTTCCTATGACAATAGTCGTCAATAGACGTATTGGGTAACCGCTAAATCATCTTTAGCCTATAGCCCAAATTCCATCCTAGTCACCTCGTAGGATTTACTTGAACACAGTCGACATATAATTACATTGTCTGTGTGCACAATTTTATATACAATTGCCTACCGGAATATAACCCCAAGTGTTACTCATCCCAAACACCCTTAAATTAGTAATACCTTGGATTTCACCTTAAACTAACCCAAGGTATACACCTCACTCCAATGATAGTTTAGAGATCCTTAAACTACATTTAGGAATCCCAAATATTTAACTCGCTAATTTATTTTCCTCAAAACTATCGCTTTAGCGACACACGACTACACCAAAACAGAGAAATTGCAACGGATTTTTTTTTTATTTGTAACATATTTTATCCGTTACAAATTTATAACGGTGAAATTCCGTTACAAATACAGAAAAACCATTGCAATATGTTCGTACCCGTTACAAAACTCATTAAGAAAGAAAGAAAAAAAAAGGGAAGGCCGGCAGGATAATTCCCCCCCAAATCCCTAACCAAACCCACTCCCTCACTACCTCTACCTGTCGACGACCACTGTTCTGGAACATTGGATATCATTAGTCAGTTTCTCTCTAGAGCGAAATGTGCCCCTTTTGTTCTTCCTAATTGGAGAGTTTTTTTTAACCACAACAGTGCATTAGGGTTCAAAACTCGCCTCTCCCTCTACGTGTTTCCTGTTTGTGTGACCCTAAAGGTACATATTTCTATAGATTGATCTTAAGTTATTGTATTATGCAATGTTGTAGTGGATTTTTGTTTGTTGTTATCTTATAATGGTGGAAGATGAAGGCCTTTTTTAATTTACTTATACATAATTTCTTAATCTTTTGTTGTTGGAATATCTGCTTGAAGCATTTTCTCTGAGTAATCATAAATTCTTTGGATCCCATGTGTGACACATAACATTCCTTAAAATTTCAAATTAGCTCAGTGTGGGAACACCATTTTGAGTTGTAATATGAAATCAGATATTAACTTTCTAGTATGATACAAAGGAACATTGGTTCACTGATCTAATCATTTGAGAATAATTTTTTATATATGACTAGAATTATCACCATTCTCATAGGAAATTGGTGAAGTTAAAAAGATGATTGAATAATGATTTTTTGCATGATATTTTCTGAAAAGTTTGTCCTCAATTATGCATTTTGTTGCAAACTCTTCTCATTTGTAAAATTACCACTTTTTAAGCTAAAAAATAATCTGAAAGGGTCTTTCCAACAAAAGGAATAATATAAGGGTTTATAAGATATATATAATCTATTTTTTAAATATCCAAGATTCATAGTAGAAATAATACAATAATATTATTTACAATTTTCTTTGGACCAAAACCACTTGCGTAATTTAGTTCTCTTTAGCATAAAAATCCCAAATCCAATCACATCAATGCAAAGAATTTTTTTTAATATATTTAATCAATGTTGTGTTATGCACATGGAAAACAAAATGGGTTCTCATTGTACTATAGAGTCCTACGTCGGTTCTCATTTCTGACTGATTGGGTGCGACTCGTTGATGTGTCTCACCCATATCGACTCATGGCCAGGATTAAACATGAGCCAATATGGGTGCGATATGTCAGCTGGTCACACCCAATGAGTCAGAAATGAGAGTTGGCCTAAAATTGTTGTGAAGTTGACTATCTAAGGTTGGGTAAAAAATTCAAATCTAACATTAATCAACTTATCTAGTTTTAGGGCATATAATTTTTAAACATGATAAGGTGTCTAAGGGATCAAACTTTGGCACGAGTTACAGTTATAACGTGGGTGAGTCGAAGGATTAGATTATAAAGAGTTGGAACTATATTGTGGTAAGCATCAGATGTTAGTAATTTTACTATTACCAAAGATTGTTGAGGTAAATACCTATATAAGTTGCAGCTATTAGTCAACTTCAATTGATTATTAATTCGTCTAAAGGGACTCCTTTTTCTCAGTGTACTCATCCACTCATCCCAGATGGCTTCTTTAGTTAGTCAAAACATATAAAGGTATTGTATTCCTTTTGTTTCATAACATTGGGTTTTGACAAAGTTGGATCTCAATACTTGTGGTTTGATAGTGTAGCATTTATTTTTACATAAGTTGTATTACCAAAAAGGCTACATGGGCATTTTTTTAGAATAACATTACCATCATTATCTTTTAAATCTACTATTTGTTAAATTTTTTGGTTAAAACCATGGTTCAAAGTCTCGGTATCGGTCTCGGTATCAGACATCCGATGTTCAACTCGATCGCGGTATCGAGCGATACGCTATTTATAGAGCGCAAAAAATTCAGAAAAAAATATAGAAATTTAAAAAAAAAAAAGATTAACAAAGTGGACCAATGATGTACATTTACACCCATCATTCAATATGCATTGCATTGTAGAACTGGTTATACTGAACCGCGACAGAGTTGTCAAATTCAATATTGCATAGTAAACCAATAATAATATTGAAAATAATATAATGTCACATAAGCTTAGATAAAAAGTTTGTATGGAAGATAAATAGGAATGATTACAATGTTTCATCATATTCATCTCCCTATCTAGTTGCGGTATTGATCATACGGATTTGGATAGGGGTAATTTCTTTCAGTTGGGTAAGGAAATAAATATGAACCATATTGCTGCTCAGATGGCTGGGATGAATGGCTAGATGATCCATAATTTGGAAATTGTGGTTGACAATCTCTTGGTTGATTACCGTGATGATAATATCCAAAACCTCTATACCCAGAACTATCAGTTGAAGACCCACGATATTGCGTCCCTTAATTATATCCATAATAATCACCACCTATTGTGTCGCTACTAGTAGATCCATAATGGTCTCTATAACGATCATAGTAACCACCCGTACTAGTACTAGTAGATCTTGGAAGTTGTGCCAGACCATAATGATCTGTGCCACTCCCACTCTCAGAGATACTATGTCTTCCACCGTGGTATGCATGATCTGTCATTAAATCCATTTCCCGTAGTTGATCATTAAGACGTTGCTGATCATATCCGCTTGAATACTCATCACTACTAGGGAATCTCGTTAAATTGTCTAAATGCCTTCGTTATTCACTGATTCCCGGGCGATAACCATGATATGTGTCTTGCGTGGCATAGTAGTTTTCATATCCTTGTTCCCATGTCATACCACCATCATGTTGTGTAGCAGTATTGTAAGAACCACCCCTTTGGTGGCTACCACCAACTCCACTGCTTTGTCGGCTACCACTTGTTGTTCCCCTACTAACATCTCGCTTTCCACCACCTTGATCATCATCATCATCATCATCATTATCGTCGTCGTCGTCATCATCATCTACATGATTACCATAAGTACCAAGAATACCTTGCCAACTATCATCGCCACCATGATCATCATCAGAACTGGAAAGAACACTGACCGGTGCCCGTTGATTGTGACCCCCCGTCGTCCTTCCCCTTCTCTTTGTTGAATACCTTCATCCAACCAGTCTAAGTCATCGGTCGGTAAGTCCCCTTCATCATTATCTCGGGTCCACTCATCCAATATGTCATCCTCATCAAATATTAAATTCAAGTCTATTGGATTGTAGAAATCTTCGGTCTCTCGCATGTACATCAGATTCCTAACTTTAAGTCTCTGATTGTAATGCACATAAACCAATTTATGTAAAAAAATTTATTGCCAATCGGTTGCAAAGTTTTATATGGATGAGAGACCATATTCTCCAATTCCTCTCACAACCTGAAGATGAGCATGTTTGACTCGGTACTTTGATAGCAATGCGCCTAAGATTGGGTGCATCCTCACCGTAATTTTTCCACCACTCAGCTGGAAGAGAAGATTTGACTGCTTGCTCGGTAAGATCTGAGCCAAACTCCCATCTCCTATCCGTAAAGAGTTTAACCTAAAAGGCGCATTGTTTGAAGATTTATTAGTTTTGAAGAAATTTTGATACATTTATTGTTATTCCATTCACTCATTGTTTGAAGATTTATTCCATGCTTTATCATATTATTCCATTGCTGAATCGCAATCTCCCTTTGCCCAACCATTGAAGGATTTGTTCCTCGTTGTGCGTAGATGTAATGGCTAACGTATTACTTCCATGCTGACAGGGTGTGACTGTGAATGAAATAGTTGAAGCTCATATTATTAACAGTGCAACATTTGAGAAGAAAACATCATTTTCACAAGTGAGTATAACTTATAGTAATGAAGAACTGTGCATAATATAGATATTTATATACTGAATTGAAGTCTGTCTCCATATAAAATATAAGCTTAAGAAGAAGAATAAATATGGCCACATAGTACTCTTGAGGCGTCCTTTCGCATGAAGGTAAATTCTAGTTCTCTTATATTCACTCCTCGTAAGATATTATGAAACTAATCTTCTTGTTTTCGCAATTTTATAAAGTTGTAAATGATATAAGCGAAATCATGTTAACAATATTTGAAATAATATGCTTCTCTCTCTTTCTCATTCATTCATTCATCTCTAAAAGTAAAGTGATTATAATGAATGGCCAATGACCTTATTATAAGTATGTAAAATGACTCGAGAGGGTACATTAAACACATTTTAAGGAAATGTTTCCCTCTAAACTAATATAGCAATTAAAAGAGAGAAAACCTAATAAAATATGAATAAAATACTAAAAAATTACAAATAAATCAAGGTATATGTTACTCCCCACAACTGAGAAAAAATCGCCCACTAGCATGAAAAGAGGAGAGGCGACCAAGACATTCAAAAAATGTCATTCTCCCCAAGAAAGGATGTCGTCCATAAAAACGCCCAACATATCGAATTGTAAACTGGTGGGGGCGACTACTCAAGAATCTTAAAAAGATAAAAACCTAGCGGCCTAAAAGTAGGTGCAAATACATGAAGCGATACCAAAACAATTTCTCTAAACTAAACGCATCCTCATCGAACTTGTGGTTGGTCTAATTGACTATTATACTCTTCTTTTGTGTGTGTGTGGGTGTGTGTGTGTGGGGGGGGGGGGGGGAGTTGAAAATGAGCGTTGGGGGGTGAAAACATAAAACAACAATCTAGAGGCCTAGATTTAGGTACAAACACATCAAGCGATACCAAAGTAACTTGTCTAAACTAATCGTGTCCTCATTAAACCCAATGTTGGCCAAATTGACTAGTATACGCTTCATTTGGGGGTTAAAATAGGTGTTGGGGGGCAAAAATTAAAAACAACCACCTAGCAGCCTAAAATGAGGTACATGCACATCAAGAGATACTAAATTAACTTGTCTAAAATAATTGTGTCCTCACTCCTGGTTGCCCAAATTGACTATTATAGGCTTCTTTTGAGGTTAAAAATAGGTGTTGAGGGGTGAAAATTGAAAACAGCAACCTAATTACCTAAAAATAGGTACAAACACATCAAGTGATACCAAAGTAAATTGTTTAAACTAACTGCACCCTCATCGGACTCTCGGTTGTCCAAATGACTAATATACGCTTCGTTTGAGGGTTAAAAATGGGCGTTGAGGGCGAAAACTGTAAACAGCAACCCGACTGCCTAGATTTAGGTACAAACGCATCAAGCGATACCAAAGGAACTTACCTAAACTAACCGTGTCCTCATCAAACTCTCGATTTTCCAAAGTGACTAGTATACGTTTTTGGGGGGTTAAAAATGGGCATTGGGGGGGGGGGGGCAAAAAATGAAAACAACCACCTAGCAGACTAGGTTTAGATTCATACACATTAAACGATACCAAATTAACTTGTCTAAACTAACTGCATCCTCATCATACTCTTGGTTGACCTAATTGACCAGCATACCCTTTTTTGGGGGGTTAAAAATGGTTGTTGAGGGCTGAAGTTGAAAACAACATTAGGTAAAAACACATCAAATGATACAAAAGTAAATATGGTCATTTGTTGTGTATCGATTACTCCTCGATAAAATTACATGTGTATCAATGGCATGTAAATGTACTAGTCTTTTATTTTATATACTCATTTCTAATTACACATTTATTGCAGTTGATTTGTTCAGCAGGTTCTTATTGGGAAATAGGAAGATTACTTTTGGAAGATTGAAGCCTACTTTTGCAAGGAATATCATGAAGACTACTTTTGGAAGAATAATATATTTACAACTTTAATGATGTTAGACTTAGTTTCAAGTTTATAGTTAAAATCTTGATGGTTTATCTTGTACTACATTGATTTGTTTTGAGAATTTTAATAGTTATGAATGAAATATAGTTTTGGATTGGTTTAATATCACCGAAATGTAGTATCGTTCATTTTGTCACATGTATTTTGAAATTATATTTTGAGTAAAATTTGTGGCCATTAATTATCCATTTCCTTTGGTTGAGCACGAATTATTACTAGAATATTTATATTTATTTGTTTAATGAGAAATTAATAATTTTTCAAAATATAATAACATTGCTAACAGACTTTAACCATTACAAATAAAAATATATGTTACAAGCATACGATACTTCCATTTGTAATGGTTTTTATTCGTTACAAATTCTATATTTGTAATGGTAAAAATCGTTACAATTGAGTAAATTCGTTACTAACATATGGGTGTGTGTACCATTGCCAAATCCGTTACAAAATAAATTGTAACAGTTTTAGTATGTTACAAATTGTAAATTTCTAACGGATTTTATCCGTTACAAATTGTAAATTTCTAACGGATTTTATCCGTTACAAATTTCGTTAGTAAAATAAATAACACAAATTTTCTAACGAATTTAATCCGTTACAAATATTTTTTGTAACGGTTTTTTTGCCGTTACAATTGACCTGTTTTGGTGTACTGCACATTTTTGCACCTTCCTAGTCCTAAACTTAACTCCCTTAAATGACTAGGAATACATTCCCCTAGTTGGATATTTATTTTCTCAAATAAACAAGCTAAAAACCAAAAATTTGGGAATTTATCCCATTAAAATTAACTAAGTCGAAATTGTCAAAAATCATGAGGGGTCAATCGATCAACCCTTGGCCATCGATCGATCGATCGATTGATCAACGCGGCTTCTTCTCCGAGAAGCTATTTTAGCCATTAAAGCTTCCCCCAAGCTTTTATCTGTAATACCCCGTATTTTCATGGATTTTAAAATTAGGGATTTAATTAAATTTAATTGAGATAAATTAATTTAATTTTAATCCGGAATGTTGTTTTAAATATTTACTAGCGTGACGAGAGTTAGTAATTATTGGAAATTTTTTATTTGATGAATGTTACTGGATGAGTATAGTAATAGATGAGATTTATTTTTATAAAATAGTCACGTGTGAATGAAATGGCAATTATGGAAATTTAAGTCGGGACGCGCCTGTGTCGTGTCGGGACTAAATGTTGATTTATAAAAGTAAATAAATTATAAGTTGCTCGTATGGTCGTTTTGAGTGTGCCAAAGTGTCCAGAAGGGTCGAGATAGTCAGAAAAGTGTACCTGGGGATTTAGTTTGGGTCTCGGGGCGTTTTTAGGCTTAATTAGCACCCCGGGAGGGCGTTTTGGACATTTAGTAATTATGGGTAATTAAACCCACGAATTTTATAGGGTAATATCAGATGAAAAGTGTCATCTTTTAGGGTTAATAAAATGAAATACTAATGACGGCCATTGGAGAGGAAGAGGAGAAGCTCTCTAAGGAGTTCTAGGCCAAGAACACATCCGATTGCACCGCCGTCACCACCAACGCGTAGATCGCGCAACGGGGAATGCAATCACACCAAAATCGTTCGCAAATCAGAACTAAAATTTTCCAGGCAAGTATCTATCTTTCTTTTATCAAGTTAATGCATCTTTTTATATTAGTCTTAGGTTGATTAGATAAGTATTCTTGAAGAAAAACATAAAATGGAGACACAAACTACATTTTATAATGTTAGCGATCATATTTCTAGAAACCCATATCACATATAGAGGATGAGCCACGAAATTCCATGATATTAGAGATAGAAAATCTGGAAAAACAATGAAAGAAATTAAGTTAATGGAAAGATTAGGGTTCATAGGAATTATGTAGAGTTTGCCCCTTTTTAACCCATGATTCTTAAGGAAAATTCGCATGTGTTATATAGGAAATTGTTTAAATGGGTATACAACACTTATATTATAATTGATTGGGAGTTTGGGACTGTAAAATGATGATTTGGAGGAGTTTGGGGTGAGAATCGCGTAACTGGGTTGGTTGCAGAATCTATATAACTGCTTGATCGATCGATCGAGCCCAGAGTATCGATCGATCGACCCCCTTTCTTCGATCAATCGACCCTCCTGGGAAAACTGCATTTTTTCTCATGTTAGCTTAATCCAATTTTATGCATAGTAAACCTTGATTAGGGTTGCTAGAATATAATGGAACATAAAGGGGACCAGTAGGGTCAAGAGAAATCCCATAAAGTGTAACTTTAATGTGAATGAAAATAAAGGGTAAACGGGGAGACTTTCAAACTTAAGAAATCATACGTGTGGTGATTAAATAATCGAAACATCTATTAAGTTGGATTAGAAGGCAATAGAGGGCCTACTAAATTTGTACTTAGATAAAGGAAATACTTCGAGAGACGAGAAGTGAGTTAAAAATGACTTAATTACGATAATAAAAGGAATGAGGCCGTTTTACGATATAATTGAGTAAAATGTGTAATAACGGACAATTATAATTATGGGTCGTGAGCGTACCTAATTTAATAATGTGGATGTGTGTGTGTGTGTGTATATATATATATATATATATGATTGGGTGATTATGCATATATTATATCTGTGTGAAAATCGTGCCCGCGCTACTTGCTATCCCTGAGGTTACCGCGCTGGGACAGTCTTATCTCGATGGGACCTTTATGGGGGATATTGACTTGTACCCTAGAAGATAGATATTCTTGGTACAGACTATCAAATCGATAGTTCAGACGATCCTAAGAGACGTGGGGGCATGTGCTATCCTCTTAGAGACTTGGAATCTATGCTTCGCCTCAATATTATTTGTCTATATGTTAATACAGTTCGAGAGTGATTCCGAACTAGTATTTCAATTAGTTTGTGTGATACGGGGACTGGATAGCAGAGCATGCTAGCACCATAGATTTTATGTGGGGTGCTGTTAGTATATATATATAATTTATGAGTGATTGGTATATATATACTTATATATGGAAGTCTAGCACCATAGTTTTTATGTGGGGTGCAGCTCGTATATATATTATTCGAGTAATTAATATATATACGTATATCTATTTGAGAACTTTCTAGTGAGTAAAATCTTAGTTAAGTAAAGTATTAAATTCACCAATTTCACAGTAAGCATTCGGAAACGTTATAACAATATGAAATTATTCTAAGACAACGTAAGAAATCTTGAAGAGATATACTTTTCTAAAGTGAATATCATAACCTAAATTCCACGTGTTAAAACTTATGAAGAATAAGTTAGAGAGATAAGATGGGGTTCATTAGTACGATAGATGTGCACACTAGATGAGAGGTGAGAATTCTCAAGAGAGTATCGCATACTAATATGACTGTTGCATTAGCCGGTAGCATTTTAAATACTTGCTAAATAATTTTTAAAACTTCTTTACATTCGGGCTCTGACCGGTTTGTTGTCACCTCTTCTCTCCTGTGTATATATATATATATATATATGTATTACAGGTGCCCAGCCACAGGGGCGTCTTACTTAGGATTCTTTGGATGGAACGCGCTGTAGCTTTTATGGGAGTTGCAGGCCATTGCTTAGACGACCTCATTGTTGACTCTACTCATAGTTCAGTTTTATCCAGTGGGGCATGTGTAGCCCTTTTCCCTTTATTTAGTTGATATTGTCAGAGACTGTAATTCTTTTTACTTTCAACATTTTTATTTTGGGATTTATTACTGTCACAATGTTTTCCTTTAGTGTTGTAAATATTGGGATTATTTATTGATGGTTAAATTCTTGAATGTTCATTTCTATTCTCACCCTTAATGTGTGACTCTTAAATATGTTAATGATTAAAGGTTTTATTATTAGATTTAAATAAAATGGAAATAAAGTTTTAAATGGTTTTGACACTTAGCTTAATTATTTAGGGTGTTTAATTGGAAAAGATTTTCATTTTCGACAGTGATGCTAAGGATGAACCAATTGTCCACCTTGATGATAATTTAATAAAGGAGTGACGCCTGGCATTTAATTAGGCGGGGTGTCACATTATCTCCTCTCCTAACATCCTCCAACCTCAATCAATAAACATATACACATATAAAAAGGGCTCTAATCATCCTAGAACCCAAATCCAACAATTAATTTCAATTAATTTATAAATTCCTCGAATTAAATATTCTCTGGGGTTTATTCGTTAATCTTCCGAAAAACCTGTTTTGATTCACGAAAACCCAACCCAAAAGTCTTTATAGTTTTACACACCACCTATGATATGATAAATAAAAACACTAAATTAATAAAGCAAGTAAACACTTGCCTCGTCAATAAAATCCGACGACCTCGAGTCGAATCCCGCGGAGTTTGGCAGAAAATCCCCTCTTATCTCCTCTTTTCTCTCTTCCTTTCTTATCTTCTTCCTTCTCTCTCGTTCTCTTTATTTTCTCCCACTCTATCATGTCTTATATAGAGGGGAATAAAGATTTATCCCTTATTAACCCAAAAATTACTCGTTTACTCAATTGCGAGTCCCTATTAGTCCAAACACTCTCGGAACCTAAACATTGCCCTCAGATATTCTATTATGAAACCAATTGTGGACTCGAAATATCCATCTGAGTCACTTAACTATAATTCAATAATTAAATCCAACACATCTCGATGCGGGTTTTCCAATAAAAATATTATTCTTTATCACTTTACCCAACTGCGATAAGTAATTAAGATAGTCCAACTCATTTACTTAGTCCCAAAAGTAAATATAATACACACCAGTAATAATCTAACACTCATAAATCCCAAAATTACTATTCCGAGAAATTCCTCTAATTTTCAAATTACGCCCACTAATGTAATTTAATTATCCCTAAAAGTACGGGGTATTACACCCTGCTCTTCAAGCCAGAGGATTCACCCACATCGCGCAACCTCCCATGATAGCACTAGAGGAGTACGTATTCCTATAAATATTATTCAAACTAATATTTATAAATCACACAAATATATATATATATATATATATATATATACACACACTACCCAATCACCGCATATATGTATATATTTAATTAATCCTGGCTATTTCGTGCACAATTACCATAACACTAGCCTAACATTTCCAAGTCTATGTACCGATATCTAATTTAAATAAATCCCACATTTATTTATTTTGGTCACTCAAGTTGTGTCACCCAACTAAATTACCCAGACTCGCTCCTTCTGTCCATAATTTCATCTTGTAGAACTTATTCCTTAAATTCCACTTATTAAAGTTAACTACCTTTTTATCTTGAATATTCCATAATTTATCACATAACCCCATAGTAAATTAATTCGGCAAAATCCATGCCTAAACTTGTTGCACTTATATTCGAGTCAATTTATCCGACTCTAAACTTTAATTAACCACGCATTAATTAAGTTATTACCTTGGCGTCACTCAAATAGTATATGCAAACTCGCTCACTCGGCCCGAAAATACAATATTTATAATTTATTATTCAAATTCTCCTTAATAAACTTTGCACACTTATTAATCTAAGGTTTTCAATTTACTCAATTTCAACCTTAATTCCCTTATGGATTATTTTCTTAATTATCCCAATACTCACTTGTCTCACTTTATGTAAACCTAATCTCCACTTTAGGCCTAATGTACTTATTATAGAACAACAATCACAATCAATCAATCTTGGCAACCTCCAACGGAATAACAACTAAAAATAAGATTTCTGAAAATTTACCCCACGAATCTGCCCAAAATTTTAAAATGTTGTTTTAAGTCATTTTGAATCCGTTTTTGGAGAAAATGAATCAGAGAACAAAATGTAGAAAATAGGATTTTCTACAAGGCATTACGGATAGAATAGCCATTTTCGAAACCAAAACATCGAAAAAAACATCTAAAATGACGGTTTATTTTACCCAATTTCACAGACTTCTTCAAATTCAAGAAGTTATTCTACAATTCAATCCTACCCATCAAAACCCAATTCTGATATCAACTAAACCAAAAACCATATCATCTTATCACACCCACTATGATATGAATAGAAATCTGCAATTAATTTAAAAGCAAGTTTAATCACTTGCCTTAGGGTTCGTAGGGTCTGAATCCTTTGTTGTATATGATGATTATTTGATGAACAACACACACATTTATTCTTGACTTTGGCTCCCATAGTTTCTCCAATTGCACCCACTTCTCTCTCTCTCTCTCAATTGGGTTTTTTAAAACGTGTTATAGCTGCCACACCCTCTCACTTTTAGGGTTTAATGACTCAATCCCATTTTTAGGCTAGTGGGCTTTATAAAAAGGGCCCAAACATGTGAGTTTGGTTATGCGCAAAAATGCCCCGAGACCCGTTTACTACCCATGGTTACTCTTTTCCGACTATTTCGATCCATCCGGACTCAACCATACACTCAAAATTGTCATCCGAATTATTTTACTAAAAGTTCTTATCTCGACCCCGATATAGTCTACACCCGACTCCCGATTGGGATAAATAAATTCCACGTCACTATGGCTCGTTATGACGTAGTTAAATTATTACTATTCACTTAGTAAATTTAAATCCCATAAATATTAATCATTTACTCGCCAGATTAATATTCAATAAATATAAATAAAAATTAATTAAATTAAATTACGACATACAAGTAAATTAAAATTAACAGAATTAATTACATAATAACTGCCCAAACATACGAGGTGTAGCATACTTCCCCCCTTACAAGGGAATTTCGTCCTCGAAATTAGGATGTACCTACGACGAATACCTCTGTATGCTGCTCTCGCATGTCATCCTACCGCTCTCAGATGGACTCATCAATGATGTGGTGTCCCCACTAAACTCTAACAAGTGGTATCACTTTAAAATGCAACTTGCGCTCACTACGATCCAAAATGACTACAGGTCTCTCCTCATGTGAGACACCTGCATACAAATCAAACCTCTCAAGTGGAACATGCCACAAGCTCTCATGCTCCTTCGATAATCCTTCAGCGATGCCACGTGAAACACCTCTTGTATCCGTTGTAGATGCTATGGTAAAACCGGTCTATAAGCTACCAGTTTCGCTCTATCAATAATAGGTATGGGCCCCCACAAATATCGGCGTTAGCTTCCCTGTCATGCCGAACCTCATGACCTCTTTCACGGGTGACACTCTAACCAAAACCTGTTTATCAACATCCAACTCAATGGTCTTCGAATATGTAGTTCCTCCAAAGGCGATCCTATGCTACGTCAGCTCTACGAAAAAGGTCTCACCTTATATGGGTGTAATTTCTTATTACCAACCCGAGACTCCCTCAAGTTTAATACCCTTAACAATCCCTAACTACTCATTTCATACTTTAACTCCTTAACTCACGGTGACGTAACTCTCCTTACATTTATGAGATATCTAAAAAAGATGCGATTTATTCCATTCCTGACGATGGAACATAAATCACTTTGGGTCCCAGAAGCTTGTTATTCCCCCACCCTTCCTAACCAAAGGGTCAATGGAAAAATTTCCCTATTAATGTCTCAGAACATGTTATGTAGATAATAAACTACCATGAGGTATCACACATAACTCCACTAGTGGTAATTAATACTCCCAATCACCCACAAATCTGAAATTATGCATTCCTCGATTTTGTATGTCCCAAATATGAATTTCACCGCTCATTCTCATCAATCCCATCACCGGGAATATCAAAATTACAAAATCCTAGTTGAAACAACCCCGGATCAACCAATTTCCATCCCTAAATGATGTAGCTTTGAGGCAACTCCACTATGTATTTCTCACCCCCGATCCCCATGCTCAACGTTTCACATTACGAGGGACATATTACTCCCCTTTTTTGGAATATACTTAAAAATAATTTCACTTGCGTTTACTCCCAAAACTTCTTTGCATCTGACTAAGTGAGACTCTACTCCACCCAGGGTGCTCATACACCCTATAATCCGTGCATGTTTGCACAAACCTCAGATCGTCACATACGTAACATACTTATCTCAAGTTCGGGCTCCTCATTCTCGGTATCGCTAACTCTTTCGGTACTATCAATGAACTTACCAATTACTATTCAATGATTCCCGATATTGTCCCACCTGTCCACTTGTGGTGAAAATCTTCCCAGTGTTTCTTTCGTAACATTTCTCGGCTCCACCGACCCTATTTGTTAATAGTTCTTCTCTCAACGTGTTTTATCCACAAGTTCAATAATTATCATTTAATCTGATGTCGTAGCATCCAACGGAATTTCTCTACTCTCGACGTTTAATAAGGCTTCTGCGTATAACATCTCACAACAATGCCCAAAATATTTTTTCCCACTGCATTCTTCCTCAGCATTGTCAGTACTCAATTTTTTTTGTAAAACCCAAAGCATACACCTGGGACACTCAAACCCTATCCTTATACTAACAAGTCTAATCATGGGCTCCCGTGTCTCTAAAGGAGGTATATACTACTGTGCTCACACTATCACTAAGTCCTCAGCTCTAAGTTAATAATGAGATAAATCTCTCAGGTCCACGGTAACCCGATATACCCGGAATCTCATCAGTAAGAGTTTTTATGCATCAGATCCAATATAACTAGACAACTGTACTCCCTGAAGTAAAAAAATACCATCGTGAGATCAACACTTTTTCAGGTGAGATATCGCAAAAAGAATATACATCCTACCCTGTAACAATGAACACGATAGCCTTGTGATAACCGCCCACCATCATTAACTCAACCTTACTAAGGATAACATTACAAGTGCATAATCACCTCTCATCATTGGGTTACCTTGAAAAATATAACTTCTCAGTGTCAACACTCGCTCCCCTCCAAGTGGAACTAAAGGGATCCCCCATACTCAACGGTAAATTTTTACAAATATAGAGCCATTAATGATACCTCTACCAAACCCTTCTCACACACGGATTAAACTACTGTGAGCCGCTCGTGTCACACAAAATAGACCCCAATCACTCCGGGATAAAACTCGTGGTGTCAGCTTCCCATAACACCGATGGCTCAAACAGTTCCTGGACACAACACTCTAGTCTTAACCGAACCAAAATTTCTGTAACTACAACCCCTGTGAGGCACCCCTATCTTGTTCCCTGACTCGTTCTGGACAACATCCACACAAGTGTTTCTACTCATTAAACATAAGACACCTCATTGTTACCCTCCGCTTTCTATGGCTCCACCGTCCATGTAGGCATTGTCCTTCTCGCGGACCTGGTAGTCTTAAGCCTGATTGCTATCCCTATTGCCCCGTTGGCTCCACTAGTCCTATGGGACTTTTTGATGGCCTTGAAGGCCCTAACAGAGACCAATATCACTTGGTAGAAATTCTATTGATATCGATTATTAAACTGGAACCTCTACTAGGCATCCCATCCCTTGGTGCCTCACTATCCCCCCAAAACCCAGCCTTACCCTTCGGTTAGATTTTCTAACTCCCTTAGATCCCTTCTCACGAGAGCATTAATATGATTTTATAAATGTATGACCTTGATAACATTGACACTAGTCATCCTACCGATATTCCTATCTGATCTTGTATTCTCTACCCACGGGTCTGTTATCAACTTACAAATCCTTTTTTATTCTTCGTATCCCTCTACTCGGTTCCGCAATTTGCAAATTTGTCAAATTTTTTGCACATCCGTCTATTATTCGATCTGTCTCACTCAATCGAAACCGTATATGAATCAAATCAACTATAATTTATAGAAGGAGAATGCTAGAACATGATGCTCTAGTACCATCTATGACACCCCGCCAAATAAAATACCGGGTGATCAGTCATATATCAAATTAAACAAGAATGCCATTTGGTTCGTTCTTTGCATCACTGTCGAAAACATTTTTTAAAACTTACTAACCATCTAGTATTAAAAAATAAACGGCGCCAAATTTTATCTTTTAATCAAACAACGATAACAACATGCTGATGAATATAATTTAAACCATTCACACAATCACCGAGTCAACCATAAGAAATGAATACATACAATATTTTCCTAATAAACCATCGGCTACAAAATCCAAATTAGAATACATAAACCACCAGAAATAATAAACTGAGTACATTATCTCACTGAAATAAATGAAAGAACTATGGCGACATGCCCAAATGAAATATTAACTGCATCCTACTCTAGGATTGAAATAACTGAAGCGACTAATACTAAATCCCTGAACATCCAAATATGTCGCAACTGTAACCGTAGAATAGAAACAACCCTGGTGTCCCTGTGGATGGACACCTAAAAGTTTTTGAAAATATTTTATAGCAAGGGTTAGAACCCAAAACATTTTGAAAATATTTAGCAAGTGAGTTAAATTGCAGTAAATTAAAATGCATGAATGCTCTTCATTTTTAAGCTAGTGTCGCACTCCCTTGAGGACCGACTCACCCCTATACTATTGTTCACACCTAACACTTTTCTATATAACCTACCTAGTAACTTACCTCGTAACTAGTTCTCGATAATATCCTTTCTGTCATACTACTCTAGCCCGAGTATGTTTAATATATGATTTATAATTTATTTATCACATTAACTTAATTAACCATTTCTCATTTAGGACCATATAACATTCTCACGTGTTATATATAATCAATACAATTCACATAATGTATTTTACCCGTATATAAATATCTTCACCATATATACGCATCATCATATTACAACATTCACACACATGCCGTAAAAACATAACCATCCTCCTGAGTAGGCACTCACCGGATGTTTCTCTACAATGCTATCAATACAGGTATACTCATCCAGTCGGACACCCTGACACGGTTAGCTCCCCAAATCAGTGAAAAAAAATGAACGCCGTGGAGGCGGTGATAGTTTCCTATGGAAATGAGACTGAATCATACCCAAGACGTCTCACCCCTAAATATGAACTCTATGACCTGGGGACTATACTCACCCTCCTCATCAGGCCAGGGGATTCACCCCACATCGTGTAACCTCCCATGATAGCACTAGAGGAGTACGTATTCCTATAAATATTATTCAAACTAACATTTATAAAGCATAAATATATCTATGTATACTACACAATCCCCGCATATATATATTTAATTAATCCAGGCTACTCCGTGCACAATTACTGTAACAATAGCCTAAGATTTCCAAGTCTATATATGAGACACCCCGACTAATTAAATACCGGGTAGCTACTCCATTATTAAATTAATACAAAATTCCAAGTTGGTTCAGTTAATAACATCACTGTCGAAAACATTTTAATAATTACTAACCACCTAGTATTTAAAAAGTGAGTTGTCAAATTTTAAATTAAATCTGATTAATGTGCAATAAATAAATTTATAAAAAAATTAACATAACCATTCACAATAAAGTCTCAAGAGAGTAAACATCAATTAATAATGAGTCTGGAGGAAATACTCCTCACAACAATCCCAATACTGAAATAAATAAAACAAGTCTGCATCCTAAATTAATTATAACCCAAATTATGAATAACTGAAATATAAAATGTCTCTCAAGGAAATGGGGCGACATGCCCAACAAAATAGTAAGCTCTGATAAAGGAATCAAGATCGAAGATGGAGGCGTCTACTGTCAAAGCCCTGTAGCTTCCACAACAGCTACAGCTTATCACCTGAATGAAATGTCTATGCATAGTGTCCTTATGGTTGGGAACCTAAAAGGTTTTTACAAAAAGAAATAGATTTGGAAGCAAACGGGTCAGAGCCCGAATGTGGAAAATAGTTTAAAAAATAGCAAGTTCCTTAATGACATTAAAACAATGAATGCAAAATACATGTTAGGACGTGCTCTCACATGAAATACTCACCTCTCGACTATTTGTGCACTCCTAACGTACCGTACCCATTCAAGTGATTCTCATTTATATCTAGACCAAAGTAAATTCTAACATTTCGACTCGATTCGCGCTGAAATTCCTACATTATCAATTAACTAGGGAGTGCTACTTTAATTCTCGGATTTCCAATTATTAGCAAAACCATTTACTGGTGGTTATCTCCTTTTTATCTTTTTCAGAGCGTTACTATAATTATACTCACAATTAAACATGACAATTCTTTCCAATTTAACCATATATTAACCTCGTCATAAATATATAGTACTAGCACCCTGAGACTAAGCTGCGGTGCACACATACTCTGCTATCCCATCCCGGTACATCACGTACATAAGGATCATGCATTCCGAATCTCTCAGGAATCGTTCTCAGATAATAGCAATCACAAACAATGGAGGCGAACATAGTTCACATCACATGGGTCACGGACATACCTACGCTCCCATGATCAGCAGACTTATTAACTTCTCAATAAGTCCTTCTCTGACCTATGTCCTCGAGGTACCAATCTAAATCCCCCCCCCCTCCGTAGGCAATCGAACGCAAACCTCCCATGATAGCAAGTATGGTAGGTATGTTATACACAGATAATTACATACTAAGCATTCACACATCTTAGATGTTACCATATTTTCATTAGTGGTATACTTCTAGTTCTTATACCAACTTTTAGTGTTACACAACTCACATGTCCCCGGTTCATATATATTTAAGTCATCAATTATCCTCACATCGTGATTAGTCACTCGCTTCCTAATCCACAAATATCATTCGGTTCGATCCACTATTCTATATTTTACTCCTTAACATATCCCAAATCTCCCAACTATACCTATTAGTTAACAAGGGAAAGTTATCTCATCAATTAAACAAGGTTACGGGACACTAGGAATCAAATCAGGCCAAAAAGGCCATCGTGTCAACTTGTTAGAAGTCTCGTTCGAACGAGGTCATTAGAACGAGAGTTCATTCAAACGAAAGACAACGAATGAACTACCAAATCATTAGAAGGCATATTGTCACCTCGTTAGAAGCTCGTTCGAACGACCTGGGTAGGTCTTCTAACGAGATGGCAGTTTCAAGCCCAGAAATTCTACTTCGTTTTTTCTAAATTTTTCTCTTCTCCAAGCTCATCATAAATCATTCTAATCGTATTTTAAGGTTCTTAAACATCACTAAACCTTCTTAGGTCGTTTCTCAACATATTTTTGGGGTCCAATCTTCCTAAACAACATATAATTATCATAACTCCCCAATTTTTCCCCAAACCCTACGAGTATGAACCCAGAAATTTCATGTCTTCAATTTCCCTTTATAAATCCATTTTTACATCATAAAAAGTTGTATTTCTTTTAGTAAAATCACCCAATAACATTCTACATGCGATCCCTATAACATATCATGAATTCCTATCTCCAATTTCATGGGTTTTCATCAAACCCCCAATATGATGCAATTATTTTAAATTCTAAGCATGGAAGAAACATTCGCTTGAAATTAACGTAATTAAACCACTTGCCTTAGATTGTTCTTCAGAATTTGATGTTGGTGAATGGTTTGATCCTCGCCTTTCTCTACGAATGTTCTCCAAGGTTGAAGATGGTGGTTTTGGCTCTTGTAACTCCTCTTCCCACTTCTCTCAAAACTCCGGTAACTACTCTCTCAACTTTTTGCTGGTAATGGGTTGAGTGGGTTACTAATTATCCTATAATTAACTCCCAAAATTCGTTGGTTATAATTTCCAAAATTTCAAAATGACCAAAATGCCCTTTTTCGTTGCCGGTTTAGCCTAAAAATGCCTCGGGACCCAAACTAAACCCCCGGCTAGTGTTTTCTGACTATTTCGACCCTTCCGAACTCGTTGGCACACTCAAAATGACCATTTGGTTGATAAAAATACAATTCACTTTTAAATTCAAAAATTTACATTCCTGACGCGACTGACACGCGCGTCCCAACAAAATTTTCCAAATTGCCGTATTTCAGACTCACGACAATTTCAATATTTTCAATATTCATATATTCACATTATAATCAAATACCAACTCACATCTCGTTAGTATTATATCCGGATTAATTCTCAATTAATTCACATTTAATTTAATTAATCCCATAAATAAATATCGATAAAAGTATGGGGTATTACAATATACCGACTTTTAATTTAAATAAATCCCACATTTATTTAATTTTTTCAGTCAAGTTGTGTCACCCAACTAAATTACCCAGACTCTCTCCTTCGGTCTGAAATTTCATCTTGTAGAACTTATTCCTCAAATTCCACTTAGTAAGGTTAACTCCCTTTTTATCTTGAATATTCCATAATTTATCATATAACCCTATAATAAATTAATTCGGCAAAATCCGTGCCTAAGCACTCGCAGCACTTGCCCCAAAATATTCGAGTCAATTTCTTCGACTCTAAACTTTAATAAACAACACATTAATTAATTTATTACCTTGGCGTCACTCAACCAATATATCTGAACTCGCTCACTTGGACCGAAAATACAATATTTAGAATTTATTATTCAAATTCTCCTTAATAAATTTTGCACACTTATTAATCTAAGATTTTCAATTTACTCAATTTTAACCTTAATTCCCTTATGGATTATTTTCTCAATTATCCCAATACTTGTCTCACTTTATGTAAACCCAATCTCCACTTTTGGCTTAATGTCCTTATTATAGAACAACAATCACAATCAATCAATCTAGGCAACCTCCAACGAAATAACAACTAAAAATAACATTTCTTAAAATTTTCCCCTCGTTTTAAAATGCCGTTTTTAGGCATTTTGGAGCCGTTTTTTGGAAAAAAACGTATTAGAGAATGAAATGCATAAAACAAGATTTTCTAAGAGGCATAGCGAACAAAATAACCATTTTCAGAACCAAAACGTCGAAAAACAGTTTCTAAAACAGCTGTTTAATTTACCAAATTTCATAGACTTCTTCAAATTCAAGAAGTTGTTTTACAATTCAATCCTACCCATCAAAACCCAATTCAGATACAAACTAATCCAAAAACCATATCATCTTATCACACCCACCATTACATGAATAGAAATCTATAATTAAAACAAAAGCAAGTTTAACCACTTGCCTTTGGATTCGTAGGGTCTGAATCCTTTGGTGTAGATGATGATTATTTGCTGAAGAACACACACATTTGTTCTTCATTTTGTCTCTCATAGTTTCTCCAATTGCACCCACTTATCTCTCTCTCAACTGGATTTTCTAAAATATGTTATAGCCGCCACACCCTCTCACTTTTAGGGTTTAAAACTCAATCCCATTTTTAGGCTTGTGGGCTTTATAAAAAGAGCTCAAACACTCTTATGTGAGCTTGGTTATGCCTAAAAATACCCCGAGATCCATTTACTCCCCCTGGGTGCTCTTTTTCGACAATTTTGACCCATTCAGACTCAACTGTACACTCAGAATTGCCATTCGAACTATTTTACTAAAAGTTCTTATCTCGACCCCAATATAGTCTATGCCCGACTCCCAGTTGGGATAAATAAATGTCACATCACTATTGCTCATTATAATGTGGTTAAATTATTACTGTTCACTTAGTAAATTTAAATCCCGTAGATATTTATCATTTACTCACAAGATTAATAGTCAATAAATATAAATAATAATTACTTCAATTAAATTACTACACACAAGTAATTTAAAATTAACCCAATTAATTAAATAATAAATTTCCAAAAATACGGGGTGTTACAGAAACGAGATCCATAATGGGAATTTCTTATTTATGTAACCGAAAGAAAATGGTGAATGGTTTTAATGAAGGCGGCAAATGTGTTTTATTATATTTGAAACTTGGTTTGAATTGAAGAAGGGCTAACAAACATTAATTTTTCGGTTAAATTTTATAGTAGCACGTCTTTGTAAGAAAATATGTTGATACAACTTTTGATTTTTTTCACAAACATTTTCAACCCCCATATGGATTTAAGAACATAATGAATGGAGTGAGTAGGTTCAGGAGGAAAAATGCCTTATCTTTCTTCGTCGGCATAACACATCAGAGAGGGACGAGACCAAGTCCCCTCTTATTTATCTTCAATTTTAGGAGAGAGAGAAAATTTTGGGGGGGGGGGGGGGGTTGAAAATGGGTGGTTATTGATGGAAGTTCGTCGAAAAGGGGGGAATGGGGGGGAGAGGTTCACTAGACGTGAACGGGTTGAGAAAAAATGGAGGGAGTTCTCTGGAGTGGGAAATAGGTCGTGACTTAGCATAAATGGGTTATATTATTTTTGTACTTTTAGTAATGTATTGACTATTTTGCACTTGTAATGCACATGACTCATTTTCTTTCAATTTAACAGTCTAAACAAATTGAAAATTATTGTTAAAATAATTTCGTTAGTTTAAGGGTTAATTTGAAACTTTTGATAGTTCAGTGGCCATTCTAAAACTATCATGATAGTTTATGGCCAAATGAGTAATTTATTCTAAAAATTAAATACATAAGCTTTCTTTGTCTTCTCATTAGGGAACTTCTTTAGTGAAACACACACACACACACACACACACAGATATATATATATATATATATATATAACACATGTGATAATAAAATGATACTTTTAAATTAAAATTTTGTTAATGTTACACAAATTATTACTAACATGCGTATATTAATATGGATACACATAATTAAACTAACACATACTTTGTACATAGAATAAAATCTATAATAATAATAATAATAATAATAATAATAATAATAATAATAATAATAATAATAATAATAATAATAATATTAATAATAATAATAATAATAATAATAATAATAATAATAATAATAATAATAATGTAATAAAAGGCCTCTAAAATGGAGAAAACGGAGGCAGGAGAGGTATTTGGCACGAGATGTATTTTATTGGGTATCCAAAGGTGACGCAGTTCAATATAAATTTGAGCTAACGTATTTGACCGCATAATGATTCCAAGAAAGTTAATTTTTTGTCTCAAATTAACTGTGATGAAAACACCACAAATGTCGAGAAAACATGTCCCCACATTATTCACAACTAAGTGCAGCAATAATCAATATTGTAAAAGAAAAACGCATTGGCATCATTAATATTAATGTTTTAACTTACATTTATTGAAATTATGAAAATGCGATTTGTGACATAAATGTATTGGTGAATACACTTTTAGTTGCCAAATGCTATGAACAATAGTAGCGACATCAAAACAAAATATGGAAATTTGTTTTGTGACATAAAATTGCCTAAGAACAAGTGTGAAAATATATTATTATTATTATTATTATTATTATTATTATTATTATTATTATTATTATTATTATTATTATTATTTCACATATTCAACCATACTTGCCAACTATGACACCCCGTAATATTTAATAATAGATTGATCATGTCTAATTTAAACGATACATGACTCTGGACAATTAAGTAACATTATAAGCATGCGTAAAGAAATAAAAATAAAGGAAAACTGGTTATAGACATGTAACTTTCCATGAACTCTAATATCGAAATACATGCCCAGAAAATCTATAAATTGACTATAACATATATGCCAAACTACCAAAATACGAAGCATATGTGTACCACATGTGTCTAAATGATAAACTAAGAATAATAGAAAAATGTTGATAAAACCTGACACGCAGGTCAGGGATACCTACATCCTAATGAATATCAACAACAAGAAGGTTAAGTGACATCATTGAGGTCTATCCAGGCTCTGGGACGGGTTGCCTTGGTCCTGACACATTAAATCCACAACGTTAACTACAAGTTCAAAGATAACAAATATAAAACTGAAATTGAAATAAATAGTAAATATAAATATACCTTAAAAAATTTTGATGCCTTTTTGATTTATTCCACCTCTTAATCCTAGATATTAAATGCATCTAAATTCCCAATCCAATGTGAATCCCATAATTAAGTTTTATCCTTCACAATTGATTTCAACTAAAGGATTCATAATGTTCATTACGCCAAATATTTCTGAGAGTATAAAAAATTGATAAGACAGTCACAAAGTCTTAAAGCATGAACTATAACATAAACCACACAAATAGGTTCTTACTAAATTGGTCATATTTACGAAGGCATAACCCTATTTTCCTCAGGGATGACTTGCATACAAAGTATAGTCTTATGTTGTCCTAAACCTAAGGCCTTAACATGAGGAGTGGATGAATCATTGCGTCTACCCATCACTCATATAGTCTACCATACCCAAGGCTATATGATGAAATCTACCTATAACAACTCCCATCTTCTCAGGTAAACGTTGGCCAGACACAATACGCTGAAGATGGGGCTTGTTACACAATATATATCCTTCTCAGCATCAACCCAAAATAAAACATTTATATTTCTTTCCTTTAAAAGATGACAAAAACAAACAAACCATATAAACAATACTGAAATATTAGATATAATTCAACAGTTAACTAGTCATAAAATCCAACAACAATACAACAGTCCCAAATAACAAAATAATAAACTCGAGCTTATGTTCATACAATAATCTGAAAGAAACTAAATTGACGGAAGTAGATATGGAAAGTTATACTAGAATCAAATGAAGGGAAGTGATGGTTGTGCAAATATGATCGCAAGTCAGAATTCTTGGCTGTCCTGTCGTCCCTGTCTACATAAACCTGCGGGGGGGGGGGGGGGGGGGGGGGGGAGGGGGGGGAGTGGGAGAACATTTTATAACTTAGGTTAGTGCCCTAGATTTGAAAGAGTTATCTTATTTAATTTAAAATTGAATAAATACATTAGATTCAAAGTAAATATCCCCCATCGTTACTCACATTCGATTAACATCTCACCCCTCAACTAAGTGTGATATTACTCGCGTGCCAACAAGTCCCAAAAATAATATATGACAACCGTGTCAATTAAATATCAAATGCATTGACTATAGTCAACATGATAAAACATAACCCTCTACATTTATATTATCCATGCCTAAGGTATCCCAGTCTCACATATCTCATTAAGGTGACATAAACTTCAATTATGCACAATATAGTATGGGTATGTAATTTACTGCCTTTATTCTTAGATAAATTAATTAATATCAGTTAATTTATTTAATCGCATTGTAATCATTTATATTCATAATACCACTTCCCAAAATATCCCAATGATGTTACTCTTAAAAGTGACATACACATATATTATGTACACTATACAGTGTGAGCCTGTAATTTATTGTCTACATTCTTAGAAAAATCAATTAATTTAGGGTAATTCGGGTAATATATATATATATGTGTGTGTGTGTGTATGTGTGTGTGTGTGTGTCATTTCATAAATGCGACATGCAAAGCCATCTACTAGGGGTGTCTCATTCGTTCTCTATAGGCAGGCCGAAGGAAATCTCTATCCAAGACAGCACAAAACACACATAAGTGGGGTGGTCCCTACGCAGTACACCAATTCAGGGCCCATACCTAATGGTGACAAAGGATCCCAGCATCAACACATACCTCTTGTAGATAGCGCTGCCACGTAGTATCTAAAATGACCTACACAACATCTAGTCCATCTGTGCAGACGTGTGCTATGTTCTCGAAAGCGTGAAACCCCAAGCGAATAGGACCATCCATGAACATTGTTGTGTGAACACAGATGAGTATAAATACATATTATTATTCCCATATATTATCCATATGTAATTACTCCATTATTACCTAAAGTACTCCACATGATATCCAAAAATATTCATCCATTAATAATTGACCATCCAGTTAATTATTAATCTTTTTTTTAAAAGTTTATTTAACCATCTAGTTAAATATGATGTTCCAATTAATATGTGTGTCACATTTACATTTTTAATAAATTCATCATTTCACACAAACAATGTCCCACCAACTCATCTGTACTTCTAAAAATACCACGGATCTAACCACGATCCCAGCTCAACCTTCCACCAAGACCGAATCGATTTGGTTTCCTAGACGAATCAATTTACTTCCTGCCAAATCGATTCGTATCAAGCTCGAATCGATTCGGAATGGGACAGTAGCCCGGATCTGATAGTTTTCTTTATTAAGAGATTTCTCCATTCTTTCCCAGGACCCATTATAATCATGATTTCCTTTATATAAACATATGAATACATCCCTACTACACAGTTATACATCTTTCGACAACTAATTTCATAATAACAACATCAATTCCTTTCCCAAATCCTGAAATTTATATGCAGAATCAAGATCTTTAGCCCAGATTTCACACCATAGTTTCAACTATATACAAATCATATTTTGGACATATAATCAAAGTCATAATTTTTTAGATCATAAATATGCTTCAAAAACCTCTACATGTGATTCCAAAATTATCCAAATTTATCCTAAGAACCCTAAGGCATCCATCATCCAATTCAAGATTCGAATGTCCTAGATTTCTGGGTTAACATACTATGTTATAATTAACCATCTACATGCATGAGATTAATCTCTAACATTAAATCATAAAATAACAACTAAAACCCAAAAATCATGTGGGGTTTACCAAGATGAATCAAGAAGCTCATTGAACATTAAATAAAGTAAGAAAATCTTTGCCTGGATAAATTGGTTGAAAAATATTTAGTGGAATCCCTAAGCCTCCTCCTTGAGTTCTTCCTCTTTAATTTTTAGTCTCCTCTTCCCTTTAGATTTTGGTATCCTCAGACTATTAGGTTTAGCTTATGTTAAATGTGGGGAGTCTCTTAAATTCCCTCCTTAACTTAAATTACTACAAATCCCGAGTTAGGGTGAAAGTCCCATTTTTGGACCCCCAAATAAGCCCAAATCCATAATCTAAATAGGCCAATAACCTCCCAACTTATATACCTATACCTCGGGATCATTTTTAAATATTTAAAACACCTACACGAGTAAATAAAGTATCCTGAAATGTGTCCAAATTATTTTTTACCGAACATACACATTTTTATTACGTTTGATCACTACATTACCATAAGTTAATTAACATTCAATTTATTTTTCACGAGTGAACTCATTATGCACAGCTGAATCCAAATAAACATGTAGACACAAATAAGCACTTCTTCTAAATTAAATTTGAATCCTACCAATTTAATTTATTTTAAATTTGGTTGATTAAATTTGTCATGATATTTTATTCCAAAAAATGACGGGTATTACACTCCCTGTCAATTTATCTCGGATGGGGGTACATGTACATTTCACCTGCAGGTTATATTACCAAGGCTTACTTGCCTACTAACCTTTGCGGTCTGTATCGTACATAATCCCATAGCGGAATTCCCCCTTTCGTACGATCTCCATGAGTACACACACGATATTAATTTTGCACATGTAGCATAATGAATGATATTCTAATAACACGTGAAAATATTAACAAAATATAGTAATGATATACTTTTAGTATCATTACTAAGTTAGGTAACAATGAATTTATTACATAAACCTATGAACCACTATAATAATATGTTATACTATAGCTAAATTAATTCAAAGGAAAACCTAAACTAGTTCCCAAACCCTAAAGGTTCAAACCATTAACCCGAAAGACAAATTTTCCATTAACTGTTACCACCAACGATTGGTCATCCTTCTATCGGTTGACCGCTCACTTCAAATATGCTAAAAATTCCACTGCGGACTTCATCTTTCCCAATTCAAAAAAACTCAATCAAAAACTCCATTAATGGCCCTAAAACCTCCATTTATGATTATTATAACATCTAAAAAATATAAACAAGAATAAAATATGATTCAAGCATGGTTATAACATCAAAATACCAATTTCAATTCATGGTTTAATCATAAAACCTAATTATCCAAGAAGAGCCCTAGAAATTCAATCTTTATCAATTTAAATTCCAATCTCAACGTATTAATACGTGTAAATAAGGTATTTATGAATGATTTACTCTAAAACTCACGTCCTATACGTGATTTAAGAATTGCAACTCACATTAATATAGAGGTCAACAAAATCAATACAAATTCACACTAATTTATATTTGATTAGCCAAATTGTGAATTTAATCAAATTAATTTATATAAATCGCTCCAAAATCACAAATAGGGTTTAGAGTTACATAGATAGGCATAAGCTAAACCAAGATCAATCATAAAATATTCTAGTTAAAATTTCCTTGAAATTTGATGGAGAAGGGGGGATAAAATTTTTAGAATCCTCTTATCTTCTTTGAGTCTTCCCCTCTATAAGGTGTAAGATCCCCATATATGTTTAAGTGTTAAATGACACCCTCCCCCCCCCCCAAAAAAAAAAAGACTCGTTAAACCTCTTACAAATGAAATTGGCCTTGGGCCTAGAATATGCTCTTAAGGTACTTGACCAAATTAAACCTTATTTATTCTTAAAATTCCCCAACGTAGGGTTAACCACATAGGGTTAGAATACATGCATAATAAATAACTAGCCCACTAACCATTGTAATACAGTAGAAATATCCCATTTGCTTAGATACATGCAGTAGTCTTTTTAAACTGTTATAACTCATAGTCAATTTTTGTATACATGTCCTAATTAATATGTGCAGTGTTAATGAAAATAGGAGGATCGATGTAACTGATTTGACAAAGTCCCTTATCACTCCCCCTCAAGTGAAGGAGGGGCGCATAGAAGACTCCAAGCTTGAAAATGTTGAAACCCTATCCTAAGACCTCCCTAAGCACCTCCTTAGGTTCCTAGCACTCATTCGTTCACCATAAAGGTCATACTCCAAGTATCGATCTAGACACCACCAAAAGTTTATGTGCCCCGTTGACTCCGATGAACTACCAAAAACTAATCTAAAGGTCCATCGGGCACTCTCGAGCCCCGTTGAACCCCAATCAAATTCCTCGCTTGAGTAGAAGCTCAATGAATCTTCAAAGGGATCTGAGTCCCCTTTCCAACCAGAAGCCGTATGCATGAATCGACCTTACGGTTTGGATGAATAAGTTGTTTTACTGTGAAAATTGATCTCAAGGACACTGGGCCCTCCTGATCCTCATTTGACTCTGGCCAACTCTTCGTCTTGACTGAAACTGAATCAATGTTTTAAGGGCTCTGAGTACCCTTTATAACGGTCCGCCCTACTCTCCAATTAGACTTATGGTCTACATGATCACTGGGAGATTTTGAGCCTCATTTGGCCGTGTCAACTCTCATAAATGAACGAAGCTAAATGACTGTTCAAAGGGCTCTGAATACCCTTTTTGATGGTCCATCCCGTTTATGGATTGGCCTTACAATTCGAATGAACAACCTGAGAATTTCCTGTCCAGTTACCAATGGACACTTTCAGGCCCTATTTGACCTTGATCAATTCCTGAACCCAAGAGTGGGTTATGGATTCTTAAAACTCTCTAAATACCCTTTTTATTGGTTCATTCCGTTCGTGATTCTATCTTATGGTTCGTGTTTTACAACCATATTTTCAAAAACCTGCCTTAGACTGCCGAATGGCACCCCAAAGACCTTGACTATCGATAGTGTGTCTGGGATTTTATGATGATAGTGAGGTTAAGGACCCTACCGATCGCACCCCTTTGGCCCTATAAATAGAGGCCATTAACTCACTTTGAAAAGTAACCCTGAACATCCCTCTCAGCAATTCAGAGAACACTCTCACGAATTCAAGGTTATTCCCCGCTTAAAAAGCTCATTTCCCACATTCCCTCCATCCTTTTCATACTCTCTTTAGTAAATTATCACCCATATTTTCGTACCACCATCACCTCGGTATGACATCAACAAATCTACAATCAAGATCCACTTCAAGTCTTCATAAGGAGGTCTAATTCTCCACCCTATCTTTAAATTCTCTTATTTTAGCATTAGGAACTTTATTTTCACTTTAGTTCTTTATTTCATTGCATCATATGCTTGAATTCCAAACCTTTATTATTAGTATTTGCACATACTTTATTCTCATAAAAAAACCAAAAACAAGAAAAAGAAGGTTTACTTCTAATTTCCAAACGGCGAATTCTCATCATATTTTCTCGCACTAAAACACATTTTCTACACACACACATGTAAAAAAATTCCCCTGTTGGTTTATGGGTTAAACCCCACCTCGTAGTGTCTTCGAACTAAGTGGACTTTGATGCCCCCTCGGGCTACGTAGGCATCTTGGGTAAATCCTTAGACTCGAGTCCTCCCATATACATTTGTTACCTCATTTTTATCACATATTCTTAACATATATTTTATATTCTTTCTTGCGTCTTGTTTGATGTAGGTATTTGTTCTTCTATGACGACTTGAAAATCGACAAACACTTACATTATACTTTGAATTATTATTTTGATAACACTCATAATGATGACCGCACTCCGCTTTTGTCCATGAGGCGAGTGGAGCGATTCTATTCTCCATTTATATTATTAACAAAAGCATACACATTACGGAGTTTAACAAGATGGGACTAACACATGCCCATGAGAGACCGAAAGCGCAGGATGGGTGCCTAACACCTTCTGATTTCAAAACTTAGTCCCCGAACCCTAGAACTACTTGGTTTTGCAAGCATCATTATTTTCCTTAATCTCATTCTCTCAAGGCGACAATATTTATTTTGCTTATTTTGTGCAAAATAGGCTGGGAACTCTAACTTTATATAGTACCCCACATTGACGATGGTCAAGCCCTGTGAGAAAGGACGCGATCCGATGATCATGCTAGAAGGTAAGGAAAGAGGTAGGAGAGGACCCTACTGGGAGACCCCTCGACCCACCTCGGGATGGCCACATAAACGTAAGAAGGATATTTGAGGAGTGGGAAGAGGTTTGGTGAAGATGTTAGTGAGCTTCTCAAAGGAACTGAAAAAATGAGTGATAAATAGGCATTCAGCAACCTTTTCTTCAACAAAATGATAGTCAATTTCCACATGTTTAGTACAATCATGGATCATGGGGTTAAATGTCATGTAAGGAGAACTTAGGTTATCCCTATAGAGAATAGGATTAGTAGGAAGAGAGATATAAATGCCTTTATGAATGTAGGTGATCCAGATGATTTCAGCAGTGACAACTGCTAAATCTCGGTATTTGGCTTCACAACTATACTAAGAAATATTTAAATGATTTTTAGGATACCAGGTGTGTGTTGGGGAAGCCATCCCAATCCTCATTGGAAACACTATATAACGAGAGAGTGGATGAAGATAAAACTCGTAAGCCACTTGAGGTACCTCTAAGATAGAGAATGAGGCTTTCGACTTGGTGAAGATTAAAGAGAGTAGGTTGTAACAACCCTCGATTTTTGGAGACTGAGAAATTAAATTTTGGAAAAATAAAATTTAATTAAATTGGAGAATTTCAAAATTTGGAAATTGAGGCCCAAAAATAGAGAATATTTCAAAGTATTCTGGATGATATTTTTTAGGGTACCATCGATCCCGGAAGGGTCGAGATAGTAAAAATGACTGTCATTGGGTCTTATTTCGACTCCGGAATGTTTTTAAGTTATTTTGACTTGAATTGGAGTAAACTAGTCATTTAAAGTGTGTATTAACATTTAAAATTGGTATTTTGTTTTAATGGTTTATGAGACTTACGGATTAAGCCACTCTCATTTGAGAGAAAGATAGAAAAAAGCCCTAGAGGGAGAAAGAGAAGGAAAGAAGAAGAAAGGAAGAGAGAGAGGAAGAAAAGCTTGGGGATTTCCGGCCCAATCGCGACATCGAGGATGATCCTCTACAAATCTGAGGCAAGTGTTTAATCTTGCTAAATAGCTATTTGTGTATTTCATTTCATAAATTGTGGGTTAAAGAAATGGATTTTTGGGTATTAATATCAAAACCTAGATTTTTAGGTTTAATCTTGAAATCAATGTTTAAATATGAATTTAATGGAATAGAAATGGTTGGGATCAACTTTGGGTTGATTAATGGGCTTAAAATCACGATTTAATGAAAGTTTGGGGATTAGAATGAAAGTTTTAGGGTATTAATTTCGTGGGTTTTGTTGAGAAAGGGAAATCGGCCAGAATATCTGGTATGGCCGGTCGACCGCGGTCTGGGGACCAGTCGACCGCGCATTAAGGGAAAAGCCTGCTGCATTTCTTCGTAGGCAAAATTTGGACCCCGCGGTCGATCGGGGGTCTGAGACCGATCGACCGGTCCCCTGTTTTTAGCCTTAGAATGGGAAGTCCTTTTCCCCTTTTTCTTTTGGAGTTTATTTTTAGGGGCTTCCTTAATGGGCTGTTTTATGGTGGTTTTCTAGGATGACCTCTACCCTTTTTTAGTTGGATTTATTGATTTGAGGGCCTTCTCTTATGATGCAAGTGATATGTTCTTGGAGACATTGAAGGAGTTTCTCACATATTAGGATTTTTGGGGACTCCTTCGGTTAATTTGGGAGAAACGTACCCATGTACGTATTGGAGTTACATATGGATATTGGGGAAACCTCTTTGAGGTTGGGAATACCAATTATAGATACAGGTATAAATCTGATGTGAGGTTGAGAACTCTTAGAGAGTGAGGGGTCTCCTATCCTTAGAAATGTTTAGACTAAGGAACATATGATAACCCGATAGGAGTAAGGGTTCATAAAATAAATTGAACCATAGGTAAAATTGGGAACGGCTTGGGATTGTACTATCGACTAGAATAAGTGGTCACATAAATTCTAGTTAGGATAGTTTACATGTAATGATGGGGATATGACCATTGAGATTCCAATACTTGAAATGAGGTTGGAATAAATTGAGGTTTTAGACTATTAAGTCATGTGTGTGCCTATGGTTATATAGTACTAAAGGAAACTATGTACTTTTGAATATGGATAAAATGTGTAGTGATGGATTCCTACACAAACTCTTGGGTGATAACCCTAATGTTGAATATATATGTATAGATATATACATATGGTTTTGGGAGACTATTCATCATAGGAAAACTGATTGAATATGTTTCAAGTGAGGGATTGTATTCACATATCGAGGTAAATTTAATGGAAATTGTGGTGACGGCTTGTATATTGAGGATTATGTATATTTATAGCCGGGTTTATATATCTTATACATATGAACGAGAATAAGTTTGTATATATAATGATATAGCGATGTGTGAATATATGTACATATATCTATGTATGACATGAATATATGGATATATTTATGTTATGGACATACATGGTATGGATATTTAAACCGTATATGATGGTTTACTATATTGGATCATATGATGGGATCATATGGATGTATGTATATTGCGCATGTGAGCGATATATATACGTATGTGGTTAAGCATACCCCGCTCATGCTATCATTGGGAAGTTTTCGTGCAGAGGGTAAGCATCCTGGCATATAGAGGAGGGTGTGGATATTCCCCAGGTCATAGTCGTCCCGTGTGTTATTATACGATAGATATATATATTTTGGGATGAGACGTGGTGGGTATGTTTTGTCTCATTGTCGGTTGGAGCTATGACCGCTTCCCGGGACGTCGTGTGCGTGAGTTTATCACGAGGTGGGTGTCGTTGATCCCCACCAGGTGGCCCCCAGTTGCTACGTGAGTCGGGCACTGGGAAGATGATAGCATTTCTGCAGTTTGATCGGCGCTATATATAGCCAGGTATTATATGTGCATGGCCATTGTACATCATATATGATATGTACACTTGGTCATGGGTATGGATGATGGTATGTATATATATATATGGTGAGAATAAAATGCCTATATATATATATATATATATATATATATATATATATATTTATATATCCTAGGTGAAAGGATATGGTATTTCTATGGGGGTACATCTTGGATGATTATGGTGTACCAGATTAATTGGGGGTTGATGTATCGGATTTGAGGAATATTTCGGTTACATCATCCCAAGGTTATTATTGGAGATATTAAGTTATTTTTATATTATAATCTAGACTTAGTTATTGAAATAGTAAATTGTATGTTAAGTATTATGGATCTCTAGGATCGACATTACCCAGGAGTAGTGTAACGAGGTGGTTCCTTGTTTGGATTTCGCTTTGCGAGATACTTCACGCACGAAACGTAGTGAAATGTCGAGGTTTGAGAGAAGTAATTACATATCTGGCAATAATGGATCTCTGGTCTTGACATTGTCAGGAGTAGTGTAATGGGGCGGTTCCTTGTTTGGATTTTGCTTTGCGAGACTCCCCACGCACGAAACGTAGTACGATTTTGAGATTAGAGAGAAGTTTTGCCAATAATTCATGTGCATGTTATTTAGAAATTAATTCTTATATTTTATCCTATATATATATATATATATATATATATATAGGCGTAATGTACTAAGAATTATAATAAATTAAATTATAAATCAGAATCCATTAAGCCTATTATGGCATAATTGTTTGTAATCATAATCTAGTTGGATTAGCAAAAGGGTGGATTCTTGGGTTATGGTGGGAAATTAGCTCTCGTGGGTATAGGCTAGGCCTATGATAAGTTAGGTTGTCCTAATAATACGGGGGTAGTTTAACTAAAATTTGAGGACGCAATTAGGTGCGGACCTTTAGATGAGAAGTGAGTTGGGATTTCACGAGGGTGCGATTCCACTTTAATTATGAAATAAGTGCACCGATATTTATTATGCACGGTTGACACACTTGCTAAATATTTTTCACTATTCAGGCTCTGACCCGTTTTCTTTTCTTTCCTGCTTTTATATATATATGTACATTACCATAGGTATCCTACCGCATGGATGCCGAATGACCTTCTATCTAGAGTCTTGGGAGCCGTGACTGGTGCGGACTGTTGTGGGATGTATCTGGTAGCCGCTTCCTACTTCTTTAAAATTCTAGGTAGGATTCATGTTGTATATCGGGTTTGTACCCAAGGGACGTTCATATACATGTTTACATTTATTCCATTTCAGTTATTGTATTGGCTGTGACCCGACAGCTTATTCGGGTCTACTTCTTTGTTGTGTATTTAGTTGTATTTATTTATTTCATTTTATTTATAGCATTACCTTTATCTTACTTCTTTCATGCACCTTTCTTTTCCTTATTAGTGGTGTTATAGTGTTGGTTTGTTGTATGTTGCATGGTTTATTTAAATTTTAACATCTCGCTTATATGGTATCGGGTAGTTGGTCCTATATTATATAGTATCAGTAGTTGATGTTGAGACTGCACCATCTGAAACTCCTGATTTAATATAGTATAGGGCTGGCCACCCGTTATTATTTTAGGCGGGTTTGTACATAGGTGAATGCACGGATTGTCTAATTGTATTGACTGCATGAGTGATATCCAGTCGGGTCAGGGTGAGGTATTAAAGGGAGCCAACGATAGATCGAAAAGCAGTGGGGTCGGACAGAGGAATTGTGGATAATTACCTAGCCTTAGTGGGAAATGGAGTTTGAACTGGATTGTATGAAAGCATATCAGCCATATGAAGGAAGTGAAGTATATTGTGACACCCCACCTACTAAAATAATGGGTGGCCAACCCGCTACCAAAATAAAACGGTAATCTCATATAGCT
This sequence comes from Sambucus nigra, assembly GCA_949130495.1. NCBI lineage: Eukaryota > Viridiplantae > Streptophyta > Magnoliopsida > Dipsacales > Adoxaceae > Sambucus > Sambucus nigra. The sequence continues at coordinate 108,573,685 of OX422224.1, read as the reverse complement.
CATTCTTAGAATTACTGTCGAAACATGATTAATTACTGACCATCTAATTAATTTATCAAGCTTTGTTAGTTTTTATATTTCATTAACATACAATAATGTTGACTAATCCAAAAAATCCCATACACATTAAGTGATATAATTGAAACCACAAAGTAAAGTCTGAAGCGGGAATAAATAAATCGAGTCCCCGAATAAACCATCAAGTAAAATCCAAAACATCCAATCCAACTGACATAAGGTAAATCTAAAATAAATAAGTCTGAATAAAATGGACAACACTCACAACCAATACTAGAATAAAGAACCTAATCTAGACAAAATAGATGAAGCGAATATCCCGAATCTTGCAAGCCTTCAAATCAGCGGCAACTATGTGTCCCTAGAAAGAATAATCATCATTGGCGTCCCTGTGGCTAGACAAGTAAAAGTTTTGAAAATAGATTTGATATGGGTTAGAGCCCAAAAGCTTTGAAAATATTTTTCAAGTGTATAAGACGGTAGTGCAATCTCGTGAGTTACCCCTCACTCCTCATTTAAAGTGTGCTCCTAACATAAGCATCTTGATCCTCCAAGTTACGCTACCCCGCCTAACTAGCCTTGTTATTAACATCAATACTATACTACCATGGCTCGAGTATAATATATATCTTTGGTTCATTAATATGCTTTCATAACATCTAAATAAATAACTCGTTAAATCATCAAAATTTAAAACACCACTTTACTCCAGTTATTTATTTCCACAATCACATTTATAATTCAGTACTTTATTTCCCATAATTACCACTAGTTATTAAAATAATATCCGCTTACTAGTTTAACACTTATATTTGTTCTTGAATAAATATATGTAATAATATACTACAATAAACACATATATGTCGCGTATTACCGCCATCCCTCAGAGTAATAACTCACGGGTCAGACTCTCACACTGACTTGGTAAAATCACAAACATATTGTAGGCGGTCATAGTCCTTCGATAGTGAGTCATAACCATACCCAAAGTTACCTCACTTCGAATATAAAGCACACAAACATAAACATGGCACTATGACTTGGGGTCGATATTTAGCGTATTGAGATTTTCTAGGGAATATCACCCACATTGAGCATCCTCCAATAATATCACAAGAGGATAGTTCCACATAATGTCATACGCATAGATATCATTATATTGCATACATACGTATTGTCTATATACCCATACTTACACACTATCACATTAACCAACTAATCCGTGCTTATCCCTCGAGTCACTAGTCTAACAACCCCAGTCTATCTCCGACTCCGATTAAATTAAATTAAATAATAAATATTACTTCTAATTATTGTATTATCCTGGACTTTACCCACGAGTCCTAAATGCATAAATCATAAATCACTCTATCCATTCAATGTTCCATGTCCCGAGTATTATTATTCCCTAAATACCCTATGTACAAGTGAATCGAGTTAATTTGCGTCTACCCGTAGTGCCCTTACTGGTCACATCTCCAGTAGTATTAAAAATTATTCAACTGACCTTAACCCGTTTGCCAAATTTCAAAATCACCCTTTATTCTCAATAAAAGACCAATCTATCCCTCATAGCAAGTCCGAATCGATCCGAGTTCATAGCCAAACCGATTCTCCATATGGATCAATTCGCCTATAAGGCTTAATCGATTCGATTCGATTCTGGGCAGGAGCCCAAATCTAGAACCAAAGTGACAGGGATTTGTAATCCCAAATCATGCAATTCAACCCCAAACATGATCCAAATAATTTTCCAAGTCTTTTAACGATATCCTACAAGAACCTAATCTATTTCCACTCTTAGATTCATTAATAACATCAAAATTCCATCCAAAATTCATGAATTTATCATCATTGTTGATGTCTAAAATTGGATGTTATTTTAGATTAACTATGTAAATCGATTTTTTAATCATAAATAAATAATATCATGGAAATAAATCAAACACAAGGGTTTTAAAGTGGTTCAATTATGAAGAAAAGCCTACGTCCACTGTTGTTGTATCAACCTTGATGATTAAACAAAACTTGGTACTCTTGTCAGAGTAAGAATGACCTGTAATCCATTTTATCTTACCTTTTATGAAAGGAATACAATGTATTTATAGTGACCCGAAGATAAAGGGTTGGAATGCCTTTATATATTCAAGCATTTACACCTGTACATAATGAATGTGATAGTTGATAGTCTTGACCATGTGTGGGATGATTCTTAGCTCTTTCCCATGTGATGTATATTTATCTTTTTTGATAGTCTGCGTTCTTCAGGTTGTTCAGACTTCTAGCCGAGCAACTACCTTGATAGCTGATCAAATGATTCATGACTAAGACTCTTGAAACATAAGGAGACATGTGTCCATTTCTAATTGGTCCACGTAGATGGATAATTTTTTATGTCAATCGAAGCCCCCAATACTTTATGCTTGATATTTTTTGCAAGGATGAAGTATGACTCAAATAGAGTTGCTCGATAGTCCTTGTGGTCTTGGTCGGCGGCCGACCTAACGGACTTCTAAAAAATTTCATCATTTGATCATGTAATAACAATTTCATGAATAATTCGAATTTTAGTGAGCCGCCAAAGGACGTATCCATAATTTCCTATCTTTGGAGTTGTCTAGCGCTAAGAATGTTAATCTTTGATATAATAAATTATTGCTTTCACGATTTTCTAGGAAATCTATAAGAGGTGGACTTTTTTTCGATTTTTTGTACCATAAATGTTCAAACTTTCAAACTCTCCTTCGTCTGCATTCATTTTTATTCTTATGTCTGTTATTGCTTTCTTTGTAAGATTTCTCTTCCCTTTCCTCTTATTTCTTTCTTTGTTGTAATCATGGTGGACATTGTTCATGGGGTCTTTTTAGATGAATTTAGGCGGGAAAGAGATATCCCTGCTTGGGTAGACTTATAAATGCCTAATCCTCCATTCGATGTTTTATCATTGCCAGAGGGTCATTGGATTCCCTCGTTGTTTATAGCTAAATAATGTATTACCTTTCCCCCTAATCATTTCCTCTTATAATTTTATCAATATTTTGACATTATACCTACTAGGGTAGCCCCCAATACGTGGATAATTGTAAATGGGATTCATAGACTTAACCAAATATACAAAACCAAGTGGGTTACTAGTGGCAACACCTATTACCTTAAAACTAGATTTTTTAATAGGTCCTTAGTATCCAACTTACCAGATTCCAATAAATATTACTTCTACTATGGGGTAATATCAAAGAACTAGCAACCTACTACCCTTCAAAGATGAGAAGTGTATGATAGGCCCAGGTGTCATCAGGAAGGATATGGCATGGGTTGTTGAACTTGATATTGTGTATATATTTTTTTGTTGACCAAATAGTTGGTGATGTGTTGACTAATATTTCTTGTCTTAATTTTTAGAGTTGAGAGCAAGAAAAATTGTCCTAAGGAAGGGTACATCAAACTATCGGAGCTCAAATATTTGTGGGGCATTCAATACAGAATAGGTGAGGAACACCCCAGAGTTGTCTCATGTTTGTTGCAATATAGGAGATCTGTTACTTCATCTGTTACTAGGCCAACAACTGCAACACCTTTAATCCCCATTAATTTGGAAGAGGAACCAATTTCTACTTCTTCGGCGTAGGAATCTGTTGGAGTTGAGAAATATTTTGGGACTTCTTCTTCATTTGAATTTGTGGACATTTGTTTTATCCCTACTTCACCAGTAGGAGGTACGAGCAAGAGAAAAATCCTTGATTTGATGACTAGAGCCTTGTCTCCTACTACCAAGAAGGTTATACAAAACATTGTAAAGGTTGTTGATTCCAAGAAGTCCCAAGTGATCGAGACAAAGATAATAAATTCCCTCCTCACTTGGAGAAGACTCTAGAATCAATAGAGTTTACTAGTAGTCAGTCAGATTCAAGCCCGATCAACGATATTAACAATGATTCCATCACACAAACCTTTGGGAAATATCAAAGAGGTAGGATGAGAGGTTTAGGGTCACATATGTCAAAAACAAGATTCAAACACACCACACCTCTTGTGAATGAGATTTCTTCTATTCATAAGCATTTTGCATCTAATAATTAACATCAATCTAGGACTGAAGGGGATATAATGGGGCTTCAAAATGAATTGGGAGGTGTGAATGATAAACTTACACATATTGCGTCCCTTTTAACCGGGCGTATGCCCCTATAGCCCCATATGCATTCCGATTTCCTTCCATAGATGCTAGGATTCCATAAAATTTTCCTCGTTCTCCATTCCCCCCACATATTCCGATTCCTCCTTCAACATTCCCTATATCAATGCCTGAACATGTCATAGGTTTTAGATCATCGTTAAAAACCCGCGGTGACTATGGCGAGAAATACTATATACAGGACCTGAGCGGTAAATTTGTCTCTGGGATCTGCACGCTCATGTCCACTGTCGTAGGAACTTTAGTACATAATCGACCTGTGTAGGAGCGTGAGTGTCTGATCGTGGTTGATACAGTATATGAGGGTTTTGAAACAGTTCCAACGCACGTCAACAGTGGAGAAGGGAATTTTTTGAAAAAATATGTAGACTCTATTACCACTTGTCTACTTTATCGCTTGATGAAGCTGTAGTAATATTTTTATTATGTTGTAATAATATCAGTAGAAAAATTTATTTAATTTGAGTTAAAATGGTTTTGTAGTATCATTTATTGGCGTGTTCTTGTATTTAAGTTATTGCATAGTTTGATTAATTGATGCATTGTTGACTATATTAGTGCTTTCCTTTGATACTATATTAGTGCTTTACTATGCAACATGATATTTATTTTATCATGTTAACAAAGGACTGCAATTTGAACATTATTAAATGGATTTTCCACAATACAAAGAGTGGATGGGGGGGGGGGGGGGGGGGGGGACTGACCGAATAGCTAATCGTTATGTTAAAGGCATTCAAGAATTTATTAAATACGATTTTAAGATCCTTAAAAGTGAGAAGATTTCGTGTTCGTGCACCCATTGTATAAACGAAAAGTATAAATCTTTAGAAGATGTTGAGTTACATTTAATAATGTGGGAAATTTGTAAAGATTATAACAAGTGGACATACCATGGTGAAAAACATGTAGCTTATGTTCCTGAAGAATTACCGGTAACTGACCACGTAACAGAATAGTCATACATGTGTTGGTAAATGATTTGCCACGAACCTATGGAGACAGATAATGCGCATAATGGACAATTTGATACTGAACTACCAGGAGATTGAGAATATATGCGATTGAAAGCCGATACGACTAGACCATTTTAAAAAGATTGTGATGAAGATCATTCAGTATTATATACAATGATTGGTTTACATAACTTGAAGAGTCGATTTGGCTTGTCTGGGAATAGCGTAACCGGAATTCTTAAGTGGGTTAAAGAAATTCTCCCAAAAGAGAACACGTTACCAAACAATTATCCTACCACGAAGAAGAGCTTGAAGGGTTTGGGATTGAAATATAAATCTATTCATGCATGCAAGTATGATTTCATATTGTATCGCAATGAACATGGAGAGAAGGATGAATGTCTAGTATGCAGTGAGCCTAGATATGTCATTTGTGAGAAGGTAAATGGCAAAGCTGTAAAATATCAAAAGAACTCGCAAGTCCCATAAAAGTCTTTGAAGTATTTTGCACTTGGGTCGCGGTTAGAACGATTTTTAAGTGTACTGTGGATAGCGGAGGCCATGACATGGCACACTCGATGCGAGGTGGGTGCGAATATGAAGCGCCATTCGGTTGATTCACTCGTTTGGAAAATTTCAAATGCACGACACCATGAATTTGTAAAAGAACCATATATCGTTGATTGGTGTGTTCTTGTATTTAAGTTATTGCGCAGTTTGGTTGATTGGTGCATTGTTTATATTTATGATATTTATGCTTTAATATGCAAAAGGATATTTTTGCAACATGATATTTGTTTAATCATGTTAACACGGGAATGCAATTTGAAGATAATAAAATGGATTTTTAATAATATAAATAGTGGACGGGGGAGACTGATCGAATAGATAATACTTATGTTAAAGGTGTTCAAAAATTCATTAGCTACTCTTTTAACAACCTTAAAAGTGACAAGATTCCATGTCTGTACACCCATTGTATAAATGGAAAATATAAATATTTAGAAGATGTTGAGTTACATTTCATAAAGTGGGGAATTTTTCAAGATTATAACAAATGAACATACTGTGGTTAAAACATGTACCGTATGTTCATTGGTAATTAACCACGTAATAGATCACCAACGAGTGGAAGGGATAAATGATACGGCAACACATCGTCCATTGACCGACCTAATTAATGATGCTTACGAATTCCACCACGACCAAAATCACCAACTTATGGAGACAAATAATGCAGACAATGAACAATTTGATACTGAACTACTAGGAGATCGAGAATATATACGGTTGAAAGTCCATGCAGCTAGATTGTTGTATGAAGATTGAGATGAAAATAACTCGGTATTATATGCAATGATTGGTTTGCATAATTTTAAGAGTCATATTTGTTTGTGTGGGAACAGTGTAACTAGAATTCTTAAGTGGGTTAAAGAAATTCTCCTAAACGAGAACACGTTCCCAGAAAATTATCCTACCATGAAGAAGAACTTGAAGGGTTTGGGATTGAAATAAAAATTTATTCATGCATTCAAGTATGATTTCATATTGTATCTCAAAGAGAATGGAGAGAAGGATGAATGTCCAGTACGTGGTGAGCCTACATATGTCGTTTGTGAGGAGCTAAATTAAAAACCTATAAAATATCGAAAGAGCTTAGAAGTTCCCCAAAATATTTTGAAGTATTTCCCACTCGGGCAACGGTTAAAATGGTTTTTTAATGTACTGTGGATAACAGAGGCCATGACATGGCACGCTCGATGCAAGGTGGGTGGGAATCTGATGTGCCATCCGGTTAATTCACTCGTCTGGAAAATTTCAAACGCATTACACTATAAATTTTCAAAAGAATCGTGCAACATTCATCTTGCAATCTCAACCGATGGGTTTAAGCCTTTCGTTAATTTAAGTACTAGTCAGAGTTATTGGCAAGTTCTCATGACGCCTTTAAGTCTCCCTCCAACACTGTACATGAGAAATGAGTTCACATTATTATCTTTATTGATACCCGGGCCCAAAGCTCCAAGAGATGATATTTTTATATTCTTATCCCCATTGATCGAAGAACCTAAAGAGTTGTGGGATAAAGGCGTGACAACATTTGACTCTCACAAGGGTAAAGAGTTCACACTTAAAACAATGGTGATGTGGGCGATCCACGACCTTCCTGCTTATGGGACCTTATCCGATTCTAATGTTTATGGTTATTATGGGAGGAAACTGAAGCCATTTGGCTACATCATAGTAGTAAGATTAGTTACATGGGTCATCGTAGATTTTTTATTTGACGTATTGGAAAGATAATTGTTTGAGGAATGTAATTTATGTGATTCAAACAGAGAAGAATTTTGCAGAAAAACTGATAGGAACATATCCGTGTGGATCTCATTTCAAATACGGAGAGCGGTCCCACCGAGATCTACAAGATATGAAGCTAACGTAGAAACTATGGTTAAAAAATTATCCTACAACATAAATAATTTCTACCCCTTTGACTATTTTCACTTTGACTAGTAGTGAGAAGAAGATCCTCTTAAACATGTTGGTCAACTTGAAGACTCCAACGGGTTATTCTGGTCATTTACGTAAGGTAGTAAGCTACCAAGAAAATGATTTAAAATAGTTAAAGTCTCACCACTGTATGTAATCATCCAATTAATCCCTCTGTTATTTTAGGGCATGTACCTTATGTTCCCGAAGAATTATCGGTAACCGACCATGTAACAGAATACCAATGAGTGGAAGTGGTAAATAATTTGCCAACACATTGTCCATTGACTGACCTAATTGACGATGCTTACAGATTCCACCATGACCAAAACCACCAACCTATGGAGACAGATAATGCGCACAATGAACAATTTGATACTGAACTACCAGGAGACTAAGAATATATGTGGTTGAAAGATAATACGACTAGACCATTGTAAAAATATTATGATAAAGATCATTCGGTATTATATGCAATGATTGGTTTACATACTTGAACAGTCAATTTGGCTTGTCTGGGAATATCGTAACCGGAATTTTTAAGTGGGTTAAAGAAATTCTCCCAAAAGAGAACACATTAACAGACAATTATTCTACCACAAAGAATAGCTTGAAGGGTTTGGGATTGAAATAAAAATCTATTCATGCATGCAAGTATGATTGCATATTGTATCGCAATGAACACGGAGAGAAGGATGTATGTCCAGTATGCAGTGAGCCTAGATATGTCATTTGTGAGAAGGTAAATGGTAAACCTGCAAAATATCAAAAGACCTCGCAAGTCCCATAAAAGGCTTTGAAGTGTTTTTCATCTGAGACGTGGTTAAAATGATTTTTAAGTGTACTGTGGATAGCGGAGTCCATGACATGGCACACTCGATGCGAGGTGGGTGCGAATATGAAGCGTCATCCGATTGATTCACTCGTTTAGAAAATTTAAAATGCACGACACCATGAATTTTTAAAAGAACCACGCAGCGTTTATCTTGCAATCTCAACTGATGGGTTTAACCCTTTTGGTAATTTAATTACTAGTCAAAGTTATTGGCCAGTTCTAATGGCGCCTTTAAGTCTCTCTCTGACACTGTGCATGAGAAAGGAGTTGACATGATTATCTTTATTGATGCCCAGGATCAAGGCTCTGGGTGATGATATTGATATATTCTTAGCCCCATTAATCGAAGAGCTTAAAGATTTATGGGATAAAGGCATGATGTCGCTCGACTCTCACAAGAGTGAAGAGTTCACACTTAAAGCAATGGTGATGTGGGCAATCCACGACCTTCCTACTTATGGGACCTTGTCCGATTGTAATGTTCATGGTTATTATGGATGTCCCATATGTGGGGAGGAAACTGAAGCCATTTGGCTATAATATAGTAATAAGATGAGTTACACGGATCATCGTAGATTTCTACCGACCAGTCATCCTTTCAGGAATGATAAGTCTAACTTTTATCCTATTGGTCACGGGCACCGGATGAAATCTTCTCAGCTTTCTGGTCAGCGGATTGAGGAGAAGGCATCGATTGCGACTGCGGGGAATAGGTACATAGGCAAACATCCCAAGTTTATAAACCTGAAGCGTAAAGAAAGGGGAGATCTTAACGACCCTACTAAAGTAAAACCATGGTCTAGGCGATCAATATTTTTTAATTTGTCGTATTAGAAAGATCATCGTGTAAGGAATGTAATTGATGTGATGCACATAAATAAGAATGTTAAAGAACATTTGATAGTAACATGTCTGGGTGGATCTCACTCTAAAGATGGATAATGGTGTCGTCGAGATCTACAGGATTTGAAGCTAAAGAAGAAACTCGGGTTAAAAAATGATCCTACAACAGGAAGAATTTCTACCCCTCCGGCTGCTTTCACTTTGACTACTAGTGAGAAGAAGATCCTCTTAAACACGTTGTTCAACTTAAAGACTCCAACTGGTTATTCTGGTAATTTATGTAGGGTCGTTAACTACCAAGGAAATGACTTAAAACAATGCAAGTCTCATGACAGGCATGTAATCATCCAATTAATACCTTTGTTATTTCGGTATTGCTTCTCTGAACACAAAGATCTCTGTTGGGAAATTATGCAAATCAATTTTTGTTTAACCCTAGTTTGTGCAAAAGTGGTAAACATAAGGCATATTAGATTTGGAAAATCAACTTTAGGCGAGGTAGTTTGTGTATTAGAGAAATATTTTCATGTGTCGTTCTTTGATATCAGCATCCACTTGCTTGTGCGTTTATGTGATGAAGCTTTATTATGTGGTCCCATTAGGTATCGTTGGATGTATCCTTTTGAGCGATTGATGAAAAACTTCAAAGATTATGTAAAGAATACACGGTATATTGAAGCGCCAATTGCTGAAGAATACGTAACTATCGAATCATAGTTATACGCTAGGGAATATATGCCAGAACAAGAGGTGAGGAGGTTCAATCCTCATAGAGGAGGAATGATCGAGGAACCTGACGAGTTGGAGAACTAAGTAACATTTGGGAACCCTAAATAGGTGAAACTCACAAATATACAATACGAGCAAGAAACTCGTTATGTCTTCGAATAAAAGATAAAGTCGAAGAATGGAGAGAGTGAGCATCTATTGGATTCTTCTTCTTTGATTATATGTATTTTATATTCTACGATCTAAGATCTACAATTTACTCATAGGAAGTACGAGAATGAAATTGCTCAAAAGCAAAGGAGAAATTGCACGACAACTGATTTTAGGGCATGGGTATCAAAAGCGATAAACTTCATATCGTATGAGTGTGGTTATTTATTCGTGTTTAATAAAAGTATGCCTTAATACGAATTCATTAATAAATGTAGCTTCTAAAAAGAGGTGATGTCTCTTTCCAGGCTTGCACGCCTAGCAGAAGGCCCTAATCTTCGTGCGAAAGAGTTTAAGAAATTTCGCACCAACGATTTTTATTTCATTTCATATCCATATGAGGAAAAACTGTTGACACAAAATAGTGGAATATCAATGTATACCTTGACCACCTGTATCGCTACCAAAAGTGATAAAAATCCAAAGAATACGGTGCCAACCTATTATGGGATAGTCCAATAAATCCTAGAACTTGATTACTTAGATTTCACAGAAACCGTATTCTATTGTGATTAGGTAAAGGTGGAGGATACTACGAATGCTTGCAAAGTTGATCCTGACTCCAAACTTATTATGGTAGATACATGAAAGATGAAGAGTAAAGATCACATAGTCGACGAGCCTTTTATTTGTGCCTTTTAGAACGTAAAGAAGGTATTCTACTCGAAGTGCATAAATGATGGTAATTGGTCTATTATTGTGCATGCACCAAAGGGTATGACTACTGAAGTTGATGCATTAAAGGATCCAAAAAATTTCCAGTCAGCTCTTGATGATAATCCTAATTTGAAGGATCTTTTAGTTGATTTAGAGGAAGATTGGGTATCAAAATATTTTGTTAACCTTGTCAATCTTATTTGATTCCTATTTTGATATTGACATTGTATTAGCGCTTTACTTTGATGTATGAATGTTTAGTTACTTTTACGTATGTTTAATATGATTTATATAAGTTAACTTTCAATAATATGTTATTCTTAGTAGAATATTTAGTTACTTTCATAAGACACTCGATTTGACAATAGAGTCATTTGAGTTTGTGATTAGATCAAACTGACCCAACTCAATTTCCACATGTTCCTATACATATGCATTCGTTGATTAGTTTCATTGATGCAATGTTCATAAAATGAAGTTAAAGTAGCTTGATTTTATGAAGATTGTATTAAAGAAACTAGTCAACAAATGCACATGTAAAAAGAATACGTTGGGGGTTCTAGGATCAATTTGGTCTAATCACAAATTCAGAAGACTTTATTTAATGGCCTTGTTGGATCGTAAGAATCATATACTCTTTACTTTAATTGAATTAGTTATATAATTGATATGCATTATCTTTTAAATATTTTAGATGTATGGGATAATTATTGATTTTGTTTGGTTTGGCAGTTGGATAATTATTGGCTCTTGGCTTGTTGTTGGATAGTATGTTAGAAGGGGTACAGGATAATTATTGGTTTTGTTTGGTTTAGCTGTTAGATAATTATTAGTTGTTGGCTTGTTGTTGGATAGTATGTTAGAATGAGTATGGGATGATTATTGGTGTTGTTTGGTTTCCCCTCTAACGGCACATTTTCAAGCCTAAGTCTGGATTTTCTCAAATTATCGTCATATTCTCAAACCGTGGGTCCCGTGACCATGCGATCTATTTCTGCGAGTTACATTGGTCCCGTGCAGGATGATCGCTCCCCTAAAGGGGTTTCTTGGGGTGATTTAAGTATTTTCTCCCTCTAACGGCATGTTTTCCAGCATAAGTGTGGATTTTCTCAAATTATCATCATTTTTTGGAACCAGGGGTTCTATGACCACGCAGTCGGATCTTGCGAGTTAAATTGATTCCGTAAGAGGTGTTTTCATCTCTCACTGGGCCATTTAGGAGGTGCTTTTACTTTTCTCCCTCAAAAAGCATGTTTGGTAAGAAAATCTGAACAGTCATGGCATGGAAACACTAGAACCATTCTCTGAACGGTCTTTAGAGTTTTGTCTGAATAGTCTTTGGACCATAGAAGCCACGTAGTCTCCTACGAGTGAATCCTTGGTTTTTATAACAATAGCAAGTGTTCCCATTATTGATTTTAGATGGTGGAGTTCAATTTTGTTGAGTAGAGTGAGCGGTAATGTTTGTAAGGTACTAATTTAAGGTGCAGGGAACTCAACATTACAAGGTCGCCTCATTGGAAGATTAAGAGCTTAACAACCCTCATTTGATCTTACAACCTTGTCATTTGAGCTTGATAAGGTTATAAATGAGACGAGTAAAAAAGTGCATATTACTGCTATTGAGGGAACAATCCCCTGAGTTGAATGATGAATAAATAGGGAGGAGTCATCTTGTCTATAAAGAAAATCCAGCTGAATAAGGTGGAGGATAAATCTGCCAAGCCATGCCCTTAGTGCTTTTTTGAGGCCATAAATAGCCTTGTGAAGAACATAAACACGTGAGGATTATATGAACGAAGAAAGCCATAAAATGTTGCATGTAGACTTCCAGATTTAAATGGCCATACAGGAAGGAATTTTTTACATCAATCTTTTTTATATGCCAGTGGCAAGAGAGGACAAGAGATAAGACTATGGGAATCCTAACTGCTTTGATTATGGGACTAAAGGCTTCACTAAATTCCACAACCTCTATTTGATTAAAACCCTTTGGAACCAAACAAGCCTTATATATGTCAAGTGTACCATTAGCCTTGAGTTTAGTTTTTTAAACCCACTTGGAGCCAATAACATGCATATGAGGTTGGCTAGGAACCCAAGTCCAAGTGTGATTATGGTTCATGGCAGTAAGCTGCTCTTGCATATCTTGGAGCCCAGGTGATTAAGAGAGATCTTTATAAACAATTGTGAATTTAGTGAGTAAGGTGGCATAATTAGAAGGTGGGCTAGAGGTGTTTGTGTATTTTGAGAGTGTTGTCATAGGATGGGAATTTATAGTGTGTAAATAAATAGTAGCAGATAAAACAGGTAAATAGATAAAGAGTTTTATGATGTGGAAGTATAGAAAGTAGTGGGAATGCCGTGTGGTGTAGTAGAGGCTAGAGGAGAGGTATGAGATGATGCTGGTGAGGGAGAAGAGTCAGGTATTATAGTGGCAGCGGTGTGGTTATTAGTAGAGGTAGTGGGGTTTGTAGGTGATGAGTGGGAGAATGAGGAAGCAAGAGTTAGTATATCAGTGGGAGAATTATTTGGAATGGGTGAGTGGTCAGAAGCAAGAGGTATGGTGTTTGAAAAATTGGTCGAATGGGTTTGAGATTCAGTGTAATAGAACGAGCAAGCTAGGTAAGATTGTGGGTGAAACAATTCTTGTTATTGTTGGAGATTTTTAAAGTAAGTGAGTAAAAGTTGGTGTGTGAAAGCTTATGGCTGTTGGTATATAATAGTCATACATGTTGATAGTTAGTAATCGTACCTATTAGTATTTAATAGTCATACTTGTTGGTATTTAACAGTCACACCATTTTGGAATAGATAAAGACTGTTAAATTCAATAGTCATGACTCTTGAGACACAAACTTTCATTTTCTACAAATAAAGGCTACCAATTTTAAAATTGGATATAATTATATTAAACCAGTTTCAAATTTCTCAACCCCTGCACTTAGTAACTTCGTTTTCAAGAGATATAAAATTATCTTATTCTGTTTGTGTACAAAAACAGAGTAAGAACTTGATTGTTTGTTCTTCGCTGCTACATCCAAGGGTTGTCTTTAAACATAAAATTTACAGACAGTTCAATTGACTCATTGTATCTTGAGTACGGATTTACAGATTCTCATTTGTATACATAATTCTCTTGATGGGGAAAATACTATATTTAGGAAAGTGACATCACGCCTTGAAGTTTTCAGATTTAATTTGAAGTTCAACAGAGTTGTATTCAGAAGTTTATATTGGTATATTGAAGTTGACATTATTGTTATAAATAGAAGAGTTTCATTTCTTCCATTATATTTTCTAGCAATCTAAATACCATATTTAGAAATGGCAAACTCTTCTAAATCACTTCGACAAATAACAGAAGGCTTTGTCAAGTTGGACCATTTTGATGGTGGTAATTTTTTATGTTGGCAGAAAAATGTTCACTTTGTTCTAACAACATTGAAGATTGTGTATGTCTTGTCACAAAAGAAACAAAATGAAGAAGAAAATAAAATCATGGAGCATATTAGGAAACGCACAAAATGGGAGACCGATGATTACCTCTGTCGTGGTCATATTCTCAATGCACTTGCTAATAATTTTTTCATCTTGTACCAAAATATGGGGACTGCAAAAGACTTATGGGACATATTGAAGACCAAATATCTTATGAAAGATGCTACAAGTAAGAAGCTCCTTATCGGTCATGTTTTAAGTTTTAAAGTGCATGATAATAGGCCTATGCTAGAACAATTTCATGACATCCAATGCGTCTTAAATCATTACGAACTTAAAAAATTAAATATGGCTGATAATTTAATTGTTTCTGCCATAATTGAAAAAATTCTTCCTTCATGGAAAGATTCTAAGGAAGAACTCAAGCACAGAAAGTAAGATCTTTCACCTGAAGAATTATAGACTCATTTAATAATTGAACAAGTGTCTTTAATTATAGATGGTAAAGAGGAACAAGAAAATTATGTTTCTAAGGTCCATATGGTCGAGGAAGGAAAGGAGCACAAATTTGGCAATCATGGAAAGAATAGTAAGCGGAAGAATTTTTCAAACAATTCTGAGGCAAACAAAAAGAAGAAGGGAAATTGATTTCATTGCAATAATATAGGTCACTTCAAGAATGGTTTTCGTGAGTTCAAGAAATTAAAAGAAAAGGGAGGGTCATCAGACACAAAGCAAAAATTTGTTTCTATGATATCCGAGGCTAATATGCTTGGAGAAGATAACTCTTGGTGGATTGATTCTGGTGCCACAAGCCATGTATGTAAGAACAAAGGGCTTGTTCTCTGCCTATGAAACCGTGGAAGGAGATGTTATCTATATGAAAAATTCTTCAAATGTTGCGGTTAAAGGCAAAGGGACAATGGATCTCGAATTCACTTCCGAAAAAATCCTTAGTCTCACCAATATTTTTCATGTTCCTGATATTAGAAAAAAATTAGTTTCTGGAAGTATTCTAAGAAGTTTGGCTTTAAACTTGTATTTGAGTCAGACAAATTTATTCTGACTAAAAATGATACCTTTGTAGGCAAATATTATTTGTATAAGAGCATGTTTAATCTCAACATCAATGAAAAAGATTCTTCTGCTTATATCGTTGATTGTCTTTCATTATGGCATAGTCGTTTAGGACATTTTAATACAAAGAAAATGCATTTCATGGTTAATTTAAATTTAATTCCTAGATATGAGAATGACATGAATGAAAAATGTAAAATATGCATGTAAACAAAAATAACACGATTGCCTTTTCTAAAAAAAAAATTACATCTTTGTTGCAATTAGTACATAGTGATGTTTGTAATTTGCATGAAACACCTACTAGAGGAAGTAGTAAATATTTTGCTACATTTATCGATGACTTTTCAAAATATTGTTACGTATATCTTTTAAACTCCAAAGATGACGTGCTTAATGGATTTAAGTCATATAAAATGAAGTTGAAAATCAATATGGACCTGATATTGCATATGTTGTTGGTAAATTAAGTAAAGATACTAGTAATCCAAGTTTATTGTATTGACATGATATCAATAGAATATTAAAATATTTAAAAGGAACTATTGACTATAGTATATACTATAATGGATATCCTTCAGTATTATAAGGTTTTTCTTATGCTAGTTGGATAACTGAGCGGGAGAATCATTCCTCAATAAGTGGATGGATTTTCATTCTTGATGGAGGAGCTGTTTCTTGAGGATCAAAGAAACAAACATGTACAGTTGATTCTACAATGGTAACTGAGTTTGTAGCATTAGCTACAACTAGTAAAAAGGAAGAATGGTTAAGGAATTTGTTAATTGAAATTCCAGTTTGGCTAGAACCAATGCCTCCAATATCCATACACTGTAATAGTGAGTCTACACTTTCCAGAGCTTATAGTAAAGTATACAATAGAAAATCTAAACATATTAGCCTGAGATATAGTTATGTCAGACAAATAATTACATATAGTGTAATCACGACGGATTATATAAAATCAAGTCAAAACTTAGCTGATCCATTTACAAAAGGTCTTGCAAGAGGACTGGTGTCTAAGACATAATTGGGGATAGGACTAAATCCCATTAATAATAATCACTCTTGATGGAAACTTAACTTGATACTTGACATATTCAAGTCTCAAGTTCAATGATTAAAGTACATCATATGACGTGATTGTAAGCACTACAAAATTAAACATCCCAAAGATAAGTGCTTATTACATGCAATGAATAATAAATGAGGACGAGTTTTATCTTAATAGATTTATGGTGTTTTAGTTGTACAGACACCTATGATAGTCTACATATATGCGTGTGGAAGTGGTGTCGCTTCCTATGAGAATTGGGCTTGACTCTAAAGCATGCATGAAATCAAGGTACAGACACAAGTCCAAATGGATACGTCGACTTATATGGATAATTAGTGACTAAAAGATTTGTGTCCGTAGACATGTCTGGCTTATCAATATAGATTGCTAGTTCAAAGACAAGTCTATTATACTTTCATGGTTAGACTTGATGAATCTTCACAGGGTATTGTTTCAAGTCGTGAGACACCAATACTTATACACAGTCTTATAGACAATCAAAGATTTAAAAAACTATTTTGAAAACGGTGAAGGAATGGTGGAGATTTTTAAAATAAGTGAGTTGGTGTGTGAAAGCCTGTGACTGTTTGTATGTAATAGTCATACATGTTGGTATTTAATAGTCATACATGTTGGTGTTTAGTAATCATATATGTTGGTATTTAATAGACATACTTGTTGGTATTTAACAGTCACACCATTTCAGAATAGATTAAGGTTGTTAAATTCAACAGACGTGACTCTTGAGACACAATATTTCATTTTCTATAAATAAAGGCTACCAATTTTGAAATTGGATATAATTATATTAACCCAGTTTTAAATTTCTCAACCTCTATAATTACTCACTTATATTTCAGGAGATATAAAATTATCTTATTCTGTTTGTGTACAAAAATAGAATAGGAACTTGATTGTCTATTATTCGCTGCTACATCCAAGGGTTGTCTTCAAACATACAATTTGTAGACAGTGCAATTGTCTCATTGTATCTTGAGTACGGATTTGAGGATTCCTATTTGTCTATCGAATTGTCTTGGTGGGACAAATATTGTATTTAGGAATGTGATATCACGCCTTGAAGTTTTTAGATTTAATTTAAAGTTCAACAGAGTTGTATTCAGAAGTTTATATTGTTATATTGAAGTTTGAATTATTGTTACAAGTAGAAGAGTTTCATTTCTACCATTATATTTTCCAACAGGTATGATTTAAAGTCAATGGAGTCGACTGGGATAATGGAGGAAAAAGGATGTGTGGTATTGGGTAGGTTAAGCACGTCAAAAAGGTTATGCCTAGAAATAAAAACTCTCTTGGTAAATGGATGATAACACCTATATCCCTTATGTAAAGTACTGTATTTAAGAAACCTAAGGGATATGATTTAGACTGAAATGTGCTCGGGTGTTTGTTTCTTACGTAAAGGAAACATCAAAAACTCTTAGTGTTGAGTAGTTTGGACGTGCACCAAATAATTTAAAGAAATGTGTTTGTTGTTTTAATGGTGCTTAGGGAAGTCTGTTAATGAGATAGACAACATTAAAAAATGCATCAATCCACGAATACGTGGGTAATTTGGCATGAAAAAAGTAGTCTTAAACTGGTTTTAACCACATGCTTATGTTTCCTCGCATCTATTATATTTTGATCAAGCATAGAAGGATATGATATGTGCTTATAATCCCATATTGCTCAAGATAAATTATAAAAACATTGATAGCAAACTCTCCCCTGTTATAATATTAGAAGACCTTCAATTTAGCATCAAACTGTTTTTTAATCATTTTGTGAAAGTTTAAAAAGATTTGATAAAAAACAGGCTTTAATTTTAAGAGTAAACAACCCCTATGGGTCCTAAATTATACAAGTTTGGTCAATTTAGTTTATAAACTAATAGGTTCACCAATTCAATCACGGAACTAATATAATTTGGCCAATTTAGTCCCGGAACAAATATAATTTGGCCAATTTAGTCTATAAACACTTTTTTAAGATAAAAAAATTGTTTTTATGTAGGAAAAAAAACAATTGTTCTCCTATTATAAAAAAAAGTTTTAAAATTTCATAAAAAAAAAAAGAAAAAAACTATTTAAAAAATTGGGTTTTTGAAAAAACTTTTTATTTTTCTATTAAAAAACTATTTTTTGTCATATTTAAAATAAACTCACATTTTTATTATGTTGGGTACATTTCAAAGGTTTAAACTCTTGTTAAAAAATAGAGTAATTCTTCAACTTTGAAAAAATAAAAATAGTTTTTAAACTTTAAAAAACAATTTTTTATTCCATTAAAAAAACTGTTTTAAAAACTTTTTTTCATTCCATTTAAAAAACACTGTTTTTATCCTATTTAAAAAAGAGTAATTTTTTAACTTTCAAAATTAAAAAAACAGTCTCATGTTATTTTAGGGATTAAATTGGTCAAATAATATTAGTTTAAGGACTAAATTGACCAAATTTGTATTTGTTTAGGACCCATAAGAATTGTTTACTTAAAGGATAAAATCAAGTCTAAATGTATAAAAATGGCATATACTCTCATTTCTTTAGAAGAAGGAATGGGTCCTGGTACTCACAAGTACACCGACAATATGGTCTTTTGAGGATGAAAACATCCATAACCCGCCCAAAAGTATGTGTTTGGGGCCCATTAATTTTGTTTGTGGGTCAAAATGGTTTGATTGATCTAATACGTCGGTTTGTTAGCGGGTCACTAGCGGGTCAAAATGGTTATGGATCCTCTCAAAAACAAAACTCATATTACATTAACTAAAAGAGTTGGGTACTCCATATCTTAAATGTTAAACTTCAAAATGCAAATTTAACTGTTAAGAACCTCAAATTTCTAAATTTCATTCTGATTTTTCAAGAGACTAAAGAGTTTATAAATTTTTTTATTCAAAGTTCTTACTTGAATATTTTTTTTTTCAAAAGTATTATACCATGTTTATCCGTATATGGTATAGTAATTTTTTTTAAAACAGGTCAACTTGACCCAAACCGAGTTTGATCCGATCCGACCTGTCTACGTTATTCCACCTGACCGGCCCTTGACCCGTCTATAACCGTCCATCTGCGAGAACTACCTAGAAGTCTCAATGTATTTTCTCAAGAGATATTTTTGAAATTTTATCAATCAAACCAAGCAGTAACCTGCAACTCTTTCCCGTCTGACAATTAATACACGCGGTAGAAGTTTTATTCCAACAATGGCCATTTAAAAGTTTATGTTTACTCAAAACTCTTACGGTTGTCCCAACCTTTGATGCCATATTTCATCAGTAATTTTGCCTTTAGCGATGGCTGATATTGCTTGCGTTTGCTCTTCATCAAAGGTGTAGGGGGAAACTTTCTTTCTGCCCTTTACTAGTGCATGTTGTGTCTTCTTATCCTTAACAATGCACCCAACACTAGTAAATTCCATAGAGCATTCATTATCTTGTAACAGTTGACTAACGAAAACAATATGCTTCTTGATGTTGGGTACTTTTCAAATTATTTAATTTTTTTCCCCAACATGTGGAATATCCAATTTTGAGCCATTTCCCACAATTACTTTGCCACTCCCTTTGTATGGTATAAGGTGAGATAGATTACCTGGAGAGTGAGTTATGTGAGATGTAGAACATGAATCCACGTACATTTTAATTGTCCACGTTTGGTTTGAAAATTAAAGGTTGTCATTGCTTGAGGACATTCTTCTTAATTTTGGTATGAGAAGTCCCACTTGTAGTAGCAGGTATGAGCTCTATGGTTCGATTTTCCATAGATTTGACATGCATCCTGAGCATTGTGTCCTTTATTGAGTTCTTTGGATTGGTGTAGACCTATTGAGTTGCTACTTTAGTGAAAGGTTGCATATTGGTTATTATTTGCATTGGCGATTGACTGCTGCTACCGTGACATTCAAAGGGATTGTAAACATGGCCATCATGCCTGAAGCCACATCCCCTTGAGTGGAAATGATTATAGGGTTGAGGAAATCCACCAGTGAAGCCTCTTCCATGATTAGGACTATATATTCCTCTATTATAGACTTAATGAGGAGCGCTCGTAGAGGTTTCGGCCTTTGAATGATCTATTGTTCCTTGAAACTGTTGTTGTGCACACTCAGTGGAACTATCTTCACTGTGCAAAAAACTTGTACTTTTCTCCTAAGCCTTTGGCTAAGATTAAGACTTTACTATCTTGATCAAGTTTTTTGTGAATTGTAGCAAGGCCATCATAAAGACCTTTGAACTCCTTTATGTAATCATCAAGTGATTTCCCATCATGCTTGATGATATGAACTTGTTCTTTGAAGTGAAAGTTCTTCTCCTTTATGGAATGCAAGTTGTTTTCTTCCAATAAATCTCATGCTTTTTAGCTATGTCACAACCAATAACTAGGAACATAAATTCCCCAGTTAAAGTAACTATGATCCATCTTCGAAGTAATACATCCTTCTCTTCCCATTCCCAATATTCTTCGGTTGGATTTCATTTTTATCCATTGGCTTTGGGTGGCTCTCGCAGGGTCAGTCCTAAGATTGGGAGTCACCTGTGAGAAAATCAATTTAGGGCCGTTTTAAAAAAATATTGTACAAAGATATTAAATACCTAAAATGAGCCCCTAAAAATTTAAACTTATTTTTAGGGGCCCATTTTATTTGGGTGAGATTTTTGGGTAGTTGAATAATTCTTTATACAAATTGTTTTTGGGTAGTTAAAAAATTGGACCCTAAAAAATATAACTTATTTTAAAAATTGATATTTTTAATATTTATAAAATATTTTTGGACCCCTACAATATACATAAATAAGTCCATACTCTAAAATAGGCCATGTACCATTACCCATTTGGCACATGGCCAAGGCCGGCCTTGGGCTCTCAATAAATCAAACAAGTCACATTCATAATTTTCATGAGTTGGAGCATTTGATTTCTCCAAATAAGGTAGTTAGATGGCTTGAGCTTGATTAAACAAATGGAAATGAGTTGATGTAGCGATCCAAACGTGAGTTATAGTCCACCTTGTGTTTCTTTTATCCGAATGCCATTGAACTTGGGAGCTCTGATATCATATAGAGCTTCTATATATTTTTAATATGAACTTGTGTCTCAGATATCAAGTTAAGATGATTATGTTGAAAAAACAGACCAAAATCTACTTTCGGTGGATTTTGGCAAGTAGGTTTTGATTTTTTGGCAAGTAGGCTTTGTTTTCTTTTGGCAAGTGGGTTTTATTTATTCACAAGTTGCTTCTTAAGTTAAGGAGTTTTTTCTCCTTCAAGACCCTATAAAAGGGAGGCAATTCTGTCAACGTAAGACACACCAAAAACATAGAAACAAAGAAGAGTTAGAGAGTGAGAAAGAGTTCATTTGGAGTTTTGAGTATACACATTTGTGTAGAAAAATACACATTGTATTTTTCATTTGTAGTGTACATTTGTGAAAGTCTCTTTTGTAACTCATTTGCAATAGTGAATTGATCCGAGTGTTAGTGGACGTAGCCAAATTGGTGAACCACTTAAATATTTTGTCTTCCCTTGTGCGTGTGTGTTTTTCTACTCATTATACTTTTATTGTGAGTGTGGCATATTATTATTTGGGGTTTCGATCAATACCATTTGTTGACACGCTTCCGCACAACAAATTGGTATCAGAGCTAAGGTCCTCCGATGTAGGCATTTTGGATTTTTTTTTTATGGAGAAATAGTCATACATATAGTACTATTCATACGATTACTATTCATAAAAAAAATTATAAACTTGGAATTTTTCCATTTGCACTTTTTTTGTGACTGTGATTGTTTGAAAAATGGCAACCGCAAAATTTGACATAGAAAAATTTGATGGGCAAAGAAATTTCAGCATATGGCAATGTGAAGTTATGGATGTCTTAGTCCAACAAAAGCTGGAAATTGCTCTTGGAGATATGCCAGTAGACATGAAGGACGATGATTGGAAGTAAATCAACCGCAAAGCTTGTGGTCATATTCGTCTTTATCTCTACAAGGATAAAAAATATCCTTATATGCGCGAGACCTCGGCACAAAAATTATGGAAGCAACTGGAGGACAAGTACATGACGAAGAGCATTGAAAATCGGCTCTATTTGAAGAAAAAACTCTTTCGGTTCCAATACACAGAAGGTATTTCTATGTCTGAGCATCTGGACAATTTTGACAAAATTATTGCTGATTTGCAAAATTTGGATGTTGAAATTGATGATGAGGATAAAGCACTATTAGTGCTAAATTCTCTACCTGATTCATATGAACATCTCATTACAATGCTATTGTACGGAAAGGAGGAAATAAAATATGTTGAGGTCTCCAATACCTTAATGAATAATGAGGTTCGTAAGAAGGATAAGGAGGTATATAGAGAATCAACATCTGAAGCGTTGATGGTTCGCGACAGAACAAATGAAAGGAAGAATGGCAACCGTGGAAGATCTCGATCTAAATCGAGAGGTGGAGCATCAATTTCGGGTAGGAAAATTCTTGCAAAAGATGAATGCGCCTTTTGTCACCAAAAAGGCATTAGAAGAAAGATTGTCCTAAGTTAAAGAAGGACACGAAGAATCCCACTGCAAATGTTGCAGCAAGTGACGATGAAGATTCTGGATTTGCTTTGTCTATTTCACCATTTGGTTCCAGTTCCCAAGAATGGATTTTGGATTCGGGTTGTTCCTATCACATGTGTCCCAATAAGGAGTGGTTTTCTATCTTTAAGGAGCTAGATGGTGGACCTGTTTTGATGGGAAATGATCATCTTCCCTAATGCAGTGTTTGTTCTAGGGGCATTGTTTGTTTATCACAAAAATAGTATTTGAAGAAGGTATTACAGCATTTTGGTATAGATTATAAAACCAAACCTGTAAGTACTCCGTTATCCCCACACTTCAAGATAAGTGCCATGGAATCCCCACAGACAGATGAGGAACGTTCAGAAATGGATCATCTTCCCTAATGCAGTGGGAAGTTTGATGTATGCAATGGTATGTACGAGGCCTAATATTTCACAAGCTATTAGTATGGTGAACAGATACATGCATGATCTAGGAAAAATGCATTGGTAAGCTGTGAAATGGATCTTACGGTACATCCATGGTATTGTTGATTTGGTTTAAAATTTGAGAAGGATTCACGTACTCGTCAGCATGTGTATGGATATGTGGATTCAAATTACGCCGGTGATTTGGATAAATGACGGTCCACTAGTGGTTATGCGTTTACACTAGCTGGAGGCCCAGTCTGTTGGAGATCTACACTACAGTCTACGGTGGCTTTGTCAACTATAGAGGCAGAGTATATGGCAGCGACTGAGGCTATTAAGGAGGCCATTTGGCTTCATGGTTTGATTTCAGACTTGGGAATTGTTCAGGATCACGTGGATGTCTTCTGTGATAGTTAGAGTGCTATCCACTTAGCCAAGAACTAGGTTCATCATTCACGGACAAAGCACATCGACGTTCGTTTCCACTTTATTCGAGAAATTTTGGATGAGGGGACTATTCTCCTCAAGAAGATTGGAACCGCAGATATGCTGACGAACATTGTTACTAGGATCAAGTTTAAACACTATTTAAGCTGGATCAATTCTTTGTATTTGAACACCTTCGGGTGTATGGCGCTTATGAGCACATTTGGAGGCTACTCGGATCAATTTTGGATAATATCTGGTTACATGTTTTGGTGGAGCTTTGCATATCTATGCTAAGATGGGATTGTCAATTTCTTGTTAGCAAAAGTTTGACAGAGCGACCTGTAAAATTTTTGCTAAGGTGGAGATTGTTGAAAAAACAGACCAAAATCTACTTTCGGTGGATTTTGACAAGTAGGTTTTGATTTTTTGGCATGTAGGCTTTATTTTCTTTTGGCTAGTGGGTTTTATTTATTCACAAGTTGTTTCTTAAGTTAAGGAGCTTTTTCTACTTCAAGACCCTATAAAAGGGAGGCAATTCTATCAATGTAAGACACACCAAAAACATAGAAACAAAGAAGAGTTGGAGAATGAGAAAGAGTTCATTTGGAGTTTTGAGTATACACATTTGTGTAGAAAAATACACATTTTATTTTTCATTTGGAGTGTATATTTGTGAGAGTCTCTTTTGTAATTCATTTGCAATAGTGAATTGATCCGAGTGTCAGTGGACGTAGACAAATTGGTGAAGCACTTAAATATTTTGTCTTCCCTTGTGTGTGTGTGTTTTTCTACTCATTATACTTTTATTGTGAGTGTGCCATATTATTATTTGGGGTTAGAGTCAATACCATTTGTTCGCACGCTTCCGCACAACAGATTACAGTATAACACTATTTATAATACAATGACATAGAGTTGTTAATAACCACGTAGGGTTAGAATAGATGCATAATGTCCAACTAGCCCACTAACCTATATACATACAGTATATGTCTCCCACTAGCTTAGATATATTCAGTAGACTTATTCAATTCGTAGGACTTTTCATCAATTTCTGCATGCATGTCCTCATTAAGAGGTGTGGTGCCCATGAGAATATAAGGAGTGGTGTGATTGATTTAACAAAGTCCCTTATTAATAACTTTTTTATATAAAAAAGCTATGAATATTTCATAAACTAACCTGAGGTGTCCAACAGTTTTTTTATTCAACTTAAGAATTATGCACAAAACAAGTGAAAATTAGTACTTTTAACAATGAGTAATGACAGGGAGATCCAAGTTTTGGACTCAATTTTAAAATTCCGTGATGAATCATCATCACATTGGATACTGTGTGTGGGTCATATGGGTTCCACTTAAAACACCATCCAATGTGGTGATGACACGTCACTGGGTTTCAAAATTAGGTTCAATGACTCGATTAGGCCTCCCTCTCATTACTAATTTTTAATGAGGTTTAGGTTTTGTAGAAGAGAGGATAGAATAATTTGGGAGGCTACTACATTTTGAGATGGGTTAAAAGTGTTCGAAAAAGTCTAAACTCGAGTCTTTTTAATATAGGAGAATAAACGAGTTTAAAAAAAACACAAACTCGCCCCATTACGAATCGATTTGCCCCTAGTGCCGAATCGATTCGGCACCTGAGCAAAGCCTGGGTTTACCAATTTAAATAAAAACTTAGGAAATCCCAATTTTCCCTTGATTTCAAATCCAATTAAAACCTTGTTTCTTATATATCAAAACCAACATTTTTAAATATAAAAAATAATTAATTCAAATAAAAATATTTTTTCTATTTTTGATTTATAGAAAGATGTATTTATTATTGTCCAAAATCATGGGATGTTACACACGATTTCACCCAATATGGAATTCATGGGAAAACTTTGCACATGGGATTAAAATGTTGTTTTGCAAACGAGGGTTGTACGAATGAAGGTCTTGCACACAGGTATAAAGTGAGGTCGTATGAATGGTCACTGCACAACAACCTTTAAAGAGCTTCAAAAGATTGAATAAAGAAGGACTAATTCCTAAAACATTTTAAGCCCTATCAAAAAACTTTTTTTATGTAAGTAAATGATATTAAAAACACATCACTAAGGGAGTGAACCTGTATGCATGAAGTATACACAGTAGGAACACTGTAAAAAAGGAAAAGGAGCAAACGAGACTAACAAACAAAAAACATGCGACAATACAACGTGGATCTCCATGATGAACTCAAGGAACTCCTGCGATTTGACGACAATCTTATCCTTATACTAACTGAGAAAAGTGCTAAAAAAAAAAATATTGAAGCCTTGCAGATGCAACCTCGATGTCATCAAAGCATCTCGCATTCCTTTGCTTCTAAACCATCCAAAAAAATGCAATGAGGAACTAAACGCCACGCACACCTGTCACCCAGTCATCCACACAGGGATCTCCACGCCTCAAAGAGCTCCCTCACTAACCCGGGAATAACCCAAGTGATCCTAATATAGGCAAGGAAAATAGTCCACAGACCTCTCGTCACTTTATAATGTAATAGTAGGTGATTAGTCTTCTATTCTTCCTCCTTACATGACCAACAACGACTAGCCAGATGATAACTTCTCTTCTGAAGACCTTCGAGCATCAGAATGGCATGTCTAGCCGTATGTAACAACCCTGATTTTTATAGGGGAATTTTAAATTAATTTTGGAAATTGGTGAAAAATGAAATTTTGGATTTTATAAATTTTATAATTTAAAATGTTGATTTTTATATTTGACAAATAAAATTTTCAAACGGAATTGGAATCGGAATTAAAATGGAGTTTTGATTGATTTTTTATTATATAAAAGAGTCCCCAAACATAAAACTCTCTAAGAGTCCTCAAAACATAAAACTCTCTAGTAAAAATAAAATTTTAAGAAATCCGACCGTCCGATCGAGCTGAGTTTTTCACAGCAGTCCTGTCTCGCCGTTCGCTACAACATACTAAAATATTCATTCTAGCGCTCCGATCATCCGTAATGATTTTTTGAGTGTTTGTATCTGATTAGAACTCTTTTCTTAACCAAACTCTTAATCCTTTATATATCAACAAATTCGTGGCTTGGATTTTCAAATAATTTTTTCTCAAACTTTTCAACCAGAAGACCTCTCCAAAATTACTCCCTTTCATCTACAAACTTTAGCCCTAAACTTATTCAAGTGTTTGACTCGATATTTGAAGGCTTAATTGGTGTTTTCTCAAGATTGTTTAAGAACGACTCTTTACTAATTTTTTGAGAGGAATCCAACTGTTAACTCAAATTTTCTTCATCTAAATCACAGGCATGAATACTCTATTGCTTTTCTTTAGTATTATGCGTTTTATGTGTCGCCTAAACCCTTAATCATGTGTTTTTTATTAAAATTAATTAGCAATCTAATTAGAGAAAGTGGAAAAATAAAACTTGGGGCTATTTTTATGAAATATTTTAATATGAATAATATTCACAACCCTGGGGTATGTAGGATTTATGAGTAGATTTTGGATTTTAATGGTATAGGTTGCATGTAGAAAAACCCTAGTTTTGAAATAAATGGATTTGGGGGCGTATAACTCGTGTAATTTTGTGTGGAGATGATGAAATTAGAATTTTGTTGTTTTAATAATGAAATCCATGTGTTAATTGATTAAAGAAAATTAAATGAGATTATTGGGTGTTTGTGACGATTTGATAATTAAATTAAGATTTAATTGGAATTGGACTTTTATGTGTAGTTTTGCAAAATCATTATTGCTTATTGTGTGATTTATATTATTGCCTTTGGGATGATGGGTTTTGGGTATTGTTTCTCTCCCTATATTTTAGGTTGCCCTCTAGGTATGGGACTAGTGGATAGGTCTTTAGGTGATTTACGCCTTCTAGGTATGGTACAGGTGAGGGTAGATTATTGCAATTTTATCATTTTGAGGGTGCGCAAATTTTCAGTATTTTATCATCGTTGTGCTAGTCTAGGCATGAGACTAGGTAGAGTTTTAAGTTATAAATTCATCATATATATAGGGTAGGATGCAGGGGTGTAGCTACATAAGGCCAAGTGGGTGCGGAGGCACCCACTGGATTTCTGGATTTTTTAAATATTTTTTTACCTGTGTAATAACCTTAATGTTGATGTGAAAAATGGTGATTTTCCAAACTTGAATGTATATATATATATATATGAGTGAAAACCAAACTCCTCTTCTTTCCTTTCCAAGCAGCCGACCCTGTTTTTGTCTCAACCAAACTCTTCTCTTTTCTCCATTCAAGAAGAACAAAGCATCGATATAAAAGGTAACTGTTATTTGCTAAGATTTAGCACTTATTCATCACTTGTTCATCACTTGTTCAATCTTGTTATTCGTTAAGATTTAACACTTATTCAAGCAAACGACCCTAATTATTTGTTTAACCATAAATGTACTATGTATATATATTATACCCTCTTATTTGTTAAGACTTCAAGACTTCTTTAACAACTTTCATTCAACAACTATTTTTTTAACATATGCCAGATTTGTTAAGTTAATTCGTTTATTAAACTTTTTTCATTTAACATATGTTAGATCTATACCCAAATTACTAATATATATGTTAAAGCTTAATTAATATATGTTAAAACTTATATTTATGCCCAAATTATTGATTTGTGTTAGATTTATACTCAAATTGCTCAAATATATGTAGGTTTAAATTAGTTTGATTTTTCAGCCCCTAAGTTTATGAATGTACAAATTTAATTAATTATAACCTCAACATTTTTAGGGTTAAAAATTGCAAAAAAATAAAGTAAAAAATCCAACAAAAATCGCCTTGGGGGCTACCGCCCCCGAACCCCCGCCCTCCATCAAACCAATTCGCACCCATTCACTCAAAATCCTGGCTCCGCCACTGGTAGGACGTATTGATAACTTGGGGACCCTTAGGTATGGGACTAAGGCGTATTTGAGGATCTCTAATCGAAAAAAAGGGTGGGGTGATTTAAAATTGTAAATTTGAGAAAATGAGAACTAATGCCTGAGATAGAAACGAGTATTAAAATTTTTGGTGACATAATGTGTAGGGACCGACTGTTTAAATGGGTCATAGGGAGATTTATGTCGTGTCGTGTGTGAAATCTTGTCATGTGTCGGGGTCGGCAGTTTAAACGGGTCAAAGGGTGATTGATAAGGGAAAGTGTGACACTTTGGTGGATTACCACTAGGGACGGGAGGACCGTCATAATAAAAAGTGAGAACAAAAATAAAAATTGAGTTAAGTTAATAAGAGATTAACTTCGTTGGACTTAGAAATTTAAAATCATATTGGTGTGCATTTATAAATGGGTATCTCTACGGTAGTTAGTAATTTATATTTATAGCGTTTAATTATCCCGTTTAATTTAAAATATTCTATTATGGTATTTATTATGTATAATGATACTGTCTAGATTCAAGGATCCTATTAGAGGGTAGTAGTGTGTATTCTCTCTCAGGACTTTGGCTCTGACCCATGCATTGACTAACCTTTTTCAGGAACAGTATTTGGAGTGGCTGTAGAAGATTCTTGGAGATTATCATTTGGAGGTCCAACTGGAGCTGAATTCCTTTATTTCTTTATTTTAGTTTAGACTTTCCTTTCAGTCATATTCCATTATGAGACTCAGTTAAGAGAGTTATTGGGCCATTCAGGTCCAAAGTTGTTTATGGGATTTATTTCAGTTATTCAGAGTTGGATCTTTATTTAGATTTTATTTAATCATTATTTGAGATTGGATTTATTTTGAGTTTAGCATGGATATGGATCTTTTATCGCTTAGTTGGATTGATTATCTTTTGGAATTCATTGTCATTGTTGATGTAAAAAATTAGATCACTCTAATTATTCAATCACAGATAAATAAAATGAGACAAAGATTTTTAAAGTGGTTCAGCCTTATAAGAATGGCCTACGTCCACTGTTATGTTATTGCTGAGTTTTGAGAATTCTCGAATTACATGTTCTCTCCAGAAATTCCGGTCCCTTTGAATGAGGGTGATACAAGGTATTTATAGCCCTTAGGCTGTACATGAATGGGTTGATACATTAAATGATATACATATGAAAGGGTAATACATTTAATGCAGCGTGTGCGTCAAGATGATAACATTCAATGAATAGTTGAACTGTTGATATTCTGGCAATTAATACTACGGCCGAGATGCAGCTCGGACCACCTTAGTTGCTCGTTGCTCAGGAGTTCCTCGGAGCGCTAGAGTACCTCGGAGTGCTGAAGTTCCTCGGTATATCCTCGTTGCTCGGACAGAACATGAGTTGGTCGGGGAAATGAACTTCCTCATTGTTATTGTACCACGTAGATTGACAAGTGTCTTCGTATGATTCGTCCACATCAGCATATTAATTTTGGTATCAACAGAAGCCCCCAATGTTTCATATTTCGAACTTTGAGGAGTATGGAACATTTTTTCTCGGTTTATGGAAATATTGAATGATCTTCCTGGGTTTTAGGAGCATCGTATTTGAATTTATTTCCAAATTCAAAGAATCCGCCTTTTTTCGAACTTTTAAGAGCGCTTCGATCTTAGTGCCCTTTTTGTCCTTTTAGCCGTCGGAAGTTCAATAGTTTCTTTTTTGTAATCATTTCCTTCGCCGCTTCCCAAGGCAAAGTATTTAAACTTCTTAGGTAACCATACCGTCTTCTTCTTTTTCCAATTTCCTGCATTCAAGCTTTCTATTCTCTCCTTCTCTCTTGTGCATTCATCCTTGTTTTCGTTCGTTGTCAACATACCTCCTTTCTTCCTGTAAGATCTTCTTCCTTTCTTCTGTATCTCTTTTATTCAGTATGTTTTATATTGTGGAGTCTGTTGAGAAATTTCGTTCCAATTTTTCCATTCCTTCCTAGGTAACTCTGGAGGTTCTTTCTGAGCCTTTAGATTATTTTCGATTGGCTGAGGGACATTGGTTCCCCAGTCTATTCATTGCTGAATGTGGATTTTCTTTTCCGCCAAACCCATTGTGTCTTGAGTTTTGTCAGTACTTTGATCTTGTCCTTAAAAATTAGGTTTCTGAATAGGGCTCTTGTAGTTAACCTCCCTGACTCAAATAGAGATTATTTTGAACATGGGTTGGTTATTAAAAATTGGCAATATGCCCCTTTAGTTGGAGATGGAGTATACAACGGTCCCAGATGCCCCCCATATGGCAGTGGGATAGGTTTATTTTTCATTTTATTTTACTTATGAAATTATGCTTTCATCATGTTTGACAAAATGTATGATTGATATCTCATTATGTATTTATTTGCAGTTGATAGCAAAAGAAAAACTCCAAAAGAATCAGAGGTTAATATTAAGCATCTGAAACTTATCTGGGGTTTGCATAAGAACGTTGCAGACGAGCACATCAGGTTTACATCATATTTGCTACAGTATAAGAGTTATACAACCTCTTATACTGCTCGCCCTGTTGAGCCAGCTTCAACTGCAGAGGATTCTTCTTCAGATTCTCATCTACCTTTAAGTCGGAGAATGGGCAAGAAAAGAGGTCCTCCTGCTCTATTTGATGACATTACTTCTACTGCTGGGGCCAAGAAAAGCAAAGTTGATGTCCCAGAAGGGACTAAGAAGGTGGATGTTGCACCTTCCAAAGCTGCCGAGAAGCCCCCAGTGGCTCCGAGCAAGAAAGTTGTTCCAGTGGAAGTGATTACTGTCTCTTCGACCAAGAGTTCTTCCTTGGTTGAAACTGCTAAAGTTCCTTTGAGGAGATTGAGGAAATCATCCTCAGTCAATTTGCCTGAAACTGTCTCTTCTCCACCATCTGGTGTTGTTGGTGTTCCAACCATCATTCCTCCGAGCTCTGCAATGAGCTCGGTAAAAACTTGGATCATACCCGAGGTCCAAGGAATTGATGAAAATATTTCTAGGGATATGTTGACATCCCTAGCTACTCGTCACCTTGCTTCGGTAAATTTCTCACATTCTGAATTTCTTTTCTGTCTTTGAATACTTGTATTTTTGCAATGACCTGTCACTTTTTCCTTTGTTTAGCTGATGAATTGTTTTAACAACATCGTGAAGAAAGATGAAGCTATTAAAGCTTCAAGCTCCTCGTCAGGTGTAGAGGATGCTCTGCTGGGTTTGACCCAATCCTTGAAGGAATCTCGCCAAAAGTATAGTGAGGACAAGGCTATTTGGGAGAAAAAGTTGTCAATAGTTGAAGCTGAGAAGGTAAAGTTGGCTGAGATATCCAAGAGTTTGGAGAACAAGGTGAAAAGTTTGGAGATTGAGCATCAAAAATATGACGACAAGCTCAAGAACTTTGGAGAGCTTGAAGATGAGCTGAAGAAGGCAGAGGAAGGGTTGTCTGCCCTGCGAGATATCAATGGTCAAAAAAAAGAATTGGATGCGAAGCTCTCCTCGGAGAAATTGAGAAGAAAGCTCGCAGTTAAAAAATCCTTCAGCGCAGGCTGGCATAAAGGATGGGACAAGGGGATTGCTGCGACGACATCCCAAGTTCAATACTGGAAGTTGAAATACTTCCGAGATGGCTGGGTATATGCCCTACAGGAATTGAAGATCAAGGATGATTCCGAGTTATTCCAGCTACACCTCCCTGGTCCTTCTCCACCAATTGTGGAAGAAGAAGAAGATGAGCCTGTCTCTGATGAATCTTCTATGGCCATAGATGATCAAGTCCCTGCATCTCTATCTTCTGCCAACGAGGACATTTCTTCCATGCCTCCTCCTCCTGAAAAAATTTCAACTCCTGCAGATCAAGTTGTTGTTACCACCGAGCAACCAAGCTCCTCGTCCCAGCCTCCCGAGAAAGTCTTGGGAGACAAGGAAAAGGTGTGAAGTTGTTCGGTATCATTTATATCTTTCATTATTTGTAATCAAACAATGTAATACTTTTGTGATCTAATAAAATACATATTTGTTCATCTCTGTTGTTGATGATTTGTTTTTGTTGATTGTTGTCTTTTTCTCATCCTTAGTTTGTTGCTAGAATGGAACTGATATCTGCACATGATACAAAGCTGATACAGCAATGTCACGAATATTATAAGGCTGGTCATACAGACCTTAGTACATCAGAAATTGCTGACATCCTTGGCCATGATGCCTCAGAACAAGCAATTGAGGCTTATCGGTACTTGAAGGATTTACTTGACCGAGCTGTGGCCAACAATGTGGCCTACTATGACTTGATTGAGGAACTTCATTATTCCTTAGAAGATCTCCAAGGTCAGCACAATGAATCAATGGCTTTGTTGCACAAGGAATATGAAAATAGATATCAACAACTTTCTTCTGAAACAGGCCATAAAAAGATTCTTGCTGGATACGATGTTAGGGAAAGAACTTTAAAGGGTGAAGTCGAGGCTTGTAGGCAGATTGCTGAGTTGCTGGAACAAGAGAACAATAATTTGCAGAAAAAGCTGGCACAGTATGAATCTGCAGCGTCATCTTCCACTGCTTTAGTGCAAGTTACCGATGAAGGTTTCTCGTTCTTAGAGGTTGAGAATGCCAAATTAAGGCAAGAACTGGACAACTTAAGAAAATCTGTTATTCCTGTGACTTCTCGGGGACGAGGAAGAGGTTCTCGTGGGCGAGGAAGAGCTATTCAAAATGTTACCGAGGAGCAAAGTTCTCCAGTCGCTGCTCGGAGTCGATCAAGAGTTCTTAGCCGCAATGTTGAAGAGGCTCGCACTCAATCTACTTTGGAAACTCAAGCATACCAATTAAATGCCAAAGATCGGGCTTTATCTGAAATGTCCAAGAAAAATCTATCTTTGGAAGATTAACTTACTGCAACGAAGTCTGCTTTGAATGATAAAGATGTTTTTGCCAGGAGCCTTCACGAACAATTGGATAGATTAACCTTCCAATTCCATAAACAGCCCAGGGAATTTTGGATGGCAGAATACAATGAAGCCCTTGTTCATTTATATGCTCGGATTGAACATACCAATAATGATGGTTATAAGCAGGGGTGGCTGAACGCCCTGGGTGTACTGAAATTGGAGCAAGGGCATTTTTTATGGGATTATCATGCTCCAGGGTTACTAGATTTGCCTGTGCCACCTTTCAAATTGGACATGGAATGGATCCCAGCTCGTTCCATTCCTCGGAGTTTAATTTCAAAATATTTCGGCGACTATAGTCTTCATTCTCAGACTGAATTATCTCGTCCAGAGCATCTCTTGGATACACCTTCTGTGATGAACGTCAGAATGCTCAGAGATATTAATTTCATCAATTCTCCTCTTTGCTTAGAAGATCCTCCTGCCGACGAGGAACCTGTTTCAAAAGCTAAAGGAAAGAAACCAATAAAATAGGTTTTTCAATGTAATAATTAGCACATATGTATAACTTGTAATACATTTTTATCTTAATGAAAGAATTTCATTTTCTGTTTGCAAATTTGTATTGCGATTATCTTGTGTTTATTTTTACATTTTTACATTTGTGTATATGTATCTGTTAAAAAGATAACAATATGACGCTGTTCATCAACCAACTTAGTAATCAAAATTACAAATATCAATGTTGCTCATTCACTTAATAATAAAGTAATGAGTATAAAATGTTTAAAATGTTTAACCAACCAAGGTTGTTAAATTGTGTTTGTCGACCAACTACAGTTTATGGGTTTTTATCCCCGACCAACTATACTTGGTAAATTTTTTCATAAAATGTGCCCGACCAACCATGGTCGATAATTTATCCTCGTCGACTAAGTATAGTTGATCACCGACCAACTATACTTGGTTCAGTTTGGAATTCTTTGTATTTTCTGGAATGATTTTACCTTCCGACCAACTATTTGGCTTATTTTCAAATCAAATGATATTGTTCTTCCCTCAACCGTAGTTGATTATTGAATTATCAGGTTCTTTCGAACTATCTTGTCCACTAGTTATCTTACCAACCTTAGTCGGTCACGCTAGTGTACACCTCCTAACCAAAGGAGTATATTTTTGGTTCTTTCGTACTTTCTGTCCACTAGTTATCTTACCAACCTTAGTTGGTCACGCTAGTGTACGCCTCCTAACCAAAGGAGTATATTTTTTGGTTCTTTCGAACTTTCTGTCCACTAGTTATCTTACCAACCTTAGTTGATCACGCTAGTGTACGCCTCCTAACCAAAGGAGTATATTTTTGGTTCTTTCGAACTTTCTGTCCACTAGTTATCTTACCAACCTTAGTTGGTCACGCTAGTGTACGCCTCCTAACCAAAGGAGTATATTTTTGGTTCTTTCGAACTTTCATCTTCTTTTTGCTGTCGAGCAGCGTAGTGTACAACACTAGTATTCCCGAAAAACTTTCAAACAAAGGAGAGGAAAATGGTGAAAACATCATCGTTTTATTCATATTGATGGAATCGTTGTACATTTTACATCATTGATAATACTTGCGAAGGTGTTCAGCATTCCAAGCAGTCTTGAATTCTTCTCCTTCTAAAGTTGCTATTCGGTAAGTTCCTGGTCGAACAACTTCTGTAACTCGGTAAGGCCCATGTCAGTTTGCCTCCAATTTATTGTGTTTCTGAATTACCTTCTTTAGCACATAATCCCCCTCTTTTAAGTCACATTTCCTCACACTTTTATTGTAGAACAGAGCTGTGCGTTGTTGGTAAGCAGCATTCCTAATGGTTGCCTCTTCTCTGACTTCCTCGAGCATATCCAAATCCAGTTTTCTCATCAAGTCGCTGACTCGGGAATTGAAATTCAGCACTCTGTGTGTTGGGAGACCTAACTCGGCAGGTATTACAGCCTCACTTCCAAATGCCAGCATATATGGTGATTCTCCAGTCGCTGCTCGGGGAGTTGTTCGGTAAGCCCACAATACTGATTGTAGCTCGTTAATCCAGTTAGCTTTAGCTTCACTTAGCCTTTTCTTCAAACCATTCAGTAGTGTTCTATTCGTCACTTCAGTCTGTCCATTGCTTTGAGGATGGCCTGGTGCTGAATGGACCTTCAAAATGTTCGATTGATGACAATAAGCAGCAAATTCCTCGTTATCAAATTGGGTTCCATGGTCTGTGATGAAGGCATGAGGGAGACCATATCGACAGATGATATTCTTCCAAACGAACTGGTATACCTTCTCGTACGTCATGTCGATGAGGGGTTCAGCTTCTACCCATTTAGTAAAATAATCTACTGCGACGACGAGGTACTTGAATCTTCCTCGGGTGGTCGAAAATGGTCCCACCAAATCAATTCCCCACATGGAGAATGGCCAAGGGGAAGTTATGGGTGTCAACAGTGCTTGTGGAGTTCGTTGGATAGAGGAAAAACGTTGGCACTTATCACATTTCTTAGCATAGGCTATACAATCAGCCCTCATCATCGGCCAATAGTATCCTTGAGTCATTACCCTTTGTAAAAGTGTTCGACCTGCTACATGAGCTCCACAAGACCCTTCATGGATTTCTTCAATCAATTCTTTCACCTCGAAGGGATGTACACATCTCTGCAAACCTTCCATAATTCCTCGTCTATATAAAATACCATTAGTTGATACATACCGAGCAGCTTTATACTTCAATTTTTTAGCAGCGAGCTTATCCTCTGGCAATCCTCCCTCTTCAATATATATCCTAATGGGATCCATCCAAGATGGTCATAAATCAAAGGTAATAACATTCATCGTCAAGTTTTGATCTATGCTCCGACTTTCCAATACTTCAATTGGTATCGTTCTTCGCAGCTCGGTACGAGTAGCTGATGCTAGTCGGGCCAGTGCGTTTTCTTGTACATTCTCCATCCTCGGTATTCTCACCAATTGAATGGCATCAAATTCTGTCAGTAACTCCATCACCTTTGCATGATACTTTGCCATTAAATCTCCTTTAACTGCATATGTTCCTGTCATCTGATTTATAATTAATTGAGAATCACTGAATACAATTACTTGCCGTGCTTCCATAACTTTTGCTAAGTTTAAACCCGCTATCATGGCCTCATACTCAGCTTCATTATTAGAAGCTTTGAATTGGAATCGCAAAGCATATTCCATGTCAATCTCGTCTGGGGTGTCCAAAATAATTCCTGCCCCACAACCTGCTGTGCAAGATGAGCCATCTACATACAATCTCCATATGGGCAACCCGTCTTCAAATTTCTTATCTGATAGAGTTCCTCGATGAAATATTTGTTGCTTCTTTTCATCCTCCCCTGGCACTTTTCGCTCCTCGTTGACCATCTCTTCTCGTTCTTCAACCAACCGGGGCTGG
Source organism: Sambucus nigra (assembly GCA_949130495.1). Taxonomy (NCBI): domain Eukaryota; kingdom Viridiplantae; phylum Streptophyta; class Magnoliopsida; order Dipsacales; family Adoxaceae; genus Sambucus; species Sambucus nigra. Next base: position 108,536,545 of record OX422224.1, on the reverse strand, counting down.
TCTGAATTTGAAGTTAATGATCCTTCTCCATCCATAGGTTGGTCAGCGAGCAGTTTTTGTTCCTCGGGGGTATCAGGATATGTAAATTCTGCTATAAAATCTGTTATAGCTTGCCCTTTCAATGATGCTCTGGGCTCATACACATATCATATTCACCGAGCTCTATTGCCCAGTACATCAATCTCCCTGACTTTTCTGGCTTATGAAGGGCTTGCCTCAGTGGCATGTCGGTATAAACGACGATGGTATGGGCCTGGAAATATGGCCTCATTCTTCTACTTGCTTCAATTAATGCCAATGCCAATTTTTCCAGTTTTGGGTACCTGATTTCTGCACCTCGGAAAGCCTTACTTGTGTAATAGATTAGTTTCTGGACTCCATTCTCCAATCTAATCAATGCTGAACTGACTGCATTCTCTGATACTGCCAGATACAAATACAACTTCTCTCATGTTATTGGCCTGGACAACAATGGAGGTGTTCCCAAATACTTTTTCAAATCTTAAAAGGCCTTCTCACATTCATCAGTCCACTCAAAAGTTTTTCGAAGTGTTTTGAAGAATGGGAGGCATTTGTCAGTTGCTCGGGACACAAATCTATTGAGCGCTGCAACTCGTCCTGTAAGACTCTGCACTTCTTTCTTTGTTATTGGAGATCGCAACCCTAAAAAAGCTTTGATATCATCTGGATTTGCTTCAATGCCTCGCTGGTTGACAATGTATCCGAGAAACATTCCTTCTCGTACTCCAAATGTTCACTTCGTCGGGTTGAGCTTCATCTGGTACTTATCCAGTTGATCAAATGTCTGGGCTAGGTCAACTAGATGATCTGCAGCTTTCTTTCTTTTTGTCAGCATATCATCGACATAGACTTCCATGTTGTAACTGATTTGTTCGGTGAAAACCTTGTTCATCAGCCTCTGGTATGTCACTCCTGCATTTTTCAAACCAAAAGGCATAACATTATAGAAATAAGTTCCTCTAGGGGTAATAAAAGAAGTACTTTCCCTGTCTTCAGGTTTCATTTTGATCTGGTTGTAACCCGAATACGCATCCATGAAGCTTAGCAGCTCATGTCCCGAGGTAGCATCCACTAGTTGGTCAATTCTGGGCAATGGAAAATGATCTTTTGGGCATGCCTTGTTAAGATCGGTGAAATCAACACACATTCTCCATTTATTGTTCTTCTTCTTTACCATCACCTCATTTGCCAGCCAGTCTGGATATTTCACATCTTCAATGAATTGGGCTTTTTGGAGCTTCTCGACCTCCTCTTGTATGGCTTGATTCTTCTCGGGGCTAAATACCCTTCTTCTCTGCTTTACAGGCTTGATCTCCTTATTCACATTGAGTTCGTGACATAAGAAGTTTGGATCTATTCCTGGCATGTCCTCATGACTCCATGCGAAAGTTTTCTTCCTATTTCTCAAGAACATTATCAATTCTTGTTTTATTGAAGCATCTAACGACGAACCTATCTGGGTTACTCGTTCAGGGTGCTCCTCGTCCAGAGTAACATTTTCTGTAGATTCTACTACATGTCCTTTTACAAGTTGGGATTCATCCCTGGGATCAAGAGTTTCAATTTCTGTACCTTCCTCCACCTGGTAGGTGATAGTCTTTTTCCTTGATTCCTCAAGATCTTCTTGCTCGGCAGATGAATAATAGCATTCCTGAGCTATTTTTTTATCACCTTTCACAACTCCTACTCCGAAGTTTATTGGGAATTTTAAGCATTGATGCACTGTAGACGGAACTGCTTCAAACTTCTTCAAACCAACTCTTCCCATGATGATGTTGTAGGCTGACTGCACATTCTTATCCATCACAAAGAAGCGTATTCTTTCTGTTCGACAAGCAGGCCAAGTTCCAATGAATATGTCCAACTTGATCGTCCCAAGTGGAAAAACTTTCTCGCCAGCAAAACCCAGAAGGGGTTTGTGATAAGGTTCCAATTGAGATAGTTTCAAATTCAAGCTATCAAAACATGAATAGTACATGATGTCTGCTGAACTACCATTGTCTACCAACACCCTTGAAATCACCACATCTTTCATCCTCATTTTGATCACCAAGGGATCATCGTGAGGGTAAAGGACACCTGCCAAATCATTTTTTGAAAAACCAATAACTAGCTTCTCTTTATTTACCTTCCTCGGACGATCATCCTCGGCAAGATTTATTCGTTGAATATATGAGCAGGCTTGATCCTCTCCGAGATAGGCCTTTCTTTCTGCAGTAAGGTCTCCCCCTCTAGCATCTCCTCCTGTAATAACATTACAATCAAATGACCCAAAACGTATGGAAAATACCTCTCGTTCAGGCTGTCTTGGCTTCTTTGGAAGATCGGGGTCTTCATCTGGATCATCTTCATGATCTCTTTTCTTTTTCTCCTCCGTCCGACGATGAGATCTGGAACGATATCTAGTTATATCATCATTCTTCCTTTCACCTCTGCGATCTACATACTTTGACAACTTTCCTCTTCGGATGAGCATTCTAATCTCGTTCTGAAGGGCTATGCAATTTTTGGTCGTATGGCCATGATCTTTATGGAACTCGCAATATTTGTCCCTATTCCTCAGTTCAGGATTGGTCCTCAGTTTATCTGGCCACTTGATTTCTTCGTTATTCTCGATTTCTTCCAAAACATGATTAATACCCATTTTCAATGGAGTATAATTATCGTATTTCTTCAGGACTTCCCATGACGTCCAATTATTCTTGGAATGCTTGTCACCACCATTACCTTTTTGCTCTTTCTTCTTAGATTTGTCAACCTCCACCTTGGTTTCTTTATCCATATTCTTCTTCGCGGCCATAGCCTCCTCGGCATTCATGACTTTGGCCGCTTTTGCCATCAACTCCGACATAATTTTAGGTGGATCTTTGGCCAAAGTGTAGTATAACTTGTTAGGCAACAAGTCACTCATCAAAGCAGTGATCGCTGTCTTTTCTTCGTAATCTATGAGTTCCAACTTCTCGTTATTGAAACGAGTTATATAATCTCTAGTACTCTCACCTGATTTTTGTTTAACACTTAACAAGTGCGCTACTCGCTTTATTGGCTTTGCTCCAAAACAGAAATTGCCAATGAACAACTCAGCTAACTGAATAAAAGTCGAAATCTTACCCCGAGGAAGATTGTTGTACCATATCTGTGCAGATCCGATAAGAGTTCCCGAGAATGCTCTACATCTCATCTCTTCAGGGACGGCATATATGTCGGCAGCAGCTTGGTATTGTTCTATATGAAGAACAGGATCTGTCTTTCCATCATACTTAGGGGTCACTACAGGTGCTTTGAATTTCGATGGTGTAGGAAAATTCACAATGGCCTGCACAAAAGGTGTCCCTTGAACAAAAGTTCTCTGTAAGGGATTCCTTTCTTTAGCCATTTCTCCAAGTCTATCCTCCAATCGCTGAATGGAACCCTTCCATGCTTCATTTCCTTCCTCGGGCTGCTTAGTCCGAGCAATTGATTATTCTAACGTAGCTTGATGAGATCTATCTCGACGAGTAGCTGGTCTTGATTGTGCTGATCCTTCTCTCAAACCTGATGGTGGTCGAAAACTTCTAGATGGGGCTCTAGGTGGACTCATATTTCTCCTTGGTCCTAACCGACTGAAAGGAGATGCCCTGCTTAATCTTTCCAGGGCGCTAGTTCTCTCCGAAGAGAGGGTGATATGTTGATCTGTATCCGTAGCCCGTATCGATGAAGTTCGCCCAGGTTGATAAGAAAAATCATTAGATTCTTCATTACAATATGACCCGGTACGCCTGGATCGCGATTGCCCATGATCACTCCTTTTCCTTGAATGGGTAGGTGCACCGCCGTGAAGAGTTTGAATGAGTTTCCTCATTGTTTCTTGCATGGCGGTTTGTCCTTCAGCCAGATTCGTCATAATTCCAGCCAGATTTGGGGGTGCAGATGGATTTGGAGGATTTCCAGTATTTCGAGCATTTCGATTACTGGATTCTGGATTATCTGCCATTGATGATAAATGATTTTTGGTGAAAAATGATAGCAACAGTCGTTTCCCACAGACGGCGCCAATCTGTTGATGTAAAAAATTAGATCACTCTAATTATTCAATCACAGATAAATAAAATGAGACAAAGATTTTTAAAGTGGTTCAGCCTTATAAGAATGGCCTACGTCCACTGTTATGTTATTGCTGAGTGTTTGGGAATTCTCGAATTACAAGTTCTCTCCAGAAATTCCGGTCCCTTTAAATGAGGGTGATACAAGGTATTTATAGCCCTTAGGCTGTACATGAATGGGTTGATACATTAAATGATATACATATGAAAGGGTAATACATTTAATGCAGCGTGTGCGTCAAGATGATAACATTCAATGAATAGTTGAACTGTTGATATTCTGGCAATTAATACTATGGCCGAGATGCAGCTCGGACCGCCTTAGTTGCTCGTTGCTCAGGAGTTCCTCGGAGCGCTAGAGTACCTCGGAGTGCTAAAGTTCCTCGATATATCCTCGTTGCTTGGACAGAACATGAGTTGGTCGGGGAAATGAACTTCCTCGTTGTTATTGTACCACGTAGATTTACAAGTGTCTTCTTATGATTCGTCCACATCAGCATATTAATTTTGGTATCAACAGTCATTATCTTATGGATTAATTTTATATGTCTCATAATTGTCTCGTGCTAAGAATGGTATTTTATTTAGTTTATGCCCGGCATAATTTTGGTGGCGGTCGACGCCAGAATTAGGCGGGGTGTGACAGATGGTATCAGAGCATGGTCTTAGGTCTCGTAGGTTATGAGTCCATTTAACTTCCACGGTGCCGATCTTTTATTCCCTTTGTTGATTCGTACTCCTTAAGGTAGAGGGTCTAGCATACGTGCTAGATGTGTTTCTTAGAGATGTTAAGCTTTATGCTAAGGACGTGGTAGGCATTGAGTTTAGAATTAGTAAGCTTAATGTGAGGATCCTTAAAATCGATTTTGGAGACGATAATTATTTTAGAGATTTTAGTGTAGATGTTAGGTATCGTATGTATCGATTTTCTATTTTGAGATTTAATTTGAGGATGTTAGCATTTTGGTGACTTTCGGATAGACAATCGAGTGGGGATTTGTGGGAGAGTGTGGTGTGCCGTTGTTTTCATAGTTATGTGTATGTATATAGACAATACATATTATTTTCTTACTCGTAGGGAAAGTGCGCGTAGAATTGGGTGTATGGGCGCCCAATTATGGCATCCTACAGGTAGGCATATATGAGCCATATTTTCTTTTGCGAGATTGACGCGATGTGTATGCTTAGTCTAATTTCGAGGATGAAATTCTTTGCTAGTGGGGAACTATGTAACAACCCGAATTTTTAAAGGGGAATTTTTAAATTAATTTGGGAAACCGGTGAAAAATGAAATTTTGAATTTTATAAATTTTATAATTTAAAATGTTGGTTTTCATATTTGAAAATACAATTTTCAAACGAAATTGGAATCAAAATTAAAATGGAGTTTTATTTGATTTTTTATTATATAGAAGAGTCCCCAAAACATAAAACTCTCTAAGAGTACTGAAAACATAAAACTCTCTAGTAAAAATAATATTTTAAGAAATTCGGTCATCCGATCGAGCTGAATTTTTCACAACATTCTTGTCTCCCCGTTCGCTACCATATACTAAAAATTCAAGCCACTCTGACGGTCCGATCATCAGTAATAATTTTTCGAGTGTTTGTATCTGATTATAACTCTTTTCTTAACCAAACTCTTAATCCTTTATATATCAACAAATTTTGGCTTGTCTTTTCAAATCACTTTTTCTCAAACTTTTCAACCAGAATACCTCTCCAAAATTACTCCATTTCATCTACAAACTTTAGCCCTAAACTTATTCGAGTGTTTGACTCGATATTTGAAGGCTTAATTGGTGTTTTCTCAAGATTATTCAAGAACGACTCTTTGCTAATTTTTCGAGAGGAATCCGATTGTTAACTCATATTTTCTTCATCTAAATCGTAGGCATGAATACTTTATTACTTTCCTTTAGTATTATGCGTTTTAAGTGTCGCCTAAACCCTTAATCATGTGTTTTTTATTAAAATTAATTAGCAATCTATTTAGAGAAAGTGGACATATAGAACTTGGTGTTGTTTTTATGAAATGTTTTAATATGAATAATATTCACAACCCTGGAGTACGTAAGATTTATGAGTGGATTTTGGGTTTTATTGGTGTAGGTTGCATGTAGAAAAACCGTAGTTTTGAAATAAATGGATTTGGGGGCGTATAACTCATGTAATTTTGTGTAGAGATGATGAAATTGGAATTTTGTTGTTTTAATAATGAAATCGATGTGTTAATTGATTAAAGATAATTAAATGGGATTATTGGGTGTTTATGACGATTTGATAATTAAATTAAGATTTAATTGATTTTGGACTTTTATGCATAGTTTTGCAACATCATTATTGCTTATTGTGTGATTTATATTTTTGCCTTTGTGACGACGGATTTTGGGTATTGTTGCTCTCCCTATATTTTAGGCTTCCCTCTAGGTTTGGGACTTATGGATAGGTCTTTAGATGATTTACGCCTTCTAGGTATGGGACTAGTGAGGGTAGATTATCGCGATTTTATTATTTTGAGGATGGGCTGATTTTCGGTATTTTATCTTCGTTGTGCTAGTCTAGGCATGAGAAAAGGTAGACTTTTAAGTTAGAAATTCATCATATATATAGGGTAGGATGTATTCATAAGTTGAGGACCCTTAGGTATGGTACGAAGGGGTATTTGAGGATCTCACATCGAAAAAAAGGGTGGGGTGATTTAAAATTATAAATTTGAGAAAATGGGAACTAATCCCTAAGATAAAAACGGGTATTAAAATTTGTGGCCACATAATGTGTCGAGCCGACAGTTTAAACAGGTCAAAGGGCGATTGACAAGGAGAAGTGTGACACTTTGGTGGATTACAACCCGGGATGGGAGGACCGTCATAATAAAAAGTGAGAAAAAAAAATAAAAATTGAGTTAAGTTAATAAGAGATTAACTTCATTGGACTTGGGAATTTAAAATCATATTGGTTTGTCTTTATAAATGGGGATCTTTACGGGTAGTTAGTAATTTATATTTATAGCGTTTAATTATTTCGTTTAATTTAAAATATTCTATTGTGGTATTTATTGCTTATAATGATACCGTCTGGATTCAAGGATCCTATTTGAGGGGACTAGTGTGTATTCTTTCTCGGGACTTTGACTCTGACACATGCGTTGACTAACCTTTTTCAGGATAAGTATTTGGAATGGCTGCAAAAGATTCTTGGAGATTATCATTTGGAGGTCCAGTTGGAGATGAATTACTTTATTACTTTATTTTAGTTTAGACTTTCCTTTCAATCGTATTTCATTATAAGACTCAGTTAAGAGAGTTATTGGGCCATTCGGTTCCAAAGTTATTTATGGGATTTATTTTAGTTATTCAGAGTTGGATCTTTATTTAGATTTTATTTAATCATTATTGGAGATTGGATTTATTTTGAGTTTAGCATGGAGATGGATCTTTTATCACTTAGTTGGATGGATTATCTTTTGGGATTCATTATCATTACCTTGTGGATTAATTTTATATGTCTTGTATCTGTCTCGTGCTAAGAATGGTATTTTATTTAGTTCACGGCCGACATAATTTTGGTGGCGGTTAACGCCAGTATTAGGCGGGGTGTGACAGATGGTATCAGAGCATGGTCTTAGGTCTCGTAGGTTATGAGTCCATTTAACTTTAGCGGTGCCGAACTTTTATTCCCTTTGTTGATTCGTACTCCTTAATGCAGAGGGTCTAGCATACGTGTTAGATGTGTTTCTTGGATATGTGAAACTTTGTGCTAAGGACGTGGTAGGCATTGAGTTTAGAATTAGTACTCTTAATGTGAGGATCCTTAAAATGGATTTTGGAGACAATAATTATTTTAGAGATTTTAGTGGAGATGTTAGGCATTGTATGTATCGATTTTTGATGTTGAGATTTAATTTGAAGATGTTAGCATTTTGATGACTTTCGGATATAGGATCGAGTGGGGATTTGTGGGAGCGTGTGGTAAGCCGTTATTTTTATAGTTATGTGTATGTATATAGACAATACATATTATTTTGTTACTCGTGTGGAAGGTGCGCGTAGAATTGGGTGTATGGGTGCCCAATTATGGCATCCTACAGGTAGGCATATGTGAGTTATATTTTCTTTTGCGAGATTTACACGATGTGTATGCTTCGTCTAATTTTGAGGACGAAATTCTTTGCTAGTGGGGAAGTATGTAACAACGCGGATTTTTAAAGGGGAATTTTTAAATTAATTTTGGAAATCAAAGAAAAATGAAATTTTGGATTTTATAAATTTATAATTTAAAATGTTGGTTTTTATATTTGAAAAATAATTTTTTCAAATTGAATTGGAATCAAAATTAAAATGGAGTTTTAATTGATTTTTTATTATATAGAAGAGTCCTCAAAACATAAAACTTTCTAAGAGTCCTCAAAACATAAAACTCTCTAGTAAAAATAATATTTTAAGAAATTCAGCCATTCGATCAAGCTGAATTTTTCACAATAGTGTTGTCTCCCCGTTCGCTACAACATACTAAAATTTCAGGCCATTCTGACGGTCCGATCATCCGTAATGATTTTTCGAGTGTTTGTATCTAATTAGAACTCTTTTCTTAATCAAACGCTTAATCCTTTATATATCAACAAATTAGTGGCTTGTCTTTTCAAATCACTTTTTCTCAAACTTTTCAACCAAAAAACCTCTCCAAAATTACTTCGTTTCATCTACAAACTTTAGCCCTAAACTTATTCAAGTGTTTGACTCGATATTTGAAGGCTTAATTTGTGTTTTCTCAAGATTGTTCAAGAACGACTCTTTACTAATTTTTCGCGAGGAATCCGACGGTTAACTCATATTTTCTTCATCTAAATCACAGGCATGAATACTCTATTCATTTCCTTTAGTATTATGCATTTTAAGTGTTGCCTAAACCCTTAATCATATGTTTTTATTAAAATTAATTATCAATCCAATTAGAGAAAGTGGACACATAAAACTTGGGGCTGTTTTTATGAAATATTTTAATATGAATAATATTCACAACCCTAGGGTTCGTAGGATTTATGAGTGGATTTTGGGTTTTATTGGTGTAGGTTGCATGTAGAAAAACCGTAGTTTTGAAATAAATGGATTTGGGGGAGTATAACTCATGTAATTTTGTATAGAGATGATGAAATCGAAATTTTGTTGTTTTAATAATGAAATCCATGTGTTAATTTATTAAAGATAATTAAATGGGATTATTGGGTGTTTATGATGATTTGATAATTAAATTAAGATTTAATTGGAATTGGACTTTTATGCGTAGTTTTGCAAGATGATTATTACTTATTGTGTGATTTATATTATTGCCTTTGTGACGACGGGTTTGGGGTATTGTTGCCCTCCTTATATTTTACGTTTCCCTCTAGGTATGGGACTAGTGGATACGTTTTTAGATGATTTACACCTTCTAGGTATGGGACTAGTGAGGGTAGATTATCGCAGTTTTATCATTTTGAGGGTGGGCTGATTTTCGGTATTTTATCGTCCTTGTGCTAGTCTAGGCATGAGACTAGGTAGAGTTTTAAGTTAGAAATTTATCCTATATATCGGGTAGGAAGTATTGATAACCTGGGAACCCTTAGGTATGGGACTAAGGGGTATTTGAGGATCTCACATCGAAAAAAAGGGTGGGGTGATTTAAAATTATAAATTTGAGAAAATGGGAACTAATGCCTAAGATAAAATTGGGTATTAAAATTTGTGGCGACATAATGTGTCGGGACCGACTGTTTAAACGGGTCAGAGGGCGATTGACAAGGGGAAGTGTGACACTTTGGTGGATTACCACCCGAGACGGGAGGACCATCATAATAAAAAGTGAGAACAAAAATAAAAATTGAGTTAAGTTAATAAGAGATTAACTTCATTAAACTTGGAAATTTAAAATCATATTGGTGTGCCTTTATAAATGGGGATCTCTACGGGTAGTTAGTAATTTATATTTATAGCGTTTAATTATCCCGAATAATTTAAAATATTCTATTGTGGTATTTATTGCGTATAATACTACTGTATGGATTCAAGGATCCTATTTGAGGGGAGTAGTGTGTATTCTTGCCCGGGGCTTTGGCTCTGACCCATGCGTTGACTAATTTTTCCGGATTAGTATTTGTAGTGGCTGCAAAACATTCTTGGAGATTATCATTTGGAGGTCCAGCTGGAGCTGAATTACTTTATTACTTTATTTTAGTTTAGACTTTTCTTTCAGTCGTATTCCATTATGAGACTCAGTTAAGAGAGTTATTGGTCCATTCGGTTCCAAAGTTGTTTATGGGATTTATTTCAGTTATTTAGAGTTGGATCTTTATTTAGATTGTATTTAATCATTATTGGAGATTGGATTTATTTTGAGTTTAGCATGGAGATGGATCTTTTTCGCTTAGTTGGATGGATTATCTTTTGGGATTGATTGTCATTATCTTTTGGATTAATTTTATATGGCTCATATCTGTCTCGTGCTAAGAATGGTATTTTATTTAGTTTACGCCCGACATAATTTTGGTGGCGGCCGACGCCAGAATTAGGCGGGGTGTGACACCATAGTCCACACAAAGAATAGAACCTTCAGCGGCTCTTTGACCTTCCAAGTAATCTTCCAAGGGAAATGGGATCCGGAGTTCCCACTGCCGCTCAGACTCGAATAGAATCCTCTCACCGAGAACACCCCTGACCCTCTTCCAGTTCCTCACAATGAATCATCCCTATCCGTCGGATCCCAACCACTTATGGAACATATCCGCCTCTAAAGCTCCTAGTCCTAGTGCCTCCTACTAAAATACGGACTCCAAATCGCACTTAAAAGCATTTAAGTACTTATTTCATAAACTTTTAAAATCCTCATTCATTTTTTAAAAAAATTGTTCACATGTGTACGTTTATCTATAATCAATTCATAATTTTCAAAAAAGGATATAGTCTTCCCTTCAATGTGAATGCACGAAAATGAAAGTCTTTAATGAGTGGCTTGCATGATCTTCTATATGCAAGGTTCATCTAAGTTTAACCTAGAAAAATTAATGCACCTCACTTACAACGAATCAAGTTTATTTGACTTGAAAGACTCAATAACTTAAACGTTTTGACGCGCGAATAGACCAACCTAATATATATATATATATATATATATATATATATATATATATATATATATATATATATATATATATATATATATATATATATTACAAAATTATGTTTTCGAAACCCATAGGAGTCCCTCACCTAATGTATTTGGAAACCAAACACAAATATAAACTAGGGATCACTACATAGTAACACCATGAGCTCGCTCCATACCCAAACTTGCTTGATGGATCAAATCACTCCGCATCTCACGTCGCGAGGTGGTGACCATCCTGAACGTATGATCCTAATATGTCACCATGAATTAACATCATAGTTTATTTCTCCCAATGGATTGATCCATTCGTAACCCACATCATGAGGCGGTGGTTGTCCTGAACGTGTGATCAAGTATACTAACCTCCATAAAATACTACATCAGCAGCCATGGGTTTGGTGCATAATCACGATAAAAATCATCAAAAACTCTATATATATATATATATATATATATATATATATATATATATATATATATATATATATATATATATGTAAGGTTGTTTTCGGATTATCCATTATATTCTTAGGTATATTATACAGGGTAACGCGTACTCACAACTGTATCCAAATTATCCAAATCCCCATTGTCGAATTATCCATTACATTCCTAGGTTTATTAACTCTCAAACCTCAATTATTCCCATCATTACCACGTATACCATATGCATAATACAATAGGTTAACTCATACCTCTCCAGCGAGCCCATTTCATCCCAATCCCCAACACCTAATTATACTAAATAAATGTACTCAAAACCTACTCCAACATCTCATCACATTATTCTCTAGTAAATATCATCTTAAAATTTAAAGTATGCGCAATTAAATTACCCAAGAACTTTTTATGCAATAGAAATACAAACCATTCTTTGCTACCCCAAACTGTCATCGACAACACATATCATTCGAATAACCCTAACGCCTCGTTTGAAAGAAACTGCACACCTCATTCGAACAACCAAAAACCCCATTCCAATGAATCTAATTATCTATTTTGAATGAGACAACAATATCATTAAAATAAGATTGAAAAAAATTCATCTCCTTCTTCCCAGAAACACAAAAACAGAACATAAACCTCCATTAAAGAATATCAAGATTTTCCCCAACCCTCATAACTTCACCATAACAAAATCTAATCACTATTTTATGATTCTAAATGATTCCCATAATGATTAAATATGAAAAACATCAATCAAATGCTTGATTATTCATATCACCACCACAAATTAATCTCACTTGATCCATCTGGTGCCGAAAGCACTCCCATGGCCAATAATAGTAAACACTTATCATACCATCTCACTAATCCCACATTGATCATGGGATCCTCCACCTGCTCCAGATAATTAGCCAAATCACTATAATCAAGGAAATCCCCATGAATAAGGCGTGCATGTATCACCAAAGCCTCATGTAGACCCTTTGTAGTAATGGTCAAAGTTCAGTCCACTACTAGGGGCACTCCTAAAAATGGGAGTTCTATAATAACATTAAAATCCAGGGGAGTCATGGTCTTCTCCCCCACAGGAAAGTGGAAGGTACTATTGGTATCCCACCAACGTTATCCCAAAGCGGTTGTGATTTTCCAACCTCCTAAAATTCACAGGGGAAAGATAGTCCAGCAATATACCAAGCCATACTGCATACAGAAAGGCATGCATAAATAGGGAATCCCTCGCCTGAGAGCTTTCCAGTGGTGCCATAAATCACCTAACTTGAGAATTCCAACTAGGCTTCAAGTAAAAATATATAACACAAATATATGCAAATAAGTAGTAAGAAAAAGGGCTTCCTTTATTAGGGTTTTATTTACCTTATAATCACACTTAAGCTACCTATCCTCGGTGAAGGTTAACCAGTCATGAGATGACCCAAAACCCCTCTAGAGCTTCCTTTATCGGGGTTTTAATTACTATGCATTCACACTTAAGTTACTTATATTTGGATTCTCGCAAACAAGGAAGGTTAACCAGTCGTGAGTTGGCCCAAAACCCCCCAGGGTTTTCTCCCTCTCCCTGTTTGAGTTACCATGTTGAAAGACAGTGTGCAATATTGATTTAAATAGCTGCGTAGATTCCAATCACAATATTATGTAATTAGTATCAATTTATGATTCAAATCAAAACAACCCTTAAACTCTAATAACAACATGCGTGCAAGTGTCAAACCATCATAAATAAAACATGTGACACAAAATTTTAGGAAAAATCCCCGTAGGGAAAAACCTTTTTATTTCTAGAACTTTGACAAGTTTACAAGACCATTGACTTACATACAACTTGATAATCTCCCACAAGTGTAACGCACGGTGTCTCCGTCAAACCTTCAAAGCAACGACTAGAAATCAGCAACGGCTCACACGCAGCTATAACATAAGAACACACAGCCTTAAGAAAAGAATCAACACGCAGAAGATCCTTAATGACACGCAATCATAAACTTCATAGCGACACAATCCACAATAGCATGTAGCTCTCGGTTGTAGAGATCTCCCCACAAAGGATGAAATAATAGAAAACTATGTTTTGGGTTCCACAAAACAACTCACACAAAGGAATTGGGATTATGAGTTGTAATACAAAAGTTATGAACCCTCAAATGGTTAGAAAATAGTATAAAAACTTATTCTGTCAAAACCAGTTTTTCTCTGCACGAAAATTAGAAGCCTGACACTCAATTTATTTTAAAAAAATGCGGTGACATGTCAGCTTAAAACACCTCTCGTTCAAATGAGATACGATCTCATTTAAACCATGTATGATGTCGTTCGAACGACATCATACATTTAACCCAAAAAACCTCTAGTCTTTTAAATATCTTGGAAACTTCAAAACTTTAGACTGTTCACGAGATCAGAAACATTTATCCAAAACTTTTATGATTTTCAAAAATTAAAACCATTTAAAATCATTTTTCATAAATAGAATAATATTTTATCTTTCACAAAAATATCCCAACACTTTTAATGTAAAATGTAAAAGAAACTTAAACACAAAATCATCCTTGTTGAGCTTGAATGTTAAAGTCTTCTTGAAATTCGGATTCGTCTTTTGCAAATGTAATCTTATGACATAATTAATTGTGACGGACAATGTCTTTATAAATATCCCCCTATGTCTATGCCGGTCTAAAAAATAATTATCCGAATTATCAAACTTAAAATGACCTATACAAATATACCCTCCCTAAAACTCAAAAGTGGAAAGATAAATTGCCAAGTCTTCAAACTTTGCTTCAACAATAAACTTTTCAAACCTTCAAGCTTTTCTCATCAGGGTGTGCAATCCAAAATCTTCAATTGTACCTACACACATGAGACAAAGAAAAAACCTCATGACATATCGAGTTTGAAATGATATAAGCATAAAACATGTAATCATAATCAATTATCCCCATACTTAAACTCCCCCATAAAATCATAACTCGTTCTCCCCCTTTTTATTTGTCCGAAATAGACAAGAAAAATAATAAATCAAGTAAGTCCAATCGGGGTGTCAAGGTAAACAAGACAAACAAACTATTTTGGGTTTTTCAAATTTTTTATACAAAAAATCCAAATATGATGTTACAAAATCAAAACCTTGACTTTTGCGTGTCGTCGTTGTTGAAAGCCAAGTTAATCAAAACCTTAAATTACCTACAAAATATAACAATCTAAAGTGTAGAGGTAAGTAAGGGTATCAATCCACATCAAATGGGTAATCTAGAGACAAATTCAATTGTAATTCACTTTTTATTTTCTTTTTTGGGCTTTTTCTTTTTCTATTTTTTTTAGCTTTTTCAATATTAAAATAATTGGGTGAGGTGAGGTGAAATAAGACTAAACTAAATTGTGAGATGAAAACAACTAACTAGAAAGTGACGAAAAGTGAAAAATAAGGTCTAACACTAAAATAAGAGATAAAGTGAGGTAAATAATTGTGAGAACAATCAAGGAGTGGGATTACACCACAAATTTTAGCTATTCTAACTAATTAATTTAATTAATTGAATTCTCCCAAATTAATATCAAACTTACAAATCAACTCTCGTTGCAAATATAATTTCAATAGTAACATTTTAGAAAATTAAGTTTAACACCCCCACAACTCTTGAAAAATAGATCTACACTCCTTTTAATTAATCACCTGCTAGGATCGATCAATTAAAATTTATGTAAATCTTAGAAAATAAATTTAGAGTTGAAATTCAAGTAATAATAACCCACTTAAGAAACCCCTATCTCTAGTTCGAATCTAAAATGGGTATTATAACTAGAATTTCGATTCTCTCTCGAAAATCATTTACCCTCTCTCGAGACGTAAATATAAGGGTGAGGGATCAAAATTAATATTCAAAGGGAATTTTCAAGTAATCAAACTAATTAAACTAAAATAACATTAAATAAGGGTTTCCCGCACCCCTTGAAAGGGGATTTAACATAACATGATATTAAACATTATGAATAAATAATCAAGGCTACTAAAATAAAATAGAAGGGAATAGAACAAGCAAACCAATTTTTTTTGAGAAAGTTGAACTCTAATCTTCCAATTTGAAGAATACAATCCCTCTAATTGAGCATCCAAGTGATTTGAAATTAAATATCCACTCAATTAACTCTCTTACAAAATTTAACCTCACAAATATCTAACAAAAATAAAAATAAAACTATTTACAAATATTTCTACCTAATTTATTCTAACCTAACTCTCTACTTTTCTCTAGAATTTTCTCTCTATATTTGATGATATGTCTCCTTCTTCAAATGGGGACTTGAGTCTTCTTTTATAGTAGATGCATGACACACATGGGGCTAAGGGATATTTTTGGGAAGGTTTAAAGTGCATGGAAATGGGGTGTGTGTACATGAGATAAGAGAGGTGTGAGATCATGTGGGTGAGGGGATTGGAACAAAATCTGATATGGTTTGAGGGGTAGTTTGGGTATATGGGTTAAAGAATTAGTTGGGGTTAGTTTGGGAAAAAGGGATAAAGTGGTTTAAATGGGTTTAACACATGTGGGGATTTATTTTATTTTTTTTTTGTTTGACTTTTTGGTTTTAACAGGTGAGAATTTGTAGGTAGATTAGGGGAAGAAATGTGAAATGGGTCATGGAGGTCTCGAGTTTGTCATAGAGGCAAGGGGTTTCGGATTTGTTTGGTTCTTGGGTCGGAAGAGCAGGGGCGACTCGGGTTGGGTTGGATGGCGCTGGTAAGGGGGTTTGGAAATGGTCAGCAGCGGGGTGGAAGGTCAGCGCCTGAGCTCGCTGGGAACTAGGGTTTGCTGGGCGGTTTCAGAGGTAGGGTTGCGAGTCTAGGTCAGGGGAATCGTGGGTAGGCCAGGGATGCGCCGGAAGTGGCAGTGGGCGAGGGTGTTTGGTTCGGTCGCCGACGATAGGGGGTCAGGTGAATGTGGGATCGCCGGGGGTTGATTTCTAGCCGGATATAGGTCCTATGGGGATGAGTTTGGTTGAGGGTTTGAGTGGTGAGAGGTGTGGAGAGTGAGTGAGGTTGGTTGGTGATGGGGTTTTGGTTATGGTGGGGTATGAGAGAGAATGTGGTGAGCGGAAGAAGAAGGGGAAAAGGATAGAATGTGTGAAGGTGTAAGATAGGTAGAGTGTGGTTGAAATGAGGGTTGGTTTAGGTGTATTAGGGTGTAGGATAAGTTTGTGTGTGTGTTTTATTTGGACACCTAAAATAATAAAGACTTAACTAAAATTAATAAAACTAAAAATAAAAAATAAAATCTAACTAAAAATAAAACAAACTAAAAACAATAAAAATAAAAATATTAAAACTAAAAAAAATAAAATCCTAAGCTTATATAAAAACTAAAATAAAACAAATGAAATAAAAACTTAAAATCTAAATGAAAACTAAAGTCCTAAAAAAATATAAACTCTAATAAACTCCTAAAACCTAATCCTAATAAAACTAAAAACTAATAAAAATCAAAATAAAATAAAATAAAATTACACTAATAAAATAAAAATAGAAAATAAAACCTAGAAATTCTAAATAAATCTAAAATAAAATGACTCAAAGTAAAAATCTAAAAAATATTAAAAAGGGACAAACAAAACACACACGGAGTTTGGGGTAGGTTTATGCTAGGTTTAGGCTCGGGTAAGGTTATGGGGAGGGAATTAGCTCCATAAAATGCGCATTTGCCTCGATATATAGCTTTTGAGACCGCAAACGGATGTTTGACCTACAAGATAAACATTTAGGCACATGAGATCCATATTACCGAGAATTAGCAACTAAAGTACGTCTATTCAGGGTATAAAATGTACAGTTTTTGGTGCTCATCATGAATGATGCATAATTGTAGTCCAAACAAATGAATATCAAAATAGTCCTTAGGTGTAGAATTTGTTGAATTTAGATGACATCGTCTTAATCATATCAACAAATCAAAGTACAAATGATTTCCACTCCAATAACATCCAAAACTATGTAATGCTTTTTCATGACTTTCAAGGATGTGAAAACCGTTATAAATTCCATCAAAACTCCCTCATTAAAAGATAATGCTTTTTATTTTTCTTATGAAGTGATGAAACTAAAAAACTATTGGCCCATTTTTGGCATAATTTTCTTTTTATTGCCTTTTAATTTTTTTGTGCTATTTTAAACCTTATTGGACCCTAGATAATTTTTAACTCCTCACTTTTTTAGGTCCATTTAAATGGTGGCTTAATCGCAAAGGATAAATGAGTACCTTTCGTAGCCCTTCCCCGTTTTCTTTTGAAACAAAACACACAACCTCACAAACAGTTTATATCATCCACTACTTTATGTCAAGTTTTATCGCATTTGGCTCATTGTATAAACAAAATTGAGATGAAAACACTCAACCAACATGTGATAGACAAGCACAAAAGTTAAACAAATTCGTGCATGTGTGTAATAAAGGACAAATAGAGTCAATCGTGTAAGTATTAACACTATATCATCTCAAAGACCCTAAACTTTGTAAACCACTTGAATGACACAATATATTGTCTCGAAACACTATCCAATAGTCACATGGATACGACATGAATTTATGACTTGGTCATCCTAAATGTCAATTCATATAAGGTGCAAACAATATACAAAATTCTTTTTGGATTTTTTAAATTTCTAAAAAAAGGAAAAAAATGTATTTTTTTCCGAATACTGTTCAGGAACAACCCATCAGTACCGCATAAAATATCAATATGAATCAGAGGACTGCAAACAGATAAATGCAGAAACCCCAATTATGTCGTTCAAATGAAACACAGAGTTGCTAGAACGATAGCAGTTGTCGTTAGAACGACAACGTCGCGCGACATGTGATCTCGCTCTAATGAGAACACAGTAATCCCAGAAAATAAAGCAGTTTTGTCTAGTGGGAAAAAAATTGAGAAAACAGTTCCTAGAATTGGCAAACAGATCCAAAACAGTGCTAAAACAGTACCAAAAATAAGAAAAGCAAACAAAAATGCTAACAAGGTATAAAATAAATTATACATACTAGCAATAGGCATAAGATAGCATCATGCAAAACAACCTATGCTAGCAAAATATGTCTAGACCTCATCCAGTAGGTGCGGTGGAGTTTCCCAAAGACGATGACATCTTTTGAAACAACTCCATCAAATCATGTGAAGTCTTGACCAAAAACTTTACTTGCTCTCGAATATGTGCAAACTCTCTATCATTATGTGCAAGAAAAGTATCATGGGTGGGTGCATGTGTGAGAACATGTGTAGGAGCAAAGCGTGACACAAAACCCAATTTAAAGAAAAACTCCCTAAGGTGTCCTTTCTTTTTGCAATGGGAGCAAACATAAACCGTCTTAGTAACACCTCTCTCAAAAAGTCTCATATGCTCTCTCCTAATAGGTACGGGACGCCTAGGTAAGTCAGGTAAAACAAACAAAGTAGACGCACCGTCATGACGTATTCCCAAACTCTCCCCACTCCCAAAAATAAGATTGAGAACCATCTTTCCCACCTTCTTAGATGCGTTATCTAAAGTGAGTTTACCCTCCAGAGCTTGCTTAAGATATGTCTCTAATTATGACACGTGGGCTATAATCTCACTCTTTTCCCTATTCAAAGCAATCAACTGCTCACTTAAAGAAACCTTCACTTTCTCGAATTGACTTACTTTTTCCTCAAACTCCTTCAAACTCTCAATATCTCTCTCTAAATCTTTCACCTTGAGACCCAACTTGTTATTCAATTTTTTAGTCTTTAAGGTCTCGGCATACAACTCTTGAAACACAATCTGGATCTCACTCTCATCGGCACTAGCACAATCATTATCAGACTCTCTAGAGATACTCAATACATCCTCAAGGGTGTCACATGCACAAATTTCCTCATCGACGTGGGGCAAAGTGGGTGTGCTCTCATGACTGGCTAAAAAGGTAACACACATACCATGTCTTAAACCTTTACCAGACTCATCGTCCTCATCTCCCTCTTCTCCCTCACTATCACTAAGGATGGCTGACATGGAAAATTTCGTCCCCTCTCTCCTATGACTGGTGGGTCACTCAAATGACTTGTGCCCTTTCCCCTTACACTGAAAACATTTTAAATTTTCAAACTTTTCTCCACCCTCTTTCTCTTTCTCACCGCTTTCTTTGGCCTTGTCTTTCTTTTTTATTTTTCTCCGAAAATCTTTTCTTGGAAGAATTTTTTTCGAAAATTTTTAAAATTTTTTGCAAGTAGGGTCATGTCAAAATCAGACTCGTCCTCATACTCGGACTCACAAAAACTCACTTTCTTTTTCTTATCTTGAGCTTTAAGCTCTATCCCTCTATCCTTAGGTTTGACAGTGTCGGAGAACATGTCAATTTCGTACGTCTGGAGGTCTCTTGCCAACTCTTCTAATTTCAGATGACTCAAATTTCCTAAGGTATTTAAAACAGTCACTTTCGGGATAAAACGTTTAGGCAGTGATCTTAAAATCTGTTTAACCACTCGTGCATCAGGTATAGGCTCACCTAGGTTAAAACTAGTGTTGATAATATCAGACAAACATGCATAAAACCTGTCAAAACACTCAGTCTCTAACATAGTGATTGTCTCAAATTGAGTGGTCAAATTTTGAATTTTAGAGTCTTTGATCGTGTTAGTGTCCTCATGGGTGAGTTGCAAAATATCCCATGCTTCTTTAGACGTAGTGCACGTCATAATACGTCGGAACTCGTCAAGGGTGATGTGTTCGAAAATTGCACTAAGCCCATGTGAATTATAAGTGATCCACCTAAGCTTATCCTCAGTCCAGTCTGACACATGTTTTAAATTTGTGACATTATTTGCGGTGACAGTGGGAGGATTCCAACCTCTTTCACAAATGACCCAAACTCTTTCATCGATTGCTTTTAAATGGAATTTCATTCGGGCTTTCCAATAAGCATAATTAGACCCGTCAAAAATTGGCAACCGACTATATAAGTTTTCATTTGGAAACATTGCGACAGATTTTCAAAAATTAGATTTTTCAAAAAAAAAAATATCGCACAATTTTTGCAAAAAAATAGGAATACGCGATAAATTAGCGTAACCTTCTCTGATACCAATTTGAAAGACTGTGTGCGATACTAATTTAAATAGTTGTGCAAATTCCAATCACAAACTTATTTAATTAGTGTCAATTTATGATTCAAATCAAAACAAACCTTAAAATCTAATAGCAACGTGCGTGCAAGTGTCAAACCATCATAAATAAAATATGTGACATAAAATTTCAGAAAAAATCCCCGCATGGCAAAACCTTTTTATTTCTAGAACTTTGACAAGTTTAGAAGACCATTAACTGACATACAACTTGATAATCGCCCACAAGTGTAACACACGGTGTCTTCATCAAACCTTCAAAGCAACAACTAGAAATCAGTAATGGGTCATACGCAGCTATACCACAAGAACACTTAATCTTTAGTAAAGAATCAACATGCAGAAGATTCTCAATGACATATAGTCATAAACTTCATACCGACTCACTCCGCAATAGCACGCAACTCTCGGTTGTTAAGATCTCCCCACAAAGGATGAAACAATAGAAAACTATGTTTTGGGTTCCATAAAACAACTCACACAAGAGCAATTGGGATTGTGAATTGTAAAACAAAAGTTATGAACCCTCAAATGGTTGGAGAATAGTATAAAAACGTATTCTATCAAAACCAGTTTTTCTCCACATAAAAATCAAAAGCTTGACACTCAATTTATATTAAAAAATAAGGTGGTGATGTGTCAGCTTAAAACATCTCTCGTTCGAATGACACGATGTCGTTTGAGCGAGATACGATCTCGTCTAAACCAGATACGATGTCGTTCGAATGACATCATACACATAGCCCAAAAAACCTTTAGTCTTTTAAATATCTTGGACTTCAAAACTTTAGGCTGTTCATGAGATCAGAAACATTTATCCAAAATTTTATGATTTTGAAAAATTAAAACCATTTAAAATCATTTCAAAAATCATTTTTCATAAATAGAAAAATATTTCATCTTTCACAAAAATATCCCAACACTTTTAATGTAAAATTTAAAGGAAACTTAAACCCATTTTACCAAATTCATCCTTATTGGGCTTGAATGTTGAAGTCTTCTTGAAATTCGAATTCGTCTTTTGTAGATGTAAGCTTCTCAATCCGTCGATGACTTGTAGCGACTTGTAGCAACTTGTAGCGATATATGACTTAATAATCTGTGACGGACAATGTCTTTACACAAGTATTCACCCTTAATCTACCTATCTTTGGTTTCCACTAACCAATAAGGTTAAACAATCACGAAGTTACCCAAAATCCCCTAGAGATTTGTCCATCTCGGTGTTTGAGCAACTGTGTATTCACATTTAAGCTATCTATATTCTGTTCTTGCTAACCAGAAGGTTAACTAGTCGTGAGGTGACCCAAAATCCATAAAAACTTTCTCCCTCCCAGTGTTTTGTTTACCATTTATTCACACTTAATCTAACAACCTTTCGTTCCCATTAACCAAGAAGGTTAACCAGTCGTGAGGAGAACCAAACCCCCCGAAACTTTATCCCTTTAGCTGCTTGAGTTACTGTGTATCCACACTTAAGCTACTTATCTTCGGTTCCCGCTAACCAAGAAGGTTAACTGGTCTTGAAGTGACCTAAACCACCACCCCTCCAGATTTTTCTTCCCTATTATTGAAAGGGTATGAACATGACACTCAAACCTAGTCCAGCATTGTAATACCCTCGTTACAATTTCATTTTCCGTAGTTTGAGCTATGTTCCTTCATTATTTTTCTTATGTTTTATTTCTATTTTATTTTGTATTTTTTTTTTATTATTATTTTGTATTTATTATTACTGTTATGTATTTTATTATTATGCTATTTTTCATTTTCTTATCATAATTCCTTTTTTAGGGGTGGGATTAGTTTAATCCCTCTCTTTTCTTATCTTAACTATTTTTTTTCCATTTTAAGGTGCTTTGTTAATAATATTATTATTTCCTCCACTATCTATAAAATTCTCATCATCGTTAGTTGTTCATTACTAAATTATTAAACCTACTTTTTATTTTAGGAAAATGGAAAATATGAAGGCATCATATGTTGGTCCCAAACATATAAAAGTCATATTCTCCCTCTCAAAGTTTCAGTTATTAGATAAAAAAGAAGTGTCTCATAATGTTTTACACCGAAATAGTCTAAGCATGTGTTAAACATAAAATGTATAAACGAAAAAATAAAGCAAAGAAACTTGCACATGAGGCATTTGCAGGATGAACACCTAACACACTGTGGCACTCGTACTCCCGTAAGAATACTTCTATGTTCCCCCTTGTCCACCAGGAAAGGAAAATCATAAGCCAATCGTTCCCTCAGTACCGTAGGCACACCCTACCGAGCTTTCCCCTTTGAGTCGTTATCATGTGGTGTCATAATCGGGTGCCTAAGAAAAACATCATTGGCCAAGGCTCGGCCTTCACTAGCTAGCCGTGCACACCCAGTCCAACGTCACACTCCATAGACCCAAGATCAACCCGATTTAGGTCAAGATCATGAATCTATGCATCGTCAATTGTAATAGGATCCAAGGTATCCATAATACAAGGAATATCTAGAAAAAAATTGAAAAAAAAAACTCACAGATGAGTGCAGAAGTCACCAAGAGAGAGAGAGACAAAAACGAATGAGAAGAAGAAGAATAAACTAAAAGACGAAAGGAAACCACCAAAAGCATCCCACCGTTATACCTTTTGGTATAAAAAATGTTTGGCTGAAAGGTTAAACATTCCTGACCATTCGACCAAATGGCTAACCGTATAGGTTCCTTTGACCGAATGGTTAAAGGGGATGGTTGACCAAATAGTTAACCGTCGGGCCACTTCCAAAAAATTCAATCCCACTAATCTTTTTATCCCTATCATGCGAAAAATCCCATGGGTAAAAGTGAGAAACCACCCCCAAAATAAGGGGTCAAAACCTGAGAAAAAAAATTTGGAGGGGCAAAAAGTAAAAAAACTCAAAACCTGCTAAAAAAAGGGCAAAAACCCTCACAGGGAGTCCTTTGACCGAATGGTTAAAGGATCTAAATGGATGGTTAAAGGCTTTAACCAAATAGTTAAAGAAATTAATCGAACAGTTATCCATCTCAGGTAATGATTGCAGAATCTATGAAATCTTAATTCCAGCCATACACGTGTTTACCCCACCACCATCCATCGTACATGTGTGAAGGCCTTTAATTAAATGATTATAGGCACCTTTTATCAAACGGTCAAAGGATGTCAATTGACCTTATAAAGGAAGGTCCCCACCAATATTGAAAAGGAACCTAAAACCCAATAATGATTTGTTTTTCTAACTTTATTTAATCTCTAGCATCTATAAATCTCAAGTTTTGTCAGAAAAATCCAGAGTGAAGTTCATATTTCTAAATAGTCACTTCCTTCAAGAAAGTCCTAAGTGAAGTTCATACTTTCGAAAATCCACTCCCTCCAAGAAACATCCTATGCAAGGCTCGTACTTCTAAAAAGTCTTCTTGCCCAAAAACTAAGAAAACCTCTACACACAACCCGTAAAAATGGGCACTTCTAAATATGCACTTCTAAAAACCCATACCTGGTTGAACGACATTGCTTCATATGCGATGCTCCCCCAGGAAAAATTTGTCTCATGCCATAATGGTAAAGAAAATCTATAGAAATTTTGGTTCAATAGCCAAAAAAATATATATTGTGATAAACTATTCATATATGTTTATCTCATTTATCTCGGCACCCGTTTCAGGGACAGAGTATGAACTTTATAGCGTTTATATTTTAAAGAGTGATTTCTAGCCCAAAATCCCTATTATTAAATTAAAATGACATACACATATGTTAAATAAATGCTCATAAAATGCCACAACCAAAACCAAAATGAAAATATACATTTCAAAACCATTCTTAGGAAAGTGGCAGTGAGCCGTGTCATTTCAAAACTTTACAAAAATAAAAGTATAAAATCAGATTACTCCTACCACTTCTCTGAGGGAACAAAGCCCGTTGCTATGATGGCATACCCAAATTTGTGTTTTCCTTCTACTACTTGTTAAGCATCGATCTTTGATTAATGTATTTTTAACATATAAATATATCATTCCAACACAACAGAAGGGCTACATTAAGGACTAAGCTCCAAAAATATCACAATGATGTACGTTGTATACCTGGTATCC
Source organism: Sambucus nigra (assembly GCA_949130495.1). Classification (NCBI taxonomy): domain Eukaryota; kingdom Viridiplantae; phylum Streptophyta; class Magnoliopsida; order Dipsacales; family Adoxaceae; genus Sambucus; species Sambucus nigra. The sequence goes on along the minus strand of OX422224.1, from coordinate 108,511,615 downwards.
CATTGCCTACACCCATAAAAATGTCCCATTAGTTGGAGCTATGTTAGTTTTGATCCCAAATTCTCTTAGGTATGTAGGTGCTATATCGAACCAAACTCCTGAAGCTCAAGCCTTGTAATACATCTCTTGACGTATTATCTATTAAGGATGACTCTATCTCTAGTCCAAATATAGGGTAACAAGATCGAGGCATACGACACCTCTAGGATTTTAATCACTTCGATAAGAGATACACAGATCTCTATCGGTGGCTTCTGGCGCCCTCCAACACTAAATACACACATCCCTCTCCTTATGCACCTCCAAACTAGTCCGAAGGACAATAAATTTTGGTTAGAGATCACTCAACTATCATAAGGTGATATGCCAATATCGGAGATCTCCGAGTCGACTCCCATTTTGAACCCCTTATAAGATACCCTCTATCTTATAAATAGCTTCTTTGCTTCCCTAAGCCAAGTCCTACAGTTTCACACACAACATGTTTGAACACGTGTGAAATTAAACTATGTAGGCTTTGATCCTATGTCCTCTTGGGTACATAGGCACAACATCGAGTCCTTCTCGTGAACACGAGCCTTGATAATATATCTCTCAATATGTTGTCACAACAGAGATGCAGCCATCTCTCATATTATTATTTTATCTCTCCTCGCCTCGAATGAGATATTAAACTATATTAAAGAAGCTATTTCTCACGCATAGTAGCATATACTCTTGATGGCATCCCATCACATAAGCCGAGCTTTCTCATACCCTTATATAATCTTAATAGACACACGTTACCCAAGTTTAGCTTTCTTATATAGTAACAGCCACACGTTATTTGAATAAAAATTGCACATAATGACTCTTGTGTACCCATACCAGTTTAAGTGATATTCCTATACCTCTCGCTTATGCCATTTTATACCAGAGCATCTATCTAAGTTTTAAGGTATTCTCAAACTAAAGTCTCTAAACATGTTCTAAAATAATATAAAAAATAACCACATGATGTTAAAAGAGACAATAAGGATATAATTGAGGAAGTATAAGAACCCCATAACAAGAATATTTGGATCTATCACAAACCTAAACTTGCATTAGGATTATCCCTAAAAGGTTAATTATGATCAAATATCCCATTTTATTGCCTTATCGATAGGTTGAGTATGTCTTCAACGAGCCTCTACTTTATTTGTGGGAAATTAAAGAGGAGTGGTTTTACTGGTTGTTCAAGTCTACGCATTTTTACCTTCATTGGCATTTCTATTAAAGAGTAACTGGTCTGGCTTTAGGAGAAGTTGAGGGATGAAGTAGTCATGAGGGAGGTCGATCACCGTTGGGTTTTTGGATTGACTCTTCCTATATTCGAGGAAGTTCATAGGATTTCCATGTTTCATGATAGGGCGTTGCGCCCTTTTATTATACGAATCCTTGTTCACAAAAAATGAGTACTTCAGTGGCAAACATGGATGGTTCAAAATACTTTGATAGTGTACACACAATTATTCTTAAGTGTCATTATGTACTCTTTTTATTTTCTAATGATGATAAATGTCTAGGTTATAATGAAAATATTTTACTTTTTAATGGAAAATTAGTCCCCCGCGGACTTAAAACCTTTATTTTCATCCTAATGACTCTATAATTAGTTCTTAGGAATCTAAAAGATAGGATAAAATATAAAGAATTCACTCCCTCATAGGGTTTTGGTTTGTTTTATCGATCCCCTAAGGGTTTCTTTGTATCTCCCTTATGTGAAGGGATTAACTTAGTGATGATCTTGATACATTTCTTTAATTTATAGAGGGTTAGGTCGTACGTAGTTCTTGTTGGTTTGATGTCTTTCTTCACACATAGTATTTCTTGAGACTATCTAGATTCGTTGTCTTGGATAACTCTATTCCATAAATATCAACTAGGAGGGTCATGCCTCCTGAAAGGATCTTTACCATATATAGTCCTATCCAGTTAGGATGGAACTTACCTCGAAGGTCCTATATGGGTTTAATGACTTTTTAGCACAAATTATCCTTTTTTAACTCATATGTTATTTACTTTATTATTTATTTCCCTGGAATTCCTCTTGTCATACCCCTACATATGATAACGTGCCAGTAATTTCCATTCGTCTAACAATGCAAGCTTCTTGTATATACTTTTTATCCAATCTTTCTTGAAGATTTTATTTTTTTTATAATGCCTCAAAAGGGTATTTCCTTTTTTATTAGTAATAGGGATTCCATCCCATATATGAGTGAGAATTATGTGTACCCAGTAGGTGTTTTGACATGGTCCAATATCCCAATAGTGCGTATGAAATACGATCAGCCTAGTCGAGACATCCCTCAATTATTTTTCTCAATTATACCTTAATGTTATTGTTTGTTAATCTCATAACGTCATTGGTCTGAGGGAAGTATGGAGATGATACGTCTCTCTGGATTCCATAGTCCTCGATGAGATATGTGGCTTTCTCTATAATAGACATCCTATTATCAGATATCAATTTTAATGGTACATCTATATGCAAATTATGCTCTTTAATACGAATTGGGTCAGCTTTTGGCATTCATCATAACGTAGGATTCTTCTTTGACCCATTTGGTGAAGTAATATATAGCAACCATAATGATTTCATGGTCATTTGATTCTTTTGGCATTACTTTCCTGATTATATCGATTCCCTGGGTTAAAAAGGGCTACATCGATTGATGTCAAGTTGCATAGTTATCTCGAAGGCAGTACTAGAAATTCGTGAATCATTGGTAATTTTGGCACCCTTGGATGAATCTTCTACATTCATGGTGAAGAGTGGTCCTATAATATCCTTGACTAATAATATTTTTCTCTAGCATATTGTCATTCATGTGAGGACCACATTCTCACGCATAGATTTCTTCCATTACTCTTTCTACTTCACCTTTGTCAAGACATCGCAGATGGGTTTCGTCAGCATGTCTCTTCTTCAAGTGTGTAACATATATGATGAATTGTGTGGGCCGTCATCAAAGTACCATCTTATCTTTCTTGATGGATCTAGAGAGATAATTTCCGTTCGAATAATTTTCTTTATGTATTGGTACCAGGGCGCCCTTTATCTATGGCCTCAGCTATGAAAATTTCTTACATGTACCCAGATCGTTCTTGTTTGCATACATATATTTTTTACAATATCCACATCTTTCGATATGTCCACCATGGAGTTTAGGGTAGCCAAATCATTAGGGAAACTATTTTGATCCCTTTTAAAAATAAAAGAATTGAACATCTTAGAATAGGGAAGTAATTTCCTCTAGGTATTCATAATAGGGAAAAGCCTTTATTCCCTAATTTTCTAATGTCCCAAGATTTGGAAAATGATGAGGGAGTTTATATTGGTTCAACTATAGCTAAGCTTGATGGTCGTATACTGGTGTTTCCTAGCTAGAAAAATAAGTAACATCCTAATGCCAAAACCATTATTATTTTTGGCTCCATCAAAGTATAAATGCCATCTGGACTCTTCTTGAATTTCGATTATCGAAATGTCTTAATTTGGGAAATGGGAAGAGATCTCATCTTACTCATCCAAAGGGGATTTGGTCTAGTAATCTGTAATGGCTTTCCCTTTGATGGACTTCTGATGCACGTACTCGATGTCAAACTCTATCAAAAGGAAAATCCACTTGGCCATCTTAGTTATTAATTTTGGGTTTTTTAGTAAGTATTTTAAGGTGAGGAGATTATCTTGATTTCAGAGGCAACTATGTAATTCCCTAACTTTTGTATTGCTCATACCAGATATGGGAAAGGTTTCTCCAGGTCCATGTACCATTATTCTCATACGTTGAGATTTTGAGTGGCATAATATATGGCTTGTTCTTTACGGTATTCTTCGACATATTGACCTAACATGACTCCTAATACGGTGTTTGTAATCATTAGATAAAGGAGAAGAGGTTTCCCAGGTTGAGATGGGGCCAATACATATAAGTTATTTCAGATACTGTTTGATTCTATTGAATGCTTCTTAACAAGTAGAGTTACATATCTTAGTGGAGTCTTTATGAAGCATCTTGAAGATTGGTTCACATATGAATGTTATGTGAGAGATAAACCTACTCATATATTAAAGCCTTCCAAGGAAGCCCTAAATTCCTTCTCGGTGCATTGCGTTGGAATTTCTAAGATGGCCTTGACTTTGGTCGGGTCCACTTATATCCATTTTTTTTGCTAATGAGGAATCCCAGTAACTTCCCTGTGACTCTGAAGATGAAATTTTGGGGGTTTAGGTGAATTTCGTACATCCTCAGTCTTTTAAAGAACTCACTTAGTGTTGAAGCGTTCCCTTCCCGTGTCTTAGACTTAAACGATCATGTCATCCATGTATACTTTAACATCTTTATGGATCATGTCACGTGTCAAGGTGGTAGCCCCTCATTTATAAGTGGCACCGACATTCCTGAGTCCGAACGACATTATTGTGCAATAAAAATTCCCCCGGGGTAGTGAAAGTCATTTTCTTTTGGTCTTTTGGATGCATTTTGATCTAATTATAACTAGAAAACAATTAACGATGGACTTTAGGGCATGGTAATTCTATGTTATACATCATATACATTGTCAATGTAATTTTACAAGTCAAAACATCCTTTGAATTACATATTTTAATTTAACATGAGATTATTCCCAATAACCCCACTAACAGAGTACAACTATATAATCATGTGGTATTTCAAGTCTCAAAACCAATTTTAGAATTTAATAAAAATACATTTCTAATTAGGTTTTCATTTTTCATAATTAACTTGTTAATCGTTTTAAGAAAACATGAGTATTTAACGTTTAGGAAATCATTTAAATTGAATAATACTTAAAGATAACAATGGTGATATGTTTACCTAGACATAATTCTTCTAAAAAATATGAATATTCATTCATCTCGCGAAAATAAGGACGTTCCATTCTTGGGTGTTATTGAGAAAAAGTGATTTAAGCCTCCAAATATTAAGTTGAATTTTTATTTTAATGGAGGTTTTGGTTTGGAAAAGAGGGAGAAGAGAAACTTGTAGGCTATTGCTTTTGTTTGGAAGAGAATTGAAATAACCCCCATTTTCTCACGTAAATATTGGCTAGACACGATAAGCCAAATATGGGGATTGCTTCTCAATTTATATCATTTTCAGCATCGACCATAATAAAACATTTATAATTTTTAAACCGCATTCAAGTTTAAAAATGTATTTAACTAAATGACAAGAGATAATAATAAATCCAACATCCACATCCAGAAATAAAATCCAACATTAACATAAATGTCTCGACTAATAAAATCAAGTGACTCCAAGATTATGCCTATACAATAATACAAAATAAATTAAGTAGGAAGAATGAGCAACCTAAACCAGAATCAATAAATCGATCTCTGAGAAGCAAAACGTGACAGTGAGTTTGATATTTCTTCAGTCTCGCTATCCCTGTCTAGCAAACCTGGGGGGGGGGGGGGATATTTATAATTTGGTTCAGCACCCTAAAGTGTGCAAGAATTAACTTACTGAAACTAAAATTCAAGAATACAGTTAATATTTTCTCAGCTCTCACCTAGGTGCAATACTGATAGTATTTTATCCCCAAAACCCAAATGCAATATAGGTAATAAGAGAATTATTAAACATGTGATGAGTCTAGCATAATTTACATGCTAAAATATAATTATTTACACCTGTAATACCATTTTTCGAATAACCCAATCAAACTACCCCCAACAGTGACATAATCATTTATCATGCATCCTAAGTAGTATTGGGTATGTGATTATTTGTCTACATCGTTATACTAATTAATGAAATTGCATTTACTTCACATTATAATATGTATATATAGGTACGTACATATATATGTGATACTACATGGCATCTACCATTTATAGCTCTTTCGTACACTATCAATAAGTCTAAAGGAGTCCCTTATCCAAATCGGACATCACAAAACACACACAAGTAGGGCGGTCCCTATGAAATACACCATTGCAAGACCCATACCTAATAATGATAATGGATTGCAGCGTCTACACCTACCTCTCATAAGTATCATTGCTACATTGTACCTGAAATAATGACCTACACGACGCCTAACCCACCTATGCCGACGTGTTCTATATTCCACGAATATAGGTATGTTCCACACAAATAAATGATTACATATCTATGTCACATAATATTGTAATACCCCCTACATTTATAGATATTTAAATTATATAAGTGGTCATAATTTGGAAATTAGAGGAATTTTGATGAATAGTAATTGGGGATTTATGAGTGTTAGATAATTACCAATGTGTGTTACATTTACTTTGGGGACTAAGTAAATGAGTCAGAATATTTTTATGTCATGTCGCAGTTAGGTTAAGTGATGAGTGATAGTTTACATTGTAGAAAACGCGTGTTGAGAAGTATCGTGCCCGACTAATGAATTTTAGTTAAGTGACTCAGATGGAGATTTTGAATGCACGGTTGGTTTCAGAATGGTCGAGATAGTCAGAATAGAGTATCCGGGGGTAGTGTTTAGGTCTCGAGGACTTTTGGACTAGTAGGGACTCGCAATTGAGTATACGAGTCAAAATTGGGTTTTATAACGGATAACTCTTTATTTCTGTCTTATAAGGCACGAGAGAGAGAGAGAGAGAGACAGAGAGAGAGAGAGAGAGAGAGAGAGAGACAGAGACAGAGAGAGAGGGGGAGATAAAAGAAAGAAGAGATGAACGGAAGGAAAAAGAGGAAGAAAAAGGGGATTCCGGGCCAAACTCCGCAGGATTCGACTTGAGGTCGTCAAATTTTATTCACGAGGCAAGTGTTTAGTTGCTTTATTCAATTGAGTAAGTGTATCTCATATTATAGTTGGTAAACTGTATGATTTTTGGGTTGAAACACTTAAAATAAATTTGGGAAAATTAACTTTGAGTTCACAAATTGATGTATTATTAACTCTTGATGACTTCTAGTGTTAAACCCATGTTAATGGTGTGCATAAATGGTTAGAAATGGGAAGAAGTGATAAAAGAGAGTTTAATTGGTTTAGGATTTAAATCCAAGAGAAATTGTTATATCCCATAAATTGATTGATGTGTTAGTTATAAATCAGTGTTAGGATGATTATAGTGTTGTTGGTTAAGATTAGAAACCACGAAAATGGAGATTGGGATGATTTGGGGTTTCGGAGAAGATGATAACCTGTAGCAGATTTTGGATTTTCACAAGGCGAATCAATTCGGACAATCCGAATTGATTTGGTCTTACACAATAAGAAAGTATAATATTTTCGAATCGATTCGGGGTCAAGGCGAATTGATTCAGTCCAAGCGAATCGATTCGGCCTGTTAGATTTTTGAAAATTTTCTTCCTTAAGTTTAAGGGGAAATAAAATTAGAAATTGGATATTATTATAGAGGATTCTAGACACGATATTAGGACTCCTAGATAATAGAATTGAGGGTGAGTAAACTTTGGGATGAAAGAGATAACCTTGGATTAGTTGAGTATACAATTCGGGGTATGGATTTAATGAATGTTTAGGACGGATAACAATCAAGAGAAGTCTTTGGCAAGTGTGTATAGATATATTTATGCAGTTAGAAAAAATAGGGACCGATTACACTTGAGTAAATCCTAGGATGTGATTAGGATGGAATTTAGGATATGGGCTAAAGAGGATTGAGCGGCTATCCGGTACGTCTTTTGATGACTATTATTATAGGAGATGCGATACCTATGGAATTAACATAAGTAGCTTGTATACTTATTTAAGTATTACGAGTTAGTATATTCTGAATATATATAAATCCTGAAAAGTGATTAAGGTAAGTAAATCTTAAGAAAAAGAATGCTTATAGGTTTAGCATTTTAAGTGTGTAAATACTTATATACTATTATGAATGGGGACATTCGGGATACTTTGGCTATTGCTATAAGAGTTCAGTAATCATAGCCAGGGCATATTGAGAAGTGACATATATTATATATATACGGGTGTTGTTACAGCATATATATATATATATATATATATATATATATATATATATATATATATATATGATTTGGTTATAAATATATTGGTATGTGAACGATATATTTATGTATACATATATCTGTAGTGCTATCTAGGGAGGTTTGGCGATGTGGGAAAATCCCCTGTCTTACGAAGCAGGGAGAGTATATCCTCAGGTCATATCGTCCCGTATATGGGTGGGATAATGATTCCACTTTCAGGAGGGAATATGACCGCCTCCACCGTTTAGTATTTTCTACCATGATCATGAGTAAGTCAGACTTGGTACCTGGGTTAAGTTGACCATACCCGGATGATGATAGAACTTTGAGACTGCATCCTTGAGTTATAGCTCGGTGGGATAGTTATTATACTTATGATTGTAATATAGGTATAAATATACTTGTTGCTTATGGTATATTGCTCGTATATGAAGATGAGATATCATAAAACTTAGACTTGTGTAAAGTGTAAAATGAATAAGAGTTTATTCCTCCTCCGGGAGATTTATATCTGGATTTATACAAATGTGAATAAGATTGTAAAGTGAGAAAGATATATAAGGGATCTTATATACTAAAGTGAAAATGGTGTTTTAAACTAGTGAAAGTTTCGAAAAATGAACGATATATATATATATATATATGGAAAGGATCAAGTAAGGTCCGAGTATGAGGACCATTTTTTAAAATAGTAAAAAAAATATTTTTGGGTTGATTTTTTTTTATAATTTCTAAACATTTCAATAGTACCATAAAAAAATAATCAGCTCAAAATGAATTTTGTTACTATTTTAAAAAAATCGGTCAAACTTTGTCAGTTTTTATGTTGTTTTTAAGTTGTTAAAAACTGACAAAGTTTGACCGATTTTTTTAAAATAGTAAAAAAATTCATTTTGAGATGATTTTTTTTATATGGCACTACTGAAATGTTTAAAAAATATATAAAAAAATTAGCTCAAAAATATTTTTTTACTATTTTATTAAAATTGGTCCGCGCCAGCAATATGCAAACAGAGGTCCTCATGAGATCCTCTCTCTCTCTCTCTCTCTCTCTCTCTCTCTCTCTATCTATATATATATATATATATATATATATATATCACATTGATGATTATACCAACTAAAGCTTAAGTGATAGCTTACGGTATAATGTATATTATATCACGCAGGGTAGGTGATAGTTATGAGGACTTAGAGGATGGGTGAAAGAGATTAGTTAGGCAGGGTAGATTAATTGGGTTGTCTAAAATATATGCGATAGATGTGCACTATTAGAGGAGGGGTGAGGTGTATCTCATGAGAGTTCGATACCAGTTTAAATATGACAAATTTCATATTTTAAAAATATAGCATTTGATGCACTTGCTAAATAATTTCAAAACTCGGGCTCTGACCCGTTTCTCTATTTTTCCCTTTATTGCTATATATGTATATATATTAGGTGTCCAGACATAGGGGTGGATGATGATTCTTTCGAGTCAGACGTTAGCTGCAGCAGCTGTAGATGCAAGCAGGTTTATTTTAGACACTTTTATCCGTGTGATCTAGATAGGAGGTATTATAGAAACATTCGGGTTGATGGACCCACTGTATTCATTTATTTTTTTATCGCATTTTAGTTTGTGACATTTCGATTTGGTTTTATTATATGTTTTACCGAGGGTTCGGTTATCTTATTTCTTTTTTCAGTTCGATGTATATAAACTATTGTGATTGTTTCCTTGGTTGGTTTGGTTAAAATGATTAGTTAAATAAAATTTTGACGCTAGCCTAATAAGTTATTAGTAATTAAATTGGTTTTCGACAGTGATGCTAAGAATGAACCATATGAGATTCCTGTTTTAATCTGGTAGAGGATTGAACACCCGGTATTTTATTAGGCGGGGTGTCACAGATGGTATCAGAGCATCAGGTTCTAGTGTCCTTAGGAATCTGTGCGGATGTACTATGCTTTCAGCATTGCTTTCTATTTGAGATAGAGCCTTATTATTAGGATTGTTGATTCCTATGGTGAGATTTCTCTCTCTTGCTATTAGGTAAGATTATAGTAAATCTTTTGCACACTCGGGTAAGATTCGTGTGCTGATCGATTAAGGGCGACCAGGGAAGGCCGTTACGAGGGCAGCAGGAGGTAGGGCTTAGTTAGAGTTGTAAGTTAAAGTTAGGGACGAGGATCGCAGCTGAGGTCACTCCCTTTGTGGCATTGGAATATATTACTGCAACGATTACTAGAGTATAGTAGTTATATTTATCCACATACCGCTATAGTAGAGAGTGGTGTTAAACTTGAATTACCCAGTGAAGTTAAATTGGGAAAAAGTCTGAAAGTTCTTTTATAAGGACCATACGTTGAAGCGTAAGTTATGCGAAGGAAGTGTAGCATTATCCAATGGAAGGAGAAGGATCAGAAGCTCTGGCTTAGAGCAGGGTATAGAAATGCCCAGATGTGAAAATTTGAGTAAAAAAAATTTCACTCGTTAGAGAAATGTTGGAGTGGTGGGAATAGTGGTCACCATATTTGGGGGGAGAAGAATGTTTTTCTCATAAAGGAATCTTACGAATGACTTTAATCGTGAATTCCTGTAAATTACTAGAAATGAAGAGAATGCAGTTTCTGAATTTCTCACATGAGGATCGGTCAGGGGACGACAGTGAACAAAGAGTTATATGGTGAAGTGAACTTTGTACCAGATGAGGTAGGTACAATGAAGAGAGAGTCCTTCAATGGAATGATAGGCTCACTAGTAAGTGTTGCTAACACTTAGAGATATTTTACTCGAATTCCTTGTATATATGATGGCAGTCTCGTCCCTCTTATACTTGTTAACGCTTTAATGATAGAGGAGTTGGTTGAGTCGAAGAATTAAGTCCAAAGGTAAAGACTGGAATTGTTTGTGTTTATGAGACCCCACATATGGAAATCCGCCCGGGGATTCATTTAAACATGGCCGTTGAGGCCGGTAGTGTGTTTCCTTTCAGTCGAAAAAGCTAAAGGAATTATGAGGGCGATTGTCAGGATCGAGGCTATAGAGACCAAGATACTGATAACCTTAACATGGCCAGGATGGCCAAAAATGGGGAATATGGTGATGTAGAGCGTACGACCACACGCTTTGATCTTACCCGGCATGAGTTAAAGAACAAGAGTAGGGTGCCTAGATAGGGCATTGGTTAAAGTAGTTTTTGGTTCGATTAAGACAAGTGTACTACATCTGGGAACCATTTAGAGCAGTCAGGGTGATTGGGGTATTTTAGAAAAATCGTCTATGGTTAGCGAAAAAAATCCTAGGGTTAGAAAACATATGAGGAGGTATGTCTTCTATGGTGACATGATTTCTTACGCATTATTGGTTTATGGTGATGAGTAATCTACGTATCGTGATACGATGAGTGACACTCATTGTAACAAGTGAGAGGCTACAATGGGTGAGGAGATTAATTCTTTTCACAAGGACCAAACTTGGGGTCTTGTAAAGTTGTCTAAGGGGAAGAAGTCTATTGGGTACATGCTAAGAAAGACGAGGCTCCAAATTCCGACATTCGTTACAAGGCAAGATTGGTAGCCAAGGTTTTTACACAAAGGGAAGGTGTACATTACAATGAAGTTTTCTCTCCGATGGTGAAATACACTTTCATTCAAGTGCTATTAGCTCTGGCGGTTCATTTTACTTAAATCCTTAATAACTCAACGCCAAAATGGCATTCTTTCATGGGGTCTAGAAGAAGATATTTATATGTCTCAACCGGAAGGATTCAAAGTTATTGGAAAATAAGATCATGTATGTTTTTGTATAAGTTAATGCAATTTTCTCGACAGTGGTATAAGCGATTTGACATATTTATTATGGACCAGAAATTCACACGGAATGGTTTTGATCATTATATCTATTTCGAGAGGCTCAAAGAAGGTACTTTCGTCTATTTACTCTTATATGTTGATGCAATGCCCATTTCTTATTCGAGCATGTGGACATTAACAAGATAAAAGCGTAATTGGGCCAAGAGTTTGAGATGAAAGATTTGGATCAAATCAAAAAGATTAATAGCATGGACATTAGTAACGAGATGAATAATGGATAGTTGAGCCTTACATAAAGGTAATACCTAGAGAAGTTTGTGGAACGGTTCGGGATGCATGATTAAAAACCTGTAAATACTCCTTTGGTTGCACACTTTAGACTTTTGGTTACGATCCTTACGAGCACTGAGGATGAGGTGACTATATGGCTCAAGTTCCGGATGCGAGTACGGTGCTTGGTGTATGCCATGGTTTATACTCATCCGAATATAGCTCAAGCAATAAGCGTTATGAGTAGATATATGAAAATTTTAGGCAAAAGGAATTGGAATGTGGTGAAGTTAATTTTGCAGTATCCATATGGATCACTTAATGTAGGAGTTGTGTACCATTAGGTTGAGAAGTCACATGTATGTGATTATGTTGATTAGGAATATGCGGGTGATTTAGACAAGCGTCGGTCGACTACAGGTTCTTTTTTACATTATTTAATGGCTCGGTGAGTTGGAGGTCCATGTTGTAGGCCACAATTTCCTTGTCTACTATGGATGCGGAGTATATGGAGGCAATGGACATCGTTAAAGAGTCTATACGGCTTCAGGGTTTTATTGGTGATCTAGGGATTACATAAGATTGTGTGGGGATGCATTGTGATAGACAAATCGTTATCCATTTGGCCATGAGCCAAGTCCATTATGGGAGGACTATGCATATTGATGTAAAGTTTCATTTCATACGGGAGGTTATCGATGGAAGTGTTGTTGTTTTAATGAAGATTGGCACCACAGATATTCCGACCGACATGTTGACTAAGATAGTACCAGGTAGTCAAGTTTGAACATTTTTCAAACTTGATTAATATTCTACATTATTGATACCCTTAGGGGTCATTTCATGTTGATGTTCCTAAAAAATTGAGTTAATGTATGGGAGCTGTAGGATTCATTCGCCAGGGTGGAGATTTATGGATTTTTTAGCTCAAACCTATTACCCTGACTTTCTACTCAAAGACATGACCAACAAAGCCCTGGCTTTGCTGCAGTGAAGGAAGGCGTGACCAATGAAGGTCTACGATGCAGGGAAGTACTTCCTCGTGGGTTGCAGATGGGGCCAACGTTATGGAGGGGGAGTTCATTTAGGAACTTCCTACTAGCAAAAGCCCAAGTTTTTTGCAGCGAATGGGCATCATACTAAGAACGAAAATAAGTTTTATTTAGGGTTATTTGGGGCATTTATGCCATGTTTTATCCCTTATATAAATAAAATATTTTAGGATTTTACACTTAAGTTAATAGAAACTTTTATAATCTCATTTATTGCTTGTATACATATTAATATTATTTGAGAGATTGAGACAGTTGTAACCCTTATTAATTAAATCAAAGAAAGAAATCCATCATATGTGATGTAGTCATATTGGTGAACCACATACATCTTGATTTGTGCTTGTTAGTGTTTGTTTTCTTTTCACTTTCACATTACTCTGCATTTATATTGTGTTCTTTTGTTATCTCTTGTGTTGTTCCCATCTTGGATTTTGGGTGTGCATGAATCAATCCATTGAGTGAGTATTTTTACAAAAAATCAGAGAGGTTCGAAGAAGCTAATAATGAAGAAGCTTGAAAAGCTAGCAATAGAAGAAGAAATTCATGTTATTGAGAAGGGAAAGAATTGGGAGTTGGTGGCGAGGCCTAAAAATAAATAAGTTATGGGTATGAAATGGATTTACAAAACAAAGTTCAATCCCGATGGCTTAATCCAAACGAACAAAGCAAGACTTGTAGTAAAGGGGTATTCTCAATAACCCAAAAATGATTTTCAAGAGACATTTTCACCCCTTGTAAGGCTTGACACAATTTGAGCATTAGTGTTCATGGCCACCCATATCAACTTGATATAAAATCAGCATTCTTGAATCGTGTGTTGAAAGAAGCCGTGTATGTTTAACAAACTCAAGGATTTGTGATGAATAGTGAAGAAGACAAGGTATATAGGTTAAAAAAAACTTATATGGCTTGAAGCAAGCTCCCTAGTGATGGTATAGTGAGATTGATGTATACTTCAATAAAAGAGACTTCCACATAAACAAAAGTGAGCCACCTTTGTACATCAAAAGAAGCGGAACAACAAGTATTCTTATTGTCTTTATTTTCTTTGATGACTTGGTGTTCACTCGTTATGATGCAAATATGATTGAAGATTATAAAAAATATGAAATGGGCGATTTGGGTCTTCTAAATTACTTTTTGGGTATTAAAATTTATCAACAAGGACATGGTTTTTTCATTTTCCAAAAGAAGTATGCTAGAACCCTTCTTATAAAATTCGAAATGATGACTCGCAAATTAGTGGATACATCTTTAGTTGTGAATGAAAAGTTGTAAAAAGAAGATGGAAGCAAAGAAGTCGATGCATATATGTATATAAGTTTGGTAGGAAGTTTGTTATACTTGACGGCTACGAGGCCGTCCGTCATGCATGCTACTAGTTTGTTGTTTTAGTACATGCATAAGCCGAGTCAAACTCATTTTGGGGCTGGAAAAAGAGTGTTGAGGTACATCCAAGGAACTCCTGATTTTATCATCATGTATAAGAAGAATTTGGAAAAAAAGTTACTTGGGTTTTTCGATAGTGATTGGGCCAATTCTATTGATGACATGAGAACTACTTCCAAGTTTGTATTTTTTTCTTGGCTTTGGAGCGGTTTCATGAGTAGAAGCAAAAAATCGTAGAACAATCATTCGTCGAGGTTGAATATGTATCTGCATCATTGGCAACTTCACAAACGATGTGGCCAAGAAGAATATTAGAGGATTTTGGTGGAAAAAAAAGTGAGGCTACTCCAATTCTTTGTGACAATAGGCCCGCAATTGCCATGACAAAGAATCCAGTCTACTGTAATTGCACCAAGAACATTTCAATCAAGTATCATTCAATTTAAGAGACCATGGAGTATAAAGATATCCATCTCCAGTATATCAAGACCAAAGATCAAGTTGCGTATATCTTCACCAAATCTCTACCCAATGATAAGTTTCAATTTTTTAGAAAAATGATGAGTGTTCAACAAAGACACTAAGGGGGAGCATTAAAATTAATGTTTTATAATGCGTTATTTGAATTTTTTTACCCCTTATTTATAAGGTTGTTAGTGTGTCAATTGTATAGCTTACTTTTGTGTCTCTTTCTCTATTTTCTATACTTTAATTGTTTTCCTTTGGAAGCATA
Source organism: Sambucus nigra (assembly GCA_949130495.1). Taxonomy (NCBI): domain Eukaryota; kingdom Viridiplantae; phylum Streptophyta; class Magnoliopsida; order Dipsacales; family Adoxaceae; genus Sambucus; species Sambucus nigra. Next base: position 108,496,357 of record OX422224.1, on the reverse strand, counting down.
AGATAATATGCAATATAGAGAAAACCACTTCTCAGCTATGTTGGAGCTTAATTTCTCTTAAATCTATTTTCCCTTCTTGATTTCTTCTATTATTGCAATATGGTTCTCATTTCAACCCAACAATAACTCCCCCACCAGCACTAAGACCTGGATTTCCTTTAGAGGCCCCATCATAATTAAGCTTACACCACTCAAATTTGGTTTACCCATTTGATCATTAAAACTTTAGGAACATGAATGAGGGTATTATTAAGGTGTAGATCTTTGGGCAACTGAACTTCAAGATTGGTTAGAGAGTGAGGTTTCTGTACTTAATTGAATAAATTTCTGACTTCAATTGATATCTCACCAATACATTAATTAACAGAGAAAGGGACCCCTCAAATTTACTATTGTTCATAACTTTTTAGTGGTGCCAGAAAATAGAAATATATATAAATTATAAAGAATAGGAGTTTAATGCAGTCAGCTCTGGTATTCATCAATCACTATTCATTGAATTTAAGATTAATATGATTGGATTTACTTTGAATCCCACAGATTTTGTAGAAATAATCTGAAACCTGAACGAGAGTATAACTACCCAAGAAAAAGTGTTGGATTTTTCTATGTGCCCATCTTAACAACATTGAAATTTGGAGGTATGCATTTAATATAAGAGTAATTCTATAGGGGACACGTGGTTTAGACACATTTCAGTAGACACGCTGACGTGTTGTGTCTGCATTGATTGGTATTTGGGGTTAGTAATTCTCATTAAAGACACCAACCAATGCAGACCAACACGTCAACGTGTCTACCGAAATGTGTCTAAATCTTGTGTCCCTCTAGAATTACTATTGTTATAAATCTTTCGTGTGAAGATGGAGTATTTTAGGCGGACAAAGGGGTTTTAGAATCTGCTACAAAGAAAATAGTTCTTCTGTCTAGTAAGTTCCCATGCTAATTTAGTGGAAATTTTCCCGTCAATCGAGGCCTACCATAGTGAAGTATCATTAGGCCACCCACAATGAGATCGTGTAAAAAAATATAAGTTTAGCGTGGAAGCATACCTCCCAAATTTATCCCTCTAGGTGAACTTTTTTCCTTGGAAAAACAGTGCGCTCAAAACAGTTTAGCGCTTGAAGGTGCTCCGTGCTAAACTGTTTTGCACGGAAAAGCTGGGACTCACTTTCACACATTATGTAGAGGGAAGGCTGTTTTACACTCCTATGCATTTGTAAATTGTACAGTGAAATGTACACATTAACTAACCCACTTTGAGTTTAAACCGACCAAATGTACACATTTAGCCTACCCACTGTGGGTGGCCATAGCAGCAGGATTAATACCAACACAGTCAACAATGTACTTGATATCAGACATACTGACCACATTTTTCAGTTTGCCAAAATTCCATTTAGCAGCATGTCAATAATCTTTTGTTCTCTTTTTTGTTTACCCTTATCAGCATTTTGTAGTAGAAACTAGTACTAGTGAGGGCTATTTTAGTACTTTTTGTAATAAGAGGATTCTAGACCATGTGATATCATGGACGTGACTATCCTCTTGTACTTTCACCCACGACATCACATGGGTTCTATTATTTTTCCCTTTATCCGATACAATATTCGCCTTGTCCTATATATAGTGTAGACCCCCATTTGGGAGAACAATCAATATAATCCCTCCGTCCCAAATCTAGAGTCCACTATTTCATTTTGGGTGTCCCAAATTAAAAATCCACTTTTCCTTTTTAAACATAATTAACAAATCAAATTCCACGATAGTGAACCAGGGTTTATCTTGGCCATTGATTGAAGGTATTCTTAATTTATGTAAAAAATTAATATGGCCACCTAATTTGGGACATAGGGAGTATTAGATAATTTAGAGTTTCTCTCTTGTGTTGAGTAATTTCTTTGTGTGCCATTGATATCAATGTCATAATAATTATTATATTATATGTTTTCATTTTTCATAAATGCAACTGAGGTGTTTGGGTTGCTTTTCTGCACGATGAAAGTAATTGTACATCAAGGAAAAGTGAAACAGTAGTCCAGCCACAAAACTTTTAAGCATATGAACTTCACCATGTTGCTAGTCTTCTAACCACATTTACAATAAGTAAACCACCAAAATAATATTAGGACAAAAAAACTCACATAACTAGAGGTAATATGAATCATTTGTATCTCGTCTTTCAGACACACGTAGATGAGAATTCACGTATCATGCTCATTAATAAACCTTCGCGAACACAGAATCGCTGATCAGGCGAGAGATTTGATACAACAATATATCAACAAGTACTTGTTGATTGCAAAATCCCAGGGCAACCAAAAAACGATAAAATAAACCAAAGTATTATTTTTCAACTTAAATTATATGAAACAATATGAACGAGATACATACAACACTCCCACATTTTCCATGTTGATGGACTCAAAATCATTGTCTATATATTCATGAGTCGAATATGAAAACAGGGTATCTTCCTTGACTGAGTTACTTAACCTTTGTTCAGCAGCACTGATAATGAAAGAATGGACAAAAGCCATGTATTGCTAGAAAGTGAAGAGACACTATATATATATATATATATATATATATATATATAAACATTTTAATGAAGAATGTAAAAATGTGATTGTATAATAACAAATCCATTAAAGTTGTATTGCAGGATTGGCATAGTTTCTTTGCCTAATATCAATTCACTGGCATATGGATCATTTGTGTCCATAGTTATTCATTAGGAAAATTCGAGAAAGACTACAACAGTAATTGAAGTGAATGCTATAATCAAGAACAATATCGTTCTTTTGATTTTCAATCGGAACGATTTTTATATGAAGAGACGAAGAAACTTTTGGGGTTTTAGTTGGCTGATGGCGATAAACAGTAATGAAATTTCACTTAGAATTAATAAAGTAATAGCAAGCGGATGTAAAGAATTGAAACCATTCAACTATAAGTATAATAAGGAGAGCGAAACTTGCATAACTAACTGTACTTGATCGAAATATAAACAACAATCAATTTATACATATGCATAAACTTCAAAATCTATCAGTGGCAAACCCATGATTCCAACAATTATTAATTAACTTTGTGAAACAGGAAAGAAAAAACGTAGGATGAAGAAAGAAAAAGAAAGGGGATTATAATGGACTTGAGTTTCGGAGTTTACCTAATCAAAAAATTATAACAGAGCAGAATTGAAGCAAATGACTGAAGATTCTTATAAAGGATTCTTGTGGAACTCTATAACTAAAAGCCAGTATAGGTTTGGGAAGTCAGGAGTGGGATTCCAAGATTCTTATAGAATATCCTTTCTATGACAAGTTTCCTTTAAGGTTTCAAACAGGGCTCTAATTTTGTTTTTGAGAGGATTATTCTTTCAAAACTTATTTCCTCAGTTACATAGTATTTTCTTGAAGGAAGAAGACTTCATTGTTTCATTTTCTTTATTAAACTAATCCATAGTGACCATTTGGAACCTATCTTCCAAAAGAAAAATAAATGATAGAGAGGTAAATGACTTGACTGATAGTTTCAATAAAGTAGAAAATATCGGTTTGTATACGGGCAAGAAAAATTGTAAAATATGGGTTTTAGATATGCTTAACTTATGAGTCCTCCCCAGTTTCCAATCTTATAGTAGGACATGGGCAACAAGAGTTCCATCTATTTTCTTATGGTTCATAATACTTGCGACTTAAAAAAAACTGGAGACCACAGAAGCATATTTCCTCTTAGACTTTCTCGTGGGCAAAGGGTTTTTGAGGAGATGGGAATAGTTAATGAAATTACTAAGTGTGACTTGGATATGGTGATATCATGGTGAAATTTGGCCAGAACAAGAGGAAAAAGAGGGTTATGGAACATGTTTGTGCCGCAAGCTTTTGGAAAATATGGTTAGAGCACAATAAGAGAATTTTAGAACAAAATACATTGGAGGAGTTATTGTAAGAAAGAATGTACTCTTTAGTGGTAAATCCTTCAAAACGTTTCAGCCATATTTATGTATCTGAAATTTCCAGCAACATGCAATCTTCAATCAGTGCCGAATTTATGATTTTGATATGACCTGCTAGAGGAAAAGACCGGATAATCAGTTTCAAACCATCACTCCTCACTTGGTTCCTATCCCTTCTATGATCATTATAAGTATCAGTATCCAAATTTATGCTTGTGATAGTCTCAAAGTGAAGAGTACAATCAACTTTACTAACCAAAGAGATTCCATAAAATGGAGATACACACAATCTGAAAATTAAGAACATACTGCCCATTTTTTTTTCTTTTACCTTCTGCACGTATATGAATAAAAAAATCTGGAAATTTTCCATGATAAATACATATTGCTCATTGTTTTTTTTACCTTCTGCACCTATATTCTAACTCATTACATCCAACCATATCTTCTGAGTTTTCTAGAATCTGCAAGACATGGTTCGCACCCTCAAAGTGATTCCACAACTTGTAATTTTCATTATCACAAATTCCTCTAACTATGCATTGACTATTGGTCATAATTTCTTGGTTTCAAACCATCCAACAAAAGCACAAGTTTGGAGAAATTTTAAGCCTCCAGTTTTTTGCCGAGGAAACCATTTCATTCCTCCTCCACCTCCACCCCCATCTATTAACTTTGGATAGAAAATTTCCATAAACATCACAAAAGGTAGAGAGACGGCAGGGGAGAGGGGGTCTCCTTGTTTAAGGTCTGTATTAGGCTTTAAGCCCAGGAGAAGAGGGGTACCATTCCAAATGGTCGCGGAAAAATCCATGACACAACTCATTATCCGGTTAATTTAATTCTCATTCACATTGACATTGTTGTGGAATTTTCGAAGGAAGTCCAATTTGACTTTATTGTAGTCCATCTTGAGGTCAATTTAAAGATAAGACCTCCCATTTTTCCCTTCATGGCTATGAATGATTTCTTGAGATATGACAACATTATTAGTAGTTTATCTCCCCGTAGAAAAGCTAGACTAATATAGCATAATGATACCACTAAGTAAGGGCCTCAATCGGTTCATCATAACCTTTGAAAGAATTTTGTGAGACACATTAGTAAGGGTGATGGGTCTACATTGGGTGATAGTCTCATGACTTTCCAATTTTGGAATCGAAGTTATATGACTTCAGTTATGGGAGGGACAAGACCGAAGATGAAATAATGTTTTTCGATCTAGCATTGCAGGCATTAACGTTAATAGTTACTTGAAACTGCTGATGAAAGAGGGTTTGAACCCCATCTGGACAAGCCTGAAGATGAAACGATGTTTTTTGATTAAGCAATGCAGGCATTAGCATTAACAGGTACTCAAAACTGTTGATGAAAGAGGGTTTGAACCCCATCTGGACCAGGAGCTGTGGGAGGCATCTAACCAAAGTGAATAAAGGAATTATTCTAATCATGACCATCCTTTTAGAAGAGACTATCCCAGAAAGATTCTCCTCTTAATTCTCCTCAAGTGGCCCGACCGAGAAATGTCTTAAAGTTAATTAAAATTTAGCAAAGAAATATCCCATTTTTCCAAGTGGAACATGGGCTTCCAAGAGAACCACCACATCTATGGCATAAGTTTATATATCTCATTCATATTGGATCGAAAGTTGAACAATTTCATACAAGAAGAATCATGGGGAACAGAAGTCCATAGGCAATGAATCCTCATCCCAAGGAAGTCTTTCGTACAACAGCATTAGGTCCCCCTCGATTGAGTTTGTTTACAAAACCGTCATTGCATGTGAGGTTATAAGCATTCGATTAAATCAACATCTTCACTTGGCATACACTCCATTTTGTCCTGACTAGACTGGCATCCTCTTCTTTGTTGTCCACAAATAAAACTTGCTTATTGTAATTTTCTAGCCTTCATCAGGAGTTTAAGCATTTAGACACTCAGGTTATGTTGCGTTTTCAGCATAGGTTGGGATTAAGGAGTTGGGTATTAGACCATTTACAGGTCACCAAATTTTGATTGGTTCTATAGACGACTGCACATAACCGTTCACCTTCTAATGAAGCGGTGTGGATCCTTTATACTTTATACTTTTGTTTTTGGTTGAAAAGTGGAATTTCTAACTGCACCAACTGTTCCGGTTGTTTCTCTTTATTCTGGCCAGCAACCATCCTTTTACCTTAATCCATACCTTTAGTACCATGGGTCTTATTAGAGACATGATACCTATTTCCCATATGGTCCGAATTTATTCTGTCTCCATTATTAATATTTTCACCACTCAGACTAGGACTAGAACTTTCAATCCTACCTCAAGGAAATGACCCTTGAGATTAAAAAAAAGTGGTAGTTACTATTTCCTACTGATTCCATAGTAGTCTTCAATGGTCTCATCGCCTCGACACATCTTTCTCAATAAATTTCCAGTGTTTTTTTGGATAATATTTCACCCAACCAAGTGTATTAGCCAACTTATGTCGTCAACCCATAATTACTTGAATTGTTTGCGCTGACATTACAATTTTTTTCTTCCTTTTGATATCCAGAATGTGGATTAATTCATGATATGATGATCATGAATATCAAATAGGATAATAATACCATGTATTTTACGTTGTTTACTTGTAATTGGCATTGGAGGTTTGGTCATTTAGTGGTGTACCTTTCTTGGTCATTTAGAGGTTATCCTCATTACAGGTATAAAACAAATAAAAATGTATGTCTATACAATTTGGGCTGATTTTCCTCTACCACTATTTTTCAAGGAATCTTTATATATGACATGGATTTGATAATTGAGATTCATTTGCGTCATTTTCTTTCCACATAATCTTAGGTTGTGATTCTGTTCTTATCCTTTTGTCCACATCATGGTGTAAATGATCTCCCCTTTTTTATCTATGTAGTGGAATTGTAAAGAACTAGTGAAATCCTGTACAACTATGCATTCTCTAAATACTAAAATTTGGTATAATGTATTGTAAAAAAAATGGTATATACTGCCATATAGAGAGGTTAGCAACTATATCACCCTATGAAATAATTTGGAAATGGTTGGGACATGTATGCATTTTAGTGCAATGGAAGAAAATGTTCAAGGAAAAATGTTTAACATATGTGTTGTTTAATATATATTTTTCACAAACTCATGAGTATTAAATTATGTTGAAGATCGAGTCACTTATATCATGAAACAATCTAATGAGGAATATGAAATAAACTTTCATATATACATCGGGTTTAGTAAAACTAATAAAATTGGGATGTCGGATCGAATCAAGACAGTATACAACAGCACATTCGGGACATAAACCAAGTAATTCTATTACTATCAGTATTAGAAATTCGAGGCATTTTTCTATACAGACTTCTTTTTTGATATGTTGAAAATTAAAACCTAACTGATAAAAAGTAAAAAAAAAAAAAGGGAAATTTACTTTTCTTAATTGTTGCACTGTACAATATTCGAATTACTGAGATTGTAAACTAGTTCTCTACTTTTTTTTTACATCAGCGCAAGATTTCGAAACTCCTCAAATAAACTCATTGTTTCTTTATCAAATTCTCCAGTAAACTGCAGCAAGTAGAAAACATATATATTAGTACATATAAAATCTATGCGCATGGTTGGGAATCCATGCTTAAAGAACCTTAAAAGAAAGATAATTCTAAGGACATGTTTTAAGAGCAATAGAGGGGAGATTTGCAATTATTTTACGAACCTGATAAATTCGGAAAACTAATCTGTTTCCTTGAAATAACATCATGGAAGAGTCTTTTTCTGATGTCCCTTTGTATTGAAGTTCCAAGGCTACCCTCTCCATATACGTCTTTGCCAATGTAACCAAGCCCAACATTATCTGCAATTAATGTTTTTAATGAATCGCCTACTATGCAATGCTGTTTTGAAACATTTCATGTGACAAGAATAGAAAGATGCTTTTTTGTTATTAAAGGGAAATATATGTATGCTGTTTTGAAAAGTTGTTTGGAAAAGGCACTTTTTGTATACAAAAATTTAATATATATTTGAATTTTACAGAGGAACTTGCACCCCTCCCTGCCAAGTGTTTATATCTCGTATTGGCCATGAAAAATAAACATCATAAACACAATTTAATTAATAGAAGATTGAGCTTATTAGGGAATTGAGACTATTACAACACATATATGGATTAAAACAGCTGACAAATTAAATCAAAGTAATTTGACAATTGTGTCAGGGACTTGAAATATATGGATTTTTTCAACTATGTCTATGTTATAATTTTTTATTGAAAGATGCGAAAATTCACAAAAACAAGAACCAAACCTGGCTTAAAATTCCATCGTCGCGCAGCCAGTCCGTGGGCATTTGAAAGTCCTTGCAATGGCGCACCAATGAATCTCTCATCTTAGTAAAGATATACACACTACGCTCCATTCTGACAGTGGAACACAGTTGTTTAAATAATTCATCTATTACTATTACTACTACTACTACTACACACACAAATATATATATATATATATATATATATATATATATATATATATATATATATAAAACTCAATTCTGTTAAAAAATGAAAAAATTGAAGGTTCTTACCTCTCAGACAAAGCCAATATTTCCTTCAGTGAAGTGGCACATGGCAATTGATAATCATTCTTGTAATTACAAACTTCGGACTCCAAATTCTTGAGATATTCATACCATAATGCTGCCACACGCAATGCATCGACTTTCTTTTCAGGCCAATCGGAGTGCTCTAGAACTGCCCTTTCATCCACCTTCCAAGACAAAAGAAAATCCACTCAGATTGTACAAAAATCCATAAATAGAAGTTTTGTAATTGATGATAATTATCAACTTACAAGTAAACAGAGTGCATCATCCAACCACTTCACAAATGCCACCACATCTTCAATATCCTCATAAACTTCACGATTGACCTCTCTTATCAAGGTGTTCACCAATTCTTCTTGAGTCCCACCATCTTCCTGTATCAATCAAAATTGGCTCACAAAATAATATACATTATTGCATATGGTAGATTTTGATTGATTAGTACCAAACTTTTGGAATTTGAAGGATTTACATCGAATGAGTTATTCCCATTGTTGGTTCCGCTCACAAGATCGTGCATGGGCTGTGACGTTTTAGAAGGAAAAAATGATGAGAAGTCCAATATATAAAAATGAAAACAAGTTCAAATCATATTATATCAGTTATGTTACACTTTATCTATTTTAACTGTCGAGTAAATTATTCTCAGGAGAAAAAAATAGAAATTAAATTCCATGTTCATTTTCACATAAAAATTGCATTGCAATTCAATCTATAATCCATAATTCAGAAAAATAATCTAATTCAGATAATGTATACACCCTGATTAATTTCTTTTATTTTCAAAGGGGAATCATCTTATCATAAAAATTGTTCTGTCATGACCATGATGCGCAATTATGGTAAAATGTTGACAGTTGAAGTAGAAAATAGCAGGTCCTAGGTTAAAGTTTGTATTAAGCATATAAAAAAACAATACAAATTAAAAAATAAATCAAACCTGTTCAAGAGTAAGGGTTAAAACGATACTCTCAACGATGAATGTGATATTTGACATGTTCGAAATGCTACTCCAGTCGATAATTAATTCTCCCATTTGAGTTGGTAAGCTCTCATAACATAATTTGTCATGTGTTACCTGGAGAAAATGGAAGTTAATTAAACATATTATTTGAATCCCAAAGTTGGATACACTTAAGTATAGTGGAAAAATAAAAACTATATGGAACCCATGATACTAAATAGAATGCAGTAAGAAAAATACAGGTTTGAAAGGATGAAAAACAGAAAAATGGTTATTAAATCTGGGAAATCATTTGAGAATAAGCCAATTGTTAAAAAGGTATGATCTCTTACAATTGTACCAGCAACCAAGGATGTTCCAGCATCGGTTATAGCAGAACAACTACCCTTAGAAAAACCTAGGAGAAAAAAAAGATAACCAAAATCATAAACATTTAAATTCACTCTCAGTTGTCAAATATTCATCGTTACTTAGCGAATCAAACTTGTATTCTTGAAATTCAACATTTCGTTAAGGAGTTTACTTAATTCAAATAATTTTATTTTGTTTTTTTATTATGTATGCAACTCAATTTTCTCAACTGGATCAGATCTCAGAATTTTTTTATCAATATGTTAGATAAGACACATTTTCATACATTTTTCATCAGAAGAAAAAATGAGATGATTAGTACTTGGGCTTCAACATAAAACAATAAAATCATTAAAACCATACCTGGTGAATAGTTTTTGTTGAGAAAATTTCCAATTTGAAACTGACAAGGAAAAGTTAGAGTAAAAAAAATGTCAGTATATGTTTCACATAATTCAGTTAACTGAAACTAGAAGAATGTCATCAAAAGCTTTACAAATATACACCTGCCAGTAACCCTTCTTTCGTACAGAAATATAAGTATTTTCACAGCATATCCCGGAGGTGGAGCAGCAAGTAAGTGATGCACAAGCAAGCATTAAAGTCTAAAAAGACACAATAAAATGTTTATCAATATAAATTGTTATATGGAACTCTAAATGACACAAAAAGGCAGGTTGAAAGGATAATAGATTCATGAGAGTTCCAATTGCACCTATACTCTCAGTTTGAAGATACTAAAAAATGAAAGCAAGTACAAATTATATATGTAAAGGTTTGGTTTACTTGCTATTAAAAATGTTGACCTGCTCATATTGATGATTATTTGTATTATACTGTTAGCTCTATTTCGGATAAATTGTTTCTAGCTCGTAAAACTTATAAATTAAATTGCAAACTCATTTTCACATAAAAATATCTTTGTAATTCAATCTGTGATTCATAATCCAGCTGAAAATAGTCTTCCCAAACAAGGCCTAAACTCATCGTCTTATCATCAAATATTGTTTCTTTATGACTATTTGTACTACCTGACTTGAATTTGCCGATGCAATTAAGGGAAAAGGATGACACTTGATGCATAAAATAGGTAAGTCCTAGGATATATTTTGCCTCTATAAATGTGATTTTTATAAAATATAATTAAACGTGATGATAAATCAAACCTGTTCCAGAGTGAGGGTGAATGTTGTACTCCTAATGGTGATGGTAATGTTTGGCATGTTCGAAACGCTATTGCAGTTGATTAGGAATTCTCCCATTGGACTTGGTAAGCTCTCAAAAATCTGTTAAAAGTAAGAATCTCATACTCAATACAACATTCAATTTCCATTTTCAGGCATTTACATTAAGGATATAATGAATGATAAATCACCTGATTAGAATAATTTAGCACCATATCCATAATGTCCTTCTGTTTCAGCTGGTTTTGGACCCAAACGATGGCCTTTTCATAGGTAGTGCGCATAATACGATCCCCATCGTTCCCCCTTTCAATTATTGTTTTAATATCAGAACTGCAAGGATTATCACTCAAGGTTATGTATGCTAAAATTCTTTGTAGAAATATCTATAATTATAGAAAATTAGAGACATTTCATTAATAAATATTAATAATTGAGTGATTTTTACTTTTTTTTACTTCACAAAAAAGTCCCTTGTCGGAGGTAACCAAAAATGATTTTTACTACATTCGCTTTGAGAGCTACGTATATCATTGGAGTAATGGATAATAGACTGAATGATCTAGTCTTATGGTTGAAGGAACAATGGAATTTAAGGAAACTCCCTACGAGAATAGTCAAATGGACAGTGGGATTTCGCGCTTATGTTGAATGTTAATAGCTCTAGTATAGATCTCCCTTATTTTTGTTACCAATTCCTTTTTACTCAAAGTCAGATATATACTAGATAGCTCAATTGGTTCGTAAGCCTCCAAAATGGATGTGTGGAGAGTTTCAGTTAATAGACTGAATTTCATGTGTGTTTGCATGAACTGGATTTGGCTAAACTAATGCCAAGGGTGTGTGAATAGGTTGTGGAAAATATGGTTTCTAGAAACGTGTGAATTATGAAAAAATCAAACTACTAAATTTTAAAAAAGTTGCATAGTTCTACGACCGGCTCTACAAAAGAGCAATGAAAAGGCTAATTTTCAACATATCACACTGGAACTTCAACAGAAAATCAACAATGTGCAATCAATGACATAGAACCAACAGTGATCACATGTGAAGAAGGACAATACAAACAATGGAATGTTGTTGAAGGGTTACTGACGAAACTCCAAAATTCTTATGTTGGTTAATGACCTGTTTCTCTACTACTAGATTCTCAGTGTTATTCCATCCTTTTTGTGCTTGTCATGGAAGTTTTCAATCAGATACTACTATCAAAAACCTACTTGGGATCTTTGGAGGCCCACTCTTATGAAAATATATTATCTTGACTAACTTGTATTTTTCATATTACCTAATGGTTATTACTTAGCCTGCATAAGCTAATTTCTATGCCATTTAGAGGCTCCTAAGCAAATTCAAGGTTATCACAGGGCTGGGAGCAGAACTGTCCAAGAGCATATTGAAGGTTGTAAGATAAATAACTCTGTTTAAGATCAGGTAGGCTTTTTATTGTGAAATGAGTTATAGTTGGAATTCAAGTGTATTGGAGAAGGTGCATCATTTTTTCTATGAAAGACCATAAGGACCATAACTAAAATATGCTCTAAATGGGTTAGAACAGAACGGTGGCTTTGGTGTCATGAACCTAAAATGGTAAAACATAGCTGGTAAGTTTTACCATCTCCTGCGATTGGCTAACATAGAGAACAATAACAATTTTTTATGACGCAAAGGTCCCTCAAGATGTCTCGTGGATATAGAAGGCTATCTTGAATTCAAGACTCAAAAGATGATGTAAGGCTGAGAGGGGAGAAGTGTGTTGATGTCCCAAGGAAAAAAAATTATCCTTGGAGAGGTTTGAGGAATAATTTAATAACCATGAAGAATCTGATTATAAGGGGTTCGAGATGGAAGAACATAATAGAAGACATTAAAGAGTGGAGTAGATCAGAATTAGCTAACAAAAAATGGATCTAATAAAGTGGGAATTGTTCAAATAGTTGAGAAACACATTTCAAAGCAAAAAGTGAATTTGGATAGCATTAGTTTCAGAATTTTTCATTTGAAAGAGTTTTCAGAAAAAATGAAAAGAATAATGGATAAATACAAGAAAAATAGACATATGTGTATAGATACGTAACCTTTAATGATGAGACTAACAAACCTTGTTAGAATCCTTAACATTTTAGTGGTGGTTCATTTTGATCCAATGTTTGATATATATAACATTAATAGTAGCCAAACAAGACTGCATAATGTGAATACCTCATAGAGTGAGACCAATTGAAGAAACATAAACCAGTCTCTGAACATACTATGTCATCTATTACCTGCCGAAAACACAACTTATTTGAATGTCTTAACTTGAAGTTTAAAGTGGGATAAACTTAAATATGGTAGAAAAACAAAAATTAAAAAATGAAAAAACCATACCATATCTCCATATTTAGTCACAATTAATTATTCCACATTGTCATGTTTGATTTCAGTCACAACATTCTGACATTGACAGAATAATTAAAACACAATATCATAATTCTAAAAGTAAACAATTCACATGATTACTCTATGTTTTGAAAGCAGGAAAAATTGAGATGTAGTTTTTACACCGGGCATATTGTTATGAGAATAAACTTATTGTAAAAGTAAACAACTCAGCTAAGATTTCTAGTGTCTTACTCCAAATATATATTCACATGATTACTCTATGTTTTATTATAAAAACAGAATTAATCATTTTATTCGAATCACTCCCAATGAAAAAACTATCATCCTTCTTAGTATCCCGTCTATTCACAACTCCTACAAAATAAATTATAGAAACAAAATGAAATGAATTATATACCTCAAAGTCCTCTTTTTCAGGATTGACCAATTTAGCAATCTTAATCTCAACATTTGAAGGAGTAATATCTCCATATTGAGATACAAATTCGTTGCATTCTATGCTTACTATTTCTTCTGCCCCATTGCCATGGTTGATTTCAGTCACAACAGTCTGACATTGATAGAATAATTAGAACACAATATCATAATTCTAAATTTTCATCAAGAAAAAAAGAAAATTGGTTTTTAAATCAAGAAAATTTTAGGATTATTTGTATTTTGGGGTCTGTAAGTTACTAATAACATGAAGTTAGGCCCATTTTAAACTTTTTGTGACACATTATTATGAGAATAAACCAAATAGTAAAGTGCACAAATTTGCCAAGATTTCTAGTTTCTTAATCTAAGCCTATATTCACATAAATACATCATGCTTTACAATAAAAAAAGAATTAATCATTTTGGTCAGAATCAAACACTCTCAGTAAACAAACTTTCATTCTTAGTATCACAACTATTAACAACTAGCACGAGACAAATTTCACCCAACACGTTTTATATAAAAATACATAAAAGGTAATTCTAATGACTGAAATTATATGACAAAATGAAAAGAATGTGATACCTCAAAATCCTCTTTATCCCCAATACCATGGTTGATTTCAGTGTTTGACACAACTTCCATGTATTCCATTCTCACTAATCCTACTGCCTCAATGCCGTGGTTGATTTCAGTCCCGGTACTCTGACATTGACAAAATAATTAAAAAACAATACCAAATTTATAGTCTTAAAATGAGAAAAAATGAAAATGGTTTTCAAATCCGGGAATTTTTTCTGAGAATAAACCAATAGTGTGCACAAATCTTCCCTGTTTCTAGTTTTTTTTTGTGAAAAATAACATGGTTCTGTATTCTCCAATTTTTGGTGCATTTGATTGTATGATTTTCTTTGGGAAAAATTCAGGTTTGCCTTAAGCTTATTTTTACGTGGTAGCTCCATGTTGTATTATAAATACGAAATCAAACATTCTAAATAAAAAAACTCTCATTCTAAGTGACACAACTATTAACATCTCATACAAAACAATCTCACCCAACTTGTATAATCTATCTCATTTTATACTAAATGCATAAAATATATCCAAGATGTATATCTTTTTAACTGCAAAATTGAACTCAGTTCTAATGACCAAAGACTTGTGTACAAGAGTCTTTTTATGCCGACACAGATTTGCGACACATTTAGTACGACACAATGACGTGTCGCACCAGTATTGGTTATTGCCTCTGCTGCGGACCCACATCCATAAGGCAATAACCAATACCGGTATGACACGTAACTATGTCGCACCACTCTGTGTCGCAAATCTGTGTCATCCATAAGGCAATAACCAATACCGGTATGAAGTGAATATGATACATCAAACATCTGTTGTAAATATCACCCAACTGATACTGCATATATCTTTTCTACAAAATACAAAACACACACACACACACACACACATATATATATATATATATATATATATATATATATATAATGTATATCTTTTTAGCTACAAATTCTAATCTCAATTCTAATGAACAAAATGAGATGAATATAATACCTCAAAGTCATCTTTTTCAGAATTGTCCCACTCAACGATCTCAATCTCAGCAATGTTTGAAGTCGAAATTTGACTCTCCATTTTTGGCTCCAACTTTTGAGATATGAAGGAGTCCAACTTTTGAGAAAGGCCTGCATTTTCAGCCTCAAGAAAATCAACCCTTCTCACAAGACTATCAATTTGTTCATTTTTCAACTCTAATTTTCTCTCCAAACATAGAAAATCAGAAAGCTTTGGCTTTGTTTCATGTTCCAATATCTCACAAGTTTTTTGGGTGCTGGTTTTCTTGTGTTTTCTAGTCGAAAAACAATGCAGCATTTTGGTAAGCCCTTTAAACTTAGCCATGCTGTGAGTATTCTCTCTGAAGAAAATATGAGCTTGGTTTGGGCGTTTAAATAGATTGCAGGCTATGAGTATCTTTTATTTTAGGCATGCATATATGTTACGTAAAAACACAAGGGTAGTTTTGGGTTTCGATAACTCTTAGCATTTGAATTCCTAATATTCTCCTTTTTGTCCTTATTTTTGGCATTCATAAATAGTAATTTAGATAATTAGATGGCAAATTTGTAAAGATATTATTATTATTATTATTGTTACTAACATTATTAGAGTGCCATTTTGGTTTCCAAATTTGGGAGTAAATTTAGCTCATTTTTTACTTTTTTTTCGGGTATGATATATAAGTTATCTAACACAAGGGTATTTGGGGGGTTGGGGTCAACTTTTGGTATTGAATTACTAATTTTTAGTTTTTTTCCTTAGGTTTTTAGGGGCACGGGTAAAATAACATAGACCTAGACATTCTAGTACATATTCATCAGGATAATTAAACGGTATATTTGTAAAAATATTATTATTAAGAGTGAAGACAGCTAATTTCTAAAAAAAAAAAAAAGACAGCTAATTTCTGGATTTTTTTAGAAGTTTTGATAGGCAATTGAATGAAAAAGATATTCTGATTTCGTTTAATGAAAAAGATCTTTCTAATTTTATTCCATTTTTGTATCCTTTAATATATACATATATCTAAAATTTAAATGTTACGATTCTCAAAGATACAATCTTATGTTTATTCTATATTTGGCTCAAAGTTTCACATAAAGTGTATGCACATTTGTATTATTATTATTATACCTATATCTAAAATTTAAATGTTACGATTCTTAATGATACAATCCTATGTTTATTCTATATTTGGCTTAAAGTTTCACATAAACTGTATGCACATCTTTGTTTTATATATAACATGAGATAAAATGATTTGAGAAGAAAGTGTGTATTATAATTTTGTATCAAATTAAAAAATATATATATGATTTCGGGTTGTCTTAAATTTTTTATTTCGTAGTGAATGTAGCGCTGGAGGTTTCTTTCCTTTTGATGAATATAACACTAATATAATATGTATCAATACATGGCTGGTTTTGGCTACAGGTCAACTCTTTAAATTCCTAATGTTCTTACTTTAATATGTTGCATTAAAATTTTGAACTGTTTTATTAAAATTTACAAGCATGATTGTTTAAGGTTCTGCTTTTAATTTAATATTAAATTATATATATTGAAAATAAAATAAAATCAGAAAGACTTTTGAAAATTATCAAATCTAATGCATTTTTATTATTTATAGGGTTATCCAATTTTTTCAAATATATATATATATATTATTTTATTTTATATATATATATAAAATAAAATCAGGAAGACTTTTGAAAATTACCAAATCTAATGCATTTTTATTATTTATAGAGTTATCCAATTTTTCAAAATTATCTTGAACTATCTTCTAACATAACTTTTGAGAATTTTAAAAATATACAAGTTTAATTTTCAAATTTGATTAGTGTGAAGCGAGTAGCTCATTTGCTTAGTGTGAGACAGAATGTGGAAGAAAGTACCAGGGATTACATCACCCATTTCAATAATGAGAATTAGAAGTTATTGATTACGAGGAGAAGACTGCAATCACTACCCTCATGAGTGGTTTTCTACTCGATTAACTATATTATACTTTGACCAAAGATCCATCAAAGACGATGAAAGAATTGATGGCCAAAGAAGCAAAGATTTTGAATGCCGAGGAAGCTATGGCTGCTGAAGGGAAATCGGATAAGAAGAGGCACAAGAATCACAATGCGCATAAGAATTCGAAAGTAAGAGAAAGCCTATATTGACTCAGAAAATTTACCAATTACACTCCTTTAACGATGGATATACATCATGTTTTGGAAGAAATCAAGCATTACAATAATTTGAGTTGGCCTGAAAAGTTAAGGTCACCCGCAGATAAGAGGGATAAATCCAAGTATTGTAAATTTCACAAAGACCATGGTCATACGACCAACCGGTGTATTACTCTCCAGAACGAGATAGAGGCACTCATCCGAAGAAGAAAATTGGACAGATTTATAGATCGGCAGGCTGGTGGGAGAACTAGCGTTAGAGGTTGACCGATATCTAAATCACCTATTAAGCCTAGAGAAGATAAGAAGAGGAACCATGAAGATGATCCAGAAGACGATCCTGATCTCCCCAAAAAGCGTAGGCAACCTGAACACGAGTTATTCACACTCAGTTTTGGATCTTTTGATTTCCATATGATTATAGGTGGGGATGCAAGAGGAGGAGACCATATAGCTTAAAGGAAGGCTTACCTCAATGAGGTTCCTATATCCAGCGAATCGACCTTGTCGAGGAAGACCAATCAAGGAAAGTCAACAAGGATAAGTTCATAATTAGTTTCTCCAAGAACGATTTTATAGACACCCCATTATGTTACCCCTTAAACTCTCCTGAGGTCCCTAGCACCTCCCTTCATCACTACAAACCCAGTTCATACCCCGAGTACTGACCTAGAAGCCATCGGGCACCCCCAGGCTCCATTTGACCAAAAGTTAAACTCTTTAGCTCGACCGAGACTGAATGAATCTTCAAAGGGCACTTAAACCCCTTTCCAACGGTCCATCCCGTGCACGATTCCGACTTACCATGCGGACGAACGACATTTTTTCCCCCGAAACTCAATCAGGGGGCCATCGGGCGCTCCCGAGCTCCGTTTGACCTAATTTAACTCTTCAGCTCGACCGAGGCTGAATGAATCTTCGAAGGTCACTGAAACCCCTTTTTAAGGGTCCTCTTCGTGTACGATTCCGACTTACGGTACGGACGAACGATCCGTTTTACTTCGAAAGGTCATCGAGTGCTTCCAGGGCCCGGTTGACCAAAGTCAACTCCCCGAACCAGATCAAACTCTTTGTAATGTCGAATTACATATCCTATCCTTTCCAACGATCCTTCCAGGGCCCAGGTTCGGGAGTTGAATTTGGGTCAAATACGGCTCGAAAGCATTTGTCGGTCTATTGGACGGGAAAACGTCGGATGCAAATGGATCGTTGGAAAGGATAGGATCCATGCGGACAAACGATCCATTTGCATCCGACGTTTTCCCGTCCAATAGATCGACAAATGCTTTCGAGCCGTATTTGACCCAAATTCAACTCCCGAACCTGGGAGAGGTCCAAAGGACTTTCTAAGATCTTTGAATTACCTTTCCAACAGTCAATCCCGTGTATGATTCTGATCAACGGTTTTCGTTCTGCGGATTATTTTTCAAAAAGGCCTGAAAGACACTACCAAACGACATGTCCCAGACCATACCTATCGGTAGTGTACCTAACGCACCTGCCGAACGGCATGAACGGGGCTATGCCGATCGATAATGCCCTGGGCCTATAAAAAGGAGGCCTGGCCTCACTTGCAAAAGAGCCCAGATCAGAAGCATATCACTCTCAGCAGATCCAGAAAACCTCTCTCGAAGTCAGCGTGATTTTCACACCCAAATACCTTTCCAACCTTCACTTTTCATCATCCTTTTCATCAAACTTGGTGAATTAATTACCCTCCACCATCACCCAAGTGCAAGGACTTCTCTCCAACATTCAAGATCAAGCTCAAGATCTTCAAGAAGGTCTAATTTTCTCAACTCTCTCCTTAAATTCTCATAAATTCGCAATATCTTGTTTTATTATTTAACATTTTTTATTATCTTATCTCATACATCCTAATATACTTTTTATTTAGTATTATTGCACATCTCTTATTTTCATATAAATAAAAACCCCAAAAAAATAAGAAAATAAGGGTTTGCTCATAAATTCCAAACGGGAATTCTCACACTTTTCTTACACTTTTCTCACAACTAAAACACTTTTTCTACACACTCACACACACACAAATAAGAGAATCCCCTGTTGGATTTATGGGATAAACCCCACCCCTCGTCTTGCATGCGAACTACGTGGACTTTGATGCCTCTATAGGCTACATAGGCGTCTCAGGGTAAAACCCGAGACTCGAGTCCTATTTTTTACTTTTCCCCTCATTTTCTATTTTCTCTAAACTCCATTATCTTATATTATATATATACATATATTTGTTTTTAGGGGCGTATTATTCCGCATGCATTATCGTTCCCTTATAACGATTAACGTAGGGATGATCGCCTAAATCCTATTTTCTAATACTTTTATACCGTCCTACGGATGACTCACTTTACCTCTTCCATGGTACAAGTCGATGATTCCTATCTCCACTATATATACACATGCACACATATCACAGGGAAAATAAAGAAAAATAACAAAATTCATGAGAGACCGAAAGGGCGGAATGGGTGACTAACACCTTCCCATTTCGTAACTTAGCCTCCAGACCCTTCTCCAATCATTTTGGTTTTGCTTGCACCAGTATGTCTTTGGATGTTGTCCTTCGGGATGGCTTCCTCTTTTCTTTTGTCTGTTTCGAGTAAAATAGACTGGCGACTCTAATCTCTCTACATTTTTCACCTCACCTCAAATGACGCCGGCCAAAGCGCTCCCGAGAGGGACGCGTGGGACCATAGGGATCCTCACTCTCGCGCTGCGCTCCCCCCCCCCCCCCCCCCGACGAGGATCAGGGGATGGCCACAATGGCAACTCTGCTGGGGACTACTTTTATTCTGAGGGATAGACTCTATTTACATGGATGTTGTGTTTTCTTATATTCTCCCCCTATTTGCATGTTCCCCTTTATTACTCATGTGTACCCCATGCTTATGCTTCTATTCACACATTTGTAGAAAATTCTCCTTGTACACTTCGCACCACGTGCACCTTGGGTCACATATATCCATATGTTGCATGCATTACCCATGCAATATCTGGTGTACCGTTGGTACTTGCACTTTGCTCCCTGTTTGACATAATCGAAAAGATATTCTCATACGATACTAATAAGAGGATCATGCATGATTCACACGACATCACCAAAGAGCATTGATATTGACTAAATTTTTACCCAGTAACTGGAGGGTCACTTCGTGATGGGCGCTGGTCCGGCAGGGCGCAGTTAGCCTAAGCGATATGACTCTCACCTTCCATTGGCCAAGTACCTTCAACGTATATCGAACAGTTCTCCCGCATCATTCCCCTTTACCGAAATCATGACGGGAGGTATATCGCAAGGAACTCGTTCACGTACACCGCGTATATCGAATTCTCTCTCACACGTATCGTCCCCACGAGGTATATGGTGAGGCAATTCACGTACACTCAAGTATATCAAATGGCTTGTCCACATGTACCGATTGCCTGCAAGAGCAAGACGTATATCGTGGAAGTCACGCCAAAGGGGGGAACCCTTTCCAATTCACCCAACCAATTGCATACCCGCATATAGATGTCAAGCCAATGACACACATGTTAGATTGTCGGTTTCAACCCGAAACTCTACCAAAATTCCGCATCGGCCTACCACCCAAATTCTCGCGCATTTTTAAAACGGGACCCTGACCGTGAGCCTAGTCACAAGTCCATCCATAGCTTTGCATATATTACAAACCCAATTTTTCTAGGCTCGGGTCCCATCCTATATTTCGTTTTGCATTTAGGAGAATTCATACAAGTGAAAACATAATAATTATAATAATCATGCTTAGACCGTCTCCAAGGGGAAATTCTCTTTTTTCTTTATCCAAAATCCAAAAACATTTTGTCTTTCCATCTCGAAAAAAAATGTCAAAATTTTTTTCCCCTTTGTTTCTCAAAAATAAATCCCATTTTACGCCTTCTCAGGTCGATCGCAGACCCTTGGCTTGGCTCCTTATTAGCTTCAGTCTTCAATCAAATCACCCCAGAGTTCCATTTATTCCCCTATTACTCCTTACGAGTCTGAAATCCATCCGCCTTCCATGGAGAACATAGATCAAGTACCCGTTGTGCAGCTGGATCTGACGGCAGTTCTAGCTCAGCTTATGTCCAAGATTGACAACCTCCAAACTGAGGTCCAAGAAATGCTCGAGGCCGTATTACCTCGTGCTATGGTGTGACACCCTAACTAATTAAATACCGGATAGCTACTCCTTTATTAAATTATTTCAAAATGCCAAGTTGGCTCAGTTAATAGCATCACTGTCGAAAACATTTTTATTTTACTAACCACCTAGTATTTAAAAAGTAAGTTGCCAAATTTTAATATAAGTCCGATTTAACAAGCAACAAGTGTAATGAAGAAATAACTAACACCATTCACCATACTGAAGTAAAACGAATAACCATCACAATAGAGTAAATAAAGTCTGGAGGAAAACTCCTCACTACAATCCCACAACTGATAAGCAAAATGAATACTGAAACAATACATGCTAAAGTCTGAAAAATGAAATGTAAAAGATGTCTCTAAATAGAAATGGGCAACATGCCCTACAACTAATAGATAGCGACTCTGGATTCCAAAAGATAGAAGCGTCTACAAGCAAATCCATGTAGCTTCCACAAACAGCTACAGCTCGTCACCTGAATGAGTATCCTATGCTTGGTGTCCTTGTGGCTGGGCACCTAAAAAGGTTTTACAAGAAAAAGATTTGAAAAGCAAACGGATCAGAGCCCGAATGTGGAGTTATATTTTAAAAACCTGCAAGTGCTTTAAAAACATTTAAAACATTAAATGAAAAGTACATGTTAGGACGTGCACTCACATTATATTCTCACCTCTCGTCTAACTGTGCACTCCTAACGCAAGTACCCATCTATAACGACCCATACCACTAGCTAAGTGACAACATATCTAGCTAGACTGCCAAAGGTCCTACCCATAATACTCGGTTCCATTAACATAATAACGCTCGTAATTAAATAGGGGTTTAACGTAAACTCAGATACTCAATATGCAATATATATAACTATCAGTTAACTCGTTATATTTCTCGAAACAATACCGTAATATGTTTACAACATTAACATGAGGATTCTCATTAATTAAATGTATATTAATCACATCGTAAATATACAATATAAGCACCCCGAGAACTAAGCTGTGGTGCACACATACTCTACTATCCATCCCGGTACATCACGTACATAAGGATTACATATTCCGAATCTCTCAGGAATAGTTCACCGATAACAACATCATAAATAATGGAGGCGAACACAGTCACCATCACGTGGGTTACGCACATACCTACGCTCCCACCATCAGCGGACTTATTAATATCCCAATAAGTCTTTCTATGACCTATGTTCATCGAGGTACCAGTCTATATCCCCCCCGTAGGCACACAAGGATTAGAGGGTCCTAAGCGAACGCAACCTCCCGTGATAGCAAGTATGGTAGGTATGTCATACACACATTCATATACCAATACTAAGTAAACACACGTCTTAATAATACCGTATTTTAATCGTAGTACATATTCTCATACTAACTATATTTATCACAATTTGTACTATTCCGGTTTGTAATCATACGCGCCATAATTATCTCACGTCGTAGTAGACACTCACGTCTCAACCCAAACCGTCCATGTAATACACTCTCGTATGTAAATTCCTTCTCATAAATACCCAAATGTCCCAATTCTATCATTACTACATCTACGGAATGATATCTATATCCTCGAATAAGTTTACGGGACTCTAAAATTCAAAGCAGTTCAAAATAGCCCAAACTGTCAGCTTGTTAGAAGTCTCGTTCGAACGAGTGTTCGAACGAGTTTGGGCTGTCAGCTCGTTAGAAGTCTCGTTCGAACAAGACTGTTCGAACGAGATTCCAGTTCGTTCGAACGAACTGCACCTTCTAACGATATCTCGTTCGAACGAGATATCAAACGAAACTACCCTTCGTTAGAAGAGACTGGTCAACTCGTTCGAACGAGCTCGTTCGAACGACCTGGGGACTGCTTCTAACGACTGGCCAGTTTCGGCCCAGATTTTTCCAAATACGTTTTTCACCATTTTTACTCCTCAAATCACCTCTAAAATTTATCCCAGCGATTGTTTTAAAGTCTCTAAACAATCCTAAACATAATATAACCACATCCTATCACGTTTTTATGGATTAATTCACCCTAATCATCAATCAATTTACAAATACTTAAACTTTTCCCCAATTGATTCATGTACATGAACCCTAGAATTTGGAACCCTTAATTCATCAAATTTAATCCGTTTTTCTTTCACCCAATCATGTATTAACATCAGATTAATCGTCTCCAAACTATTCTACATGCAATTTATCCTCAATATTCAGAACCTAAGTCCAATTAATCATGGGTTTTCATTCATCTTCCAATAACAATTATAAATCTTCAATTTTCTAACATGGAAAGAACATTTGCTGAAATTAAACATAATTAAACCACTTGCCTTGTTTGTTTCCGGCTTTGGTGCTGATTTGGTGAAGAATCTCTGCAGAATTTTCTCTCTTTCTCTCCTTCTCCAAGCTCCTTCTCCAATGGTGGCTTAAGGTGGCTAGGGTTTGTTTTGGGGAAAGTTGTAAACCTAAAGATAACCTCCGTAGCTTAATGGTTTAATATGGGATGGTTAGTGGGATTTGTGGGTTTAATCCACATCAGATTTACATCTCAAATTTTCGTCACTTTTAATTCCTAAAAAAGTAAAATTACCAAAATACCCTTTAAGTTGCCGGTATGGCCTAAAAATACCCCGGGACCCAAACTATACCCCCGGCTAGTGTTTTCTGACTATCTCGACCCTTCCGTACGCGTTGGCACACTCAAAACGACCATACGGATTATAGATTTTAATTTCACTTTTATTATCAAAATATTATACCGTGACGCGGCGGTCCCACGCGTCTCAATAAAATTTCTAAAATGCCGTATATAAATCTCACGACAAATTTTAAAATTCCAAATTCATATATACTCATATATGCACATAATCAAATACCAACTCGCATCTCGTTAGTATTTTTAACCCGGATTAATTTCCAATTAATACGCATTAAATTAATTAATCCCAAAAACAAATATAGCCAAAAGTACGGGGTATTACATATGGATCCGCTCGAGCCCATCTGAGTTCCCGAAGAGTATCAGCACACTCCACGTGCCCCTCCTGTCAATGGGTCACCGCCTGCCCAGCTTCCTATGTCGAACCTTGCCCAACCTAGGGTAACTTGACTATGATCATTGATCCGAAGGGAGAGGATCTGAATAAAGTCTAAGAGGACCTCAAGATGCTCACTAAGAAGTTCGACCAAGTCAGAATCTTAGGACATTACATGGACTACACCCACATGTCTCCTTATCCTAAAGCGAGGTTACTCGAGAAGTTCAAGATGCCAAATATCGAGAAATTCGGGGGAAGTGGACCCCCAATTGTTCATCTTCAAAGCTATCACCATTCCAAGACTCTACTAGGGGCTTCTGAAGAAGTGATGGCCCAATTATTTCAGCAAACTCTGAAGGATAGCGCCCTCCGATGGTTTTTATCTCTCGAAGAATCCAGAATTCGTAATTGGGAGGATGTGGCTCGAGAATTCATTTCACAGTATAAATACAACGAAGAGCTTGAGGTCACCCGCCGTGATTTAAATCTTCTCAAACAGAACTCTGGGGAATCAGTCAGTAACTTCATAGCCCGATGGAGGGAAAAAGAAGCAACCATGACCAATCGGCCTTTCAAGGAAGAACAAGTCAGCATAGTGAAGAAGAATTTCTTACCACATGTCCGAGTAATGATGGGAGGACAATACTACCCCCAATTCCGAGCTCTCAGAGAAGTTGGAGTAGAAATCGAGGAAGATCTTGCCAAAACAGATGTCGAACCGAAGAAAGTTTCCAGACAGTTCACCTTCAGAAAATATGACGAACCTGCCAGTGGTACAGTCTCAACCATCAACAACATCTTTCAACTAACCACATCATGGGCACCAGAAAGCCGCCCTGTCCCAGTCCAAAAGGAATACACCAAGCTCCATGCTCCCCTCTCCAAAGTCTATCAAGCCCTGCTAAGCCGAAACCTTATCAAACCTTTGAATCCTCGTCTATTGCCAAATCCACTCCCAAGAAACTTCAAGGCAGATGCCCATTGCACCTTTCACCAAACTGCTGGCCATACCACCGACCAATGCTTTCACCTCCGAAACATGATCCAAGGTCTAATTGACCGGGGTACCATCGCGCCATGAGTCAATCCTAAGCCAAACACTACTCACAAACCACTTCTAAATCATACAAATGCCATCTTCTAAGAATATAACCCAGGATTTGATCCCTCAACTCAAACCACACCCATATACTCTCCTAAACCTACCTAAATTTGCCCATATTTCCTCCTACACCCTGCTAGCCTCACTGATCAGGCAGTATCACTCCTTACCAGAGCATGCATCGCTGTCCGTATCCATTCTGAAAATGGAGGTATGGAATTATCAAAAGTTTTAAACCAACTACTAGAATTCGGGCTAAAATTTCCCTCTCAGATGGTCATTGATTGCCAAAGGTTTAGTACGCTATTCTTGGAAGCACGAAAATGGGCCCGAGAGTCAGATAGTTGGGTAGTACCAACCGATGAATTCAGCTTGGATGATGTTGTCCAGGTTACGGCAGAATTATTCAGGCAAACCAACAACATTCGTAGCATGACTGAGTTACTTAATGCTCTGAAGCTACAGGGGCACTTGGGCCCTTCACCCTTACACATCCCCACAAAATGGAATGACATGTATGAAAAAGCCGTTGAAGTTGTGGAATTCATTGACTTTGCATGGAAAGACAAAATTATTGCCACTGGATGGGGGGAAGAATTCGACGATTTGAATGAAGAGCAAGCTTTAGAGAGAATTGTCCCGTTAGCCGACATGTGTGGAATGATATCATTTGAAGAAATCCTCGAAGAAATAAACAAGGTTGAAGAACAACCCGAGATCGATAAGGAAACGGGATTCATATTTTTTCCTTCTTCAGTAAATCACATGACCAAATTAGGGAGGCATTACCAGATTCCAAGCTCACTACCAGCCAATGACAAAGGGAAGGATGTTAAAAACCTTCCTATGCCAGAGATGACCCACAAAGAGAGTAAGATCCTCGATAAACTAAAGAAAACTCAAGCTAACATCACTCTATGAGAGCTTTTCATGTCTTCTCAGCTGCATATAAATGCTTTGATCAAGTTGCTCACTAGACCCACAGTTTATCCATCTACCACACCAGAAGAAGAGGTAAATTTAGTCGGATCCTTGACCTCTACCCGAATGCTATCCTTTTCCAAAGAAGAAATCCCCAAGATTGGACCACACCATAATCATGCACTCAACATCTTTGTCGATGTTATGGGGAAGGTTGTACCACTCTCTCTTATCGATAATGGATCCACCTTGAATGTCTGCCCACTGAGAACCTTCTAATATTTAGGACTGAAAGAAAGTGACCTCGCTCCAACTTTCGCTGATGTGCGTGCCTACGATAATACCCGTTGAGAGGTGATGGGATCCATAAAGCTTATAATAGGGGTTGGCCCTATAAACCCTGTCGTTGAATTCCAAGTTATTGACACCCCATCATGTTTCAACCTATTGCTAGGATAAACTTGGCTCCAAAGTATCAAGGGAGTGTGTTCCTCACTCCATCAGAAATTAAAGTTCTTCGCCAACGGACGATTCATTACTATCTTGGGCGACGACGACAATGTTGATGGTGTAAGTACCAGCAGTCCAATTCTTGAAATACAATACGAGTCAAATGATATGCTCCTATCAGGATTCTGAGTTGAACCACTCCTACTCCCGGTAGGGGACAACTTCAAAGAAAGGGTTTGTCCATAATACGACCCTCATGGAAACGTCAATATGATTCAGATGTTTAGAAGCATATACTTCATTCCCGGACTGGGGCTATGACAAAGACAGCAAGGTATACTCGAGACGATTGAACTAAAGAAATACTTCCCTCCTTGTGGTTTGGGGTATCAACTGTCAGAACAAGAGCTCAAAATGATCCACCAGTCTCGACCAAAAAGAGGACTAGACTGCGTCCAGACTATCCTAGGTGATTCCTTGAATGGAAGATTCATCAAAAAGGGTGAGGACTTCCCCTTTTGCGGCTTTCCTGAACTATGGTATGACCATACAGATAAGAAGATGAAGCCCAGAATGGAGATCTTCTTCTAAGACAGCTACCCATGGGCCAAAGATTCCCAACACCAAGTATAACCGCTCATCAAAGATGTCGAAGAGACTGAGAAAAGTGACTCTGAAGAATCCTTCAACTTATAGGAACTGGTTCTGGCACTCTGCATGGTTCATTCAGGCACTACAACACTAGATCCATCCCACCTGATTAAAGCTGCTAATACACCTCTCCTCAACTGGCATGCTGAGCCAATTCTACCTGCTAAAATCTCCCCTAATCCTAATGTTTACCCCTTTTCTTCTTCTGTTGTCTATCCTTGTTTAAATTTAATCGAGTCCTTTTTTGAGGAGGTTCTCAATGCTGTTTTTCCTATCAATGAAATAAATGAAGATTTTGAGTATCTTGTTGTGCCTTACATTAACTGTTTGGATTCTAATCAAACTTTTGATGATGATGATTTTGAAAATGAATAATTCTTAATTGATCTAAATAAGGTTAATAATAATTAACATAATCGCGTTCAAGTTAATTAAGAAGAGACTGTTGTTATTAACCTCTATTCTAGTGTCCAACTACACGAGATTAGGATAGGGACTACCCTTGACGAGCATGAGCGTGCACAACTCGAAGAATTGCTAAAGGAATTCGTGGATGTAATTCGCATGGTCCTATGACAATATGCCCGACATTGATCCTGAAATAGCTCAACATGAGATCCCCACTCTCCCAGATTACAAGCAGGTTAAACAAAAGTTGAGAAAACTTCGCACCGAATGGTCTCTCAAAGTCAAAGAAGAGGTAGTCAAACAGTTGAACGTAGGATTCAATCGTGTGATCGAATATTCCACATGGCTAGCCAACATAGTGCCTGTACCAAAATCAAGAGGAAAAGTTGGGATGTGTGTAGACTATCGGGATTTGAACAAAGCCTCTCCAAAGGATGATTATCCATTACCCAATATAGACATGATCGTGGATAACATAGCCAGTCATGCTCTCAAGTCTTTCGTCGGCGGGTTTTCTGGATACAACCAAATCAAAATGCACCCAGACCACCAAGAAAAAACCTCATTCATCACCCTATGGGGAACCTTTTGCTACACTGTCATGCCATTTGGTCTCAAGAATGCTGGGGCTACCTACCAGATGGTTGCCATAACCATCCTGCACTATCTGATTCACAAAGAAGTTGAGGTCTATGTGGATGTTATGATTATCAAATCCAAGACTAGAGAGGGTCATGTTTTCGCTCTCCGAAAGTTCTTCGAATGACTGCGATAGTATCAGATGAGACTCAATCCATAGAAATGCATCTTCGACATTACAAAGGGAAAACTCTTGGGATTCATGGTCATTGAGAAGGGGATAGATGCAGATCCCGCCAAGTTGAAAGCTATACTTGATATGCCACCTCCCCGAACAGAGAAAGAAGTCCGAGGTTTCCTTAGGAAGTTGCAATACGTCAGCCGGTTCATCAGCCAGCTAACCTCCATTTGTGAACCTATCTTCAAACTCCTCCGAAAGGATTCAACTAAAGCTTGGAATGAGGCATGCCAGGAAGCCTTAGACCGAATCAAACAATATTTAACCTAACCCTCAGTACTCATGCCACCACAGCCTGGTCTCCCCTTGCTCCTATACATAACCATAACTGACACTGCAGTTGGGGATTTTCTATCCCAATACCTTAAAGATTCCCACAAAGAAAGAGACATCTATTATGCTAGTCGTAAATTGGCCAGATACGAGGTCAACTACACTGCTTTAGAAAAGGCGTGTGTCGCGCTTGTCTGGGTCACCCAAAAGCTATGGCACTAGATGCTCGCCTTACCCATCAAACTTGTATCCCGAATGGACCTCATCAAATACCTGCTTGAGAAACCCGCCTCGTCTAGCCACATAGCCCAATGGTTTATGATCCTATCCGAGTTCGATATCGTGTACGTCACACAGAAAGTCATGAAAGGAAGATCCATCTCTGACTACCTCGCTGATTACCTCGCAGAAGAAGCTGATGTCTAGATCTCTGAATTCCCAGATAAAAAAATCCTTTGCACCGCTCAAGATAACCCTCGATGGCAAATGTTCTTTGACGGCACTGCCAATAAAAAGGGATATGGCATTGGGATACTTCTGATCGCCCCAGATGACTCTCACACTCCCATCGCCATCAAGTTGGATTTACCTTGCACCAACAACATGACTGAATACGAGGCAAGCACAGTGGGCCTCGAAGTTGCTCTTAAGAAAGGTATTCAATGCCTGGATGTTTACAGGGATTCCGCCCTCATCATCAGTCAAGTGCTCATAAATGGAGAGTCAAGGAAGAGAAACTCCAACCCTTCCATGCCCACTTAGAAGAACTAGCCTCCCAATTCCAAGATATCACCTTCATTACCTACCTCAAGCCAATAATAGCCTAGCCTATGCCCTTGCTACCCTATCCTCCATGGTTGATATGCTCGAAGGAATCACTATAACCCCCTTCCAGATTCAAAATAAAGACAAACCAACCCACTGCTACCACATTGGGCTCATCACCACAGAAGATCCCGAACTAGCTAGTTATTGGTACTATGATATCTGGAGCCTCCTTAAGCATGGTAGGTATCCTGAGGGTTCCAACAAGAAAGATAGAGCAACCCTCCGAAGACTGGCTGCCCAGTACATCATCTGTCATAAAGCACTGCTAAAAAAAACTTTGACGGAACTCATCTGCACTGCATCGCAGGGTCTGACATTGAAAAGATAATGCCAAAGATCCATAGAGGGGAATGCGAACCTCATATGAGCGGTCACATGTTTGCAAAGAAGATCATCTGACAAGGTTACTACTGGACCACCATGACCCATGATTGCACCGCTTATGTCCGAAGATGCCCTAAATGCCAATAATTCTCCAACCTTCAGCATATGCCTCCACGTGAATTATACAATAGGACCTATCCATGGTCGTTCTCCACCTGGGCTATCGACATTATAGGGAGGTTACATCGAAGGCTTCCAACGGGTGATTATTTCACCAAATGGGTCGAAGCTGAGTCATACACAGTACTGAACGCTAAGAAAGTGGCCAAATTCATCAAGAAAAACATCATCTGCCGGTATGGGGTCCCGCACGAACTGGTGTCAGATAACGGGTTACATTTCGAGGAAGAAGTTACAGAAGTGGTCAATGATTATGGGATTCAGAGACACAAATCTTGTCCCTATCGACCTCAGACCAAGGGTGCAGTTGAAGCTGCCAACAAGAACCTCAAAGCCATCATCAGCAAGATGACCGAAAGTTGTCGAGATTGGGCTAACCGGATCCCGTACACCCTTTGGGGCTCCCAAACCTCAATTTAAACCTCTACTTGAGCTAACCCTTACTCTATGGTTTACGGCATGGAAGCAATCCTAGAAATACCCTCGCTACGCATCATGCTTGAAAGCAAGGTCACTGAAGAAGACTGGTGCCAAAGTCGTATTGACGAGATGACCCTCCTAAACGAAAGGAGATTGAAAGCTCTATACCACATACAAGGCTATCATCGTCGAATAGCGCGATCATTCAACAATAGAGTCAAGGACCGCAGTGTCCGAGAAGGGGACCTAACCCTCAAAGAAATCATAGAACCCATCTGGGACCCCAGAGGGAAATTCAATCCCAATTGGAGTGGCCCCTACATTGTTAAGAAGATCTTGTCCGGCAGTGCCGCCATGCTCACCGACTTAGATGGGGAAGATGTGGATCGTCCAATCAACCTGAACCGTCTCAAGAAGTTGTATCCCTAGGCCCAAGAAGTTATATATCAGATCTCGTTATCTTTGAACTCAAATGTACTCAGATCTTAATTCCAGATCTGTTATCTCCGAACTCAAATGTATATATGTATATATACATTTAAACATACATTATATATGTATATATGTATATATACATATATAAATCTTCAAATCTAAGATCATTTTTTCGGCCACATATAAGATTGGTAATGACTGTTAGGTAATGCCATATTTTTTTATACAACATACAACATATTTGATTTTTTATATATATAAAATGTTAATTTTTATAGAGTCCTTAAAAATTAACAAAGCTTGTAGACTAACATTAGGTAATGACTACATATTGATCTAATTTTTTTTAATTTTAATGTACGTATCATATAAAATGTTATATAATTTTTATCTATGTATGTGTTATATTTTTTTTTATGTATTGTGATATTTTTATATATATATGTATTGTTATATAATTTGTTTATATATGCATTGCTAACATGAATAAATTTGTTAATATATAATTTGTTTATAATTTTTTAATAGTTCAAAAACTACTAAAATTCCAAAAGAATTCTATAATTGATCCAAATAAGGGATTTAGAATTCTTCTAGAATTCAAAAATAAATCTACACTTGAACCAAACGATTGAAATGGAATTGGAATTCCTTGAATTGCAATTCCATAGAATTGGAATTCCAATTCAATTCCAATTCCGCACATCCAAATGGACCCTTATTGATAATGAAGAGTTCAGGTACAATAAATGTAAGAAAAAAAAATCAAAAGGATAAATGTGGAACAACCTTACACCTTCTCCTTCTCAACCTTCTTATCTTGCTCAAAATAAGGGGATACATACTAGAGTTTCTCGGTTGGAGGAAGAGAAGACTTAGTGATTTTAGGTTGATCGACAGCAGATTCAACCACCAGAGAAGAGTCTCTAGAACCAACTTTATCTTCAATCTCATCCTCAATGATAGGAGGAGGACCATAAGTACATCTCTGAAAAATTTCAGAGCTTTCAACAGTGTTTAACTCCTGAAGAGAAGCAACCCAACCATCTCTGAAACATTTTTATTTTGCGTACTCAATCTGAGCAGAGGCAGCAGAAATGGCCTTGTTCCAACCCTTGTCCCAACCAGCACTAAAGGATACCTTTATAACATACTTTTCTTAGACCTTTCATAGGTCACAAGCTCCTCAGAAGTCTTAGCTCGGTGCTCAGCTTCCTTTTCCCTACGCTTAACTTCCTTAGCCATGTGCTCAGCTTCAAGGGCATTTCCCTCAATCATCTTTTGGGAAATTTTAGTTGTCTTCAGTTTATTCACCCAAGTACTCTTCTCAGCCTCCAAGGCCTGCTGAGAATCGAGTAAAGACTTCTTCAAGACAGATAAAGCTTCCTCTACGTCATTCGAAGAAGAATCCTGAATTGCATCATCCTTCTCCAGCGTATTATTAAAATGCACCAAGAACTGTAAGAGAATAAGATCAAGTTAGTATATAAGAAAGATAAAAGATAATAGAATCAAAAAGATGGAAATCGCTTACTGACTCAAGGTTCTGAGCTGCCAGTTCAGAAACCTTTACTCGGAGCAGCATGGCATCCACTCCCTTGTGGTGTGGAAGAGTACCAGACTTGATCAACTTCCTAGCCAAACCAGGAGTAATAACTGCTGGAGGACTAACATCAAAAGAAGGTAATTCGACCAAGGTCTGTTGGTCGATCACCTAGTCGACCTGTTTCTCTGTAGGCCCTCTCCTAAGTCTCCTCAAAGGAAGCTCATCACCTTTGGGAGCGGAGATAAGACTTTGGGAGCTGGTTCTTTGGGGCCTGGGGGCTCTTTCGTAACATCCCCTATTTCTTTTTAGACCCTTAAGCACATTTTTGGGAGCCAGAAGTGCTACCACTAAGAAGATCAAGAAACTTTATCTTCTTCATGATATCAGAAAGAGGAGTATCTGAATCAACAGTAGCTTCCTGATCAAGATCAATCACCAGAGAAGGAGGAGCACTAGGTCGGTCAATGAAGGAAGAAACGATATTTCTGTATTAAAGCAAATAATAAGCAGACCTAATGTGCTCCTTAGAAACTGTCATGTGAAGTCCCTAAATGAACTTTAATTCTTTTAAATTTACTTCACTCTCTTTGGGGGATTTTCTCTTCCTGTCAACCACAATCAAATTTACAAAGCAACAGTCAGTATGACATTTTATCAAATACAAACAGAGCAAAATTATTAAAATACATAACAACCTAACCCATTGCCAAAAAGAGGACATTTAGGTCCTTGATATTTAGCACCTCAATCTAAGGGGGCATGTTGCCAATTTTTTACAACTACCCCATGATAAAAATAATCCCTATTAGAATCAGGGAGATTAACTATTAAAGCTTTACTAACTCCCTAGTTTTAAAATAATAAGTGGTATCACTAGTTACCCATTTATAACAAAAATATTATTTTTGGAATCCCTAGATGGGTTCCATGGATTTGATTTAACATATATACTCCATTCACTACTCTCCATGTATTAGGAGCTACTCTTATAGGTATAACATCAAAATACTGATAAAACTCCAGACATAGGGGATTAGGAGGAAATGTGAACCCACGCTCAGTAATAAAGATAGAAGGGAACCAATTGCTCGCAACTAGAGAGAAAAAATCAGAAGGTAAAGTATGATGCTCTAATACAACCCAAGATGGAATATTAAATTCATTCCTAAACTTATCAAGTGACTCAATACAATAAATCATGATGAAGAAGCAAAGAAGAAGAGAGAAAATTTCTTATAAGGGTTTAAGGATTCAGCAAGAACTGAAGACAGAAAAGAAAATAATCGCACGAAAGTTCAAAAAGCACAGCAGTAGAATCAGAAATTAAAGATAGAAGATGATCGAAGTTTTATCGCTCTTTTTATAAGACACCTCAAAAATTGGGAAAAGTAATGATTATAGAGAACGACGGTTGATTTTATGGCGGCTAACAGGAGAAAAGAAGAAGATACCCCATAAACACTTGCTAAAAATTGAAATATTTACAAAACTACCATTCACGCTCAAAATTGTCAAATAACTAAACAAAATTCACAAATCTGGAAGGTCTATAACCAACCAAGCAGCCATTGTTAAAACATAATAGTCCACACTTTGGCATTAGCTCCAAGTGTGAAACAGTGAGGGCTTCTGTTGATACCAAAATTCACCATCTTATGTGGACCAATTATAAACCAACATGTGTCATCCAATGTGGCATAGTCCAAGTCAGCATGATACAAATCTATGATCAACAAGGTAACCTGACTGGCAGGGAAGCCCGACCAACAAGGGATACCAACCAACTAGGAAGACCGACCAACGGCCAGAAATCCAACTAGTATAGCCAATGAAGTGACATCAATCTTATATTAAATTCTCATTACGTATTAATGTAAATGCCTAACAAATGAAGGCATTCCATCCTTTCACATGACAAATCTCCACACCTCACTTAGGCTATAAATACATTGTAACGCCCTCACTGCAGGGGATCGAAAAACAAATCAAGACAGTCAAGCAATACATAGCAATGGACGTAGGTTATTCCATTGAGCCGAACCACTTTACAAATCTCTTTTTCTTATTTGTTTTTACTTATTTATCTGTGATCAATTAATTAGGCCTATTCTAGTTTTTTGCATCAACAACAATTTTAGACTTCAATTTTATGATCGTTTTTATTAAATCGTCATAATAAATACTATTGTTTCACAATTATGACCCTTTTTGTATTTAAACAAATAATTATGACCCATGTATGTATATTTGTTGGGTCATATTAATATGATATTTTATGACCATAGTATTTTAACTCTCATATAATATATTTATTTTTATAACACTTTTATGCACATGATAATATTAACTCTAACTTACAAAATTAATAATTTTTTTAATAAACTTATTTAATTATATACGATCCTTTTTAATAAAAAAAAATATAGTGTACGCGGGAAACACGCGTTTGGTGAGAGAATCCTAATACACATCAAATTGGAGACCCACTTCCCCCAAACTATCTCTTCTACAAGAAAGATGGAGAACCCACAACTCCACAACCCTTTCATCCCACACATCTCGTCTTCAACCCCCGCACAGCTGTATAAATCTATATTTTCAACCTGTATATTTAATTATTCAACCCGTATAGCTTTGTCTTCAATATCCACCCCTCTCGTCGCCGCACAATTACCGCTCTCGTCGCTGCACAACCATCGCTCTCCCGTAACTCTCATCTTCAACAACCGCCCCTCTTGTCGCTTCCCTACAACTCACAGATCAAATCAAGCTTCAACACTTAAGTACATGTAAGCATATAAATATACTTCAAATCTTCCTATCAATCATTTAAGTAGAGATTACATTGTTACTGGTTAAAGTAACTCCGCTAGTATAGTGATGTTAAATCTAATATTTATCTGATTGTTATAAGCTCAGTAACTTAGTTCCAACTCTGCGTAATGCTATTCATTCTACCGTCCTCTAATCATTTAGACTCCTAAAGCCCTATTTGGTTGTAGGTAAGTTTTTAGGGTTTTATTTGATTGTTGTTAATGTTTTATTTTGCAAATAATTGATCTTGTGGAGTTATTCTTTCACATTTTGACCTAATTAAAGTATTTGAATATATTTTTGGATATATAATTACCTAAACTTCACTTAGTCAAATTATTAAATCTAGCAATGTGAATTTTTAAATTGCAAATTTTTGCTTCTATAAAATTCTGTTGACTATTTATGAAAATTTGTCCCACGATCTACAATGAATAATTTTGCAACTTGAAGTGGTGAATTTCTAATTTTAACGAGTTTGGTTCTTGTTTCAATCAAATATAATATCTCAAATACAAGTCGGGGCCTTGAATTTGTGCTATTGTATCCGGCGTTGTTTTATTTTAGTTATAATTGTCTAAAAATAAAAATTATTAATTAAATATTTGTAAAAATGTAAAAATAACCCTAATTTTTTTTCCAGGGGCTCCCCCCAAACCCTTGTCAATGGTTTGTGCCCCACCCTTCTTCTAGCTCCACCACTGATTACTAAGATGTGTATTTTTTGGCTTGCCATCAAATTAAGATTTTTTCACTAACAATATTAAAACAATGATTCTTCAATACATTTTAAAGTATTATAAACTCTTTGAGTAGGAAGTTAGGATTTTTTAAGTTTCTGGATGATTAAACCATATAAAGTTAGGATTTTTGCGTAGGAAGGTAAATGAGTTTTAATCTGAGTTTATCCAACTCGATATATTGAATTTCATAGAGTTTTATTCCAATTTCACCCCTCCCCTAAAGAAATCTAGAAATTTGAGATGTGTCACAAAAGCCTGTGACACCCCGCCTAATTAAACATCGGGTGACCAGGCCTTTATTAAATTAAAACAGGTTTCTCAAATGGTTCATTCTTAGCATCACTGTCGAAATTTTTTTAATTACTAATCCCCTAAGTAAAAATTAGACTAGTGCCAAATTTTATCTTTCTTAAAATAGATAAATCAACCATGCGGAACAAAGTATAAAAATAACCATGTACTATAATCCAATCAACAAAGTGTGAGTACAAAAGAATAAGAGAAATACCAAATAAACCATCGGCTAAAATCCCAAAATAATAGTAAAACAACCACTAGTCTGAAACTAAACATCTGAGACTGATACCGGACCACAAGTCCATACAAAGAATAGTGTGAGATCCTGCACTAGATCTGAATGAGAGATATCGTCTAATCAAAATCCTGTAAGCATCCACTGTGCTACAGCTTCGAGTCCCTGGAATGAAATCATCATACATGGCGTCCCTGTGGCTGGACACTTAAAAGGTTTTGAAAATATTTTATAGCAAGAGTTAGTACTCAAAACATTTTGAAAATATTTAACAAGCGTTTATCACAATATAAAATGCGGTTATTGATTACACATGTTAGGTTCTCGTACACTCTCTTGAGTTTACTCACCCCTCATCTTTTGTGCACACCTAACGTTCTACACTTAGCCTACCTAGACATATCTTCCAAGCTAACTAGGACTAAGTAATCATCTGAACTTATCTAATACTTAAGTTCTCGTATCGCCCACACAGTACATCCATTTCATTACCATCTCGCAAAGGTTAATTAATACTCAAGTAACATTTCACCTATGTTATGTTTCAAAACTTCTCATTTAGTTTCACTACTAAATTTCTACAATTATCACAATTTCTATCTTCCCACTTTGTAATTAAGTTTCACCACTTAAATTACTAAATAGATATTCTCTATCTAACGTTACGTTTCGTAATTAAGTTTCACTACTTAACTTACCAGTTCGGTATGTATGTTTAAATACATAGTATATATCAATCTACTAATACACAAAAGTAGAATATCATAAAGTATATATTTCACACACAATATATACTAAATATCAGTCATTACTATTTTGTCCTTTTCACACACGTAAAGGACCCTTGGTTCGGAATGATTCATCGACCCCAAGTAAGAATTGGTTCGGAATGATACATCGACCCCAATTATTTATATACACAAATTCTGTCTTGGACTCTTTCATCACGCCACTGGTTCAAAGGTTTGGTTCGGCATTTTACATCGACCCCAAACATATAATAACCCTATGTTAGTTCGGAATATCTCATCGACCCTAACATAGTTAATTTAGGTATACTTCTCTCGACCTATAAGATCATATAATTCAGTAGGTACACGCCCGACCTATTAATTATGTTCGTACGTAATATTTTAATCTCTTATACCTACCGTAAAATATTCTCTTTACGATTTATCTCATTAATCGCATTTATTTGAGTATTCACACAACTCTAAGGGTCCTAGTTACCCCTCACATATAATTTCAGTAGTTATTACTTACCCTACTGGTCTATTACTTGAATTGACTTTACCTCACCTCGTAACTCAATTCCGAATTCCCCGATACTCTACTAAATTGGATTATTCTCGTCGGTCCATAATCCAATCCCTACACCCAATGGTCTTATCGAACCTCAACAATATACCTACTGGTCTTATTCTCACTCCCACATAAGTATAATATAAATCCTAGGATACCCATTCATTCCCGGAAACAAAGAAACCTTAAACACGGAAAATGTGGGAAAAACAGCTTACGTCGATCAATCGACGAGTGGGTTCGATCGATCAACCTAGTCGATCGATCGACATTCGAGTTCGATCGGTCGATCGAGCAGGGACATACGCAGTTCGTCTTCTTCCTTAACCTCTTCCTCCATTAATAAATCTCCAAACTTCATTAAAGTCCACCAAACTTCGATCCAATGATCCTAACATGTTTCCACATATACTAGGACAATTTCTAATGTTTCAAATACATCAAAACCTCAATTCCTTTAAAGAAATAGTTAATTAAACCCAAAATTTCTTAAAACCCTAGTTATCGTGTTCTTCCTATATATTCATTCAAAACCTAGATTTTATTCTGAAATAATCATTAAGTCTACTCTGAATATTAATCCTATACATATGTTAAATCATTCTACATGCGATTCATATCCCATCATGTATAAATATCATTATTCCCCTATCAAGATATTGATTTAACAAAACTATTCAAAAACCCTACACATGGGTATTATAAATTTATAATTTTTTTTCAATAAACAACTTGCCTTGACAGAGGGAATCTGATTTTGTGGAGTTGATGATGGATTGATGCTTCTCTTCTTCAATCCCTCCTCCTTTGGCAACCCAACCTCCTCAAAAGCATCTTTTAAGCCTTGAGAATGGTTTTCTCCTTCTCTCTAATGGTATTGGTGTTTACATGGGTTTTCTAACCCTAACCCCTCTTTCATACGACTGATAAAAGGCTCTCAAATTCGTAGGTCTCCATACCCTCTCATGTTAAAAGACAAAAATGCCCCCGAACGGTCTCGGTTTAGTCTAAAATTATCCCAAGACTCAACTAGTACCCCCGGGTATACTATTTTGACTAATTTGACCCTTCCAGACTCATCTGTGACCTCTAAAGTATCATTTGAGTCACTAAAAAAATATTACTCCTTCTCACTCCAAAACGGTCTACACGCGTTAAGTAGCTATTTACTACTCGCACTAAGTAAATATAATGAGGCAATATAAATCGGTATCTATCTCTCGATTAATATTCCATAATTATAATTTTTAATAAATCTCATTAAATTACTCCTCTTACGTAATTTAAATTAAGCCGTATTTTCTCATTTAATTCTCCAATTTAATTAAATAGAATCTTCAGAAATACGGGGTATTAGAAAGCCGCTGCAAAAGCTCACAAAGTGTCATATAAAAGATAAAAATATGAAGAAGAGATTTGGAAAAAAAAATATTACTGTTGTGGGTTACAATTATATTTGGGGGTAAATCAAAATTTTAAAAAATTGAGGGAGAGCCAAATATCATAACGGAATGGGGTGAGAGTTAAAAAGATGCAGGATGAGTTGCTTCAGTTTAGAAAGAATGATGTATAGGATCTAGTCCCCCGACCTAGCAAGAAGAATGTGATTGGTAATAAGTGTATCTACAAGAATAAGATGTATGAGAATGGTACCATTGTCCGAAATAAGGCTAGGTTGGTCGCACAAGGCTACACACACATAGAGTGTGTAGACTTTGACGATACATTTGCTCATGTTATGACACTTGAGTTCGTTCGCTTACTACTCACCATAGCATGTCATATGTGCTTCAGGTTATATTAGATGGATGCCAAGAGTGCCTTTTTGAATGGCATTCTGTAGGAGGAAGTGATTCGTCTCGAATCATAGCACTTTATACCCTCGAAATTTATGCATTTTATGTCCCTCGGGTACTTTAATTCCTATTATTATGCTCATTAACCACAAAACCTACGTTTTATATGCTAACATGTTATTTTATGTATTATTGAGATTTTATAGGTGTTACGGTGCTTAGTGTGGAGTTTGGGCGCATTCTGATAAAGTTCAGTCGTAGTCCACACGTTCAGGGGCATTGTCATAATTTCACACTTTGGGATTTTTACCCAAAGTATTCGCGGAAGTTGAATCTCTTAGGCCAAGCTTCATGTGGCCACGAGTGGTGCTCCAATCGAAGTCCAAATGAAGAATCCACGAGCCTTTGATCGGGGAAGAATTATAAGGGAATTAAGTTATTAAATTAATACTAACATTTTAATAAATGCCATCCATGTCCCTTTTCTCTTTTGCAGTAAAGTTGATCTAATTTGTAAATGACGATTCGAGTTTGTGCTAGAGTCTTGGATCAGGTTTTGGCCACACACAAATTGAGTTGTTTGCGGTCTAAATCGAAGATATCGCAACAGGTTTTGGGCTTAGTAGAAGGTGTGTTAATGGTCCAATATGGCATAATGGGTCTTTGAATAATTTTACAAGGTGCGGGTCTTTGGTTCATTGGCTCATAGCAGCAGGTCTCAGCTTGTGCATTTTTAACCATTGATGTCAGGTCTTGGTTTTGCAATCTGTTGCAGGTCCGAATTAGTTTTGGGTTTTGGGCCATTAATAGCAATTAAAGGTCTCGGCTTGGACCAAAAATGTTGGAAGTAGGTCACGATTTAAGGAAAGAAATGAAGGCAATGGTTGTCGTGGTTTTAAAGGATCGGTCGACTAGTGAAACTGATTTTCTCGTGGGTCCTTAGCAGTGTTCTTTTCCCTTTACCGACTGTCGAACGACCCTCTTATTTTTTGCCGAGATACCTGTTACTCTCTTTTTCTTTTTTCTTTTTCTTTTTCTTTTTCATTTATTTTAATTCAACCTTAGTATAAATAGAACACTTTGTTTTATTTTCTAATGCATATCATTATATCTAGTCTTTTTTTCCCCTTTTAGTTTGTAACCTAGGTTTAGAGAAACTTTTGGGCTTTGTTTGTGGAGACACCCCTCTCCTCCATTTGTGTTGGGTTTGTACCCATTTAATGTAAGTTCCTTATTACTATTCATTATTTTCCCTTTTATTCAAGCCTTGTTACTTTATTTGTTATGCTTTGTTAATTAGTTCCATGCCATAAATAATTGCTATACCTTATTTATTTATTGAGTGATTTAATTAATTAGTTACTTAATTTATGTTGTTTATTATGATTAGTGGCTAAGTTAAATTTAATTGTGTTGTATTGAACTCACCTAGGGTTGATGGCTTCTTTGCTTTGGTGATGGTTTTTATTCGTTTATTTTGTTTAGGTTTTCCTTGTTGTGACACTTAGGTGATTTAACGGGGTATATCACGTATGCCCCATATTTACGACCTTACATGTGTAATATCTGGGTATTTATTGATGCCAAAATCGTATTAGTCTTTTATGCAAATTTAGGGGTGTGACAACTCTTGATTTAAATAATTGACGAAACAAGATTCAATCTTAATAACTTGTGAACCCATGTATCCATTTATACCAATTAACTCGGGGAGAGGGATATCTGTCACAACCTATAGTTTTTATTTATTTATTAATCTAGTTTAAATACACTCGCCTAAGTTATCTTTTCCTTTTTACTTTTTACACTTTTATTTCTGAATTATTAGCCCGATTAAATTCTAGTAACTTATCTATGTGGATTTTAGATACCTGGACTCACCGTTATACTCCCTTAAAAGAGTGTAGTCATAGTTTAGGTTTTTGTATAGATTTGGTGAGTTGAATATAATAAACGACCAGCATCGGTGATGCGACACTGCGGCAAAACCCAGCTTATCAAGAAGTTTATGTGGAACAGCCAAAAGGGTTTGAGGACCCTAAGCACCATGGTCACGTCTATTTTCTGATAAAAGCCCTATATGGTTTGAAGCAAGCACCTCATGCTTAGTACGAGCGGCTTACTTTCTATCTCTTATCCCGTGGCTCTATAAGAGGGGGAGTTGATAAGACATTGTTTGTTAGGAAAGGTGAACGTTGTTATTTTGGTTGCCCATGTCTATGTGGATGACATAGTCTTTAGATCCACGTGCTCCCAATATGCTCACGACTTTGAGGAGGAGATGAAGAGTGAGTTTGAGATGAGCATGTTTGGTGAGATTACATTCTTCCTTGGTCTCCAGGTTCATCAGCTAGAGGATGGGATATTCATCTCCCAATCCACGTATGCTAGAAACCTTGTGAAGAAATTTGGTTTAGACTCCGATAAGCATGCACGTACCCTGATGAGTACCTCAAAAAATATTAGTAGACACTTTAGGCAAGGACATAGAGAAAACCTTGTATCGGAGTATGATAGGTAGTCTTCTTAACTTGACTGCTAGTCGTCCCTACATAGACTTTAGTGTTGGAGTTTATGCGAGATATCAAGTGTACGTGAGTGAGACTCTCTCATTTGGCATATGGTATTCCTTTGATACCGATGACCATTTATCCGCCTATTCTGATGCTGATTGGGCCAGGGATGCAGATGGATGTAGGAGAACTTCTGGTAGGTGTTTCGTCTATGGTTCTGCTCTTATCTCTTGATTGAGCAGGAAGAAAAACTCCATCTCTTTGTCCACTGTGGAGGCTGAGTACATAGCTTCAGGGAGTTATTGCACGCAACCTCTATCGATGAAGCAGATGTTGGAGGATTATGGGATATCACAAGACACCATGATTATTTCTTGTGATAACATGAGTGCAATACACATATCTTGTAATCCAGTCCAGCATTTGTGCATAAAGCACTAGGATACACGAGCACTTTATCCGTGAGTTAGTAGAAGAGAAGGTCGTATCCTATATTTTTGTGTCTACTAACCTCGATTTACCAATGTTTTCACGAAGCCTTTAGATCCCCTTAGATTCGAGAGC
Organism: Sambucus nigra; assembly: GCA_949130495.1. Lineage (NCBI taxonomy): Eukaryota > Viridiplantae > Streptophyta > Magnoliopsida > Dipsacales > Adoxaceae > Sambucus > Sambucus nigra. The sequence continues at coordinate 108,452,907 of OX422224.1, read as the reverse complement.
CTTAAGAAGTCTTTAGGAATTTTTACAGTTGACTGAGGGGTGGTTACCATGTCTAGAGTAGGATGCATTTTTCATGTTCATATCATATGATTTCTATCTCTACATTATATCATTTGTATCATTATTTATTTTGGTTTTTATTCTTTTAGAAAAATACAAAAAGATTTTCTTTTTTTTTGAAAAATTGAAAAAACCAAAAATATTTTATTTTTGATAAATTTTTGAAAAAGTCAAAAAGATTTTCTCCTTATAATTTTTTTAAAACACAAAAATAGTTTTGTATTTTGTTTGCACCATTTATGGATGAACATTTAAGATAGCCATAGTCACAACTTCATTCCATATTCCACGTGACTGTTTGATAGTGATGTGAGATGCTAAATCATTTTATCCATGTGCTTTACATTATTTTGAGTCATTGAGATGTGATTAGTGATATCTTATACATGTTTGTCTCCTTATCTCCTTTATTGCATACGTACACGTTTTAATTTGAGTATTGTACTTGTTTATCACATGTTGGTTTGAGTGTTTCCATATCAATTCTGTTTATACAACGAACCAAATGCGATAAAACTTGACAAGAAAGTAATGCATGTAATAACCATTGTTGTGAGTTTGTGTGATATATTTAAAAAATGGGGAAGGTCTATGAAAGGTACTCATTTGTCCTTTGCGATTAAGCCACCGTTTAAATCGGACCTAGAAAAAGTGTGGAACAAAAACAGAAGCCAAGGTCCAAAGAGGTTGAAAAAGAGCCCAAAAAATTCAAAGGCAATAAAAAGAAAGATATGCCAAAAAGATGTGACAATAGGATTTAGTTTCATCACCTAAAAATAAAAAAATAAAAAGCATTATTATTTATGAGGGAGTTTGGTTGGATTATAAAACTAGTTTGCACGTCCTTGAAATTCATGAAAAAGCATTACATAGTTTTGGATGTTATTAGTGTGAAAATCACTTTCAGCTTTGGTTTGTTGATTTGATTGAGTCAATTTCTTATAATTCCACCATTTTTACACGTAAGGAAGATATTGAGTTCATTCGTTAGGAATATCTGAAATTCATCATGAACATATTTTACGTTTGTATGCATTGATTTTCCTATCGAATTTGTTCACACCCCTACATTTCTCTATCATCGACTTGGTTATTTTTGTGTTTTTTCACGGTGTGATTCTTTGTTGTATATTTTGTGAAAAATTAAATTTGAAAAAGAGAAAGTTTATTACCTTGTGACATTATCCATTTGCATTTCTTTATGTTCTTCATATTTGTCTATATGGGGATATCATAAAAAGGGGGAGAACGAATTATGTGGGAAAATTTTTGTTTGATTTAATAATGATTTGATTGAGTTTAACTGATATTTATTTTTCTTATCATTATATTTCAAATTGTTGCACGTCACGGGTATTGTTTCTTGTCTCATGTGCATATATACAAAATTAAGGATCACTTTTTGCACACCCTGATGATGACAATGAAAGATTGAAGAAGTTGAAGATTTGAAGATGTTGAAATCTTTTTGAAGACATGTCATTTAGTATTTCCATATTTTAGGTTTAACGGGGATATTAAATGGTATGTCATTTGTTTGTATTTTCGGTAGCATAATTTCGATAGTTTTTATGTAAGTACCGGCATAGACATAGGGGTATATTTGTAAGGACATGATTTTATAAAAGTCCGCCTTAGTATCTAGGAAATTTTCTGACGATCCTAGATCACAGCTAGTATGTCTACTACCGCTACATCCGGCACATTAACACGATCATCCATGATGACCTCGATCCGAATTCGAAGTCTCACGCACCCATTATCATCTTCATATGTGCATAGTGCAACCACCACGTGCAACGTGAAATTGCATCTTCAACATTCCCACTACTCAACTCACGATTATGGTAAAATATTTAATTTGCAGTTTTTAAGGTTTACATATTTATTTGGGAAGTTTTTTTAAACTATTTTTAGTACCTAAAATGTTTTTCTTTGAGAAAATAATTTTATTCTAAGTCAAGAGGTGGAATTTTGACGCTTGGGTCGTTCAATCGACATTTATTATCGCACGAAGAAGCATCAAGCGAGATGTGTTTGTCGTCCAAACAAAGTAGGCATCTCGTTCGAGTAAGATGACTATCTCATTTGAATGATAGTACATCTCATTCGAGCGATCCACCGCCTTAATTTTTCTATAAAAATAGATTTCTTCATTCACGTTTTCCAAGTCTCCCAACTCCATTTTTTGCAGAATCTACTGCAAATAAGACTTCCTATTTTTAAGTTTCAAACACCTTCTAATTCACCAAATTGTCCCAAATTCATATGTAAATCATTTAAACCCTTGATTACTTGTTCTACTCATCTGGAGTACTCCTGTGGAGAAGAAGGTTGATTCTTCATTGCTGATGATTGGAGCTCTTGCGAGATCTGCGGGTATTCGTGTCTCAAGATGTATTTCTCTATATTTGTAACTGTTACAAGATATATTGAAATAAAAAAAGGTTTTGCCCCTTTTGGGGATTTTTCCTCATATTTGTGATGGTGTGCAAGCTTGATTTCATCTAATTAGTCAATCACAATTTATTACAAAAGTTAGAATTTTTGGGACTAAAATTGGAATTTAAATAAACAAATTGGTTCATTGATTGTTGCGCACTCTCATATATCACCCATAAAGAAATAACATCTACTATCATTCATATTACATAGTATTGGGTCTGTGCCTTTGGTTCACAATATTAGTCTCATGAATTCTTTCATTAATTCAATTAATTTCATATATGTCATTATAAATGTGACACTAAGGAATTTACCTAAAGTGTTTCATTCTCACTCTAACTGCAAGTCCGTAGGAGTTTCCTATCCAAAATGAACAATAAAAACACAAACAATTAAGGTGGTCCCAATGCCATTTCACAATTGCGTAGCCCATACCAAGCGGTGTCACATGGATCAAACATCAATACTTAACTCTTATAAGTGGCTCACTCACGTAGTACCTAAAATATGACTTAACACTATGCCTAGCCCACCCGTGCCAACGTGTGCTCCGATACCGAATGCGCGTACCCCAACCGATAGGATGGTCCATGAACCCAGGTATGTCACACATAAAATATAAATATATATTTCCATATGTAAAGGTAATTATAGTGATAATTACCCCATAAATTCACCATAGCTGCCACCTAGGAACCTCCCATAATAGTCCTCATTTAATAATTGATCCCCATTTATTTTATTAAATGACCATTAATTAAATAGCACCACTAACCAACCAGTTAAGTTAATTTGCTCCCTTTATTAACATCACCACCTTTCCATTTTTAATAAATTCTACGATTGTCCAAATACTATTCTATCAACTCGTATGAACTCCTAAAAATCACCCGTACACAACGGTGGACCCCACACCCGACCAAAATCTCTACGGTTCCCTGCTCAATATTGAATTCAAGTTTTCACAACATTGTTTCACCTACATGATTAAATATCGAGTTCAAGTCCCAGTTATTTGAATTGAGATCACAACTAAGTTTTTGTATATTTAGATTTACATACCCATATGTTTTTAATCTCTAACACATGTAAGGAGATTTATCATTAGAAATTTAGACCTTTCACACATTCAATAGCTCTCTAAGACTAGTAGGTCATATGGATTCCAATAGGTTTTAAATCATAAATTTCCCAACAATAGTCCATAATTTCTACCCATCCTAATTTCTGGATTTTGCTACCTTACTTTTAATCTCAAACATTCATAAAAAAGATTCCATTCGTCGATTAATTACCTCAGATCCTATATATCCAGAATTCTACATGGAAATCATCACAATGATTTAAGAATCATTTTGGACAAAGAAAAGTAAGCAACAAAATTCTCACCATAATAGTGTTGGTTGATTATTTGAATCCCCCTTTAATCTCCCTCTTCAATTCCTTGTTATGGGTTCTTACCTCCTCTCTCTGAGTGGTGTAGTCTAGGCTTCTTAGATGTAATTCCCATGGAGTTATTAAATCTCTTAATATAGGTAATTAACTTACTAATCCCGATTTGGACTTATTTTCCTAATTTTAGAACTCCAAATGGGTACGCACCTGTAATTAGACTAGCCCAAAAGTTTTCCAACTTTTATACCTATTCCCCGGGACCATTTCTAAAGGTTTAAAACACCTAAACGAGCCAATATAACTTATCAAAATGTGTCCCAATTATTTTTTGTCTACAATTATATATATAATCAAGTCACACATCATTTATAAATTTTCTACTACACATGCAATTGTTCTCATTAAACATAAAAATCAATCACACATGATTACTCGATGACAATTAATAAATTAAATTTACGGATTTAATTTGATTTCCACAAATTTTATTTTAATCCAAAAATATTGTTTTATTTGTTCTAGGAAAAATATGAGTTATTACATCCCCCTCCCCCAATAGCGGGATTTCGTCTGTGGAATCTAAAAGAGTACATACCTAGATAGAAGAGTTCAGGATATTTAGTGAGCATTTTTTCCTCCATCTTCTAGTTTGACTCATCCTCCCTATGGTGTCCCCACTGCACCCGAACTAAAGGAACAACATTGGATGGAAGTCGGCACTCCCTACGGTCCAAAATGGGTATTGGTGTTTCCTCGTAGGTAGTGTCTGCGTGGAGCTATATTGCATCAATATCGATATGTTGGTATGCTATCTCATCTATAAGGAATATCCATAGTGAAAATATGTGAAAGATGTCATTCATCCACTGCAAGTGATTCGGTAATCCCAACTGATATCCCACAGGTCCAATCCTCTCAAGAATAGGGAATAACCCATATATCGGGGTGCCAGATTTCCTTTATTCCTAAACCTCATCACCCCATTCATAGAAAACACTTTAATCAACACATGATCCCCAACATTAAAGTTTAAATGTCTCTGACTCGCATTTACATAAATCGCTTTGCCTATCCTAGGCAATTCGTATCCTGGCCTGAATCATCTCTACCTTCTCTGAGGTATCTTGAATGAAATCAGGTTTAAGTAACTTGTTCTCCCCCACCTTCAAACAGCATAAGGGTGAACATCAAGGTCTGGCGTAAATCACCTCAAACGGTGTCATCCCAATCGTGAACTGATAAATAGTATTGTACGCTAACTCCACCAAAGGCAAATACTGCTCCCATCTCCCCTTAAATTGTAATATGCACATAGGTAACATGTCCTCCAATATTAAGTTCACCCTCTCAGTCTGCCCATCGGTCTAAGGATGATATGAGGTTCTCAATCTCAACTCTATCCCTAAAGCCTTCTGAAATCTCCTCTGAAAATGGGAAACAAACATCATGTCCTTGTCCGACACAATGTTGAGCGGTAACCCGTGCAATTTTACAATATCTGTGAAGAATAGTATGGCATACTTCTTTGAACTATAATCTGTCCAGATCGGTAAAAAGTGAACCACCTTCGTCAATCTATCGATGATCACCCAAATGGTAGTGTGCCCCCTCAGTGATATTGGTAGCCCAATGATGAAGTCTATGGAGATGCTCTCTCATTTCCACATTGGGATATCCACAGGCTATAACATGCCTGCAGGACGCTGATGGTCCACCTTCACGAGCTGACATGTACTCACTTAGATATAAAATCTTCCATGTCCCACTTCATCCCGACCCACCAATACTGACATTGCATGTCATGTTATATCTTATCCCCTTCGAGAGGCACTATAAAGCATGAACTATGAGCCTCAGGGATCGTCTCAAATCCTTATCATCTGGGATAACTAGTGTGCCCTAAAATCTCAATCCACCATCCTACCCAATAGAATAATATTCCGCTCCCTCGGTTAACAACTTCCTAACTTGCTCTTGGCAAATCTGATCTCGTGCTTGTGCCTTCACCACCCGAACAATGATCTTGGGTGTGATGGTAAGAACTACCATAAATGCGCAGGTCAAGTCATCATCCCCACAAAGTGATTTCCACGTTGCCTTCCACACTCCTGCTAATTTCAATATCATCTTGCAGCTCAAAGCATCCTCTATGACATTCTACTTCCTCGGGTATTACTGAATATCGAACTTGTAGTCTTTCATAAACTCTAGACACCTCCTCTACCTCATGTTCAACTCCCTCTACGTGAAAAAATATTTTTAGGTCTTATGATCTGTGAATAGCTGGAACTTATACCCTCGGACATAATTACTCCACACTCATAATCCAAATACTATGACTTCTAACTCCAAGTCGTGGGTGGGGTAACATCCCTTGTGAAGCTAAAGCATTAGTGAAGCATAAACTATCGTCCTTTACTACTACATAAAAACCTATCTAAGTCCCCTCAAGGGCGCATCTGTGTAGACCTTATAGTCTATCCCAACCTAAGGTAGTGCCTTGTAGTCAATATAGTCTTCAACTCATCAAACGCCCACTAAGACGCATCATCCCATACAAATGACACTTCCTTCCTTGTCAAATTTGTTAGGGTATTGGCTATGTTAGAGAACCCATGAATGAATCGATGGTAGTACCCGACTACTGCTAGAAAGTTGCGTACCTCGGTGGGTATAGTTGTAATGACCCACCTTTTATATGCTCATATATATATAGTTCGTTTTTACACTCATGTGTTACTTATTATCTTATAAATGTTGTATTATTAGATATGTGGTATTATTGGCTATCAATATAGCAAACCCCATTTTTAAATATGAAGAATCAACTATAAATTGGATCAAACCGAATTCTTATGACATATCTTAAGGTAAATAATAAGTTTTGAGGTAGAAAATATAATTTTACAAAACTTTAGGGACTAAAATAAAAATATAAAAAGGGCTATTTTATAAATAAAATGTTTTTAAGGACCTCTTAAAAATATTGAAAATGTAGAGTGTGAAATTACCAAAATACCCTTCATGTGTAAAATGACCCTTATCACCATTCCACCACGTGTTGGTCACCACCACCTTACACATGTTGTCTTTAGAGAGAGAGCTAAAACACTTGTCATCATTGGGTGATGTTAACACTTCAAGACCACTCTGGAACGCGACACCTCGGAGTTGAATCACCACTCCAAAAATCTTAGTCATTAGACACATGTCAAAACCGTAATATCCTTGAAAACCTATAAATAGGGTCATTTGGGATCATTTATAACTCACACCAATTCCTTGAGAATTATAGTAAGAAAGAGTGATAGCTTGGGAAATATCTTAAGAAGTAGTTCTATAATTTTGAAGAAAAAATTCGTTTCGTAGGTATGATTTTATTTAAGTGTTGTAATGCATTTTTATAGCGTTCCGTGCTTTATATCTTTACTTAGTAGTTACGCTGGGAAAATACACTAAAGGCTCCACAAATCAAAACTTAAAATTTAGAAACAATCTAAATTGATTTTATTTTCAAAATATGTCAACTTGTTCGAATATATATATATATATATATATATATATATATATATATATATATATATATATATATATATATATACATTTTTTTTAAATAATTTTTGTAAGTAATTGCTCGTTATTATAGAATCTCTTTTAAGTAATTCCAAAGTCAGTCCCGATGAAATTCTGTCTAGTTGAGATGGTATTCAAGTGGTGCCCCTGTGACCCTCCATCTCTACTGCGAATAAATTTGAAAATGTTATGTCTAGATGAGATGGTATTTAAGTGGTTCCCCTGTGACCCTCCATCTCTACTGGGAACCGACTGATTAGGAAGAACTATGAATTGAAATCTTTAAATACGATGAATGAATATTAAAAATTGAAAAAATGGTTTTAGTAACCTTTTACAGTAAGTTATATTAGGATTAAAACATAATATTTAGAATTGGGTTTATTTAGAGTACGTAATTAAACCCTTTATTGTATTTATTAGATTAACGTGTGATCCAAGACTCAATATCTGTATTTTTGAGCTTCTATTTTAGGTGAGTACTCTATGAAATTTCTTGCGCATTTCGATTATATATTACGCAAATAATGTATATTTTGTGAAATGTTTTATTCTCAAAATACATCTGATACCGATGATTCCGTCGTTTGTTATATGTGTATATCTCTCGATATAAACATCTAATTAGAATTCTGAAATTATTGATTCGTCCTATGAAAACTCTCTTACTATGTTGGCCTTGACTACCGGGTGAAAATATTTGGATCGTACCTTCCCAGCTGGTTTATCGCTACTATGCCCTAAACAAGGCATTGTTCCAGAAATCATGATTCTCTGTCTGTGATGTTACCGGGTGAAAACATTTGGTAACACTATCTGTCTGAGTATTAGAGCATACATGACCACTAAAATAAATAACCTTTTTTCAGGAAATAATTAAGCTCGTGCATGGAACATAAAAAGGACTATTTTGAAGAGTTTAGCTTTTGGAGCTCCTTTTGTTACATTAAGTAGAAGTCTGTTTTATTAGATAAAGTATGTTTGTCTCTTTAATTCAAAGGTTTTAACTTTTGTGTCAAGTTGTAACTTGTTTATATTTTAATATAAATAAAGTTTCCTTTAGACAGCTCTGATGATGTAATTCCTTCACTTTTAGTATTTTACGATTCATAACCATGTGATTGTATTTCTGCTACATCTATTTTAAGAGAAAATTTTTAAAGCCAGAATATTGAATGCCATGATGGCATGTCCAGACACTCGTTCCCTACTATTTTTTGGTCGAGGTCGGGGTCGTGACGGAGGTGGTATCAGAGCATAGGTTATGAACTCGTAGACTACTGAACGTAGGTTTCGAACGTTATAGATTTCATGTTTTCATCCTTAGGAGATAGTATTAAATATTTGATTTATGTGATAACCCTCCCATTGTGTTATGTTATTTATAATTGGTCTTTTAGTTTTCAATATTGATATAGTATAGTAGATCTTACATTTGGCCATGACCGTAGAAAATTACCAAGAGAATATCATCTATAGGAACTAGTGATTCAAGTATAGAAGGAGTGAAAGGTCCATACAAGGCTATTGAAAGTCTAGCAAAGGTTGTGGAACAGCAGGTAAATAATGGAGTACCAAGGAATCTTGAACTAAGTAGATGTACTATTAAACAGTTCAAGAAGTTGAATCCTCCATCTTTTAAAGGTACTCCTAACCCCACCGAAGCATAAAGTTGGGTGATGCAGATGGAAAAGATACTCGATGTTCTTAAGTGTACCAATGAACAAAGGGTGTCATTTGTAACATTTATATTAGAAGGGGAAGCCGAACATTGGTGGAGAATGACTAAGAGAATACACGTGGAAAGGAATACTTACATAGGTTGGAATGATTTCTTAATAATCTTTTATGATAAATACTTTCCTGAAACGCTGAAAGACGAAATGGCCGCTGGCTTCATGAGTCTAGTGCAAGGGAATATGACGGTTAGTCAATATGAGTCAAAGTTTACTGAGTTGTCCCGTTTTGCATGTCATGTTGTAGTAACTGATGTTTTAAGAGCGAAGAAGTTCGAACGTGGGTTCAGGTTGAATATTCGCAGTCGACATTCCATCCAAAAGTTGACATCATATAATGACATCGTGACTAGCGCTACAATAGCTAAGAGGGATGGTGAGGAGTACAATCGAATTAGAGATGGTAAGAGGAAGTTTGGGGAACAAAATGGAAAGAACCCTGATAAGAGAATTTTTTTTGGAAGACATCCAATATTGGGGGATCTAGTGATAACAAACAATATAATAACCAGATATGTCAGTAATGTGGAAAGATGCATGGAGGACGACCTTGCTATAAAGATTCAGGAGCTTGTTTTAGATGTGGACAGAAAGGACATCAGATAAAAGACTATCCAAACCCAGCAAGGGTTTCGATAAAGCCTTCAAGTGAAAAGAAGGATCAAGACAGAGAGGGTAGAGTTTTTGCCCTTTCTAATACCCAAGCTTCTAATGCAGTAGTGTCAAGTACACTTTTTATATTTGCACAATCTTTTTAAGATTTGATAGATCCTGGTTCCACCATTTCATTTGTATCTATACGTGTATTAAATCTCTTTCATAAATTGCCTGAACCCCTAAATCTTAATATACACGTTTTTACTCCTTCTGGTGATTTATTGAGGGGTAAATTAGTATACAAGGCTTGACCCATAGATATTTATAGTCATAAGATATTTGTTGATTTGATAGTTTTAGACATTCAAGATTTTGAATTCTTTTTGGGGATGGAATGGTTAGCGTCATATCATGCTAAGGTAGATTGTTTTGAGAAGAGTGTTACTTTCCAAATTCCTCACCAAACAAAATTTAGTTTTAAAGGAACTGGCATCATATCTCCGATGTGTATTGTTTCTACAATGCAAGCCTATAGTTTTCTTAAGAAAGGATGCTAAGGATTTATTGCAACTTATACTAGTTTGCAGATGATGGAGCCTAGATTAGAAGATATTCCTATTGCTAAGAAATTTATGAATGTTTTCCCTAATAATTTACCCCGTCTACCTCCCAATAGAGAAATATTTACCATTGACCTTATTCCTGGAACTATACCAATCTCAAAACCACCTTATCGTATGGCACCTTTAGAATTAAGAGAGTTAAAAGTTCAATTAGAAGACCTTTTAGACAAGGGTTTTATCAGACCAATTATATTTCCTTGGGGTGCTCCAGTATTATTTGTTAAAAATAAGGATGGGATGATGAGGTTATGTATAGCTTATCGTGAACTGAACAAGGTAACTATCAAGAATAAATACCCCTACCTCGTATAGATCATTTGTTTGACCAACTACAAGGTGCGCAAGTATTTTCTAAGATTGACCTTAGGTCAGGCTATCATTAATTGAAGATTAAGAAAGATGATATTTCAAAATCAACTTTTCGTACTAGATATGGTCACTATGAATTTCTTGTAATGCCATTTGGATTAACTAATTCACCAGCCACTTTTATGGATAAGATGAATAGAGTGTTTAGGAAATATTTGGATAAATGTGTGGATTTTTTATTGATGACATACTTATTTATTCTAAGAGTATTGACGAACATGAGAAGCATTTAGAGATAATATTACAAATCCTAAGGAAAGAGAAATTATATGCAAAATTAAAGAAGTGTGAGTTTTGGTTGCCTAGCGTTTCTTTTCTAGGGCATTACATTTCCAAGGAGGGACTGTCGGTTGACCCTCAAAAGGTTGAGGCTATATTAGATTGGACAAGAACAACTAATGTGAGTGAGATTCGTAGTTTCCTTGAATTAACAGGTTGTTATCGAAGATTTTTTAAAGGATTTTTAGTATTGCTAAACCTTTATCTAGGTTAACACAGAAGAAGGTGAAATATGAATGGTCTAAGGAAGCCGAGAAAAGTTTTCAAGAACTTAAGAATCGATTAGTGACTGCCCCAATTTTGACTATTCCTTCATGTACGAAAGGATTTGTGATTTATATTGATGCTTCTAAAAATGGTTTAGGATGTGTGTTAATAAAAAATGGAAAAGTAGTTGCTTATGCCTCAAGACAGTTAAAACCATATGAGCATAATTATCCAACCCATGACCTAGAATGAGTAGTTGTAATTTTTGCCCTTAAGATTTGGAGACACAATTTATATGGCGAGACTTGTGATATTTATACTGATCATAAGAGTTTGAAATATATATTTACTCAGAAAGAATTGAACATGCGACAAACGAGGTGGTTAGAATTGATGAAGGATTATGATTTAAATATTAATTATCACCCAGGAAAAGCTAATGTAGTAGCTGATGCTTTAAGTAGGAAGCTTACACCAAATTTAGCATGTCTTATTACAAACCAGGAGGCTCTACTGAAGGATTTAATAAATATGTAAATAGATGTTCGTATTTATAATAAAGGTGGAATAATTGCAAACTTACAAGTACAACCCATATTGATGGAAAGGATCATAATTGCACAAGTAAATGACCCACAACTGAAGAAGATTAGAGAAGAGGTTATTGAAGGGAAGAGAATGGAATTTGCGATACGGGATGATATATTGAGGTTTGGAAATATAGTGTGTGTTCTACGTGATGCCCAACTGAAGAGGAAAATTTTGGAGGAAAGTTATTACTCGAGATTCACGTTCATCCTGAAAATACCAAGATGTATAAAGATCTTTGAGAAGTGTTTTGATGGAATAACATGAAAAGGGAGATAGCGGAATTTGTATCTCAGTGTTTGGTCTTCCAACAAGTAAAAGATGAACATAAAAAACCATTAGTATTACTACAACCCCTACCTATCCCGGAGTGGAAATGAGAACATATCACCATGGATTTTGTGACAGGTTTACCAAGGAGTTCAAATGGTAATGATTCTATTTGGGAAATTATTGATAGGCTAACTAAATCTGCTCATTTTCTTGCCATTAAGATTACCCATTCTTTAGAAAAGTTAACTAAGTTATATGTGCGGGAAATTGTTGATATTTCAAAATCAACTTTTCGTACTAGATATGGTCACTATGAATTTCTTGTAATGCCATTTGGATTAACTAATTCACCAGCCACTTTTATGGATAAGATGAATAGAGTGTTTAGGAAATATTTGGATAAATGTGTGGATTTTTTATTGATGACATACTTATTTATTCTAAGAGTATTGACGAACATGAGAAGCATTTAGAGATAATATTACAAATCCTAAGGAAAGAGAAATTATATGCAAAATTAAAGAAGTGTGAGTTTTGGTTGCCTAGCGTTTCTTTTCTAGGGCATTACATTTCCAAGGAGGGACTGTCGGTTGACCCTCAAAAGGTTGAGGCTATATTAGATTGGACAAGAACAACTAATGTGAGTGAGATTCGTAGTTTCCTTGAATTAACAGGTTGTTATCGAAGATTTTTTAAAGGATTTTTAGTATTGCTAAACCTTTATCTAGGTTAACACAGAAGAAGGTGAAATATGAATGGTCTAAGGAAGCCGAGAAAAGTTTTCAAGAACTTAAGAATCGATTAGTGACTGCCCCAATTTTGACTATTCCTTCATGTACGAAAGGATTTGTGATTTATATTGATGCTTCTAAAAATGGTTTAGGATGTGTGTTAATAAAAAATGGAAAAGTAGTTGCTTATGCCTCAAGACAGTTAAAACCATATGAGCATAATTATCCAACCCATGACCTAGAATGAGTAGTTGTAATTTTTGCCCTTAAGATTTGGAGACACAATTTATATGGCGAGACTTGTGATATTTATACTGATCATAAGAGTTTGAAATATATATTTACTCAGAAAGAATTGAACATGCGACAAACGAGGTGGTTAGAATTGATGAAGGATTATGATTTAAATATTAATTATCACCCAGGAAAAGCTAATGTAGTAGCTGATGCTTTAAGTAGGAAGCTTACACCAAATTTAGCATGTCTTATTACAAACCAGGAGGCTCTACTGAAGGATTTAATAAATATGTAAATAGATGTTCGTATTTATAATAAAGGTGGAATAATTGCAAACTTACAAGTACAACCCATATTGATGGAAAGGATCATAATTGCACAAGTAAATGACCCACAACTGAAGAAGATTAGAGAAGAGGTTATTGAAGGGAAGAGAATGGAATTTGCGATACGGGATGATATATTGAGGTTTGGAAATATAGTGTGTGTTCTACGTGATGCCCAACTGAAGAGGAAAATTTTGGAGGAAAGTTATTACTCGAGATTCACGTTCATCCTGAAAATACCAAGATGTATAAAGATCTTTGAGAAGTGTTTTGATGGAATAACATGAAAAGGGAGATAGCGGAATTTGTATCTCAGTGTTTGGTCTTCCAACAAGTAAAAGATGAACATAAAAAACCATTAGTATTACTACAACCCCTACCTATCCCGGAGTGGAAATGAGAACATATCACCATGGATTTTGTGACAGGTTTACCAAGGAGTTCAAATGGTAATGATTCTATTTGGGAAATTATTGATAGGCTAACTAAATCTGCTCATTTTCTTGCCATTAAGATTACCCATTCTTTAGAAAAGTTAACTAAGTTATATGTGCGGGAAATTATTAGGCTTTATGGAACCCCAATTTCAACTGTTTCTGACCGTGACCCTAGATTTGTGTCTCGCTTCTGGAAAAGCCTACAAGAAGCCATGGGAACAAAATTGAATTTTATCATCGCTTTTCATCCTCAAACGGATGGATAGTCAGAGATAACTATTTAAACCTTAGAGGATATTCTTAGGGCATGTGCATTTGATTTTAAAGGGAATTGGGATGATCATTTACCGTTAGTGGAATTCACATATAATAATCATTATCAAGAAAATATTCAAATGGCTCCGTATAAGGCACTCTATGGTAGAAGGTGTCGTTCCCCTCCATGTTGGGTAGAAGTTAGGGAAAGAAAATTGGTGGGACCGTAATTGATTCAGATCACAACAGAGAAGGTAAAATTAATACAAGACCGACTTCGAACCTCTTAAAGCCATCAAAAGAGTTATGTTGACAATCGACATCGACAGTTAGAATTCCAAAGAGGAGATTAAGTGTTCTTGTGAGTATCACCTACAAAAGGAGTAATACAATTTGGGAAGAAAGGGAAGTTGAGCCCAAGATACATAGGACCTTTTGAAATCCTTGAAAGGATATGAGCTGTTGCGTATAAAATATCATTACCACCTGAACTCTCTAGTGTACATAATGTGTTTCACGTATCAATGATAAATAAATATGTCCAATATCCAACACATATCTTAAGTCAATAACCTCTTCAAGTTAGAGAAGATTTGTCATACATTAAGCATCCGATAGAAATTTTGGACCATAAAGATTAAATATTACAAACCAAGATAATTCCATTGGTCAAAGTATTATGGCGTAATCATTCAGTTGAAGAAGCAACATGGAAGCGCGAAGATAAAATAAAGGAGATATATCCATACTTGTTTGTAAATTAATATGAGTCAAGTTCGGGGACCAAACTTTTATAAGGAGGGAAGGATGTAATGACCCCACTTTTATACGCTCATATGTATCTAGTTCATTTTTACACTCATGTGTTACTTATTATATTATAAATGTTTTATTATTAGATATGTGGTATTATTGCCTATCAATATAACAAACCCCATTTTTAAATATGAAGAATCAACTGTAAATTGGATCAAATCGAAGTCTTATGACATATCTTAAGGTAAATAATAAGTTTCGAGGTAGAAAATATAATTTTACGAAACTTTAGGGACTAAAATAAAAATATAAAAAGGCCTATTTTGTAAATAAAATATTTTTAAGGACCTCTAGGAAATATTGAAAATATATAGTGGGAAATTACCAAAATACCCTTCATCTGTAAAATGACCCTTATACCCTTATTACATTTCCACCACGTGCTGGTCACCTCCACCTTACCCATGTTGTCTTTAGAGAGAGAGCTAAAACACTTGTCATCATTTGGTGATATTAACACTTCAAGACCACTCCGGAACGCGACACCTCGGTGTTGAATCACCACTCCAAAAATTTTAGTCATTAGACACGTGTCAACACCGTAATATCCTTGAAAACCTATAAATAGGGCATTTGGGATCATTTATAACTCACACCAATTCCTTGAGAATTATAGTATGAAAGAGTGATAGCTTGGGAAATATCTTAAGAAGGAGTTCTATAATTTTGAAGAAAGAATTCGTTTCATAGGTATGATTTTATTTAAATGTTGTAATGCATTTTTATAGTTTTAGTTTTGTGCTTTATAGCTTTACTTAGTAGTTATGCTGGGAAAATACACTAAAGGATCCACAGATCAAAACTTAAAATTTGAAAACAATCTAAATTGATTTTATTTTCAAAATATGTCAACTTGTTCGAAAATATATATACGTTTTTTTAAATGATTTTTCTAAGTAACTGCTCGTTATTATGGAATCTCATTTAAGTAATTCCAAAGTCAGTCCCGGTGAAATTCTGTCTAGTTGAGATGGTATTTAAGTGGTGCCCCTGTGACCCTCCATCTCTACTCGAAATAAATCCAGAAATGTTTTGTCTAGATGAGATGGTATTTAAGTGGTGCCCCTGTGACCCTCCATCTCTACTGGGAACTGACTGATTAGGAAGAACTATGAATTGAATTCTTTAAATATGATGAATGAATATTAAAAATTGAGGAAATGGTTTTAGTAACCTTTTACAGCAAGTTATTTTCGGATTAAAACACAATATTTAGAATTGGGTTTATTTAGAGTACGTAATTAAACCTTTATTATATTTATTAGATTAACGTGTGATCCAAGACTCAATATCTGTATTTTCGAGCTTCTATTTTAGGTGAGTACTCTATGCAATTTCTTGTGCATTTTGATTATATATTATGCAAACAATGTATATTTTGTGAAATGTTTTATTCTCAAAATACATCTGATACCAATGATTCCATCGTTTGTTATACGTATATATCTCTCGATATAAACATCTAATTGGAATTATGAAATTATTGATTCAGCCTATGGAAACTCTCTTACTTTGTTGGCCTTGACTATCGGGTGGAAATATTTGGGTGGTACCTTCCCAGTTGGTTTATCGCTGTTGTGCCCTAAATAAGGGATTGTTCCAGAAATCATGATTCTCTGTGTGTGATGTTACCGGGTGGAAACATTTGGTAGCACTATCTGTCTAAGTACTAGAGCGTACATGACCACTAAAACTGAAAAAATGACATATGCTCAATTGTTTTATCTGCTCTGTTCTGAACTGGTTATTCTGAATATATATATATATATATATATATATATATATATATATATATATATATATATATTATTGGAAATTCCTATCCCTATGTATATGCCTTATGTTCTAAATTGAATAGGTATCAATTTTCTGAAAAAACCCTGGAATATCTGGAGATTGAATCTCATTCATCTTTTAGCTGACATTGTATAAATAACCATTTTTCACGAAATAATTAAGCTCGTAAATGGAACATAAAAGGACTATGTTGAAGATTTTAGCTTTTAGAGCTACTTTTGTTACATTTAGTAGAAGCTTATTTTATTAGATAGAGCAAGTTTGGCTCTTTAATTAAAAGGTTTTAAATTTTATGTCAAGTTGTAACTTGTTGATATTTTAATATAAATAAAATTTCCTTTAGAAAGCTCTGATGATGTAATTCCTTCACTTTTAGTATTTTACAATTCATAACCATGTGATTGTATTTTCGCTACATATATTTTAAGAGACAATTTTTAATGCCAGAATATTGAATGCCTTGGTGGCATGTCAAGACACTCATTCCCTACTATTTTTGGGTCAGGGTCGTGACAAGAGTGGTATGTCCTCACCCCAGCACTGCAGGAAACTTCCCCGGGTCCATCGATATTCCCCTGTCAGATACAATGTGGCCCAAGAACTACACCTCTCGCAACCAAAACCCTCATTTCTTGAACTTAGCATACAGCTGGTGGTCTCGTACTGTCTGTAAGACTACCCATAAATGTTGTGTGTGCTCCTTCGCGGTTCGAGAATAAATCAGAATGTCGTCAATAAACACTATGACTAATTGATCCAGATATTCTTTAAACACTCGATTCATCAAATCCACAAATATTGTTGGAGTGTTGTTTAGCCCAAAAGGCATAACCAAAAACTCATATGACCCGTATCTCATAAGAAATACCATCTTCGAGATATACTGCTCCAATACTCTCAAATGATGATAACCCAATCTCAAATCAATTATAGAGAAATACGCAACACCCCTCAAGTGGTCAAACAAATCATCAATGTCGGGTAATGTATATTTATTTCATATGGTGACCTTGTTTAACACCTTGTAGTCGATATAAAGTTGCAATGATTTGTCCTTCTTCTTAATGAATAAAACTAGAATACCCCACGTTGAAGTACTCCTCCTAATGAATCCTTGTCCTAGTAACTACTCAATCAGATCTCGAAGCTCCCTCATATTCAGAGGAGCCATCCGATATGGTGTCCATGCAATAGGTCTCGTGCCTATAATCAAATCAATCACGAAGTCTATCTCCTGACAAGGTGGTAACCCTGGGATCGCTCCAAACACATCAGAAAACTCGCTATCTACGAGCATGGAATCTAGCGACACCACGAACTCCAAAGAAGTTTCCTCCTCGATATAGTATAAGTGTGTGCTCGACCCACTCCCAGGGTGTGACATTGCAACCAGGTATATTTCTTTCCTTAGAATGGAGAAAACAATGGACCTACTGTAACAGTCAACACATGTTCTGTATGTATCTAGCCAGTCCATCCCTAAGATAACATTGTACTTGTTCACATCAAGTACTAGTAAGTCGGCTACAAAAGTAAGTCACCCTATCTTAATCCCTATACCCCTACATACTGAACATATGGGTTCCCCTTTACCCATAGGTGAGTCTATATATAGTACAATATCTGAAGAAAAGTCTATCATCCCAGTCTCACGTGTAAAATTCGTGCTAACAAATGAGTGATAGCCCCCCATGTTAAATAAAATACGACCTATATGTCCAAAGATAGGGAATATACCCTCAACTACCTGAGATAAAGCTGGCCCCTTTTCCGGCGCAATGTGGTAAACTCCCCCGTATTGTAATGGAGGAAGTTGTCCCAGAGGTGGGGCAACAGGTGTTGGAGCAGCTAGTGCACCAACTCCCAGAGCTGGTAACTGTTTGTGTTGCCCCTGTGGTGCCAGATATCCTCTCTGACCAACCTGCTCCTGTGGTGCCTGATTACCCCGAAGACACCGCCTCGATGTATGTCCCTTCTCCCCACAAGAGTAACAGTTCTCGATAAACGGGTGCCTCTCTGTTTGTCAGCCTTGCCGGACTTCTGATGGCCCCTGTGCTGCTGGCCCTGTTCCTACTGTCCATGGACCTGCGGACCCTGCCCATTCAGATCATTGAAACCCCTAAATCTCTTATACTGGTATGAAAAAGAAGCACCCTTAAACTGCAGGGTCCCGGATCCGCTACCCCCACTCGTCCTTTCCTACTTGCTTTATGACTCGACTTCATGTCATTTCTCTTCGTTGTTCTTCTGGAAGTCACTGTGATCCTGACAGTGGAGAAGTATGGCGTTCATCATCTGATTATACGTGGTGAAGATCGTGTTCACCAAAAGAGCCTTCTTAATGTGCCATGATGACCTCACTGTGAATTTTTCCATCTTCCTTTGCTTAATATTCACATCTTCCTTTGTAAAGTATGAAAGCACAGTAAACTCCTCCTCGTACTCAGCCATGTTGCGTCCCCCTTCCTGAGCTCCATAAATCGGTTCATCATCTCATACTACATAGCCTAGGGAAAATACTTTCCCTCAAATCTCTCCCATAACTCATTAATCATTAAGTTATCCATCTATGCAACCGACACGGCTGACTCCTACCACTGAAATATGGCCCCTACTAGCCGAAATGAATCTAACATCTGGTTTTGCATTGGTGCACACCCATCATCCATAAATGTCTCTATATATCTTTCTTCCACCGGCTTGCCACAAGAATATCTGAACTACTTGAGAACCCTAGAGGTTAGCCCTTCGTAAAGGCCTCCCTAGTCCTGTCCCAAACTAACCCCAGTGCCTAGGATGGTACGGATACCTGCTGTGCCGATGGTGGTGGTTGTTGCTGAGCCTGTGGCGGTGGGAAATGCTGGAGCATGGCCTCCATGGCATTGGAAATTGCCTGGGTTACAATAGTAGCGATTTATGTTGGAGTGGTGATTTGTGGCTGGTGGGACCTATAGATGTTTATGTGGCTCCGGCGTCTCCTCATCTATAGTGGGTGCGAATACACGTTCATCTGGAATCAAACAAGGTTCGAGTTAGTATAAGTCTTAAGAATAGAATGAACACTAAGAAAAAGCTCTACATATAAAAGGACGCAACGCATAACGTAATGAAAGCAACACAGATCCTAAGGTCACTAAATACTAGATGCTCTAATACAAATTGTAACAGTTGTAAGAATACAATGAACCCTAAGCATAGGCTCTACATATCAAAGGATGCAACGTAGGACATATTGAATGCAACATAGATCGTAAGGACTCTAGAAGTTGAATGCTCTGATACCAACTGTAACAACCTTCATTTTCTCATGTAAAGGTTGGCCCCACACGATGCGCCGAAAATGGGGCTTGTTTGTCAATTAATACCATTCTCAGCATCAATATCATATAGAGAATATCTTAATAAGAAGTAATTTAGTTTACATTAATATTCCAATGATAATAAAATCCAATCAAGCTCCAAGCGTATGATAAATTCAACATAACAATAAATATCTCAAACCGACATGATATAAATAAATCCTAGACTTATGTCCATACAAATATTCCAAAATGAAATAATTAAACTGAATCAGAATAACACCTAAACTAGAATCAATAAGTTTGGAAACGATGATGAGCAAAAGGATATCACGAGGCTGATACGTCAACGGTCATGCTATCCCTATTTAGGAGCACCTAGGGGGGAGAAAACATTTAAATTTGGGTGAGCGCCCTAGAGTTGTGAAATTAATGCATCTCACCTCCCATCTAGGAACAATATTGTCCGAATACCCGCCCAGAACCTGATATGGATGAAAAAATGTAGTGCTAAAGGTAACATAATTATACATCTAACAAGGTAATTCATTGAAACAACATTTTATTACTTTTAAATAATAATTTCTTCTCAATTTACCCCTGATATACCACCCATAAAGAGATAACATCTACTATCATTCATACTACGTTGTATTGGGTCTGCGTTTTTACTTCACAATATTACTCTCAGGAATTTTTCCATTTATTTCAATTAATTTCATGCATGTCATTATATATGCGACACTAAAGAATCTACCTAAAGTGTCTCGTTTGTGCCCTATCAGTGAGTCCGTAGGAATCTCCTATCCGAAATGGATAAAACAAAACACAAGCAAGTGGGGAGGTACCTACGTAGTTTCACCATTGCACGATCCATATCAAGCAGTGTAACAATGGATCCAGCATTAACACTTAACTCCTATAAGTGGCGCTGCCACGTGGTACCTAAAATATGACCTAACACTTCGCCTAGCCAACCTGTGACGGCGTGTGCTCTGATTCCGAACGCAAGTACCCTAATCGATAGGACGGACCACGAACCCAGGTATGTAACACACAAAATATAAATACATATTTCCATATATAAAGGTAATTATCCTAACAATTAACCCTAGCTGCCACCTAGGCACCTCCCGTAATTATCCTCATTTAATAATTGATCCACATGTAATTTATTAAATGACCATTAATTAAATAGAACCATTAACCAACCAGTTAAGTTATTTTTCACCCTTTATTAACATCTCCACCTTTCCATTTTTAATAAATTCTACGATTGTTCAAACATGGTTCTACCAACTCGTATGAACTCCTAAAAACACCTGGACCCAACCACGATCAGAAAATCATATTTTTATCCCAACCAAAATCTCTATGGCTCCCTGCTTAATATACGTTTAAATTCGAGTTTCCACAGCATTGTTTAACCTCTTAATATCATTCATTACATGATTAAATATCGAGTTCAAGTCCCAATTATTTGAATTGAGATGACAACTAAGTTTCGTGCATATTTAGATTTACATACCCATAAGTTCTTAATATCTAACACATGTAAGGAGATTTATCATTAGAAATTTAGACCTTTCACACATTCAATAGCTCTCTAAGACTAGTAGGTCATATGGATTCCAATAGGTTTTAAATCATAAATTTACCAACAATAGTCCATCATTTATACACATCCTAATTTCTGGATTTTTCTACCTTACTTTTAATCTCAAACATTCATAAAAAAGATTCAATTCGTCGATTAATTACCTCAGTTCCTATATATCCGGAATTCTACATGGAAATCATCACAATGATTTAAGAAGCATTTTGGACAAATAAAAGGAAGCAACAAAATTCTGGCCATAATAAAGTAGGTTGATTCTTTGAATCCTCCTTGAATCTCCCTATTTAATTCCTTGTTTTGGGTTCTTGCCTCCTCTCTTTGAGTGGTGTAGTCTACGGTTCTTAGATGTAACTCCAAGGGAGTTATTAAATCTCTTAATATAGGTAATAAAGTTACTAATCCCGAATTGGGCTTATTTTCCTAATCTTGGACTCCCAAATGGGCCCGAACCTATAATTAGATTAGCACAAAAGTTTTCCAAGTTATATACCTATACCTAGGGACCATTTCTAAAGGTTTAAAACACCAAAACGAGCACAAATAACTTTTCGAAATGCGTCCCAATTATTTTTATCCACAATTATATTTATAATCAAGTCACGCATCTTTTATAAATTTTCTACTACACATGAAATTATATTCCATTGTACTCATTAACATAAAAATCAATCACACATGATTATGTCATAATAGCAAATTACTTTTTCACAATTAATAAATTAAATTCACTTGTTTAATTTTATTTCTATGAATTTTATTTTGTTCCAAAAATATATATTTTTTATTCTAGGGAAAAACGGGGTATTACACTGAGAAACGAGAATACATGGCTTTTTAAAAATAATAAAGTAAGAACAACCCATGCGGGGCCTGATGCTTAGCTGCGGTCGTGGTTCATACCCCCGTGGTTGAGGACCTTTAGGACGTGGACACGACCCTTCTCCTATTTTCCTTTATTTTGCCTACCTGAGAATCATTTTTGTTAATTTGCTATTGCCAACTCATTTCATCCCACGCAAGTCTTAGCTTGCCCTAAACTTGGATCTCAAGAAACACAAACGAGCCTGTTATCTTTAGGTCTAAATTAATATTTCAATCCAACCATTTAACTTATTATCAGAACTTAATTAGTCCATGTTTGATATGTGTTAGCCAATTAACATTTAACACTTTTAGTCCTAAATAGTATAAATTAAGTTTAAAATTTTATTAAAATTATCCTTAAATTTATTTAATTCATTTTCTTACTATATTATTCAATTAATTCCTTATTTTAATTATTAAAAAAATCTAAGATATTATAATTTTCCCATTTAATAAAAGGAACTACATCCTCAGAATTCACAAAAAATGTACCTAGCTTAAATAAGTGTGGATATTGTTATTCAAGTAATTCCGAAGTGGACTTTTCCTCCTTGTGGTGTCTTCATTGTACTTGTACTAAAGTAATTTCCTTATAACGCAATGATTGAACTATCCTATCCAAAATATCCATTGTCTACTTACAATAAGATGCATCCAATTCTAACTCGATCTCATCCAAATGAATATGTTGACAAGCACTTGTATCACGTAAAAATCTATAGAGCATGGACACGTGAAACATTTTATGTACCCGATTAAGATGATCTAAACTGTTAAACGATAGGAAACACTCCCCCCACGTGTGTGATATTAAAATGCCCAATTTAACGTGGCACTATCTTCCTCTTTTTCCTAAAGCGCATCACCCCTTTCATAAGGGGAACATAAAATAGTACATGCTCTCTTACTCAAAATTTCATGGCTTCCAGTTTAGATCTGCAAGACTATTCTATCGGTCCTAGAAGGATTTAATCCTCTCTCTAATAATGTTAATCTTCACAGTTGTCTCTTGAATAAATTTTATCCCTAATAGTCTACTCTCACCTGGATCCAAGCAACATCCATAGATATTGATTTATGAAGGCTATTATTATAAGTAAATTCCACCAATGGTAAGTGTAATTTCAAATCTATTTAAAATCCATCACACGTGATATTTACATGTCCTCCAAAAATAATTTACTCTTTTTTCCTGGCCATCTATTCGTGGATGGTAACCTTTGATAGGGTAAACATAAATCCCCAATGAATGGTAGAAACTTTCCCTAAATGGGATATAAAATTAGGGGACCAATCTAAAATGATAGTTAAAGGAACTTCATGTAATCATACAACATCCTAGACATGCAATCTTGTTAGTTGTAAACTAAAAAGGTCAATACGTACGACCAAAAAGTGAACCACCTTCGTAAGACGATCGATTATTACCTAAATAGAATCATACTAATAGGGTGTGACACCCCACCTAATAAAATACCGGGCGATCACTCCTATATCAAATTATGACAGGAGTCTCATATGGATCATTCTTAGCATCACTGTCAAAAATCCATTTAATTAATAATAACATATTAGGCCGGTGTCAAAATTTTACTTAACTACTCTTTTTAAGCGAAGATAATTAAAACATCCACACAGTTTTGCGTAAATAAAACCGAAATGAAATAAAATAACCGAACACTCGGTCAAAATATACAACCATATCGAATGATGTGCTAAAGGAATAAATAAATGTAATGGGCCATTGGCCCGAATATTTATACAGTACCTCCTATCTAGAGTACAAGGATAGAAGCGTCTATCGAGAACCTGCACGCATCCACAGCTGCTGCAGCTGACGTCTGACTCGAAAGAAGTGTCATCCAGGCGTCCCTGTGTCTGGACACATATATATATAATATATATAGCAGGAGTGGAAAAGTAGATAAATGGGTCAGAGCCCGAGTTTTGAAAATATTTAGCAAGTGCATAAATGCCTTATTTTTAGAAAAAGGTTTTTATCTCATTTTTAAGTTTGGTATCGCACTCCCAAGTGATACCCCTCACCTCTCTTCTAACAGTGCACTCCTAGCATATCCCTCTAAACATCCTAGTCAAGCTACCCTGCTAAACCAGTCTATCACCCAACTACTATCAACCCTAGATAGTCCAAGTACTAAGGCTAAACTTCACCCCAGTCTCAACGGTATGCCATGTTCGTGCGTGGGGAGTCTCACAGAGCGAAATCCAAACAAGGAACCCCCCCGATACACTACTACGCGGCAAGTTCGATCGTCGAGATCCATCAGACCCTCAGTACGTAACGTATATACATATTTACATACATCATATAAGAAATATTAATATTTGAGCACTAAGGATTAAACTTCTCCCCAGTCTCAACACAATGCCATATTCGTGCGTGGGGTGTCTCGCAAAGCGAAATCCAAACAAGGAACCCCCCCGATACACCACTATGAGGCAAGGTCGATCATCGGGATCCTTTAGACCCTCGGCACTCAACTTATTCATATTTAAATATACATCCGGATCAATCTCCCAGTATGATAATTACTTCATTTTCATTTTTTTATCTCAAAATTTTCCATTTCCTTTCTTATATCCAGGAAATGCATTTAAAATCCAACTCATTAGCATGGATTGCTTTAACATAACATACAACTTTTTAAAAGCCGATTTTATTATCATAAAAATGCTTTTTCGTTTTAAAACATCCCATTTCCCTTCTCATATCCAGGAAATGCATTTAAAAGCCATTTTTTATTATCATAAAAAATGCTTTTACCATATCATATGCTTTCACTTCTCTTCTTCCATCCGGAAAGTGTTTTCGAAGCCAATCATTTATCCCATTTCCCTTCTTCCATCCAAGAAATGTAATTCAAGCCATTTTATTAAATAAAATGCTTTAACAAATCTAATACCGCCCCTCCGGGTTTTCCCACTGGACGCGCCCCTAAATTGCTATCATCTTCTAGGGCCCATCAAACAAGACAACCTGGAAACCTAACAACGTCGGGACGCGGCCATATGCCTGGGGAAAGTCAAGACCACACCCAGAATCTCCTAACCACTGCAGTAAAATATAATCGCAATATGGGCTACGACTATATCCACCCTGCATTCATTAGCCAGGGGGCATCACCATACGCACGCAACTTCCCTTATGATAGCAATTTAGGGAGGTGTGTAACCATAATTTGTTAATTATGAAAATCATTTCTTTTATATTTTGAAAATATTCATTTTTACATTTTCAAAATCATTTACAACATACCATATATATATACTTAATCACATAGTACATACATATACCATATATTCCTCCTCGAATATGTATATATGGCCCCAATTGCCAATTACATCTAGCGATGACCCTTAATCCCAAAGATTCTCTCAAAGAATCATAATCATGCATTCATATACGCATATTACTAAACCCAAAGTATTCCCTCACATACATTTAATTACATAAATACCTAGGCTCGATGGTATCCGAACTCCCTCTCAAATTTTGTTCGTTCCGAATGTTAACTATGTTCGTTCCCCGGATTATGCCCTACACCAATCCAAGGCCTTCTCTTTCATTTAAAGGTTTACTAACCCTCAAAACCATCATCTAGGAGTCCCGATATCATAACTAGGAACCCCCATATAAAATCCCAAATTGTAATTTAGCTCCCCATACTCTTAAGGGGAGAAAACTGGAAAATCTGACCAAAGCGAATCGATTCGCCCCAATTGCGAATCGATTCGGGTAAGCGAATCGATTCGGCCCCCAATACGAATCGATTCGAAAAGTGTTATGCAATCAGGTCCTTAATGGATAATTGATTCGGTCTAAATCCGAATCGATTCAGACCACTACAGAAACCCAGATCCCCTTAGGCGAATCGATTCGGTCTGGACCCGAATCGATTCGGCCTATTCGAGGGTCACAGTTTGGGCGATTTTTCACATTCTAAAATACCCAAACTCAATCCAATCTCCATTTAAATGATAACTTGGATTTATTCCTATAAAACCAAAGTTTTCATATCTCCTCAGGTTCTTTAGAGGTCCTAACACTCCATTTGAGAACCCCTAATATTTATCTCCAATAAATTCAAACTAACGATTTAGATCTCGGATATCTTTTCGTAGAAAAATCACTATAAATCCAAAAAAAATCAGAAAAATACGCGGTCAGTGCCCACGCGACTGCGTTGAAAAGATCTAAAAATTTTATTTTTTGACCAAGAGCCGAATCAATTCGCCTTTAGGCCGAATCGATTCGGCAAGCACCCTGCCTATACTATTCATCGTCTTCTCCAAGACGGTTTCGGCCATTAAAGCTTCTCCCAAGCTTTTGTCGCCTCACCCAACATCCTACAACCTCAACCAACTACAAATACACATATATTAAGGGTTCTAAACATCCTAGAACCCTAAACCACCAATTTATTTCAATTAATTTCTAGGTTTCTCCAGTTAGGAAATTTTAGGGGTTTATTCGTTTTAACTCCCGAAAACCCGTTTTATCCACGAAAACCCAACCCAAAATCTTTAGGTTTTGTTAATGCCAAACTACGGTATGAGATTTATGCAAAAAGTAAATAAAGCAAGTAAACACTTGCCTCGTGGATATAATCCGACGATCCTGAGTCGAGTCCGGTGGAGTTTGGCCCGATTTCTCCATTTCTTTTCTCTTTTCTTCCTCCTCTCTCTCTTCTCTCTCTTTTCTTTCTTTCCTTTCTCTTTTCTTTCTCTCCCCCTCTTTATATAGATGAGAAAAGGGTTATACCCCTTTAAAACCCAAAAACGACTCGTTTACTCAATTACGAGCCTATTTTAACTCTAAAATTTCCCGAAACTCATTTTCGACAATCGGACACTCTTTTTCGACTATCTCGGCCATTCCGAGACTCATGGCGCGGTCTAAATTTCCATCCGAGGTACTTGAACGCAACTCACTATTTTAACCCATAAAATTTAATGCGGGTTTTCAAATCAAAATCTTACCTTTTGTCGCTTTACTCAACGACAACATTTAATTAAAATACTTCGACCTATTTAATCCCAAAGATAATTACAACAACCATAAAAAATCATTAAATCCTCGAAAATCCCAAAAATCACTATTTCGAGAAATTCTCCAAATTGTCAATTTATACTTAATTATGGAATTTAATTGTCTCCAAAAGGGCGGGTTGTTACATACTCCCCCCCTTACAACGGAATTTCATCCTCGAAATTCAGACAGAACCTACACCACTAATCCTAGGATCACTCCAAATCCTAATACCTCAAGGGGAACGATATTAACCCAATGGTTCCCAACCATACACTATGCGACTACCGCAATCGTAAAGTGACTCTAATAGCGTCACATTGCACCCATAATCTCTAGTGCTTCACGTCATAAATTTCAACTTTATATACTGCACCCATTCTATTTCAGGCGGTATATAAATCATCTCACCAAGGTGCCCATACACCTTTCTAACTTGTGCTCATCTGCACATACGTTATGAACGTTCGACACGTAACACTCTTCCTAAATGAGGGTCTCCTTTCCTCGGTGTAATACTCACACATGGGTCCTCCCAACCCACAAAATGCAATTCTCCTAACCTCAGCGCCACTAACTCTACTGAACTTACATCCTAATAACGCTACGATCTAAGCGTTACCCTACCTACGCGAAATGATAGTCTAAATATGTCCTTAGTGCCCAAGGCCTCTCTCAACTTCCAACATTTTCTTGGTTTCATGCGTGGTACGTCTCTCAGAGTGAAATCCAAACAAGGAACCCTCCCATTACACTACTCCCTCGCATTGTCGGTCATCAAGATGTAGTGACCTAAGGCATACCAGCGGGACGTCCTAAATCCTACCATGCTAACCTACGAACGCATTTCTACTACTCCATCCTATCGTCGGGCGCCTACTCTCTAACTAGATGTTACGATCATCTTACCCCAACATACTTCTCCAAAATTTTCCTTGTCATTAAGGCCTGTCCCTAAGCCTCGAACCAATTTCTCTAAGTCCAACTCCACCCACTCACTTGTGGTGAGAGGACCACTTTAGTGCTTTTTCATAGCACAACAATTTCATCAACATACCACCATCCCATGGCTCATAGTCTATAGTGGTTCATCCACACTATAAGACTTTTCCACAAAACCCATATCCTTTCATCCTATAATATCTCTCCATTCCTGACGCCGTTAAGATTCATGTGTGGAGCGTCTCGCAAAGTGAAATCCAAATAAGGAACCCCTCCACACACTCCTACTTAACTTTATCGGTCATGGAGGTCCGTTATTTCGAACATGCAATCGGGAAAATCCTATCCCCTTTCCAAGAAAAGGTGGTCTGAACTCCTATCTCTAACTAAGAGTCATACCACCAAGCGCTCGTATTAATATTCAGCCCTCGCGTAAACCAACAATGAGCTTAATTTTACAGCTCAACAATAATCCCGCGGCCTTAATTCATATCACTAAGGTCACCACGCACTCACCTCATAATAATAGAGCCTCTGCTCATCGAGGTTCCATTTACCCTCATCAATAAAGGCAAACTCAACATGTATTTAGGTGAGATATCGTAACAATAACCTGTTCCCTCCAGGAACTGCGAACATGATAGTCTTGCCATCATTAGCCTGCTATCGCTACAATAATACCATAATATCATACATATATACACAAAATATAAACACCCGCCTCTATGGCGAATGAAGGAAAATAAATCTCCGCTACTGCAGAGAACACATAGGCATACATTATATAATGTTATCGATACCGCCACAAAGCTCAAATTACACACACGAGTCTAGGGCTAACGAAACACTGCGACTTTATCTAGTCACACCAAATATACCTCCTCCATTGAGGTAAAATTCATAATAACCATTTTACCCTGCTCCTTAGAATCATCTTACTAGTCATCATAAATTCTCTATTAGAACGAAATTCCACTACAAGCTTCAACCTTATAGCTCCAACTAAGCCCCACCTCCTGCCGCCATCCAAACCTCGCACACGAATCTCAACCGAGCGCGCAAAAGATTACTATAATCTTATAACAAAGCAGGAGAACGAAATCTCACAAGAGAAATCAACAATCCTAATCCCGAGGCTCTATAAAAAATTGAGAGCAGTACTGAAAGCGTAGTACGTCCACACAGATTCCTAAGGACACTAGAACCTGATGCTCTGATACCATCTGTGACACCCCGCCTAATAAAATATCGGGCGATCACTCCTATATCAAATTATGACAGGAGTCTCATATGGATCATTCTTAGCATCACTGTCGAAAGTCCATTTAATTACTAATAACCTATTAGGCCGGTGTCAAAATTTTACTTAACTACTCTTTTTAAGCAAAGATAATTAAAACATCCACACAGTTTTGCGTAAATGAAACTGAAATGAAATAAAATAACCGAACACTCGGTCAAAATATACAACCATATCGAATGATGTGCTAAAGGAATAAATAAATGCAATTGGGATATTGACCCGAATATTTATACAGTACCTCCTATCTAGAGTACAAGGATAGAAGCGTCTATCGAGAACCTGCACGCATCCACAGCTGCTGCAACTGACGTCTGACTCGAAAGAAGTGTCATCCAGGCGTCCCTGTGTCTGGACACCTATATATATATAATATATATAGCAGGAGAGGAAAAGTAGATAAATGGGTCAGAGCCCGAGTTTTGAAAATATTTAGCAAGTGCATAAATGCCTTATTTTTAGAAAAAAGTTTTTATCTCTTTTTTAAGTTTGGTATCGCACTCCCAAGTGATACCCCTCACCTCTCTTCTAACAGTGCACTCCTAGCGCATCCCTCTGAACATCCTAGTCAAGCTACCCTGCTAAACTAGTCTATGACCCAACTACTATCAACCCTAGATAGTCCAAGTACTAAGGGCTAAACTTCACCCCAGTCTCAACGCTATGCCATGTTCGTGCGTGGGGTGTCTCGCAGAGCGAAATCCAAACAACGAACCCCCCTGATACACTACTACGTGGCAAGGTCGACCATCGAGATCCATCAGACCCTCAGTACGTAACGTATATACATATTTACATACATCATATAAGAAATATTAATATTAGAGCACTAAGGATTAAACTTCTCCCCAGTCTCAACACAATGCCATATTCGTGCGTGGGGTGTCTCACAAAGCGAAATCCAAACAAAGAACCCCCCGATACACTACTATGCGGCAAGGTCGATCATCGGGATCCATTAGACCCTCGACACTCAACTTATCCATATATATATATTCATATTTCAATAAATAACCGGATCTATCTCCCGGAATGAGAATTACTTCATTTTCATTTTTTTATCTCAAAACTTTCCATTTCCTTTCTTATATCCAGGAAATGCATTTAAAAGACAACTCATTAGCATGAATTGCTTTAACATAACATACAACCTTTTAAAAGCCAGTTTTATTATCATAAAAATGCTTTTTCGTTTTAAAACATCCCATTTCCCTTCTCATATCCAGGAAATGCATTAAAAAGCCATTTTTTATTATCATAGAAAATGCTTTTACCATAACATATGCTTTCACTTCCCTTCTTCCATACGGGAAGTGTTTCCGAAGCCAATCATTTATCCCATTTCCCTTCTTCCATCCAGGAAATGTAATTAAAGAAATTTTATTAACATAAAATGCATTAACAAATCTAAGACCGCCCCTCCGGGTTTCCCCACTGGACACGCCCCTAAATGGCTATCATCTTCTAGGGCCCATCAAATAAGACAACCTGGGAACCTAACAATATCGGGAAGTGGCCATATACCTGCGGGAAAGTCAGGACCACACCCAGAACCTCCTAACCAGCGCAGTAAAATATAATCGCCATATGGCCTAGGACTATATCCACCCTGCATTCATTAGCCAGGGGGCATCACCATACGCATGCAACTTTCCTTATGATAGCAATTTAGGGAGGTGTGTAACCATAATTTATTAATTATAAAAATCATTTCTTTTCCATTTAAAAAAAATCATTTTTACATTTTCAAAATCATTTACATCATACCATACATATATACTTAATCACATAGTATATACATATACCATATATTCCTCCTCGAATATGTATATATGGACCTAATTGCCAATTACATCTAGCGATGACCCTTAATCCCAAAGATTCTCTCAAAGAATCATAATCATGCATTCATATACGCATGATAATAAACCCAAAGTATTCCCTCACATACATTCAATTACATAAATACCTAGGCTCGATG
This sequence comes from Sambucus nigra, assembly GCA_949130495.1. Lineage (NCBI taxonomy): Eukaryota > Viridiplantae > Streptophyta > Magnoliopsida > Dipsacales > Adoxaceae > Sambucus > Sambucus nigra. The sequence continues at coordinate 108,421,109 of OX422224.1, read as the reverse complement.
GTATCCGAACTCCCTCTCAAATTTTGTTCGTCCCGAACGTTAACTATGTTCGTTCCCGGGATTATGCCTTACACCAATCCAAGGCCTTCTCTTTCATCTAAAGGTTTACTAACCCTCAAAACCATCATTTAGGAGTCCCGATATCATAACTAGGAACCCCCATATAAAATCCCAAATTGTAATTTAATTCCCATACTCTTAAGGGGAGAAAACTGGCAAATCTGACCAAAGCGAATCAATTCGCCCCAATTGCGAATCGATTCGGCCCCCAATCCGAATCGATTCGAAAAGTGTTCAGCAAACAGGTCCTTAATGGAGAATCGATTCAGTCTAAATCCGAATCGATTCGGCCCACTACAGAAACACAAATCCCCTTAGGCGAATCGATTCGGTATGGAGCCGAATCGATTCGGCCTGTTCGAGGGTCACAGTTTGGGCGATTTTTCACATTCTAAAATACCCAAACTCAATCCAATCTCCATTTAAATCATAACTTGGATTTATTCCTACAAACCCAAAGTTTTCATATCTCCTCACATTCTTTAGAGGTCCTAACACTCCATTTGAGAACCCCTAATATTTATCTCGAATAAGTTCTAACTAACGATTTAGATCTCGGACAGTTTTCCGTAGAAAAATCACTATAAATCCAAAAAAAATAAAAAAATATGCTGTTGGCACCCACGCGACCACGTCGAAAAGATATACAAATTTTATTTTTTTACCAAGAGCCGAATCGATTCGCCTCTAGGACGAATCGATTCGGCAAGCACGCTGCCTATACTATTCATCCTGTTCTCTGAGACGTTTTCGGCCATTAAAGCTTCTCCCAGGCTTTTGTCACCTCACCCAACGTCTTACAACCTCAACCAACTACAAATACATATATATTAAGGGTTCTAAACATCCTAGAACCCTAAACCACCAATTTATTTTGATTAATTTCTAGGTTTCTCCAATTAGAAAATTTTAGGGGTTTATTCGTTTTAACTCCCGAAAACTCGTTTTATCCACAAAAACCCAACCCAAAAACTTTAGGGTTTGTTAATACCAAACTACGTTATGAGATTTATGCAAAAAGTAAATAAAGGAAGCAAACACTTGCCTCGTGGATATAATCCGACGATCCCGAGTCGAGTCCGGCGGAGTTTGGCCCGATTTCTCCATTTCTCTCCTCTTTTCTTCCTCCTCTCTCTCTCTTATCTCTCTTTTCTTTCTCTCCCCCTCTTTATATAGATGAGACAAGGGTTATAACCCTTAAAAACCCAAAAACGACTCGTTTACTCAATTACGAGCTTATTTTAACTCTAAAATTCCCCGAAACTCATTTTCGACTATCTCGGACACTTCGAGACTCATGGCGCAGTCAAAATTTCCATCCGAGGTACTTGACCACAACTCACTATTTTAACCCATAAAACTTAATGCGGGTTTTCAAATCAAAATATTAGCTTTTGTCGCTTTACTCAACGACGACATTTAATTGAAATACTTTGACCTATTTAATCCCAAAAATAATTACCACAACCATAAAAAATCATCAAATCCTCGAAAATCCCAAAAATCACTATTTCGAGAAATTCTCCAAATTGTCAATTTATACTTAATTATGGAATTTAATTGTCTCCAAAAGGGCGGGTTGTTACATAGGGCGTCAACGTTAATCCCATAATAAAATCTATCAGGATGTTATCCCATGTCCACTCGAGGATAAGTAAAGGCTGAAGTTTAATAGTTGACTTCTGATGGTCCACCTTTACCATTTGATAATTATTACATCTAGATAAAAATGTTTCCATGTCTCTCTTCATTCTTGCCTACCAATACTGTCTTTTCATGCCTTGGTACATTTTATCCATTAGGATGTACCATAAAATATGACCCCATGAGTCTCTTGAATAACAATCCATCTTAACTTTTCGTCTGAGGGTACCATCAATAGACCCTTATATCGTAATCCACCATGGGAACCCACCGAAAAGAAAGGCACACCGGTAGCGAGGAGTTCCTCCACTTTTTCATTGCATAACATGTCCTTAGACTACACCCTTATCACTCGTACCCCGATATCAGGAGTCGCCAAGATCATCTCGATAATATCCCTTGTCAATTCACCAATCATTTTCAATGAACCCCAATATGCTAATTGTAGGGCTAATAAGCTACCATTGTGACTCAATTCATCCGCATCTATATTATCCTTCTTTGAATGGTACTGATCATAATTATTAATATTTTATAAATTCAAACCATCTCTCCTTCCTCGTATTCAAATTATTAAACATGAAAATGTATTTAAGACTCTTGTGATCTTCAAAGAGTCTAAATTTATATCCCCAAAGTTAGTATCTCCATGTATGCAATACAAACACTTTAGTTGCCAACTCTAAGTCATGTGTTGGATACTGAACCTTATGCGATTTTAACTTTTGAGAGGCATATGAAATCATTTTATCCTCATGCATTAACACCCCACCTAATCCATATAAAGAAGCATCGGTGTAAACCAACACTCCTAGGTAAGGCAAGAACCGGTTGTTGACAAATCGCGATTTTCCACGCCCGATTAATAAGGCTGCACATGAAATATCAGGGATTTTTAAAAAAACATGGTAATTTAAAACAAAGACAATAAATTATTCAATATAAGATGATGAGCAAAAATACTAAATTGTGAAAACTGAATCCTCTATATAAAAAACTCCATTAATGCCCAAACCAAGCTCTAAAATAGTACCCAATCGATACTCTAACCCAATGTAAGTATAAGAAATATTCTAAACCTTTTAATACCATCTTATGGGTCCAAGAACACCAAATCCGGTATTAAAAATTTAAGATTCAAACTTTGCAACATAACTTATCTTTAAATCAACTTAGGGTTTATTCATCCTCAATTCTAGCCTTAAACCTCATATTAATATGGGAATAATTCATAATAATGTTGTTTCATTTTAAAACATGAATTATATTTTATATCTACAGCATTGAATCCATCAATTTCATGCTTTAATCATCAAGGTGTAACACCCCCTTTTTTTAGTATTTATTGTTTAATTTATTCAGATAATTTTAAATTACAAGTGTGTCATAATTTAATTGAATTAATTATTATGTGTTGATTTAAAATATTAATCGAGGGATTTAATGGTTAATATTTATGAAATATAACTACTAAGTGAATTTAAGTTATTAATTTTACATCATAGTGAGTCATAGTAACGTGGCGGTATTTTATCTCAACCGGGAATCGGTATAGACTAATTGGGGACAAGATATGAAATTGTTGTAGGGTGAGTCATATGGATATTGAGATCACGGTTGATTCTGTATGGGTCAAGATAGTCGAAATTGAGTATCGAGGGTAGTAATTGGGTCTCGGGGCATTTTTAGACATAACCGAGACCACACGGGGTGTTCGGGTCACTTAGGCTTGGCCCATAAGCATAATTTTGGGATTAATAATATTAGAAATAAATCATGGAGTTAGTGGCAACCAAAACTAAATTATAAAACCCTAGATCTGTAGAGAAGTGAAGAGGGAGAAAGTGATAAGCTTTTGGGAGACAAAATTGAAGAGGGAATTGAGGTGCTAGTGTCAAATTCATATTTTACGTCAAAGGAATCATATTCTGCGAATCTAATCAGGAAAGTGGTTAAACTTGATTTCAATATAAATTGCAGTATTGCAATTCATATCATAGTGGGTGTTATTGAGAATTCTCTTTGGGGGCGTATTACACGAAAAAGGGATTTTGGATGATTTAAACGTGTTGTGTAGATTAAAGACTAAATTGATGATGAAACGAAATTTTATAATATAGGAATTTGAACTATGTAAAAATACCAGTAGTCGTTGTTGATAAATTTTGGGTTGTAGAATCATAATGGAAAAGACAATAGAATGAGAATCGTGAAAACCCATTTCGGGAATTTATAATTGTTAATGTTAATCAATGATATATAAGGGATCAATTCATGATTTAAACCTATTTAAGAGAGGGGTTGTATGTTGGGTATTGTTGAATTAAGTTATGGGTTGAAGATGTAGAACTCAGGGGAATAACAATGGCAGAACAGAGTTGGAGAAGAAAACCAGTCCGCGTCGAATCGATTCGTTCCCTAAGACGAATAGATTCGGCTGCCTAGTTTTTGGGGGATTTTTCTGTTTAAGCCTTAAACTCACGATTAATTGTTCAGAAAACTTTTGTGTTAATTTTAAAATATGATGGACATATTTAATTTCAGTAGGCAAGGTTAGGAGAGTTGTTAGCCAAATTGAAAGAAATCCAAGGCTAGGACCTTTTTGGAGATAGTATGAAACAGAGAGGTTTTCGGATATCGGGATGGAAATTTCAAGTACAGTGAATAAACCCAAATTGTATATCATTCTGATAAAAGGGAAATATGAGTCGGGAAAATAGACTCAATTATTATATGCTAGTGCCAGGAGACTTAGGCATGGGTTAGCTAAACTTAGTTAACTTGATTTATATATATCTATACGGATAGTGTGATAGTATATATATATATATATATATATATATATATATATATATATATATGTTTGTGTGCTTATTATAAATATCAGTGTGAATGATATTTATAGGAATACATACCCCTCTAGTGCCATCATCGAAGGTTGTGCAATGTGGGTGAATCCCCTAGCTAGTACATCTAGGGAGTGTACAGTCCCCAGGTAATATCCTCCAATATTTTATTATGTGATTGATTTTCGAGGAAAGACTTTTTGGGTATGATTTGGTCTCTCTTGGGGTGATATGACCGCCTCCACTACGTTTGCGATATTTTTACCCAAGCTCGTGAGTGAGTTCGACTTGAGGTAACCGGGTTAGAGTGAGAATACCTGGGATATGATATCATTTTAGAGAAAACATTCGGTGAGTTATTTCTCGGGAATAGATGGTTATCATACGTGACATGTGTGTGAATATTGTAGTATACTCGTAGGTATATAAAATGAGTAGATAATTATATACAGGATTAATACATAAGTGTGAATGTATTTCTTACATAACTGGTGTGAAAGTTATATGATTAAAAAGAGGTTTCATATATAACTAGTGTCAACGTGATATGGCTTAATAGAGTTGAAATGATTAATAAGTTAATGAGTAAATAACTTAATCATCAAAGTAAGAATAGTCGGGCTAGAGTAGTGCGATAGAGAGAATGGTAATAAGGCTAGTTAGGTGGGGTAGCATGACTAGTGAGATTAAAAGGTAATCGTTAGGTGTGCACATCAGATGAGGGGTGATTTATACCTCAAGAAAGTGCGACACGAGCTTAAATATGAAAAGAGTGCATGCATATTTAATTAATTTAAATTTAACTTCTTGCTAAATATTTTCAAAATGTTTTACTTTTGCCCTTACCCCTGTCAAAACCTTTTCCAAAACATTTTAGGTGTCTATCCATAGGGACGCCCAGATTGAGAATTCTATCCAGGGATGCCTAGCTGCAGCTCATGTGGAAGTTGCAGGACTTTGCTATAAACGCTTCATTTATTTACTCCTAGCGTAGGGACTTTATTTTAGTACTCTTTTGGGCATGTCACCCTCAAATTTAGTATTCAAATTATTTATTATTAGACTTTGTGTATCCAGTTTATTATTTCAGTTTATTGTTGGATTTTATTATTGGACTGATAGTTGATTCAGTCTTCTTTATTCATATTATTTATCTGTGTTGCATTTAGTTTTCAGTTTTTGTGGATGGTTTAATTATTGTTGATTTTCGCATGTTGTTAATTAATGTAAGATAAAAATTTGGCATTGGTATATTTAATCACTAGGTGGTTAGTAACTTTAAAATATATTCAACAGTGATGCTAATAATGAGCCATATGATATCAACTTTTATTTTGATAAAGGGCTGTCCACTCGGTATATTAATAGGCAGGGTGTCACACAAGGTACAACTCCTAAATCAAGGAAAGATTCATATCATTCCTAATTAACCTGAATCATAAATCATCATATACTTCGATCTCTACTATAATAAAAAAAATCTAAATCGTATGAGAAAACATGCTTATAAATTAAGAAAAATATTATTAAAGAAATTGTAAAAAATAATTTCTTGCCTCAAAAGATGAATGATGGCTCCTCCCTTATGATTCTCGTTCTTTGATCTCCCCTCAAGTTGTTAACTTCTACAATAAGGTTATTGGTGGTTAATTTTATTAGAAATGGATAGGAAACTTAATTAGGGGCTTAGATTATAATTAAACTCCCAAATTGCTTATCTCTCTATAAAACCAATTTCGGGACCTTAAAAGAGCCTAGGATGCTACCCGGAATAGCCAGGGTATACCTACCTCATGACCAATTTAAAGCGATAAAAAAATAAACAGATATTCGTGTCATCGCAGAGTCAAGTCTAAACTATATTTCACAACTCACGATAATATCTCATGACGTCAATAATTTATTCACTTTATTATTCTACGCGTACACACTTTCAATTACCATATAATTTGTGTCAAATTATTATTACTAAGTCATACAAGTAATAACTCATTCAATTTATTAATTTATTAATTACCTAATAAATAATAATTATAGCTCATGAAAATACAGGGTATAACATTCTTCCCTCCTTATAAAGGAATTTCGTTTCCGGAATTCGCTAAAGCATAACCTCAAAATATATCTCGAACAAACATAATAGGTTATACACCATTTGCACGTACTTGTATTCCACGAGATAAAAGAAAAGGCTCACATATGCCTACCATAGTGTGTCATGATTGGGGCACCCATAGACACTATACCACCTGTACACAAGCAAAAACATCACATATGAATGACAAATATACATCCAAAAATCAACCACACATATAATACATAACTATAAAGCAAAGGTATACTTGAATACCCTACTAATTGTGACTCAAGTCTTCTTGATATTGCCCCACTGATTCAACTAGTGGTGTGAACATCCCTAAATGCTCTCGATGCTGCACTCCTTAGGCCCGATGGACTTAACTCATAATATCTCGTTGCTCGATGCGAACACCTACTGACACTTCTCACTCCAAATGAAAGACACTCCATTCTTCGTTAGTTAGTTCATCGGCCTAGGTATCTTTGAGAAACCACAGATAAATCTTATATAATAACTTACTAAGCCTAGAAATCTATGAATCTTAATAGGTGTTGCGGGATGTTCCTAATCCAGCATGACTAACATCTTGATAGGATCCACTGATAACTCCTTTTTTAAAACAACGTGTCCCAAAAATTTCTCTACCCTCTTCCAAAATTCGCACTTCGAAAACTTCATATAAATCTTATGCTCCTCCCTCAATGTATATAACGCAGTTTGTAAATGCCTAGTGTGCTACACCTTTGCCCGTGAGTATCTTTGAATATCATCAATAAAGACTATGATGAAGTCATTCAAATATGACTGGAACACTTGGTTCATAAAATCCATGAATACTACTAGTGCATTAGTCAACCAAGGCGTCATCACTCGTTGCTCATAAGACATATAATAAGTAAAGAAAGTTGTCGTAGCTTTATCCTTTTCTCACACCATCAACTAATGGTAACCAGATCTCTAGTCAATTATTAAAAAGAAAAATGATCCCTCCAGTTAGTAAAATAGATCATCGGTTCTTAGTAGTGGGTACTTATTCTTCACTGTCGCCTTATTCAACTCGCGGTAATCAATGTATAACCTCAAAGAGACTTTTTTCTTCTCAAGAATAAAAATAGTGCACCTCAAGGTGAAGTGTTATGATGGATTAACCCTTGATCTAATGAATTCTTAATTTTCTATCTAAGATATTTAATCACCACAGGGTCCATGTGGTACGATACTCAATCTATCGACTTCAGGTTTGTTGCTAAGTATACAACATATACAATCTCTCTACTAGGCAATAAATCGAATTTCATCAAAAAACATTATAGAACTCCTAAAGTATTATGCTCATATCTAAAAATACAATGGTTTGTTCATGAGTCTCCTCATAAATAAAGTATAAATGGATAGTAGTGGCACCTTTTGGTCTAGGCATAACGTAGAAATACATCTCCAGGCCCGGTATAGCAAAAATAATATCTCTACTAACACAACTAATCCGAGATTTGTGAGTACATAACTCGTCCATCCCCAATATGACATTGTATGAATGGGTGTCTAAAACTCATAAATTGGCCACGAACCGTAGTCTCTATATATCAATATATATCTCATAATAGGACTATGTAATATGAGGGGATACACTTAGCAGAGTTGTTATGGGATATACTATAGAACATGGAGTCAAAATTATCCCCATAAAATTAATAAGATGTCTTGCAACAAAAGCATGTGTTCCCTCTATTTCAATATAAACTCTAGCTAAGGAATAGTGAATGAAAAACAAACCATTAATTTCCTGAGCAGGTGATAACACTTCCCGATATCCCATCTAATAGACCTTATAATAGTCCAACTGAGGCTAAGGCGTTACGAGTGGTGGTGCTAGATGTACCACTACTAGTTGTTGCCTCGGGGATAGAAGAGCTAGAAAATTATGCTATCGCTACTACTACGGGTAATTGGGATAAAGCCCCTTTTGTAATGACCCCAGTTTTATATGTTCATATATAGTTTGTTTTAAATATTTTATTATTACATATGAGATATAAACAATGTGCTATTATGGATAATGTTAATTTATTATTTTTAGTCTAATCCTCCCTTCATAAATAAAAAAATATCAAATTAGTTACAAACATAAATTTACAAAGTTTTCGATAGGAATGTTCATATTAGAAACTTGTTTTGACTATTATAATATAACAATTGACTTGAGGTAAAAACAATAAAGTTTTAGATATATAAATTAGGTTTGTAACACAACAAACAGTGTGTTAAACAGAGATCCGAGAAAATTTGTCCATCCTCTAAGTTGTATTTTGTCCTATTACCACACTATGTGTTATATTTTGAGTGGTTACAAGGGCAGGCTAGTTAGGCCAACTTAAACACTTTCAAATAATCCCATTTTTCATTAAAATGGATTAAATCAAAGTCTTATAGCATATCCTAAGCTAAATGATAAGTTTTGGGGTAGAAAATGAAATTTTATGAAACTTTAGGGACTTAAATTTTAAATAAAGAAAGTTTTAGGGAATAAAATAAAAATACAAAAAGAACCATTTTTTAAATAAAATATTTTCAAGTACCTCTAAGAAATATTGAAAATATATGGTGAAAAATTACTAAAAGACCCTTCACGTGTAAAATCACCCTTAATAACTTTACACCTCGTGCTTGGTTTTGACACCTCCGCCATACACGTGTCGCCTTTAAAAGAAAGTACAAAACACGTGTAATGCAATTAGAGAAAGCCAATACACGAGTCGACGTTCGGTGAATTGAGATTTTTAGATAGTCCCGTTATGCGACACATCAAACGTCGACTCACCAAAATGGACGCTTAGTCATTAGGACACGTTTCAACACCCTAATAACTTTGGGAAACATTAAATAAGGCCTTAGGATCAGTTATTATATGAAATTACTCCAAAATTTCAAAAAGAAATAGTGAGAGAAAGTGTAAAGAAGTTTAAGAAGAAGTTTCGTCTTAGTGATCCAAGACCCGATATATCTGTAACTTCATACTTCTATTTGAGGTGAGTACTCTGTGACATTCCTTCCGTATTTTGATTATATGATATTATGCAAAGTACATATATTTTTTGAAATGATTTTATTCCCAAATACATCTTATACCGATGATTCCGTCATTTGTTATATGTGTATATCTCTCGATATATACATCTGATTGAATTCTAAAATTATTGATTCGGCCTATGGAAACTCTCTTAATATGTTGGCCTTGACTACCGGGTGGAAATATTTGGGTGGTACCTTCCCAACTGGTTTATCACTGGTGTGCCCTAAATAAGGCGTTGTTTCAGATATCATGATTTTCTGTCTGTATTGTTGTCGGGTGGAAACATTTGGTAACACTATCTGTTTATCTAGGTATTTGAGCATATATGGACATCAAAATAAAATTGAATAATTGATATATTTCTCAATTTTTTTATCTATTCTATTCTGAACTGTTTATTCTGAAAATATATACTGTCAATTTACCTTATAAATTTAACTGCAAATTCCTGTCCATATATGTATATGCCTTCTGTTGTAAATTGAATAGGTATCAAATTTCTGAAAATCCATGGAATGTCTAGAGATTAAATCTCATTCGGCATTTAGCTAATGTTTTATAAATAACCATTTTTCAGGAAATAAGTAGGTTCGTGGAGGGAACGAAAAAGGATTGTGTTGAAGATTCATCTTTTAGAGCTCTTTTTGTTATTATGTTTATTTTATCATTTAGAGCATGTCTGGCTCCCTTGTAATAAGTTTTTAAATTTTGTCTTAAAGTTGTAATTCATCGTTACTTTTAATACAAATGAAGTTTCCTTTAGAAAGCTCTGATGACGCAATTCCTTTACTTTCATTATTTTACGGTTCATAACCATGTGATTGTGTTTTCGTTGCACTTATTTAAGGAAACAATTGAGTCAGAACATATGTTGCCTTAGTGGCATGTTAAGACACTCGTTCCCTACTACTAATTTGGGTCGGGGTCATGACAGAGGTGGTATCAGATCATAGGTTATGAACCCGTGGACTACTGAACATAAGTTTCGAACGTTATCGATTTTAAGTCTCCATACATTGGATATAGGATTAAATATCCTACCTATGTGATAACCCTCTATATGTCTTACAGTCTACATATAATTGTTTATATATAATTGTTCTTATAGTTTGCAATCTTGAGTTAGTATAATACGTCTTATGTTTTTCCATGACTGTAGAAAATGACCAAGCCAAGATCAGCTGCGAGAACAAGTGGTTCAAGTATGGAAGAACTGTAAGGTGCATACAAGGTGATTGAGAGTCTCACACAGATTGTGGAGGATCAAGCGAATAATATAGCACCAAGGAATCTGGAACTAACTAGCTGTACCATTGAGCGTTTCAAGAAGTTAAACCTGCCTTCTTTTAAAGGTACTCCTAACCCCACTGAAGTAGAAAGTTGGGTGATGCAGATGGAAAAGATGCTCGATGTTCTTAAGTGTACCGATGAATAAGGGGTTTTATTTGCAACATTTGTGTTAGAAGGTGAAGCCGAACATTGGTGGAGAATGACTTAGATAATACACGAGGAGAGAAATATTTGCATATTGAAAGGACTTCTTGGTGATATTTTATGAGAAATATTTCCCTGAAACGGTGAAGGATGAATTGGCAGCTGAGTTCATGAGTCTAGTGCAAGGGAATATGACGGTTAGTCAGTACGAGGACAAGTTTACTGAGTTATCCTATTTTTCACCTTATGTTATGATAATTGATGTTTTAAAAGACAAAAAGTTTAAACGTGGGTTAAGGTTGAGTATTCGTAGTCGAATTTCCATTCTGAAGTTGACATCATATAGTGACGTCGTTGCCAGGTCTAGGATAGCTGAGAGGGATGGCGAGGAGTGTAATAGAATTAAAGATGGTAAGAGGAAGTTTGGGGAACAAATAGGGAAAAGCACAAGTAATAGAAATAATTTTAGGAATACATCCAATGTTAGGATAGCTAGGGATGACAAACGGTATAATAATAAGATATGTCAGTAATGTGGGAAGATGCATGGAGGACGACCTTGTTATAAAGATACAGGAGCTTGTTTTAGATGTGGACAGAAGGGACATCAAATAAAAGACTGCCCAATCCCAGCAAGGATTCCGATACAAGCTTTAGGTGAAAAGAAGGACCAAGACAGACAATGTAGAGTTTTTCCACTTTCTGATACCCAAGCTTCTAATGCAGTAGTGTCAGGTACACTTTCTATATGTGCATAACCTTTTCAAGTTTTAATAAATCCTGGTTCTACCCATTCATTTGTTTCTGCGCATTTTGATAATCTCTTTCCTAATAGTCCCGAATCCTTGAATCATAACATGCACGTTTCTACTCCTTCGGGTGAGTTATTGATGGGAACCTTAGTATATAAGTCTTTCCCTATAGATGTTGATAGTCATAAACTATTCGCTGTTTTGATACTTTTAGACATAAAAGACTTTGAAGTCATTTTGGGGATGGATTAGTTAGCATCGTATCATGCTAAGGTAGATTGTTTTGAGAAGAGAGTTACTTTCCAAATACCTAACCAACCAGAATTTAGTTTTGAAGGAACATGCATCCTATCTCCCATTCGTACTATCTCCGCAATGCAAGCTTGTAGTTTTCTTAATAAGGGATGCCAAGGATTCCTTGCAAGTGTCATTAATTTGAAAATAAAAGAGCCTATTTTAGAAGATATTCCTATAGATAAACATTTTCCAGATATTTTTCCTGATGATTTACCGAGTATTCCTCCTAGTAGAGAAATAGAGTTTATGATTGACCTTACTCCTGGAACTATACCAATCTCGAAACCACCTTATCACATGGCACCTATAGAACTAAGGGAGTTAAAAGTTCAATTACAAGATTTGTTAGACAAGGGTTTTATTAGACCAAGTGTATCCCCTTGGGGTGCTCCGGTGTTATTTGTTAAAAAGAAGGATGGGACGATGAGGTTATGTATAGATTATCGTGAACTAAATAAGGTGACCATTAAGAATAAATACCCGTTACCTCGTATAGATGATTTGTTTGGCCAACTTCAAGGTGCGCAAATATTTTCAAAGATTGACCTTAGGTCAGGCTATCACCAATTGAAGATTAAGGAGGGTGACATTTCAAAATCAGCTTTTCGTACTAGATATGGTCACTATGAATTTCTTGTGATGCCATTTGGACTAACTAATGCACCAGCCGCTTTTATGAATATGATGAATATAGTGTTTAGGAAATATTTGGATCAATGTGTGGTTGTTTTCATTGATGACATCCTTATTTATTCCAAGAGTATTGAAGAACACGAAAAGCATTTAGAGATACTGTTGCAAATCCTTAGGAAGGAGAAATTATATGCGAAATTAAAGAAGTGTGAGTTTTGGTTGCCTAACATCTCTTTTTTAGGATATGTCATTTCTAAGGAGGGAGTGTCGGTTGACCCTCAAAATATCGAGGCTATACTAGGTTGGCCTAGACCAACTAATGTGATGGAGATTCGTAGTTTTCTTAGATTAACAGGTTATTATCAAAGATTTTTTGAAGGATTTTCTAGTATTGCCAAACCTCTATCTAGTTTAACCCAAAATAAGGTGAGATATGAATGGTCTGAGGAAGTTGAGAATAGTTTTCAAGAACTTAAGAATCGATTAGTAACTGCCCCAATTTTAACTATTCCTTCCGAGACGGGGGGATTTGTGATTTATAGTCATGCTTCAAAAAATAGTTTGGGAAAGTAGTAGCTTATGCCTCGAGACAGTTAAAACCACATGACAAAAATTATCCAACCCATAACCTAGAATTAACAGCTCTAATTTTTTCTCTTAAGATTTGGAGAGATTATTTTTATGGTGAGACTTGTGAGATTTATACCGATCATAAGAGTTTAGATTATATTTTTACCCAAAAAGAATTGAACATGAGACAAAGGAGGTGGTTAGAATTAATGAATGATTATGATTTGAATATTCATTATTACCCGAGGAAAGCTAATATAGTAGCGGATGCTTTAAGTAAGAAGTCTACAACAAATTTTGCGTGTCTTATTACAAGCCAGAAAGCACTATTGAAGGATTTCAGAAGTATGGAAATAGATGTACGTATTTATAGTAAAGGAGGAAAAATCGCTAATTTACAAGTACAACCCATGTTGATGGAAAGGATAAAAATTGCATAAATAAATTACCCACAACTGAAGAAGATTAGAGAAGAAGTTATTGAAGGGAAGAGGATTGAATTTGGGATACGAGATGATATATTGAGGTTCGGAAATAGAGTGTCTGTGCCAGCTGATGCCTAACTAAAGAGGCAAATTTCGGAGGAAAGTCATTACTCGAGATTCACATTTCATCCCGGATGTACAAAGATGTATAGAGATCTTCAGGAAGTATTTTGGTGGAATAACATGAAAAGGGAGATAGTAAAATTTATATCTCAGTGTTTAGTTTGTCAACAAGTAAAGGCTGAACATAAAAAAAAATCAAGATTACTACAACCCCTACCTATCCTTGAGTGGAAGTGGGAACATATCACTATAGATATTGTTACAGGTTCACCAAGGCGTTCAAATGGTAATGATTCTATTTGGGTAATTATTAATAGGTTAACTCGATCTGCTCATTTTCTTGCCATTAATATTACCCATTCTTTAGAAAAGTTAGCTAAGTTGTACGTGCGGGAAATTAGTAGGCTTTATGGAATCTAGATTTCGATTGTTTCTGATCGTGACCCTAGATTTGTGTCTCGCTTTTAGAAAATCCTACAAACAGACATGGGAACAAAATTGAATTTCAGCACTGCTTTTCACCCTCCAACGGATGGACAATCTGAGAGAACCATTCAAACCTTAAAGGATATGCTTAGGGCATGTGTACTTGATCTGAAAGGGAATTGGGATGATCATTTACCGTCAGTGGATTTTGCATATAATAATAGTTTATAATCAATTATTCAAATGGCTCCGTATGAGTCACTCTATGGTAGAATGTGTCGTTCCCCTACATGTTGGGTAGAAGTTGGAGAAAGAAAATTATTAGGACCAGAATTGATCCAGATCACAACAGAGAAAGTGAAATAGATACAAGACCGACTTCGAATCGCTCAAAGCCGTCAAAAGATTTATGTTGACAATCGTCGACGAGAGATGGAATTCCAAAGAGGAGATTATGTTTTCTTACGAGTATCACCAGCAAAGGGAGTAATCCGATTTGGGAAGAAAGGGAAGTTAAGTCCAAGATACAAAGGACCTTTTGAAATCCTTTAAAGGATAGGACTGTTGCGTATAGAATAGCCTTACCTCCTGAACTCTCTAGTGTGCATAATGTGTTTCATGTTTCAATGATGAAGAAATACGTCCCAGATTTAGCGCATATCCTAAGTCACGAACCTCTTCAAATTAGAGAAGATTTGTCATACATTGAACATTCCATAAAAATTTTGGACCATAACGATCAAATATTACGAGCCAAGGTAATTTCACTAGTCAAAGTATTATGGCGTAATCATACTGTTGAAGAAGCAACATGGGAACGGGAAGATGAAATAAAATATCACTATCCATACCTATTTTAAAATTTATGTAAGTAGAGTTTGAGGACCAAACTTTTTATAAGGAGGGTAGGATGTAATGACCCGGGTTTTATATGTTCATATATGGTATGTTTTAAATATTTTATTATTACATATGAGATATGGACAATGTGTTATTATGGATAATGTTAATTTATTATTTTTAGTCTAATCCTTTCTTCATAAATCATGAAATATCAAATTAGTTACAAACATAAAATTATAAAGTTTTCGATAAGAATGTCCATATTAGAAACTTGTTTTGACTATTATAATGAAACAACTGACTTGAGGTAAAAACAATAAAGTTTTAGATATATAAATTAGGTTTGTTACACAATAAATGGTGTGTTAAACAGAGGTCCGAGCAAGAAGTTATGCTAAAATTACGAAATAAGGGCAAATATGTCCATCCTTTAAGTTGTATTTAGTCCTATTACCACACTATGTGTTATATTTTGATTGGTTGGAAGTGCAGGATAGTTAGGCCAACTTAAACACTTTAAAATAACCCCCTTCTTCATCAAAATGAATTAAATCAAAGTCTTATAGCATATCCTAAGCTAAATGATAAGCTTTTGGGTAGAAAATGAAATTTTATGAAATTTTAGGGACTTAATTTTTAAATAAAGAAAGTTTCAGGGACTAAAATGAAAATAAAAAAGAACCATTTTTTAAATAAAATATTTTCAAGTACCTCTAAGAAATATTGAAAATGTATGGTGTAAAATTACTAAAATACCATTCATGTGCAAAATGACCCTTATACCCTCAATAACTTTACACCACATGCTTAACACCTCGTGCTTGGTTTTGACACCTCCACCGTACACGTGTCACCTTTAAAGTAAAGGAAAAAGCACATGTCATGCAATTAGAGAAAGACAATACACGTGTTGACGTTCGGTGAATTGAGATTGTAAGATAGTCCCGTTACGCGACACATCAAACGTCGACTCACCAAAATGGATGCTTAGTCATTGGGACACGTGTCAACACCCTAATAACTTTGGGAAACTATAAATAAGTCCTTAGGATCAGTTCTTACACAAAATTACTTCAAAATTTTAAAAAGAAATAGTGAGAGAAAGTGTAAGTAAGTTTAAGAAGAAGTTTCGTCTTAGTAATCCAAGACCCGATATATCTGTAACTTTGTACTTCTATTTTAGGTGAGTACTCTGTGACATTCCTTGCGTATTTTGATTATATGATATTATGTAATGTACATATATTTTGTGAAATGATTTTATATCCAAATACATCTAATACCGATGATTCCTTTGTTTGTTATATGTGTATATCTCTCGATATATACATCTTATTTGAATTCTGAAATTATTGATTCGGCCTATGGAAACTCTCTTACTATGTTGGTCTTGACTACAAGGTGGAAATATTTGGGTGGTACCTTCCCAACTGGTTTATCGCTGGTGTGACCTAAATAAGGCGTTGCTTCAGATATCATGATTTTTTATATGTGTTGTTGCCGGGTGGAAACATTTGGTAACACTATCTGTTTATCTGGGTATTAGAGCGTACATGGCCATCAAAATAAAATTGAATAATTGACATATTGTTCAATTGTTTTATCTATTTTGTTCTAAACTGTTTATTCTGTAAATATATACTGTCAATTTACCTTATAAATTTTACTGCAAATTTATGTCCATATATGTATATTCCTTCTGTTGTAAATTGAATAGGTATCAAATTTCTAAAAAACCATGGAATGTCTGGAGATTAAATCTCATTCGGCTTTTAGCTGATGTTATATAAATAACCATTTTTCAGGAAATAAGTAGGTTCGCGAAGGGAACGGAAAAGGATTGTGTTGAAGATTCAGCTTTTAGAGATCTTTTTGTTATTATGTTTGTTGTATCAGTTAGAGCATGTGTGGCTCCCTTGTATTAAGTTTTTAAATTTTGTCTTAAAGTTGTAATTCATCGTTACTTTTAATACAAATGAAGTTTCCTTTAGAAAGCTCTGATGATGTAATTCCTTTACTTTCAGTATTTTATGATTCATAACCATGTGATTGTATTTCCGTTGCACTTATTTAAGGAAACAATTTAGTTAGAATATATGTTGCCTTAGTGGTATGTCAAGACACTCGTTCCCTACTACTAATTTGGGTCGGGGTCGTGACACCTTTGACCTTGGCCCTGTGGCCCCTGTTTATACTTTCCTTTATAGACCTAGTCCTGGACCTAATTGTCCTGTTCAATCAGTCTCTCATACCCTGACTCGCTCTCCCTTCGAAAATCCCTCTTCCTATGGACAGTATCGCCACACCTAAAAGAAATTCTTGAGAATGGATCGTCAGGACTCTCCATATATCTCAGATGCTATTGATTCCCCTACCTTATCCTCTAGGGCCTCTACTGATTAGGCCTTAATGTCCTCCATATCCTTTAGCCCTGGTATCCCTTACGGTGTCCTTCGAATCGTCCATATGTGTTGAATCCACTTGCTTAGCCCCTGTTTCTCAAACATTTGCTTATGTAATCTCGACAAAGCGTAAGTGCAACGTCCACTATTTGTGCCATTTATTATACATCTAATTCACAATCAAGATCTAATGTAAGGGATAATTAAGTCCCTTCATGAAACCCTCAATTCTCTTCTTCTTCTTCGTATTAACCTTTTAAAGAGAAAAAAATGATAAATTTGTAAATTCCTTCTCATACTTTAAATCAATACGAGTCCCCTTCTACAGGGAAATAAACTCTGTCTTCTTTTGTGAACGAATAGACTCGATGAAATACTTGTCATCAATGTCACCGTGAACTCTGCATAAGTCAACTGATCTCTTCGCATGATCATGGTCACACTCTCCCAACCATTATAAAGTATCCCCGACAAAATGAAAAGTATCAAGAACCTTCCTTTACACATTTATGAACATCAAAAGCCTGAAGTGATGCTCAGTGTCATGACGCCACTATAATTCTACCAATGGGTTAGTATAACTAGAGAATGTAGGTGGACTATTCATTATAAAGGCTCCCTTGACCTTCAAGAAATTTATTGTAGGAGTTGGTGTTACCTGTTGCAGTGACTTGAGAGGTCCCTCATACCTTCCCATTGCCAAACCTACCTACATTGCTTATGATATAAACTTTAAATGTTGTTGGGGATTGAAATGGTACTTCCCATGGGCACCAGGTACTCGAATTACTGGCATCGGTGGTATTGGTGTTGTCGGTGGTGCAGGTGGTACTAAAGTTGCAGGACCAATTTGAGAAGCACATAAAGATGTGTGGATCTTCCTCTTAGGTGCCATTTAAATTTTGACACATATTAATAATTAGTACTAATAATCATATATTAAGAATGCAAAGAAAATTAATGTATTAAATAAAGTTATGCAGGCTACTTGAATCGATCTATGAAACCTACGTTGCCTAGGACCATGCTCTGATACCAACTATGACACCCATATATTTAAATATTTAGTTTGATCATGTCTAGTTGTTTAATTATACATGTTGTTAAATCAATTAACTACCATTTTTATCAAGAGAGGAAACAATAAATAAAGATATACAAATAGAGTGCAATATGAACAATCTCAATATAAATAAAGATAAAAATAATATCAATCGCCACCGCAACTGGACTAATAATATATTAAGATGTGTCATCAAATAATATCCAAATAACCATAAAAACCATGGCTCCGTCCGTAGACATGCCTAAATCATAATTATCCTTTCCTAGCCCTATATATAGTATTTGCCAAATAGGATAATTAATACTTTTATGAAATTACTTTATTTCATTCCAATATAGTTACATGTATATAACATTTATAACTTTTATTTTCTGTTATCACAATATTTACAAGTGGCAACATTACATAGCATTTTGTTTGTGAAGCTTAATACAAGATTTTAATGATAAATTTAACATTTTGTGTGATTTCTAATTCATGTACAGAAATGAACACCTTGTGAAAAATTATATAAACATCTTACTCTAACGAAATGTGTGAATAGAATTCTCAGCTCAATTTAATAGAATAACTACTATTAGATCATGGCTATCTAAACAATCCTAATATCTTAAAAAAAATTGCAAGATTACCATTAAAATTATTCAAGAACATGTGAGGATTTAGATTTAAAATTATTAAATTATTTATATGAGATAACTTATGATTTTAACATCATATTCCATTGAGTTATAATACATTTAAAATACACGGGAAAGATGAACATTGTTAGTATTCTATTAAACATTTCGGATTATGATTCATATTATCCCCATACAAATTATTCTTCACAAATAATTACAATTTCAAATACCAAGATTTGAGATGAAATACCATACTAGGTAAATTCTAGAATTAGTCTTATACGAGATTTATTTATATGTTATTTTACAACTAATTTATAATTCAAAAGCATTCTATAACGATTGTTACAATCTAAGTGTCGTTAATTTATTTTACAAGATACATTAAGGTTTAGGTAGAAATTACTACTTATATGTATGAAAGAGGATAGATTCTATCTTGCCTTTGTGTAGAATTTGTGATGATGATGCTCTTATTGAATTATGTCTTAATTCTCTTCTTCCTAATTCTTTTGTTTTTTAGCCTTGCTTGATCTTTATTCTTGAATGTTAATGTAGGTTTAACTCCTTAGTAGAATTAGGGTTTGTGTAGAGAGTGTTGGGAGATTAGGGTTAAAAGAGTGAAGAGTTTTATGCAAAAGCAGTGAAAAATAAGCATACGGGGCTCGTAAAATAACACAACCTGAACCACCCGTGAGGGGCCTGGGCTGACCCCCCCCCCCCCCCCCGGTGCGGTTGCAACCCTTCTCCCCTTTTCTTTTCATTTTCTTTTCGTTTCTTTTATTGACTTGAAGATCAATTTTATTAATTAATTAATGCCAACTTATTTCATCTCGTGCAAGTCTTAGTTGCCAAGTAAACACAAAAAACCTTATTATCCTTATGTCTTAATTCATATTTCAATCTAACCATTTAATTAATTAGTCTAACTTTATTGGTCCAAGTTTGGTAAGTGTTGGGCCACTAACATTTAACACCTTTAGGCCCAAATAATATAAGATAACTTTATACAATTTATTTAATTTACTTTGAATTTTTTTTAATTCATTTTTCAATCACATTATTCACTAATTCCTTATTTCAATTATTCATAAAAAAATATGAAGTTTTAAAATAAGCATCCACGAGAATATTGATTTATGCATAGAGTTCACGTAAATTATTCTACAGATCACAATACACGTCCGGTAACAACGCGCTATAGAACATTTAATATCCTTGTCCAGCTTTGTCACCCTTTGTCTCTACAAATCTCTAGACCCATTTATATAATTTACAAGGACCAAGTAACATTTATAGGCTTTAATATCCTAATCTAGGAGATATATGAAGACATTCGAGATGCATCTATATCTATATAACTATACAAAAATTATAGACTCAAATCCTTTGAGAATGACATGTGGCAGTAATAAAGGCTTGCTATTACTAATGCCATAATTGTTAATGGAAAATCGTGTTGCCAACAATTTCTTGAAAATCCAACACATTTCTGGAAAACCCAACAGACCTCGGACTGTATGGAAATTTCATACTATTTTATATATAAAATGTAACATTGATACATTGCATTTATACATGTATGAAGTACTAAAGCATTTATACAGATGCTTGATGTTTCATGGAATAACAGTTTCCTCTTTTCCATCTATTACTATTAATAGATATAAGGGACGAAAGAGAAGGGGCATTTCTTGGGAAGGGGATGAAGCTGATTCTTCATTTGCACCGGAGAGCCACCATATCATAAGGAAAGGAAAGATTAATGCCAACCTTGGGATTAAATATGCATTTTTCCTAAATTTTTTTTTGCTCTTTTATGAATAACTTAGACTCTCTTAATTCCACAGAAGGAATATGTATTTGTACTCGTGTTATCTACCCATTTATTTGACTTGTGTTCTATTTAAGGGTCATTTATATAAATTATTTATTAACAGACTAAACTGAGTTCTTTCTTATTACCTTAAAATATGAATTGTTTGGAATTGGGTGGTTAGCTCATTCTAAATCCCCTTCATTTATCATTTTACTGCTGTGAGCCTTAAGCCTATATATCCTTTTGTGTTGTTTCCTATCGGGTATAAATTAGCGCAACAACCCGAGTTCTTATTTGTTATTGTTGTGTGACTTTTTTATACAAAAGGATAGAAGCAATAACATGAAGGACTAGATGGCCTTGAGCCACTTCCAGATTCTATTCTATTAAGAAGGGGGGAAATGGTGAAATGTGTTTTTAAATAGTTCTTTTGTTCATTATTTTTGTTTAAAGTAGCATAATTATAGAGTGTGCGCTTATACAAAATTCCAAACCAATCTTTTAATTATTCTAATCATTTTAGTTACTTCATTCACTTGATTTTTTTTACAAGTAATAATTTAATTTCTTCATTCACTTGGGGTTTTCCCTTTTTGCAGGGCACTTTTGTTTATCATGCGAACGTATTTGATGATTTGATTTTTCTTTTAGCAAACTATTTTGAAAGATGTATTGGTTTTGAGTACATTTACAAAAAGATAATATGAGGTAATATTATTCTTTATATTTTTATTGTTGTATAATTATTTTACACATTCCTTATCCATTTGTATACAATAACTCGTAACGGGAACATATCTCATATCCAATAAAACCTCCCATAAAGTTGTGTTTGGTTTTTATGTTACAATGAAGTGTTGCCATTATATATATATTCGTCCACGCATCGCGTGGCCTTCGTGGTAGTTACTATATCTTTTTGTTACAAGGAAGTTAATGTATGTGAGGACTCTCTTCTTAATTGCTTACAATAAATTTTTCTACTATGATTTTCACTTAGACCACCTCTTTTTCTTTCTCCCGTTCTTTTTCATTTTCAGGACTTGTGTGGTTTCACTACTAATCGACTTGTTACACCAATCAGGCTTGTATTATATCTCTTATATGATAAAGCTTCCTTTTTGTTGGGAAAATAAAGTTTGTACTAAAATTGATTTTAAGTAGTGTACAACTATATAAGTACGTATACTTAAAAATTGTAGAGTATTAAGTACCTTTTTTTACCCAACATAAGATCGATTTTTTCTTTTATCAAAATGATTTTTCTTCTAAAGAAGAATATTAACATTTTCCATCGAAAATTTCACCCGGTGAAAATATTATGTACACCACTTATTAGTACTCTTTTAATTTTGTATAGAATCAATCCTAATTCTCTATAGAATTGGATATAATTAAGAATGGAGAAGTAAGTGAGTATCTCAGCAAATTACTCATCTTTTTCACTTTTTTATTAAATTGTTTTATAAAATTGATTTTGTTTTCAATATTTTACAAACTTTGTAATCAAAAGCCCCATTGAAGACTTCTAGTACATCAACATTGATACAAATAATGTGGAATAGTTGTTCGGATGGGTTTAACTAGATTTACTACTAATAAAATAGAACTTAACAAAAATATGGATAAATTACACTTTGAACCCTCGAACTTTATCCCTATTTTCACTCCACCGACCCTATTTTTATTTTCTGCACTAAATCCCCCATTTTTTTTTTAAATGAGTCAATTTACCCCAAATCCTAACGGTGTTATATTCTAGGGGGAAAATGGTCATCTATAATATGAGGATATTTTTGTTCAAAAATACCCTCATGTGTCATGGCCGTGACCAATTTCAATCCAAAACATAATATGGTTCGGGGTGATTTGATTATTTTTAAAAAGTTCATGGGGTTTAGTGTAAAAATTTGAAAGTAAGGATAGTGAAGTGAAAATAGGATAAAGTTAAAGGATTATGAGTGTAATTAATCCCAAACATATTAATAAAATTAGAGTGTTTGAGTACTAAACAAACATGAATGTTAAAAATAATCATGTAGTCCCTAACTGACTATGTGAAACTTTCCTACTGTATGTTTTTTTCTTTTATTCAAAATAAATAGAAATGCAGTTTAAATTGTCTTTATTCTTGAAAACAATTTGAACAACTCATAGGACAACTAGCTCGTAACTAACGTTGAAATATTTGTAATGAATATTTTTTATTATTTTAATTAAATATATATAAAGTGAAATTGTCTTTCTTTAACCCTCGTGGGATAGCCCATAAGCTCTCCATCGTATAAATAAATAAATGGACCCTTCACCTTTACCAAAAATTCAGTTTCGGGAATTAGACTTTACTCACTATATTATTTTCTTTTAGACTTTGTCACTAAAATTGGATGAAAAAAGTTAGTTAATTTGTCAAATCATTATTTTTTGTACAAAAGTCCAAACTAATTATATTCTACATAATTAAAGGTTCAATCCACTTATTATTCCCCTTATTTACTTAAGACAATTTATTAAATTAATATATTAATTAAATTAAATACGTTTTTAAATTATTTTTTAAAAAATAAAAATGAAAAACCATTTTTTTGTTTTTTAATAAGGAAAAAATAACTTTTTTCCTTTTATTTGAAATAAGAAATTAATATTTTTCCTTTTTTTGTCTCCGTTTTATATATTTAAAAAATTATACTCCCTTTTTGTCCCTATTTTATTTTTAAAAAAATAAACATTGTATTTATTTTTTGTCCTAGATTGTATCTATTAAAAGAAATTCAAAAAAAATATTTTTTTTCCTTTTTTTGTCCAATTTTATATTTGTTAAGAAGAAACTAAAAAATCTACATTTTTCTTTTTTTCATCTCAATATTTATTTATTCAAAAAACGAAAATTATGTTTTTTGTCTTGAAATGTCTCGATTAGATGGTATAGGTACAAATGCGTGAAATTCACCCAAAGGCACAAACATAGAAAACGGGCACTTAAATATCTAGGCATATAGTGTCGATTCTTTCCATTTTAATCTTATTATCTAATTACTACATGAACATTCAAGATTCAAATTGTAAGGGAAAGAAAACAACCACGACACATCGATGTACGAGGAAAACTCAGATGGAAAAAAACCTCACACTGCCAGGCCTAGACAAATTAACTACAGATATGGTATTTACAAGAAGACTCAAAAGACTTACAAAACTTGACACAACAAATAACACTGATACATTCTTCAAAACCTCCGTCTATAGATCCGTTTAATTCCAACACGATACATAGCCACTACATGCCTTGGTATCCACTGATTGCCTCTAACGCGTCCAACAGTGCAGAATCCTCGGCACAAACGATAATGTATGAAGAGGATGAACTTTTGGGTTTGATTTATAAAAATTGATCAACAAGGATCAAGGATCATTGAAAAGGATTTTCCAAATGTGTTTATGGCTTTTGGCTCTTCAAAAACAGTTTCACGCACCCCTTAAATATGAGAAAAAATATGAGTAGAGGGGAGTGGGAAGTTAAAACAAAAACTTACTTAGAAGTTGCATTTTTTAAATTTGCACCCGGTCGTTCAAACGAGGTACTATTCTTTTTATAACAACGTACCTAATCTCATTCGAATGGAAAGGAACGAACTATCTAATGAGATTTGAGAGAAGGCAAGAAAATAAAAAAATTGTCTCATCAAAACCTCGTTTGAAGCTCATTCGAACAAGGGTAAAATTCTCGGTAGAATGGTCAAGGTCGTTCGAAGGAGGGTACCAATCTTGTTCAAACGCCCTTTGAATATTCTTTCTAGCGAGATTCGAATGAGGATGGAATTTTGAAGAATATGTCTCATTGGAACAAGGTACAAGGCCTCGTTGGAACGAGGCACTATCCTTCGTTTGAACGACCTGGAAATTTCGAAAAATTTCCAACCAAGTTAGAAAAGGTTTTATAAAAACTTAAGCCATAAAAATATTTTCTCAAACTATTAAAAATTGGGTTCATATGCATATGGGAATGTGAGCGATTGGATTGAACATGTCATACAAGTGCAGTTGCTTCCAATTCTTTAATGACGCAAATGATGATATGGCACCCTAACAGACTACTTGTTTTATCCAATGTAATAAGACAACAATACAAATTAACTCTGTGGAAATTTGTCCTTACATCGTCCTATTTTTATTTATTAAAAATGGTTTTTTTTCGTTATCCTATTTTTAAATGCTAAAAAGAAACTAAAAATTATTTTTATTCCTCTTTTCATAATAGTTTTTATATACAAAAAAAATGCTATTCATCCTAGTTTTTATCAATTGAAGGAAAAAATATTTATTTGTTCTCTTCTTTCGCTCAGTTGATTTTATTATGAAGGAATTTTTTTATAGATCTTTTTTTCCTAGTTCTTAGTTAAACAATTTTTTTTTTGTTTTTTGCCCTAATTTTTGTCTTTTGAAAAAATAAATAACTATTTTTGTTCTCATTTCATCATAGTTTGTATTTATTAAAAAATATTTATTGTTCCATTTTTCAAGATTTGATTTACTAAAAAAGGATATTTATTAAACAAAACTACGACAAAAACAAAAACCAAAATAGTCTTTCAAGAAATAAAATAAGGACAAAAAACATTTTTTTTTTTTGCTTGCTTTAATAAAATAAATAGGAACAAAAAAGAGAACATAAAATTTTTTTTTTTCTGGGATAAAATTGAGATGAAAAAAAAAGCAAAACAAAAAAATAATATTTTTCATTAATTAAAAATGGGACAAAAAAATAGAAAATATTTTCTTTAAATCAACGAAACTAAGAAAAAAACAAAACAAAAAAATAGTTTCTTATTTAAAACAAAAATGACAAAAAAAAATTTACATATTAGAAAATAACAAATAAATGATTTTTACCTTTTAATTCTTTTTACTTATGAAATATCGAATTTAATTAACATATCAAGATAAAATGGTATGTTAAGTAAATAAAGAAAATAACAAGTAGATTAAGCCTTTAATAATGTAGAATGAGAGTAGTTATTATTTTTGTAGAAAATATTTCGATTTGATTGTTAACAAACGTTTTTCATCCATTTTAAGGTGTAAAGTCTCAAAAGAAGAAAAATAGTGGGTAAAGTCAAATTACTGAAACTAAATAGATGGTAAAGTCAAAACACTTCATAAATAAAATATTCCTAGAGAAAAAGAAAAAAAAAACTTAGTAGATTAGTTGTAGCTTCCTTTAATATCTATTTTGATTGAAATCCATTACCAAGGATTGCTATACATATTCAGTTTGATAGTACATATTAGGGGTGTGTAAAGGAACTACATAACTGATAAATCGAACTAAACTAGGAGCATTCAGTCAGGTTGATTTAGATTTTTTAATGACCGTTCAGTTCTGGTTCAAATATTACAGAACCGTCTTTTTGTTCGATTTTTGGTTCCACCACCAACACAAACCGAATCATAAACTGATCTAATTCAAAACTGAATGAAGAACCTATGCCAAATTAAAACTCGTTTGATCGTAACATGTTTTTTTTGGCTTTATATATATATATATATATATATATATATATATATATATATATATATATATATGAAAAATGTTAACTTTTGAAATTTGAATTAAATCGATAATATTTTTAGAGTGTCTTTTTAAGTTATATTTGAGGAAAATTGAGTGTTTTAATTAATTATTTTAATGCATATTTGGAATCCATAAACGATTCGAACTAACTCAAGAACCGCTAGTTTAGAGTGGTTTGATTCTAGATATAATTGGTTCGGTTTCATTTCCAAAAATATGGAGCCAATCAATCCTAGTTCCGATTCAGGGTTAGTGGTAGATTCGAATTCTCAAACTGTGTGCACCGTGTTATCCAAAATAATTTTTAATTTATTTATAGAATATATAAATAGTAATTAATTGTAATACCCCATATTTTTCTAGAATTAAATATAAACACTTTCTAAATGAAATAAAATTCATGAGAATTAAAATTAAATCGATGAATTTAATTCATTAATTGTGAATGGGTTAATTTATTATTACTTCATAATCATATGAAATTTACTTTGGATGTTGAATAATTTCAGTAGAAATAATTGTTTGTGTAGTGAATAAATAATATATGACGCGTGACTCAATTATAAATATGCTTATGAAATAAAAAATAATTGGGACGCATTTCACGAGGCTTTATGGACTAGTTTAGGTATTTTACACCTTTAGAAATGATCCCAAGGTATAGGTATATAAGTTTGAAGGTTTTTGGGTAGTTTAATTATGGGTTCGGGCCCATTTGGGGGTCCAAAAATGGGAAATTACGCTTAACTCAGAAATTAGAGTTAATATAAGATTAAGGGCAAGGCTAATACTCCCCACACTTAATCAAACACCTAGCCCTAGCAGTACCAACTCAAGAGAGAAAGGAATAGAGACCAGGAGGAGAGGAAACAAGAGATTCAAGAGGAAATCATCAATCCCCATACCCAGGCAAGTTTTCACTTAATTTAATGTCGAGTGTATTTCTTGATTCATCGTAGTAAACCCCATATAAGTTTTGGGTGAAATTGGTGATTAGATGGTAGGATATAATTTTATGCATGTAGAAAAGAAATATTAGAACATAGGTGGTTTAATTCGAAAATTTAGGATGATTAAAAGCCTGGTTTGATGATAGAACTCATGCCAATTGATTTTCTGAAAAAATCGAAAAGCTTGATACATATGTAGAGGATTTTAAACTCATGTTTTAAGGTCTGAAAATCTAGTGAATTATGATCCATGTGTTATGTTAAAAATACAATTTTAATCTAGATGGATTATTGGTAGAAAATTTGGGTTAGGAGTCATGATAAATTGAGGTAGATTCGGGGATTAGGGAAGGAAATTGATGTTAATATATGTAATTAACCATTCTAAGATGAATAACTAAGTCAGAGGGACCTGCTCTTATGTTTTTGTAATTTAATTAACCATTGGAATGAACCTTGGGGTGAAATTAAAATTTTGCGCATTGAAGAAACGTAACAGATCTGGGTTACTGCCCAAATCTGAATCGATTCGGTCATGGAGGCGAATCGATTCGGCTAAGGAGGTGAATCGATTCGGTCCCTGGGGTAGTATGAGTTAGGTTCGGGGATAGATCCGGGTTATTTTTAGAAAATCATACGAGTTGGTGGAAATGGTGTTTGGGTCAACGATGATTTTATTAAACATACTCTTGTAGAATAAATATTAAATGGGAAATTAAATTTAACTAGATGGTTAAATAATCTTATAAAGTGAAAGGAATTAATAATTAACTATATGGTCAATTATTAATGGGTGAACATTTATGAGTAATTATACGGGATATATTAGATAATA
Source organism: Sambucus nigra (assembly GCA_949130495.1). NCBI lineage: Eukaryota > Viridiplantae > Streptophyta > Magnoliopsida > Dipsacales > Adoxaceae > Sambucus > Sambucus nigra. Next base: position 108,392,639 of record OX422224.1, on the reverse strand, counting down.
ATAGAGTAATTACCTACACATATTATATGAGAATAATATGTACTTATATTTATTTGTGTTGACATACCTATGTTCATGGACAGTCATATCGGTTGGGGTTACGTGCATTCAAGACCATAGCACACGTTGGCACAGGTGTACTAGACGTTGTGTAGGTCATTATTATAGGTACTACGTAGCAACGCCACTTACAGGAGGTAGGTGTATATTCTGAGATCCTTTGTCACCTGTGGGTATGGGTAGTGAACCGGTGTACTACGTAGGGACCGCCCCAATTGTGTGTATTTTGTGATGTCTGGTTGGATAGTGGATTCCTTCAACCTTACCGATAAAGCACGAACGAGACATTACTGGAAGATGCCTTTGAGTGTCGAATATATGAAAGTATATATATCTATATATAATATATATATAAATTCTTGAATTATATGAGATTTCTTAAGTTGCCTAAGAACGTAGACATTACAGGCCCATACTATGTAGTGTGTATAATAGATGTTTATGTCACTTTTACGAGTTATATGAGACTAGAATACTTCGAGCTCTTTCGTCGTTTTTAGGAACGACATTTCCAGGATATCTCGTTGCTTGTCCTGGTCCATTTTTACTCCCTGTCCATCTACCACGAACCCTAGAAACTTCCCACTTTTGACACCGAAGGCGCACGTTAGTGGGTTCATTTTCAACTTGTATTTTCTGCAGCGAACAAACACTCTCCTTAGGTCGTCCAGATATGACTCTTTCTTCTTCGATTTGATGACCAATCGTCCATATAGAACTCTCGAAATTTGTGAAAGAAATCGTGAAAAATGGCCATCATCGTTCTTTGATATGTCTCCCCAGCATTCTTTAATCCAAACAGCATCACTTCATACATGAAGTTGCCCAACGGGGTTCTGAATGTCATTTTCTCTGCATCAGTCCGATCCATCTTGATCTGGTTGTACCCCACACATCCATCCATGAAACTATACATTTCAAGACCAGCCATTGCATCAATGAGGCTATTGATGAAGGGTAAGGGGAACTCATCCTTCGGGCAAGCTCTGTTCAGGTCCCTAAAGTCCACACATATCCTTATTTGGTTTTTATCTTTCTTTCCTACTGGAACGATGCTTGAAATCCACAGTGGATGTTGGATCGGCTCAATAAACCATGCTGCCAGCAACCATTAGACCTCCTCCTTGATCTTTAAATCTAGTTCTAGCTTGTATGTTCTTATGTCTTAATTCATCGGTATGTCTGAAGGCATAACGTTTATTTTATGGCAACTAACCTCTTCATCCAACCCTTCCATCTCCATGTACTTCCATGCAAAGACATCCATGAATTCCCGAATTAACTCATTTAAGGCTTCTCTCTTCGTTGTGCTCAGATCCTTCAAAATGATGATGGGTCTTGCATCTTCTCTATCTTCGGCCAGGTTCAACTACTCAAACTCTTGCACCTGGGGTTTTGGGCGATCCATCATATAGTCTGGTTCTTTGGCTACATCCTCCACAAACTATTGTATATTTGAGCTATCGATGACCATGCACTACTCTTGCTGATCTATCAAGAAATACTCATATATCGGGTCAGCCTCTACATCAATTTTTTCGACTGTCCACCTATAACCTTATAAAAGGTATATCACTCTTCCATCCTCAGTAATCTTTTTCTTGCACTATTTACTCATCGTTACAACTGCCTTTCTTTTCCTTTCTCTTGAAGCATCAGCCCACCTATTCCTTGAAAATTTGCTCAACACATTCTGCCGTTAGGTCTCGTGATCTATCGGATCTATTATGGGTCTCATCCTATCTCTAAGTTGCTTCGATATATGTTGCTTCTTGGGATTAGATAAGTGAACTTCTTTCGTTACTACCTTTCTTTTTGTTCCTTCGTTGCTTTGGCCGTTCACAGGCCCCATCATTTCCCTGATAGAGGGAACTCTTGCTCCTTCTATCCTTCTTATCAGCATCTACCAAATGAGCTTCTTCAGTGGTAAAAGGCTTCTTTATGGCCCGTATAACAATCTCACTCCCTTGAACATTTGCCTTTGCGCATTAGTGATACGTCGAAGGGACCAGACCCTGGTTGTGCATCCACACTCTCCCTATCAATGGGTGGTAGGAAGTGGTACTTTCAATCACATGGAACTTGATGTGTGAGGTAAGGTTTTCCATCACGATCCCCATATTCACGTACCCGAAGGATTTTGATGATTGATTATCGTAGCCAGAAATTATCAAAGGCATTAGTATTAGTCTTTCCTCTGACATATTAACTATCCGAAAGGAACTGATAGGCATGATGTTTATCGAGGCGCCTCCATCCATTAGTGCCCTCGCAAAACTTACCCCATTGATACTTGCTATCACGTATAGGGGCTTGTTGTGTGGGAATCTCACAGCCCTATCAGCATTACTAAACGTTACTTCGAATAATAACTTTCTCACTAGTCTGACCATGGGCCCCTTACATCTTAATGAGGGTACTGCATTCTTTACGGTATTTAAAATTACCTGCGATATCCAAAATTGACTGTGTTATCTCCAAACGGCTCTCCTTCGATATCCCTACTTGGTGATAGAACCACTGGAACTTGGGCGACCGTGAAACAATTTAGTACTCTAAGCTTGGGTCCACCTCCTCCCCTTCTAGGTTGTATACCTCCTCTGCGTCCCTTGCACTTACCCCATCGTAGGCTATGACCACATTGGTCATGCCCATTATGCAATCTTTCAAGGCATCTTCAAAGTCCCCTGTTGGAACTCAAGTTCCCTCGTCTCTCGTTCTTCCTCCTCATCATAGGCAATCACTAGGTTCGCCCCGTGCGGTGGTAAGGGGTTAACATTCACGTTGTTCTCTTGAGGGATCTGCAAAGTCCCTGTCTTCATGTGCGTGCTGATAAGCTTTCTCAACGTGAAATAAGTCTCCATTGGATGACCCACCTTTCAATAGATGTGATAATATTTAGGATATGTTCTCGTTGTCGCATCTGTCTCCACGATGGGGATTCCCTTAGGTTCATATACCTTTCCTCCTTGAACCATGGTATTGTAACAGCTAACATCCTCTTCAACTGTGCAAGTTAGTGGTGTTGGGTCTTCCCTATCTCTCCTAAACTTTCTCTTGTTATCCTTCTTCAACCATTTGCCTCCTTCACCTCCTTAGATGTATCCCACTCGTGGGGGCTGATCGCGTGCTGCGACGGGTGGCCCCGACTATCTAAACATCGGTGGTACCACAACAGGGTTTGGCCGAACCACTAATGATATATTTCTTGTTGCTTTCAAAAATGATGTGAAAGTCCCTTCACGAGATTCGTTAATCAGGTGACAGATATACTCTGGGAGAAAACCCTCAGCACAGAGTTGTAACAATTTGGACTCTTTAGCTTCTTCCCTTGCATCGAGAGACCTCTCTTTAAATATTTGAACATAACCCACCACATTATCTCCCGATCGTCGCTTGTCCCTGCCCAACTGTGTTAACATAAACTCATCTTCTGCCATAAAAAACTTCTGGACAAATAAAACGTGCATCTCTTCCCATGTTGAAACACTCTTTGGCACTAAGTGAGAGTACCATGTATAAGATTTATCGATTAATGATTTTGTGAACTCCCTCAATATGAGTTTCTTGTTGTTGCAGTGAGGTCCTAGATGTTCGATGAAACGTTTGATGTGCTCTTTCGAGTTCTCCCTTTTCCTAGTATATTTCTCAAATATGGGAGGGATGTAGTCCTTCGGGTAAGGCCCATCGTTGTATTATTAGGGGTAGGGAGTGAGAAAATCATCATACACTAAAGCTACCCCGTTGGCCGACTGCGAAGAAGCTGTTATCATCTTCAACATCTATTTTTACATATCTTACCTCATCTCTTCTAACGCAGACGTCGGCATCTTCTTAACCGTGGAATGAATGGCCAAAGGGACCACTAATGGGACGTTCGTTGCGCTTGGAGTGGCCAGCGTAGGTGGAACACCTGTCGCGCCCGTTACGCCCATCGTTGGGTTAGGAGTGTGTGTTGTGCCTATGGACCCAATCCTTGTGGGAATAGCCGGAGTAGGGTTCATCGAAACTACTGGGACCACCCCAGGTGTTACAAAAGCGCTAGGATGTATTCCCCCTCCTAAGATCGTGGCAGCCCCAGGTGTCTGCAAAAACTTAAAAAACTTACCCATGAGAAGGTTCATTTGTCTTGGTCCTAGGAACAGCACTAGTAGAGGCTTAGGCTACCATTGGGACTCCACTCATCCTTGGATCTTGGGGAACCTCTACTTGAGGAGGAACCCCACTTCTGGGATTTTCCATCGCTCTCGCCGCTTATCCCTCACTGTGTTGGATATCATCAAAGTTGAGTTTACGATTAACATTATCCTGCGCCATAATCTTTTTTTAAAATAATAGCTCCCCAGCAGAGTCGCCAAATGTAAGAGGGTACCTTAGATTAGATGGAGGCGTAACCCCTTTTGAGTACAGTAATGACAAGTTAATCGGGAACACTCCTGATTAATTACAAGACACTCGATCACAACCCAGTGTAGATAAACTCAGTTTGAACTCACAAATCTCTTGTGTATAACTCAGAAGATAATAATGAACTCAAAAATAACTCATTTAGAGGGAGAAAGAGGTAAGCACACTAGATACACCTTGGCAAGCATCCAAGCACACCAACCCTAAAAGATCTTTTGTCAGATATTAAAAGTTTCGTAATAAATGATAATAGTAGGTGAGTAAGAGCTCTAGTTTTGCAATAAATTTTTTCTCTATGATGATAATCTCTCTATAGAAGGACTCTCAAAGAACATCTTTCTCTCAGAAGTGGTTGAGACCCATAAATAGCCCCCCCCCCCCCCCCTCCACACACACACCACTCCCGAGGTGCCTCAGTTTTTCACAGCTGTGAAATACATCCCTCATACTTTATGTCATAAAATATTAAATGCATGATGGACTGGTCAGCTCCACATCATAAACATTAAATGCCAAGACATGCCTTTTGCCTAACCACTGTATGCCAGGGGGTTGTCACCACAGAGGTGGCTCACCAACTTTCTGACAGCCCCAAATACTATAGTGGTTTACTTGCAGATTTCACATTGCTTAGCTGGCTAGTGACGTCACATAAAGTAGATGTGACATTAAATAGAAGTCACAAGTAGTTCATAACTCAACGTCGGATGGGACTTAAGGCTGCTTCGTCCAAGGTTCCACGGTCAAGGTCTTTTGGTATTTTACCAGTTGTATCTAAGATGGTCATGACAAGTCCCAATGTTGTCTCACTTCTCAATCCTCCAAACCAAGTCCCTCTGAAGTTTCCACGGCAAGGTCATTCGATGGAGCATGAAAGCTCTCCCATGCCGTGACAGGCCTGGTCTCTCTTGAGTACCGTTTGACCTGACACTGAATAATTATTATAATCGTTACAACTCATAGTCACTATAAACAAAATATAAAACATGACTAAGTAAGGAAACAAAGCTAAAGGATGATCATTCTTGGCCAGTTTCTTTGCTAGAATATCTCTCTGGGCTACCACGCTGAGCTGCCTTACTTGAGCTGCCACGGTGAGTTGCCTCGCTGCTTTAATCCCTTGAGTCTATTGTATTTAGCTGGGGGATTATCTCTAATCGTTTGATTATCTTCAGCCCCCCCCCCCCCTAAAATATGGATAGCAGGACTGCTGATGGATCAACATCACAGTCTCCTTTTGCTCTTCAAATTCTCCAGATTTGTTGATTCTAGTTTAGGTGCTATTCCGCTTCAATTTTTTTTTTTTTGAAATTTCTATATGGTCATAAGCCCGGGAATTATTCATTTCATATTGGTTTGAGATATTTACGATGATGTTGGATTTCATTTACAATTGGTGCATATTGGATTTTATTATCGCTTTGGATACTAATTTAAACTCAATTATGATTTATCAATAAATTCTTTATATAGTTTGATGATCGAAATGGTATTAATTGACAAACAAGGCCCACTTTCAGCGTATCGCGTCTGATCAACTATTACGTGCAAAAATGGGGGTTATTATAGTTGGTATCAGAGAATCCAGGTTTTAGTGTCCTTAGGATCTATATTGTGTTTATTAAGTTCTGCATTGCGTTCTTTGATGTGTAGAGCTTATGCTTAGGATTCATTGTATTCTTGCGATTTTTACTAATTCGAACCTTTTTTTCTTTCAGATGGAAAATGGATGGAGGGGTAAACCTTGGCACGTAGTCGCACCCACTATAGATGATGATGCCCAGTCGGAGCCACAACAGCAGCCTCAAGACCCACCCGACCCATAGTTGATCACTCCAGCAGAGATCGCTACCATCGTGACCCAGGTGGTTTCCAATGAAATGGAAGTCATGCTCCAACACTTACCACCACCAGAGGCTAAGCAGCAACCACCACCACCTCCACAGCAGGTATCTGTACCAACCCAAGTGCCGAGGTTAGTCTGGGATAGAGTTAGGGAGGCCTTCGTAAAGGGCCAACCTCTGTAGTTTTTGAGTAGTCCAGATATTTTAGTGGCAAGCAGGTGGAAGAAGGATATTCTGATTCAGTTATGGATAGTGGAGTGTACTCCAGTACAGAAGAAGATGTTGGCTTCATTTCGTCACTCAAGTGTGGGAGTCAGTCACCTTAGTTACGAAGAGAGACAACTTGATTATAGATGAGCATTCGATTTATATAGCTCAGGCAGGAGAGTCGTGTAGTAGTGGAGAATGAGGAGCAGTTCACCACTCTTTCATACATTCCAAAGGAAGATATGAATATAGCAAAGAAAAATGAACATGTTCACTATGGGATCAACTTGGCATATTAGGAAGACACTTGTAGGAAACCTGACATTCACCGCGTATAATCAGAAGGTGAACGTCGCCCTTATCCATGTCATGATCAAAGGTCCTTCTAAGGGAACAAGGGTAATAAGCGACGGGGAGCCGAGACGTCGAGCGAGAAGTGTAAGATAAGTGGAGGTAGCGATCACAGGACCTTGCAATTCAGGGGTGCTTCGTCCACAGACCAACATAAGCGATTAAGGGGTTTTGATGATCGGAACAGGCAAGACCGAGGGCAATAGGGACAGGAACAACAACGTAAGGGCCATCAGGGCCAAGGTCAGTAGAGTCAAGGCCAGTAGGGCCGACAGGCAGAGAGGCATTCATTTCACGAGAACTGTCATACTTGCGGGGAGAGGGGACATACCTCGAGGCGGTGTCTTTAAGGTAATTAGGCATCTCAAGAGCGTGGCGATTAAAGAGGACATCAGGCACCACAGGGGCAGCGCTAATAGTTACCAGCTCCATGAGTTTCCACACCAGTCACACCAACACTCGTCGCCCCACCTCAAGGGTAGTCGCCACAGCTATAGTACGGACGATTGCATCACATTGCGCCCATAGAGGGACTAGCATCGGTTCAGGTTGTTCAGGGATTGCTCCCTATCTTTAGACACGTGGGTCATATTTTATTTGTCACGGTTGCAACTAATTCATTCATTGTCACTGGTTTTACACGTGAGACTGGGATTATAGAGTTTTCTTATGAAATTGTACTACACATAAACTCACTTGTGGGTAGAGAGGCATCCATACGTTCAGTATGTCGGAGTGTAGGGGTCGAGATGGGACGACTAACTTTTGTATCATACTTATTTGTACTAGATATTGTGACACCCTGCCTACTTTAATCACGGGTGATCAGTCCTTTATCAAAATAAATAGGAATCACATTTGGTTTATTCTAAGCATCACTGTCGAAAACTAGTTTTAAATTACTAATCATCTATGTTAAATTAAGTCGGTGATAAATTTTATCTTTTCATTAACTTAACAGCATGAGGAATAAAACTAAAATAACCAAACCATCCATACAATATTAGTCTAAATAAATCACACGACAAATAGGTAAATAAATAATACCGAATAAACCATCAGTTCTCAAAATAAATCCAAATACAAGTCTGAACTAATAAACTGAATCCAAAAAGTCTAATAAATAAACTAAAGTGTTAAATAGTCTTAAAGGGCAACATGCCAAAATATATACTAGGAATGGATAACTGAAGCGTCTAGAGCAAATCCTGTAAGCCTCCATAATTCTGCAGCTACACATCCCTGGAATGAATCCTCAAGTTGGGCATCCTTATGGCTGGATCCCTAAAATTGTTTTGGAAAATATTTTGACACCTGTCAGAGCCCAAAACCATTGGAAAATATTATGCAACTAATTAAAATGCAACAATTTCAATATATATTAACACTTTTCATATGTAAGCGAGTGTTGCACTCTCTTGAGATATTACTCACCCCTCAATTATTGTGCAAATCTAACGCTGACTTTGTAATCCAACTAGTTATACTATCCCACCTAACTAGTCTTGTTGCACACCTATCCCGAGTATTTCTTTCGTTCGGTTCCTAAATTATTTTTACCCTTTAACATACTTTATCATTCCACTTTAATTGCCTATATAACATTCTCACTAGTTATATATCTATTACATTCACACCATGTATTTTTAAACCATATATAATTTATCTACTCTATTATATACGTATAATTATACTACAACAATCACACACATGTCGGGTATAATAACCATCCTTTTGAGTACTAACTCAATGGATGTTTGTCTCTAAAATGCTATCATCCTAGATACGCTCACTCTAACCCGTCTATCATAAATCGATTAACTCATACCAAAATAGGTAAATAAAATCGTAAACGTAATGGAGGCGGTCATATTCTCCCAAGAGTGAGACTGAATTATACCCAAAGCGTCTCAACTCGAAAAAGTAAAACACATAATAAAATATCAGAAGATAGGACGTGGGGTTTATACTCTCCATGCATTCACTAGCTAGGAGATTCACCACATCGCGCAACCTCTTATGATAATACTCGAAGTGTATACGTTCACATAAATATCTGACACTGATATTTAAAAAGCGCACACACACACACACACACACACACACACACACACACACACATATATATATATATATATATATATATATATATATATATCCGGCTAACCTGTGCTTAACTCCCTTAGTACTAGCCCATGATACCGAAGTCTATTTTCCCAACTCGCCCATGATACCCAAGTCTATTTTCCAACTCTTATTTTATTTAATTTGACATCCATTAAATAAATTAACATAGCTAAACTTGCTAAGATACCCGAACTCACCCAATTGACTCGTATTTAAATATCCACGAATTTAATTCACTTAATTTATCCCTAAGGTTTCAAAACTTTCTACACTATTTAATCCCTTATGCATATTCCCATAGCACCCTAGGTATTAGTTTCAATTTAATTTTCACTAATTAGATCCACATTAACATCTCCCAAAATAATTAAGGCCCAAAAATATCTGGCACACTTTAAAACAGTACCAAAATTTGGCACTGTTTAAATGTGTGCCAGTATTGAACACATTATCTAAAATATGTAATACTCCAAAAATACTAATCTCACTTTTGGTCTCCCGCTCTCATTTCCCACTCGTTCCTCTCTCTCATTTTCACAGGTCCCCCGCTCTCTACTCACATGTCCCCCCTCTCTCTCTCATATTCCCGAAGTATCACAAGTCACAAACATTTCCACTCTCATTCTCTCTTTGTAATCATAATCGGTGTGTGTTCTCGCCAATTCTTCCGTTAAACCCTACGTACTTTGTTATGCCTCAAACCTATGTTTAATGTGTGTGTGTGTGTGTGTGTACATTTTGAGTCATCTGCTTTAATTTATGTTGTTTATGCAATACAACTTCATTTGAATGTCCAAACACTGTACAATAAAAAAAACTGTTGACACAACTTGACCCATTGACTAGTCTATCAAGAAGTTTCATGTTGAAGACAATTATATATGCAGTTTGTACACTTTTTTAATGGTATAATCACATGAAAATAGTAGCCTCGGAAAATATTTTGTGCAAGTCAGGTATAAGAGCACGCTAGGGTGATTATAGTCATATTATTTGTCTATTCTTGGTTAATTGATCATTAAATTGTTCGGATAATAGGTTATGCATCCACAAAGGTGTGCTGATTTATGTAAATATTGTATCTAGACTGCCATTATTGATTACAATATTTGTATTACCACATCATATACACTTGTGTAGATAATTGTCATTTTTTTTCGATTCGAAAAGCTAATGCAGCCTATCTCTAAAAAAATCAGATTCGGGTTAGACAAATGCACCTTTAATTTTACAGCGTGTTTAATTTTAAGCCTTGGTTGTGCTTTTTTTAGTCTTGGGTTTGTTCCTCCACTGGTTATGGAAAACATGGTTGTTCTCGATTGTTGCGGGATGTACATTACGAATCTAGAGTGTGATTGGTAAGTTGAAATATCTCTAGGAATTTGTAAATCGAAAGCCTTGTGATAACCACCGTCATACATTTCATGCAGACTGCATGCCTAATCAACGACCATTTAATTTATGTATTTGAACATGCTTGTTGTATTTGATTTGTATTTGATAAGATTTCCCAAAATGCATCATGTATTTAAATGAATTTCATATTTATTAAGATAAATTTTCTATTAATGGAATTGAAGCCATTAATTTTAATTGGGCTTATTGATGCGCATTTATGTTATTGCGCACTGTTTGTATTGTTGTTATACTATTTTTGTCGTGCAGAATTTGTATTATTATTGAATTTTTGTTTTGGTAAAACAAGTGCGAAAAATAGTGGAAATGTTGGGATTTTTTGGGGGTAATATTATTTATAAATATTTTTTTCTTTGATCCAAAAATGTGACACAGTTCAAAACTATGCCAAATGTGTGCTATAAATATCAAATTATGGCACGGTTTAAAACTGTACCAGAAGTATTTCTATTTAGCAAAATTTGACACACTTTTAAACCGTGCAAAAAAAATGGTCATTTTGAAACACCTGATTCTAGCACAGTTCAAAACCGTGTCAGATTTGATCTGGCATAGTTTTAAACCATGTCAGATTATTGTTTTTGGTGTAGTGTCTTTCGCGTATCGTGTCTGGCCAACCTTTATGTGAGAAAATGAGGGTTATTACATTAATATATGCATAATAATCTGAAACACATGGAAGCTTCCGGACAGTAAATGCAGAATTATTTGATTAAGGCAAGTGCTGAACACTCTGACTTTAAGACAATATTTGCCCCCACAATAGTGCTCTATGAACTCGATGGTAAATGTCTTCGAGGATACAACAGTCTCACTTGCAATAGCAACACTTTAAATTGCAAGTTACTCGTAAAACAACAATGAAGAACTCTGTTTTTTACGGACTGAAAACGGGACAGACTTTATACAGATTTTCTGTTTTAAAATCATGTAAGAAATGAATGACCAAACCACTTATTTATACTGAATAAATGGGGGTTAAAAATCAGTTGAAACATATCTCAACACTCATAACTGTTAGGATTAAAGAACAAAATATTTGAACAATTAACTATTTAGAAAATAATAAAAAATAGAATAAATTAGGGGCCAGAAAGTAACAAAAATAAATCACAAAAAATTGGACTCAAAAATAAATAAACTACCCAATAAAATTGCCTTAAAAGTGTATACTTTGGCCAAGCTAAAGCCCACGACCCATGAGCAGAAGCCGGACCGAGCCGGGAGGAGGCGACGTGGGTGCAGACTTGGAAGTCAACCCAAGCCCGTGTAAGTGCTCCCTCCTTCAAAAAGTGTTGAAATGCCCCAAGGGCACCAATCCCTTAAACTAAAATGGTTTATATTATACTACACTCATTTTTACATTATTCCTACATGGGAGGAGTTTTAACATAACAATTCAATCAAATTTCATGTTCCAAGTGGATATTTTGAGCTACAATTTCTCATTCATTAATTTATGGTTTTACAAATATGAGTATACCATATTATACTCCTTACTGAGGAGAACGCCTAATCACTTCGAACCGTCTCAAAAAATGTGTGGGTTCCATATTAAATTAGAGAAATGCTTTTGGTACCGGCTTAATTGCACCGGAATAGTCTACCGGCTGACATGGCCAATGAGCTGGCAATGAAAACAAAGGCAACAAAGACACATCACATATATTTTCTTGTCTCTGGCCAAAGAACCCAAACAAAAACCAAACATAAACAGCTCTTTTTTAAATATTTCCAGCCACCACGGTTGAAACATATTATTTGTTACCAAACAAAAAATAAAACCTCAAGTTCATTTAAAAAAAGAAAAATTGTACTCGCACCGAGACTTTTTTTGACCGATACATGTACCGATCACTAAAAGATTAAAAATAAAAGGAATAGTTAATAAATATTTTTATTAAGTTTTGTTTAACTATGTTTTTTTTTAATAAAACCTAAAAATTTGGATTTTTAGTAAAAACTTTTTTTTTCTAAACTGTATTTTTCAAATTGTTTTAATTTTTTTTTTTACTTTTTATAACTGTTTTAAAAAATAAAAAAAAATATTTAATTATTTTTGATGTGGTTAGTGTCACTGATGCGGATCTACATTTATTAAATGACGTGAGTCTGTGCCAGCGGCACTAACCAATTGAGGTTAGAGACACCAATTTTTAGCTATTTTTTTGTAAATGTAATGTAAAAAAAACTGTGGTGTTTATGCCAAGTAAAAAAATTCTCCGAGTTCGTATAGCGTTTTAATTCGATTGTATTTGTGATAAGTAAAAAATAATATTTCTTGTCATGCGACATTTTGTTTGAACGGTGTTCGAGTTTGGTAAAAAAAATGGATTGCATGCCGTGTCACTTTTATTTTTGTAATGTTCTTTTTAGGTAAAAAAAAAAAATCATGTCGTGTCTCGTTTTAATTCAACTATGTTCATGTTAGGTAAAAAATAAAATTTCTTATCATGTTATATTTTATTTGAGCGGTGTTCATGTTTGATAAAAAAAATGATTTTTTTTGTCGTGTCACATTCATTTTGATCATTTTGATAAATAAAAAAAATTACCGACGATGCGAATCCGTGTCAACGGTACGTATAGGTGGTCGGACTGCCTATGCATATCGCTAGCGTGGACCAACAAAAATAACTAAAATGCCATTTGTGAAATGTCATTTTTTGGTAAAACAGTTTTTTTTGCTAAAATCAAGTTTTTGTGTTAAAACTAGTTTAAAAAATATTTTTTTACTATGTGTCGATTGCGACACGCTGACATGACGTGTTGCAATTGGTTATTGTCTTATAAATGTGGTTTCGCGCCAGCGACAATAACCGGTAAAATTGATGTTGACATGTTTAAAACTTGTTTTTCTTATGTTTTTTCTTGGTTGAAACCCTTTTTTTATCAAAATAAAAATAACAGTTTTATCAAAATAAAAATAATTAAAAATTTTATGGACACAACATCAATTAGTTTTGTCAAATGGGAACATAATTAAATAAAAATAAGATTTTACGAAAAAATTTATTTTTATTACAAACCCGTAACTGACCTAATTAAATGCAATAAAAATTGATTTTTTTGTCAAATAGGAACATGACATAATTAAAACACGATATGACATGATACAAAATTTTGAGGTATTAATTTTTTTAGATAATATTTTTTTTTGTTAAAATTAGTTTATATATTTTTAGGTAGTAATTTTTTTTTTGTTAAAATTAGTTTTGTCATATCTAATATCAATTAAATTGTGTTATGTAAGGCACGCCACGAGTTTTTTTAGACTAATTCTACAGAGACCCACAAATTCGACTTATTTTGTGCGACGCACTGACGCGTCGCATCTGTATTGCTTCATTTTCGGGCCCTGGCAGGATCCACGCCATAGGATCCTCAAAACGAACAAATGTAGGCACAATATGTCAATGAGTCGCACAAAATGAGTCGGGTCCGTGAGTCCCCTAGAATAACTGTTTTTTTATCACACGACATAATTAAGACGCTACACCACAAAACCCAAAAAATTATTTTTTTGCCAAACGTGAGCACGACCTTTCTGAATACGATCCAAATAAAAACAACATAATTAAGACGTGACACATGTCGTATTTTCTTACCTAGATGAATACGATCCAAATAAAAATAACACAACACGGAATCTTATTTTGTTCACCAAACACGAATACCCAATTAAAACGTACATAACGCGCTTCTTATTTAGTTTTAGCAAACACGATTACGACCCAATTAAAACTGTGCCCGACATGTCATTTCCTTTCTTTTGTGGCGCGGATCCGCATCATTTAATGGATGCGGGACCGCGCCAGCGGTACTAAAAAATCGAATTTAATATTGATAAAACTTTGTGTTAAAACTAGTTTCAGAAATGTTTTTTTACTAAAAATGGTTTTTTCATTAAAAAAATCTTTTGTTAAAAAAAATTCTTTTGTTAAAAAATATTTTTCTTTTGTTTTTGTCGTGTCTTGTCATATGTGTCGGTTGTCTATTAAAACTAGTTAAAAAAATGTAATTTGCTAAAAAAATATTTTTGGTTAATCTTTTTTTGTTGAAACAAAAAAAGTTTTAAAAAAACAAAAATAAAACAAGCTTTGGAAAAACAGTCCCAACCTTTACATTTGCTAGTGGATTGCGTAGACTTTGGTATCAACATATGTGGCCAGCTCATGTGGCCACATCAGCCGGTAGACTAAACCGGTGGATTAAATGCGGTACCAATAGCAGCTCTCATTAAATTAACGCTAACTTGATCAGAATTTGATTTTATCAAACACAATTAAATACCATAAATTGTAACACACTGTGCTACATATGACCATTTGACATGCACAGAAAATAATAAGCTTCACTAAAAAGGCTGCTGCATATCTAGAGAAAATTCTTTTATGTGGAATATTTATCAAATCTGAATCTGAATTGATACAAGTGGACTTTGCAGACTTTATTCAGCAACAATAAAAGATTTGTGACATATACTAAAAAAGTTTGTTGTTTGTTTTTTTTGTTTTTGTTTTTAAAACAGCCAGGGAGCACATATCAAACAAAACAAAGAAATAATGATTCTTCATAAAGTGTTACAAAGTAACATAAGGTGGAAAGAAAAAACAATGGAAATGGAAAATTACCTATGTCAAGATGATCAATCATCATAAAGTTTTGAAGCAGCCACTTGGAAATTTATCCATCCTAAGTAGGCAAAACCAGCAGTTAGACATGTATACAAACAACTCACACACACACAGTACCATTAGCAACTCAAAAAATTGGTTTCAACTGATGGTTTATTCTGTTCGAGATGATTCGAGGTAGCCAACAAATTTCAAATTTTGAACAAATGACATGTAATGTAAGGGAAAAGTGGGAAGTATTGATTTTTTTTCATCTTCTTTTAATTTTATACGCTGTGTCACAGAAGCCAACATGCTGTATATATGTTTATGGAATAAATTTTCCATTTTTTTTTTCAGTTACTGTTATCATCTCATAGCAAGCTGCTATTTTCTGATGTTAAATTTCCTTAAACAGTAGCATATTTACAAAAATGAGTATTAGAGAAACAAAGATATTCTACCGCATATATTTGCAATCACCTTCACTTTGCAAAGCATTAAAAAAAATAAAAACAATTTTATTAAATTGTGGGGAGAAAAGGGTGGTGAGTAGGTGGTCTAAGCAACGCACTTTACAAGAAACTCATTACAAATATATAGTTGCAAGAGATCATCACTCAACAAGGCCTACTATCTCGCGTTTTTCTTTTCGAGCCAAATAATTAAAAACTGAAAAACGTAGAAAAATTCAGTCCGAAAACTATAAAATCAATCCATCCTTCACAAGTTGATCCAAAAAAATTGCCAAATCAGACATAGTAGGACGCTCGCTCGGATTCTCTCTCACCGCCAGCTCAGCTATATCGGCAAGCTTAAGCAAAGGCTCCACATTTCTTGGAAGTGCAACGTATCGGTCAAGTACGGCAGCTGACTTTCCGTGTCTAATAAGTGGCACTGCCCAGTCAACGATACTAGGAGGATTACAATCTCTATCATAACCCTTTTTCCCACTAAGAATTTCGAGTAATACAACTCCAAAATTATAAACATCTAGTTTCATTTCTAAAATAATATTGGTTTCGTTTGGCGTGAGAAGCCCAAAATCCGCAATGCGGGCTCCCCAATCGGAATCTAATAGAATATTTGAACTCTTAATGTCTCGATGTACAATCGGGGAGCCCACCTCGTCGTGAAGGTACTCGAGCCCTTTCGCCGCCTGCAATGCAATTTTAAGCCGGAGGTTCCAATTTAAAGGCGTGAGCCCCCCGTGGAGGTGGTCGTAAAGGGTCCCGCGTGGCATAAACTCATAAACAAGCAATCTTTCTCCCATTTCGGTACAATATCCTAATAAGTTCACGATATTGCTATGGCGAATACCACAAAGGATCTCGAGCTCCGTTTCAAAGTCACGCATGTTTGTGTGGATTATTGTGGCCGCATTAGCCCTCTTAACCGCCACATGTCGCCCATCCGTTAGCACGGCTTTGTACACAAACCCGTAGCTCCCTCGGCCTAGCTCGTTGAACTCCTTGAACCCATTAGTGGCGTCCTTTAGCTCAGAGAGACGGAAAACTTGTGCTGCCCCGGGACACTGGGTCCCACCACTCACGAGGGGACTTAAATCATAAATTGTGTCGATTTCCAACTCTGTCTTGCCAATGCAAGATGCAAATTGGTTATTCTTCCCTTCATTATTTTTGGTGGGAAGCAAACGCGGTAAAAGGCACCACCCAATTAGAATCATCGCGAAACCACAAGTAGAAGACACAATTATGAGCACCAGTCTATGAAACTGCGTCTTCTGCCTCTCAGGCAAAGATCGAAGTTTACAAACGTCAGAACACGAGCTGTTTTGGCAAAGCGAGCATGCCGTGCAAACTCTGTTGGCGTGCTTAGTACACGAGCTCGAAGGGAAAAATCCCTCTGAACAATTTAGCCCACATGGCGAACAAATCATTAAATCTTTTCTAACACACAAGCTAGTCAAATCCGGCTCGTTGAGAAGGCTCGCATTGAAAGCAAACTTCCCGTCTCCACACGATTGATGAGTACATAAACCGGGACTACACAACTCCAGCGGCGGATCATAATTCGACAACGATGACACATTGGCAAACCAACAATCAAGAACCAAATCATCTTCCCTAATACCACACGTAATAAAATCCGACGACGCAATCGCAAGAAAACCAGAACCCTTGGGAACCGACGATGAATTAAACGTCCCCCAACACTCAACCGCGTGATTATCTTTTCGAATCCCACAAAAATGTTGCGAACCCGCCGCCAGCCACACAAACTGAGTCCCATTAGGAGGAAACAGAAAAGAATCTGAATTCCCCCAACATTTAAGCTCACCAGACACTTCCAAAACCCCACAAACAGAACTTAACCCTGAAGATAAACTCATAAAATCATCAGTGACATTAAACCCCACTAAACTTTCTGAATTTGGTCCCCAACAAACAACCCCACCCTCCCTAACACTCCCACAACTAAACCCATCCCCAGAAACAACTTTTCTAAAAACAAGTGTACTAATCACCTCATTATTAAACATAGTACTCTCCTTTGAACTAATAGTATGATTTGAACTAAAAACCTCCCAACAATCAATACTACCCAAATCATTATCTGAATAGTAAGACCCTCTAATAGCACAAACATGATTCTTACCAGCTGATATATGAGAATAAGATGTTGTTCTAAACATCAAAGGAACAAGATCTGAGCTTGTGTCATTTGTATTCCAACAATATGCTTGAGATGTATTAGCCAAAATACCACACATAAATCCAAATCCACCAGCAAGAGCTGCCATTGGTGGAACATTAATAGAAAACACAGATGGGTTTGATGATAATGAGGAGGTAGTGCTGTTTTTCCCCCAACAAATAACTTCTTGTTTGCCACTGGCATCAATGGCACAAAAGAAACCACCATTTCCAAATGAAGCAGAGATGGGTCCCATTGATCCAAACCCATATGCAAACTTGAATGAAAATGTGAGGATTATGAGTGGGAAATGAAAAGGTGGGGGAAATCTTGGGAAACTGGAAAGGAGTTTGTGTGATTTTTTCATTATTTGGAGATTTTGATATGTTGGGGTGGAGTTTGTAGAGACAGTGTAGTGAGTAGAGTCATGGAGTTATTATGATAAAGGAATGGGCTTTTTTGGTGGTGTTTATTTAGGAAGTGTGGGTTGTTGGGATGATGACTAGGAATGAACGTGGGTGTCACCATTTTTACAGTTTTGTTAAGACTGTTTAGAGCTTGAAAGTACTGTAATGTAACTAAATAGTTATTTGTCATACTTTCTTTAAGCTTTTCGATGACTTTTTAAAAGCTCAAAGTAATGATTGTCACCGTAAAAAAAGTATAAACGAGGAGAAATTCTTGATGAATCGCCTCTGAAACCGTCTGGGTACTGCATCCCATTTTTTTTTCTTTTTTTTTTTTTTAAACTTTCTTAGTGTTTTATTTATAACAATTAATATCAAAATTATTTTTTATATAAAAAAAACAGTTTTCCTATTAATATAAAAAGACAGTTTTTTTTAAAGAAAATATTTTTTTATTAAAATTAACTTTTTTTCATAAATAAAAAAATTTATTTTTATTAACATGATATTGCGATTGATTAGTGCCGCTGGCGCGGATCCACGTTCTCGACTTCACATCATTTGTTAAATGTGGGTCCGCGCCAGCGGCAGTAATTAATCGCTATATTTTTTCAATAAAAAATATCGCGATTCATCAGTGCGGCTGACGAGGGCCCACATTTCCGGCGACAGCATTTCTTGAATGTGGATCCGTGCCAACGACACTAATTAATCGCGATATTTTTTCATTGAAAAATATCGCGATTAATGAGTGCCACTAACACGGACCCACATTCTTGGACCCACATCATTTGTTGAATGTGGGTCCGCGCCAGCGGCACAAATTAATCGCGATATTTTTTCAATAAAAAATATCGCGATTAATTAGTGCCGCTGGCGAGAGCGCACATTCCTGGGCCACATCATTTGTTGAATGTGGGTCTGCGGCAGCGCACTAATTAATCCCGATATTACGATTTTTATATCAAATGTTAAAAACAAAAGAATAAGAAAAAAATATTGCGATTAATAAGTGCTACTGGCGCAGACTCACATTCCCGGACCAAAATCATTTGTTGAATTTGGATCCGCGTCAGCGGCACTAATTAATCACAATATTTTATTAATAAGAAAACTGTTTTTTTTTATAAATAAAAACTTTTTTTTATTTTATAAAAGATTGTTTTTTTAATTTTAAAACAAAACTGTTTTTTTTTTTTTATATACAAAACTGTTAAAAAAAAGGAGGAAAAAGACAAAAATGCGGTTCTACATGCGGTTCATGTAGAACCGCCATAAACAAGTGAGGTAAAGTCTGTAGCTGTAAACTCTGGTAGGTATTCGGGTTCGAAACTTGACAATCGCGTCTTGAGGTCAGGATGCAGAAGGAATATTCCTCTGTAAGAGTATTATCCGACGGAAGGGATTAATCTCAACATGTGTTCAATTACAAGTTTTTGTCCGACGGAAGGGATTAATCTCAACATGTGTTCAATTACAAGTTTTTGTGGGGTGACTCTTGTTTTCCCTTTACGTTAAGAAGTTTTTGTTTTTTTCGGATACGTTTTTTTTGTGAAGAAAGTATGATACTTCAAATAAATAATATTTTGTTTAATGCAATGCAATGGATCTGTTCAATTGATTTGCTCACATTTATGTTGATTAAAATCTGTCTAATTACATGAATTCTAGTACATTTTGTAAAAAAGGAATAGAATTTTCATTTTTGGTACTGAATAGTAGCTTCGTGTTAGTACATTTGAATAAGGAAACATCACATATGTCATTACAAAATAATCAAATAATTTAAATCTCGGTACAACATAAAGAAAACAAACCAAATGCAAAGTTCACAACAAATAAAAAGTCTTCGTCTTGAAATAAAACGATACAATGATAAGTGTCCTCGTTCAAATTACGTTTGGTTTCAAGGTTAAGATATGAGAGTAGTCTCTCCATATATGTGAGTAAAATCAATCAACGTTTACCTCTTTCAAATTCAAATCCTGTTGTTAAACAAGAATCTTGTGCACTAAATTAGTACCAGTAAAAATAATTACAAATTATTCAACTCCATAAACCAATCAGACATTAGAGGTGAAGATGTTTTTTCTCCCTTTGAGCTAGACCTAATACAACATATGATCAAAATAATAGCTTGCATTTGGAATTCCTTAGCTTCCATTAAAGGCGCAAAGGTCTAATTACATTACTTAAAGTATTCTCCAATTTATCATGTCTTTTTCTTGGTAATTTTTTTTTATTTTTTTATGTTTTCTTTATCTTTTGGATCAATTACTAAAAAGTTCTTCAAATATTTTTTAACACACATTTAATCCGAACCTTTTTTATTTTGTTCCAAAAACTCCATCAAACATCCATTTAACCAATATTCTCTTAATTTTAAAAGTTCGCGTTAACGGCACTCCTGCCCCACCTTCCCCCTGCCCCTCACCTTACTGTCGAATCTCTGGCGTTCCTCATCGGGACTCTTTTTTTTAGTATTTTTATATAATAAAGGACTTTCTAAAATAAAATAAAAAATCTTGAACAAAATATGTATTAAAAAATATTCAATGACATATATCCCTTTATTTTTTGGTACAAAAATAGAAAACCATACAAATGTTCATTCTAAAATTACTCATTCACCTCATCTACTATTTATACTAAAATATGCATCATTTAAAGCAGGACATTCCAATTAATTTACTTTTCCTTATTCAATTAAAATAAATCATAACGGTCTCGGCTTGTTATGCACATGCTTACCTCGTCACCATTTTTTGTCATTTAATAAGGAGGCCTTTTGTCCAGCCATTTGACTACTTTTTTGTTTGTCTTTTTCAAGATTGTATAGACAGTGAGATTTAGCATTGTCTCATAGATTTACTCCCTTTTTTTTTTAATTAAATTGGTATTTGAGAACTCGTAAGTAATTTACGGAATTTTAAAAAATTCAAACAGAATATAGAGAAAGAAATAGTTAGACATATAAATGCAATGGCCTATGTAAAACTCTAAAAAATTATATGATATATATCCACAGATTAGGAATACAATATAAATTCTAATTTTTTATTTTACTTTTTGCTATAATGAAGAAATGTAGAGCTCATTTAACAATAAATGGTGCTATACTCATAAACATGGACGGAGCCACATAGGAACTAGTGGGGTCTTCATCCCCCACGGAATATTTGTAAAGAAAAAAAATTCACATATGCCAAAAAATAGTTTAGGAGTAAAATTCATATAAATATAGTTAAATAGAAGTTGAAAGGTTTAGAGAACGGATTAGTTTCTCAATTCACATATTATTTTTATCATTTCACACGTTTAGTACAAATTTAATGAAAATGAAATAGTTAATTTGAATTTAGGGATAATTTGTTTTGATTTTTATTAGAGGGTCACTTTCCTCAATATTTTTTAATTAACGTTTACTCCAAGCATTTTAAATTTGTTTCAAAAAGTCACTCACTATAAAAAAAAACGCTCATAAAAACTCTTTCCTTTTTTATAATAAACCCTAGGAAACATTTGTTAAAAAATGACAAGGAATTTTTTAAAACATAAAAAATAGGATGGAGTAAGTGAAAAATGAACTGAACTCATAGAAATTGAACAATAATGGTTAATAAATGATTTTGTATATATATGATTGTTGAATAATTGGGTAATATTTGGAATAAATTCATATAGAACCTAAACAAAACTGCTAAGGGCGTCCTGCCCCCGATGTTCCCTATAAACTCAGCCCCAGTGAATTTAATTTCTATTCGTCCTTGCTCAAAAGGTTTTAAGTATCAACAATCAAGACACATTACGGTGTGACACTATGATTCAGATTGTACTAATTTTTCACTACAAGACAACATTAAATGTTACACACATGTCATGTTTTAATTATTGTTGAACACAAACATGAGATACTATTTATTCCGTAAAATTTATAATTTCATGAGTTTGCTTATTAAGCGCTAGATGTCATATAAAAGATTAGATCAGAATTAGTAACATTATAGTAAATCCTCTAATGTTTTGTTCATTATTTTTTCCCCTTAAAATGTAATTACTAATAAATAAATGTTTTAAATAACACTAATATGTCTCCAATGGAAATTTAATTACCATGTATGTTGATACAAACATGACATGTGGCCACCATGTCTACTTTATGAGACATCAATTCGTCTGTTAAATTGTGTCAAGAAAATTATGATTGTACAAAATTACTTTTACATAAAATGTGTGGAAAATAGAATTTGTTTAAATTGTTGACACTTGACATTTTGTTGCTAAAGACACTCAAAATTTCTTCTTCACACCATGCAATATTCATGTTTAGAAAACAATATTATATAATATAGAAGAAATAAAATTAAGTGCTATTAATAACATGGGATACATTCAATAAATTTAAGCTCCTAACTCATTTTTGTACACTTACCTTTTCCGGAATTCATAAGCAGCCATTCTGGTGGTCAGCCTATGTAGACTCTCTGTGTCTTCTCAATTGAATATGGTCAAACAATTTTGTTGCTTAAAGACATGTTACAACACCTCTTGTGTCCTTTGAACGGTCAAACATATTTATTAGAAAAGGTGCAAACAAACAAATCTTAGACAAATTGATTGTGCAGTGTGGTAGGCCATGTGACAGATATAAATGATCCAAGATACTTCAGTTGTAATGGGGGTACCCAATGAGAAAGTTCAATGCATATGTAACTTTGGGTCCCAAACTTCTTGTTTAACAAAGCCTCTCTGATGCCATCATAAAAATTATTTGTTTCAAATCTGCTGATTTTGTGCCACACATTTTGACACAATCTCTAGGCAGCCAACCGTTGAAAATGTTTGGAGGTTGGATATACATTTGTTTTAAGTTATTCATATTGCATGTGATGTGTTGGGGAAAAACTAAGAAAATGTACCTGAAGGCTGAAATTTACCTTAGATTTTCTTTGCATGGTCCACCTTTTTTTTGTTTATAAACCAAATCTAAAAGACAGTGGATTCACTAATTTAAGAAATAGTTTTCCTGGTATTTTATGTGAAGTGACATAATGGGGCAAATACCAAAAAAGTCATTTTGAAAGTCTTCTTATCCAAAAAGATGTTCTCAAACAAAGGCAAATATATCAATCAATACTTGAGATTTTAAAAAAAAATCTCATTTCAAAACTCTAATATTTAGATTAAGAAAAGTTATTAGAAGTATCCTATGACTACTTGTAAAATAGATTATAACTTAGTTTTCCAAGTTCGAAACGAGTTTTCCCAACTACAGCCCATGTACCAAGAGAGATCAACGGTTGTTTTGTGGGAAAATCTTGAGCCATTTTTTTGTGATGAATGTGTTGTAGTAAATCATTGGGCAAGTATAACATGTGGGGCGGAGCAAGGATTCCTCAGAGGGGTGGGCTACAATTAGTAACGGGCCTGATAATTTTTGTCAATGGGGCTGAAGTCTCGGCCAATGTCCGCGGTGGGCCAAAATTAAGTTTTTGTATCTATTTATTTATATTATTTTTTATTTTCCATCAATTTTTAACCTTTACAAATTTTGGAATTAGTTTTCAATAACATTTTAACTTCAAGTAGCAATTTTTAACAGTTAAAAGATTTTTTTTCCAATTTGGGAGGGGTGGGCTACAGCCCTGGTGGGCTCACCCCTGGATCCGCCCTTACATGTGGGCTAAATATTCATTTGACTAGTGTGTTTAAGATTCATCCTCTAGATTACAACAATTAAGAGGAATGTGCATATAACGTGACAGAATTTAATTGACCATTACTCAAGTAGTTTAACGCATGTAAGGTATAGTCACTATATGTTTTTATCGTACCAGGTTTCAATTGAACCAATGTTATCAAAATTATGCTCGACTCAAGCACTCAAATCAATCGAAACAAGTTATATATCGGACAAGTTCATGATCGATTTTCTAGGAAATTGAACACTTGCAAAGAATAATTTTGGGTCATAGGAAATTACTATACGTCAAAACGATAGTGTGAAATATTATTACATTGATTGGATGGATTAAGTCTAAAACTTATTTCAACAAGTATTACATATAGATATTATTACATAAAAAAAGATCACTCTCGACAAAATCACTATGCCCAAATAGGGTACATCATTATACAAATATAGATATTATTCATATCGCAATTCCTTATATCCCTAATAAAAGAACTGCATCAATAGCCAGTCTAAAATCCCCACATCGTTGCACTTACTATCGACAAGGTCCTACTTCCCAAATCACACAAACCCACAACTTTAATCCCTGTGCCGATAGTAACGCCCACTATATAAAATCTCTAAATCTTAATCGAACCATCCTTCATTCTATACTTCCATACCCAGAATACACATTTGGGCACCTATAAATCATGTGGCCATACACTACACGTCATAAAAATGGGAACCATAATTCATCTTAAGAGCTCTCTCGGCTCAACTCGTTATTTCAAAACTCTCTTTTCCGTTTTTCCCTAAATACCTTTAATACGGTACTCTCAATCTTACATTCATAATTAAAATCATTGATTGAGACATGTTCTTTCTTTGACCCTCTTATAACTTACTTCTTCCTAAACCCGTTGCATAATTAATTCATCAACAAAATACGCACCAATAATGCACAGAAAATTCATTCCCATAAAAATATCTAATTGAGTTATCTTAACTCGAACCAAGAGGAAGTTCAATCCTATCCTCTTCAATTTCCACCCACTCGGGTGCTCTAACATATCATACCTAGCTAACTCTAGCCCATATTCTACAACCATACGGTGACTATAATCCTAGGTCAAAGGTTCTCACATTCCCAGCACCCTTAATCTCATGTGGGTTTAATAATACAAATTGACCTTCCTCAAATCTGAGCGTAACGCTAATCCCACTATCTAATGGGAATGAACCATACATAAACTCATTATCACCATCCTTATATTTTGCTAAAACACAACGATCTATTGCCTTTTCTCTTAAATGCATAAATATCCCACAAGGTCATTCTACTAGCCTAAATTTCCATCATAATCAATATTACCATAAGAATAACCCAAAAATCCAATAAACTCCTTAAAACTCAAATTCCTGAATGTCTTTAAAAATGAACTTAATGTGAAATACATCCTGCAAAAGTCTTTAAGTTGCAAACTTTACCCCCAAACACGATTATCTCCTAAAATCATCCTCACAGTTGTGGTGAACACATTTTTCCAACCATTTGTTCTATCCTTGACCATTAACTCACAACGGTCTTCA
Organism: Sambucus nigra; assembly: GCA_949130495.1. Classification (NCBI taxonomy): domain Eukaryota; kingdom Viridiplantae; phylum Streptophyta; class Magnoliopsida; order Dipsacales; family Adoxaceae; genus Sambucus; species Sambucus nigra. Next base: position 108,367,279 of record OX422224.1, on the reverse strand, counting down.
TCGTCATGCTCCTCTATGATATAATGTTCCTCGAGTCTTGCCAACACTCAAACGGTAACGAACGATATCGACACACGCGTCATCACTATACCAGAGAACAAAATCCTATAAAAGGTTCTAAACACATCAAAGAACATCCAACAGAAAATTAAATGGGTGCAATCACAGATTCTAAGGACATTAGAACTTGGATGATCTAATACCAGTTGTATTACCCCCGATTTTTTTTCGCGCTCGGTTGATTAGGACAGACACAAAATATAAGGAGCATTAAAAAAATTTATATCATTCTCAGTATCGCAATAAATAATTACTACACTAAATAAAAACCAACCACAATAAAATATCTATAAAGGATGACAATAGAATAACTAAACCTAAAACAATATGAAACTCTAATAAATTAATCCATTATAAAAATCTCTTATTACAACTATTCTAAAAGAAATAAAATAAATACAATCGAAACTATTTCTAAATCAAACTCCTGAATATAATTACAACTAAAATGAAGCAATACTCGAGTTTTAAATATGGTAACTAGATCTCCAAAACGGCAAGTTTGTCCGCTCACCCTTGCTAAACTTTCATACAATAATAATAATAATTAGGGGGGAAAAACATTTATACTTCTAGGTCAGAGCCCTAACGTTGCGATAAATAACTCCAATATCATTAGTAAATAATCATGCGACTGATTGACAATAAATGTCATCCGTCGGCTCTCACGTGAAATAAGTATCTTAACTATCTTTCAAATGCAGTACTACGCGTATGTCCCACCCCAAGGTATAATTATACTAAAAGTCTTTATCCTGAGACTGATAATTATTATCACGTAACAAACAGCTATCCTAGAGCGTTATTAACTACTCAAGTAGGATTATACCCCTAAGGCCTAGGCACATATTTTCATTAAGATGCTCACGATCTCATAAAAGTTACAATCTCTCTCTTTTTAAAACATTTTTAAACTATGTGAGTTCATCTCTGAAGTATCATAACGGATAAGTAACAATTATTAATCATGCAATAGTGATATAAATAAATACGTATGTTAGAATGCAACCCAAGTAATAACCCCGCAATGTCACCCACAAGGAAATACAAGTAAATCACATGATGTATTTAACATAACATAGGGTTCATTTTCAATTATCCATATAAGACTATATTAAAATTTTCTCATTATTTATTACACCACACAAAATCACTACCCGCGTTGTCTATCCCGTACCTCTATCAGTATGTTTGTAGGAATCCATCATGTAACGGGATTAAGCAAAACACATAAATAAATAATGGGGCGATCATTACACAATATGCCATTGAAGGGCCCATACGATGGATCAAGTACTCATATCTTCTCTCATCCTGAAGATGAAATTAATCCAATCATGTGATCTAACATAATGATATCTGCCTAGCTCATCTTAGCTAAACGTACGGTACATTGTCCGAATCTTGAATGCAACCCCCAGATAATAGATTCACCATGATTATATGTATGTTCACATAATCAACACAAAATAAATATATACACAACTAGGATTTTCACATTCACAAACTTAAAATCTTAATCCCAATAAAAACTAAGTCTCTCACCTCAATATAAAATAAAATCATCAATAATAAAATCCCAATTAAAAACTATGTCCGAAAACTTAACCGAACAAATAAAAGTCCCAACCTAAGCTAAACTAGAGGCATCAATCAATCGACTCGCAAGAATCGATAGGTCGACAATCTCGGTTTGTAAATAGGCTTCTTCCTCATGGGATTCCCTTCCCAAAAACCTCCATTAATGAATCACAAAGCTCTGGAATAGTTACAAATCAATAACATAACCAAATCTAAGTATGGGAACATGCTTCTAACAATACCTGATCATTATAGTCAATCCAAATAACAATTTCACGGAATAATCTTTGAAAATTATAATTTTATCAAAAACATGAATTGGTTCCTTTTCTCCTTCAATTCTAGAATCAATCACCAATTTAACACATGGACTCATCTTAAAAACAAGAATAAATCCTAAAGCATGATTCTAACATGTATTCCAACCATAATTCATCATCAATTTCATATTTATGCATCATAACCTCGACTTTCTATGCAAGATTAATTAGTCATTAATCTAAATTAGTTCAGAATAATATAATGATTAAGATAAATGAATTCAACCCCAATCATGAGTTTCAATGCCAACAATAATAGAGGAAAGTATGAATTCTAAATTAATTACAGATTATCTAGTGATATTACAAGAGATGTCTAGCTGAAAATTGAAAAACACCTAATATAGGCTTTAATCATTTTCTCCAAGGTTTCTCCATTTCTCCCATTTGCCTTATGTTGTTAGGGTTTTCTTTTCAAATGATAAATGACTCATTAAAGAGTCCAAATCCCAATTTATATATCTAATTTTTGCATATGGCTAATTTTTGGGCCCCATGTGAGTCCAAAATACCACTCGAACCACTCTGAAAACTTAGTCCAAAGGTACACCTACCCTATAAAGCCAATCCAAACTACTAAAAATACATATCCAGATTTTCGTGACACTCCAATGTCCAACCCAAATAATACTACCCACAACACATGGTAAGACCTCATGACGTAAATAAATTATTCATTTAATTATTTTACGCATATACCTAATCCAATATTGCATAATTAATATCACTAATTAATTATTCTAAAAATATGTTACAAAAATTATACTGCCTGCAAAAATTAATTATCACCTAAATTAAGCATTTTTATTATTATCGATTACACAGTTAATAGTTTATCTCAATTATTATTTATGCTCAATTAATAACTAATACACAAAAAATTGGGATATTACAATACATCGTAATAATATAATATGAAATTATCGATTAATATAAAAAATAATAATGAGTTTAGGGCCTTAACGAATTGACCCATTAGACACACTAATAAAAATAAATAACATAAACACAATATGAATTCAACATATCTAGTGAATGCACAATTTAAATACGATCTAACACGCTATAAACTAAGGGTGTTCGTGGTACAGTAAAAATCCGTACTACACCATTTTGTACCGAAAAAAGTGGTAATGGTATACATTATTTACTTACCGAAATCGAAATTATCAATTTTTTTGTGGTTGGTTCTGGTTTTAACATTTTAATAATCGATTTACCGAGTATACGGTACTAAAATGAAAAATCAAAATTACCAAGATGATATTACCAAACTTACCATATTGAATAAAACAGGATACCATAGCTAAAGCCAAACACAACCACACTTTTAAGCTCTTAACTTTATATTTCTTATTTTTATTATATTAAATGAGAGCCTTTGATTTATTAGACTCAATTTAAGCCATACATTTTAACTCATATAAAATTCAACAAACTCCTCTATCAGCCCTAATGTTTACGATCTTTCGACCGACATCTCTCTCTCTTTCGATCTCACCTGCACCTAGTAAGAGCTTTCTCCCTATCCCTCGTTCCCCTCTCAATCTCACCTTCTTAAATGTGTTCTTCAATCTATATCAAATGAATCATACTATTTCATTTATTGAGAACACGTGGTACAATATTTTTGCCTTTGTGATATTACTTTGTTTGCTATCGAGTACATTTATTTTTTAATTAATTAATTGCTAAGTGAAGAGATTGTCTTCAATGCTTTTGATTCACTTTTGAAATTTTTTATATGCAAAAAATATTAATTAGTGTCGATTGGTGTTATTATTTCAACATTCCAGAACTTTTCATTTGAAATAACAGTGAACAAAATGTTTGATAGAATGCACAAAATAAGGCAATTACAACTCAGAAAGTCACAATTTTGATTGATACGCAGTACAGATAAAAAATGATAAGGAGTCGTTAGAATATGGTATGTTTGTGTTTTTGCCTATTTAAACCTTTAACGATTTAACCTTACAAATTATACAATTGCATTTATTGTTCCTTATATTTTGGTAGATTCTCATACGGTGTAATGCATTTGATGTTCGCTATTTTGGTAATGCATACCAGTGTAATGCAATTGAACGATGACTAATGTTCGTTATTTGGTATTGCTAATTCATAGATGTCAGGGATGGATGAAAACAATACTAATGATGCAACTGTGATTACTTCGCAATGTGCCTGCAAAAATTATTATTCTTTTTGAACTTCCTTCAAGTTTTCTTTATATATATTTGTTATCATTTGCTTCATAAATTTAAAAAATTTGAATTTTTTTTTTTTTTTTTTTGTAGTTATTATTAATGAGTTTGTAGGTTTAGGCAAGTGGTACGAAAAAACTGTCACTATGTACCGAGTACTACCAAAATTATCGTAAAGCGAAATTTATCAAAATTATCGTATTTTTTAAAAAAACGATTTTATCACAAAAATCGATTTTACCGATATACTGTGTGATTTGGTTTTGATTTATGGGTAAAACTGATAATTTGATTTGATACTTTGAAAATTGATATGCGTCATTTATAGATCAAACTGATCGAAACTCGACCCTATTATCAACTGTATATGACTCGTAATAAATAGATAACGAGTGAGAACATATTCTACACGAACTCAATATGACACGTTGCAATAATGTCATGTTAGGAACTCTAGTTGTTTCATTCGAGTTTATGGGAGTTGTGCATGAAACTATACCCACGTGATATCATGCACTAAGATGCCACTTCCTCACTTTATCATTATATTCCCTTACCTTATAAATTCGTATATGATAACCAATTATTCATTCGTAGTCTATAAACAAGACTTTAAAAAAAATCCTTGATTAACTGCAAACAAGGGCTTCAAAGGAACATAAGATCTAATAAGAAGAAACATCTCAAGACAAAATCATTTTTGAAGCTCCACATTAAGTAGGCAATAAAATCAATTGCTAATATTTTTATTTTGATGCTAAAACCGCCCCCTACCAACAACAGTAGAGTTTTATTCTTTTGATCCATAATCTCTACAGTAATGTGGAAATTATTCCTAAAAGATAATGGTATAAACATACATCCGGAGGTATACAACACATGGAGGAAAAAACCATAGAATCGTTAAAGGATTACACAATGAGAGTGGTACTGGTATTGAAAAATATAAGAATATACAATGCAAATTCATAATTAATTTTTACTTAATAATATACTATATATTGATTTATTAAATGTAAAAATATGAATATTCACACATCAATAATATAAATGGACCGTTCCATGAATTTTTTAAAAATAAAATGTATTTCGAAGAAGAAAGCTAAATAACTAAGAATTATAATTGTTACCAGAATAAATATCCTCTTGCCCTAGTTCTAAACTTAACCGTTTTTGAACTCTAAAAAAACACAAATGATATAAGCAATACAAGTCAATTATCTTTTGTTTGAAGCTTGAATAAAAATTACAAGTCAAAAATTTAATTTACAATTATGTCCAAAATTTGAAGTTAAAGGGTAAAAATCTAATCTGATTTACAGTAGATCACTAAGGCCAAAAGTTATTTTATAATTATCTCAAAATTTTGAAATTAAAATTTTAGAACAAACTTTGAAAAAAAAAAGGGGAATTTTTACTTTATGTGACTCATTTAAGAAGTATTGAACTTGGGCTTTATGGATGGAATCTGTGATGGGTCAACCTAAATTAAAGGTTTGAGAATAAAATGAGTAGCTAGTTTTTCAAAATGGAGATATACATTTTGGACCCAAAAAAAAATAGAGAGGAACGGTATCGTTTTGGATGAAAAAAAAAAAACAAGACCCATATAATATAAGTGAAATTTTAAAGAGTTTGTGGGTGGGTGGGTGGGTGGGGTTTTGGTTTCGTCTCTGTGCATGGCTGATAAGGTCTTTTTCTTTTATTTTTTTTGGGGCAGTCGTCTGACCTTGAAATTTTATTAATTAATCCACAAGTGGATTAGGTTTTCCCTCTCTAAAGGAGATAATAAAAAAAATATTGACTATACCATGGAAATATATAGTTACTGGGTGCGTGGATGATAAGTTTTTTTTTTAATTGAGGGGCAACCCCTTAACTTTAAAATTTTGTTTAAAAAGCTTCAACATACTAGGTCTTAGCTCTTTAAAAATATATAATAAAAATTTACTTATCATATATAGAGTTGTAAATCGGGTTGGGTGAGTCGGGTTTGAGGTTGCTCAGACTTGGCCCGAACTACCTTACCCAGGCTCAAGCCCGAGCTCGACCCGAACTGAAATTTTCTACTTAAGCCCTAACTCGGCTCATTAATATTTCGGGCACGCCCGAATTCATTTTTTTTTTGTTAAAAAAAGTTTGAATTAATGTTTTTTTTCTTGTGTTTCCATCATGGAGTAAATGTATACACCAAAATCTAATTGATATTTCATAAAATAAAGTATATAATGATGAAATGTATTAAACTAAAAGAAGGGAGGAAAGAATGAAAACTTAAAATGACGAATTATATTTCATACATATAAAATTAGTTAATATAAATATATTATATTTTATAAAATAATTTATTTATTTATTTATATATTCAAAGTTCGGCCTCGGGCTCAATTCGGACTTGACAAAGTTCGGCTCAAGTTCGATCCGAAATTCATTAGGGTTTGAAATTTTGGCTCAGGTTCAACTCAGCTCAAACTCAAATAAAACTCGGCGCGAAAATAGCGAACCAGCTCAATTTACAGGCCTAATCATATGTATAACTATAGTCTTAAATTCTTACTACAACACCACGTGTCAATAACATTTAATATCTGTTTATTCTTCCTACTTCAAACCTTTTCAAAAGAAAAAAATGAACTTCACTTTAGCACTCTCTCTGTTTCATTCGGTTCAGCTCCTTCAGTACCTGTAACAAAATTCCAATTATTGACAAAAAAAATCCAAAAGTTAGTTATTTCTCCTAATATCCACGGCCCATTTTAGTCGTCAACACCCCCTCCCCCCCCCCCCCCCAAACAAAAAAATATAATAATAATAATAATAATAATAATAATAATAATAATAATAATAATAATAATAATAAAAAACAACGTCGGCTTTTTCAGAATCCACAAGTCAATTTATCTCCTCTCAATTTTATCAATCCATCCATTCTAACGTTTGGAATCTACAATGGTATCTATATAATACCCACTCAACCATCTCTGTAGGCATTTCACATTTCAATCCTTTGAAAGGTATGTCCGTGTCCCTTTTTTATTTTGCTCCTTTTTTTTCCAATTGAACTGTTAACTATATTGACATTTATGTCAATTTTATTATTCTAAAAAGATATACTCGATTTTTAATCAACACACTTCTTGAGATGTCCCATTTATTAAGGTAACTTATTGTAACGTGATATTTTGAATTTTTGCATATGCTCTCTAAATATATTTTTGGATTTTTTGCATATGTTGTAAATATAGTTGGTTTAAATTTTTTACCCATGTTACTGATTTATTGAAATTCCTTTGCATTTTTGTCTACACCTACTGTAAATCGATAATTTGAATTTTTTTCATATGGTGTAAATATAGTTACTTTAAAATTTTCGGCCTCTGCTACTGATTTGTAGCAATTACTACTAGTCTTTTTAGTTTGTAACTATAATTTTGTTTTTTGTGCTTAAATACAATTCTGATAAAAAAAATTCGTTTGGCAACCTGTTTTTAAACACATAATTATAATATTTCTGTATTATAATCAAGTTTTTCAGCAAACAGGTTTAGGGTGTTTTATAACTTCTGTTTTTTATTTTTCAACTCAGAATTATTCATTCTTAATATTTTAATACAGTTATACCTTAATATATAATATACATACACAATACATTAATATGTGTGTAATTCTTATAAATAAAAAATATATATGTACATGTACACAAAATTACTTATGGAATAATATAAAGTTAAATAATATTAGCAATAGATACATGATACTTATATATAGTTTTATACATGTATTATTAATGTATGGAATAATATAAAATATACATATAGTACATATATATTAAAAAATATTATCAATTCATGCATGTATATAATTTTATAGTGAATTATACATGCAATATCATTCACTATAAAATTCACTAATATATATATATATATATATATATATATATATATATATATATTAATGCTCCTGTGCGGACTAGTCCGCATTTTAAGAATGCGGACCGGACATGTGTCGCCTAACGGTACCCCTATAAATTATCGCATAAATTATAGGCACACTCTCTCTCTTTTCTGGGCTCACCGCCAGGTGACACATGTCTATATATATATATATATATATATATATACTATAAAATTCACTATATTAAAAAATATGTATGTATGTTAATGAGGTATGTTGGGGAGTTTAACTATAGATGCATATTAAAAAATATGTATGTAAGTTAATGAGGTATGTTGTGGAGTTTAACTATACATGCATAATTCACTATAAATTCACTATAAAATTCACTAAATTAAAAAATTCACTATAATTCAATATATATATATATATATATACGGTATTGCTCTTGTGCATACCACTCGCATTTTAAGAGTGCGGACCGGACATGTGTCACCTAGCGGTGAGCCTAGAAATTATAGGCGCGCTCTCTCTCTCTTTCCTGAGCTCACCGCCAGGTGACGCATGTCCGGTCCTCACTCTTAAATATATATACACACACACACACAATACTGCTCTTGTGCGGACCAGACATATGTTACCTGACGGTGATCCTAGAAATTATAGGCTAAATTATAGGCACGCTCTCTCTCTTTCCTGAACTCACCGTCAGGTAACACATGTCCAGTCCGCACTCTTAAAATGCGGACTGGTCCGCACAAGAGCAGTATTGTGTGTGTACTGCTCTTGTGCGGACCAATCTACATTTTAAGAGTGCGGACCGGACATGTGTCACCTGGCGGTGATCCTAGAGATTATAGGCGCGCTCTCGGTGACACATGTTCGGTCCGCACTCTTAAAATGCAGACTGGTCCGCACAATAGCATTATTTTATATATATGTATATACAAACATACATAAAACCTTTGTACATACATGATATATGAATGTATACATATATACATACATACATCATAAATTATATACATGTATTTTTAAGTATATTTAATGAAGTATGTTGGGGAGTTTAACAATAACTATATATACAAACATACATAAAACTTTCATACATACATGATACATACATACATACATACATACATACATACATACATACATACATACATACATTATAAATTATATACGTGTATTTTTAGGTATATTTAATGAAGTATGTTGGGGAGTTTAAAAATAACTATACACACACACACACACACACACACATGTATGATATAAATATACATATTTGTCAATTTTGTCAAATTTTCAAAAAACTGTATTTAAAAACAAATTTACCAAATGAACACTAATAATTATAAACACAAAAAACTAAATTTTAAAACTGAATTTAAAAACAACGTTTAAATCGAGTTGTCTAAATAGAGAACTAAACGGGCCCATACTTTTAGCACACGTTATAATGTCTCTTTCTGTTACAAATTAATGTTTTTGCCATGCTGTAGTATAGGAAATAATGCTGGTGTTTAGATATTTGTCAACTTTTTCAAAATGTTGTCAATAAGTATAGATTTTTAAAATATTTCGCTTCTTAAAAATGTTCGTACATGGTTGGTTTCATCTTTTATGTATTGAGTCACTGTTTCGCTTCTTGAAAAATGTTTATACATGTTGGATTTAGCTTCATATTTTATTTATTGAAACAATGTTCGAACAATTATGACTTTTGTTCAAATACTCATACCATTGTTTTTTTAGTATGAACCATTTTTTGGAAATAACATTTTTAATAGAAAGTTATTTTATTTTTTGGGTGGTTCTTTTGAGCTTTAGCATAAACGTGTTACAATTATCATTACTCCTAAAACTAAAAAAAATTCCCCACCCCGTCTAACTTTTAAAACAAAATCCGTTCTAATATTTGTTTTATACTCTAACTCACGTTCTATAATGTTTTTAACTCATATAACAAAATTGTATAATTATTTTCATAACAATAAAACTCTTTGAAAAATTCTTAATTTTATATGTAGTTGATTTGCAAGAATACACAAACTTCCCGCCTTTAAATAAGTTATTGAACTATTTCTCCCTTTTATTCGTTAAAATACGTCTACCCATTCATGTAGAATGGTTTGATCTTGTTATGTTTATATAAATGTTCGTTATATCGATATAGTACAAACCCATTTGCTCCATATCCTTATCCACAGTGGTTCATATACATCAAACCCTCTTATGTCCATTATATACCATAATTATTTTGGGTTAACTTATTTTTACCCTTTTGAAAAATCATTTAGGATAACCATGGTTCTCAACGAACGTGAACATCTTCTAATTTCAGACCGCGTGTTCTCTAAAAGAGAAATTATCGATGTTGACAACCTATGCCCTCGGGACAAAAGATTTTCCTCCCGCCATCGGGTATGCGATCTTGAAGCATCCATCTCTCTATCAAAGAACAAGACCAAAAGATCGCGAACGAAGAAGATTTGTTGTGTCCTAAAGGCATTGGAGGATATTTACGTTATACAAACTTATAGTAATTATGGAAAGGTCGTTCATTCTCCAAACATCTACAAAGCGAAGTAAATTATATGTAATTCCCTCATCCATAATCTGCATAGGTCAAATGATGGCAAAAATGAAGTTAAGCGTCCTAATCCACCCGCTTTCATCAATCTTAACCTTAATTCAGATGATGAAACTACTAAAGTTCTCATTACTGCCTTTGATGGTGAAGAACCATTCATGGACTCGTCAAACTTCGCTCATTCCTGGACTCACATTGAAGCTTTTGACTACATTGATTATGACTAACCATTTGCCAATCAAACCCTTTATCATTCTTCCGAAGAGGGCCCCTCAAAGGAGTCATCATCTTCTTCAACTCTTTCTTAGACATAAAATGTGAATCCATTGCTTTGTATTTGAATTCACTATGTGTATTAATTTTTTCACACATTTTTGTTTGTCTTGAGTTTTTTTTATAATTACTAAATCTATTTGTATTTTGTACGCATTAATGTAGTATTGCTACTTAATTTTGTTCTTTAAAGACTTTAATAAATAGTTAATTAATGAAAAACGCATTAATGTCATATTGTTACTAAAGCTATTTGTATTTTGATGTTATTATGGAAGAAATGTATGACCCATTTAATTCATGTGAGCTTACTCATTATTTGTAACCTTTCTTGGTTATGCTTCCCTACATTCTGGATTTATAGATATTTGTTGGTTCTCAGATATTTCTTTTGACATATTCTACCGTTTTAATATTTTTTTTACAACAAACAGAGAAAATTGGAATTTACAAAAATTGTATTTTTGAATCATTTTGCATTTGTTTTAAATATTATATTTAAACATATTTATACATAGATGGAATGCACTGGAAGATGTAAAATATCTAGGATGAGTAGAAGGATCCTACATTCTTCAACATGTCATCGAGCATTTAACGACCACATAAACCCTTCTTCAACGATTCATTCACATTTTCCTCCAACTATACCATACACATATTCACGGAGTGGAATCAATGTTAAATGATCCATAACGATGGAACTACATATAGATTAAATCTATTCAAGATTAACGTCGATGGTTCCATTAGCACCAAAACGTCAATAGATAATTTTGAAACCCATGCACCCGTAGGCCTTTTATTGTGGATATATGTTAGAGTGCGAAAAACATGTTGTGTCAAAGGTAACTTCCTCTTTCGCTATTATTGAATGAACCATGATCGATCCCGAACGATATCTACCCGTTATGATTTCAAATATGTCGAAATAATTTTACACTATTAAACAAATCATATCTAAATGTACTAAAATTTATATTTATATAATAAAGTATTATGTGTGATACAACAGGTAAGTGGAAATGTGCGACCACTAATGTCTATTGTAGGAGTCGAGTATCCCCCGTATCCAAAAATAATATGACAATATAAACTTCTAAAATTTTAATTTAGAATCTTGTGCACTTTTACAGATCCTTATGTGTTTCGATCCTTTTAACAATACATTATAGGTAAAAAAGTCCAATGCCTGGACCTTTGGCCCTCCTTTGCAATAATGTAGTTTTTGTTTTGCTATTATGTTGTGTGAAGAACGTACTGAAAAAATAAGCAAACAACATTTCCTAAATTCTCCCTTTGTTGTCAAGAAGGTAAAATTAGACTACCGCTCACCAAGGAGCCGCCTTCCTTCCTTATTAATTTTCTATCATACAACGGTGGTGTGAGGTCAACAAAGTTTAGAAGTAACTTCCGTGCATACAACTCAATGTTTGTGTTCATATCCATATGGGAAAAAGTAGATAATACTTAGAATAATAATTGTGGGCCATATGTTTACCGAATAAGTGGACAATATCATCACAACATTGGTTCCTTACTTCCGACCATAGGAGAGCGCCTAAAATTTGCCCAATTGTACATTTATGATACTAAATCGGAGGTCTGAAACCGTATATCAGCTATACAGTCATTAAACAGTGTCGATAACATTGACTCGTTTGTTATGGATGGACTTATAATAATGTTTGATGAAAGAAATGTGACACCCCGACTAATTAAATACCGGGTAGCTACTCCTTTATTATATCAATACAAAATGTCAAGTTGGTTCAGTTAATAGCATCACTGTCGAAAACATTTCAATAATTACTAACCACCTAGTATTTAAAAAGTAAGTTGTCAAATTTTAAATTAAATTTGATTATCATACAATAAGTGAATTATAAAAGAATAACATAACTAACCACAATAAAGTACAACTAGAGTAACCATCAAATAATAATGAGTCTGGAGGAAATACTCCTCACAACAATTCCAAATACGAAAATAAAAGAAACAAGTCTGCGTCCTGTATTAATTACAAACCAAAGTCTAAATGACTGAAATATAAAATGTCTCTAAAAGAAATGGGCGACATACCTTACAAATGATGAAATTGCATACGGAGTTAAGACTAGAAAAGGAGGCGTCTACTATCAAGGCCCTGTAACTTCCACAACAGCTACAGCTCGTCACCTGAATAGAAATCCTATGCATGGTGTCCTTGTGGTTGGGCACCTAAAAAGGTTTTTACAAAAAAAAATAGATTTGAAAGCAAACGGGTCAGAGCCCGAAAGTGGAGAGTATTTTAAAATCAGCAAGTGCTTTAATAACATTAAAATAATGAATGCAAAATACATGTTAGGACGTGCTCTCGCATGAAATACTCACATCTCGACTAATTGTGCACTCTTAACGTACCGTACCCATTCAAGTGATTCTCATATCTAACTAAACCGACATAAGTTCTAACCTTTCTACTCGATTCTCACTATACGTTCCAACGTTATCAATTTAATAGAGAGCTTTACTTAAACTCAGATTCTCAATTATTAGCAATACAATTTACTAGAGGTTATCCCACTTTTTATCTTCTCAATACATTACTATAATTATTCTCACAATTGAAACATAACAATTCTTCATTTAACAGTATATTATACTCATCATAAATATACAATACTAGCACCCCGAGACTAAGTTGTGGTGCTCACATACTCTGCTATCCATCCCGGTACATCACGTACATAAGGATCGCGCATTCCGAATCTCTCAGCAATCGTTCTCAGATAATAACAAATCACAAACAATGGAGGCGAACACAGTCGCATCACATGGGTCACGCACATGCCTACGCTCCCACGATCAGCAGACTTATTAACTTCCCAATAAGTCCTTCTCTGACCTATGTCCTCGAGGTACCAATCTATATCCCCCCCATAGGCATACAAAGATTAGATGGTCCTAAACGAATGCAAACCTCCCATGATAGCAAGTATGGTAGGTATGTCATACACATAAAATTCATATACATACTAAGCATGCACACATCTTAGTAGTTACCATAATTTATTAGTGGTATACTTCTCATTCTCATACCAACTTTTAATGTCACACAAATCATATATCCCCAGTTTATATGTATTTAAATCATTAATTATTCTCACATTGTGATTAGTCACTCACGCCCTAATCCACAAATATCATTTAGTTCAAACCACTCTTCTATATTTTACTCCTCAATATAACCCAAATCTCCCAACTATACCATTTAGTTAACAAGGGAAAGTTATCTCTACAATTAAACAAGGTTTCAGGACACTAGAAGTCAAATCAGGCTGAAAAGGCCATTCTGTCAACTCGTTAGAAGTCTCGTTCGAACGAAAGGGGGCATCTAACGAGATCTCGTTAAAAACGAACATTCAACTCGTTAGAAGGCAAACTGTCACCTCGTTAGAAGCTCATTCGAATGAGCTCGTTTGAACGACCTGGGCATGTCTTCTAACAAGATGCCAGTTTCGAACCCAGAATTTTCCTATCTCGTTTTTCTCAATTTTCTTCACCTCTAATCTCATCTAAAACTTGTCCCAACAGTATTTTAAGGTTTCTAATCATCACTAGACATTCGTAGGTCATAACTCAACATTTATATAGGGCCAAATCTTCCTAAACATCATCTAATTATCATAACTCCCCAATTTTTCCCAAACCTTATGAACATGAACCCTAGAAATTTGAAGTCATCAATTTCCATAAATAAATCCGTTTTTGTAACATAAAAAGTCGTAATTCTTTTAGTATAATCACCCAATAACAATTCTACATGCATCCCTATATCAAAATCTGAATTTATAACTCCAATTTCATGGGTTTTTATAAATCTCACAATACAATGCAATTATATCAATTTCTAAGCATGGAAGAAGCATTCGCTTGAAATTAACATAATTAAACCACTTGCCTTGGATTATTCTCTGAATTTGGTGTTGAATGATGAAGGTTGCTCTCTCTCTTTTCCTCCCAAGGTTAAAGGTTGAAGATGGAGGTTAAGGTTTTTCTTTTTGGGGAACTTTTCTAACTTCCTCCTCTAACTCCCGTTTCCCTCTAATCAGTTAAGTGCTGGTAATGGATTAGTGGGTTATTAAATAATCTATTTTTAATTCCCAAAATTCGTTGGTCATAAATCCCAAAATTACCAAAATACCCTTTTTAGTTACCGGTATGGCCCAAAAATGCCCCGGGACCCAAACTAAACCCCCGACTAGTGTTTTCTGACTATTTCGACCCTTCCAGACATGTTGGCGCACTCAAGATGACCATACGATTAATAAAAATTAAATTCACTTTTTAATTAAAATAATTACGTTCCTGACGCAACTGTCACGCGCGTCCCAACAAAATTTCCCAAATTGTCGTATTTCAGTCTCACGACAAATTCAATATTTTTAATATTCATATATATTGCCATTTATACACATTATAATCAAATATCAACTCACATCTCGTTAGTATTTTATCCGGATTAATTCTCAATTAATTCACATTTAATTTAATTAATCCCATAAATAAATATCAATAAAAGTACGGGGTATTACAAGAAACAAATTGACCAAGCTATTTAGAATGGCTCGAGTGTAAAAACCCGCCCTTATTGGAGACCAATAAATTTCCTAATTAGAAATAAATTGAGAATTTGGAGAATTTCTCAAAAT
Source organism: Sambucus nigra (assembly GCA_949130495.1). Classification (NCBI taxonomy): domain Eukaryota; kingdom Viridiplantae; phylum Streptophyta; class Magnoliopsida; order Dipsacales; family Adoxaceae; genus Sambucus; species Sambucus nigra. Next base: position 108,351,657 of record OX422224.1, on the reverse strand, counting down.
AGTAATTTTTGAGATTTTCGAGGATTGAATGATTTTTTATGGATGTCGGGATTATTTTTGGGACTATATAAGTCGAAACATTTTAATTACATGTCGTCGTGGAGTATAGCGACAAAAGATGTAAGATTTTGAGTAGAAAACCCGCATTTACTTTTATGGGTTAGAATAGTGATTTGCGGTCAAGTACCTCGGATGGAATTTTGACTGTGCCATGAGTCTCGGAACGTCCGAGATAGTCGGAAAAGAGTGTCCGATTATCGAAATTGAGTTTCGGGTAATTTTGGAGCTAAACGGGCTCGTAATTGGGTAAACGAGTCGTTTTTTTATTTTTAAGGGATTAAACCCTTTTCTCCTTATAAAAGGAGGAAGAGAGGGAGAAAAAGAGAAAGAAAGAAGAGAAAAGAGAAAGAAGAGAGAGAGGAGGAGAGAAAAGAGGAAAAAAAGGGGGAGATTCTGGCCAGCCTCCGCGGGATTCGGCTCCAGGACGTCGGATTGTATCCACCAGGCAAGTGTTTACTTGCTTTATTTAATTTTTGCATAAATATCTCATACCGTAGTTTGGTATAATCAAACCCTAAAGATTTTGGGTTGGGTATTCGTGGATAAAATGGGTTTTTGGGAGTTAAAACGAGTAAACCCCTAAATTTGAATAATTGGAGAAATTTAGAAATTAACTGAATTTATTGGGTGATTTCGGGTTCTAGGATGTTTAGAACCCGTATTATAAGTGTATTTGTTATTGGTTTAAGATGTAGGCCGTTAGGTGAGGAGATGGAAGCTTGGGGGAAGCTTCTATGGCTGAAACAGCTTCTCGGAGAAGAAGCTGCCCGCCATGATTGATCGATCGATCATGGGGGTTCGATCGATCGACAGCCATGGATCGATCGATCGACCCCTGCTGAAAATAGACAATTCTTCTAGGGTGAATGGGATGGGATAAATTCCCATTTCTAATTGCTTCGAGGTTAATTAGGTGATAACCTAAGGGACCTTTTAGGACTTTATGGTCCATTAATTAAGGGAATTTAGGAGGGTAAAGTAAGGGTTTTAAATGTATAACCCTTAATCTATATTTTCGAGGAAAATAGGATAACTGTAGAATTTGAAAGTTTCGGGTTCCTGAGTTAGGGTGGGAACCTTTAGGTGATATTATGGACAATAGGTAGTCCTTGGGTTCATGGAGATGAAATCCATAACCCACCAAAATTTACAGTTATTCGGGTGAGGTAAATCCCTAGGATTGCTTTAGTGGGCTCTTAGGCCTATATAATTATGAGTATAGGAAGCATAATTATAAACAATGGTAGATCGGGTATATCCTACGAGATAGTTAGGACAAACGGGGAATATAGATATATATTCGCTTAGTGTGAAATGGTATAATTGGAGTTATCCAAGTAAATCCCTAGAGGGGATTAAGTTAAGTATTGTTTATTAAAGTAAGAAATACTTTGGGAATACTTTGGGATTAAGTTAAGTATTGTTTATTAAAGTAAGTTAATTGGAGTTATATGAATGCATGATTATGATTCCTTGAGGGAATCTTTGGGAATATTGGTCATCGCTAGATACTATAGGCCATTATGGCCGTTTATATATTCTAGGAGGAATATATGGTATATGCATATACTATGTGATTAAAGTATATATATATGATATGATGGAAATGATTTTAAAAATAAAAAGGAATATTTTCAAAATGGAAAGATAAATGATTTTCATAATTGATAAATTATGGTTACACACCTCCCTAAATCGCTATCATAAGGGAAGTTGCGCGCGTTGTGGTGAAGCCCCCTTGCTATTGAGCAGGGTGGATATAGTCCCTAGGCCATATAGGCGATTATATATGTTTACTGCATTGGTTAGGAGATTCTAGGTGTGGTCTTAACTTTCCCGCAGGCATATGGACGCTTCCCGACGTTGGTAGGTTCCCAGGTTGTCTTGTATAGATAGGCCCTGGAAGATGATAGCCATTTAGGGGCGCGTCCAGTGGGGAAACCCGGAGGGGCGGTCTTAGATTTATTAAAGCAATTTGTGATAATGGATTGGCTTTAATTTATATTTCCTGAGTATAAAAAGGGAAATGGGATAAAGGTTTGGCTTCGATAACACTCCCGGATGGAAGAAGGGATGTGGAAGCATGATATGATCAAAGCATTTTCATGATAATGAAAATGGCTTTGGGTACATTTTAAAAAAGAAAATGGGATATTTTAAAACGGAAAAGCATTTTTATGATAATAAAATTGGCTTTTAAAAAGTATATGATATGTTAAAAGCAATTCATGCTAATGAGTTAGCTTTTAAATACATTTCCTGGATATGAGAAGGGAAATGGAAGGTTTTGAAATGAAAATGATAAGTATTGATAAATACTTGGTATATATATATATATATATATATATATATATAAATCGGGTGCCGAGGTTCTAATGGATCCCGACGATGGAACGTGCCGCATAATAGTGTATCGGGGGGGTTCCTTGTTTGGATTTCACTTCGCGAGACACCCCACACACGAATATGGCAACGTGTTGAGACTGGGGATAAGTTTAATCCTTAGTGCTCTTACATTATTAATTCTTATGGTATGTATATTTATATATATCTTTTTGTACTGAGGGACTGACGGATCTCGACGATCGACCGTGCCGCGTAGTAGTGTATCGGGGGGTTCCTTATTTGGATTTCGCTTTGCGAGACACCCCACGCCCGAACATGGCATAGCGTTGAGACTGGGGTGAAGTTTAGCCCTTGGTACTTGGACTATCTAGGGTTGATAGTGGTTGGGTGATAGACTAGTCTAGCGGGGTAGCTTGACTAGGATGTTTAGAGGGATGCGCTAGGAGTTCACTATTAGTGGAGAGATGAGGGGCATCTCATGGGAGTGTGATACCAAATTTAAATATGAGATAAAACCTTGTTCAAAATAATAAGGCATTTATGCACTTGCTAAATATTTTCAAAACTCGGGCTCTGACTCGTTTATCTACTTTTCCTTTCTTGCTATATATTATATACTATATAGGTGTCCAGACACAGGGACGCCTGGATGACACTTCTTTCGAGTCAGACGTCAGCTGCAGCAGCTGTGGATGCGTGCAGGTTTTTGATAGCCGCTTCCATTCTTGAAATCTAGATAGGAGGTATTGTATAAACATTCGAGCCAACGACTCAATTGCATTTAGTTATTCTTTCAGTGCAGCAGTCGATATGGTTGTATAATTTAAAACGAGTGTTCTTTTATTTTATTTCATTTCATTTTCCTTTCAGTTTCATTTGCGCTTAAACTGTGTGTATATTTTATTATAATTGTTTAAAAAGAGTAGTTAATTAAAAGTTTTTAACGCTCGCCTAATAGGATAATTAGTAATTAAATGGATTTTTGACAGTGATGCTAAGAATGATCCATATGTGACTCCTGTTTTAATTTGATATAGGAGTGATCTCCCGGTATCCCATTAGGCGGGTTGTTACATCGAGATCATTTCAGAGATTCTGATTTTGTGAACATCCTCATCCCTTTGCTAGCTACAAGGCAAGGTGATCCCCCCTTTACAATTTACCCCATGCCTCTGAGGTTGCAAGATTAATAGTTGGGGGATATATCTGATACTTATATACGTGACATTATCACTGATCATAAGTCTTCCGGATTACAATGCATTAGGGAGATACTTGCTTCATTTATGGTTATGTAATACCCAATAATTTTTCCTTACAGCGAAGATAGTTACTACAATGAAATTCATTATGCAAATAATCTGGGTATCACCATACAGAGAGGGAATGCATAACGATGAGGGAGTTTTACTCATACAAGCTACAACAAAAACTGAAGGAACCAAATTTGTTATACCTTTCTGACCATTTATTCCAATAATGCATTGTTGATGCGTACACATGTATAGAAGAAGAGAGGCTAGGATGGATATGCATAAATTAACCATAGTTGTGTTCCGAACTTTAAAAAGGTCTTAAGGATGTAGTCTTAAGAGATGACATTACACATGCATCCATTGTTAAACTCATTGTTCTGCCCTCTAATTTCACTAGCTGACCAAGGTACATGGCTCAGAGCTTCCAGAATCTTATGGAAATCAATAGATGGTTTGGTAACCCAAACCTATTCATCACTTTCACGGTAAACCCAAGGTGGTCGAAAATTATCCAATTCTTATCTTTAACTATTGACCAACAACCTAATGAACATCTGGACATTATTGCAAGATCTTTTAAAATAAATCTTGATCATTTCATCAAAGATTTAAAATAAGAAAATCTCTTTAGCACTATTACAGCTGGTAAGTACATTTCCATTACAATTTCTGTTTATCCCAATTATAATATTAACTAACATTCATTCACTCTTATCCTTAAAGTTATTTACACAATTAAATTCCAATGAAGGGGATTGCCACATCCGCATATAATATTGTTCATGCATCCTGACAACAAACCTTAAACATCAACACAAATTTATACGATTATTTTTGCTAAACTTCAAAAGGAGGAAGATTATCTTATTGGCTTTAAATATGTGTCACAGTTTATGGTACACAACCCCTGTGGAGAAGTATATCCTAACTCACCCTCTATGTCAAAATAATTTGTTCAAAAACATTTCCTAAGTCCTTCGCACGTGAAACATCTTTGATGAAAACAACTTCCATATTTATAGAAGGAGAGATGATAGGGCTATTGTCAAGAAAAATGGTATGAAACTCGATAAAATATTTGTTGTACCTCATAACAGGGACTTGGCCGTTACATACGATGCACATATTAACTTAGAGTTGTGTACTAACTCAAGAGCTATGAAATACCTATTTAAGTATGTTAATAAGGTTACTTATAAAGCAAGATCTCTACTCTAAGAAGATGTATTAAAAATGACAAGACAAGCAAGGATGATTTTAGAACTATCGAAGAGGTTAGATAATTTCTTGACTGTAGGTACGTATCATCCTGTGAGTCTGATTGGAGAATATTTAATTTTGATATTCAACATCATAGCGAAGTAGTGGAAAGGTTGACGTTTCACTTACCCGATGAGCAATATATAACATTTAGAGAATCAGAAAGATTACATAATGTGCTTAACAAGATGGATGCAGATATATAATTTTCACTGAGTGGATGAGGATGAATTCTGAAAATGTTGATGCCCGTGAACTTACGTATGGTTAATTCCCAACTAAATGGGTCTATCAAGGAAAATGCAGAGAGTGGAAATCAAGACAAATGAAGGATTTAATAGGGAGGATCGTATATGCACATCTAGTATTCGGGAGAGATTTTACTTACAAATACTACTGAACATTGTGCGGGGGACATACAGTTATGAGGAGGTCAGAATGGTAAACGGTGATACGTATTCGACATTTAAGTCTGTGTGTTATGCATGAGGCCTATTAAATGGAGGCAAGGAATGGAACGAAGTACTGTCTCATGCTTTGAACCGGTCCTCTGGTAATCAACTTTGCAAATTATTTATTACAATGCTTATTTTTTGTGAAGTTACTAATCAATTTGATTTTTAGGAACAAAATTGGCACATTCTATCTGAAGATGTTATGTAAATGCAAAGGAGAAAACTTCAATTTCCTGAATTAATCTTAACAAATTGTCAACTCCGAAATTATGCCCTTTACAAAATTGAACAAATCATGCGTCGTAACAACAGAAGTTTGAAATGTTTCACACCGCAACCCTTTCAAATCATTCTTTCTTAAGGGATATGGGAAACTGATCGATTCGCGAAGAGACATCATACGATATTGAGTAAATGGCTTCATAACACAAAAACTACATCGAAGATTAAACCATTATCAATTTTTTGTTTATAAAACGTTATTGAATCGATTTATGAGAAGAAGTGATGAATATATTTCATTTATAGGGCAAGAGGAACGGGGAAAACATACGTATACAAATTGATCATTACACGATTAAGATCCTAAGTTAAGATTGTTCTTGCTCTATCATCATCTGTAATCGCCGTATAATTTTAATCTGGAGGAAGATCAACCTATTCAAGTTTTACAATTCCAATTAACATATGAGAAACATCGATATGTGACATACGATAAGGAACCAACCTCTATGACCTCATTCGTAAATGTTCACTAATTATTTAGGATGAATCTCCTATGGATCATCGTCATACATTTGAAGCAGTTGATAGAACATTACGTGATATCCTCCATTTTGACAATCCGATCTCTAACGATAAGATATTTTGGCCCAAAACCGTTCTTCTTGGAGGAGATTTTAGGCAAACCTTACCAGTTATCCAAAGAGAAACAAGATATAGTATTGTTCGAGGTTCAATTAACATGTTACCTATTTGGAATAATATTTTATCTTTAGTCCTAAAAAAATATGATAATGAAAGACACATTCGAATTTTCAAATTGGGTTCTTGGGATAGGAGAAAGGACGATTAGTTGGATAAGACATAGAATTAAATTCCAAATGATTTACTAATTAATCCTATTGATAATCCAGTTGTAGCAATCATCAAAAGCACATATCTTACTTTGGTTAAGAAAATTAAGAACGAAGAGTACTTGAGATCATCAATAATGCTAACCCCCACTGACGAAATGGCCGATGATATAAACCACTTTGTTCTTAATGTTATTCCCAATGAGGAACGTATATACCTTAGTTCTAACTCCATTTGTAAAGCACCTGCTTCAACAAACGGTGAAGAGATGCAACTTTCGAACGATTTTCTAAATAGTTTGAATTCAAATGGGTTACCCTGCTAAAAACTGCTTCTGAAAGTTGGACTCCCGGTAATCATATTGTGTAACATTAACTAAAGTGCCATCATTTGTAATATAATACGTTTGACCATTACTCAACTAAGTGAATGGATTATTGAAGCAAGATTTATTGCTGGATCAGACACTGGGACAAAAGTTTTCATTCCAAGAATTGTAATGACATCAACGGATAAGAAATGGCCTTTCATACTAAAACGCTGACAACTCCCATTGCAGTTATGTTTTGCAATGACTATAAACAAGAGTCAAGGACAAACTTTGTCTAATGTTGGAATTTACTTTCCATAACCAATTTTTTCCTTGGGCAACTCTATGTGGTTGTTTCAAAGGTCACATCAAGATCAGGTTTGAAAATACTTATAAGAAATGAGGATGGCATTCTTGAAAAGTACACAAAGAATATAGTGTTCAACGAGATATTCCATCGATTATAATCGGGTAAATAAATTTAAATATTTTTAAATACATTACATTATAAGTGAAAATCTCACATCATAAGCATCAGTAATAAAATTGCCTTATAAATTGTCCGATTAACATATATTTGGCTTCCTTATTGCAAATAAAATATGACTCACACCTATGCATCCGTGTCAGAATGAACATCGAATAAAAAAATTATATGATCAAAGTATGCGTCACAAGAAAGTGGGAAGTAGTAAACTTTAAAAAAAGCAACGAACTTATCTTTATGGACTGAATTCTTCTGGATGAAAAGGTGTGTATTTCAACCTTTGTTTGTTGTTGGTATTGGTATACTGACATGTAATATTCATAAAAATTCATTAACAAGAATTATAATCTAATTAAATTATTAACTTCGCATTGATTTATTTGATGATTTTATATATTAATCATAATGATCGTATCGTGTGACGAGTAGAGAAAAAAAGTAAACAAACAAAATATGGCACCTACTTTCATGAGTGCCGACACATTAGATAAGTTTGACAAACCAATCCCACCTATTTCGATAGACATGACAGGAACAACATGGAAAAATTATAACCAATGTTCTCGATCAACAGGTATAATTATCATCTTTCCTCAAGTTTTGGGCCTTGTAAATAGCTTAACCCATAAACGGAATCATTTTGTAGAATTATGGAGCCTTAATAGATTTTTAAAGCATTGCTAGGATGATCTGAATTCTCTCTAGGATAGCATGGAACACCCGTGATGTACAGATTATGTATAATGTTTGGTGGATAATAGAATTACACTACAAGTTACATGAGAGGATGCGGCCAACCAATACTTCAGTGCAGTGACACATCATCTGGTGTAATGTGCAATACTTTAGCATGCATGGTACTATTTCATAAACTGTACAACATCCCTCTTCAATGTGAATAATTTTATATTAACTTTTGGTTAAACCTTTTATGTATGCATAGTATTGTACATTGATTATATCGAGGATTGTTCAGTAACTAGGAATTCGGTTTAAGGCTTATCAACCGTTTTTTCGTATTCGTTGACTTTTAAAGTCAGTTACTTCTTCATATTTTGCTACCAACAATAAATAGGGTATCGACAAAACTAAAACAACATGGTGATTAAATAACGCGATGTCAAGCCATCAAATCAAATAATTAGGATTCAAATTCTTATAAAGAACACTTAAAATCCATCGTCTACATTTGATAGCAACAAAAGTAGGGGTTGACTTACAAATGTAATTCTAGGTTACTTTTTAGGCATTACTGATAGACCAATGGTCTTTACATATGTCCTGCAACAAATGGTTATGATATTTATTTCTCAACCTTTAAGTGTTCTTCTTTTAAACACTAAACGTAGTATAAAAATGAAAAACCAAAGTGAGGTCATAGGCTTAACACATAAGAAAAATAAGGCCTTACAAAAGTATTAACACATAAATAGAATAAACTTTTATCCCCATCGAGCATATATCCAAGAAGCCGTGTTGCCAATTGATTGGTAGAAAGTACACTCATAAGGATTATAAAGTTAATGCGATAGACAAAACAACATCTAGGATTTCAATTTAATCCTCGTGCTACGCTTACATTGCTTTTTGTTCTTTGTAAACATTAAAAGCCATATTACTACCATTTGTTTAGGAAATATGAATTGTTGGACATTGCACAAAAAAAATGGTTGATATTTTTTGGGGGAGGAATTCAAAAAGGGAGCTAGCTTATCATATGTATGTAGGCAATATAGATTAAAAAATTACAATTTGAAAAATAGATATATCTACAATATACGAAACAAGCTATTATCAAATCTGTTCAGTGTTATCAGATATGTCACTACACTATATGAAACAAGTTGTTATTATATATGTTCACAAACTAAGAAATAAGTTGTTATCATATCTGATAAATCATTACACAACATTGACTCAAGCAACCAAAGATCACTCTTATTAAAGTCCGGATGAGGATTCGAACTCTATCAAAGTGTTTTATTGGATCTGTGTCAGACGCATAAATCAATTCAAGTTTTAAAAAACCAAGAAAATCATAGATTGCTTTCAAAATAAATTAATTCTTATTGCTTCTTCTTTATTTGCAACTAACTATAAAAAAACTAACATACAACAGTAGATAAATAGCATCGAATCAAGACAACAAAGATCAAACTTATTAAAGGCCAATTGAGCATTCAAAATCTATCAAATAAAAATTATAGCATATTCGGGGCTATAACGCAACTGTTATTATAACAATGCAAACTGATTTATATAAAATATTCTATATAAAGGAATTAAATTAGAAAATTCGTAGTTTGGATGGTTGTATGTGTATATATATATAAAGATAGAATAAAAAAAACATAAACTCTATGTCTCAATGCCAATTACACAATCATTTCTATAAATTGAATAGATAACCACTTTAATTCATCTTTCCACTATGAATGTAGAATTTAAAGTTTAAATCAAACTTCATTTCTTGAACAATAATGGTAATGTTGAATTAACACGAATAAAGTGATAATACAATGAATTTAAATAGTTTATCAATATCAAAGTTACATGTCGATCTCTATCAACAAAGTAAATATTTATATTTATTTTATGGTAGGTATTTTGGTAATGGAAGTAACTTCCCTCTTAATTTCACATCTATGATCTTAATTTGTGAATCGATGATATTTAAGTTGAATACAAAATTAAAGTAGCCTTCTTTATTATACGACATTGCTATAATAATAAGATTTGATTATATTCTTCACAGGTTGACCATATTCATGGAATTAGGTTAATCAATATGCTGGGATGATTAAGGAGTGGAAGATGTATAAAAGCTCAAATTTCAAGGTGATTTCGAGCAAGAGAGCGTATAAACATGTTATCCATTCATGTGTATTTGATTTTACATCCGGAACAAGGGTGGAGGAATTGTAAGAGGAGATACCAAACATTTCATTACACAAATTTGATTTCGTTGACTACAACACCAGGAAAGGAAAGATAGAGTCGTTGAGAAGGCAAGCTATCAGGTGAACTTATTGATAGCTATCAAATCGCTTTATAAGAGTATGAATTATTATAAAACAATATTTCAGAGATAATAAATAAAATCTTATCATCAGATATATGTTCATGCTAATAAGATAAAGCGAATTCGAACAAATTAATCTGAGGGGCAAGTATGTTAAGAAATTGGACATACAAATTTATGATCCGAGGTAATTAATTCTTAACTTAAATGCTCACATCCTATTTTCATTCCTATATATATATATATATATATAGGAGAAGGCTCACCTACATCATGCTCTATACATCACCCATGCATCACGCCTAATTCTGGGCCATAAAAAGCTTTTTTTTTTCAAATTTATATTTTTTCCTTGAAATTAACCTTCCAATCAACCCATATGCAAAAAATTAGTTCAAAATACGTTTTGTAGCTATTTTTAAAAAATCCACAAAAACCTGCTAAAAATACCTTATTTTTAAGGGTCTGCGCCAACAGTTTTTTGTGGATTTTTTAAAAATAGCTACAAAATGTATTTTGACCTAACTTTTTGCATATGGGTTTATTGGAAGGTTAATTTCAAGGAAAAAATATAAAATTTGAAAAAAAAGTTTTCAAGGGCCTAGAATTAGTTGTGATGTACGGTGTGATGTATAGTGCATGATGTAGGTGAGCCTCCCTCTCTCTCTCTCTCTCTCTCTATATATATATATATATATATATATATATATATATATACAATCATGCTCTTATGCGGACTAGTCCGCATTTTAAGAATGCGGACCGGACATGTGCCACCTGACGATGAGCCCAGAAAAGAGAGAGAGAGTGTGCCTATAATTTAGGCGATAATTTCTAGGCGAACCGCACATGTCCGGTCCACACAAGAGCATATATATATATATAGAGAGAGAGGCAGGCTCCTGTGCACACTAAGTTTGCACATTAAGTTTTTAAAGTAGTAAAAAAAATATTTTTGAGTGCTGGCGCACACCAATTTTTTTATGTGATATTTTAACATTTCAACTGACTCACATAAAAAAAATTAGCTCAAAAAAACTTTTTTTGCTATTTTTAAAACATCGGTCAAACTTTCGCAGTTTTTAAAGGGCTTAAAAGCATAGAAAGTTTGACCGATTTTTTAAAACTAGCAAAAACAGTTTTTTTGAGCTGATTTTTTTTATATGGGTTCCTTGAAATGTTTAAATATCACACAAAAAAAATCAACTCAAAAATATCTTTTTTACTACTTTAAAAAGGTAATGTGCAAACTTAGTGTGCAAACTTAGTGTGCACAGGAGCCTCTCTCTCTCTCTCTCTCTCTCTCTCTCTCTATATATATATATATATATATATATATATATATATATATATATATATATATATATATATATATATCCTCCACAAATGCGACCAAGACGTACACCAATATCATAATACCCGAGCTTTAGACACTAATAAACAGCTAAATACTTAAATTATTAACTTCAATTTCATTTTTATTCCACAATAAATTATTATTTAATTATTTATATTTAGGAATAAAAATTCGAAACAATTTTAACTAATGGAGAATCTAAGTGCATCCCAGAATTTGACTTTAAGTAATGGCCCCCAATGATGGAAAATATTTTTATCCTTAAAAAATGAGAGCATCATCTAAAGAGGAGGTAATATTGGTTATTTATGAATATATTAAAATATTTCTTTAGAAATATAAGTATATAACTTATAACACTCGTACATGGAAAGATTGTCTCAGTTCAAGCAATGATAAGTCGTATCAACGATACGTTCGGGTGATCTTGTGTCTCATGCCAGATTTATAATAAGATCTTAACAAAGCTTGCAGAATCTTATATGTGTAAATTTTGCAACACAGACGATGCATATCCATTTCCAAAGTAAGATGAATTCAATTCATTTTATTAAAACACATGTCTTACTAAGGAATACAAATAAACTAAAAAAAAAGTAATGCAAAACATTTTCCAAAAATAAACTTCAAGTTGATGTAGATGACCACGTTAGAGAAACAACATTTGTTATGCTTGACATGGTTAGTGAAAAAATAGTTTGATTCCTACTCTCACAAATTAATGCAGCTGAAATAAGGTACAACGAACGAAGAGGATAAACATAATTTTTTTTGTAATATCTCCATTTTCATTCCAAACATATAATTCTACAAGGAACTCCAAAGAAGACGAATCTTATATTCAAACATATCATTCGAATAAAATATGACTTCATAGTAAAGCTCAATAAATATAATTTGATAATGGGGAAAGGAATGCTATACAGTAACCAAATTTAAGGTGAATAATAAAGACAGTATTCCTCTGTTGAGGACTGAGAAAGCTCATCAAAGGTACTATATTATATATAATATTATAAATTCTATAAGAAATCGGTTTACTAACCCAAAATCTTTTTTCAACAACTGCAAAGAAATAGAAAGCATATTGAAACAATTGAAGACGAAGACTGAATTCAGTAAATAATTTCAATAACATAAATTTTCGTATTTCAAAAATATAATATCCATTCTTTAATTTTTAACACGTTCTTTCATAACTTGCAGGAAGGAATACACTTTATCAATTCTAGATCGTTATATTATGCAGCCACATGGAACGAACAAATGCAATTTGAAGATCCGAAGAAGTTTCCAACAATTTTAATTTCCTACATAATGTATTTTTTTTCGAAATTATATTGAACGTTTTAGTGTTGTTTTTTATTTTAAAAAAAAAGGTGATTCATATGACTTTTGATATCACATTTAAAAACTCGGAGTCGTTGCGATTTAAATAACATCGACACCGATAAAATTCTGATTATTTTTTGTTCATACCGAGATACGTGAACGTCTGATTATCATAGGTTACCATTTTCGCGTCATTCAAGGAGAATCACAACCTTAAAAAATTATAAACCATTGATTACCTCTAACAATTAATTAAGGCACGAGTATATTTATGTTTTTGTCAGGATTGTGATTCTCCTAAGATAGAACGTAAAAATAATACACTTTATCTTATATAAGCAAGAGATTGGACGAATATTTTAAATTTAGTTTGGAGTGATGGAATAAGCACCAACATCATCCCATATATAGCCTCTTCACTTAAGCTCATTAACTTCTTTTTTTCTTCTCTCATAATATAGAGCCTTTTCCCTCATATCTGATCTTTATTCAGCCCTTCGTCTCTACCTCATTTTCCTTATAATTATTATTTCCTAAAATATAGCCATTTCATTTCCTCTCCTTATATTAATTTTTTTTCAATAATGTTGATCTTCCTCTTTAGGTCTTCTTAATCAATACATGGTATAATAAATGAGAGATATATGAAGAGATAGTGTCTTTATAAAATAAAAGGAAAAAAATCACTTTTAAAACATCAATAGGTTTTAGCCCCGCTCGATGCACGGGTATCTTATCGCACTTTAGGTAAAGTATATTTGTAATATCTTCAAAGAATCTTTTGCGTTATTATAATCACACCCAATAACCTAAATTGTATAACATCATTGCCAATATAATGGATAATGAGGTGTTTAAACAATGGTTATCAACCAAATAAGTTGCATAATTCTTATAAGTAAGACATGATACAATTAAGATTGAAATGAGTTTGCTAACTTGACATTTTGGTCAAAATTAAATTAATGATTAAATAAAGTAGAAGGAAGGCATCAACATTAGTTGACTGATCAATAAGCGAACAATGGCACATGAGGTGATTAAGACAACTATTTTTGTAAAACAATTCAGATAAAAATAGTTTCAGTGTTATAAATATATTAGACTTAATTTGTGATATATACTTTCATTAACTTTTTGAACAACTTTTTTTCTCAAAAGGAAAATTTAAATAGGGGAAAAACTAAAGCTAGCATAATTAAGACACATCTACATTATACCTCTAAAAGAATAGTGTAGACACATAAATGCATGATTAATGCTCCTCACAAAACTCACAAAACTCTTAATACTGTACTCCCATTTTTTATTATCCTATATTTGCAGTCCATTTCTCCGTATATAATCTAAAGTCGTTTCATTTGCGATCATGTTCATTACCTCCCTACTAGTAAAATTAAATTCTTGAAAACCCAAGAGTCCTAATTTTTTTTATCCCATTCTCTTCCCTACCACTCCAAGCTTATATCTCTCTTCTACTCTAATTATAAAATGACCAAAGCCCTCATGTTATTGCAGTGTCGAACCAAAGCCCAACAGTCCATTCTTTAAAAAAATTTGCAGTCGAAACCCCAAATCCCAAGGCTCCCCCACACGTTAAAAAATGGAATGGATTAGGACAAACACTACACGTCCAGGTAGACCTGGCAAAATGAGGCACGACACGATAACACGACACGAACCGACACGAAGTTATAAGTTAATGGGTGGACCTTTAATGGGTTCGGGTCATATCAGTGTCAACCCGATAAGACACGATAGTTAACGGGTCGGGTTAGGATTGACCCTCTTAACCCATTAATACCCGATAAACCCCGTTATGACCCATTAATTTGAGTAAATAAGATATAATTTTGGAACTTATAAATAATATATGTAATATAATGTTAATTTAATTATAATGAATGTTACTAAATGATAGATTTAGTAATGTTAATGAATTAATGGGTCTATTTGGGTTCAAAAATGAGATATATATCAACTTCTATTCAATTCAAAATAATTCATTATCTTAATGGGTATTAACGAGTGAACACGACACGATAACATAACGGGTCGGGTTTGGGTATGATTTTTTCACACGATAAAAAAGTCACCCGTTTAGACACGAACCCAATAAGACCCGAACACGATAAAAAACGACACGAACACGACTCGACACGACCCATTGACAGGTCTACGCCCAGGGTTGCCTCCGGCTGAACCTACTACTTTTTCGACTCCAACCTTTAGTTGATCTAGAAAATGAAACCCAAGATCACCAACGACTTCTTTTCTGAAAATCGTCAACATCTCGAAGGCATGCTCAACAAGATCTTCAACGATATTACAAAACTTAAGAGCTACTATGAAGATCATTAGGCTGAAATGTTCAGCAACGATGTATTAGTGAGGATGATGCTCTTGGGAGGTTGCTTTTTTCTATTTTTTTCTCGTATTTTGGTTTTCAAATCATATTTGTTGACGTTTTGTTTCATTATCATATTTTAGGTTTTCATTTTATAGGTTCTTTGGTGCACAATTTTTTTACCTTATAATGGTTTAATTGGTGAATGGTGCAAAAGTGTGAAAATATAAAGAATATAAAAAATTTAAGATACACAAATTTGTCTTTTTTCGTTTGTATTTGGTCCCTTTGGTGCCTGGTTTCATTAATGTTATTCTGTTTGATGAGAAAACAGAGGATGGGTCTTTCTGGACTTTTTTTCTCAACAATTCACTTACATAGAAAATAAATAGGATTGTTTCACGATTGTTCAGAATGTTTGTTGTGGATGTTATTTTTAATTTCTAAATCGAGGTTTTTCTTATTTTCATTATGTTAATCTAATTTGGTGCACCTTTAGTTATAAAAAAGTATTATATAATTGGATCTTAAAATTTCATTCCAAAATCATATTAGTGGTATAAAAACCCAACTCATCATTTTTCCTATAAATCTTTCAATCTTTGTAGGCATGTACTTATGAAACTTATTATTTGATCATTCTCAATTTTAAATTGCTATTTCACAATTTTTTCTGTTTAATAATTATTAGTGTCATTCATCTAAAAATTATGACTTATGAATAATCGTTTATAAAATTCTTAATAATTGACTTCAAAATTTTCTTTTTAAGGATTGTACCAATGATAATAGTTTTGTAATGTACACACACACACACACACACACACACACACACACACATATATATATATATATATATATATATATATATATATATATATATATATATATATATATATATATCAAAGTATGGTGTATGCCCCCGCGCATCGCGCGAGTTACATGCTAGTATATATAATGATGCCCATATATTACATGCCGCGCATCGCGCGAGTTACATGCTAGTATATATAATGATGTCCATATATATATATATATATATATATATATATATATATATATGCTCCTGTGCGGACTAGTCCGCATTTTAAGAATGTTGACCGAACATGTGTCACCTAACGGTGCGCCTAGAAATTATCGCCTAAATTATAGGCACACTCTCTCTCTTTTCTGGGCTCACCACCAGGTGACACATGTCCGGTCCGCAGGCTGTATATATATATATATGCTTTATATTTAGGTTATTCTTGGTTCTTGCCATAAGAACCAAGAATAACCTAAATTTGTTGTCATCAAACGGTAATTTAAATGATAAAGAAAATACAATTCTATGTTTTATATTTGATAAATTATTATACAGACATTAATAGGCATACACATTGACAAATTTATATTTAAATATATAATTACACATTAAAACTTCTCGAACGCTATGTAAATTTTGTGAGCAATTTGACAAACACATGACCTACAAAGTTTGTGAATAAATCAGTTCATTTTGTAAAGCATATGCAATATACATTTTAAAAGAGATTAAATCTGCATACGAAAATAAGAGATTGTAATACATTTTATTTTACTATTAGATTTTTTATTTAATATTTTTATTAAATATCAATGCATTAATTGTCAGTATCAACTGAGCTGAACCAGTCCACCCTTGGCCCCCACAAAAATAGGAACTGCCAAGCAGTTCCAAACTCCATCCCAGCCGGAACTAGAATTCAAAATTCAAAATAAGTTTGAAGCATTCAAACTTTGCTCCACTGATTTACCAACAACTAGATTTATATATGTTCTCCAATAGAAGTCTGTAAAATGTAACGAAAGAAATAGAATTCAGAAAAGAAAATCTTCTTCTCGTCCAGAATTTCATACCTGCTTGACTTATATTATATCTACATACCTGCTTATTTTACATGGTATCAGAGCCTCAAATGGCCAACGCCACCTCCTCAAACACCTCCATTGACATCTCTTCTTCTCCACCAATACTTAATCTCAGCCATGCACACCACTATATCAGCCTTAAACTCACTCAAAAAAATTATCTATTCTGGATTACCCAAATGGAACCCTTTCTCAGTGGACAAAATCTCTTGCGCTTTGTTGATGGGAGTTACCCATGTCCCCCTGATGATCCCTCTGCTACTCTATGGCGCCAACAAGATAAGTTAATTGTGAGTATGCTCGTCTCTTCTCTTGCCGACGACACTTTTCCTCTTGTTGTTGGCTTACAAACCTCTCAGCAAATCTGGAAAACACTTGCCGAAGCTCTTGTGTCTCCATCGGAAACACGAATTCTCAACTTGCACCTTCATCTCCACATACTAAATCAAGGTGATGACACTGTGTCTACCTATCTTCACAAAGCAAAATCAATTTTTGATGAATTAAACGCTGCTGGACATCCTCTCAGTCAAGTTGAATTTAATATCCACATTTTCAAAGGTCTCCGGACAGATTTTAAAGACCTCGTTACATATCTCACTACCCGTTCCACCCCCGTTACATTTTCTGAACTCCACTCTCTTCTACTTAGTCATGAGTTCATCCATAATGACTCCCTCTCAAAGCTGAACATCACCACCCAGACTATTCAATCACTCACTGCTCACAACACCACATGAACCATCTCCTCTTCTCATATGTCGACACCTCCCACCCATCAACCTCAAAACTATTCCCACTCTCCAGCCTATGGCTCCTACCATGGTCGGCCTGGTCGTGGTCGCGGTCGCGGTTGTGGTCGCTTTTCTTCCTATCGCCCACCCTCTTATCATCATAATTCACGCTCACGATGTCAAATCTACACTGGTTTTTACCACACCGCCACTTCATGTCCTCATCGTTTCAATGTCTCCAACCCATCTTATCCTTCTGCTCATCTGACTCATAATCCATCCTCTCAACCCGGATTACTACCCACACCACCATCAACACTTTCGTTTCCATATGACACATTTTTGCCATACGAGTGTGCAAACTTATTGTATTTTGTGTCATGTATGTGTTTATATCTATATATATATGCAAGTGCTTCATTGATATATTTCTAGTTTATATATATATGATATTTGTTTTGTCTTTGCCTATGCTTTTATTGCCCATATGCTTTCATGTCTTAACACTTTAAGCTTCAACATGCTTTTATGTTTATTAGTTCTTTATCCTTTGCCTATTCCTGAACAAAAAGGGGGAGAATGATGATAGGGGGAGAAATGGTATCTAATCCTATTATTATCGTATCTTAGTTTGGGGGCGATTTATCTTTGGGGGAGACGTCTTTATAAGTAGGTCATGTGTTTGATAAAGGGGATAATTAATTTAGGGGGAGTAATTAATTAATTGCATTTAATACTTTCATATTTCCTATGCATTTGATGAGTTTGCTTAAGTGTGCAGGAATTATTTTAAAGTGGCATCATTCAATGGCAAAGCGTTTGATCCTTGGGTTGAGTCAAGTTTGGGTGGTTTATGTTTTTGTGTGGGTTATGTTTTTATGTCTAGTGAGCTTGACGGCCCTTTAGGATTTTTGTTTTGGTTTTTGTCCCGGAATAGCCAAAGGGGGAGATTTGTAAGGACACAAATTTCCAATTGAGTCCATATATAGTTTTGGCTCAATTCCGGACAAAAATATTTATTCATAGGATAATATGTAAATGTAATATTCTCAAGCCTATGAAGTGTTTGTTGAAGACGTAGCGGAAAAGAGTATAAAGCTTCATCAAATATGCCGATTTGCGTGCCTCGTTTTTACGTCATCAATCATAGTTCCATGCTCCCAAGGTATGAATGCAATTATATATATATAGGAGCTTGGAACAAGTTTATTGGGTGTTAGGTTTAATAAAAACTGTGTTTTACTTTCAGAAAAATTTAATTAGAACTTTAAAATAAAGTATATAAAATTTCTGGGCCAAAATCGAATTTTATAAAAAATTCTGGAAGTCGTTTGAAATGTCGTTTGAACGAGTTTTTCGTTCGAACCAGGTTTCGTTCGAACGAGTTTGCCAACGAGTCTAAACTGGTCCGTCGTTCGAAATGTCGTTCGAACGAGATTGTTCGTTCTAACGAGGTTTCTAACGAGATTCTAACGAAGTCCATACTGGTGCGTCGTTAGAAGTCTCGTTCGAACGAGAGTTCGTTCGAACGAAATGTCGTTCGAACGAACTGCTAGGCGGGAACAGTTTTTGGCAGTTTTTAACCCACTTTCCCACTTGTTTCTTAACTGATTTTTTCAGACTTTATGAAGGACGAGAATCACATTTTCCAACTTAACTTTTCCAACCTAGTTTATCTCTTAGAGAGAATTTGAGAGAAAAAATTGTTTAGGAAAATGTTCATGTTTTGAGTGTTAATTTTCAAAGAGAAATTCATATACCACTCTAGTTTACACCCAAGTTTGTTTATTCCAAGTTCTTTTATACATATCAATTGCTTGGAGTTTGGCACTGGTTTATCTCTTCCATTTCAAAGAGCAGTTTTGGTTTGCTTCTACATCCATCAAAGAAGAAGACGTTTTGTTGCGATTCTACCCACTTGGAGAAAGGCTCCATGTACGGGTGTCGGTGACCATATAAAGTCCCATCGGTGGATTACGAAACCGCGGTGGTGTTCCGAGGTTATCCTCTAGGAAGAGGTGTCTACAAGAAGAAGCGTCGAGGCTTGAGAGGGATCGAGTCAGTCGTTGTAAGTCTATCTGTCTTGTACTTGTAATTCCGTATCTAGTGGAGTTGTGGCTAGGGCCGTCCGAGGTTTTTTTCCCGTCTTGGGTTTTTCCTCGTACATCGCGGCGTAGTGTGATTGGTTTATTTTATCTTGCATAATAATGTAGAACGCATGCTTAGAATAATTTCAAGATAAAATTCGGTTTAAATCATCACACTCACTTTAATTGGGACTGAAATTAAATATTGGGTAATGTTGTTTAATTCAAGTCATTTGCTAAAATTTGGTTTCGCCTAATTTGTTAATCTTGATAAATATGACTTAGGCAAATTCTAGGACTTGAATTAATTAATTGGTTTAAGTGAGTATATATTAATTGTTCAATTTTACTTGACTTGGTGTAATTTTAATTTGTTTGAGTAATTAAAATTTGTTGTTTTAAAAGTTGAACCATCACGTTTACGCTTCCGCATCATTCTTGAATATTTATTTAAAAATGAAATTGTCAGCCTTTTCAAGTATTCAGTCATTTGAGACAATTTGTATTATTTTTGGAATTTTATTTACCTTATATGGACGATGGACTTATTACTTTTTCTTGGTTTTTAATTGAATTCAATTTAATTAAATCATCGTTTACAAAATAAATGTTTTATTTTGGTGTAATGCTGAGAATGGTATAAATTGAGAACAAACCCCATATTCGACGTATTGTATCCGACCAACCTTTACGTGAGAAAATGGGGGTTGTTATACTAGTAGGTGAGAGAAAAGTTAGGAGTAACTCCCATCAGATATAAATTAAGATAAAGTAGACTTAGGTGGTACGGACACGTGTTAATTAGACCAATAGATGCACCTATAACAAGAAAAAGATTATTGAAAATAAAGGGTAAAAATAAAAGAGGTTGCCCTAAGCTACTGTATGAGGAAATTATTAGGAGAGATCTTAAGGAATTAAATTTGAATGATAATATTACATATAATAGATTAGATGGAAAAAGGAGAATTCCTGTGACCGACCCAATATGACAGGATTAAGGTAAGGATGATGATGATGATGATGATGATGATATTAGAGTGGGGGGAGGAAACAAACAGTTTTGCTAATGGACGTTGAACGCGAGCATTAATAAATAGAAAGGGAAATGAATGTATTTATTTAATAAATCGATATAAAGAAACACTGAAGGGATCATATTTATTAATCTATAGACACGTGTCAAGATGTAATTTAGAGACTCCATTTTAAGCAGTACTAGCATGCAATCCGCAAGATGCGCGGGCGCATATAGTATTTTTATCCTATTTTGATACATAAATGTGGTAAACTACACATATACCATCCCGATTTTAAAGTAATATTTTCATAGGAATAAATATCAAAATAATCACCATTTAAAAAAAATACATATAAACATTCTGCGACTATGAAGCTTTACTAGAGCTTAGCGTAGAGACCAAACTAATGAATTAAAATAATATAAAAATAGCCTTCTATTATTTTCAGTATATCAACCATTTAAATATTAGCACTTGCTTTAGTTTTCATTAAGTCATCAATGCAAGTGAAAATCTCATTTTCTTTTCATTGAAAATCACAATTTATATGTTTTTGCTTGGTATGTTGTCGTAGGTTGTAATTCGTATCCACCATATATTTATGGGTATAAACCCTAATTCCAATTGTTTGCATATATAGAAGAAAGCTAAGAGGACATACCATATTCTAATAGCCTTGAATGAATTTAGCATAATCAATTTTCCTGTCCTTCCCAACCTTACCCCCATTAGCTCTCATCTTCTCCGATCTCCTCTAGCCTATTTTTTCATCAGAAAGACTCCAAGACCGATATTGAGATCGAGACCTCTTCCTTCTATCTCTATTTATCTCCTGATGATAGTCTCTGGTTCGAGCTCCACTAGAATGCCTATCTGTGTGTTTTAAAGCATAAGATGAAGATGAGGGTTAGTTTTTTTTTTTTTTTTTTCCAACTTGTTTAATTTCCCAACTTATTTTATTTGGATTTATGGAGGGGGGCTTGTTGATTTTTTCTATAATCAGGTACCTGAATCCATGAAGATCCATGAGCCTCCGTTTAATGACTTGACAATGGGGATTGGAAAGTTCATTAGTATTTTCTAGGTTTTAATATTTAGGACACCACAAAAAATTCATCGCCTTTTGGCAATTGGAACATTTACAAAGTGTACACGTGTCGTTGTGTGAGCGTGACAAATGTTGACATTGTGTTGTGATGCTAAATTTAGGTATAAACTATAATTTGGTTCCACATATAATTTGGTTAGAATACTAAAGCTTTGGATTTGAGTAGGAATAAATCTGAAATCAGCATTTTTAATTAATCATGTAAAAAATTGCCACCACTCTTTTTTGTTCATATTGAAATTATCATTCATGTTGGAAAGCTGTTAGAAAAATAAGTTGCCTCCATTTTACTCCTTTTATTTCCCTAATTTTATTTCCCTAATTTTAAATGTCTATGGAATATAACTAAGTGTTTTTTAAACACATAAAAGTTCCAAAGGAAATCTAACCATCAATGGATGCAAGGAAACTGATTCAAGCGAATAGAATTGACCAATTCTATACTCACCATGACTAATAACACACTTAAGAGAAATTCAAAATTTGAAATAATAAAATGCCAAAAAAGTAGTATTTATAACTAACATTTAATGTTTGTGTACACGGGAAAAACGAAGTTAATTATCTCTCTTTACGTTGGCTCCATAATATTTTGAGTTCCTCTACGATGCATGATTTTCGTGTGTCAATTGCAAGACGCTGACATGGTGTGTCATGATTGATTAGTGTCTCTGGTGCAAACTCATATCTATAAGATAATAACCAATCGCGACACTCCATATCAGCGTGTCGCAATCGACACCTAAAAATTATGAGTCGGCCTAGACTTGTTATATTATTTCTTGTACCCAATCCAAATTTCAGTTTTAAGTAAAATCTCTATATGCGATTTTACTCCTTGAAATCTCCTTAGCAATTTCTAGTTCATGTTAATTTATTCGCAAAGCATACCATTAGGGGTGGTCAAGGCCAAAGTCAAGGTCAAGGACTGGGCATGCACCATATGGTATATGGTAAGGGGTATATTCCCCTAACATATAAATTCATGCATGATAACCAATTATTCATGTCCTAGTGCAGACAAAAGACCTTTTTTCTAAATCTTTGATTGATTGCTAACAAGGTCTTCAAAGGAACATAATATCTATTACGAACAGACATATCTAGACCAAATCATATCTGGAGCTCCAGATTAAGTAACAAGAAAATCCATTGCTAAAACAGCCCCCCACCCACAACAATAGAGGCTTTTTTTTAAAATTTTAATAATCCAGAATCTCTATAATAATGTGGAAATTATTCCTAAAGATATTGGTATAAACAGAAATCCGGAGGTATACATCACATGGAGGAAAAAAAATCATAGAATCGTTAAAGGATCACACAATGAGTGGATTGTTGTTAAATAAGATGGACTATACAATGCAAATAGATCATTATCGGGTGCATGGTTAAGTAGTATTTTTTTATTCGTTTTAGGTGGAAATATATGACCCTGAATTTTTATTATATTAATAGATTTTTTCGGCCTTACTTCTCTAAAAGGAGATAATAAAAAAGATATGGAATATATAAAGCAAATAGATCATTATTTGTTAAGTAGCTTACGAAGGGTTTTTTTCTTGAATGAAGGGTAATCCCCGTCTAAAATTTTATTAAACAATCATCAATGGACTAGGACTTACTTCTTTAAAATAGATAATAAAATGACTACGAATTCGTTACCTTACTCAAAAAAAGATTAATACGATCCATCAATATCATTGATTAATATGAATAACTCAGCAATTGATTCTATAATTTTTAATGAGTGGTCTGTATATTAACCAATCATATTAAAGAATGGTGTAATAAAAATTGAGTCCTTCAATGAAAACTCTTTCAACATTTTTTTAATTAGCATATAATTCAATAGAAAATTTAGGTAAATGTCACGTTCCTTCTCATATTTGGATTTTTAAGATCATGTTTTTCAAGTTTATAAATCTAGTCCATATGGTACAATAATATTTATTTGTCTGGTCCATTTAAAGTTAGGAGCTCATTTATTTTGTCCGCGCCAGCGGCACTATTTTCCACCATTTCTCATGGTATTTTTATACACAGGGACTAAATTTATAAAATTACTTGAAGTGTCCTATTTTTATACACTTTGAGAATTAGGAGGAGCTTTCCCCTAAACTCCCATAATTTAAATATTTTTATTTTGTTTCAAAAAGTATCTCACCATATAAAATACTCAAAAATCCTCTTTCTTCTTTTATCATAAAATTAAAGAAAAAATTATCAAAAAAATAGGCAAAAGACTTTTTAAAATATATAAAAAAATATAGAAAAACCACTTGTTTCCATAGGTGAAATCTTTATATGCGATTTGACCCTGAAAGCTACTTAGCAGTTCTTGTTCTTGGAAAGTTGAACACAAGACGTGCCATTGATATTGATATATTGTTTACTAGTGTTTTTATGGGCCAGTTGAGTTTGTTGGCGTTTAGGGGTCTGGAATCATGGCCCAAGTTTTAATCTTCTTGGATTGGTTGATGATTTATAAAAGTGCCGACATTTCAAATAAGAAAATATGAGTCCCATACAATACTTATTGTTGTATTCCATACTTTGGGATGAAATTGAGATTCATAATATTGATAAGATACTCAGATATTTGGAGTATTATTTTATAATTTTTGGACCACACAATACTTATTGTTGTATTCCATGAAATTGAGATTTATAATATTGATAAGATACTCAGATATTTGGAATATTATTTTAGAATTTTTGGAGTTTAATTTTTGTATAGTTTCCATGAAACTTGGGAAATTTTATCTTGTATTAGAGAAGCCATACAATGATCTCCAACGGGTGCTACCTATCCTAATGATTTTGCAAGTTAGAATAAAACGGCTCTAAATACAGGTTTCGGAAACAACATGACTTAAGATTCATTAACATTTTTTACAATCATTTTTGTATGTAGAAATTCTAAATCGATTAGCCTAAACGCTTGGAAAATACTTTTTTGTTAAGATGGTTTTATGCCTAACAATTTTTGGGAAGATGGTGGTTATGTTTGTATGTGCCAAATGAGATACAGAGAAACAGACAATTTGGATTTTGAGATAACGTATTAATAACTTTTCTACATTTGCAAAAAAATGCCAATTATATTTATAATAATTATAAATTTGTAAATAACTTATAATCATGGCCGGTCCAATGGCACAGAGTTTATTTTAGAGTATGCACCTATATATGTGTATTATAGGAGTCCAAAAATATTTTATATATATTAAAAATGTCAATTTTTAAAATAAGTTTAATTTTTTAGGGAGCTATTTTTTAATACTTTTTTAGAAGGCGCAGAGTTGATTTTCGCACAGGACACTCCCAATCTAGGGACCGACCTTGCTTATGATCATCCCCGAGAAATGTTTTACTCATTTTGACACTTCCAAGCATTGACTAAAAAGCTTTTTTTGGCAAAACAAGAAAATAAAATCAACAGTCACGGCAAGCGGCAAGGTATAGCATGGCATTTAAAATGCCACGCAATGGTTGAGCACTCTAATCCATATGCCCATTTTTCGTTGTTTTTTTTTTTTTTTTTTTTGGGGGGGGGGGGGGGGGGAGGGGGATTACAAGTATTTAGTCCAAAATTTAAAGATTCATCTGTAGCAACTCCCATGATTTTATTTTTTAGTTGTTGATCTTATTGTAACTAATATGGAGCATGTATCATTCTCCGCGGAAAGAAAAAGGGCGGTTAAAGGCGGTTGCAAGACAGCTGAGGGCAGTTTGGTTGATTATGGAACTTAATACAATTTAAATAATATATAGGATGGAATCATAACAAAACTTTCGAAATGGTACTACCCGTTTGGTTGGCTACTCAGAAAACTCGATTTAAACGATGTTTTTAAATACAGTTTTAAAATTCCGTTTTTTGTTTTTATCATTCTCAGTGTGCGTTTGGTAAACTTGTTTTTAAATATAGTTTTTTGAAAATTTGACAAAATTGGTAATCATGTATATATATATGTGTGTGTGTGTGCGCGCGCGTGTGTATACATAAACATACATAAAATTTTGATACATACATGATACATGAATGTATACATACATACATACATCACAAATTATTTACATGTACATTTAATATCATGTATTTTTAGGTATATTTCATGAGGTATGTTAGGGAGTTTAACTAAATATATATACTAGGGTATGCCCATGCCTGAAAGCATGCTGATAATCGTAAAAAGGAAAAAAAAATCATTTGCTAGGAAAACAAAATGCAATTTGAAAAACATTGGTCATAAACCGAGTTCGTGTAAACCCAGGAGTCCGTGTTCACACAAGCATTTCAATATCATTTTTAGATAATATTGATTATAGATATATAATTACCATTTCTAGATAATATTGATTATAGATATGGGATTGAACAAACATTTCATTTCCATTTTTAGTCCTTATTTTCTAACTAATCGTGTTAAGTATTAGTCGACCCTAACCCGACCCATTTAACTAATCGTGTCAGATGAACAAACACTAACCCGACCTGTTTATTATCGTTTCGTGTTCGGGTTGACCTCTAATAGCCCTACGTAAAATATAAAACCATTTTTTTCTTCCCTCTTAACCAATCATACCACTAATAGGCCTACGATAACTTAATATTTTATTAATTTTAACTTCTTGTGACATATAAATAATTTAACCCATGAATTTCATATAATTTTTATTAAGATATATAAATCATCTAATATATTCTCTAAAAAATATGAATTAAACGCGTCTATTTGTATCATTTTCGAGTTAAACGTGTTTGAAATTAACCCAACCCGTTTATTATTCGTGTTGGAGAGTCGTGTCATATTTGGGTTCATTTCAAGAAATCGTCAACCCTGACTCGTTAACTTCATGTCCGGTTTATATCGGGTTATTGTGTCGCGTCAAAAATTCTGACACCCGTTAATCCCATATAAACTCATATATTACTAACTGTAAAACAAACTCTGATTGTACCACATGTGTAAAATCGGCAGCGTGTTGATTGAACTTACACGGAGTGTATATATCATTATACTTACAGCGTGTATATATCATTATACTTACATATCTCTATATATACACAACTCTATATTTCATATATCTATTTAGAAACAGTGTAACAACGAGAGAGAGAGAGAGAGACAGCATGTGTGCCGTTAGAAACAGCGTAACAGCGTAAGAGGAGCATTACACAGCTTTAACATTAGATACAAAGCTTAAGTGTTATAATTATATATTATGCATACAAAGCTTCACTTACCAACAACCCTTACCAAAAAAACGAAGCATTATGAACACACATAAACGAAGTACCAAATAAAACACACATAGGACGTGTTTTCCAAAAACATATACCGTGTATATTAGACAGGTCTCTAGAGAAAATAAAAAGAACTATATTACCTCTAAAACAGGTCTTTTAAGCTACCACCTTCTCCAAAGAAGCCTAAACAGGTCTTTTAAGAAGCCTAAACTGTTATGAACTGTGCATACGAAACTTCACTTACCAACAACCCTTACCAAAGAAAGGAAGCATTGTGAACGGACATAAACGAAGTACCAAAGAAAACACACACAGGACGTGTTTTCCAAAAACACATGATAACATTTGTTAAAGTGAACCGTGTATATTATCTGAAAACAGTAGGTCTTTTAAGCTACCACCTTTTCCAACACAGATGTAGTACTCAGTTCAAAACACAAACACAGATGTAGAAACAAAGGGTTAAAGTAAAGCAAGTATGAACACACATAGAAAAACGTTTGTTAAAGTAAAAGATAGTGTTATGAACACACTTAAATGAAGCTTAAAACTGAATAATATAGTGGGTGTTAACTGTAGATACGAAGCTTAAGTGTTTTAAATATAAACTATGCATACAAAGCTTCACTTACCAACAACCCTTACCAAATAAACGAAGCATTATGTATAAAATCATTCTTGAGAATACCATAATATTAATCACGAACACATTAATATGATTAAACTTTAACATACAATTGTTCTTAATAAAAGGATCTTGCATCTTCATGTTTTCACAATAAATACGTCTAAAAGATAAAAAAATAAGACTTACCTTGATCAAGGATCAATCTTGATTAATTGCTCTATCAATCTACCTTTTTGGAAAAAATACACTCTAATGGAATCTCGGAGTTTCTCTCCCACCTCAGAAATAGTGTGTTATGAGATGACTCTAGATGGTGTAGAGGTCTCTATTTATAAGGAGAAGAGGGCCGGAATCCTAGTGGAGGTGGGACTCTTTCAAGTCTCCCACTAACCATCATGTGACTAACGGATAAGGTTTACCCAAATCTTTTAATATCTTTATTTATCACATTCCTAATTAATTATCTGACATTTATTAAAACCACATAAATGGAAAATTCGGAATTTAATACAATTGAAATTAAATAATTAATTTCGTCACTTATCATTAATTTCCAACAGTCTCCCACTTGGTCTTAATAATTTGTATAATTAAATTAGGTATCATAAGGTGCACAATTATTGATAAATTCAGTTTGCTAAATCAAATGATTCACGAATGCGAGTCATGGCGGTTCCATGATATTCAAGACCATGGTTCCTTCCATGTACCACAACACCAATGTTTCATTCAACTGAGCCTTTAATATTGGGTATCATAATGGCCTCATAATGTCCTTTTCAATAAGGACTATTTCTGTCAACAATAATTCATAATTATATGCATGCTTTCTCAAAAGACAGAAATAATAGAAATCAGAAACACTTTTATTGAATTCAAGTAATAGTGTCAGATAACTAAGACAAATAGCAATCATAATTTTACTAATCGAGATCCATCTCTTTGACACGTTCCATAAGGTCTTTTGGAGATAGTCCTTTCGTAATAGGATCTGCTATGTTATCACTCGTACTAATGTGATCAATTGACACTTTTTGTTTCTGAATTTCTTCTTTAACTGATAGGTATTTCATTCAACGTGCTTAGTTACTTTAGGAATACCTAACATTTCTTCATAAAGAAGATTGCAGCGACATTATCATAATATTTCAGCGACATGATAATAGTGTCGACAACTCCAAGTCCCGAAATGAAGTCATGCTGCCAAAATACATAAGTTGTAGCATCAAGCATGCTACAAACCCAGCTTTCACAATAGTTAATGGATGGTTTGTGTTGCACTCCTTCATTATATTGGTTGATAAACCAAAACAAACATACTTAATCAAGAGTGAACTTCGTACCATCTGCACAACTAGTAAATCTGAGTCACAATAATTGTTCATATTTAAATGAACACATACATCATAAGTGTGAGCATATAGTCCTTTAAGTATCTCATTACTTCATACACAACTTTTAAACCCATAAAATTATTTTGATTCTCTACTTTCTAAATCCGTGCTTATATATAGAGAAAATATATAAATTTACTCCCACTGATCTTAAGGTGTAAACAAATATACAACGATTAAAAAAAATAATGATATTATTTCTTAAAATACGTCATGTGGGAAACTTATGTTTATAAAATGATCTCCTAAACATATACAAATGGATCATAAGAATAAAAAAAGTAATTTTCACATCCACGTTATGTAACTCTCAATCATAATGAGCTACTAATGTCATAAGAATTCTACGTCCTTACATATAATTGAGAAGGTTCATTTATAACCTTTTCTTCATTAATAGTGAAATATTTTACTACAATTTAGCTTTATCTCGTTAAACTATCGTTAGTGTCGCGTTTGGTCGTGATGCCCCCTTATACCCGACTTTAGTGCATCAATTATGTAATTCAACGAGATTTCAACCTTAGTTGTAGTCCATTAGTTTCACTTCTTATGACTTTTGAAAATAAAACCAAGCCATTATTTATCCCTACGCTAAATTCATGTTTATGCAGATACACCACATAATCATCGAGGATAGTAGACCTTTTAGGATCTTCTTAATACTATTCCTTATGATTTTATCTACATTTATCTCACGGTGACAATATTATCATTTAGTGGTTGATCATTTATTTGTTCTTTGTTGTTTAGACACTCTAACAACTAAAAGAACAAGGATTCAAGAAGGTTATCGATAATGGGATAAGTACCCTACCTTCCTTTATAACCATGTTTCATGATTTTCTACTACCACTAATTTCACATTTCATAATGAATTTGACTTTAATGCAATAAATACGTGTCAATGACAATTATATGATCTATGTAGGTCCACTTTAAGGAATGTTTCTCATAATCTCCCACTTGGTCCACATAGGTCATCCTTATATTAGACATCGTAATACCTTAAGAGCACAAATCGATTATCAAAATTTGTAAGAGACATTATAAAAATCTTGTCCACGAAAATTATGAAAAAGAGTCTAGATTTAATTTGGCACAAGATTTAAAGAGTTTAATCAATAACGTTACGATTATGATGCAGGATCAAACAAATCTTTAAAGAACTATGTCGAAACTTTATTTTGTACAAAACATCAAAACTAAAATCATAACCCTTGAAAAAATATACATCAAAAGATTCTTTAGAACATATCCCTCACGATCAAGTCTAGACAAACATTTTTCAAAAGAAATTGAGGGTTTATGAAAACAAATGGCGATTTGATTCCCCAAGAACAAAAGAAAAGAATCTTATTAGCATTTCTAGTTTGTTTTGTAAGAAATCCTTGCATCAAAAGTAAATACTTTCTATAACATAGTAAGTATAACTTGAAAACTCTACTGAGATGAAAAACTCATTTCAAATCATAAAAGATACATATTATCTTTATCATTATTAGTTCGAGTGTGCAACATGTAAACAAACTTAATTTGTTTAACCAAATTAAATATGAAATTTTTAGAGAAATAAAATGGGATACAATAATATGTGATAAGATAATGAGATAAATTGCTCACTTCATTAATGATTTGATTTAACAACACACACATCGATTACATGATAAATTGAGTGCATAACCGTGAGTTTTTGTCAATAGTAACCGTGAAATATAGATTATATGATGCTTGTAGATTACTTTATTGGGTACAATGTTATTTCATTATATTGTACACTACATTTGTGCACAACTTATTTTCACATACTATAATAATGTATGTGATCTATGATGTTCATTCAATCACTCAAAATTGATTCCCTGTAAGGAATAACCTTGCTTGAAGAAATAAACTCAATATACCCCATTAATATCTTTACAATTATAAGCATCATGAGTTACTACTACCATAATCTTTACATTTTGTTGATACCAAATTCAATCTGTTGACATGGCTCAATAAAGTGAAGACACGTGGCACTCTATGTGGCAACAACAAATATTTTCGAGGAACCCACACACTCTGAGGAACCACACTACAACGAGGAACACTGCTTCCCCGAGGAACTCATACGCTCCGAGGAACCCATACGCTCCGAGGAACTCTTGAATACTGAGAAGCTTAGGCGGTCCGAGCAACTCAGGCGGTCCGAACTGCACCTCGAACAAAGCATTAATAGCTGGATAACCAATAGTTTGACTGTTCATTAAATGCTTATCATTTAGACGCACACGCTTAAGGGGCATTGAATGTATTACCCTTTCATATGTACATCATTTAATGTATTACCCTTTCACATTACAGCCTCAGGGCTATAAATACGTTGTACAATCCTCATTATAAGGGGACCGGAATTTCTTGATAGAACTTATAATCGAGAATTCCTAAAACACTCAGCAATAACATAACAGTGGACGTAGGCCGTTCTTATAAGGCTGAACCACTTTAAAATTCTTTGTCTCATTTTATTTATCTGTGATTGAATAATTATATTAGAGTGATCTAATTTTTTACATCAACAGATTGGCGTCGTCTGTGGGAACGACTGGTAATATCGTTTTTTCACCAAAAAAATCCATTACGAATGGATGATATTCCTGAATCCAGCAATCGCAACGCTAGAACCCCTCCAAATCCATCTGCTCCGCCAAATATTCCAGATTTGGCTGGAATAATGACAAATCTGACTCAGGGCCAGACCATCATGCAAGAAACAATACGACAACTCATCCAAACCCTCCATGGCGGTGCACCAACCCATTCAGGACTGCGGGGTATTCAAAAAAACACCCGTGCACCATCTTCACGTACTAGGCGTACCAATTCATATCGCAATAAGGAGTCTGAAGATTTCTCTTATCAACCTGGACGAACTTCGTCAGTGCGAGCCACAGATACTGAACAACGTGTCACTCTCTCTCCAGAAAGGACTAGTGCGCTAGAAAGGTTAAGCAGGGTATCAAATTTTGATCGATTAGGACTTAGAAGGAGTAGAAGTCCTCCTAAAGTCGTATCGAGGAGTTTTCGATGACCATCAGATTTAAGGGAAGGATCTTCCCAGTCGCGACCAGCTGCTCATCAAGATAGATATCATGAGCGACCAGCTGCTCGTCAAGATAGATCTCAGGAAGCCACATCCACGCGATCAATTGCTCGAACCAACAGGCCCGAGGAAGGGAATGATGCATGGAAAGGCTCTATTCAAAGGTTGGAGGATAGATTAGGGGAAATGGCTAAGGCAAAGAATCCTCTACAACGAACCTTTGTTCGAGGAACACCTTTTGTCCAGTCAATTGTAGATTTTCCAACACCATCAAAGTTCAAAGCACCTGTTGTGACCCCCAAATATGATGGAAAGACTGACCCTGTCCTTCATATAGAACAATACCAAGCTGCAGTCGACATCTATGCAGTTCCAAACGAGATGAGATGCAGGGCATTCTCGAAAACTCTTACCGGATCTGCTCAAATATGGTATAATAATCTTCCTCGGGGTAAGATCTCAACTTTTCTTCAACTGGCCGAGTTATTCATTGGGAATTTCTGTTTTGGATCAAAGCCAGTTAAACGAGTAGCACATTTGTTAAGTGTTAGACAAAAGGTTGGTGAGAGTACCAGAGATTACATAACTCGTTTTAATAACGAGAAACTGGAAGTCATTGATTATGAGGAGAAGACAGCTATTACTGCCTTAATGAGTGGACTATTGCCGAACAAGTTGTACTACACTTTGGCCCAAGATCCACCTCGAACCATCTCAGACCTGATGGGAAAAGCGTCCAAGATTATGCATGCCGAGGAGGCTATGGATGCGAAGAAGAATATGGATGCTAATAAAACCAAGGTGGAAGGTGATAAAGCTAAGAAGAAAGAGCACAAGAACAATGGTAATGATAAACATTCAAAAACTAGGTCAGTATGGGACGTAATGAAGAAATATGATAATTATACTCCTTTGAAGAAGGATATCAACCATGTTCTAGAAGAAATCAAGAACAACGAGGAACTAAACTGGCCAGAGAAAATGAAGGCAGACCCTGACAAGAGGAATAAGGCAAAGTATTGCGAGTTTCATAAAGATCATGGCCATATGACCAAGAATTGCATAGCGCTTCATAATGAGATTGAAACACTCATCAGACGAGGAAAGCTGTCAAAGTATGTTGGTCGTGGAAACGAAAGAAGAAACAACGACCGAGCAAGAGAGGTCTAGATCTCCTCGTCGAGGAGAGGAGAAAAAGAAAAGAAACCATGAAGTTGATCCAGAAGACGACCCCGATCTTCCCAAGAGACCAAGGCAGCCAGAACGAGAGGTATTCTCAATACGCTTTGGGTCATTTTACTGTAATGCTATAACAGGTGGAGATGCAGGAGGAGGAGACCTTACTGCAGAGAAAAAATCTTACCTTGGTGAGGCTCAAGCTTGCTCGTACATTCAACGAATAAATCTAGCTGAGGATGATCGCCCGAGAAAGGTGAACAAAGAGAGGTTGGTCATTGGGTTTTCAAAGAATAACCTCGCAGGATTTTTGTATCCTCATGATGACCCATTGGGGATCAAAATGAGGATGAAGGAGGTTATGATTTTAAGAGTACTTATCGACAATGGTAGCTCGGCAGACATCATGTTCTACTCGTGCTTCGATAGTTTAAATATAAAACTATCTCAACTGGAACCTTATCGTAGACCCCACATCAGTTTTGCTGGCGAGAAAGTATTTCCACTTGGGACGATCAAGTTGGATATATTCATTGGTACGTGGCCTGCTTGTCGGACAGAGAGAATACGCTTCTTCGTGATGGATAAGAATGTTCAATTATCATATAATATCATCATGGGAAGAGTAGGATTGAAGAAGTTCGAGGCTGTACCATCTACAGTGCATCAATGCCTAAAATTTCCAACAAACTTTGGGGTAGAAGTTGTGAAAGGTGATCAGAAAGTAGCTCGGGAATGCTATTATTCATCTGTCGAGCAAGAAGAACTAGAAGAATCAAAGAAAAAGACTACTACCTATCAAGTAGATGAAGGTGCAGAAATTGAAACATTGGATCCTCGAGATGAGTCGCAACTCGTGAAGGGTCAAGTGGTGGAAGCTACTGAAAATATCATTCTGGACGACGAACACCCTGAGCGAACTACTCAAGTAGGTTCGTCATCGGAAGCCTCATTAAAACAGGAATTGATAACTTTCCTTAGCAGCAGAAGACAAACTTTTGCATGGAGTCATGAAGATATGCCTGGGATAGACCCAAACTTCTTATGTCACGAACTCAATGTGAATAAGGAGATCAAGCCTGTGAAGAAGAGAAGAAGAGTATTTAGCCACGAGAAAAATCAAGCTATACAGGAGGAAGTCGAGAAGCTCCAGAAAGCTTATTTCATTGAAGATGTTAAATATCCAGATTGGTTAGCCAATGTGGTGATGGTAAAGAAGAAAAATAACAAGTGGAGGATGTGTGTAGACTTCACCGACCTCAACAAAGCATGCCCAAAGGATCACTTTCCATTGCCCCGAATTGATCAACTGGTGGATGCTACCTCGGGACACGAGTTGCTGAGCTTCATGGATGCTTATTCTGGCTACAATCAGATCAAAATGAAACCTGAAGACAGGGAGAGTACTTCTTTCATTACCCCTAGAGGAACTTATTGTTATAATGTTATGCCTTTTGGTTTGAAAAATGCAGGTGCGACATATCAGCGGCTGATGAATAAGGTCTTTGCTGAACAAATCAGTTGCAATATGGAAGTCTATGTTGACGACATGCTGACGAAAAGCAAGAAAGTTGCCGATCATCTAGTTGACTTAAGTCAGATTTTTGATCAACTGGATAAATATCAAATGAAGCTGAACCCGACGAAGTGCATATTTGGAGTAAGAGAAGGCATGTTCCTCAGGTACATTGTCAATCAACGAGGCATTGAAGCAAATCCTGAAAAGATCAAAGCTCTATTAGGGTTGGGATCTCCAACGATGAAGAAGGAAGTACAGAGTCTCACAGGACGAGTAGCAGCACTCAACAGATTTGTGTCACGAGCAACTAATAGATGTCTCCCATTCTTCAAGACACTCAGAAAGACTTTTGAGTGGAATGATGAATGTGAGAAGGCTTTTCAAGACTTGAAGAAATACTTGGGAGCACCTCCACTGTTATCCAGGCCAGTGATGGGAGAAAAATTGTATTTGTACCTTGCAGTGTTCGAGAATGCAGTTAGCTCGGCGTTGATCAGAGTGGAGAATGGAGTACAAAAACCAATTTACTACACAAGTAAGGCCTTTCGAGGAGCAGAGATCAGATATCCAAGGATGGAAAAATTGGCACTAGCGCTGATTGAGGCAAGTAGGAGAATGAGGCCATACTTCCAGGCTCATACCATAGTAGTATATACTGATATGCCATTGAGGCAAGCCCTTCATAAACCAGAAAAATCAGGGAGATTGATGTACTGGGCAATAGAGCTCGGTGAATATGATATAGTCTATGAACCCATATCATCGCTAAAAGGGCAGGCTGTAACAGATTTTATAGCAGAGTTCACCTATCCTGATACCCCCGAGGAGCAAAATTTGCTCGCTAATCAACCTATGGATGTTACAGGATCAACAAACACAAGCTCAGATCAACTCCGGTTGGTAAAAGGGCAAGTGGATGTTACAAGATCATCAAATTCGAGCTCAGACCAATTCCGATTGATAAAAGAGCAAGAAGAGATGATCTACGAAGAGCAAGAAGTATCCGGGGAGGATGAAAGGAAGTAACAAATATTTCATCGAGGAACTCTGACTGATCAGAAATTTGAAGACGAGTTACCTATATGGAGGTTATATGTAGATGGTTCATCTTGCACTACAGGATGTGGCGCGGGGATAGTTTTGAGCACTCCGGACGAAGTCGACATGGAATACGCCTTGCGTTTCTAATTCAAAGCTTCCAATAATGAGGCTGAGTATGAGGCCATGAGTGCAGGACTTAATTTAGCGAAAATTATGGAGGCGCAGCAGGTTATTATTTTCAGTGATTCTCAATTAATTGTAAATCAAATGTTAGGAGTATATGCAGTTAGAGGAGAATTAATGATCAGATATCATGCAAAGGCAAAGGAGCTGGTGTCAGAATTTGCCGCTATTCAGCTGGTCAGAATACCAAGAATGGAGAATGCGAGAGCAGACGCCTTAACTCGACTTGCATCAGCTACTCGCATCGAGCTACGACGAGCAATCCCAATTGAAGTGTTGGCTGGTCGGAGTATAGATGAAGATATGATGATGAACTTTATTGCCCTTGATTTATGGCCATCTTGGATGGATCCCATCAGGGCTTATATTGAAGAGGGAGAATTACCAATTGACAAGCTCGCAGCCAAGAAATTGAAGTTTAAAGCTGCTCGGTATGTATTAACTAACAGTATTCTGTATAAACAAGGAATTATGGCAGGTTTACAGAGATGTGTACATCCCTCCGAGCTGAAAGAATTGATTAAAGAGATCCATGAAGGGTCCTGTGGAGCACATGTAGCAGGACGGACGCTTTTACAAAGAGTGATGATGCAGGGATACTACTGGCCGACGATGAGAGCTGATTGCATATCCTATACCAAGAAGTGTGACAAGTGCCAACGCTTTTCCTCCATCCGAAGAACTCCACAAGCATTGTTGACACCCATAACTTCCCCTTGGCCATTTTCCATGTGGGGAATTGATTTGGTTGGGCCACTGCCAACAACCCGAGGAAGGTTCAAATACCTCGTCGTCGCAGTGGATTATTTTACTAAGTGGATAGAAGCTGAGCTACTCATTGACATGACGTACGAGAAGGTGTACCAATTTGTTTGGAAGAACATAATTTATCGATATGGTCTTCCTCATGCTTTCATCACAGAACATGGAACACAATTTGATAACGAGGAGTTCGTTGCCTATTATCATCAGTCAAATATTTTAAAGGTTCACTCAGCACCAGGCCATCCTCAAAGCAATGGAAAAATTGAAGTGACAAACAGAACACTGCTAAATGGTTTAAAGAAAAGACTGGATGATGCAAAAGAGAATTGGATCAACGAGCTACAATCAGTACTTTGGGCTTACCGAACTACTCCCCGAGTAGCAACTGGAGAATCACCATATATGCTGGCATTTGGAAGTGAAGCTGTTATACCTGCCGAGTTGGGCCTCACAACACACAGGGTACTGAATTTGAATTCCCCTGCCAGCGACTTAATGAGAAGATTGGATTTAGACATGCTCGAGGAGGTTAGAGAAGAATAAGCCATTAGAAATGCTGCTTACCAGCAGCGAACAGCTTTGTTCTACAACAAAAGGGTGAAGAAGTGCTACCTGAAAGAAAGAGATTATGTGCTGAAGAAAGTCATTCAAAAGCACAATAAGCTGGAGGCAAACTGGCATGGACCATACTGAGTTACAAAAGTTGTTCGACCAGGAACTTATCGAATAGAAACTTTAGAAGGCGAGGAGTTTAAGAATGCCTGGAATGCAGAGCACCTACGCAAATATTATCAGTGATGAATAAAATGAAGAGATTCTGCCGAATTCTTGCTTTTTATTGAAAGTTTTTCGGGGAATACTAGTGCTACACACTACTCGGGGCAAAACTCAGCAAAGCTCAGGCTACTCAAATTTTTTCTCGAAAATGCCAACTAAGGTTGGTCGAGAAACCAATATTCCTTCGGGAAGTAAAGCTACCAATATTCCTCCGGGAAGTAAAGCTACCTATAAATTTTGTATTCCTTCGGGAAGAAAAAATTTGTATTCCTACGGGAAGTAAAACTATATGTTTCTCGGGAAATAAAAATATTCCTAAAATGCCAACTTATGTCGGTTAGGAAGTAAATATATTCTCGAAAATGCCAACTTGAGTTGGTCGGGAAGTAAAATTATTTCAAAAATACTAACTATGGCTGGTCAGGGATAAAAACCCACCAACTGTAATTGGTCGACAAGGAAAATTTACCGACCTTGGTTGGTCGGAATCATTTAAGAAAAAATCTACTAACTATGGCTGGTCGGGGATGAAAAACCACTAACTGTAGTTGGTCGACAAGTATAACTTAACGACCTTTGTTGGTCGGAAACATTTTAAACATTTTTTATACTCGTAACTTTATTATTAAGTGATCGAGCAACATTTTTTGATACTCGTAACTTTTTAATTATTACTAAGTTGGTCGAGAAACAAAGCATCATTTTTACCAAGTGACTACCACAAATTCACACTACTCGACAATAATTTGGTCGACAAATTACACAATATTGTTATCTTTTTAATAGATACATATGCACAAATATAAAGTGTTTTACAAGACAATAGCAATTAAGATTGCAAATGAAAATGAAAGTCTTTCATTAAATTCAAAACAAATTACATTGATAATAAAATGAAAGTTACATTGACATTGAAATGTATACTAACTACTACATCAAAATTCCTATTCTACTGGTCTTTTCCCCTCTGCTTTTGACACATGTTCCTCGCCAGCAGGCGGATCATTTAAAGTCAGAGGAGAATTTATAAAATTGAGATCCATCAACATCCTGACATTCATCACGGATGGTCGATCTAAGAGGTGCTCGGGACGAGATATATCGGCTTTTGAATGGAGATTGTAGTCACCGAGATACTTTGAAATCAAGCTCCGAGGAATGGCCCGTGCGGGGATCCAACTTATATCCAATTTGTACGGTGGCACAGGTAAGTCGAGCAGCCCGGGATCATGGTAGTCCCACAGGTAATGACCCTATTCAAGTTGCAGTACACCTAGGGCATTCAACCATCCCTGATTGTAGCCCTCATTATTGGCATTCTGGATACGATCGTCCAAATGGTATAGTTCTTCGTTGTATCCAGCCATCCAGAACTCCCTGGGCTGTTTGTGGAACTGATATGTTAGTCTGTCCAGCTGCTCATAGAGATTTTTGACGAAGAGCTCTTTATCCTCCAAGGTAGATTTCTGCTCAGAGAGCTGCTCTTCCAAGTCCCTGATCTTCTTTAACATTTCATCCAACGCCTGGTTCTTCGCCATTAACTGGAAGGCCTGGTTCTCTAGGGTAGACCGAGTCCTTTGTTCCTCGACAGGAATCCGAGATGCTCTTGCTCGTCCCCGAGGAGTTCTTGCTCGTCCCCGAGAAGAAGAAGAAGGGCCAGACCTTTTTAAGGTTTCCAACTCGTCCCTCAAGTTGGCGTTCTCGACCTCCAAGAACGAAAATCCCTCATCAGTCACTGGGATCAAGACTTTTGAAGTGGAAGCTGCAGACTTCAACTGTGATAACTCCTTTTGTAGGTTGTTGTTCTCTTGCTCTAATAGTCTGCACTCCTCGACCTCACCCTTCAGAGTTCTCTCCCTCACATCATACCCAGCAAAAAGCTTCTCGTAGCCCTTATCGGTAATGATCAGCTTGTACTTATTCTCGTACCCCTCATGCAACAGGGCAGTTGATTCTTTGTATTGTAGCTGAAGGTATTCGAGGGTGCCTTGGAGATCCTCGATCATATCATAATAGGCCACATTATTGGCCACTGCTCGATCAAGAAGACACTTCAGATATCGGTATGCTTCAACTGCCTGTTCTGAAGCATCTTGGCCGAGAATGTCGACAACTTGTGCTGCACTCAGGTCTGTGTGACCAACCTTAAAGTATTCATTGCATTGTCGCAGCAACTTTGTATCATGGGCAGATAACAATTCCATCCTGGCCAGAAACTAGCAGAGAAAGAAAGAGCAATCATCAATAAGAAGTACAAGCAGAGTATGAATAGAAGATAGACAACAGTATGTAAAAAAGTCCAAGTTTTATTATATCATAGTTCAGAGTTACAAGTTTTGGGTCACATTTGATAAAAGAAAAATAAAATGTAAATATAAACCCGAACAACTCTACACCTTTTCCTTGTCTCCCAAAACCTTCTCGGGAGGCTGGGACAAGGAAGCAGGTTGCTCGGAGGGAATGGATAGTTGCTCGGGGAGCACTGGCAATTGCTCGGAGGAAGTAACGATCTGCTGAAGTTCCTCGATAGCAGGCTGAATGGCTGGGGGATGATCTCCCATCACCATAGAAGACTCTTCGGAGGAAGCTTCGTCCTCTTCTAAGTCTTCATCCTGCTGCCTTCATCGATATGGTCTAAGTCTTCATCCACTTTCATCTCCTGAAGAGCAGCAACCCATCCATACCTAAAGTATTTGAGCCTGCCATAGTCCACTTGCGACACCATGACAGCCAATCCCTTATTCCACCCCTTGTCTCAGCCAGCGCTGAAGGACTTCTTCACAGCCAATTTCCTTTTCAACTTTTCCAAGGAAAGCTTCTCAGACAGCAGGCCATCAACAGCTTTCAGTTTTTTCTCAGCCTCCTCCTTCTGCCGATTTACCTCCTGAAGTTGAGACAACTCCTCTTCAGAAATCCTGAGCTTATCCTTAAGCTCCCCAGCAGTTTTGAGCTTCTCTTCGATCTCTTTATTTGCCTTCT
Source organism: Sambucus nigra (assembly GCA_949130495.1). Classification (NCBI taxonomy): domain Eukaryota; kingdom Viridiplantae; phylum Streptophyta; class Magnoliopsida; order Dipsacales; family Adoxaceae; genus Sambucus; species Sambucus nigra. The sequence goes on along the minus strand of OX422224.1, from coordinate 108,310,703 downwards.
CCAGGGCATTCATTTTTTTCTCCAACTCTTTGGAGACTTCAACAGCTCGAGCTTTTTCCTGCTCGGTGGAAGCAAGCTTCTTCTCCCAGACAGCCTTGTCAGTAGAATATATCTGGCGAGAATCGTCCAAAGACTTGATAGCTTCTTCCAGAGCTCCCTCCACATTGGACGAGGAGCATGAAGCTTTAATTGCTTCATCCTTCTTCAGAATTATATTAAAGCAGCTCGTCAACTGTGAAAGTAAAAAGAAAGAAAGTCAGAAACAGAAATGACAAAGGAAATATGAAAAGTTCAAAGTAAGAAGACTTAAAAAAGCAAGATGGCGAGCAGCTAACGAAGTGACCATGTCCCGAGTAAGGTTTTCTTCAGTACCTTGGACCTCGGGAATGATCCAGAACTTTACCTACCTCATGGCAGAGCTCGGGGGAACAAAAGTTGGAACCCCAGTTCCAGTAGCTAAGGGCTGAGTGATGGTGTCAGCCAAATTGACCGAGGAGCTTTTCTTCAGCCTCATCGGGGGAACAGGAACAGTTTTAACCAAGGAAGAACCCTTGGTCGGTGATATTACAATCACCTCTCCAGGAGCAGCAGACCTTCTCGGAGCCACTGCGGGCTTCTCGACAACCTTCACAACAGCAGTCGAGGAAGGTGAACCATTCTTCTTTGTCCCCTCCCCAGGGACATCAACTTTACTTCTTTTTTCCTCTCCAGAACCAGAGGCAGGCTTCTCGAAGAGAGTGGGAGGTCTTCTCTTCTTCATTCTTTCACTCAAAGGGACGTGAGATTCAGGCGAGGAGCTGGTGGAAGCTGGTACTGGCTCTAATTCACTTATTACTGGACGAGCAGTAAAAGAGGTTGTGTAGCTCTTGTACTGCAGCAGATATGAGGCTGATCTAATGTGCTCGTCGGCAACAGATTGATGCAGACTCCAGATAAGTGTCAAATGCCTTATATTGACATCTGCTTCTTTTGGGCACTTTCTTTTACTGTGAACTGCAAATAAATAAACATTGAAATATCAGTGGCACATTTTATCAAACACAAAAGAAGCATGATTTCAAAATAAATAAAATGAAATAAAAATAATCTATCCCATTGCCATAATGAGGGCATCTGGGACCCTGATAAACTTCATCCCCTGATAAAGGAGCATGTTGCCAATTTTTTATGACAACCCCGTGCTCAAAATAATCCCTATTGGCATCAGGGAGATTGACTACTAGGGCCGTATTTAAAATTCTAGTTTTTAAATAAAAGGTGTTGTCATCCACTGCCCATATATAACAAAACATGATTTATGGAATCCCTATGCAGGTTCCATGAATTTGATTTAACCTATAAACCCCATTAACTATTCTCCATGTGTTGGGGGCTATTCTTGCAGGAACAACGTCAAAATATTGACAAAATTCCAGACATAGAGGATTTGGTGGAAAAGAAAATCCACACTCAGCAATAAAGAGACTGGGGAACCAATGCTCCTCAGCCAAACGGAAATAATCAAAAGGCTCAGAAAGCTCTTCCAGAACAACCTAAGAAGGAATAGAAAATTCAGAGCGGAACTTATCAAGAGATTCAACAGGGTAAACCATGATGAATAAAAGAAATGAAGAAGAAGGAAGAAAATCTTACAGAAAAAGAGTGGATCTGATGACAATGAATAATGGAAGAGATGAATACACGGGAGAGAAAGAGACGATGGAAAACTCGAAGATACAAATTTGAAAAGGTAGAAGACGATGGGAGTGTCTGTGAAGTTTAAATACCTTGCCTTGGGAAATGGTAAAGTAATGATTACAAAAAGAAACAATTATGATACCGGCGGCTAGAGGAACAAAAAGTGCGCGGCAATCGAAGCGAGAAGAAACGATTACGCTACCGGCGGCTAAAAGGACAAAAAGTACGCAGAGATCGAGGCGGTTATGAAAATTCAAAAAAGACTGATTCTACGAATTTGGAAAGAGAAATAAATACGAAGGAAACACTCCTAAAAATCAGGAGGGCCATTTAAAGCTACCATATTCCGAGAAAGAACGTTCCCTACTCCTCAAATTTCGAACTATGAAACATTGGGGACTTCTGTTGATACCAAATTCAATCTGCTGACATGGCTCAATAAAGTGAAGACACGTGGCAGTCTACGTGGCAACAAAAAATATTTCCGAGGAACCCACACACTCCGAGGAACCACACTACAATGAGAAACATTGCTTCCCCGAGGAACTCATACGCTCCGAGGAATAAGAACTCTCCAAGGAACTCTCGAATACCGAGAAGCTCAGGCGGTCCGAGCTGCACCTCGAACAAAGCATTAATAGCTGGATAACCAACAGTTTGACTGTTCATTAAATTCTTATCATTCAGACGCACACGCTTAAGGGGCATTGAATGTATTACCCTTTCATATGTACATCATCTAATGTATTACCCTTTCACATTACAGCCTCAGGGCTATAAATACATTGTACAATCCTCATTGTAAGGGGACCGAAATTTCTTGATAGAACTTATAATCGAGAATTTCCAAAACACTCAGCAATAACATAACAGTGGACGTAGGCCATTCTTATAAGGCTGAACCACTTTAAAATTCTTTGTCTCATTTTATTTATCTGTGATTGAATAATTAGATTAGAGTGATCTAATTTTTTACATCAACACATTTAATATTCATTGCCATTCTAGTTGGGTCACTGTAGTGACTACCAAACATATCATAATATGAATATTACATTACGTAAAGACTTACATACACAAGTCAATAAATTTTTCACTTATTTTCGTTAAATATCGCATGATCAATAAGCTAAATTATTCATGTTTATGGTTTTCATAAACTTAATTGGTGATATGATAGTGAAAGAAACTATGGCATCTGTGTTTGACGACCATTATTACCTTTCCAAAATATATATCACCACTAACATTTTGTTCAATTATTGTAATCACAATAAATGAATAAACAATAATATGTATGCAACATCATAAAGTATCATCATCCTAGCATTCAATATCATACATGGGCCCGTAGGCAACCAAAATATGCATGATATTAATGCATTAGTCCAATATTTATATCTTCTGGTATGGAGCACTTTAATGAACACCAAACCTTATATTATATAAATATTAGAGATACGCATACATGTTCAAAATGCCCATAATACATGAATAATTTATTATTGTCTATTCCCTAACTTGAAATTCACGAAAAATTAGACATAATGTGAAAATCAAATAGACAAAGAGTTTACATGAGATATTACACAAATAATAGTAAATGGAAGACATAAATCATTTACTTTCGCTTCATCACTTATGTATGAGTAACAAATCAGAAATATTGACCCAAATCATTCTTGCTCTTACCAATGCACAATACGGTTATAATCACAATTATCATACTAGTGGCATATGTAAATATGACTTTTTAACATTGATGCCAATTATTTAACATTTACAAAAATTCCAATGTTTATTTGATTCAAATTTCAGCATGTGTTGCGCTTCAATTTAACCTTATAACAAACATTAGGATAATCTGAAATGACTACAAGTATAGTATCTTCACATGTAATCTTAGCCTGTATTTGGCATTTGATTAAACTGAATGAATACCTACTTATGAGTCTTCAAATTTCCAAGTCATGCATTCAAATATGCATGTATGCAACGAATAAATCTAGTATCTGCACATATGAATTGTAGCCTGTGTTTGGCATTTAATTCAACTTAATGGGAGTACTAGCCTTAGAATAAACAATAATTCTTATTTTCAATTACATGAATCGTTGGCCTGTATTTGGCATGAGACTCATTAAAATACGAATATCATAATATTCAACAATATGAATCACTGGCCTGTGTTTGGCACGAGACTCATCAAAATATGAATATTAACAATAACGCAAGTCTAATATCCTACCATATGAAATATATTGGCATGTGTTTTGCACGAATATTCAACTAAAAAAGGATCATTAGAGCAATGTTTTATCACAGTTCTAGATAAAACATACATGAAATATGGGAAAACTTAAATTTTTCCCAAAAAAAAATGAGTTAGCATCATGGAACTGTAGGAATTTACTTCAGAATCTCAAATATTCGACGGAATTCAAAAATATTTTTTCTGGAAGTCAGAAGCATTATTTATACAAAATCAATGCCCCCAAAAATATTATACTCAAAACTTAATGTATAATTAATGGTCCAAATATAGATGCATACATAATAATCAACTATTTACAATTATAGATTAAGACACTTTTATGTCTTCCCCATCCAACACCATATAAATATTATTGTCTAAACATCAATTCATAATACATTAGGACCTTTGGGCTACCAAATATAGATTATGCACAATAACCTAATATATCGAAATTTTATTGTCAAACACATAATCATACATCTAATATTCAAAATTTTATATTGAACCCTTTCATCAATACCAAATAATACATAACATGAATACTAGAACAACCATGACCATAAAAAACAGCCCCCGTGGTGAAAAAAAATACATAATATTTGGAAAAAATCGTGATTTTTGCCAAAAATAGAAAATTTGAGTTAGCACCACAGAGATGTAGATAATTACTCCAGGATCTCAAAACAATTTGCGGAATTTAAAAATAAAATTTCTGGAGTGAGATATTGACGTCAACATTATTACCAAAAACGGCAAAAACACAATTTTAAGGGTCAACATTATTTCGACGTTTCCAGTCGACGATGTCAGTTTTGTAAATTTCCGAGCAAGTTTTGACCTTTAATTCTCACCAGTGAGTATTGACGACAGAAGAAAAAAGTCACAGAAAATCTCAGACACACTTTAAGAGCAGATTTAATGATAGAAATAAGACGTCGCAGAAGGTCACAGACACAAAAGCAATTTAATGACATAAATAAAAATATCGCAGAAAGTCTCATGCACATATTTCATTATAGACGAACATCAATAAGGAAAATCATGAGATCTTAAACTTTAGCTTTGATACCACATATAAAATCATTCTTACGAATACCCTAATATTAATCATGAACACAGTAATATGATTAAACTTTAACATACAATTGTTCTTAATAAAAGGATCTTGGATCTTCATGTTTTCACAATAAATACGTCTAAAAGATAAAAAATAAGACTTACCTTGATCAAGGATCAATCTTGATTAATTGCTCCATCAATCTACCTTCTTGGAAAAAATACACTCTAATGGAATCTCGGAGTTTCTCTCCCACCTCAGAAATAGTGTGTTATGAGATGACTCTAGATGGTGTAGAGGTCTCTATTTATAAGGGGAAGAGGGCCGGAATTCTAGTGGAGGTGGGACTCTTTAAAGTCTCCTACTAATGCCACTAACCATCATGTGACTAACGGATAAGGTTTACCGAAATCTTTTAATATCTTTATTTATCACATTCCTATTTAATTATCTGACATTTATTAAAACCACATAAATGGGAAATTCGGAATTTAATACAATTGAAATTAAATAATTAATTTCGTCACTTTTCATTAATTTCCAACATTATGAACACACATAAACGAAGTACCAAAGAAAACACACACAGGAAGTGTTTTCCAAAAACATATAGCGTGTATATTAGACAGGTCTCTGGAGAAAATAAAAAGAACATTAAACTGAAGAAAAGTAAGACGGGTATATTACCCCTAAAACAGGTCTTTTAAGCTACCACCTTCTCCAACACAAATGTAGTCTCAGTTCAAAACACACACACATGTAGTCTCTCTCTCTAACACAAATGTTGTCTCAGTTCAAAACACAAACATAGATGTAGTCTCTCTCTCTAACACAAATGTAATCTCAGTTAAAAAAAATTGTAGTGGCTGTGAAGATATCTGATATGACCCATATATTATATTAGGTACTCCAGCCACTCTAGTGGCTGTGAGTCCCAATAAAAAAGAGACATGTCCAATGATTTTTAAATTGTCCAATAAAACACTCATGAGGATATCCACAAACACGTTTTTACAACTGTGCTTGTGATTGTAATTCACAACAAAAGGATGTCAAGTGAATAGATAAAAGACAGTAATCCGAACCATGTATCTTAAAATGATTTTCATCCATTAGATGCAAGAACCCATCATTTTCAACCATTAGATCCAAGCAACCCTTATTCAATCTATCTTATAAGATTTGGGGGCTAGTGGTTGTGAGTCCCAATAAAAAAGAGACATGTCCAACGGTTTTTTAAATTGTCCAATAAAACACTCACGAGGATATCCACAAACACGCTTTTACAATTGTGCTTGTGATTGTAATTCACAACGAAAAGGCTGTCAAGTGAATAGATAAAAGACAATAATTCGAACCATGTATCTTAAAATTATTTTCATCCATTAGATGCAAGAACCCATCATTTCCAACCATTAGATCCAAGCAACCCTTATTCAATCTATCTTATAAGATATGAGGGGTAAAATTGGTAGTGTAAGAAAATTTTATTTGGATGACATCATACTTTAAACTTATGACATATATAAGTTTTATACTTTATTTTATATATATATATATATATATATATTGCATTTATAATTCACTATAAAATTATATACATACATGAATTGATAATATTTTTTAATACATATGTACTATATGTATATTTTATATAATTCAATACATTAATTATACATGTATAAAACTATATATAAGAATCATGTATCTATTGATAATATAAATATTATTCCATACGTAATTTTGTGTACATACATATATATTTTTTATTTATAAGAATTACACACATATTAATGTATTATGTATTTATATTATATATTAAGGTATAACTGCATTAAAATATTAAGAATGAATAATTTTGAGTTGAAGAATAAAAAAACAGAAGTTATAAAACACCCTAAACCTATTTTCTGAAAAACTTGATTATAACACAGAAATATTATAATTATGTGTTTAAAAATAAGTTGCCGAACGTAAAGTTTTATCAGAATTGTATTTAAATACATAAAAAAATTATAGTTGCAAACCAAACAGGCCACCTCAAAAAAACTATTGTTTTTCTTTAACATTTTTTTTTTGCTTTGAAGTGTGTATTGTTTTTTTTATTTTTTATTCTTTAAAATTCCTTTCTTTATTTAAATTTTCTTGTTCTTTTAAAAAGTTAAGGAGATTTTGGTCGGATACATAAAATAAAATGAGCGTTATTCTCTAAATAAAAGTTTTTTTTATTCAATTGACTATTATTGAATTTATAATAGTGGGAATTTTTCAACTGATCAAAACTAAAAAAAACACAATTTTCGTTTTTGAAAAGAAAACTATATCATTCACTCACCACATAATGCTAGATTATAACATGAGGCTATCTATAGGGAAGTTATACCTGTCAATGAGTCATGTCATGTCATGTGATACCGAGTTCGTGTCAAAATATTCCTAACTGGTACGCAACTCATTAACTTTAACAGTTCCACTCAAACCCGATTCATTAATGTTAATGGGTTACATTGGTATGCCCCGATCTTGGCTTATGGGTCACCCGCATGTCAACTAGAATTGGATCGGATACGTCAAATATGAAGTGATTGTAATACCCTGTATTTTCGAATTAAAATATTGGGATAGAATTTAATTAAATAAATTCGAGAATAAATTAAATCGATGGGATTTAGATTAAATTGGTAAAATTTAAATGAAGAATACATGCTTATGCGTGATTAAATATTCACGATGGATTCACTCATACAAACTAAATCGAAACGGTAATTAATTTATGGTTATGTGTTGTTTAAACATAATAAAAATGTGTATGTCTAGTAAAAATTATTCGGGCGTGTTTCGGGATATTTTGGGAACTCATTTAGGTGTTTTATACATCTAAAAATGGGCTTTTGATATAACTATGCCATTTGGAGAGTTTTTAGGCCATTATGACTATGAGTTCGAGTTCATTTAGGGGCCAAAATGTAGAGATTAAGGCTTAATTCGGGATTAGATTCTTTTATAAGTTAATTAGGAGTTTAGGAAACTCATTTCATGCATCTAAAGTTAACCCTAGCAGCCCCCATACCTAGAGAGAATGTACCAAGGCGAAGAGATGAGACAAAGGATTCGAGGGAGGGCACTCAATATTCCATATGAGATAAGAATTATATCGCTTAAAATAACATTCCATGTACTTCTTAATTCATTGCAGTAATTACTCAAGTAGTGTTTGGGCTATAATATGAAATTGATGATAGGGTTATAATATTCAACCTCATGCACGTAGAGGGACTAAATCTGAATTTTATAGCAAATATTTACTTATTGGATATACAACCCATAAATTTAGAATGAAAGTGATCCTGAATTGGACTGTAGAATTCGTGTTTTAGGATATGAAATTAATTATAATTGTGATCCATGTGTGTGTCACACCGCCTATAAAAATAATGGATGGTCAGCCCCTACTAAAATAAATCAAGGGTCTCATATGGATCATTATATGCGTCACTGTCGAAATTCAATTAATTACTAACCACCTATTAGTTTAACAAGTTGTGTCAAATTTTAATTTTGAAATCACCATTCCAAATAAAATCATTCAACATAAACCCATGCAGTAAACAATAAAATTAGTCACATCAATAAAGAATCTAAATGCGAAGATAAATAAAACCAAATACCGAATAATCATCGGTTACCAAAAATCCAATAAAATCATCTGAGCTGAAAAAAATAAATCTGATAGATTGGGCAATATGTCCAATGGTGTTTGAAAAAGGTAACCTCATATAAATAGCAATAAATTAAGTGGTTACTCCAAAATCTGCAAGCCTCTATATCAGCTGCAGCTACATGTCCTCAAAAACAATAATCATCCTTGGTGTCCTTGTTGGAAACCTAAAAGTTTTTGAAAAATAATTTGATATGGTTTAGAGCCCAAAACCTTTTTAAAATATGTTCAAAAGTCAAGCCTCTTTTACGGACCTCCCAAACCAACCCGAAAATTTTCGATTCTCAAAGCTCATTAAAATAAACACACCGGACAACACTGGGAAGCCGAGTCGGTTCGATCTGGGGAGCGAAGCGGTTCGCTCCTGCTGCAATCCCAAAACGATGTAATTTTATTTGTTACAAAATTTACCCCTTATTTTTCACTTAGTTCAGTTCTAATCACCCTTTAAATCATCCTTCTACACTACCCAAATCAATACAATTCATAAAGGAACCTCTCTTATATATTTTTAACACCAGAAAATCATCTTAACCCAAAGGATTGAATCATTAATCACCTAATTATTCCATACTTGTAATTTATAATGATTAATAGCTTAAGATCATGCATTTTCAATTCAAGAACATAACTATCCATGATCAATCCTCTAAATATTTATCAAGATCCTAGTTTTATCATGTGCGGTTCTTTCAACAATCCAACATACAAATTCACACCACTTTTTATGGAATCAATTTTTAAAAACCCCATTTACATGCGATTCCCCAACCAAAAATTATTTTTTCATAACACCTATTATGATATGAATTGAAACTACTATATATATAATTAAAAAAGATAATTACTTGCCTTAAAATTATTCGTAGGGTCTGAATCTTCCTCGTGTGTGATGAATTAAAGATAGGAGTCCCTGAAATTTCTCCCAATTACGACTCCCATAGAACTCTCTCTTGATTGTCCCTTCTTTTTCCTCTCTTCCTTAACTCATAGGTCTTTAGAATAATAAGGTGGTTGCCTTCTACCACTAAACATAATATTTTATAAGCCTAATCCTGAAATTAGGTTAGTATGCAGATATATAATGACTTGTATTCCTTTGACTGAGTCCCGACTAGTCTAAAAAACTCTCGGAACCCAATTACTACCCTCGGATACTTAATTTTGACTATTTCATCCCATTCTGGATCAACCGTGCACTCAAAATCACCATCTGAGTCACCAAAGTACGACCCCACATGCACATCCCCTATAAGATCATGTCAACCCGTCTCTTTTACCCACTCACGATATGCTATAAAATAATACAATTTCATATACTTATCAGACAAGCAAAAATAATATTACCCAAGTAACTATAACAACACAACATTATTACTCCATTTCTCGCTAATTACTTTTCATTCAATTCATTTTATTTTTTAATTTAATTAAATTACTACGACACGTGTAATTTTAATATTCCCAAAATACGTGGTATTACATACTTCCCCCCTTGCAAAGTAATTTCGTCCCCAAAATTCAGATATGTCTGATACTAACAACTTCGGATCATTACACGCATTGCATCCGAATGAATTCAAATTCAACTTGTGATAACATTTTAGTACCCCCACTATACCTACGCTAGTGGTCCCATACTGGTTGAGGCCTACTCATTATGGCCGAACATTAGCAACGAGTCTATATAACCCATTTCATACCAATATACTCCATCATTTTTAAGGTCTCACTTATACAATAAAAATCAAAACTATCGCGAATTCGCTAACAATGCTTCAAAAAAGACGAGCCTATACCCCACTAGCTCTATCATCTCAATGTTGCAAAAGGATCCACTTCCCTAGGTATGAATTTCCCTATTAGCTCAAATCTCATACTTCCTTTGATGGGAAAAAAAATACCCTCAACAATTTTGACCACTTACGATAGTCTTTTAACTCTTCGGTTCATAACGACGTAATTCTTATCATGTTTCTGATCTATACGAAAATAATTTTGATTAACTCAATCCCTTTCGATTGGCTATTGATCGCGTCAGGCCCACAAAATTTGTTATATCCCCACCCTTAACTAACCACAGGACGGATAGCAAGGCCTCCCGTATTTCTAATAATAGTTGGTAGGAGTTGTTACATGCCACTCTACCAATGGTAGTTTCTCCTCTCAACCACCTTTGTGTCTCGAATATGCATTTCTCGCTTTCTTAAACCTCCTAGTATTTTTTCTGTTTACTCCTCGATTTATGGGTAATACGCCTTACTCAAATGCAACTCAGCCTCCACTACCTTCTGATTACCCAACTAGAGGTGGGACGCAATGATCTTATTTCAATCCCCAATAATGTTGGGCGACACTTCGTGCCGACTCATTCTCTCCCTTCAATGAAATATTGGGCACACTACTCGATAGTGTAATTCACCCAAATTAATAATAATTTCTCCATCTCGATCAACCAATTAAACCAATCCAAAAAGAAATCTTGACTTTTTCGCGATGTTGCTAACTCAGTAATCAACTTTATCAGTTTGCCTACCCATTTGTCACTTGAATCACCAAGTATTGCAAAATTCCTGGTTGATCCACTCATACCAACCTTTTCCCCTCTCACAAGTAGTATATCTAGTGGAAAAATTCATCATGTCTCACTCCAGACCGATCCACGAGTTTAACACCCCACATCAAGTGGTACGTTACTCCCTTTCTTGGGGTATGCCAAAACTGTGACTCGTGCGGCTTCTCCAAAACTGCACACCTACTGGGTTCATCTCATCGGTGAAATCAACATCCTATTTATGCGCAAGACACCCTCAGAACTTGGCTGAGTACGAATTCTCTCTACTCCCCAAATTGTTGGATCCTCCCTTTGCTAGAGAGATCCCTTACATGTATCCCTATAGTCTTTCAACCCATCTCTTGTGTGATAGCTCTCCTTATTGTACACATATCATGACTATATTTCTCATTGGAAATATTTATCCTATGTTACTTTTCTGATTCAACTTCTAACTTACCTATACGCATCCGTACAACACATACATTTCCACATCTTCTCATCGCGAACGACTGAAAATCCAACTTACTAGGGCTCTCATACACCCTATATCTCGTGCATATCTTCATAATTGTACCAAATATAACATAATTATATCAAACCAGGCCTTTCATATTCGGTGTGTCTATACAGTAAGGGTAAATGCAATTACCCTACACATCATAATTTAATTATTTTAGAGATTGCTCCACCGATCCACTAGTAGTGCAAACGTTCCCCAATGCTTCCTACACAACACTACCCATCTCCACTAGCCTTAAATCATAAAATCATTCTCCACTTACGATTTTTTCCACATACATGTGCAATAACTAAAGTACTAAGTCCATTTCGTAATGGACACATATCACCCAACTCTCGACGCTCACTAAAGTTTATGCGTGGGACGTATTACAAGCAAAATTCAAATAAGAAACCCTCGATAACACTATTACCCAACATTGTTAGTCATCGATATCCTTAGGCCCAAAGCGTATAATCTAGGAAACTCAAAACCCTGTACACCGACGTACAAGTCTAATCCCTATATCCCACATATCTAAAGGGGTCATATAATACGACGGTCTCATTATCACTAAGTGCTCTGTGCAAAATCAATAACGAGATCGATATCTCCGCTCAACGATAAATCTGATATCCCCTGAATCTCATCAGTAAAGTCCATATGCATCGGGATTGAATATAACAATGCAATTATACTGTAAAAACTTCCCTTACAATATAATGTATACGCGAGTCGAGCCTCTTTCAGGACGTGCCATCACAAAAATGACACATCCTACCCTGGAACAGCGAACACGATAGCCTTATTGTAACCACCCACTATAGCTCACCAGCCATACCCAGGATAACATCGTACTCGAATAATGTATCTTCCTAAAATGAGCAAATCCACTAAGTCATATCCTTTCGGTGTTCGCACCCTCTCCCTTACAGGTGGCATTAAATAAAGCCCCGCTACTCAATGGTAAATATACATATACATATAGTAGTGATACTAACGATAAACCCACTAAACCCATCCCACACGCGAATCTAGTATTAGATAAAATACGATGATGTACCCGTGTCATGTTAAACTTACCCCATTTACCCAAGGATTAAAAAAATTATACCTTTAACCTCCAAATACAGTAAGTGCTCAACTAGTTACTGGATGTAATACTTGCGTCTAAACTGTCGCAATAACTGTTGTAATTGTTAACCTTACTGGGCACCTTACCCTTCTCCCTTATCTAGCTTCGGACAAGATCGATGTATGTAGTCCTGCTCTCCACATATAGAACACCTCACTATGAAAACCCCCTATCTCTGGCCCCACTGGATATATCAAGGTTGCCTTACTCGCTATCCCTAGTAGCCTCAACCCTGATGGCTACCCCAGTTGTTCCCTTGGCTCCGTTAGCTCTATGGAACACATTTATAGCTTCGATGGCCCTGTCAAAATCCATATTCACTCAGTCGGAGTTCCCTTGATCTGAATCTCTTAAATAGGTCCTTCTACTGGTTATCCCCTATGTGGTGTCCCACTAACACCAATACATCTAGTCTTTCTCTACTAGCTATAATCTCCAATTCTCTTGGCACCCTTTGTATGGAAGCATTAATATTGAACTTGTAAAAGTACGGCATTGACGACATCAGTGTAAGTTGTCCAAGACGGATTCTACCTTAATGATGTTGTATTCTACCCGTCAGTCCTTTATCATCTTAAAGACCCCTTTTTTCTCCTTCGTATCTACCTCGTCGGGTACAAAATTTGCTAAGCAAGCACATTCTTCCACATACTTGGCCACTGTCCGTCTCTATTATAATAAGTACAAAAATTTCCTTCGCATCTCTATTCATACTGTAGATGAAAGGATTTTCGATCAAACCACACCCCAAATTCCTCGATATTCATGGTATATCTCCTCAAGTGTGGTGATTAACTATCGTCAATATAACACTGCACTCCACCATTCACAATTGCCTTTGGATTTTTTTCGTCCATTCTCTAGATAACACACGTCCGCACTTTCCCCAAACTTTAATGGATGACCCTTTGAAAATCCCCTCAAACTCTTTCCCATCCCGATCGCACTAAGTGAGTCTAAATTGGTACCACCGTCTATTGTGGAGGTACTTGGGGAAAATCTTATGCCCTAGCGATCATCGCAACAGTAACTGCCTGAGCAACAATAGTGGTGACCTCTGCTGTAGTCACCGTCCCCTGAAAACTCTGTGACTCTGGATGAGCCTCTCCACTTGTAATTTATAATACCCCGTATTTTTATGGGCTTTTAAAATTAGGGATTTATTAAATTTAATTGGGTTATTAATTTAATATTAATTTGGATTTTTATTTAAAACTATTTATTAGCATAATGAGAGTTAGTAATTATTGGGAATTTGTTGAATATTACTAGATGAGTAAAGTAATATATGAAATTGAATTTATTAAAATGTCACGAGTGAATAACATGATAATTATGGAAATTTAAGTCAGGACGCGCCTCTGTCGTGTATTATTATAAAAGTAAACAAATTATAAGTCACTTGTATTGTCATTTTGAGTGCGCCAACATACCCGTAAGAGTTGAGATAGTCAAAAGTGTAACCTGGAGTTTAGTTTGGGTCTCGAGGCATTTTCAGGCCTAACTGGCATCCCGGGAGGGTATTATAGTCATTTTTTATATTTGGGTAATTAAATCTACGAATTTTCCTAAGTCATATCAGCTATTAGAGGTTATATTTTAGGGTTAACAATTATAGAAACTTAGAACGACCATTAGAGAAGAAAGGTAGAGAGATTTTCAAGAATTGATCACGAACCATAGCACCTCTTTCAAGATTAACACCACCGGGGCATAGATCGTAAGACGAGGAACGCAACCATATCCTTATCACCAACAAATCAGAATTTCGAATCCTAAGAAAGTATCAGTCTTGCTATTTTTCTAGTTAATATTTCTCCCATGTTAGAATAGGGTTGATGAACTTATGTTTTATGGAAGAAATTGATGATTTATGAGATTTCAATCACATGCCTTAGAGAAAATAACTGTATTCTGGAAATCTAAACATATGTAGAGGATTACCCACGAAATTGTATTGATTTAGAAGTGAGAAATCTGAAAAAATAATTAGAAGATTTGAAATTAATGTAAAAACCAGGGTTCTTGATAATTATGATGAATTACCCCTTTAATTCGATACCTTTGATGAATTTGTACATGCTTTACGTAGGAAATCATGTATATAGATATATGTAACCAGTAGTAAACTTGTTTGGGAGTTTGAGGATCATTAATGGCGTTTTGTAGGAAATTATTGGATGAAACCCGTAGGTCGAATTTGCAGTTTTCTAGGCAAGAACTACTTGATCGATAGATCGACTCAAGAGTGTTGATCGATCGACTAATCGATCGATCGACCCCTTTCCTTGATCGATCGATCCCTCCTGGAAAATAACATGTCTTTCCCCTTTTCGTTTAATCTGGATAAAATGCGTTGGGACCCTTGAATATTATTTATAGAGCATAATGGTTCATGAAGAGGACCAGTAGGGTCTAAGTAGAATACTGTTGTATGAAATTTTATATGGGATGAAACCGAGGGTTAACGGGGGGTTTACTACATATTAAAAATCATTTGCACGTTAGCTACAAAATTGATATGTTTATAAATGACTTCGACGAGTAGGTTGGAGAGGGTGAACCCACTGAAATTAGCTTTAATGAGAGATAATACTTTGAGAGTTGAGAAGTAAGTATGAAATGATTATAATTGAGAATAAAAGAGACAAATCCTTTATGCGAGATAATTGGTTAAAGTTGTACTAAGTACGATTAATAATTATTATTATTGGGTCATGGGCGAACCTAATTGAAAAAATGAGAATATTTATATATATGACCGAGTGCATGTGTATATATTTATATTATACTTGTGTATAATCATACCCGCGCTACTTTCTATCACGAAGGTTGCCACGAAAGGACAGTCTTATCTCGATGGAAACTTTATGGAGGATATTGACTTTTACCTTAGAACATAGGATTCCTTGGTACAGGCTATCTGAGAATGATAGTCAGACGGTCATATGAGACATGATGGGTATGTACTGACCTCTTAGTGACTTGGAACTATGCTTCACCTCCATTTTGTGTGTATTGTGTTAATACAGTTCGAGAGTGATTTCGAACTTGTATTTCCTTTAGTACGAGAGATACGGGGACTTTATGGCAGAGTATGCCAACACCATAGATTTTATGTGGGTGCCGATAGTATATGTATTATATGGTGATTAATATATATACGTATATATGGAAATCTTCTACTGTGCGAATTAGTAGTTAAGTATTGAATAAATGCTCCAAATTGTATAGAAAGTATTCAGAAACTTTATAACGGTAACCAGATATATTAAGTAACGTAAGTAATCATGAAGAAATTGATCTCTAAACTAAATATCATGGCCTTGTGACTTCTCAAAATAAAACCATCGGAAGATAAGTTAGATAGACTTATGAGGTATGTAGTCGTACGGTAGGCATGCACATTAGATGAGAGGTGAGAATTATCAAGAGAGTGTCGCGTACTAACATGGTGGTTATATTAGCCGGTAAGCAATTTAAATACTTGCTAAACTATTTTTAAAACTGTTTTAGAGTCGGGCTCTGACCCATTTTTTTATCATTTTCTCTCTCTCTTGTATATATATATATATATATATTGCAGGTTCTCAGCCACATAGGCATGAGGTGTAGAATCTTTTGACTGGACGTGCTGCAGCTTGTGTGGGAGTTGCAGGTCATTGTAGTAGACGCTTCCTCCTTTAGTTCCTCATACTTCTGTTTAGCTCTTTTAGTTAGGTCATGTGTCTCCCATTTCCAGACTCTTCTTTAGACTTGAGGGGGATTGCATATACTTCTATCATTTCAGTATTTGGTTTTCGTTTGGGATTGTTTTATCTATCACATTTTCAGTAGTTGTAGTTATTTATTTAGATTTGATTAATCTAGTTGGCATGGTTCGTTGGATGATTGATATCTTTATCATTTGCATTATTCAAAGTTGTTTATGTTTAAAAGATTTTTATAACGGGAACTGTATAAATAAGGACTTAAATTTTTTTTGACACTTAACTTAATTATTTAGGGTGTTTAAATTGATGCTAAGAATGAACCAACTGTTCACCTTGATTTTAATTTAATAAAGGACTGATCACCCGGTATTTAATTAGGCGAGTTGTCTCAGGTGGTATCAGAACATCAGGTTCTAGTGTCCTTTAAGATCTGTAAAGCTTATTTCGCTTTCAGTTTAGCGTCTTTGATGTAGAGCCCTATTTTTAGAACTATTATATTCTTATGTTTACGCTTACATCTTCAGATATTTGAGATTTGATAATAACTGTAGACTAACAAACTTCCTTTTAATTTCATATGCCTCCGAGATGGGAACCCCGATATAGGAATGCCCAGCCCAAGTAGCCAGATGTTCCGACTCAGGGAATGATGAATGCAACTGAAGTAGCCGCCATTGTTGCTCAGGTGGTGAATGCCACATTAGAAGTGTTGCAGCAGGCTCCACCCCAGGTTTAGGCAGGGGCGTCGGTACCAACACAGCTTTCCACTGCATGGGAGCGAGTCAGGGATGCTTTTTAGAAGGCACAACCCCTGGAGTTCTCGGATAGTTCGGACATTATGATCGCCAGCCAATGGAAGAAGGATATCCATAGGCATCTGCGCATGTATGAGTGCACTGACGTGCAGAGACAGCTAATGGCTTCCTTTAAGTTAGTGGGGGCCGCTTTGCAATGGTGGGATTCCACCACCACCTTAGAGGAGAAGGATAGCATTTTGATTCAGTCGTTCTGGGTGCGGTTTTACCACAAGTATTTCCCATCCGCCGTGCAGACTGAGATGAGGCGGAGGTTACTGAATCTTAAGCAGGAGAGTATGACCGTTGCTGAGTATGAGGAGGAGTTCACGGGACTTCTCACTATAGTGTCGGATGGGTCACCCGCTGAGGAGAAGAAGATGTTGTTGTTTCTAGATGGATTGGCCTGGAGGATTCGTCAGCACCTCACAAGTAATCTATCGTTGGTTACTTACACTAATGTACTCAACGCTATTCTGTTGCACTGCTAGGATCACCGCTTCCATCAGTAGGGGAGCAAACGAGCAGGGGAGTCCAGCTAGTAGGACCGAATAGGGGCAGTAGTACTGGTGGGGCACCAACTGCCCCAGGGCAAACCCGTCACAGTGAGCAGAGTTCCCATCAGGGGGACCCTATCAAGTGATTCCGATCAGGAGATTCCAGGGTGGGATTTGGTGGACTTAGACAGGGCTAGAAGGGACAGTCCAGTCAGCATGTCCAGTAGGGCCAACACCGTCAGCAGTAAGATCAATAGCAGGGCCAGTGGTGGGGTGGTAACGGCCAACAGGGCCGTGGTCAGAAGGGCTAGAGGGGAGGAAACTTCAGGGGAAGGTGTTTCGAATGTGTCAAGAATGGCTATAAGCATCAGGATTGCCCAGAGGGGGATAGGACCCCGCAACAACAGGGTTCCCGTAATGAGCCAGAGAGGCCACTCTTTCCATTCTCCCTCCCAGTGCTAGATCAGATGTCAGCCCTATCATCCATCCCTGCAGCTCCAGTCTAGCAGGGGCAATTAAAGTATGGACGTGTCTATAACATCCACCATGTCGCAGCACCTCAGGCTCCACCCACGATTGAGGGTACGTTTCCTATATATGGCACTATGGGTCAAGTTTTATTTGATACTGGGGTGTCACACTGTTTTATAGCTACTCACTTTGCACGGGCCTTAGGGTTATTAGACACGACAGAGAATAAAATGATAAGCGTAGACTCACCACTAGGGAATGGAGCCTTGATTTTCTTTATATGTCGGGGTGTAGGTATAGATATTGGTAGTTTGATTTTACTTACGGATATGCTAGTTTTATATATGCATGAGCACGATGACATTATTAGCATGGATTGTCTCGCTGCGTACAGAGCCATGATATATTATTTCGGTAGGAGTATTATCTTCGCCATTCCGGGTCAGGAGATGTTTTTGGTGGCGATGCCTCACCCAGAGGGAGGATCTTCCACCTATTTGTATTACATAGAGGAGGATACCTCTAAGGAGATTGCGATTCCCCTAGATTCGATTCCAGTTGTTCGTGAGTATTCAGATGTATTCCAGGAGATACCGATCCGACCCCCCAGTCGAGAGATAGATTTTTTCATAGACTTGATGTCGGGCACTCGGTCGATAGCACGTGCACCATACCGTATGGCTCCAGCAGAGATGAGGGAGTTACGGGATCAGATAGAGAAGTTATTGGCCAGGGCTTCATTCGTAGGAGCACCTCACCTTGGGGCGCCCCGATGTTGTTTGTAAAGAAGAGAGATGTTTTTCTGATATTATGCGTGGATTATCGGGAGTTGAACAAGGTCACTATACGGAATAAATATTCGTTGCCTCTAATCGATGACTTGATCGACCAGTTGAGAGGATCAACCTTCGTTTCGAAGATAAATTTGAGATCGGGATATCATCAGCTACGGATTAGGGATGAGGATGTGTCGGAGACTGCTTTCTTGACGAGATATGGATCCTATGAGTTCAGAGTCATGCCGTTTGGACTGACAAATGCTCCAGACGTATTCATGGATTTGATTAACCAAGTGTTGAGAGAGTTCTTGGATCAGTTTGTCATCGTCTTCATATATGGCATCCTGATTTACTCACGGACTTAGGAGGAGCATGCCGAGCACTTGAGGGAGGTTCTTCAGACTCTACGAGAGCATCAGCTGTATGCTAAGTATGAGAAGTGCGGATTTTGGTTATGGGAGGTATAATTTTTGGGGCATTTTTTGTAGAATTTGGGGATATCAATTGACCCGAGCAACGTGTCGGCAGTGAGGGTGTGGGGATAACCCACGACACCGATAGAGGTGCGTAGCTTCTTGGGGTTAGCCGGGTACTACAGGCGGTTCATTTGAGGCTTTTCAAAGATAGCGGGTACATTGATGAATCTGACTCACAAGGGACTACCGTATGTATGGGATGATGTTTGTCAATTGGCTTTTGATGAGCTAAAACATAAGCTTACTTCGGTGCCAGTTCTTGCTTTGCCCAGGCCGGGAGTGAAGTACCTGGTGTACACTGACGCCTCCTATCGGGGACTCGAGGTAGTACTTTAGCAGGAGGAACATCCTATAGCTTTTTCTCCTGTAAGCTTAAGCCTCACGAAATAAATTACCCCACCTATAACCTGGAGCTAGCAGCGGTCGTGTTCGCATTGCGGATTTGGAGACACTACTTGTTGGAGAATAGTTTCGCTTGTTCACTGACCACAAGTCACTGCAATACTTGTTCACTCAGCGAAAGTTGAACATGCGTCAGCGCAGGTGGCTGGAGTTTGTGAAAGACTACCAGTTTGAGATACAGTACCATCCGAGGAAGGATAACGTAGTGTAACACCCCGTATTTTCATGCATTTAATATTTAATTAATTCGAAAATTCAAAATTACTTGTGTGTCGTAATTTTAATTGAATTAATTATGGCAATTTATAATTAAATATTAATCGGGGAGTGAATGGTTAATATTTAGGGAAATTTATTTACTAAGTGACAAGTAAGAATGTATTTACGTCATTTCGGGTATTAATGACGGGATATATACTTATTTCAGCCGGGAGTTGGTATAGACTAATTTGGGTGTGAAATAAGGATTTTTAGAAATTAATTCGGATGTCAATTATGAGTGTACGATTGAGTCCGGATGGGCCAAAATAGTAGAAAAAGTGTACCTGGGGGTAGTAAACGGGTCGCGGAACGTTTTTAGACATAACCGGACCCACACGGGGGCATTTGGGTCACTTGGATTTAGCCCATTAGGCAAAAAAGGGGATTAAGGTTAATTAAACAATTATAAAAAATAAGGGAACGACTGAATTAAGTTGAGAAATAGACTTAGTGGATTAAGAAACCCTAATAGCAGTTAAAGGAAAATTTGGGGATCAAAGGAGGGCCAAAACAAAGGAATCATCTTCAACCTTGGGCGTTCACAACTCCAAAATCATACTCTATGAACCCTAAGGCAAGTGGTTAACTTGCTGTAGCATTTAAATTGTATTTCAATTCATATTCATGTGATGTGGGTAATCAAAGAAATTCGTTTTGGGATTTAAAGGGTATAAACATGGGATTTTGTGAACCATGAATTTGATTTCTGAATTTAGTAGAAATTCATGAATAATGTAGGTTTTGTATTTGTATATGGTAAGATGTGTAAACCCGGATGGATTAGAAACGAATTGGTGATACGGAATTGATGTTTAAATGGGTTAAAGATTAAATTGGATTTTACCCCAAACTTGTGAAAACAATAGAGAAAGTGAATTAATTGATGTTTTTGGGCTTTATTGAGTTTCCTTATAAGGTTTTTGAGATTTATTGTTGATGAGAAGGCTTGGTTTTCACTGTAGAAGAAGTTAGGGTTTGGAGGTATTCGTCCATGGCTGAAACAGCCAACTCGGGGAAGATGAGGACCTGATCGATCGATCGATCGAAGGTGGACCATCGATCGATCCATGGTCCAGAAATTTTGACAGTTTTGCCCAGTTATGTATATAAAGGGAAATTTAATAAATATTCTTCCATGTCTTAATTATTGAGAAATTAGTACATGAGTTTAAATCTAATTGATTGTGAATAAAATTAATTAGGATTTGAGGGAGACTTTGTGTGGCACATCATGATTAAAAATTAATTGGGATTTGGAGAAAATTAGGTGTGACACACTAAGGTTAAATTTTGGGAATTTTGTTTCAAAATGATTAAATACGGATTTAGTGGACAAGTCCGGGGATATTGGTTGAGCGATACCGAGACGTAAATCTTATTTAGGTGAAGGCTAAATAATTTAGAGCCGGGAATTTAGACTCGGGTGATGTTTTATTTCGGGCCACGAGAGTAAGTCCGAATATATTGGTTAGGGTGATACCAAAAGAAATTAATGTGAAAATTAATTAATAATGGCCATAAACTCATAATAAAATGGAATAGGCTTGAGTCACGGACTTAGTTCATGGTGTAGCCAATATGTTTATATTTATATATATACGGTGTGTGACAGTATATATATATAGTGTGTGCATTAATATCAGTGGATAGATATTATTATTATATACTCTAGTACTATAGGGGGAGGTTGCACGTAGTGGATGAATCCCCTAGCTTGAGGAGTAGGGCGAGTACATTCCCAGGTCATAGCGTCCGTTATATGGGTGAGGGGCATCTCACTTTCAGGGAAGGAATATGGCCGCCTCCAACATGTATGTATTAACCAAGTGAGTGAGCGATTCTGACTTGGGTAACTAGGTTATGTGAATACACCTAGTGGGATAGCACTTTAGAGAATTTATACCTGATGATAATTTACTCGGGGGGGGGGGGGGGATACTATTATTAAATGTTATTTCAGGATGTTTGTGAATACTGTAATGTGACTAACTATATAATTACGTAAATAATTATATACGGGCTAATTAATACAAAGAATGAGTTGTATTATATGTATAACAGATGTGGAAGTTATATGAAATTAAAAAGGGAAATGATTTAATAAAGTTGATGTTGATAATAACTCAAAAATCATAATTAAGGCATACTCGGTTAGAGTAGGGTTTTTGTAAGGGGTTATATAATTTATCTAGTCATGAGGTAAAGAACTAGGTAAATTTAATTAAGGCGTTAGTAGTGCACATTAGAGGAGGGGTGAGGATGTCCTCATGGGAGTGAGGCACTAACTAAAATATGGAGAGCATGCATATTTACTTATTACTGCAAGTTAATCATTTGCTAAATGTTTTTGGGTACTAACCCTTGCTATGAAATTTTTTAAAAACCTTTTTGGTGTCCAGCCAGAGGGACGCCAGGCTTGATTAAATTTCAGGGATCCGTTGCTGCAGCATATGTGGATGTTGCGGGAGTTTGATAGACGCCTCATTCTTTCATTCCTAGTATAGGGACTTCTTATTAGTTATTTGAGCATGTCGCTCACAGTTCATTTATCTTTTGCCCGACTTGTTGAGATCGTTTACTTGTCTCTATTTTATACTTGTTGGAGTTTGGGCCGATGGTTTATTCGGTCACTTGATTAATTGTGAATGGTTGTTTCAGTTAATTGTGATTATTGTGTTATTTTATTTCCGCATGATATTTTCATTTAAGTTAATGAAAGATAAAACTTGGCACCAGCCTAATTTTATCACTTAGGTGGTTAGTAATTTAAAAGGCGACAGTGATGCTAAGAATGAACCAACTAAGAAACCTGTTCTAACTTACTTTAGGACAGATCACCCGGGGTTAATTAGGTGGGGTGTCACAGATGGTATCAGAGCATCAGGTTCTAGTGTCCTTAGGATCTGTACGGATTACTACGTTTCAGCGTAGCATTCGGTTGTTATAGAGCCCTATTATTAGAACTGTTGATTCATTTTTCGCTTGTGAGATACCGTATTTCTGCTATGAATATTTTGGTAAAAATTGTGTACTTATACAATTCAATCTATTTCAGATGCCACCGAGGAGACAGAGAGCGGAGAGGGATGAGGCTAGGAATGAGTTCAAGGAGTCTCACCAGGAGCCATAGGTACCGCCACCACCAACCCCACCCGAGTTGATTTCCACTACTCAGGTGGATGTGATAGTGGCCCAGGCTGTCGAGGCAGCGATGCGAGCTATGGATGCTCACTTTCCATAGCCCCAGGCACCACCTCCAGTGGCACCAGCAGTTCAGGCTCTAGTGGGGCCACCGTCTTGGTAGCGAGTTAGGGAGACCTTTCAAAAGGGTTACCCACCCGAGTTTCAGGGTAGCACCGATGTGGTAGAGGCTTGTGACTAGAAAAAGAACATTCAGCGCCATCTGCGCATGCTAGATTGTATCGATGTGCAGAAACAGATGCTTGCTACCTTTAGTCTGTCGGGGGCAGCCTTACTGTGGTGGGAGTCAGTTACCACCGTTGAGGAGATGGATTTGATGACGATAGCAGAATTCTGGGTGCGGTTCGATCGCAAATACTTTCCACCAGCGGTAGAGGCTGAGATGAGGAAGAAGTTCAGTTATTTAGTACAGGGTGACCGATCAGTGGCAGACTGTGAGGAAGAGTTCACCCATTTGGCAAACTTTATGCCAAATGAGGTGAATGATGAGGAACTAAAGAAATCGAGATTTATGGATGGCTTAGCCTGGCGGATCAGGCAACATTTGATTGGGAATTCGACATTAGTGACTTATACAGATGCCGTTAATGTCACACTTGTACATTGCCAGGATCATCGCTTCCATGCGAAGGGGAGTAAGAGAGTGGGGGAGCCAAGCTAACCGGGCAAGGCAGTTACTAGTGGTGACACGAGTGGTACTCAGTAGCAGACTGACAGTCAGCAGGGGAATCAGGCTAAGAAGTTTAATCCTGGTGGGTTTCATCCGGGAGGACAGGGGTTCAGGCAGGGGCAGCCGGGCCTGAATCAGTAGCAACAAGTTCCTCAGGGTCGTCAGGGCCAAGGGAATAATGGTGGAGGCCAGCAGGGCCAACCACATCAGGGCCAACAGGGTCAATGACAGGGGGATGGTCAGAAACGTTATTTTGTTTGTGGCCAGCCAGGACACTTCAAGAAGGAGTGCCCATAGAGGGGCAGAGGTCATCAGCAGGAGGCCCAACAGGGGCAACGGGGGCAGATGCTGCCAGCAGCAGCTCCACCCGCCCCATCGCAGCAGGGGCAGATGCAATACGGGCATGTGTATAACATCCGGGATATTCATAATCCTCTAGCACAGCAAGCACCGCCAGCAGTTGGGGGTATGTTTATCATTCATGGTTATGAGGGTATTATTCTTTTTGACATGGGAGCATCATATTCATTCATTAAATCTAATTTTGCTAAACGGGCCGAATTACTAGAGACCATGGGTAGTCTTCAGATGTGTGTGGAGTCATCAGTAGGCAGCGGGGCTTCGATTCACTCAATTTGTCGGGGAGTGGATTTTTTTATTGGGAGGCTTAGTTTAGCAGCAGACCTTTTAGTGTTAGATATAGAGGGGTACGATGTCATACTGGGTATGGATTGGTTGGTCGGTTATCAGGAGACTATGGATTGTTACGATAGGACAATCGTGTTCTCCATTCCAGGACAGGAGATGTTATTGATAGAAATGGTGTTACCTGAGGGAGGGTCATTCACACACCTGTATTACATCGAGGAGGAAACCTCACAGGAGGTGGCGATTCCGTTGGACTCAATCCCGATAGTGAGGGACCTTGAGGATGTGTTCCAGGAGATACCAGGGTTGCCACCCAGTAGGGAAATCAAATTTGTAATCGATTTAACATCGGGGATGATGTCAATTGATCGGGCCCCATACCATATGGCCCCTTCAGAGATGCGTGAGTTGAGAGAGCATATTCAGCAGCTTCTGGGTCAAGTTTTCATTCGGTGGAGTACATCGCCGTGGGGTACACCGGTGTTGTTTGTGAAGAAGCGGGATGGTTCACTACCGTTATGCGTGGACTATAGGGAGCTGAACAAGGCAAAGATACGGAATAAGTATCCGTTACCTAGGATTGATGATCTATTTGACCAGTTAATAGGGGAGTCTTACTTCTCCAAGGTCGACTTGAGGTCAGGGTATCATATATTGCGTATCTGAGAGGAGGATGTTCCTAAAACCGCTTTCCTATCGCGGTATGGATCATATGAGTTCACGGTGATGCCATTTGGGCTCACCAACGCACCAGCAGTGATCATGGACCTTATGAACAGGGTTTTCAGGGAGTTTCTCGATCAGTTTATCATCGTGTTCATTGATGACATCCTGATCTACTCGCGCACTGAGGAGGAGCATGTAGAGCATCTGCATATAGTTTTACAGACATTGCGGGATCACCAGCTCTATGCCAAATTCGGAAAGTGTGGATTTTGGCTATGGGAGGTACAATTTCTTGGCCACGTGGTGTCAGACCATGGTATTGCGATGGATCCGAGTAAGGTATCGGCGGTGAGGGAGTGGGGGAAGCCCACAACACCGATCGAGGTGCGCAGTTTTTAGGATTGGTCGGTTATTACAGGCGGTTCATCAAAGGATTCTCAAATATTGTGGGACCTTTGATGAATCTGACCCGGAAAGGGGTACCTTTCACTTGGAGTGATCATTGTCAATTAGCTTTCGACGATTTAAAGGACAAGTTGCCATCTGCACCCGTACTTGCTTTGCCAAAGGGAGGATTAGAGTATCGGGTTTACACTGACGCATCCTTATAGGGACTTGGGCGTGTGCTTTAGCAGGAGGAAAGGGATATAGCTTATGCGTCTAAAAAGATAAAGCCCCACGAGAGGAATTACCCCACTCACGACCTAGAGCTAGCAGCGGTCATTTTTATTTTGAGGATATGGAGACATTATCTTCTAAGAGATCAGTTCATGTTATTCACGGATCACAAATCAGTTCAGTATCTCTTCACATAGAAGGATCTAAATATGAGGCAGAGGCGATGGCTAGAATTCGTGAAAGACTACCAGTTTGATATTCAGTATCATCCTGGTAAGGCTAATGTGGTGGCAGATGCATTGAGCCGGAGACCAACTAGGGAAATATTAGAAATCTGGAAAGTGAAGTGGAGAGAGCTTCGATATGAGGATGATGTAGCCAGGGCTTGCCTATCAGCATTATCCATCACACCTGAGATCATTATGCGGGTTGTGAGGGCTCAGGGAGAGGATCAGATCTGTCGGGATAGGGTGATCCAGTTGCTAGCTGAGGGAGCAGAGGGTTACTCGATCATCTCGGAAGGAGGCTTACGCCTTAATGGGAGGTTAATTGTGCCAGAGGATGAGGAGTTAAGGCATGCTGTTATGACAGAGTCCCATGGATTGAGATTTGTGGTACATCCCAGTGGGGATAAGATGTACCAGGATATGTGGAGGCAGTATTGATGGGAAGGAATGAAACGGGATATAGCAGAGTTTGTTTTGAAATGTGCCACGTGTCGGCTTGTGAAAGCTGACCATCAGAGACCATCAGGGATGCTATAGCCGCTGGAGATTCCCGTGTGGAAGTGTGAGAGCATCTCCGTGGACTTCATTACAGGGTTACCTGCATCGCAGAGGGGTCATCATTCCATATGGGTCATTATGGATCGGTTGACCAAAGTGGCCCACTTCCTGCCGGCTCGCACATACTTTAAGACGATACGATATGCGCAACTATTCATAGCTGAAATTTTCAAGCTGCACGGGGTACCGGTTAATATTGTGTCTGATAGAGATAAGATCTTTGTGGCCCACTTTTCGCAGATCTTTCAGGAGGCCATGGGCACGGAGTTATGTTTGAGTACAGCCTATCACCCACATACCGATGGGAAGACTGAGAGAGTCAATCAGATGCTGGAAGATATGCTCGGAATGTGCATATTAGACTTTGGGGGAGGTTGTGAGAAATATCTTCCTTTGGTAGAGTTCGCGTAGAACAACTCTTACCAATTCACGATCGGTATGGCACCGTTCGAGGCACTATACGGGAGACCTTGTCGTTGACCCGCCTGTTGGTTAGAGGTGGGGGACAACAAACTATTGGGGCTGGAGATTATTCAGGAGACATATGCCAAGATAGAGTTGATCTGAGGGGGGATTCGGATAGCTCAATATAGGTAGAAGAGTTACGCTGATGCTTCACGGAGACATGTGGAGTTGGAGGTTGGGGACCAGATATTAGTCTGGGTGTCCCCTATGAAAGGGGTGATGAGGTTCGACAAGAAGGGTAAGTTAGCATCGAGGTACGTAGGACCTTTCCCTATTATCGAGAGGGTGGGACCAGTAGCTTATAGGCTGGGATTGCTAGAGTACCTTTAGCGGATACACGACGTGTTCTATGTGGCATCGCTGAAGAAATATCGTAGGAGCGAGAGGGGCTTCTGGCATATTCCACTCGAGGAAATTAATTTACAGCCAAACATCTCATATGAGGAGAGGCCGGTGGCTATTCTAGACCGTAGTGAGCGAAAGTTACGATCCAAGGTTGTTCCACTAGTTAGAGTACAGTGGGGTCATCACAATGTTGATGAGTCCACCTAGGAGAGGGAGGAGGAAATGTGGGAACAATATCCAGAGCTTTTTACCACAGGTACGACCTAATTTCGGGAATGAAATTCCTTTGTAAGGGGGGGGAGTATGTAACACCCCGTATTTTCATGCATTTAATATTTAATTAATTCCAGAATTCAAAATTACTTGTGTTTCGTAATTTTAATTGAATTAATTATGGCAATTTATAATTAAATATTAATCAGGGAGTGAATGGTTAATATTTAGGGAAATTTATTCACTAAGTGAATAGTAATAATGTATTTACATCATTTTGGGTATTAATGACAGGATATATACTTATCTCAACCGGGAGTCGGTATAGACTAATTTGGGTGTGAAATAAAGATTTTTATAAATTAATTCGGATGCCAATTTTGAGTGTACTATTGAGTCCGGATGGGCTGAGATAGTCGGAAAAGTATACCCGGGGGTAGTAAACGGGTCACGGGACGTTTTTAGACATAGCCGGGTCCACACGGGGGCATTTGGGTCACTTGGGCTTGGCCCGTTAGGCAAAAAAACGGGATTAAGGTTAATTAAACAATTAGAAAAAATAAGGGAATGGCTGAATTAAGTTGAGAAACAGACTTAGTGGATGAGGAAACCCTAATAGCAGTTAAAGGAAAATTTGAGGATCAAAGGAGGGCCAAAACAAAGGAATCATCTTCAACCTTGGGCGTTCACAACTCCAAAATCATACTCTATGAACCCTAAGGCAAGTGGTTAACTTTCTGTAGCATTTAAATTGTATTTCAATTCATATTCATGTGATGTGGGTAATCAAAGAAATTCGTTTTGGGATTTAAAGGGTATAAACATGGGGTTTTGTGAACCATGAATCTGATTTATGAATTTAGTAGAAATTCATGAATAATTTGAGTTTTCTATTTGTATCTGGTAAGATGTGTAAACCCGGATGGATTAGAAAATAATTGGTGATACGGAATTGATGTTTAAATGGGTTAAAGATTAAATTGGATTTTACCCCAAACTTGTGAAAATAATAGAGAAAGTGAATTAATTGATGTTTTTGGACTTTATAGAGTTTCCTTATAAGGTTTTTGAGATTTATTGTTAATGAGAAGGCTTGGTTTTCACTATAGAAGAATTTAGGGTTTGGAGGTATTCGTCCATGGCTGAAACAGCCAACTCGGAGAAGACGAGGACCTGATCGATCGATCGATCGAAGGTGGACCATTGATCGATCGATGGTCCGGAAATTCTGACAGCTTCACCCAGTTATGTATATAAAGGGAAATTTAATAAATATTCTTCCATGTCTTAATTATTGAGAAATTAGTACATGAGTTTAAATCTAATTGATTGTGAATAAAATTAATTAGGATTTGAGGGAGACTTTGTGTGGCACGTCATTATTAAAAATTAATTGGGAATTAGAGAAAATTAAGTGTGACACACTAAGGTTAAATTTTTGGAATTTTGTTTCAAAATGATTAAATACGGATTTAGTGGACAAGTTTGGGGATATTGGTTCAGTGATACCGAGACGTAAATCTTATTTAGGTGAAGGCTAAATAATTTAGAGCCGGGAATTTAGACTCGGCTGATGTTTTATTTCGGGCCACGAGAGTAAGTCCGAATATATTGGTTGGGGTGATACCAAAAGAAATTAATGTGAAAATTAATTAATAATGGCCATAAACTCATAATAAAATGGAATAGGCTTGTGTCACGGACTTAGTGCACGGTGTAGCCGGGATGTTTATATTTATATATATACGGTGTGTGACAGTATATATATATAGTGTGTGCATTAATATCAGTGGATAGATATTATTATTATATACTCTAGTACTATAGGGGGAGGTTGCACGTAGTGGATGAATCCCCTAGCTTGAGGAGTAGGGCGAGTACATTCCCAGGTCATAGCGTCCGTTATATGGGTGAGGGGAATCTCACTTTCAGGGAAGGAATATGACCGCCTCCAACATGTATGTATTAACCAAGTTAGTGAGCGATTCTGACTTGGGGTAACTAGGTTATGTGAATACACCTAGTGGGATAGCACTTTAGAGAATTTATACCCTATGAGACTTTACTTGGGGGGGGGGGAGGTACTATTATTAAATGTTATTTCAGTATGTTTGTGAATACTGTAATATGACTAAGTATATAATTAGGTAAATAATTATATACGGGGTAATTAATACAAAGCATGAGTTGTATTATATGTATAACAGATGTGGAAGTTATATAAAATTAAAAGGGGAAATGATTTAATTAAGTTGATGTTGATAATAACTTAAAAATCATAATTAAGGCATACTCGGTTAGAGTAGGGTTTTTGTAAGGGGTTATATAATTTATCTAGTCATGAGGTAAAGAACTAGGTAAATTTAATTAAGGCGTTAGTAGTGCACATGAGAGGAGGGGTAAGGATGTCCTCAAGGGAGTGCGACACTAACTAAAATATGGAGAGCATGCATATTTACTTATTACTGCAAGTTAATCATTTGCTAAAGGTTTTTGAAATGTTTTTGGGTACTAACCCTTGCTATGAAATTTTTTAAAAACCTTTTAGGTGTCCAGCCACAGGGACGCCAAGCTTGACTAAATTTCATGGATCCGTTGCTGCAGCATATATGGATGTTAAGGGAGTTTGATAGATGCCTCATTCTTTCATTCCTAGTATAGAGACTTCTTATTAGTTATATGAGCATGTCGCTCACAGTTCATTTAGCTTTTGTCAGACCTGTTGAGATTGTTTACTTGTCTCTATTTTTATACTTGTTGGAGTTTGGGCCGATAGTTTATTCGGTCAGTTAATTAATAATGAATGGTTGTTTCAGTTAATTGTGATTATTGTGTTATTTTATTTCCACATGATATTTTCATTTAAGTTAATGAAGGATAAAACTTGTCACCAGTCTAATTTTCTGACTTAGGTGGTTAGTAATTTAAAAGGCGACAGTGATGCTAAGAATGAACCAACTGAGAAACCTGTTCTAACTTAATTTAGGACTGATCACCCGGGGTTAATTAGGTGGGCTGTCACACGTAGATACAGATGCGTTAAGAAGTAGATCGGTATGTGACGTAGCGAATGTATGGAGAGCGAAGTAGAAAGAGTTGGGACACCAGGACGCGGTGGCCCATTCCTTTATATCAGTTATGTCAGTCACACCTGAGATTGTTACGAGGGTGATACAGGCACAAGTAGTGGATACGTTTTTCCAGGAGCAGATTGTACAACTCTTAGCCGAGGGTGCTAAGTCATATTCAGTAAGATCTGATGGGGGTTTGAGGTTAATGGGATATCGGTGGTCCCGGAGGGAGAAGACTTACGTTATGCAGTGATGACACAGTCGCACGGGTCTAGATTTGCGGTACATCCCAGAGGGGATAAGATGTACCAGGATATGAGGTGGAAATACTAATGGAGTGGGATAAATAAGGACATTGCAGAGTTTGTGTCCAAATATTCTACCTGTCAGATGGTAAAGTTGGACCACCAGAGACCTTCGGGGTTACTTCAGCCGTTGGACATACCTACATGGAAATGGGAAAGTATTTCCATGGACTTCAATACCGGGTTGCCTACATCACAGCGGGGTCATGATTACATATGGGTTATAGTGGATCGATTGACCAAGGTAGCCCATTTTCTGCCAGCACGGACAGACTACACCACGGTCCAGTATGCACAGCTATTTATTGTCGAGATAGTTAGGCTACATGGGGTTCCCTTGGATATTGTGTCTGATAAAGACAAGATTTTTGTGTCGCACTTCTGGGAGAGATTTCAGGAGGCCATGGGTACAGAGTTGAGGTTGAGTTCAGCTTATCACCCACAGACAGATGGACAAAAAGAGCATACCAATCAGATGCTGGAAGATATGCTACGCATATGTGTCCTTAATTTTGGAGGAGGATGGGAGCCATATCTTCCACTGATGGAGTTCTCTTATAATAACTCCTATCGGTTCACAATCGGTATGGGACCATTTGAGACTTTATATGGTAGACCCTTTCATTCTCCCACTTGTTGGCTAGAGGTGGGGGACAACAAATTACTCGGGCCAGAGGTGATTCAAGAGACTTCAGCTAGGATTGATATTATTAGGAGTCGCATTCGGGTAGCCCAAGACCAGCAAAAAATCTACGCCGATGCAAAGAGGTCCTTCTGAGAGTTTAGCATGGGGGACCAAGTATTACTGCATGTATCTCCTATGAAAGGAGTAATGAGATTCGGGACGAAGGGGAAGTTGGCTCCGAGGTATATGGGACCATTTCCCATTATCGAGAGGATTGGGCCGGTGGCATACATATTGGGGTTACCAGAGCACTTGTACCGTATTCACGATGTATTCCACATCTCGTCGTTGAGACGATATCTTCGAGATGATATGGCCCACACTCACATCGCGATAGAGGAGATTGACTTACAGCCCGATAATTCTTATGAGTAGAGACAAGTGGCTATCCTTGATCATAGTGAGAGGACATTAAGGTTGAAGGTAGTCCCACTTGTACGGGTCTAGTGGGAGCATCATAATGTGGAGGAATCCACTTGGGAGCGCGAGGGAGATATGCGCGAAAAATATCAAGATCTATTTTGACCAGGTATGCCTTATTTTCTTAATTTCTGGACGAAATTCCATTATTAGGGGGAAGTATGTAATACCCCGTATTTTATGGGCTTTTAAAATTGGGGATTTATTAAATTTAATTGGGTTATTAATTTTATATTAATCCAGATTTTTATTTTAAAAAATTTACTTGCGTGACGAGAGTTAGTAATTATTGGAAATTTGTTGAATATTACTAGATTAGTAAAGTAATATATGAAATTGAATTTATTAAAATGTCATGAGTGAATAATATGAAAATTATGAAAATTTAAGCCGGGAGGCGCCTATGTCATGTCGGGACTAAATTATTATTATAAAAGTAAATAAATTATAAGTCGCCCGTATGGTCGTTTTGAGTGTGCCAACATGTCCGAAAGGATCGAGATAGTCAGAAAAGTGTACCCGGGGTTCAGTTTGGGTCTCGGGATGTTTTTAGGCCTAACTGGCATCTCGGGAGGATATTATAGTCATTTTTTTTTATTTTTGGGTAATTAAACCCACGAACTTTCCTAAGTTATATCAGCTATTAGAGGTTATCTTTTAGGGTTAACAATCACAAAAACTTTGAACGGCCATTAGAGAAGAAAGGTAGAGAGATTTTCAAGAATTGATCACGAACCATAGCACCTCTTTTAAGATTAACACCACCAGAGAATAGATGGTAAGACGAGGAACGTAGACATATCCTTATCACCAACAAATTAGACCTTCAAATCCCAAGCAAGTATCTATCTTACTATTTTTCTAGTTAATTTTTCTCCCATGTTAGAATAGGGTTGATGAACTTATGTTTTATGGAAGAAATTGATGATTTAGGAGATTTAAATCACAAGCCTTCGAGAAAATAAGTGTATTCTGGAAATCTAAACATATGTAGAGGATTACCCACGAAATTGTATTGATTTAGAAGTGAGAAATCTGGAAAAATAATTAGAAGTGAGAAATCTGGAAAAATAATTAGAAGATTTGAAATTAATGTAAAAACTAGGGTTCTTGATAATTATGATGAATTACCCCTTTAATTCGATACCTTTGATGAATTTGTACATGCTTCACGTAGGAAATCATGTATATAGATATATGTAACCCGTAGTAAATTTGTTTGGGAGTTTGAGGACCATTAATGGAATTTTGGAGGAAGTTATTGGATGAAATCCGTAGGTCGAATTTGCAGTTTTCAAGGCAGGAACTGCTTGATCGATAGATCAACCCAAGAGTGTCGATCGATCGACCCCTTTCCTCCATCGATCGATCCCTCCTAGAAAACAGCA
The DNA here is from genome assembly GCA_949130495.1 of Sambucus nigra. Lineage (NCBI taxonomy): Eukaryota > Viridiplantae > Streptophyta > Magnoliopsida > Dipsacales > Adoxaceae > Sambucus > Sambucus nigra. Next base: position 108,276,930 of record OX422224.1, on the reverse strand, counting down.
TGTCTTTCCCCTTTTCGTTTAATCCGGATAAAATGCGTTGGAACCCTTGAATATTATTTATAGAGCATAATGGGTCATGAAGAGGACTAGTAGGGTCTAAGTACAATACCGTTGAAAGAAATTTTATATGGGATGAAACTGAGGGTTAACGGGGGGTTTACTACATATTGAAAATCGTTCGCACATTTACTACGGAATTGAGATGTTTATAAATGACTTAGACGAGCAGGTTAGAGAGGGTGAACCTACTTAAATTAGCTTTGGTGAGAGAGAATACTTCTAGAGATGAGAAGTAAGTATGAAATGATTATAATTGAGAATAAAAGAAATGAATCCTTATAATTGGATAAAATGGTACTCAGTACGATTAATAATAATAATTATTATTGGTTCGTGGGCGAACCTAATCGAAAAAATGAGAATATTTATATATATGACCGAGTTCATGTGTATATATTTATATTATGCTTGTGTATAATCATACCAGTGCTACTTGCTATCATGGAGGGTGCCGCGCCCGGATAGTCTTATCTCGATGGGACCTTTATGGGGGATAGTGACTTGTACCCTAGAACATAGGATTCATTGGTACATGCTATCTGAGAATGATAGTCAGATGGTCCTAAGAGACGTGATGGGTATGTGCTGACCTCTTAGTGACTTGGAACTATGCTTTGCCTCCATTTTTTGTGCATTGTGTTAATATAGTTCGAGAGTGATTTTGAACTAGTATTTCCCTTAGTACGAGAGATACGGGGACTTGATAGCAGAGTGTTCCAGCACCATAGATTTTATGCCGGGTTCCGATAGTATATGTATTATATGAGTGATTAAGATATATACGTATATATGGAAATCTTCTACTGTGCATATAAGCAGTTAAGTATTGAATAAATGCTCCAAATTGTGTAGAAAGCATTAGGAAACTTTATAACGGTAATGAGATATATAAATTAACGTAAGTAATCATGAAGAGATTGATCTTTAAACTAAATACCATAGCCTTATGACTTCTCAAAATAAAACCATTGGGACATAAGTTAGATAGACTTATGAGGTATTTGGTCATACGGTAGGCATGCACATTAGATAGGAGGTGAGAATTCTCAAGAGAGTATCGCGTACTAACATGGTGGTTATATTAGCCGATAAGCAATTTAAATATTTGCTAAACTATTTTACATTCGCGCTCTGACCCGTTTTCTATCATTTTCTCCCTCTTTTGTATATATAGACGTGTATATTGCAGGTGCTCAGCCATAAGGGCGTCAGGCATAGAATCTTGTGACTGGATGTACTGCAGCTTGTATGGGAGTTGCAGGTCATTGAAGTAGATGCTTCCTCCTTTGGTTCCTCAGACTTCTGTTTATCTCTTTTAGTTAGGGCATGTGTCGCCCATTTTCAGACTCCTGTTTAGACTTGATAGGGATTGCATATACTTCTATCATTTCAGTATTTGGTTTTCGTTTGGGATTGTTTTATCAATCACATTTTCAGTAGTTGTAGTTATTTATTTGGACTTGATTAATCTAGTTGGCATGGTTCGTTGGATGATTGATATCTTTATCATTTGCATTATTCAAAGTTGTTTATGTTTAAAAGATTTTTATAACAGGAATTATATAAACAAGTACTTTAAATTGTTTTGACACTTAGCTTAATTATTTAGGATGTTTAAATTGAAAATATTTATTTTGCGACCGTGATGCTAAGAATGAACCAACCGTTCACTTTGATTTTAATTTAATAAAGGACTGATCACTCGATATTTAATTAGGCGAGGTGTCTCACAGTCCTCCTAACTGCCCTCGTTGGTTGTCCTATATTGTTCAGTATACGAAGCCTAACCAAAATCATATATGATTTGCTTTAACCATGCACAATTGTGGAGAAATATAAATCGTAATATAAATCAACAGTCCTAAGCATAGGGTTCTACATCAATGAGAAAGCAACGTTGAAAATGTAATCAACCGCAAAGATCCTAAAGGTACTAGAACCTGGTGCTCTGATACCATCTATGACAGGGTGTCCAGTACCCTGCTAAATTAAAACAAGAGTCTCATGTGGCTCATTCTTAGCATCACTGTCGAAATTGAATTAATTACTAACCACCTATTAGTTTAACAAGTTGTATCAAATTTTAATCTTCAAATTATCATAACAAATAAAAGCCTTCAACATAAACTCATGCAGTAAACGATATAATCAGTCGCGCTAGTAAAGAATCTAAATGCGAAAATAAAACTAAGTACCAAATAACCCATCAGTTACCAAAAATCCAGTACAATCATCTTAGCTGAAATAAATAAACCTGATAGAAAGGGAGGCATGCCCAACAGTGTCTAAAAAGGGAACCTAATCTATATATAAATAAATAAAGCGGCTACTACAAAACCTACAAGCCACTACATTAGCTAGAGCTATATGTACCTGGAAAGAATAATCATCTTTGGCGTCCTTGTGGCTGGACACCTAAAAGTTTTTGAAAAATAATTTGATACGGGTCAAAGCCCAAAACCTTTTAAAAACTTTTGCAAGTAATTAAAATGTAATGTTAAATATGCTGTACAACCTTCCATATTTAAGCCGATGTCACACTCACATGAGATACTCCTCACCCCTCAACTATAGTGAGCACCTAACGTATGCTCTAAACCTAACTAGTTATTTTATCCCTCCTAACTAGTCTTATGAAAAATCTCAACGTAAATCACTACTGTGCCTTGAGTATTGCTTATCTTTGATTTACAAATCAGCTTCTTATTTTCTTAATTAATTAATCATTATGCCATTATTATTCATTCTCATAACCTTACTCCAGTTATTAATAATATTCACAATTCATGTCCTATATCCGTATATAATTTTCTACCTCTTTATATACGTATATACACATAATAGTCTCGAGTTATCCTCCCGAATGCATATAAATTTACTCTCTCTCTCTCTCTCTATATATATATATATATAAAAGTATAACCTCAATCCCTCCAAGACTTACCTCTTTGGATTGCAACCATACCACATTATTACACAATACTCAAACCCTACACAGCATGGGCATGCACATACCAATGAACCTGGGTAACGGTACTACCTATGTTATGATTCGCCATAGTGACCTCCCACGGAGCGTAACCTCCACCGCTATCATATCCTCTAGAATGAGTATGTTTCACGCAATATCATATACACAAATATATCAAATAAATATACTCTCTCTAAACCCATATACATATATTTAATCAATAATTAAGTTAACCCACTACACCAAAATTGTTGAGTTGTCAAGGTCTAAAATCGTGACAAGTCTAGGGGTGACAACTTAGTTGTCACGGACATGTCACGGTCAAAGACTATGACAAGTTTATTGGACTTGTCACGATCCTATCACGGTCTTTGACCTTGACAAGTTTTTGTCAAGGTCAAAGACCATGACAAAATAAAAAAAAATGTCATGGTCTTTGACCATGACAATTTCGGGAAGAATTAAAAAAAACTGTTGGGCAGTATGGCTGTTGCCACTGTCCAATCGTATATTTGTACCCGTTTTAGCAAAATTGTACCTGTCTAATCAACATATATCCAAATAAAATAGAAATAATATACCAAATCATGGCATATATAATCGATATCCAAATAGAATAGAAGTGAAAATATCCACATCCAAACCAACATGTGTAAGGACATAATTTTGTATATGTCTGTTCTCAGTTAAGTATGTCCTATACCGCTACAATCGTCGAAGAATTTTCAAGATCACATATGCAGAAAGACGAATCCGAATATCAAGTTTCTTCAACAATCTAGCCTCCACGAGATAAATTTGGTAAAGGTTATGTTTTTATTCCTTAGCATTTCACCTAGAATATTAGGATATTTTTCATAAAAAAAAAATTCTAAGTGTTGGAGCGGAGTTTTTAAGTTTTTCGTCAAAATTATTTTTCAAAGTTATAAGGTGATTCATTTTCTTGGAAAAAAAATGATTTAATAGCTCGTACGAACGACAACCCCTGTTATTCAAACGAAATAAGGTCTCGCACGAAGTTCGTTCGAGCGACATGTCTAATTGCTCAAGAGAGATTCAAATTTGTTCAAGCGACCAGTCGCCTTAAGTTTTCTATTTCAACATGTTAAACAAATCTGTTTTTCTTAAGGAGACATGTGCTTTTCTGTTCATACGAAACTGCTACTACGGAAACATATGTCTTCTCACTTTTAGGTTTTTAAACCTTTTTATTTTCAATTCACAAGATCCCAATGTTTTACGTGAATTATTTTGGAACCCAAGAACATACTTTGCTATTATTCAACCTTTGTGGAGTGCGTCTCTACACCTGAACACTGAGTTCATTGAGGTTCACTGCGTGTGGATCTTGGCTGAAGACTGGACTGCGGTTCACGTGGGTTCACTGAGTGAAATCCGTTGTTAACTCTAGGTTGAGCATCTATGTAGGTTTACTGAGGTAAATTTATTGCAAATTTCATTGTAATTGTAAATTATGATTTAATTATAGTGAAATAAACGGTTTTGCTCTGAGGGGATTTTTCCTTAAATCTGTAAGTTAGCATATTTGTGTTTTTGTTGGTTTGACACGCGCATACACGTAGATATTTTTTTAAGGGCTGAATTAACTTGATTTAAAAATTGACTCTAATTAAATAGTTTATAGTTGGAATTTGTGAATTTATTTGAAATCTATATTGCACCAACACATACGTTTTTCACAAATTGGTATCAGAGCAGGTTATGTTAATTTATTGCGTATTCATATTTTCCGCAAAAAATGCGTGGTATTAATTTCTTTTGAAAAATCTATTTTGTGGAAAATTTGTCGCAATGTTTCCAAACGAAAACTTATATAATCAGTTGCCAATTTTTTGAGGGTCTAATTATGCTTACTGGAAAGCCTGAATGAAGTCCTATTTAAAAGCAATCGATGAAAGAGTTTGGGTTAGTTATGAAAGAGGCTGGACTCCTTCCACTGTCACTGCAAATAATGTCACGAATTTAAAATCTGTGTCAGACTGGACTGAGGATGACTTTAGGTGGATCACTTTTAATTCATGAGGTCTTAGTGCAAGTGTCGAACACATCACCCCAGACGAGTTCTGACGTATTATGACGTGCACCACGTCTAAAGAAGCGTGGGATGTTTTGCAACTTACCCAAGAAGGCACTAATGCGGTTAAAGAGTCTAAACTTCAAAATTTAACTACTCAATTTGAAACAGTAACCATGCTTGAGACTGAGTGTTTTGATGACTTTTATACACGTTGGTATGACATTGTCAACACTAGTTTTAATCTTGGTGGAACTCTATCTGATGCACGAGTGATTAAAAAGATTTTAAGATCGCTGCCAAAATGTTTTATCCCTAAAGTGACTATTTTAAATACCTTAAGTAATTTGAATCTTCTGAAATTAGAAGAGTTAGTTGGAGACCTCCGGACATATGAGATTGACATGTTTCTGACACTGTCAAGCCTAAGGATATAGGGGTAGCACTTAAAGCCCGGTCTAAAAAAAGTGAGTTTTTGTGAGTTTGATTCTAAGGACGAGTCTGATTTTGATATGGCCATGCTTGCAAAGAATTTTAAAAAGTTTCTCAAGTTTTCAAACCAAAATTCTTCTAATATAAAGTTTTTTGAGAAAAATAAAGACAAGGCCAAAGAAAGCAGTGAGAAACAGAAAGAGGGAGATTTAGAAAAAGCGACATGTTTTGAGTGTGAGGGCAAAGGGCATAAGTCATTTAAGTGTCCCTTTAGACTTAGGAGAGAGGGAAAGAAAGTTGTTATGCCAGTCACCCTTAGTGATAGTGAGGATGATGTGAAAGATTCCAAGGATGAGTCTTCACAAGGAAACTTTGTTGCGTTTTCTGCTAGTCACGTGAGCACACCCCCCATGATGATGAGGATACTTGTACATATGAGACCCCGAGGAGGATTTTTGTGTTTCTAACAAGTCTGAGAGTGAGTGAGCTAGTCAGGGTGATGATGAGATCCAGATCGCGTTTAGAGATTTCTATGCTGAGACCTTGAAAATAAAGAAATTGAATAAGGAATTAGGTCTTAGGGTGAGAGGTTTGGCGAGAGAGTTAGAGATTTTTAAGGGTTTTGAGGCGTCAGTGAGTCAACTTGAGAAGGTGAAGATTGATTTGAGTCAGCAGTAGATTGTCGTGAATCGGGAGAAAAGTGAACTTATAACCCTCATGTCACAAGTAGAGAAAGATTTTAAACACTCCCCGGAGGTTAAAGTCACTTTATAGAAATCATCTCATAAGGTTGGAAAGATGGTTCTCAATCCCATTTTGGGTAGAGATGAGAGTTTAGGAATAAGTCATGACGGTGCTTCTACTCTCAAGTTTCACCCGAGCTATTTCTTACTTTAGTATTTGATTCACATGGCTTTCAACCTAACCCACCTAGGCATCATGTACCTACTAGGAGAGCACTTAGGAGACGTTTTGAGAGAGGTTTACCTAGGCCAGTTTATGTGTGCTGAGAATGATTCCATCCATGATTCCTGTTATATTAGAGTATCGGGCTGGCCACCCCATATTTTGGTGAGCGGGGTGTCACATGAGAATACTAGTGTATATTATTAATTGCGGTATGCGAGTTTTGTTAGATTGCATTATGTGTTAAAAATTGTTATGGTTATCATCCTTTCACAGGGGAGGACTTGGGTTGATATGCATGTAGTATTGAACTTAGGTGAGGGGTAAGGTACTTTACGCATGTGAGTGCCGATGGGGATTGTATACTTTTAATTAACTGTATTATTGCATTTTAATTTATGAAAGTTAGTTATTTAACTCTAGGGTGGTGAACCAAAATAAAAATGTTTTCTCCTCCCCATGTTTAGATCGAGAGGGACAACAAAACTGACAGGAAATCAAACTTGAGGTCATATTTTCACAGCGATTACTTTCATTCATTTGATTCTAGCATAGGTTTTTATTTCCATTTAAGTCAGTTTATTATTACGAATTATTGTATTGGCTCAAGCCCGAGTTTATTATTCAGTCATTTGAGACAGTTTGTTGTGTTGTTAGATTTTATGACTGGTTGAGTGTTGAACTTCATTTGTTCTCAGTTACTATTTAAATGGTTTGTTATGCATGCTATCTTTTAAAAGAAAAATTCAAATGTGTTACTCTGATTATTATGGTTTTGATGCTGAGAATGATATAGATTGTTTAACAAGTCTCATCTTCGGCATATTGTGTCTATCCAATCATTACATGGAAAATGGGGAGTGTTACAGTTGGTATTAGAGCATCTAAGTTATAGTGTCCTTAAGACCTATGTTGCGTTCATTACGTTCTGCGTTACGTCCTTTGATGGGTAGAGCCCTATGATTAGGAATCTTCGTATTCTTTGTGATTCATTACTAAAATGAACCTTATTTGATTTCAGATGGAAAAAGGTAAGAGAGGCAGACCATGATGTATCTCCGCATCGACTGCAGATAAGGGGGCTCAGCAAGAGCCACAGCCACACCCTTATGCGCCACTATCCCCATAAGTTCTTGGTCCAACAGAGATCGCCACCATTATAACTCAGGCAGTTTTCACAATAATGGCCACTATGCTATAATATTTCCATAAATTATAGCAGAAGCAACCAGCACCACCACCGTAACAGGTGGAAATACCAATGCAGACACCTAGTTCAATATGGGATACAACTAAGGAGCCCTTCACTAAAGTACACCCATCAAAATTTGCAAGCAGTTACATTATTCTGGTAGAGAGTCACTAGAAGAAGGATAAACATTGACACTTGAAGATGGTAGAGTGTACGCCCGTGCATAAGCAAATGTTAGCCTCATTTCGACTGGTTGGGGTAGCTTTGCAGTGGTAGGAGTCTGTCACCACGTTAAAGGAGAGAGACATTTTGTTGATTGACGAGTTCTTTAATATGTTTGATGGGAAATACTTTTCACCGATAATGAAATCAGAAATGAGAAGAAAAATCATGGACCTTAAGAAAGAAGGTCCCATTGTAGTAGAGTATGAGGAGGAGTATACTGCACTATCCTATTTTACTGGGGACAAGGTAAACATGGAGGAAAAGAAGATGGAAAAGTTTATATTGGGGATAACCTGGCACATCAAGCAATCGTTACTGGGGAACCCAACTTTCGCCACTTATAATCAGATGGTGAATGCATCTTTATTACATTGTCAGGATCGCAAGGCCTTCCAGAAGAACAAGGGAGAGAAGAGACACAACTCCAAAATGTCGAACCAACATGGTAAGACAAATGAGAGTACAAGCCAGAGAACCTAAATATTTAGGCATCCATAGTCTACTGATCAATATAAGAAATTCAGAGGTTTCGATGGTAAAAAAAGACTGGCCTAACAGGATCAGGGCCAGTAGAAAAAATGCCACCAGGGACAGTAGTAATAGGGGCAACAACCATATAGGTGTTAGTTCCAAGGGAATTGTTATGTTTATGGTGAGAATGGACATTTAGCAACAAACTAACCTCAGGGAAATCGAGAGCACAAGATCTAGGGGACAACGAAGGCACCAAGAACCTATAAAGCAACGTCATCCATTGTTAGCCCAGCCAATGGTGGTAGTGCCAGCCTTACCAACTCCACCTCAGGGACAACAGCTGCAGTTTCAGTATGGGAGTGTATCACATTACACCTAGAGAGGAACCAGTGCCAGAATAAGTAAAGGATGGTATGTTCCCTATTCTTAAGCATGTGAGGCATATTTGGTTTGATACTAGTGCATAGTACTTGATTATGAATACTAATTTGTTAGAACATCGAGGATGGTACATGTAGCATTGACGTAGTGCTTTACATTATTCCACCCGAAAATCGAGATGTGCCTATATCGCTTCGTGTGTAGAGATAAAAATATTGACATTAGGAGACTTAGGTTTGCAGCAGACCTATTTACATTATATATGTCGAAATATGATATAATCCTGGGGGATGGATCGATAAGTTAATTATAGGGCATGTTTTGATTTTTATGGAAACGTGTAGAGTTAATGGTCAAGTGTAAAATGACTGGTTGGACAATGGTGTTCACCATAGCCGTGAGAACTATTACGAAAATTATAATATTTTGGATTTAGATATGGTAAAATGGATGGTTATGTAAATTTTGGATTAGTACAATGATTTTATAAAATTTAGAGAGAATATCGTAGGGATGTGATTGAGAGAATTTTGATGAAGGATTCGGTGGCGGGAAAATTCAGATTAAAGAGCGTGAATTGATAATGTACTCAGGCTGGGAAAGATTTATTATGTTGTTATACCACTCATTATTTCGGTGAAAATAATGTGCTAGTGTTTGGATCTATAAGCAGGGTCACTATGTTATTTCAAAATATGAGGGGCGACGACTCAGTCAAAAAACGTACGAGGATGAAGTGAGTTATGAATCATAGACGTGTGTTTTATTGGTGTACCAATAGTGGATATAGTTTACGAATAAGCAGGTGTCCAATTATGAAACTCATGACATAGTTACTCAGAACCAATGATGGTGCGAAGGAGTTTATAAACCCTATATAACGAGAGTTATACGGTCATGTGACACCCCGAAAAATCAATACCTGGTGATCAGTCCTTTACTAAATTAAAATAAAATTAAAATAATATATAGTTGGTTCATTCTTAGCATCACTGTCGAAATTCATTAATTACTAACCACCTATTTGTTAATTAAGTCGGTGTCAAATTTTTTTCATCTTTTATTTGTCATACAATAATATGATTAAATAAATAACCACCATCACCATTCCATTAACCAACATAGCAAATAATGAAATAACTGAATAAAATATAAAGGATTGGAATAAATACTCCAGCCAAAAACTCCAATACAGTAATCCATAAATGAAAACTAGTCCAATAACTGAAAAGTAAAGAGAGAAATCCATTATCACAGAAATAATGTATGAATAAGAGTGGGCAACATGCCCGACTGAAATAGATAACTCATAAGGAAGAAATGATAAGTATGGATGTGTCTACTACCGAGGTCCTGCAACATCCACAACAACTACAACACGTCAAATGATATGAACTCCTAAGCCTAGCGTCCATGTGGCTAGACACCTAAAATTGTTTTTGCAAAAAGGATTTGAAACGGATCAGAGCCCAAGTAAAACAGTTTTGAAAATTTATCAAGTGTTTAAAATGAATTAAGAGAAGATGTTATGTACATGTTAGTACTACGTGCTCTCACTTGAGATCCTCACCCCTCAACTATTGTGCACGCCTAACGTACTACTGTAACCCACCTAGTTAGGCTACCCACCTAACAAGTCTGAATTATATCTCTTCACGTCTAATAACTCATAATGCCCACTCGTATTTCCAATTAATTTCCCATTTTAATTTAATTAATCCCTATTTAATCCAAATATAAAAATCATTAAAAATACGGGGTGTTACATACTCCCCCTCTTATAACGGAATTTCATCCCAAAATTTTAAAAAATAAAATATACTAGTGGGAACAACTCTCGATATTTATCGCGCATCTCTTCCTTATGCTCCCAAGTAGACTCGTCGGTATTATGATGCCCCCACTAAATATGTACGAGTCGCACTACCTTCGACCTCAATATCCTCTCACTCTGGTCTAAGATAGCGACTGACTTCTCCTCGTATAAAATATCAGGCTTCAAGTCAATCTCCTCCAACGTAATGTGAGTGTAAGCCAACTCATCTTGGAGGTATCTTCGTAACGAAGAAATATGTAACACATCATGAATACGATGCAAGTGCTCCGGCAATCGGATGCCCCTGCCCCAATCCATTCGATGATAGGGAACGACCCTACGTACCTTGCCTCCAATTTCCCTTTCTTCCCAAAGCTCATTACCCCTTTATAGGAGATACATGTAGCAATACCTGATCTCCCACATTAAACTCTAAAAAGGACCTCTTGTCATCAGCGTAACTCTTTTGTCTGTCTTGAGCTATCCGTATACGACTCCGAATCATCTATATCCTATCTGAGGTATCCTGAATCAACTCTGGCCCAAGCAGCTTGTTGTCCCCCACCTCTAGTTAACAGGAAGAAGAACGAAAAGGCCTCCCGTACACCGCCTCAAATAAATTCATACCAATAATGAACTGATAGGAGTTATTGTACGCAAACTCCACCACTGGAAGATACGGCTCCCTACCTCCCCTAAAATCCAGGATGCACATCCGTAGTATATCTTCCAACATTTGATTAGTCTACCCAGTCTGCCCGTATGTCTGTGGGTGGTAGGTCGTACTTAATCGCAACTCCGTGCCCATGGCCTCCTAGAAGATCTATTAAAAGCGAGATACGAAAATTTTGTCCCTATCGGACACAATATTGAGAGGCACCCCGTGTAATTGTACTATCTCAATAATGAAAATCTGCACGTATTGTGCCATGGTGTAATCCGACCGGACTGGTATAAAACGGGCTACCTTGGTCAACCGATCCACTATCACCCATATAGAATCATGACCCATTTGAGAACTAGGCAACCCAATAATAAAATCCATGGAAATACTCTCCCATTTTCACATAGGAATCTATAATGACTGTAGGACCCCTGTTAGTCTCTGGTGGTCCATCTTTACTAGATGACATGTGGTACACTTCGAGACAAACTCGAAAATGTCTCTCTTCATCCCACTCCACCAGTAATGCCGCCTCATGTCCTGGTACATCTTGTCCCCATGAGGATGTACCACAAATCGAGATCCATGCACCTTGACATCACAGCGTGTCGTAAATCCTCCCCTTCTGGAACAATCAGGGTTCCGTTGAAGCATAAGCCTCCTGTGACACCCCGCCTATTCTAATCCTGGGTGATTATTCCATTATTTAATTAAATAGGAATCATTAATGGTGCCATTCTTAGCATCACTGTCAAATTTAAAATTAATTACTAGTACCCTAATAGCTTAGTGTCAAAATGTTAATCTTACCTATTATCATACAATAAATAAATTCGAAGAAATATAACATTCGCCATTTTCATGCACATAACAATGAATAATACGATAATGACATAAGTAAATAACTGATTCTGGAAAAACACTCTAGAGAAACACTAAACACAGTCATCCATGACTAAAGTCTAAATCAATATTAGAAATAAACAGAATTACAAAGTCTCTGAAAATAGTAATCCGACTATGACTGGGTGACATGACCTACAAAGATAAATGAAGAAATATACGAACTAAATAAAAGTGGAGGCATATAATAGCAAGGTCCTGCAACCTCCACATGTGGACGTTGCTCTACAGAAGTTGCAGCACATCAAACGAGGAACTCATATGCATGGTTTTCCCTATGTCTAGGAACCTAAAATGGTTAGCAAGTATTTAAAATGCGACAAGATAAGATATTAAGTATATGGTAGTACTGTGTGCCCTCACTTGAAATTCTGACCCCTCAACTAATGTGCACGCCTAACGTACTATTCTAACCCACCTAGTTATGCTACCCGCCTAACTAGTTTAGCATATATCTCTTCGTATTTAATTAATTATAGTGCTCACCCGTATAGCCCATGCAGTACGTTACTACATCTTCCCAATTCTGTATACTCATTAGGAATTTATACTAAATGATATAGTGCTCGCATATTTTGGTTAATTTAGATATCACTATCTATTAATTACTGATTTAGTTCTTATACACTTGAATAATTTAGATATCACACTCTATTTTATCTACTAACATACTCGTAGAAAAATCAATCACACGTACATATATACATCACTATTATCATATATATGTATACAACACCCCTAGGTGGAGACCTGCGGTGTGGGCAAACTCTGCTATTAAGTCCCGGTACATCACATACTATATGAGGATACTGTCTTGGATAGTCTCTCTCGAACCATAAATAAAATCACCCAATATTGGAGGTAAACATGGCTCTAGGCCTTTGGAATACACTCATACCTAACGAACCCAAATGATTGGTCACACCTACATTCACACAAGTGGTGCTCAATCCCTAAGTGAAAGTCTTATTTATGCAGAATAGGTGATAGGATTGGTGTTCTCCTCCTCCCGATCTACAATTCGGTGGTGGTGGTGGCGGTGGTGGTGCAAAAAGGTGGTTCTTGGCCTTGGAACCCTAGGAATGGCTCTCCTTCTTCCTCCTGTGACATTTCCTTGGTTTGGCAACTGATGACCCTCATATCTCTTACATTTCATCAAATATAATCCTCTCATTTTCATGGGTTTATTTTCTCTAAATTTTCAGAAGACCTAAAATACCCCTTCAGGGTGCCCGTTTGGCCTAAAAGTGCCCCGGGACCCAACCTAAACTCTCGGATAGACTTTTCTAACTATCTCGAACCTTTCGAACACATTGGAGCACTCAAAATGACCATATGAAAAATTAAAATAAAGATTATATTTTATTTCTCAAATTAAGTCCTGACACGACTGACACGCGCATCCCGACTAAATTTACCGTAACTGTTGTATTTCCCACTCACGAAAATCATAATATTTTCGCATCATTATTATTACTCATTCACTAATTAATATTCAGTATGAATAAAATCTCGCTAATTAATATTTATTTTATCGAATTTATTTTTTAATATAATTTAATTGATCTTAATTAATTACTAATATAAAAAATAATAAAATTATACGGTGTTACATACTCCCCCCTAATAATTGAATTTTGTCCCGAAATTTAGAAAAAGAAAATACCTGGTATGACTAACTCCGGTTGTTTGTCGCGCATCTCATCTTTGTGCTCTCAAATAGACTCGTTGGCATTATGATGCCCCATATTAACACCTCAAATTTTTGCACACAACTGCATTTGAACGTGTTCAAAATTTAATCGCAATAATCTTTTATTATTTGTACTATACATACACCAATGGTACCGTTTCAATCGAAGGTCTGCTCACTATAACCCACGATTAGCAACAAGTTCATTCAATACCTTACATACCAATATATTCCTTTATGCTTAAGGTCTCACTAATATAATGACATGCAAAACTATCGATAATTCGATAACAATATCTCAAAAGACAAGACTATACTCCACTGGCTCTATCATCTCTATGTTGAAAAATATCTCACTTCTATAGATACCAATTTCCCTTATTATCATACCAAGCCATCTCTCCTCATGGGGTACACCCCCAGCAATCCTCGACTACTCATGTCAGGCCTCAAACTTTGGTTCTCATCAAAGTACTCTCACTACGATTCTGAACTATATGAAAAGGATGTCGATTGATTTAATATTGGTCGGCTAACCATGAATCACTCTGGGTCAGAGAAACTTGTTATTTCCCCTTTTTTAACTATCCAAAGGGTGGGCAAAAAAATTTCTCCCTACTAATCCCCAGAAGTCACTTAACAGTTAATATCCTGCTACGGGTAATCACACGCAACCCTACCAACTGTAGTTAATATTTTTAATTACTCTAAAAGTCCAAGACATGCATCCTTGCATTCTACCACATTCTATATCACCCCTCCTGACTAACCATTGGCCTATGGTTGACATGCCTAGCTTAGGGCTAAACTCCACCCCCATTACCTCCTGATACTCCCTATTCAAGGTGGCACTTGAGGATCTCGCCCTGATTTATAATAGTATGCTCATTATGCATGTTTTGTTTCCCTTATGGAACCAAAGAATGTAAAAGAGGCATTGAATGACCCACAATGGATTCCTGCCATGCAGGAAGAACTTCTTCAATTTATCATTCATGATGTTTGGTATCTTGTACATAGGCCTGATCATAAAAAGGTTATTGGCACACGTTGGCTATTTAAAAATAAAACTGATGAAAGTGGGATAATCATTAGAAACAAAGCCAGATTAGTGGCTCAAGGATATTCCCAAATTGAAGGAATAGATTTTAACAAGACATTTTCTCTTATTACTCGCTTAGAATCTGTTCGTCTTCTTTTTGCCATAGCATGTTACTTGCACTTTACGCTTTTTTAAATGGATGTAAAATCAGCCTTTCTTAATGGAATCTTGAATGAAGAGACCTATGTTGAACAACGCAAAGGGTTTATTGACCCTCGGTATCTAAATCATATTTATCGTCTTAAAAAGGCGTTGTATGGTCTCAAGCGCTAAGAGCCTGGTATGAATGTCTTTCCAACTTTCTCTTAGATAAAGGTTTTAAGAGAGGCGGAAATGATCAAACTCTATTTGTCAAACATTTTGACAAAGATATTATTATAGCTCAAGTATATGTCGACGATATCATTTTTGAATCAACTTCCCCTTCAGAAGTTAAATCATTTTCTGAAATTATGCATAAAGAATTTCAAATGTCTCTTATGGTGGAGTTTCAAATTTTCTTGGGTCTTCAAGTCAAACATAATTCAGAAGGTTTATTTGTTTCGCAATCAAAATATGCTTTAGAGATTGTTAAAAAATTCGGGCTTAAAAGTGTCAAAGAAATTAGAACTCCCATGAGTACTACGGTCAAATTATCTAAATATGAGAGTGGAAAATCCATAGATACTACTCTATATCATAGTATGATTGGAAGTTTACTATACCTTACTGCCTCGCGTCCTGATATTATGTACGCAGTTTGTATGTGTGCCCGTTATCAAAATTATCCTAAAGGGAGCCACTTAGTATGTGTAAAAAGAATCATTAAATACATAAAAGGCACTCTAAATTTGGGTCTCTGGTACACCAATGATACTCCTAGTACTATAATAGGATACACTAATACCAACCGGGCAGGGTGTACTGATGATAGTAAGAGCATATCAGGAGCGTGTTACTATATCGGTAACAATTTGGTAGGATGGAGTAGTAAGAAACAAAACTGCACTTCATTATCTACAACTGAATCTGAAGACATTGTTGTTGGTAGTTATTGTGCCCAATTACTTTGGTTTAAGCAAATGATAAATGATTATGGCATTCAAGAAGGCCAACTGCATCTCTATTGTGATAATCAAAGAGCGATCAATATCTCTAAAATGTTGTTCAACACTCGCGAACAAAACATATAAAAATTAGATATCATTTTATACGCGAATTAGTTGAAACTATGGAATTAGAAATTAATTATCTTCCTACTGATTTGCAGCTCGTAGATATGTTTACAAAACCTTTGGATTACAATAGGTTTCATTCTTTGCAAAAATCGATAGGAATGGTTTGTGCTGAATAAACTTGTGTGTCTTAAATATTTTTTCCCTTTGTCCATTTGAGACAAAATGGGGGAGAAATTTGAGTCTTATGAGTTCATTTTTTCGTGTACATATCTCTAAAAAGCTTGATCTTAGTGTCATTTGCAGGAATCTGTACCATTGTCTACAGCAGATGTTATTAGGGTATTGATTTGTAATTAGTTGAGTTATGCAATTTTCTTTTTCTAGGATATGGGTAGATATAATTTTGTATAGGACTAGGTTTTTCTTATTTTTTTGTATCCCTACGAGTCCTAGATGACTCAAAGGAGATTTTATCTCATATTTCCAAATGGGGAGATTGAAGCATCTTATACTCTTGACTCATAAGTGCTCATCTAGTTTGAAAATTGTGACAAAATTTGAGTCCCATTTCCTAGATACCAAAGAACCTCAGTATCTACACATGATGCCTCAATTGATTCATTCAAAGGTAAATTCTCAACCCCACAGACACACTAAGATTACATACATAATATATATATATATATATATATATATATATATATATTGCATTAATTGCTTGTGTGAGTTAATTCCCTTTTAATTAAGACTTTACTAATTTTGGGATTTTTTAAAATAATTTTTAAATGATTTTTAAATGATTTTTGTAAGGAAATATTTTCATAGGTCCATTATCAATTTATTATGTCATATACCGCTACACCCTCGAAGAGCATTAAAGTAAATTCAAGCATCAAAGACTAATCCGAATATCAAGTTCTTCATCATTCAAGACTCCGCGAAGTTTACTTTGGTAAGGTTTTTGTTTTAAATACCTTAACTTTTCACTTAGAGTTTTTGGGATATTTTTTACAAAATATTTTTCTAAAGATTTTGTTCTCGGAGACCTTTCCGTAGAAAAATCATAACTAATTCATAAAAAATCAGAAAGATACGAAACTGGCGGCCACGCGTTCGTATCAAAATTTTCTACAGGCCCGTATACAATCTCGTTTGATAGGTCGTCCGAATGACCTTCTTTTGTCATTCAAATGATATAGCATCTCATTAGATCTCGTTCGAACGACATTTGTCCTTCGTTCGAGCGACTTGCTGATCTCGTTCAAACGAGCTTTGTTTTCGAGGTGGCGCGATTTTCTATAAAATCTCATTCTCTGGTTCCGTTTTCAATAAGAAGTCACAGCGTTTGACGAACAGAAATACTGCGAAAGCAAAATTCTTTTAGGCTTCTTCCTTTATGGTTTTAATCCCTTTTTGTTTTTCACTTCACAAACTCCCATATGCTTTAGTGAATTATTTTTGGTGTTTAAGAACAACTTTGCTTTTGTTCCACCTCTGTGGAGGACTCATCTCCATCTTTGATAGGTGGATACCGAGCATAGTCATTCTACATGTGGACAAGCCGAAAACGACGAACCGACGCCTGGAGGGTATTTCGATGTCTCTCATATCTTTGAAGATTTGCTGAAGGCACCGTGAATTACAGACTTATGGGGGATTATCAGGTTGTATGTAAGTCAAAGGTCTTGTGAATTCTTCGAAGTGTTTATAAAAGGTTTTTACCCGAAAGGGGTTTTTTCCTATATGGGTCGTCTTTATTTTTCATGCATGGGTTGAATTTCTTATGATGTTTAGATGCATGTGTAGGGGCTGAATTAGTTTGTTTAAAAATAAACTCTAATTAAATAAGTGTGCCAAATTAGATATTTGCGAATTTAATCAATTATCACACAGTCACGTTTTCACAAATTGGTATCAGAGCGGGTTACGCTAATTTATCGCGTGATCTCAAGATTTTTTTTATACGATTTGACTTCTCACATCGTCAAATTGGTATCAGAGCGAGTTACACTAATTTATCACGTGATCCTGATTTTTCAAGGATTTTTTTATACAATTTGACTTCTCATGTCGTCAAATTGGTATCAGAGTAGGTTGCGCTAATTTATCGTGTATTCTTATTTTTCGCAAAATTGTGTGATATTGATTTTTTTTTAAAAGACAGTTTTGTGAAAAATCGCAATTTTTCAATGGAACACCAATTTAATGAGGAGCCCATTTTTGAAAAAATTCACGACCGTGCTGATAAATTAAAAGGTTTGAATTTGAAACTTTGCAAAAGAATTAAAGTTTTGAAAAAAGAAAATTCTCTCTTTAAAAGTAAGACTGAATATTTGCAAGCGTTTCAAACTCAAAGTGATAGTTGTCGTGAGCACTTTGGTAATTTGTGTATTGATTTTGATTCTTTGAAAATTGCCAAAAAGAAGAGTGATGATAAAGTCCTAGTTTTAGATAAGGAATTGAAGGACTTAAAAAATTCTAGGGTTCTCGTTTGTACCGTAGAGGATAAAAAATTAATCGATGATTTTACGGCACATGAAAAGACTCTTAGGGATAAGTTTGTTTTAATTGATGGTGAGCGCGATAAACTGTTAAGTTTAATTGAAAATTTGAAAAAAAAATCCCTGTCTTTGGAAGAGTCTAATTCTTTGCTTGAGTAAAAAATTTTGAAGTTAAAAAATGATTTGAAAGACTTAAGTAGGTTTGATAGTGATGGTAATGGTTCATCGGGTTCTCATGCTTCTAATGCTAAAGCCAAAACCATTATTTGTTTTAGAGGGTCAACTAATTCCAAGGATGTTAGAAAAGATCACACTTTAGGTGTCGTTCCACCCGTTTACACATGTTCATATTGTGGTAGAAAAGGTCACTTTAGGAGATTTTGTTTTGATCTTGGAAGAGGTCCTAGGAATTCGAAGTCTAGTATTTTGTTGGTTCACAAAACCTCGTGTCGATGTGTTACATCCATTTGGGTTAGAAAATCACTTTTGGATACACTAGATTTCAAAATAGTTTATTCTCATTTGCTTGCACATGATTATTCTCTTGCCATATCATACAAATGATTGTGTTTGCATGTTTTTCATACGCTAGTTATGCTTTTTGATATATTTTTGCTAGCGTTGTGACATGTACTTTTTGTATAGATTTTTTCTTTTGAAAAATTTTGAAAAATATAAAAAGATTTTATTTTGACAAAATTTTTGAAAAATCTAAAAAGATTTTTGTATTTTGTTTGCACTGTTTATGGATGGACACTTAGGATGATCGAGTCACAACATCATTCCATATTTTTCATGTGACTATTTGATAGTGTTTTGAGACAATAGGTCAATTCATCCATGTGTTTTACAATGTTTGGAATCATTGAGATGTAATTTAGTGTTACTTCTTACATGTTTGACTCATGATTTCCTTTATTGCACACATGCACGGATTTGTTTGATTATTGTGCTTGTCTTATCACATGTTGGTTGGGTGTTTTCACTTCAGTCCTGTCCTTAAAACAAACCAAGCGCGATATATTTTTTGATAAGGAAATTTTGCATATAAAAATCGTTTTGTGAGTTTCTGTGCTTTATTTAAAAACGGGGAAGGGCTGCGAAAGGTTCATTTTTCCTTTGCGAATACTAAGCCACCGTTTAATTGGACCTAAAAATGGAGGAATTTTATTATCCGGGGTCCAAAGAGGTTTAAAAGAGTCCAAAAAATTTAAAGGCAATAAAAAGAAATTCATGTCAATTATGGGCCATTTACGTTTTTGCACCAATTCACCAAAGTTTGAGAATTTAGTTTATTCACCTCTGAAAGAAAATATATATGAGGGAATTTGTTTGGAGATTTTATAACGGGTTTGCACGTCCTTGAAAATCTTGAAAAAGCCCTAAATAGTTTTGGACGTTATTGGTGTGGAAATCATTTGACTTTGATTTGTTAATTTGTATAAGACGATGTCATTTTAATTCAACAAATTTTTACACCTAAGGATACTTTTTATGTTCATTCGTAAAGGGTACATGTATGCATCGTGCACATATGATTGATTGAGTTTATTTACCTATCGAATGTGTTCACACCCATTCATTACGTTTTCCTGACTTGGTTGCTTGAGTTTAAATCCATGGTGTGATTTTTGTATCATATTTTTCAAAGTGGTATTTTATTTTTTTGTATGAAAAATTGAAAAATCAATAATAGTTTGTGAATCTTTGCTATGCATTTTTTTCGTGACACTCCATGTTTTTTTTTTCTTCTTATCTGTCTATTTGGGGACATCATAAAAAGGGGAAGAAAGAATTATCAGTTATAGGGGCGTTTTTGCATTATGGGGGAGATTTGATTTATTAATGCTTTATTCTTATATCATTTCAAACTCGATGCATCACGAAGGTATTTTTCTTTATCTCATGTGTGTAGGTACAAAGACTGAATATTATAATGTTGCACACCCTGATGAGAAAAGCTTTGAGATTTAATGAAGATTTTTGAAGAACAGTTTGAGATCTTGCAAATTTATTCATGGGAGGGTAGATTTGTATAGGTATTTTAGTGGTTGATAATTCATATTTTTTTCTGTATGTACCGGCATATACATAGGGGGAGATTTGTAAGGACATATTTTCATAGGTCTGTTATCAATTTATTATGTCATATACCGCTACACCGTCGAAGAGCATTCAAGAACATTCAAGTATCAAAGACTAATCTGAATATCAAGTTCTTCATCATTCAAGACTCCGCAAAGTTTACTTTGGTAAGGTTATGTTTTAAATACCTTAACTTTTCACTTAGAGCTTTTGGGATATTTTTTATAAAATATTTTTCTAAAGATTTTGTTCTCGGACACCTTTCCGTAGAAAAATCATAACTAATTCATAAAAAATCAGAAAGATACGAAACTGGCGGCCACACGTTCGTATCGAAATTTTCTACACGCTCATATGGAATCTAATTTGATAGGTCAATCAAACAACCTGATTTTGTCATTCAAACAACATAGCATCTCTTTAGATCTCGTTCGAACGACATTTGTCCTTCGTTCGAGCGACTTGCTGATCTCATTCGAACGAGCTCTATTTTTTAGGAGGCGTGATTTTCTATAAAATCTCATTCTCTAGTTCCGTTTTTATTAAGAAGTCACAGCGTTTTGACGAACAGAAATACTGCGAAAGCAGAATTCTTTTAGGCTTCTTCCTTTAGGGTTTTAATCCCTTTTTTATTTTCAATTCACAAACTCCCATATGCTTTAGTGAATTGTTTTTGGCGTTTAAGAACAACTTTGGTTTTTTTCAACCTCTTTGGAGAAGGCATCTCCATCTTTGATAGGTGGATACCGAGCGTAGTCATTGTACATGTGGACGAGCCGAAGACGACGAACCGACGCCTGAAGGGTATTTCACTGTCTCTCATATCTTTGAAGATTTGCTGAAGGTGGTGTGCATTACACACTTGTGGGTGATTATCAGGTTGTATGTAAGTCAAAGGTCTTGTGAATTCTTCAAAATGTTTATAAAAGGCTTTTACCCGAAAGGGGTTTTTTCCTATATCGGTCGTCTTTATTTTTCATGCATGGGTTGAATTTCTTATGATGTTTAGATGCATGTGTAGGGGCTGAATTAGTTTGTTTAAAAATAGACTCTAATTAAATAAGTGTGCCAAATTAGATATTTGTGAATTTAATCAATTATCACACAATCACGTTTTCACAATTTAAAAAAAATTAGAAGTTGGGTTTTAAAAACATTTGGGGTCATTATGCTAATACTGATTATATCATTTCTTACCTGAATGTTTGGTTGGGTAGAATCCAAAAGCGCTTGAGACTTGAGGGTGTGCTTGTAATTAGTTTTAAAACACACGTTTTGGCTTGATCTGAGCCTTACACATGTCAACGTTATGACGACTTAATTTGGGTTTATTGTTAGACTCAGAACCTGTACACAATTTCAGCCCTTGGAACTATTTAATCAACATATTGCATGCATTTTATCCCAATCCATGTGAACCCTTTTTACACCAATCAGCAAACGTTTAATCCACCGTTGATGTTAAACCGTTGGATGAATCTCAAATTCCAAAGAATAAATCTCGGCCATTAAATTTGAGATGATGTTCTCGATCCTTCCTTGCTTAGTATAAAAGGAGGCTGAGCCTCAGCATTTAAAAAACTTTTGGTGAGTTCGCCAAGCTGAGAGAGAGAGAAGAGAGAGAAGAGAAAGAGAAGAAGAGAGAGAGATAAAACAGAGAGAAAAAAAAACTAAACTCGTCCAAACGTTAAAAGCTTTTTCAAACCCTAAACTCATTTAAAATCCAAAATTAGTTTACAACCAAAACCAAACCTGAGTGTTTGAGAGTTATTTTGGAGATGTTTTGAAGCTTGTTCGTGGGTTGAATCCTCTGAGTTGTTTTGGAGATGTTTTAACCAACTTAGACATTTTAAGTTTGATCTCTATTTCTTTTTATAGAAACTGTAGATCTTGTTGTTCTATGTCATATATCTCTTAGATCTGCATTATTTCGTTTCTCATCTTGAGAAATCATATTTGTTGATTATTTTCTCCTATAAATGTTTTTCCCGACTCAAGAATCAACAGATTTATTTTTTGTTTCTAGTTCTTATGAAACAAGACTTATGATCTAGTTGGAATCGCAATTGGTGATTTACAATTTCAAAAATATTTTCAAAACCCTTTGAAATTGTTTAAGACCCTGGACGTCTTCCGACAAGGTAACCTTGGATTCTAGGTTAGTTTGAAAGATCAAGAAAGTCTGTTGTTTCTAAACAGGAGAGAAATTGAAAACCTTAATCATTTAGATCTTTCTATAGTTTCATAGGACTTTTTTGTATAAATAAGTGTTCGTGTGTGCATGCATGTGTTAGAACACTGTCACAAACACTTGACACACTACAACACAAGAAGTGTTGGCAAAAAGATCTTAAAACGTCAAGAATCGACGTAAAGCTGGAAAAAAGTGTTGAGAAGTTAGCAAGCAAAGAAAGACACATCAACATCAGAACTACTGAGAAGTTAGAATCAAACCAGTGGGTACATATTCTAAATTTGTATAGGTCTATTTTGTTTGCATGTGTGTTAAATAACTTGTAACTTGTGTGTTTTATTTTAGTGGATTTTTGTTTTGTGACTTAGAAGTCACCGTGGATGTTTCCTTAGTTGGGTGAGGTTTTACCACATTAAAAACTGTGTGTACTTAATCTTTCTACATCTCCTCATCTCATTCTTGTCGGTGTGCTGATTTAGATTGGTTTAAACTGTTTTAGTTTTGTTTTTCAAAACTAGTTACATAATCTTGAACATATCTCGTACATATTTTTATTAAACACATCTTATGATTAATCTGTTTGATTTAAAGAAACGAGTTTCCCCAAAAATCAGTTCGGAGTTACTTAGACAGTTTAATCTCGAATTAAATGACTTAAGTGACAGCTTTTAAGTTCATTCTATCACACTGTTCCACTTTTTTCTCTGATGTCCCATAGACATATTTACAACATATTCATAAGTCTCCTTATTACCAGCGATGCTGAAACTCAAATTAACCAAGGCGCCCATACACCCCATATCCCGTGCACAACTACAAAATTATCATTAACTACACGTAACATACTTATCTTAAGTCCGGCCCCGCATTCTCAATATGTCTATACCCTATGGATAACCTCAGTTACCCTACTAAAATGATTTGATTCCCCTCGAGACTGTCCCACCCATCAACTAGTGATGCAAAACATTTTACCCAGTGCTCCTCACATAACACTACTCGACTCTACAGGTTTTATATCATAGAATAACTCTCATCTCATGCTTTCACCTACCTAGACGTGTAATAACTAAAGTGGTAACTCGTGCCCTAGTGACCAACACATCTCTCAACTTCCTGACAGTCGTTGGGATTCACGTGTGGGACGTCTCGCAAGTGAAATCCAAACAAGGAACCCCTCTGATACATTACTACCTAGTATTGTTAGTCATCGAGATCTATAGGTCCTAAACACATGACCAGAATATCTAATATCCTATCCCCAGATTTACAAATCTAACTGTCCACTCCTACATCACTAAAGGATTTATACAACAGACGCTCTCACTATGACTAGTCTTCCCACGTTAAGTCGATAACAAGATAAATCTCTCTGCTCAACAGTTAACTTAATATACCCCGAATCATATTAGTATAGTCCCTACACACTGGGATCATTTACAGTGAGGCAACTATAACCTTTGGAGTCATCTCCACGATATAATATAAATGCGAGCTGAACCTTCTTCCAGGTGACACGTCGTTAGACAACATACCCTGCCCTTGAATAGCGAACATGATAGCCTTGTTGTAATAGCCCACCATCACTTAACCCGTCGCTAACCAAACTATACCCAGGATAACATTATACTCGAATATCATCTCTCAAAACGATTTAAGCCACTAAGATTTATTCTTTCAATGTCCCCACCCTCTCCCCTGCAGATGGAACTAAAAAGATCCTCACAACACAACTTTAAATATATGCATACCATAGTAACACTATCGATACACGCACTAAACATGTCTCACGTGTGAACCTAGTGCTATAGAAATACTGTGAATCGTTTGTGTCACATAAAACATACCCTATTTACCCTAGAATAAAACTCACACTTTTACTTGCCAATATCATTGGCAGTCTAAATGCTTCCTAGGATAACACTTTTGTTCACACCGATTCAAATATTTTACAACTATTTCCCCTGCTGGGCATCCCACTCCTATTCCCTAACTAACTGCGGGAAAAGTCGATACATGTGACCCTACTCTCCATACATAGGAAACCTCTTAGATTCATTCCCTTATATCTGGCCCTATTGTCCATATAAGGATTTTCCTTCCCTCGGACCTGAAAGTCATGGCCCCAATTGATACCTCTGCTGTTACTTTGGCTTTACTGGCCCTGTGGAACACACTGTTATCCCAAGAGGCCCTAATTGAATCCATCATCACTGGGTGGGATTTTAAATGATATATATCATTTAAATGGGTCCCTTATTGGGTATCCCTTTTATGGTGTATCACTATCACCAATTACCTTTAGTCTTGCCTTTCTGGCTATGCTCTACAACTCTCTTGGCTTCCTTATCATAGAAACATTGATATAAACATTGTATAAGTACTTCAGTGGCACCATGTGCATAAGTCGTCCAATATTGATTTCCCATAAATGTTGGAGACTCCTACTCGGGAGTCCATCATCACCTTTAAGAACCATCCTCTCCGCTACCTACCTCCCTGGGTACAAAGATCACTTCGATAAATAAATTCTTCATCATAATCAACCTCTGTTTGTCCCTCCTATGAAAGGTCCAGATACTTCCTTCGTATCTTCCTCTGAACAATAGATGAAAGGACTTGTAGTTAAACTGCATTCCTTATCTATTTCCTTATATATTGTGACTATCTCCCACCATGGCAGCACTACTCCTACGAGCAAAAATTTAAACCAAAATTTAAATCATGAGTGCCACTGAACCTCATGATATGCAACTGCCTTTGGATTACCACATTTCATTGACCCGTGACACTTTCTCTCTTCCCTGTAGATGGATCTTCGAAAAGGGTTCCTCCGGCTTCCCCCTTTACTGACTACGTTAGGTGAGTCTGAATTTGTACCATCATTCTCTACAATGGTGCTTATGAAAACTATCACGACCTAGTGATTATCCTATCGTCATGTTCCTGAACCATAATCATGGTGTCTCTTATCACGATCACCGTTTCGAAAATACTCTATGGTTTCTTTCGAGCCTCTCCTCCTATAGTCCTTCTAACAACCCTCATTGTTCGTCCTATATTATTCAGTGTATGAAGATCAATCGTACTCGTATATGTATTGCATCATCTATAGTTAGTAGAAGGAGAACTTAAATGTGTATACGAAGAGGAATGAAATAATCCTATCATAGGGCTCGGTATCAAATAACGTTATGCTAAAATGCAATAAGCCGCACAGATCCTAAGGACACTACAATCTAATGCTCTGATACCATCTGCGACACCCCACCTATTCTAATCTTGGGTGATCAGTACATTATTAAATTAAACAATAATCATTAATGGTGTCATTCTTAGCATAACTGTCAAATTTTAAATTAATTCCATATACCCAAATAGCCCAGTGTCAAAATGTTAATATTACTTATTATCATACAATAAATAAATAGGAAGAAATATATCATTCACCATTTCCATGAACATAACAATAACTAATACGATACTGACATAAGTAAATAATCGAGTCTAGAATAACACTCCAACGAAAAAATAAATATAGTCATCCATGAGTAAAGTCTAAATCAACACTGGAAATAAACATAATTACAAAGTCTCTGGAAATAGTAATCCAACTATGATTGGGTGACTTAACCGAGTGAGATAAATGAAGATATATATGAACTGAAGTTGAGGCATCTAATATCAAGGTCCTGCCACCTCCATAGTAGCTGCAGCACATCAAATGAGGAAAACCTATGCCTGGTGTCCCGGTGGTTGGGCACCTAAAATGGTTTTTTCAAAAAGGATTTGCAACGGTTCATAGCCCAAGTAAAATAGTTTGAAAAAGTTTAGCATGTGTTTAAAATATGACAAGATAAGATATTGAATACATGTTAGTACCTCGTGCCCTCAATTGATATCCTCACCCCTGAACTAATGTGCACACCTAACGTACTATGCTAACCCACCTAGTTATTCTACCCGCCTAACTAGTCTAGCTTATATCTCTTTTAATCTAATCAATTATAGTACCCACCTGTATTTCCCATACAGTACATTACTACATCTTCCCAATTCTGTATACTCATTAGTAATTTCTACTAAATGATATAATGCTCGTATACTTTGGTTAATTTAGATATCACTATCTATTAATTACTGATTTAGTTCTCATACACTTGAATAATTTGGATATAACAATCTATCTTATCTACTAACATACTCGTAGAAGAATCAGTCACACATACATATATACATATTATTATCATATATACGTATACAACACCCCTAGGTGGATACCTACGGTGTGGGCATACTCTGTTATCAAGTCTCGGTACATCACGTACTATATGAGGACACTGGCTCAGATAGTCTCCCTCGAACGATAAATCAAATCACACGATATTGATGGCAAACATAGCTCTAGGCCTTTGGGATACGCTCATACCTAACGCATCCAAATGACTAGTCACACCTTCATTCACACAAGTGGTGCTCAATCCCTAAGGTCTATGTCCTGAGGAACAAGTTAATATCCCCCCAAATGGGCTCATCAGAATAAAACTATTCACGATGCGAAACCTCCCGTGATAGAAAGTAATTTAGGTATGATTACACATACAAATCAAACAATAGGTATACACACAACCCATATATATATAATGCCATCATAGGAATACACATAACCTATATCATATGCCATGTACGTAGTATACTATCACTTGAATATTCTACGTAACGTAATACTTCTCATAGTAAGTTCTCGAGTGTCTCCCAATCTTAAATGGTTGCCAAGTGTCCCTTAAGTAAATTCAATTAGCAATCCCACTCAAGGCCTACTGGTTTGGGTCCTACATTCCCTTAAATTCCCACAATAAGAAATCAATATCCGATTAAACTTTAATTACCCATTAAGCTATATCAATTATTAGTCTTAAAACCTCCTCATGCGACCAACCTCAAACCCAAATTAGTCTGCTAGTAATTAAAATATCTCTAAGTAAAATCTTACAATTAATTCAAGGGCAAACCCAACCACTTTCCATGATTTCTATATAAAAAGGGGGAAAACTATGCAATCCTGGGAAATCGAATTGATTCGGTCTTGGTCCGAATCGATTCGACCAAGGAGCCGAATTGATTCTCCTACAACAGATCTCGTCCGCTTTAGTTACAGGATTCACAATTTTTAACCTTAAAACCTCCTTGATTCATTCCTAATACCCAAACCAAGCATACTAAACATTACACTAACATATATACATGATTTCTAACGTATTGGAATCATTAAATCCCTGAAAGAACATCTTTAAATTTAATTAATTCGAGATTAATTCTCTAAAAACCCTAGTTTATCATTTTTGTCCAAGAACTTCAATATAACTCCAGATTTCTTCATAATTTCGTGAAACTACATCATCAATTCATCATTCAAGCATAAAGGATTAATTTTATCACAATTTCCAAACCAAGAACATGATTTATATCTTCCAAATTTAGTCAAACTTCATGAAATCATTAAATTAATCATCCTACTCTAACATGGATTTATATCAAATCATAATTAGCAAAATAAACATTTTCCTTAAAGTGAAAGTCTGATTCCTGTAGAATAGGTGATAGGATTGATGCTCTCCTCCCCTCGATCTACAATCCGGTGGTGGTGGTAGTGCAAAAAGGTGGTTCTTGGACTTGGAACCCTAGGAATGGCTCTCCTTCTTCCTCCTGTGACTCTCCCTTAGTTTGGAAACTAATAATGCTCATCTCCCTAACGTTTCATCAGATATAACCCTTTAATTTTTGTGGGTTTATTTTCATCAAAATTTTAAAAGACCACAATATCCCTTTGGGGTGCCGGTTTGGCCTAAAAGTGCCCCGAGACCCAAACTAAACCGTCGGCCAGGTTTTTCTAACTATCTCGGCCCTTCCGAACACACTGGCGCACTCAAAATGACTATATGAAAAATAAAACGATAAGTTATATTTTATTTCTCAAATTAAGTCCCGACACGACTGACACGGGCGTCCCGACTAAATGTATCGTAACTGTCGTAGTTCTCACTCACGACAATTATAACATTTTTGTATCATTATTATTACTCATTCACTAAGTATCATTCAATATGAATAAATATTAACCCTTATCTTGCTAATTAATATTTATTTTATCGGATTAATTTCCAAATATAATTTAATTAATCCCAATTTAAAAATCAATAAAATTACGGGGTGTTACACCTCCCTCGGAACTCATTAAGTAAGACTCTGCTCCGCCGACTAAAAGTTATCGAATCCTCTCCTGAGAAAATAGATTTGTTGCCTCAGCCTGTACCACCCTCGTGATAATTTGGGGTTTAACGATCATAACTGACATAAATGATCTCGTAACTTCATCCTGATGTCACAGCTCTTTCCATATCATCTTTCAGACCTCAGCCACCTCCCCCACTGGCCTACGGCTCAATTCATCAGCCACAACGCTGGCCTTCCCTGGGTGATATTGGATATCAAACTGATAATCCTTCACAAATTCAAGCCACCTGTTCTGACGCATATTCAGCTCTCTCTGAGTGAACAAGTACTGTAATGACTAGTGATTTGTGAACAGACGAAATTTCTCCCCCGGAAGATAATGTCTCCAAATTCGAAGTACAACTACAACTTTCGCTAGCTCCAAGTCATGGGTGGGGTAATTACTCTCGTGAGGCTTAAGCTTGCGGGAAGCATAAGCTATAGTCTGATCCTCTTGCTGAAATAATTCCCCAAGTCCCTGTAGGAATGCATCAATGTAAACTAGGCACTCCACTCCCAGCCCAGGCAGTGCGAAAACTGGTGCTGAAGTCAACTTGTCCTTTAGCTCATCGAAATTCAACTGCCAAGCATCATCCCATATAAACGATACTCCCTTGTGAGTCATGTTAGTCAGAGGACCCGTAATCTTAATAAATCCTCGAATAAATCCCCTATAATATTCGGTGAAACCCAAGAAACTACGCACTTCTGTCGGTGTCATGGGTTGTTCCCACTCCCTTACCGCTGACACTTTGATCGGATCCCTCGTTATTTCCCTTTCAGATACTATATGCCCCAAAAACTGCACCTCGCGCAGTCAGAATCCATACTTCTCATACTTATCGTACAACTGGTGATCATGCAGTGTCTGCAAAACTCCATGAAGATGCCTGGAATGCTCATCCTTAGTATGAGAATATATCAGGATGTCATCCATAAAAATAATGACAATCTGATCCAATAACTCTCTGAACACCCTATTCATCAAGCCCATGAACAAAACTCGTGCGTTGGTTAGCCCGAATGGCATTACCTGAAACTTGTAGAACCCATATCTCGTCAGAAAGGCGGTCTTAGACACATCCTGCTCCCTGATATGTGACTGGTGGTATCCTGACCTCAAATTTATCTTAGAGAAGTGGGTCGCTCCTCTCAACTGATCAAATAAGTCATGAATTCAGGGCAACGTATATTTATTCTATATCTTGACTTTATTCAAATCCAGGTAATTGACACACAATCGCAACGACCCATCTCTTTTCTTCAGGAAAAATACTGGAGCACCCCAAGGTGAGTTACTTGTACGGATGAAACCCTGCCCTAAAAGTTTATCTATCTGATCCCGTAGCTCCCTCATTTTCATAGGAGACATACGGTAAGGAGTATGTGCTATTAGTAGAGTGACATGTGATAAATCTGTCACAAACTATATCTCCCTACTGGGTGGCAATACCGATATCTCCTATAACACAACGCCAAACTCACAAACAATGGGAATCAGATTTAGGGAAATAACCACTCCTTTAGACGTCTTCTAATATATGTAGTATAAGCAGGTGGACGACCCTCCCTCAGGATGAGGCATCGTTACCAAAAATATCTCCTGGCTCGGTATAGCAAGCAAAATACTCCTACTATAACAATCGATCGTGGCCCTATAATTGGCTAGCCAATCTATATCTATAATAGCATCATACTCTTCCATGTCTAACACAAGCATGTCGGTGGGAAAAATAAGCCTCCCAATATTTATACTCATTCCCCGACAGATAAAGAATATAAGTGTCACATTACCCAATGGAGAATTTGCACATGTAACTGTACTATCGGTTGTGTGTAACAACCATACAGTTCATGCAAACCTAGTGGCTATGAATGAGTGTGAAGCCCCCGTGTAAAATAAAATATTCCCTAAAGTTTCATGTATAAAAAATATACCCTCAACTGCGGGTTGTGCCTGGGGAACTGCTACCTGGTGGACGTTATACACACGCCCATACTATAACTGCCCTTATTGAGGTGGGGCTGTAGGAGCAACTGGTATAGCAAGTAAGGTTGGCATTTGTGCTGGTGTTGGAAGAGCGACCGGAAAGATAGGCCTTTATGGCTACTAGAAAACACCCTGATGTTGTTGCTGTTACGGGGCCCTACCCTTCTCAGGGCAATCCTGACGCTTGTGGCCATTCTTTCCACCGATGAAGCACCTACTAATAAAGTTTCCTCCCCTCTGACCCTTCTGTCCTTGGCCCTGTTGGCCATTATCACCCCTTCATTGGCCATATTAGCCCTGCTGACTCTGTTGGCCCTGCTTGAAACCTCCTTACCCCTACCTAAAGTCTCCACATATGAATCTCTTAGCAGGATCCCCTTGGTGGGAAATTTTCTCACCCTGCCTAGATTGCATTTTAGATGATTGTGTCCCACTGGCACTGCCACCCCCTGTCCTGCCCTGCTGGCTGGACTCTCCTACTCATTTGCTTCCCTTAACATGGAAGCAGTGAGCCTGGAAATGTAATGGGGCTACATTCAACACCTCAGTATATGTCTTCAAACAAGTATTACCCAACATATCCTGGAGGATCCTCCAAGTAATACCATCCATAAATAGATGTGTCATATTTTCCTCCATAGGTACCTCTCTTGGAATGAAGTTAAACAACCTCAAGAATTGTTCCTCATACTCAGCCACTATCTTCCCATCCTAGGTGAGATCTAAATTTTTATACCTTATCTCTGTCTGGATGGAATATAGAAAGTATTTGCGGTCAAATCGATCCCAAAACTCATGTATCGACATATTGTCCCTCTCTTTCGCGGTGGTAACAGACTCCCACCACTGGAGAGCCGCCCCAACTAGCTTAAATGTAGCTAGAATCTACCTCTGAATGTCTGTGCACTCATACAATCTCAGGTTCCTCTGGATGTCTTTCTTCCATTGGCTAACAACAACTACATCTGAACTCCCCTAAAACTCGAGAGGGTGTGCCTTCTGAAAGGCATGTCTAACTCGCTCCCAAGAATAACGGAATGCATGCGCCTGAGCTGGTGCCACAACCTTTGCCTAGAATGGTGCCTGATGTGCAACTGTAGCCAATGTTACAGTAACCTCATGAGCAACTATAGCGGCAACCTCTGCAGCATTCATGGTACCCTGATCTGGAGCTGGCTCGGGCTTTGGTTGTGCCTTTGGGGTGGTTCGTGTTGCACGTCGAGGAGGCATCTAAAACGAGAAAGAAATTTCCATCAGTTCGTAATTCAATATGTCTTAAAATAGCTAAAGATGTAAATACGTAATAAAGAATACAACAACCCTAATAATAGGGCTCTATATCAAAGAACGCTACGCTGAAAATCGTAGCAAGCCACATAGATCCTAAAGACACTAGAACCTGATGCTCGGATACCATCTGTGACACCCCACCCAATTAAATACTGAGTGATCAATAATTTATTAAATTAAAACAGAATATCAAATTGGTTCATTCTTAGCATCACTATTGAAATTCATTGATTACTAACCACATATTTGTTAAATAACCCGATTTTAAATTTTTTTAATCTT
Source organism: Sambucus nigra (assembly GCA_949130495.1). Taxonomy (NCBI): domain Eukaryota; kingdom Viridiplantae; phylum Streptophyta; class Magnoliopsida; order Dipsacales; family Adoxaceae; genus Sambucus; species Sambucus nigra. The sequence continues at coordinate 108,244,304 of OX422224.1, read as the reverse complement.
TTATTTATCATGAAATAATACGGTTAAATAAATAACTAGCATAACCATTCCATTAACCAACATAACAAATAATTAATTAACTGAATAAAATAGATAGGAATGGAATAAACACTCCAGCCAAAAACTCCAATACAGTAATCCATAAATGAAAACTAGTCTAAAAACTGAAAAGTAAAGAGAGAAATCCACTGTCACTGAAATAATGTCTGAATAAGAGTGGGCAACACACCCAACTGAAATAGATAACTCATAATGAAGAAATAATAAGTATGGAGGCGTCTACTACTGAGGTCCTGCAACATCCACAACAATTGCAACACGTGAAATGATATGAACTCCTAAGCTTGGCGTCCCTGTGGCTGGACACCTAAAATTATTTTTGCTAAAAGGATTTGAAATAGATTAGAGACTAAGTAAAACAGTTTTGAAAATTTAGCAAGTGTTTAAAATGTATTAAGAGAATATATTATATACATGTTTGTACTGTGTGCTCTCACTTGAGATCCTCACCCCTCGGCTATTGTGTACGCCTGATGTACTACTCTAACCCACCTAGTTATGCTACCCACCTAACTAGTCTAAATTATACCTCTTAACTCATAATGACGACTTGAATTGCCCATACAATACGCTACTACATATCCCATTACTTTATATTTGTTAAGGGTCACCGATTTATAATTTAATTCTCTTACTCTTAGAATAATTTAGATATTACTATATGTCTTACCTACTAATTCACTCATAGTATATATTTATATCACTTATATAATATATACGTACACTGTACCCCTAGGTGAAACCTATGGTGCGGGCCTACTATGCTATCAAGTCTCTATATATCACGTATCAAGTAAGGACATAGGTTCGGATAATCTCCCGCGAACCATAAATCAAATCACACCTATTGGAGGTGAACATAGTTCTAAGCCTTTGGGATACGCACATACCAAATGACTGGTCACACCCTTATTCACACAAGTGGTGCTCAATCCCTAAGTTCTATGTTCTAAGGTACAAATCAATATCCGCCCAAGTGGGACCATCATAATAAGACCGTCCACGACGTGAAACCTTCCATGATAGCAAGTAACCTAGGTATGTTCACACATAAATATATCCAATAATAAGCATTCACACCACCTATATATATACATATACATTCAGTTTAGGTATACACGTAACATATCTCATACATCCCATACATAGTATAGTAACTCTTAAATATTCTACGTATTATTACTTTATATTATACTTCTCGCCGTGTAATTCCAATCACCTCCCGTGCCCAAAACGTTATTAATAGTCCCATAAGTAAATTTAATAGGTATCTCATTAATGTCCTACTTTTCTCGGCATACGTTCTTTCAATTTGTCAGTGACACGATGAAATTTTCCAAATTAGGTTTTATTAATACATTACCAAATTGGCTATAGCCTTAGGTTCTCTTTATGTAGATAATATTCACCTCAACATTAGCCTAGTGATCATTAGAATATCTCTAATTAGGTTTTATAGTTTCTTCAAAGGTTAACCCAATCATTTCCCACGAGATCTAAGCAAAAAGAGGGCAAAATTGTGAAATTCTGGGAAATCGAATCGATTCGGCCTTGGTCCAAATCGATTCTCCGTAGCAATTATCATCTTCTTCCCTACACTGTTACAGGAATCGTTGATTATTAAACCTCCAAATCAAAATTATTCCTTCCAAAACTACAAACTAAGTATACCCAACATCCTAGTAGCATATATAAATGAATTCCAACGTAAAAGAATCATTAAATCCACATGAATAAATCTTAAAAACCCTAGATTTGCATATTTTTCGAAGAACTTATATAAAGATTCATATTACTTCACAAGTTTATATCACTAATATGTCAGATTCGTTCTACATGCATATTATATTAAACCTAACATAATTTCTACCCAAGAATCATGATTTAATCTTCCAATTTCAAGCCAAATTCCTTTATTCATTCCTATAATTATTCCTACACTAACATGGATAACATATATACTCAATTTGTAGAAAGATAAATACTTGCCTCTTTTGGTAGGTCTGAATCTTTATCGAAGAATGGTCCCAATCTACGCAATGACGGTGGTTTTGGTGTAAGAAAGGTGTAATTTGGCCTTGGGACATCCTCTCTTCTCCCTCTTATGGTATCTTTGTAACCGGGTAACTTCTAACCCTCGAAGAACTGACTTATCAGATGATATAAACCTATGAATTTATTAGGTCCTACTTCCTCAAAATTACAAAAGACCAAAATACCCTCCAGGGATATCGGTTTGGACTAAAATTGCCTCGGGACCCAAACTAAACCCTCGAGTACATTTTTTTAACTATTTCGACCCTTCCGGACACATTGGCACACTCAAAATGACCATTTGAAATATCAAAAGTAAAGTAATATTTTATTTCCCAAATTATGTGTCCATACGACTGACACGCGTATCCCGACTAAATTTATCGTAACTGTCGTATTTCTCACTCACGATAATTATAATATTTTCTTAGCATTTTTATTACTCATTCACTAATAATATTCAATATAAATAGATATTAACCCTTTTCTCTCTAATTAATATTTATTACACCAAAGTAATTTCCCATTTTAATTTAATTACTCCCAATTTAATCCAAATATAAAAATCATTAAAAATACGAGGTGTTACAAGGCATTGGGATTATATCCGCGGGGTTCGTATGGATTTGAAAGTGTTTCCTTATCAAGAATAGGCACAACAATGCAAAGATTTGAGGTTTGGTTACTGGTGTATTCCTTGAATTAAGGATACAATGAATGTTCGACTCGGGGCACGAGCATAGACTAGGTGCTAATGAGGGCATACCTTAAACGAGGAATAAATGAGATAGTTATCGGGGATGCCTTTATTTCATAAGGAATGATATGCATAATGAGAAGAATTGGTATTATAAAAGTTTTGGTTACTTTGATAGTCTATGACTAGTGAAGGTCTCGGGTACCTGAAGATGTGTATGGTCATGAATAGTGTTATAATAATGACGTGTCATTAAAAATGGACGGTAGTAGTCTTTGTTCATATGAGTTCAAGGACAAACAGTAGTATTTGTGAAAAAAGTCACATGATGTTCTTGGTATTACTGGATCGATAAATTTAACAAGATTTAGTGTGTCCCTTGGAAGTGATGAGACTTTTATTTAAATTGGCACAAGTTAGAATCTAGGTGGTTAACGTATATTTTTTTCTCTTTAAGTTACGGACCGACGGCTATCAATAACTGACTAAGGTATGTAGTATTGTATAGGAAGGGTTCCTTGTTTGGATTTCGCTTGCGAGACATCCCACACATGAAATTGGCAAGTGTTGGGAGTTGAGAGATGTTGGGTTCTAGTATGTTTTGTTACTATGTTTTACATGTATGGAGGTATAATGCATCGGGAAACGTTATATTATAAGAGTTAAGGCCAGCGGGGCCAAGGTGTGAATTGATGAGAGAACTTAGTAATATTTACACCACTAGTGGAATAAGTGGACAATCTCTAGACGAAGCGAGTCAAGGGCAGCAGTTTATTTAAATATACTTTGCTCTATAGATATACATGGTATGTATAGTTTAGGTTGGATGTATAGATGTCATCCATATTTGATGTTTGTGAGTTTGTGTGCATGTAATATGTGATGTATGGACATCCCAATAATATTATGATAGGCGTAGATGAGCTTTTTTTCTCATGGGATATGAGTATGGAATACTTAAGTATAAAACTTAAGGTAATTTCGCGGATTAAAATGTGATGTTATGCTTCAGCTAATTTCGAGGATGGAATTTCATTATTAAAGAAATGATGTAATACCCCGAATTTCGGAAATAAAATATTATGACAGAATTTAATTAATTAATTTCAGAATAAATTTGACAATAGATTAAATCAGTGGGATTTAAATTAAATTGGTAAAATATATATTGAGAATAAATGCTTATTTGTGATAAATTGAATGGTAATTAACTTATGGTTATTTTTTGTTTAAACATAATAAAAATGTGTATGTCGCGTAAAAATAATTCGAGCACATTCCAGGATGTTTTGGGAACTCGTTAGGTGTTTCAGACATTTAAATGGGCCTTAAATATAGGTATATCATTTGGGGAGTTGTTAGGCCATTAAAGTTATGGGTTCGGGTTCATTTGGGGTCCCAAATGTAGAGATTAAGGCTTAAATCGGGATTAGGGTCATTTATAAGTTAATTGGCAGTTTAGAAAAGTCATTTCATTCTTTTGAAGTTATCCCTAAGAGCCTCTATCCCTAGATAGAAAATACCAAGGGCCAAAGAGGGGAGGAGACTTAGGATTCAAGGGAGGACACTCAATCTTCCATATCAGGCAAGAATTCTCTTGATTAAATTAACGTTCAATGTATTTCTTAATTCATCGTAGTAATTCCTCATGTAATTTTTTGGTTATAATACGAAATTGATGATAGGTCGATAGTATTCAACCTCAAGCATGTAGAAGGACTGAAGATACATTTTGTAGTAAAGATTTATTGATTGGAGATTTAAACCAGAAATTTAGAATGAAAGTAATATTGAATTGGACTGTCGATTTCATGTTTCAGGATCTTAAATTAATGAAACTTGTGATCCATGTGTAGAGCCAAAATCTTATTTGAATTGAAGAGGATATATGGGATAAAAAATTGAGTTTCAGGATCTATGGTAGTATATATAAAATTATGGGCTTTGGAATTGAAATTGCATACGGATTTTTGTAATTAACCACCTAAATGATGTACTAAGTCATGGGAAACCTAATCATAGCGTAATTTATAGGGGTGAATCATTAAAATGGGAAATTGGGTTGAAAGTTGGATATTTGAACTTTACGAATTATGGCAGTTCTGTGCTTCTACCCAAATGCGAATCGATTCGGCATTCTGAGGTGAATCGATTCGGCTCCTTGGGCAAGTCAAGTTGGGACAAGGTATTTATCCGGGGGCTTTTGAGGAACTTATGCGAGTTAGTGGGAAATCATCCAAGTGAGTGGATATTTTATTAAAAATGGATTTATTGCACTATTGATAAATAGGAACTTGTCATTTAACTAAATGGTTAAGTAGAAAATTGAGGTTTGTCAATAGACGATAAAAATGGAATATCTCAGGGATTATTAATAGGTGATTAACGTGACATCTCTGGGAGTGATTATGGAGTTAATTGCATAAACATACTATGTGATAAAAATAGGTTTGCATCACTATTTTATAATTGGAAAAAATGGAAAATTAACTTGATGGTTAATTCTAAAGTAAGAATATTACTTGGGGATTATGGATACTTCTTGCGGGGTAATTATAGAGTTAATTACCTATATATGTTATGCGATAAATATATGTATTTATGTATTTGTGTGAACATACAAATGTTCTTTGTTGGCCTACTGTTTGGGGCTACGTACGTCTCGGGACCGTAGCACCTGTCGACACAGGTGGGCTAGACATTGTGTAGGTCATTATTATAGGTACTACATAGCAAAGCCACTTATGAGGAGGTAGGTGTAGATGCTGGAAACATTATCACTGTCGGGGTTATGAACCGTGCGATGGTGCACTGCGTAGGGACTGCCCCACTTGGATGTGTTTTATGATGTTCATTTGGATGAGGAACTCCTCTGGACTTACTGATAGAGTACAAATGTGACACTGGAATCATATGTCTTTATGTGTCGTATATATGTAAGGACATGTATGTATATAATTCGATAAGTTAATTGATATTAATTAATCAGTCGAATGATATAGACAACCAATTATAAACCTAATGCTACATGAATGCATGATATATGGCTATGTTATATTTTTGGGTAGTATATTTGGGGTATTCCGAGAAATGACAATATAGGTGTAAATAATTAATTGCGATACGTGAGTTATGTGAGATTGCGCCGGGTGTTAATTACTGTTATGGTTATCAGTCTTTCACAGAGGGGGACTTTGATTGATATGCATGTAGTATTGCACTTAGGTGAGGGGTGAAGTACTTAACGCATATGAATGCCGATGGAAATTACATACTTTGAATAAACTGTATTATTGTATTTTAATTTATGTAAGTAAATTCTTGCAACTCTAGGACATTGAACCAAATTATAAATGTTTTCTCCCTCCAGGTTTATATAGTCGGGGACAGCAGGACTGACATGAGATCAAACTTGCGTTCATATTTGCATAGCGACTACTTCTATTTATTTGATTCTAGTATAGGTTGCTATTTTCATTTCAGTCAGTTTATTATTAAAGATTATTATATGGTCTTAAGCCCGAGTTTATTATTTAGTCATTTGGAACACTTTGTAGTGTTGTTGGATTTTATAACTAGTTGAATATTGAATTTTATTTATTATCAATTACTGTTTCAATAGTTTGTTGTGCATGTTACCTTTTAAAAGAAAATTTCAAATGTGCTACTATGATCATTATGGTTTTGATGCTGAGACAAGCCCCATATTCAGCATATTGTGTCTGGTGAACTTTTACATGAAAATGGGGATTATTACAATGATATGAACAACACTAAATATTATTTCTAGTTCCTTTTGTCTAACTTAAAGTCCGAATATTTATAATGAAATTCCATTTTCATGTATTATAAAGTAACTAGACAACTGAAGAACCCATTAATGTGTATTACGGGTTCAAGTAATCAGAGCTGATAGTGTAAAGAGTGTAAGAAAGCTTACTAGTATAATGCTCTTAAATAAGAAACTACATTTTAAGCTGTTATAACAAAGGAGGGATATGAGCCTATACTATACCCTGTCGGATTTTAGCAAAATGCAATATAGAAACGAACGGCATAATGAAAGATCATTGATATGACATTGTGACACTAATACGTACATTCAATACATATATATACATATATGCATAAACCTTTACTTTATATTGAAATCCTTAATTTATCTCGATTATATTACATTAACCCATTCAATGACCGTCCTTAATACATTAAGAAAAATATTGAATTATTCATTAACACATCCTGATTAAATTAAGAAAAAATATTTTCTTTGTCACTTCCTTGAAAAACACTGCCTTGTCTTGTAAAACAATACTTCGCTTAATTATTTTCTAACACACACAATTGGTGCTAAGGTGTACACTTTGATATCTTGACCTTATTACCCTTAAAGTATATTTTTTTAGAACATAATACCTTGGTTTATAATATTTGTTCATTCCCATTTTATCCTTGTTATTAGTTTCAACTGATCTTTCCATGAACTTTATTTAATTTACATTAGTTCCTTTTATGTCCTTTTAAAAAAAATCGGTTTCACCCGTATTCATTTGCTTTCATTAACCATTTTCGGAATTATTATCAATTCCAATAACTTTACATTTTATCAAAAAGCTAACTATAGCTCATTTTATTAACGGACTTTCACCGATTGCAACAAATGCTCTAATATAATTTTAACCTGGAGTTGACAGTACCATGTTGTTATACAGCCTTTCACCGACTCATATCGCGTCGGAATATACTACTGATAAATTGTTTGGAGTCTAATCAGTAAGCTGCACCTTAGGCCTCCGAGCCCTTCTTAAACTTTTTCAATTCTCCTTTGTGAAAGCTATTTCATTTTACATTGAATAGCTTTTCCTTACGGTCAATTCACCTTTTTATCAAAAACCTTTACCAACATCTTCGGCTTGCCGCCGTACTTTATCTACAATCAAAGTGTACTCTATCTTATTTTAACTTTACCTTTGCCTTTTCACCCAAGTTAAATGTCACCTTGAAAATATTTTACCGTTTAGTCCTTATTACTTTTCCTTAATATATTACCAACATCATTGACTTTGACTTTATTCTATTTTTAAGTTTAAAAACCATTTTCACCACTTTGTCAAAAGTTGGTTATCATCTTACTTTAGAACTCAGTATTTTACCTTCTGAAGAGAACTTTACTTATAATTTCTTATGAACTTAATCTTTTGAGTTAAAATACTCTTTTCTTATATTTTTATGTACTTTTTTACAATTCACACACTAGTAAACTTGCATTTTATTTATTTTTAAAAAATACTTCTTTTTACCTTTACTTTCCAAAATATGAGTTTTCATTATACCATTTAAGGTGTAACTCTTCAACTAGAGTTCACATAGTTTAGTGAATTTGTTTTTAAGTCCAATTTTCTCATAAAATGCTACTTTTGTACCAAAATATGTCCGTTCTCATTTCAAGACTTGTAATTCAACTTGTTTTACCCATACATTGAAATTTAAAGTTTACATTTGCTAAACCCACTTGAATTTCACTATTTCGGGACCATTCTTTTTTCTTACTAAAATACTAATTAACATATTACTTAATCCGAAACTTTATATTTTTCAACATCATACCGAACTTAACAATTTTACTAGTTTCAACCACTATCAAGATTCTTTACTCAATTATATATGCCTAAATTGCCAATATTAGTTTTGTCCACTATTACACATTCATACCAATTATTATATTAAAATGTATGTTCATGTTCCTTAATCATTCTTCACATAAAATAATAATATTTTTACATTGTATAAATTTTGAAATTAATAACTTTATAATTTCAAGTTAAAAACTCATTTCAACACACTTTTTAAACAACATCCACACTAGTTTGAGCAAATCTCTATCCAACTTTCTTGAAATCCATTTTTATTTGAATAAAACATATATTACATGTTCAAACATCATCACATAAATTCTATTACATCATATGTTTGAAAATCACCATTTAGTCGTGTAAAAATATTACTTAATTATTTTGGAAATTAAACACTTTTTAAAAAAAGATTTCTCATATCATGTAAAAATGCACATTTATCATTCAATTTAATTCACATAAAATTCCATAATTCTTCTACTTGAAAATCCTTGTTTAATGTCATAAAAATATACTTTCTAACGTTTTTTATTTTATAAAAATATTCTTTATATATTTTGAAATTTAACGCCTTTCTTTACACCATCTTAGCTCGTCCTAACACATAAAGCCTATTTCATTCAACCAATAATAGGAGCATGCTTAAATTCTTCATATGAATTCACTAAAATAAGTATATTCATGCTATAGAACTTTGAATGTAATACTAGTATATGATGAATTTTTCCCGCCTCATAAGAGTTACACATATATATGTTGGAAATAGTTTTTGTAAAAGAATAAACCCCCACCTCCTAAGGTGGCCTCAAATAGTTTTACCAAACTTCCTCAAGATTTTATTCATATAGGTTCTAAAAGCTAACATTTTTCTTCATCTTCAAACTCTATGAATTCTCCAACACTAAAAATCCACTTCAAAACTCTCTTTTTCAACCTTATGTTTAACACCATTAAACTTAAAACAACTTCTTATAACCCTTGGTAATGAAAAAGAGTAGCTTGGAGTATAACATACCAAAATAGGGTGGGGAAATATGGAGGGAGAACTTGTTAAAATGGAGGTTTTGTGGAAAGTAGAGGGGTTGAATTTATACAGAAAGCAATAAGAGAAAATGACTTCTCCATTCTCTTTCTCCTCTCTTAAACGAAGCTAAACTAACCCTTTAACCTTGGTGTTAAGTTTTTCTTAACCAAATATGGTTAGAAAATAAAAGGCCATCAGATAAAGACCCCAAATTCTCAGCCAAAAGTGTTACCCAACTAGCAAAAAGTTTCACTCAAAATGAAAACTTAAAAGGACCCATTCTGCAGGGTTCGAATCGGTTCGGTCCCAAATTCGAATCGATTTGCACTTACATGAACGATTTATTTTATTTTTTCAAGTGTTGGGTCCACATCTTTTCTTTAGTTTTTAGTGTATGTTAACTCAAGTTTACAACCGTAAAAACCTTACATAACGCGAATTATTTCAAAAATTTTGACTATTTAATATTATATAAATTTGAGTGTTACATACACGACACAAAAGATTAGCACCTATTAAATATTTTTTAAAGTTTAAATGATGAAAAAAATTAGCAATTTTAGAAAAAATATATGTCTATGCATGTGGCCGCAATATGTTCTAAAAATGTGCATATATTTATACAATAAAATTTTAATTTATGCATTAAAATATATTCAACTCAATAAAGTTTTACTTAATTATTTGGAGTGAGTTACAAAATTATATATTTGTAATATTTTTTATAAAATATATTAAGTGAATTGGTCAAACCTCATCCTAAATAACTTTTTAATGTTAATGGGTAAACACGGGTACAATTGTGCCTATACAAATTCTCAAATTTGAACCGTTATCTCAACGAAATATCGTTTTGACTCGATATTGATCTGGTTAACTTATAATTTTGTACCGTGGCGTATCGCATTATCATGTCTGTGTCACATTTTGAAAGATCTAACGGTAGTGGATACTACATGACTAATGACTCATAAACACTTTTTATAATCATCTTTGTATGTAGAAACTCTCAGTTGATTAGCCTCAACGATGGGGAAATACTTTTTTGGTAAGATTGTTCTATGCATGATAATTTTTGCGAAGATGGTGGTTATGTTAGTAATAATTTATGTCTATATGTATTAAATGAGGTAAATAGAAATAAATAATTTGAATTTTGAGATAAGTTTTATTAACTTTTCTACATTTACACAAAATTCCATTACGGGTGTTCGTCGGGAAGGATGGAAGAAATTGAAGAGGGTTGTTAAACATGGGTCAAGTACCCCACCAGGGATTTCTTTGAAAAAATATATTTTTAATACTTATAAATTTGTAAATAACTTAAGACCATCTCCTAGACATGTTATTTTGACACTCGAGAGTATGGAGCAATATGTTATTTTCTGTCAAAACAAACAAATAACCAATAGTTGCGACAGGTATAGCACAACATTTTTAATTTTGCTCAATGGTTGGCCATTATGAAGAAAGGTACATGATCACTCCATCTCGGCGCCCCTTATTTTTGCCTTAATATTTTTTGGCTTTGAAGTCTTTATTGTTTTCCACTTTTAAAAGTCCTTTTTTTATTTTCTTTTTTTAAATAGGGATGAGACCCGTGATTTTATTAGGAATTAAAATGGTGAAAAGCTCCCCAACAACGGCTTATATAAAAAAGGTGCTATGTGAGAACCTATAAGTGACAGAGCTTCTAAAATATCATTACAAAATCTACTTATCTTGTCTATAAATGGAAAATTTCTAAGGGCCATTTTTATCTCCCCACAAATCAGAATGAAAATAGAATCTTCCTTCATTGGCACACCCTCGTACATGCATTTATTCTTTGCACACCATAAATACAAACAAATGTAAGCTGAAATAATCCGACATGGGATGCCTCTAATTTTATCACATTTGGAGTTAATCCACTAATTCAATAGATTGCCACTAAAATTTGAAGATAAAAACCTCAAACCAAGAATATTATAGAAGCGGTGCCAAATGGATTGCGCCACATGACTGATGATGCTGGAAACAACACCACCCTTCAAGGATTTTGTGAGCTCAATTCAATGTTAACAATGGCAGAATATGAGTAAAAGTATTCAGTAGTAGAAGGTGAGGAGAAGAAGATGAACACAGTCATGTAAGTGGTTCAGCTAATCAGGCCTACGTCCACTATGCAAGTGTATGATGTGTATCACTGTATGAGGGCTCTAATGGCCATATATACAATCTCTCAAGTTTTCTCTCTCTACAGCATATTTGAATAGAGTTTCAGCTAGGGTTGATAATTTCAGATCCTTCTCCAAGAAGGAGAAGACAAGTATATATAGTACGTGGAAGGTGTAATGCACCCCCTATGCATGCAATGAGCATATGTGTGTTGATCTAGCCAGTACAAGGGTGACACCTGGATGATCTCAACTAAGTAATGATGACCTCAATATTCCCTCACATGGGGGGAATGATTCAGTTATAACAGACTTATCCATGTGTTCCCATCCACACATATGCGCATAAGAGCTTGCCCATCTGTGTTTGGTCGCAACCTCGGCCTGGAAGAGGATGAGGTGGTGACATTGACTTAGTGGAAGAGCCGAGGTAAGGTGTGTTGATCTGTGACGTTGGCCTGGGCCGAGGTAATGGTGGTGCAGCAGGAACATCGGCTGATCTTCAGTCGAGATCTATTATGTGTGGCTACCTCGGCCTGTTCCAAGCCGAGTTTGCAAGCCTTGGATGCCCAAATGATGACCTGGTGAATAATCTGCCCTTGTACATCATGAAGACCTCACTTGTCGAGGTAGCAGGAACATCGGCTGATCCATAGCCGACCTCGCTTGGGATGAGACTGATGGTAGTTGACTTAGGTCCCTTCTAACCTCGACATCTCCATGGGCCGAGGTTAATGTCTCTGAGCCGAGGGTGTACATTCAGGGCATATCAATGACTACCCCAAAAAAGACTATATTTTCCCTCCTCACAAGACAACTCATAGCATCTACATTAGAAACAAGAGGTATATGAATTATTTTGATGTTCTCGTCTATGGCAATAGCTTTATGAAGAAGACGCCACATAAATATTAAAAGATTTTAGGAAATCCTCGTATCCCATATTAGAGAGAAAGAGTGTTGGATACAACCTTAATCTTTCACCAAGTGCCAAGCCGATTTAATTGACCAGCATCTATTTTTTTGTCAAAAACCACTTCCCGGTACTAAAGTTAAAATTTTTTGAAAATTCTTCCCAAACATTTTGCATTCGCTTCCATACCTGTGATGATATCAATATCGTTCCTCTGAAATTTTAAGCTTTTAATTTTTTATATTTATTATGCATGAATCAGGACCATAAAGAATTGGAGTTAAAAAATTTCCACCATAAATTATGAGTATAAGCAAGAGATAAATCAATCATCAATCTAAGGTTTATCCCACCATCTTCCTTTGTTTTGCAAATGTCTTACCATTTTAACAATTGGAATTTCATCTTATCTTCTTGCTTTCCCCATAGAATCTGAGCTAGCAAATTTTTGATATGATTGAGAACATTTATCGGAAGGTTAATTGCGGTAAGAAGATGGATATGCATGGATTATGTCGTTGATTTGATAAGAGTTACTCTCCCCGACTTAGATATATTATTGTGATTCCAATAACTAAGCTTAACCAATTTGTCAATATAAGGAGAAAAGTATAATTTCTTTTTCTTTCCTATAAATAAAGGAATCCCCAAATAAGTAATTGGGAGATTTTTGCATTTGAATCAGGTGACATTTTCTACTACTTTTTCGTGCCATATAACTCATTTCTCGATTGATAAAAGGATGATTTGTTGGAATTTACCCATTGGCCCGATTCTTCTTCATATGCTTTCAAAATTCCACGAGGTGCTTTGAGGAACATCTTTCACCATTGGCAAAAAATAAGAGTGTCATCTAAAAAATAAAGACAATAAATAATTGGGAAACCCCCTATTAGAGATAAAATGATTCATTTTTCCACTTTCCATCATATTCTGAATTCCCCGGTTCAACACTTCCGAGGCTAACACAAATAAGACCGGCGACAGAGGATCTCCTTGTCTCACCCCATTTTTTTTATTTAAAAAAAACACATGTCTTCCCGTTAATCACTATAAAGTACCAAAAATTTGAGATCAATATCCAAATTAAGTCGATCACTATTTCTGAAAAGCCAAATCTCCTCAGCGTTTTGATGATAGACAACCATAAAATCCTATCGTACACTTTCGACATATCAAGCTTAATAATAAGGTTTGACCACATCATTTTCTTTTTAAAAGAAGACATCATCTCTTGACATAACATGACATTTTCTAATATAGATCGTTCCTTGATAAATCCAGATTGAGCTGAAGAGATAATGTTAGGTCAAAATTTCCCCATTCTTTTTGCTAAAATTTTTGGAATAATTTTAAATGAATAATTACACAGACTTATGGGACATTGATCCCCACATGTTTTAGGATTATCAGTTTTTGGGATTAATACCACATTAGTTGAAGTCCAACTAACTGGCAGTTCTTCACCAACACAAAAGAGCCTATAGCTCTGTGGAGATCAAATTTGATAATGTGCGAGCAAGTAGAAAAAAAAATTACCAATGAAACCGTATGGGCCTAATGCACCATCTTTGTTCATATCATAAATTGCCTCGTGTATCTCCTCTACAGATGGAATAGAATTTAGCAGGTCATTATCTTCTAGGAGCACTGCTTTAGGAATGAAGTCCCAAGTGTCTTCTAACCAGGTTCCACGCCATCTACTAGAAATGCTAGAGTTGGCTGAGATTCGATCTTTTTCGAAAAAGTTAAGGCAAGTTTGGTTATTATCTGAAGATGTGATTGCCGGAACTGCTAGGATGGCAGTTGACATTTGATGTTGTCCAGATCTGTTACACCTGAAACTTCTGTTTTCAATATCCTTGTCCAAGTTAAACTTATTAGAAAGCTAACCCATAATTTCCTTCTCAACTTCTTGTTCATCTGTTACCCACTGCTCATTATCATTTTGAATTCTGTTTAAATTCAGATTGGCCCTCTTCTTCCTCGTAACAGAGTGAAAAAATTTCTGTTTAAATTCAGATTGAAACTAACTTTTATTTCTAGTATTCTTCTTCTCTTTTTAAAGATGCTATTTACTCAGCTTGAATCTTGTGAAATTATATCCTATTTTCTAGAGAAGGATCAACATCAAAGTTAGTTTCAATTTCCAGCATATCATCTTTAGCCTTTCTTGTCATTTGTAAAATGTCCCCAAATTTTCTATTTGACCAAATTTTGAGGAAGGATTTGACTCTTTTTAATTAAAATTCCACGCTTGCCCCACCGCTTTAAAGAATTCATCACTTTTAGTCTAAAAGGACAAAAATTTGAAGGGTCTTGAAAAAACTTTATTTTCTACTTTAATTTTTAGAACTAGAGGACTATGTTCCGAGTGTGTCCTATGTAGATGCTCCATCGAACATTCAAATACCTCGGTAATCCATTCCGTATTATCGAACACTCTATCAAGGCGGGGCTAAATCCAGGCATTACCTACTCGATTATTACACCACGTAAATCTAGAGCCCTTATAAGGAATTTCTTCTAAGAGAACATTTAAGAGAGCCATGTTGAAATCCAACACTCCTTCCCAATTGATTTCTTTCCCCCCAAATTTTTTTCTTCATTCAAAGCAACAATACTAAAATCCCCTCCCATTACCCATTTCATATCACTCAGTTTAGAAAAGTGATCAAAATCATCCCAAAACTCCAGCCTACTTTTTTACATTTGGCATATATGGTCGTGAAAAGAATACACTTGCCAAAAAAAGTATCACTCAACCAAAGTGAAAGATATTGAGAGCTATCATGAGCTAAGTTCACCTTCCAATTAGTCTTCCAAAATATCCATATTTTATTATTGTTATTTGCCAACCCTCCCTAAAAATTTAGTTTCCTACACTCCTCCTCAAGTTTATTATCTTCAATTTTTGGTTCAAGTAAAGCCAAAATATAGATTTTATGAATGAGAATTAATCTCTTAAGTCTATGAATAGAGGGACCATTTCACACACCTCTAATATTCCAAAAAGGGCCTTGGATCATTTGGAAACTGCAAAGATTAAAGTTTTGGGGTTTTTACATCTAGATTTTGTTTGAATTTGGGATGTTTTTAATGCCAAATAGTTCTTCCTAGGTCTTCTTTTTTTCACCACTGTAAATTCTTCTTCATACACAACTAGCTCTTCTAGCAAGAATTTTCTGTCAAATCTTGGGAATCTTTTAGATACCCTTTTGAAAAAATCTCCCAATCGTCGTTTACCTCCCTTACCAAATTAGATTTCGGGTCAGAGGCATACAATAGTTGCTAATCTTCCATAATGTTTCCATCTGTTGAAATCCATGGTGCCCTAGGAGAAATGAAATAACTTTTCATAGTTTTAGGATCCATGATAACTTTTTTGAGTTTTGGTATGCTGGCCATATCAAAATCCCAATCTTCAATTGGGATATTCTCCACGTCTTCATGAATGGGAGAGTTATCCTCTAACAGGTTAGGAATTGGTTGTAATCCTCCATCTTCCAATTCCAACTCTTCAGAAAGTAAAAGGTCAAATGGGTTGGCCATTAAGATGCCAGTTTGTTCGCTAGGTTTTTCTAGAGCTAGTATCTTCTTGGCAGCAACAGTTGATTTCGGTATCTCTGGATTAACATGCACTCTTGTACTTTCTAACTCTGTGCCCCTTGTATCCTTTCCTTTCATTACATTTTGATATTTATTAGTTGTCTTCCAATGCATTTGTTTCTTAGGTAGAGTTTTTGGCATTTAATATTTTGATGACTCCACAGTGTCAACGACAAATGGTCTGTCCTCCTTTTTATAGTCTATACTGTCATGTCCCAGCTTGGAGTAGATATGAAAATATGGTGGAAGGTCTTCATAGCATATTTTCTTTAAAAAACCTGTTGATGATTTCCCTAGACATATCCTCTAAGGAATTTGTTTCAACGCATTGACTTCTACGCAAACCCTAGCCATGCTCGGTCGTGAAAGTGTCCTTGTAGCTTCATCAAGTTTTATGGGGTTACCTATTTCTTTTGCTATACAAAATAGGGTTGGTTTGGCAAAAAAAATGCACATAGAGATATATGTGTTAGTAAAGAGAGTTAATTCTATTGCCACACAGAAATAAGAATGAAGAAACGATTTATTGTTGGAAAGAAACTCTCATTACTTCAATACAGAACAACTGCTAACACAGGCCTATTTATAATAAAGTAAACAACCCATGTGGACAAAATTATAGGAACTAACCCACTAAGACTTGGAATCCCAATAGACTAAGACTTCTCCTTATTTGTAGCTAACAAACACTCCTACTAACTGACTAACATTGAAAAAGTTAAATAATTAGACTCCTACTAATCTAACATTGAAACAGTCAACAATCAGGCCACAACCTGTTTTGGATCACTTTCATTAGCCCACCATAATGCAAAACTGGAAACACCAAGAGAGGATCAGAATTTCACAAACTTAGGATACAAGAGAGCCTTTGTAAACCCATTTGCAATTTGATCATTGGTTGAGCAATGCTTCATTATCACCATGCCTTCACCAACAACTTCTCGAATGAAATGATGTCGGAGTTCAATGTGCTTTGTTATCCAATGGAAGACGGGGTTCTTAGTCATAGAGATGGTGGCCATGTTGTCACAGTAAATATTTGTGGTTGCTCCTTGAACTTAATGTAAATCTTCCAAAATTCGTCGCATCCAAATTGATTGATAAGGTGCTGATGAGGCTGCTATGTACTCTGCTTCTGAGGATGATAATGCAACACTTGCTTGTTTCTTTGAAGACCAAGACACATCTCCAGAGCCAAGAGTGAATACAAACCCACTCGTGATTTTCCTATGATCCACAAAACCTGCACAGTCACTATCAGTAAAACCAATTAAATCGAAGTCAGTAGTTGGCTTGTACCAAATCCCATAGTCGCTAGTTTCCCGTACATATCGAAGTTCCCTTTGTTGTACCGATATGGTGCATTGTGGGTGTATGCCTAAACCTGGACAGTATACTAACAGAAAACACAATGTCTGGGCGAGTGTTGGTTAGATACATCAAACCTCCAATTATGCTCCTACATAATCTTTCATCGGCCCTTACACTCCCATCTTCCGCACAAAGCTTCTCATCTGGGTTCATGGGAGTAGACAAGGTTTTACAACCCATCATATTAAACTTCTTCAACAAATCTCGTGCATACTATTCTTGGCAAATAAAAATACCTTCATCTGTTTGCTGTACTTGGATGCCAAGAAAGTAATGCAAAGGTCCCAAATCTGTCATGTCGAATTCCCGCATCATGTTTCCCTTGAATTCCTTGATAAGAGTGTTAGAGGATGATGTATATATAATATCATCTACATAAACACATATAGTGAGAATATCACCAGTACTTGTCACCTTCACATACAATGTTGGCTCGCTATCACTTCTATAGCACCCACTTTGATGAAGATACGCCTCTAACCTGCTATACTAAGCTCTTGGAGCTTGCTTGAGTCCATATAGTGCCTTCTTGAGCTTGTAGACAATATTTTCTCCCCCCCCCCCCCCCCCGAATAACAAACCCCTGTGGTTGTTCTACATACACATCCTCTTTCAAACAACCATTAAGAAAAGAGGATTTAACATCGAACTGAAATACAGTCCATCTCATTTGAGCCGCTAGACCCAAAATAATTCTAACAGTTTCAAATCTTGCAACAGCGGAGAAAGTGTCAAAGAAATCTACCCCATGTTTTTGCACATAACCTTTAGCAACCAGTCTCGCTTTGAATTTTTTCACAGACCCATCCGCATTATATTTCAACTTGAAAATCCATTTTACACCAATTGCATTCTTTTCAGGTGGTAACTCGACAATCTCCCATGTATCGTTTTTATTGATTACATCAATCTCTTCTTGCATAGCTTTCTCCCATTCTTTTTTTCCTTGTGCCTCCTCATAACTGATCGGTTATGCAACCATAAGAGCAAAAGTACATGATTCATAAATTTTTGCCAATGATCGATACTTTCTTGGTGGCATATCTGTGTTGGGTGTAGAATCAACAGTTTTGTTGTCCTCATTTCTTGAACCCCTCAGAGAAGACTCCACATATGAACTTGAAGAAAAGGAGGAGGAACTTGACGAAGTAGAGGAACTTGGCGGAAGAACCATCTCTTGTGTAGGCTCGACTTGTATTGGTATTGCTGCCTCTTCTATAAACTAAACATGTTGATTTTTATCTTCTTTCCAAACCCAAGTACTCTTTTCATCAAAAATAACATCTCGTCGAAAAATTAGCTTTTTAGTTTCTAGATTATACAAATGGTAACCCTTTCTTTCATCACTATACCCGATAAAAATGCATTTTTCACTTTTCGTATCCAGCTTACTACGATCACTAGAGTCAATCAAGGAGTAGGCAATGCAACCAAAAACTTTAAAAGTACTCACATTGGGTTTCCTGTTCCACCAAGCTTCATATGGAGTCATGTTAAGTACAGCCTTTGTTGGCGATATATTAAGAAGAAAAATTGATGTTGCTACTGCTTCGGCCCAAAAAACATTTGGGAGATGTTTTTCATTCAACATACTTCTTGATATTTCCACGACCGTTCGATTCTTTCGTTCGGAAACCCCATTTTATTCTGGAGTTTTCTTTACAGTGAGCTCCTTGTGGATTCCATATAGGTTACAAAAGTAGGTGAACTCATTTGATAAGAATCCTCCGCCTCTATCGGTGCGGAGATCTTTCAAATAGTACCCTCTTTCTAGTTCTGCAAAAGCTTTGAATTCCGGAAACCTTTCAAAAGCTTCTGACTTGTAAGAAAGAAAGTAAACCTAACTCATGCGAGTATAGTCATCAGTAAAGAGTAAAAAATATCTACTCTTATTAAACGATGGTGTTCTTGTTGGACCACAAATATCAGCATGGACAAGTTCTAGAGGACTCTTTGCTCTCCAATCTTTTCCAACCGAAAATGGTAATCGATGCTGCTTTTTGAAAATGCAGCCTTCACATTTGTCATCAATACAGTGAATTGAAGGCAGCCCTGAGACCATATTTTTCTGACTTAGTAGCTTTAAGCAACTAAAATGCAAATGCCCGTATCATAAATGCCAAAGTCTTAAATCATCGTTAACATTAGAAATCAGTGCGCACTCATCCAAGCATGACAGATTAAGGGGAAACATCTTATTCTTAGTCATAGGAATTTGAATAATGGTTTTATCAAATACCTTGTTCTTCTTGATCTCACACATATTATTTTCAAATAAAAATGAATATCCCCTTGAGACTAACTCGCTAACACTTAATAAATTATAAGCTAAATCAGGTGAATAATAAACATTTGAAATAGATCTTTCAATACCTGATTTGTCTTTAACAATAACAATTCCCTTCCCTTCAATTTTCAACTGATTATTATCCCCAAGTCGAACAGTTGTCTTAGCAGATTCATCAAGCCTATGAAAGAGACTCCTTTGTCCTATCATATGGTTGCTACAACCGGTATCTAGGAACCACACATCGGTCTTATTTTCGTCTGATTCCACACAGGTAAGGAACAAATTATCTGCTTCTTCCTTTTCTTCTTGCTTTCCTTCGCAAAGATTTGATTGTTGGGGATCATTTGGACAATTTGTGGCAAGGTGCCCAAATTGATTGCATGAGTAGAACCTCCTGGTTTGATGAGTCTGCAACTGGTTTCCACTTTGGTAGCCTCTACCAGCACCATATCTGCCTCGACCTCTACCACGGCCACGAAATCCACCCCTGCCTTGACCTCGTCCTGCATAACTTGAACCTCTTTCAACATGATTATCTTTTTTAGAGATCACCATCTTGTACTGAAATGCATACTCCATGTTCTTTTTTGCTGACCTGGTCATCCTATCTTCATGAGCTAAAAGAGAGCCCATTAATTCATTCAAGGAATAACTACTCATGTCCTTTGATTCCTCTATAGCAGTAACAACATGATCCCACTTAGTCGGAAGACTTCTCAGAATCTTTTCTACAACCTTCTGGTCTGATACTTCTTCGCCAAACGTTTTCATGTGATTTACTATCACAGAAACTCTAGAAATAAAATCCTCGACAGACTTGTTTCCTTTCATAAAGAGAGTCTCGAACTCCCTACGAAACGTTTGGAGTTTCACCGATGTCACCTTATTGTCTCTATGGAACTCGTGCTTTAATATTGTCCATGCGTCCTTTGATTTGGAAGAATTTGGGAGGTGAGGAAAAATTAACCCTGGCACAGCTTTTTGTAAGACCAGTAGAGCTCTTGCATCCCTCTTACGAAGCTCCTTTGCATCAGCTTCCGTTTCTAAATAACCAGACTCAACAAATTCCCAAAGATCTTGTGAGATGAAAAGAGTTTTCATCTTAATGCTCCAAAACTCGTAGTTTTATCCATTGAAAATCGGTATCAAGGACTGAGACTGTGTGATATTGAGAGAATTCATGATTAATTATCTTTGAGACTTTCCAATAAACACTTCAAGTGCACACAGTACTAGAACACACAACAATACACAAACTCCCAACTGGAACCAACCAGCTCTGATACCACAATGTTAGTAGAAAGAGTTAATTCTATTACCACACAGAAATAAGAATGAAGAAATGATTTATTGTTGGAAGGAAACTCTCATTACTTCAATACAGAACAACTACTAACACATGCCTATTTATAATAAAGTACACAACCCACGTGGGCATAATTATAGGAAGTAACCCACTAAGACTTGGACTCCCACTATACTAGGACTTCTCCTTATTTGTATCTAACAAACACTCCTACTAACTGACTAACATTGAAACAGTTAAATAATTAGACTCCTACAAACTGTCTAACATTGAAACAGTGAACAATCACACCACAACCTGTTTTGGATCACTTTCATCAGCCCACCTTGATGCAAAACTGGAAACACCAAGAGAGGAACGAAATTTCACAAACTTAGGATACGAGAGAGCCTTTGTAAATTCATTCTCAATTTGATCATTGGTTGAGCAATGCTTCATTATCACCATGCCTTCAGCAACAACTTCTCGAATGAAATGATGTCGGAGTTCAATGTGCTTTGTTATCCCATTGAAGACGGGGTTCTTAGTCATAGAGATGGTGGCCATGTTGTCACAATAAATCTTTGTGGATGCTCCTTGAACTTAATGTAAATCTTCCAAAATTCTCCGCATCTAAATTGATTGACAAGTTGCAGATGAGGCTGCTATGTACTCTGCTTCTGAGGATGATAATGCAACACTTGCTTGTTTTTTTTAAGACCATGACACAGCTCCAGATCCTAGAGTGAATACAAACCCACTCGTGCTTTTCCTATCATCCATAAAACCTGCCCATCATATTAAACTTCTTCAGCAAATCTCGTGCATACTTTTCTTGGCAAATAAAAATACATTCATTCGTTTGCTGAACTTGGATGCCAAGAAAGTAATGCAAAGGTCCCAAATCTGTCATATCAAATTCCAGTATCATGTTTCCCTTGAATTCCTTGATAAGAGTGTTAGAGGATGATGTATATATAATATCATCTACATAAACACATATAATGAGAATATCTCCAGTACTTGTCACCTTCACATACAATGTTGGCTCGCTGTCACTTTTGTAGCACCCACTTTGATGAAGATACGCATCTAACCTGCTATACCAAGCTCTTGGAGCTTACTTGAGTCCATATAGTGCCTTCTTGAGCTTGTAGACTCTATTTTCTTCCCTCCGAATAACAAACCCCTATGGTTGTTCTACGTACACTTCCTCTTTCAAACAACCATTAAGAAAAGCGAATTTAACATCGAACTGAAATACAGTCCATCTCATTTGAGTCGCTAGACCCAAAATAAGTCTAACAGTTTCAAAACTTGGAACAGGGGAAAAAAGTGTCAAAGAAATATACCTCGTGTTTTTGCACATAACCTTTAGCAACCAGTCTCACTTTGAATTTTTGTACAGACCCATCCGCATTATATTTCAACTTGAAAATCCATTTTACGCCAATTGCATTCTTTTCAGGTGGTAACTCGACAAGCTCCCATGTATCGTTTTTATTGATTACATCAATCTCTTCTTGCATAGCTTTCTCCCATTCTTTTTTTCCTTGTGCCTCCTCATAACTAATCGGTTCTGCAACCACAAGAGCAAAAGTACATGATTCATAAATTTTCGCCAATGATCGATACTTTCTTGGTGGCATGTCTGTGTTGGGTGTAGAATCAACAGTTTTGTTGTCCTCATTTCTTGAACCCCTCATAGAAGACTCCACATATGAACTTGCAGACAAGGAGGAGGAACTTGACGAAGTAGAGGAACTTGGCGGAAGAACCATCTCTTGTGTAGGCTTGACTTGTATTGGTATTGTTGCCTCTTCTATAAACTGAACATGTTGATTTTCATCTTCTTTCCAAACCCAAGTACTCTTTTCGTCAAAAATAACATCTCGTCGAAGAATTAGCTTTTTAGTTTCTGGATTATACAAACGGTACCCCTTTGTTTCATCACTATACCCGATAAAAATGCATTTTTCACTTTTCGTATCCTGCTTACTACGATCACTAGAGTCAATCAAGGAGTAGGCAATGCAACCAAAAACTTTTAAAGTACTAACATTGGGTTTCCTGTTCCACCAAGCTTCATATGGAGTCATGTTGAGCACAACCTTTGTTGGCGATATATTAAGAAGAAAAATTGATGTTGCTACTGCTTCGGCCCAAAAAACATTCGAGAGATGTTTTTCATTCAACATACTTCTTGCCATTTCCACCACCGTTCGGTTCTTCCGTTACGCAACCCCATTTTGTTCTGGAGCTTTCCTTACAGTGAGCTGCCTGTGGATTCCATGTAGCTTACAAAAGGAGGTGAACTCATTTGATAAGAATTCTCCCCTTTATCGGTGCGGAGAGTTTTCAAATAGTACCCGCTTTCTAGTTCTGCAAAAGCTTTGAATTCCTAAAACCTTTCAAAATCTTCTGACTTGTAAGAAAGAAAGTAAACCTAACTCATGCGAGTATAGTCATCAGTAAAGAGTAAAAAATGTCTACTCTTATTAAACGATGGTGTTCTTGTTGGACCACAAATATCAACATAGACAAGTTCTAGAGGACTCTTTGCTCTCCAAGCTTTTCCAACCGGAAATGGTAATCGATACTGCTTTTCAAAAATGCAGCCTTCACATTTGTCATCAATACAGTGAATTGAAGGTAGCCCTGAGACCATATTTTTCTGACTTAGTAGCTTCAAACCACTAAAATGCAAATGCCCGTATCGTAGATGCCAAAGTCTTGAATCATCATTACCATTGGCAATCAGTGCACACTCATCCAAGCATGATAGATTAAGGGGAAACATCCTATTCTTAGTCATAGTAATTTAAATAATGGTTTTATCAGATACCTTGTTCTTCTTGATGTCACACATATTATTTTTAAATAAAACTGAATATCCCCTTGAGACTAACTGGCCAACACTTAATAAATAATGGGCTAAATCAGGTGAATAATAAACATTTGAAACATATCTTTCAATACCTGATTTATCTTTAACAATAACAATTCCCTTACCTTCAATTTTCAACTGATTATTATTCCCAAGTCGAACAGTTGTCTTAGCAGATTCATCAAGGAGACGAAAGAGACTCATTTGTCCTATCATATGGTTGCTACAACCGCTATCTAGGAACCACAGATCGGTCTTATTTTCTTCCGAGTCCACACAGGTTAGGAATAAATTACCTTCTTCTTCCTTTTCTTCTTGCTCTTCTTTGCAAAGATTTGCTTGTTGGGGATCATTTGGACAATTTGCGGCAAGGTGCCCAAATTGATTGCATGAGTAACACCTCCTGGTTTGATGAGTCTGTAATTGATTTCCACTTTGGTAGCCTCTACCAGCACCATATCTACCTCGACCTCTACCAGGACCACGAAATCCACCCCTGCCTTGACCTCGTCTTGCATAACTTGAACTTCTTTCAACATGATTCGCATTTTTAGAGATCACCATTTTGTACTGAAACGCATGCTCCATGTTCTTATCTGCTAACCTGGTCATCCTATCTTCATGAGCTAAAAGAGAGCCCATTAATTCATTCAAGGAATAACTATTCATGGCCTTTGATTCCTCTATAGTAGTAACAACATGATCCCACTTAGTTGGAAGACTCCTCAAAATCTTTTCTACAACCTTCTGGTATGATACTTCTTCACCAAATGTTTTCATGTGATTTACTATCGTAGAAACTCTAGAAATAAAATCCTTGACAGACTCGTTTCCTTTCATAAAGAGAGTCTCGAACTCCATACGAAATGTTTGAAGTTTCACTGATCTCACATTATTGTCGCAATAGAACTCGTGCTTTAATATTGTCCATGCGTCCTTTGATTTGGAAGCATTTGGGAGGTGACGAAAAATCGACTCTGTTACAGCTTGTTGTAAGACCAGTAGAGCTCTCGCATCCCTCTTGCGAAGATTCTTTGCAACAGCTGCTGTTTCTGAATAACAAAACTCAACAAATTCCCAAAGATCTTGTGAGATGAAAAGAGTTTTCATCTTAATGCTCCAAAACTCGTAGTTTTCTCCATTGAAAATCGGTATCAAGGACTGAGACTGTGTGATATTGAGAGAATTCATGATTAATTATCTTTGATACCTTCCAACAAACACTTCAAGTTCACACAGTACTAAAACACACAGCAAAACATAAACACCCAACTGGAACAAACCAGCTCTGATACCACAATGTTAGTAAAAAGAGTTAATTCTATTGCCACACAGAAATAAGAATGAAGAAACGATTTATTGTTGGAAAGAAACTCTCATTACTTCAATACAGAATAACTGCTAACACATGCCTATTTATAATAAAGTAAACAACCCACGTGGGCAGAATTATAGGAACTAACCCAATAAGACTTGGACTCCCACTAGACTAGGACTTCTCCTTATGTGCAGCTAACAAACACTCCTACTAACTGACTAACATTGAAACAATTAAATAATTAGACTCCTACTAAATGTCTAACATTCAAACAGTTAACAATCATGCCACAACCTGTATTGGATCACTTTCATCAATATGAGGTTAACCCAAACCAGAACAAGAGGACTATCCATGTTGGCTTTAAAATTCAGCGACCATTTAATCACATGCGTAGGGAAACTGTGGATATACCATATGCCTCTCAACCACATACGATGGAAATCTTCCTCGCATTAGAGTCGGATCAAAATATGTTTGGAGTCCAACAAACCTACTGAGAAGCCCGTTTTGAGAGAGAAAGACATGAACATTTTTTTTATCGTTTCTAGAGTTGGTCTTCCGTGATGGAACTGCCCTATCAAAGCATGTTTGAATGGGGATGTTAAAGAGGTGACGTCGTCATTAGAAAAGAAAAGGGCAATCTCACTTTTATGTTGTGCAGTTGGAATAATGGGAATAAGTGTCTCAAAGGAAGATTTGTGAGAGAGTATGCCAGCAAAAGTTTTAACAACATGCCGGTTAGGGTTAAAAGTTCTTGTTCATATACAAATGTTAATGAAGTTTTGTCAGGGTACATAAATAAAATAAGCGTGAAACTAGAAATGGAAGTTTGTATATTCACCTAACTATAATTAAATTCTATAAAAGTTACACGTTTTTCAACTTATCAAAATTAAAAAGATGTGACACCCCGCCTATTTTAATCAGGGGTGATCAGTTTTTTATCAATATAATCAGGATTTTCATTTGGTTCATTCTTAGCATCACTGTCGAAACATTTTATATTACTAACCACATATGTTAAATTAAGTTGGTGCCAAATTTTATCTTTGACTAACATTTAGCAACATGCGAAAATAAATATTATCATTCATCCACAAAATAATAGAAGTTTGAAACATCGTAAGATAAATAGATGGGCGATAAATGCTGAATAAACCATCGACGCCAAAACCAACCTCCCAATCATAAGTCTAACTTGAATGAAAATAAATTTTAATACACAGTCTGATAAATAAATTTAAAATAAATGTCTAAGTTTAATGTGACACCCCGACTAATTAAATACCGGGTAGCTACTCCTTTATTAAATTAATTCAAAATGCCAAGTTGGTCCAGTTAATAGCATCACTGCCGAAAACATTTTAATGATTACTAACCACCTAGTATTTAAAAAGTAAGTGCCAAATTTTAATTAAAGTCTGATTAACATCCAACAAGTGTAATAAAGGATAATAACACCATTCACCATAATTAAGTAAATAGAATGAACATCACATAACGTAAATAAAGTCCGGAGGAAAACTCCTCACTACAATCCCACAACTGAAATAAGTAAACCGAAAACTAAAACAGTACATGCCAAAGTCTGAAAACTGTAATGGAAAAGTAACTCTAATAGAAATGGGCAACATGCCCTACAACTGATAGATAATGAATCTGGAATCCAAGCGATAGAAGCGTCTACAAGCAAATCCCTGTAGCTTCCACAATCAGCTACAGCTCGTCACCTGAATGAGTATCCTATGCATGGTGTCCTTGTGGCTGGGCACCTAAAATGGTTTTACAAAGAAACATATATTTGAAAAGCAAACGGGTCAGAGCCCGAATGTGGAGATATTTTAAAAACCTGCAAGTGCTTTAAAAACATTTAAAACATTAAATGCAAAGTACATGTTAGGACGTGCACTCACATGATATTCTCACCTCTCGTCTAACTGTGCACTCCTAACGTAAGTACCCATCTATAACGACACAAACCACTAGCTAAGTGACATCATCTCTAGCTAGACTATCATAGGTCCTACCCATATTACTCGGTTCTATTAACATTATAACGCTCGTAATTAAGTAGGATTTAACGTAAACTCAGATGCTCAATATGCCATACATATATCACTATCAGTTAACTCGCTATATTTCTCGAAGCAATACCGTAATTATATTCACAACATTAACATGAAGGTTCCCATTAATTAAGTGTATATTATTCACATCATAAATATACAATATAAGCACCCCGAGAACTAAGCTGTGGTGCACACATACTCTGCTATCCATCCCGGTACATCACGTACATAAGGATTACATATTCCGAATCTCTCAGGAATAGTTCACAGATAACAACATCACAAATAATGGAGGCGAACACAGTCACATCACATGGGTCACGCACATACCTACGCTCCCACGATCAGCGGACTTATTAATATCCCAATAAGTCTTTCTATGACCTATGTTCATCAAGGTAACCAGTCTAAATTCGGGCAACACAAGGATTAGAGGGCCCTAAGCGAACGCAAACCTCCCGTGATAGCAAGTATGGTAGGTATGTCATACACACAATTCAAATACCAATACTAAGTAAACACACATCTTAGTAATCAACGTAGTTTAATCGTAGTACTATTCTCATTCTAGTACCAATATATAATTATCGCAATTTATACTATTCCGATTTATCATCATACGCGCCATAATCTATTCTCACGTCGTAGTAGACACTCACGTCTCAACCCAAACCGTCCATTTAATATAACTCTCGTCTATGATTTCCTTCTCATAAATACCCAAAAGTCCCAATTCTATCCTTACACCATCATTCGAATGTTAACTTTATCCTCGAACAAGTTTACGGGGCTCCAAAAATCAAAACAGTCCAAAAAGGCCCAAACTGTCAACTCGTTAGAAGTCTCGTTCGATCGAGACTGTTCGAACGAGATCCCTCTGTCAACTCGTTAGAAGTCTCGTTCGAAGGAGGCTGTTCGAACGAGATCCAGTTCGTTCGAACGAACTGTCCCTTCTAACGAGATCTCGTTCGAACGAAGTTATCGAACTAGGCTCCCTTTCGTTAGAACGACTGGTCATTTCGTTAGAAGCTCGTTCGAACGAGTTCGTTCGAACGACCTGGGCAGGGGCTTCTAACGACCTACCAGATTCGTCCCAGATTTGCCTAATCTCGTTTTTTCACCATTTTTAACACCTCAAGTCTTCTCCAAAGTTCGTTCTAACAGTGTTTTAAGTCCTCTAATCATACTAAAACATGCTAAGGTCATATACTAACATCTTTTAAGGCATTAATGCATCCTAAACATCATTAAATTACAAGATTTTATACTTTTCCCCAATTTTATCAAGAACATGAACCCTAGATTTATATCATCATCAAATCCCAGAATTTAATCCGTTTTAATTTCTTCTAATCACAATTATCATGAGAATAATCATCTACCTATCATTCTACATGCAATTCTCTTCAAGATTTTCAAGTTCTAAACTCCAAACTACATGGGTTTTCATATTTCACCAAGAACAAACACAAAATTCGAATTTTTCTAACATGGAAGGAACATTCTTTGAAATTAAATGGAATTAAGTCACTTGCCTTGGTTGTCTCTGAGTTTGGTGTAGGTTTGATGAAGCTTTTCTGCAGAATTTCTTCTCTCCAAGCTTCTTCTCCAATGGTGGCTTAAGGTGGCTAGGGTTTGATTTGGGGAACTTAGAAAACTCTTCTAATAACCTACGTAGCCTTCTAGGTTAATATGGTTTGGTTAATGGGCTTAGTGGGTTAAATCCACATCAGATTAAAACTCCCAATTTTCGTCCCTTTTAATTCCTCAAAATGTAAAATTACCAATATACCCTTTAAGTTGCCGGTATGGCCTAAAAATACCCCGGAATCCAAACTACACCCCCGGCTAGTGTTTTCTGACTATCTCGACCCTTCCGGACGCGTTGGCGCACTCAAAATGACCATACGGTTTATAGATTTTAAATTCACTTTTTATAATCAAAATATTACACCGTGACGCGGCGGTCCCACGCGTCTCAACAAAATTTCTAAAATGTCGTATATAAATCTCACGACAAATTTTATAATACCAAATACATATATCAAAACGTGTATGCACATAATCAAATACCAACTCGTATCTCGTTAGTATTTATAACCCGGATTAATTTCCAATTAATACGCATTTAATTAATTAATCCCAAAAATAAATATAGCCAAAAGTACGGGGTATTACATACTTCCCCCCTAATAACTGAATTTCGTCCCGAAATTCGAAACTAGAAAGTACATGCTAAAAACAACTCTGGATAACGTTCGCGCATCTCATCCTCGCGCTCCCATGTGGACTCCTCGACATTGTGATGTCGCCACTGAACACTCACTAACGAAACTATCTTTGACCGCAGTTTCCTCTCGCTTCGGTCCAAAATAGCAATCGGCCCCTCCTCGTAGGAGCTATCAGGCTGGAGATCGATGTCCTCCACAGCAATGTGAGAATGAGCCAAATTATCTCTAAGGTATTTCCTCAGCGAGGAAATATGGAACACATCGTGAATCCGATGCAAATGCTCCGGTAGTCCAAGTCTATACGCAACCGGTCCGATCCGCTTAATAATAGGAAATGGCCCCACAAACCTTGGTGCCAACTTCCCTTTCTTCCCGAAACGCATAATCCCCTTCATAGGAGATACCCTGAGCAAAACCTGGTCCCCCACTTGGAACTTCCTGAAAAACCTCTTTGCATCAGCATAACTCGTCTGCCTGTCTTGAGCTACCCGAATGCGACTCCGAATCAACTCAATCCTTGCCGAAGTATCCTGAATCACTTCCGGCCTAAGCAGTTTGTTGTCCCCCACCTCTAACCAACATGCTGGGGAACGACAAGGCCTACCGTACAATGCCTCAAACGGAGCCATGCCAATAGTGAACTGATAGGAGTTATTGTAAGCGAACTCCACCAGTGGAAGGTACTGCTCCCATCCACCCCCGAAGTCAATAATGCACATGCGTAACATGTCCTCTAACATCTGGTTTGTGCGCTCGGTCTGCCCATCAGTATGCGGATGATAAGCCGTACTCAACCGCAATTCCGTGCCCATGGCCTCCTGGAAACTCTCCCAAAACCTCGAAACAAATATCTTGTCTCTGTCGGACACGATATTTAGGGGCACACCGTGAAGTCTCACAATCTCTGAAATGAAGAGCTGGGCATACTGTCCCGTAGTGTAGTCAGTCCTTACGGGTAAAAAGTGAGCGACCTTGGACAACCTGTCCACAATTACCCAAACGGAGTCGTGACCCCTCTGCGACGTAGGCAACCCCGTGATAAAGTCCATGGATATGCTCTCCCACATCCACACCGGGACCTCCAATGGCTGTAGCAATCTTGCCGGTTTCTGATGATCCACTTTTACAAGCTGACAAGTGGCGCATTTCGAAACAAACTCAGCGATATCTTTCTTCATACCGCTCCACCAATACTGGCGTCTCATGTCTTGGGACATTTTGTCCCCTCCGGGATGTACCGCGAACCGTGAGCCGTGCGACTCTGCCATCACATCGTGTCGCAATTCCTCTCCTTCCGGAACTACCAATCTTCCATTGAAGCGTAATCCCCCGTCTGAGCTAACGGTATAGGACTCGGCTCCCTCTGCTAGTAATCGAACTATCTGCTCCTGACAGAACGAGTCATTAGCCTGTGCCCGTACTACCTTCGTGACAATCTGTGGTGTAACGGTCATCACAGACATGAAAGATCGGGCCACTGCATCCTAGTGTCCCAATTCCTTCCACTTAGCCTTCCACACCTCTGCCACCTCATCTGCTAGCCTACGGCTCAACGCGTCTTCTACCACGTTAGCCTTACCTGGGTGATACTGGATGTCGAACTGGTAGTCCTTCACAAACTCAAGCCACCTACGCTGCCGCATATTCAAATCCTTCTGCGTGAACAGGTACTGTAGGGACTTGTGGTCCGTGAACAGTTGGAACTTCTCCCCCAAAAGATAGTGCCTCCAAATCCGTAGGGCAAATACCACTGCCGCCAACTCCAAATCATGCGTGGGGTAATTCTTCTCATGAGGCTTAAGCTTACGGGAAGCATAAGCTATGGCCTGTCTCTCCTGCTGCAATACACCTCCCAGTCCTTGCAAAGACGCATCGGTGTAAACCAAATACTCAACTTCCGGTCTCGGCAATGCTAACACAGGTGCTGAGGTCAATTTGTCCTTCAATTCATCGAATGCCAACTGACAGCCATCACTCCAGATGTATGGCACACCCTTACGAGTCAGATGTGTCAAAGGACCTGCTATCTCCGAGAAACCCCGAATAAACCTCCTGTAGTATCCTGATAGACCCAAGAAACTACGAATCTCAGTCGGTGTCGTGGGTTGTCCCCACTCCCTCACCACTGATACCTTCCCCGGATCAACAGATATTCCCTGGTCGGAAATAATGTGTCCCAAAAACTGGACTTCCTTCAGCCAAAACCCGCACTTCTCATATTTTGCATACAACTCGTTCTGACGAAGTGTCTGCAAAACCTGCCTCAAATGCTCGGCGTGCTCCTCCTCTTTCTGGGAGTAAACCAAAATATCGTCGATGAAGACAATGACAAATTGATCTAGGAAATCCCTGAACACTCTGTTCATTAAGTCCATAAACACTGCTGGAGCGTTGGTTAAACCGAAAGGCATAACCCGAAACTCGTAAGAACCATATCTCGACAAGAACGCAGTCTTCGAGACATCCTCCTCCATGATACGCAACTGATGGTATCCCGATCTCAAATCAATCTTCGAGAAGAAAGAAGCTCCTCTCAACTGGTCGAATAAGTCATCGATTCGAGGCAATGGATACTTATTCCGTATCGTGACCTTATTCAACTCTCGGTAGTCCACACACAATCTCAGTGAACCGTCCCTCTTCTTCACAAATAGAACTGGAGCGCCCCAAGGTGAAGTACTCCTGCGAATAAAGCCCTGACCTAACAGCTGCTCTATCTGATCCCGTAACTCCCTCATCTCAGCTGGAGCCATACGATATGGTGCGCGTGCTATAGGTCTCGTACCCGGTAGCAAATCTATAACAAAGTCTATCTCTCGACTGGGTGGTAAGCCTGGTATCTCCTGAAACATATCCGAATACTCCCTGACTACTGGGATAGAATCTAAAGGAATCACTACCTCCTTAGAGGTATCCTCCTCAATGTAATACAGATGAGTGGTCGATCCTCCCTCTGGGCGAGGCATCGCCACTACAAATATCTCTTGCCCCGGAATGGTAAAAACAATGCTCCCGCTGAAGCAATCAATCATGGCCCTATAAGCTACGAGCCAATCCATCCCAATAATCACATCGTGAACATGCATATCTAATACTAACATGTCTGCAGGTAATACCAAACCACCAATCTCTACCCCCACTCCCCGGCATATAAAGAAAATAAGTGACCCACTCCCCAATGGTGAGTCAACACACGTCACTGTGCTCTCTGCCGTAGCTAACAATCCTAAAGCTTTCGCGAAGTGTGTAGCTATAAAACAGTGTGTAGCACCCGTATCAAATAATACCCGACCCATAGTGCCATGGATAGGAAACATACCCTCAATCGCGGGCGGTGCCTGTGGAACTGCAGCCTAGTGGACGTTGTAGACACGTCCATACTGTAGCTGCCCCTGCTGAGCTGGGACTGCTGGAATGGGTGGCAATGCTGCCATCTGTGGCGGTGCGGGAAGAGCAGCGGGAAACATAGGCCTCTGTGGCTCCTGGCGAGCACCCTGCTGCTGCTGTTGTGGGGCCCTGCCCCTATCAGGACAATCCTGTCGCTTATGGCCAGTCTTGCCACAAACAAAGCACTTCCCTGGGAAGTTCCCTCCTCTCTGTCCCTGCTGTCCCCGGCCCTGGTGGCCGTTACCGTTCCTCCCTTGGCCCTGCTGGCCCTGGTGAAACTGCTGCCCATTCTTCCCCTGTTGGCCCTGTTGGCCGTTTGGACCCTGATGGCCCTGACGGAAACCTCCCTGTCCCTGTCTGTAGTTCCCTGACCGAAACCTCTTATTATCCCCCTACTGGGAGCCCTGCTCATTCTGTCTCTGCCCCTGACCAGATTGTGCCATGCTGGCACCATGTCCTCCAGTCCTGACCTGATAGATAGACTCCCCCGACCTCTTGCCCTCGGCCATATGAAAACGGTGGTCCTGGCAGTGTTACAATGCAGCGTTAACCACATCAGAATAGGTGGCCAACGATAGGTTCCCTAGCAGATGCTGACGGATCCTCCAAGTCAACCCGTCCGTGAACTTCTCAATCTTCTTCTTCTCTGTTGGTATCTCGTCTGGAACGATGTTCAACAGATTCGTGAACTCGGCCTCATACTCGGCCATAGTCTTACCTTCCTGCTTCAGACTCATCAATCTCCTCCTCATTTCTGTATGAACAGCTGACGGAAAGTACTTGCGGTCGAACCGCACCCATAACTCCTGAATCGTGAGAGTATCCCTCTCCTCCATGGTGGTAATAAACTCCCACCACTGTAGCGCAGATCCAACTAGCTTGAAAGTAGCTAGTACCTGCTTCTGGACGTCTGTGCACTCATACATCCTTTAGTGCCTCTGCATATCCTTTCTCCACTGGCTCGAGACTACCACATCTGAGCTACCTGCAAAATCTGGCGGATGCGCTTTCTGAAAAGCGTCACGTATACGCTCCCAAGCAGACGGGAATGCATTAGCCTGTACTGGCGCGACAATCGGCACCTGAGATGGTGCCTGCTGAACAACGGCAATGGCGGCATTTACCGCTTGGGCTACTATAGCTGCAACCTCAGCGGCGTTCATCATGCCCTAAACTGGAGCTGGCTAGGGTTCGGGCGTTGCATCCCTGGGAACTCGTCGTGCACGTCGTGGAGGCATCTGAAATAAGAACAAAGTTTATAAGTTCGTTGTTTATAAACTTAAGATAGCTGAAGAACGAAGCATACACAACAAGAGTACAACAGTCCTAAAATATAGGGCTCTATATCAAAGAAATGTAGCGGAAACATAATAAGTCGTCAGATCCTAAAGGACACTAGAACCTGATGCTCTGATACCACCTGTGACACCCCGACTAATTAAATACCGGGTAGCTACTCCTTTATTAAATTAATTCAAAATGCCAAGTTGGTCCAGTTAATAGCATCACTGCCGAAAACATTTTAATGATTACTAACCACCTAGTATTTAAAAAGTAAGTGCCAAATTTTAATTAAAGTCTGATTAACATGCAACAAGTGTAATAAAGGATAATAACACCATTCACCATAATGAAGTAAATAGAATGAACATCACATAAGGTAAATAAAGTCCGGAGGAAAACTCCTCACTACAATCCAACAACTGAAATAAGTAAACCGAAAACTAAAACAGTACATGCCAAAGTCTGAAAACTGTAATGGAAAAGTAACTCTAATAGAAATGGGCAACATGCCCTACAACTGATAGATAATGAATCTGGAATCCAAGCGATAGAAGCGTCTACAAGCAAATCCCTGTAGCTTCCACAATCAGCTACAGCTCGTCACCTGAATGAGTATCCTATGCATGGTGTCCTTGTGGCTGGGCACCTAAAATGGTTTTACAAAGAAACATATATTTGAAAAGCAAACGGGTCAGAGCCCGAATGTGGAGATATTTTAAAAACCTGCAAGTGCTTTAAAAACATTTAAAACATTAAATGCAAAGTACATGTTAGGACGTGCACTCACATGATATTCTCACCTCTCGTCTAACTGTGCACTCCTAACGTAAGTACCCATCTATAACGACACAAACCACTAGCTAAGTGACATCATCTCTAGCTAGACTATCATAGGTCCTACCCATATTACTCGGTTCTATTAACATTATAACGCTCGTAATTAAGTAGGGTTTAACGTAAACTCAGATGCTCAATATGCCATACATATATCACTATCAGTTAACTCGCTATATTTCTCGAAGCAATACCGTAATTATATTCACAACATTAACATGAAGGTTCCCATTAATTAAGTGTATATTATTCACATCATAAATATACAATATAAGCACCCCGAGAACTAAGCTGTGGTGCACACATACTCTGCTATCCATCCCGGTACATCACGTACATAAGGATTACATATTCCGAATCTCTCAGGAATAGTTCACAGATAACAAAATCACAAATAATGGAGGTGAACACAGTCACATCACATGGGTCACGCACATACCTACGCTCCAACGATCAGCGGACTTATTAATATCCCAATAAGTCTTTCTATGACCTATGTTCATCAAGGTAACCAGTCTAAATTCGGGCAACACAAGGATTAAAGGGCCCTAAGCGAACGCAAACCTCCCGTGATAGCAAGTATGGTAGGTATGTCATACACACAATTCATATACCAATACTAAGTAAACACACATCTTAGTAATCAACGTAGTTTAATCGTAGTACTATTCTCATTCTAGTACCAATATATAATTATCGCAATTTATACTATTCCGGTTTATCATCATACGCGCCATAATCTATTCTCACGTCGTAGTAGACACTCACGTCTCAACCCAAACCGTCCATTTAATATAACTCTCGTCTATGATTTCCTTCTCATAAATACCCAAAAGTCCCAATTCTATCCTTACACCATCATTCGAATGTTAACTATATCCTCGAACAAGTTTACGGGGCTCCAAAAATCAAAACAGTCCAAAAAGGCCCAAACTGTCAACTCGTTAGAAGTCTCGTTCAAACGAGACTGTTCGAACGAGATCCCTCTGTCAACTCGTTAGAAGTCTCGTTCGAAGGAGGCTGTTCGAACGAGATCCAGTTCGTTCGAACGAACTGTCCCTTCTAACGAGATCTCGTTCGAACGAAGTTATCGAACGAGGCTCCCTTTCGTTAGAACGACTGGTCATTTCGTTAGAAGCTCGTTCGAACGAGTTCGTTCGAACGACCTGGGCAGGGGCTTCTAACGACCTACCAGACTCGTCCCAGATTTGCCTAATCTCGTTTTTTTCACCATTTTTAACACCTCAAGTCTTCTCCAAAGTTCGTTCTAACAGTGTTTTAAGTCCTCTAATCATACTAAAACATGCTAAGGTCATATACTAACATCTTTTAAGGCATTAATGCATCCTAAACATCATTAAATTACAAGATTTTATACTTTTCCCCAATTTTATCAAGAACATGAACCCTAGATTTATATCATCATCAAATCCCAGAATTTAATCCGTTTTAATTTCTTCTAATCACAATTATCATGAGAATAATCCTCTACCTATCATTCTACATGCAATTCTCTTCAAGATTTTCAAGTTCTAAACTCCAAACTACATGGGTTTTCATATTTCACCAAGAACAAACACAAAATTCGAATTTTTCTAACATGGAAGGAACATTCTTTGAAATTAAATGGAATTAAGTCACTTGCCTTGGTTGTCTCTGAGTTTGGTGTAGGTTTGATGAAGCTTTTCTGCAGAATTTCTTCTCTCCAAGCTTCTTCTCCAATGGTGGCTTAAGGTGGCTAGGGTTTGATTTGGGGAACTTAGAAAACTCTTCTAATAACCTACGTAGCCTTTTAGGTTAATATGGTTTGGTTAATGGTCTTAGTGGGTTAAATCCACATCAGATTAAAACTCCCAATTTTCGTCCCTTTTAATTCCTCAAAATGTAAAATTACCAATATACCCTTTAAGTTGCCGGTATGACCTAAAAATACCCCGGAATCCAAACTACACCCCCGGCTAGTGTTTTCTGACTATCTCGACCCTTCCGGACGCGTTGGCGCACTCAAAATGACCATACGGTTTATAAATTTTAAATTCAGTTTTTATAATCAAAATATTACACCGTGACGCGGCGGTCCCACGCGTCTCAACAAAATTTTTAAAATGCCGTATATAAATCTCACGACAAATTTTATAATACCAAATACATATATCAAAACATG
Organism: Sambucus nigra; assembly: GCA_949130495.1. Classification (NCBI taxonomy): domain Eukaryota; kingdom Viridiplantae; phylum Streptophyta; class Magnoliopsida; order Dipsacales; family Adoxaceae; genus Sambucus; species Sambucus nigra. The sequence goes on along the minus strand of OX422224.1, from coordinate 108,207,049 downwards.
TATGCAAATAATCAAATACCAACTCGCATCTCGTTAGTATTTATAACCCGTATTAATTTCCAATTAATACGCATTTTATTAATTAATCACAAAAATAAATATAGCCAAAAGTACGGGGTATTACATTTAACGGGCAGCATGCCCCACTAAAATAACTGATCATGAATCATAATCTAGGAATGAAATAACTGAAGCATCTACTCGAGTCCTGCATACCTCCACAAGTGATGCAGCTACGCATTCCTGGAAAGAATCATCATACCTGGTGTCTCTGTGATTGGACACCTAAAATTTTTTGAAAAAATATATTTGATACGGGTCAAAGCCTAAAATCTTTGGAAACATTTAGCAAGTATTTAAATTTTAGTTAAAAACAGTTATTAGATAGACATGTTAGTTTTACGTACACTCCCTTGAGTTTCTTACCTCTTAACTATAGTGCACACCTAACGTCATCTATTTTACCCACCTAGTTATGCTACCCAACCTAACTAGACACAAGTATCTAGATAACCAGAACAGTTTAGCCCACCCGTACCGCCTATACGATACGCTACCGTAAAACCAATAATTAATATTAACCGAACATGTTCATTGAACTATTAATTAAGTTTTTTTACTTAAATTACTTTTACATATACACTATCTGTCTTTTTTATCATCACACAAAAGTAGAATAATCACACTTGTATGTATATGTATATATATATATATATATATATCACACTATTATATATACAACTATAGCATCCCCCGAAATGGCCATCGCGATGCATGCATACTATGCTATCAAGTCTATATACCTCTTGTACCAAATCAAGGAGTATCGATTCGAAAAGCCACCTCGAACCACAAATCAAACAACACATAATGGAGACGAACATAGTTCAAAGCCTTTGGCACATAATGGAGACAAACATAGTTCTAATCCTTTGGCACACAATGGAGGCGAACATAGTTCTAAGACTTTGGACTACGCACATTTCTAATGTACTCAAATGACCTGCCATTCCCACTAATACACTCACAAATAGTGAGACTCCCTGGTTTCTATGTTCTGGGGAACATATCCGGACCTTGGTGGAATCAACAAGGTGGGATCGCCCACTATGCGGAACCTCCCGTGATAGCAGGCAACGTAGGTATAATAAATCAAATAATAAGTATTCACACGATCTCTTGAGAACACACTATATGGTTGACTTACTTGAGTCTGTGACATATAGGAGTTCCAACTCATTTGGATATTAAGACAAAATAGGATTATACTTTTTCCTAGTTACTCTCTCAAAAAGGAATCCAAGCTTCATAAAGAATATTCAAGTCCAAGAACTCCAATGCCTCAACTCAAGCTGCACTTCAAAACGGGAAGTATTGAACTCTTGAACCACATTAGGGAGCACACTGCATACACTCCATATATATGCATATTATTATGTGTGCACAATTTCATTTGGTGGTTAGGCCTCTTCAAACAATTTTTTAAATTCATTACAACATTTTTTTAAAAATCATTTAAATGATTCTTTCTTGAATTAAAATATGGTTTTAAAATGTTTGAGGCTAAAAATTATAATTTCTTTTGTGGAGAAATATTTGGGGTTGCAAATTTGAATTCTTCAAAACTTTTAAAAGTCGTGTCTTATTTTTTTATTAGGCCGAACACATTTTGCATTTCTTACTCAATAATATGTGTTTCCTTTCAATATGAGCCATAAGGTTTTATCATGTCCCTTCATCTGAGTTTATCAACGACCATAGCTTTTGTGAATACAATTTTAGCCAACCTCAATCTATGTGCTTCTCTTCAACCAATCTGCATCATCGTTTGCACCCCCTTATATCAGGTGTAGATTTATAATCGGTTCAAAAAAATCAAATCTCAATCGTGCATTTATAGTCGTTTATTTGTTGCTGAGTATATATTGAATTAGGTTTTTACTTTCATTTTTTGGTTGAGAGAATAAGGAGAGAGCAAGTCGGTGAAAATAGAATAGAGAGAGGTCGGCAGGTTTTTCAACAATTAGATAGAGAGAGAACAACTTGTCTCTAAGAGAGAAGCCGAGAGCTATGAGAGAGAAACCTAAATTTCAATCCATACACTTTCGTTTCTTCTCTAAACCAAATACACAAACAACCTTGTTTGTTTAAAATAATAAACCCATATTTGAGAGTCAAACTGTTTGGGGTTTATATGAGTTGGGGTATTGCTGGTTTGATTCAAGATTGAAGACCTCTTCAATTATATATCTCTCTAAGAACTATATTTTTTACATAGAATAATTTTTTGGTTTTTTATATCTGTTTTTCTTAGATCATTGTTTTGTTGTTGTTAGATCCAAGATGGTGATCTCAAATATATGTTGAGAAATAAGACTTCTGATTATGTATATAAATTCAGATTTGAAAAACGTTTTTGGTTTCAAAATATAATTTCACATTTTATAAAATCAGTTTGAACATAAATAAATTTTTGAAACAAAATTTGATATTTTTTTTAAGTCAGATCTGAAATTTTTGGAAGTCTATTATTTAAAACATATTTGACATTACTTGCATATCGTATAGGTTGATTTGTAATTGGTAAGAATTTTTATAATTGATTGAGAGATGTGAGATGCATTTCTGCATTTATATTAAATCACAAACACGTTCACTCTCACACGAACACTTAGATATTGTGGCTCTTGGTGAGATATATTGTTTGTTGAGATGCTATAATCAAGTCGATGAGGAAAAAGTAAGGAAGCTGCGGGAGGAAGATCATATCAAGTCAGAAGCCTCTGAGAGTGGAGTAACTCGTGTAGGTAATTTTTTGAACTTAGATTTAGGATCTTGTATTGCATGCTTAGTGCTGCAACTTGTGCCTTGTGATTTTAGTGGATTTTTGTTTTACTCCATAGAGGGGGCCGTGGATGTTTTCCTTATTTTAGGGTTTTACCACCTAAAAATCGCGTGTCAAATTTTATTAAATGTTCTTAATTTCTTTTGTGAACAATATCTCATTTAAGACTTAATTGTGGGTTTTAGTTTTAAAAACCTAAGGTAATCAAACTAACAAATTTAGAGGATAAGATTCAGAAACGTTTAACCATCTTGTGTTGTATTTTAAAAAGAGTTTTATTCAAAGAGTTTGTTATCGGAGTTTACTTAATCTATAACATTTTGTTATTAACTTAGTAAAAAGTTTTTCAAGTTGTATCAAAGCGGGTTTATCAAAAGTTATTTTGATCCTGAAACTCCAAAAATTGTTTTAAAAATCTATTTCTGAATATGGATGAAATATTTGATAAGTTATGTAACCTTTCCCGACCACCACTCTTTGGTGGAAATCACTTCTCTTACTAGAAAGTATGAATGGTTGCTTTCATTCAAGGAACTATTGGTGATTATGTTTGGGATATGTTTCAAAATGATTTTGAATATCCAACTAAGTCTTTATCTGATATTGATCCCACAAGGGTTAAGAAACTTCTTAGCGAATTTACTACGGTAGAGAAAAAGAAGTCTCTCGATAATAATAAGGTCAAGAATGCTATCTTTATGTTAATTAACGAGCATGAGTTTAAAATAATATATATTTTCTCTACCTTTAAAGAGGCCTGAGGCACTCTAGTCACCGCACATGAGGGTGATGAACGTGTTAAGGCCGAAAAAATAGAAATGCTTATCCAACAGTATAATACACTGATTATGGATGACAATGAATCCTTTTATGATTTCTACATTGGGTTAACCGATATTTTCATAAAATTACATGCAAATGGTATAACCTATAGTAGAAAAGAAATCGTTCAAAAGATTCTTAGGTCATTACCTGCCAAATTTGATATAGAGATATGCCATAGAAGAAGTGAACGACCCAAACCGGACTCCTGGATTGCTAAGTAGCAAATTAACAACTGTTGAGATGGAGTTAGAGTTTAAAAAATAAATGACTACCCAAAATAAGAGACTCACTGGATCTAATGTTGTGTTTTCATCACAATTGACTTAATCTAAAGTCAGTCCCTTAGACTTTACCCTTGACCTAAATGATGACAGTGATTTGGATGATCTTGATAACCAAATTTCCTTGATGAGCAAACAAATTAAATAATAATCAAATTTAGGAACTCAGTGGCAGCCGAACATGGCAAACTACGTCATCAAGGCCCCAAAATTCTAGACCTCATGAAAGACATAAAAATAAAAGGACATATGACAAAAGTAGACCTAAGATAGACATGAAAAATGTCAAATGTTATGGATATGGCAAAATGGGACATCTTGCTAATAAATGCCCAAACGGACTTAACAAACATACTAGGGCTAATATGTGTAAGACATGGGACAACTCTAGTATTTCTGATGAAGATGAAACTGAGTCAACCCATAATTATGAGTCATTTATGTCATTATATGCTAGGATCATGTACCGTGATGATAATGAATGTGTGACTACTCATGATTCTATTATTCCTATTGCTACATCTGTTGTTGAGAATGTTGTGACTATTGATAATGAAAACAACATAGTTAGTGATAGTTTAAGGGTGTGTCATATCGAAAACATTATCGACAAACCTGAAGTTTGTGTGAGTTCCACATATGAAATGAGCGATATAGGAGTCACTACACACACTACACTTAGTGAGTCCGACGATGATCTTCTAGGTCTTCAAGAGCTATGCAAAAAAACACTTAAGAAAAGTGCCCGTCTTGATAAAATGGTTAAGCTACTGAATAAGCGTATTGATTTACTTAACCAGACTATTAGGAAGAACACTGAAGAGTTTACAGCACAATGTGTTGTCCATGAAACTAAAATTAAAGAATTGTTCACAAAAATAGAAGATTTTTCTGAGAAAATAATATTTTTGAACAAAAATACAAGTCTACGTTGGTTGAACTTTAAGAATCTAAGCAAAAAGTTTCAAACGTGTTTAAAAAATGCTTAAATTTTGAAACTCAAGCTAAATCCTACGAAGAAATTATTATAGGAAGCAAGTTTGATTCTGAAGACAAATCTGTTTTGGATTTGGAGAAAAAGTTTATACTAGCAAAAATGTTTCTCTTGAAAATGTTATTTTTGTAAAAATAAGGCCAGAATCTTTAGAGCACTTAGAAAGAAAATTGTTTTAAAGATGTCTCTAAGGCAAAACAATGTGACCATACTCAACAACCCAAATTTAATGGTCCAGCTGGGTACGTTTTTCCTCCTGTTAGAAATCAATGTCAAAAACCCAAAAGCAATGACACCTGGACGACCATACCTATTAAGGATAAACCAATTTTCAAAGACTTTAGTAATAAAGTCAAGTCCTCCACACATCGTTACTCTTCATACTGTGATGTCTATGGCCACTCTATTGCCGAATGTTTTCAAAAGAGATTGTATACACCTACTTATTCAAATTTTAACTATTCTAGAAAGAGTATGAATACTTATGTTCGCCCAAGACAGACCACTCACAACTTTAACCATAAAAGAAGGGCGGGCCTAAAACTAAAAAGAAATCATTTAGAATGATCCAACAAAACTTTTCTAAATCAAAGGCCAATAAAACTGTCAAAACTAGGCCTATTTGGATTAGAATAGATGACTTGTTACCCCAGCTCAAGTGCAATATTGTCATATCTTCTTTTAAGTCACAATGCACTTCGTCTGTATAGTATCTTGACTCTGGATGTTCTAAGCATATGACCGGAGATGAAATAAAATTAGCAAACAAAACAGACTTCCTTGGAGGTAGTGTTGTGTTTCGTGATGGAGTTTCGTCTAAGATCATAGGTAATGGAACATTGTGTGAGGAGGGTCTCCCCGATCTAAATGATGTCCTCCTAGTTAAAGGTCTCAAGGCTAACATGCTTAGCATATCTTAATTTTGTGATTCCAATCATACTGTTACCTTTTCAAAAACTGATTACAAAATTCTTGATGAAAAGGGAAACTGTATTTTAATAGGAAACATAAATTAGGATAACTGTTACACAGTCCTTCCTAAGTCTTAATCTTGTAATATTTCCAGATTAGAAGATGCTGATCTTTGGTACAATAGATTGGGACATACAAATTTTGATAATCTTCGTAGGTTAAGGTCCCAAGAAATTGTTAGAGGATTGCCTAAAATCAAAAATTCTTTCGATCCTGTATGTGGTCCTTTCCAGGAAGGGAATATAAGTAAACCTCCTCATAACAAAGTTAAAGATGTTATAAATATAAAATCTTTGGAATTAATCCATATGGACCTTATGGATCCCTTTAGATCTGTCAGCTTTTGTGGTAGCAGTTACATACTTGTTATTGTGGATGATTACACACAATATACATGGGTAGCCTTTATGAAAAAGAAATCCAATACCTTCAACGAGTTCTTAAAAAATACTTTTAAAAATAGATAAAGATAAAGATACCCAAGTATGTCGCATCAGAAATGAGAGAGGTGGAGAATTCAAAGATTCTGGTGTTGCAGAATATTATATAAACAATAGCTATAAACATGAATTTAGTGTGCCTAAGACACCTTAACAGAACGGTATTGCTGAAAGGAAAAATAGAACTTTACAAGAGATGGCTAGATTTATGCTCCATGCGAAAAATCTACCTAAGTATTTTTGGGCCGACACTGTTCAAACGGCTTGTCATATCATTAATCGTGTATAACTTAGGAAGAATTCCAAACAAACTTCATATGAACTCTGGTTCCAAAAAAGGCCTAACTTGAAATATTTTAAAACCTTAAGGAGTGTCTGTTATGTTTGTAAAGATAGAGAGCATTTGTCTAAATTTGACACCCGAGGAGAGAAAGGAATCTTTCTTGGCTATTCCCAAACAAGTAGGGGTTTTCTTGTTTTAAACTATCGAACCAAAGTTATTATGGAAACTTTTAATGTAATTGTAAATTATACTAGTGTTGAGAGTAGTTTGAGTCAACCAGTTGTCTTAGATGATGAAGAAACGGATTTTACTTTAGACTCTCCAGAAATAACTGATTCACTGCCACCTGAGAGTCCTTATGTACCAACCTGGGTTTCTAAAGACCATCCTATTGAAAACATTGTTGGTAATCCTTCTGAAGCTGTTAGAATTAGATCACAACTTTAAAAAGTGACACAAGTTGAATGTTTTGTTTCTCTTAAAGAACTGAAAAATGTAAATAATGCCATTTGCGGCTCATTATGGATTTATGCTATGCAAGAAGAGCTTATCCAGTTTCAGAGTCATGATGTTTGGTATCTTGTTCCTCGGCCAAAAGATAAGAAGGTTATTGGGACTTGATGGATTTTTAAAAACAAAACTGATGAGAATGGGGAGGTCATTAGAAATAAAGATAGGTTAGTAGCATAAGGTTACTCTAAGATAGATGGAATTAATTTTAATGAGACTTTTGCACCTATTACTCGTCTTGAGTTAGTTTGTCTCCTCTTAGCCATATCATGCCATTTACAATTTAAACTCTTTCAGATGGATGTTAAGTCCGCATTTTTAAATGGAATTTTGACTTAGGAGGTATACGTAGAACAACCAAAAGGTTTTATCAATCCTTCTTATCCAGACCACGTGTTTAGGCTTAAGAAAGCCTTATACGGTTTGAAAAAAGCTCCTAGAGCTTGGTATGAGTGTTAATCCACATTTTTAGTCTCTCACGAATTTATTCGAGGTGGTAATGATCAAACCTTATTTGTTAAGAAATCAGAAAAACATGTTCTCATTGCCCAAGTTTATGTAGGTGATATTGTTTTCGGATCAACCTGTCCTAATCAAGCAAAATACTTTTTCGAGATAATGCATTCCGAATTTCAGATGTCGTTAATAGGTGAATTACAATGTTTCTTAGGTCTACAATAGTCAAGGAGTTTAATGATGGCCTTTTTATTACTCAATCCAAATATGCCTCTGATCTCATTAAGAAATTTGGATTAAAACACTCTAAACCTGCACGTACACCTATGAGCTTGTTAACCAAACTATCAAAAGAAGAACATGGTAAAGATGTTGACCCGACCTTATATAGGAGTATGATAGGGAGTTTGTTATACCTTACTGCTTCTCGACCAAATATTTCTTTCTCCATTTGTGTTTTTGATAGATACCAATGTGCACCTAAAGAATCCCACTTGTTATGTGTAAAACGTATCATTAAATATATTAGGGGTACACAAAATTACGGTTTTGGTACACTAAAGACACCACTAGTACTATTGTAGGATACACTGATGCCGATTGGGCAGGGTGTTCAGATGATAGTACTTCCGGCGCCTTCTATTAGATAGGAAATAACTTAGTAGGTTAGAGTAGTAAGAAATAAAATTGTATCTCTCTTTCTATGGCTGAATTCGAGTATATTGCAGCCAGTAGTTGTTGTTCCCAATTATTATGAATCAAGAAAATGCTTAGTGATTACGGTATAGTTGAAAAAAAATTGACTATGTACAACGATAACCAGAGTGCCATAAATATTTCTAAAAATCCATTCCAGGACTCTAGAACTAAGCACATAAAAATTAGACAACATTTCATTCGTGACCTTGTAGAGTCTACAGAATTAGATATTGAGTATCTCAATACGGACAAACAGTTAGTTGATTTGTTTACAAAACCTCTTGACAATATTAGATTTGAGTATCTTCGTAATGCCATTGGTATGTTAATTCTTACTTAATTCAACACATCATTCATATCCTCGGTAGTTGCATGCTAATAATTGGTTTCTGAGGATTTAGGGCATGGACGTTTCTCAAATGACAAAAGACGCCTCCTAATATATGATTAATGTAGGAGACCCTTGTATATGTTATTGCTTGTGTTAACATATTATATCACATTCTTCTGATTTATATTCTTTCACCCCGTTGTATATTTGAGCAAAATTGGGGGAGATGAGCTTGAGTACCTGGCTTATAATTTAATATTTCCTTCTGCACTAACTCAACTAATATGCCATTGAGTGTTTATTTATTTCAGGCATTATTTAGACCCGGTTGTATATCTTGTCCTATTTATTAGGGTATTGGTCTGTATTGTAGTTGAGTACTGTATTTTCTTCTCTTATTTTCGGTTCTAGGATGGGAATGGGTAGTTAGAGATTTTTGTATAAAAAATCTAAGATTTTTTATTTTTACCCATGAGTAATGGATACTCAAGGGAATTTTGTCTCTAATATCCAAAGGGGGAGATTGAAAACGCACTATATGATTTACTTACTTGAGTCTGTGACATATAGGAGTTCAAACTAATTTAGATATTAAGAAAAAACAGGATTAGACTTTTTCACAGTTACTCTCTCAAAAAGGAATCCAAGCTTCATAAAGAAGATCCCAGTCCAAGAACTCCAATGCCTCAACTCAAGTTACACTTCAAAAAGGGAAGTATTGAACTCTTGAATTACATTAGGACACACACTGCATATACATGTATTATTATGTGTGCACAATTTCATTTGGTGGTTAGGCCTCTTCAAACAATTTTTAAAATTCATTAATAAATTTTTTTAAAAATCATTTAAATGATTCTTTCTTGAATTAAAATATGGTTTTAAAATTTTTGAGGCTAAAAATTAAAATTTCTTTTGTGGAGAAATCTTAGGGGTAGCAAATTTGAATTCTTCAAAACTTTTAAAATTCGTGTCTTATTTTTTAATCGAACGCTTTTTTGTTTCTTACTCAGCGATCTGTTTTTCCTTTCAATCTGAGCCATAAGGTTTGATCATGTCCCTTCATCTGAGTTTATCAACGGCCATAGTTACTCTATACTCGATTCTTGTGAATATAATTTCAACCAACCTCAATATGTGTGCTTCTCTTCAACCGATTCGCATCATCGTTTGCACCACCTTATATCAGCTATAGATTTATAATCGGTTCGACGAAATCAAATCTCAATCGTGCGTTTGTAGTCGTTTATTCGTTGATGAGTATATATTGAATTAGGTTTTATTTTCGTGTTTTGGTTGAGAGAATAAGGAGATTGCAGGTCGGTGCAAATAGAATAGAGAGAGGTCGGCGGTTTTTTTAGCAATCAGAGAGAGAGAGAGAGAGAAGAAATTGTCTCCAAGAGAAAAATCGAGAGCTGTGAGAGAGAAACCCAAATTTCAAACCATACACTCTCTTTACTTCTACAAACCAAATACACCAACAACCTTGTTTGTTTAAACCAATAAATCCATATTTGAGAGTTAAAATGTTTGGAGTTTATGTGAGTTGGGGTATTGCTGGTTTGATTTAAGATTGAAGACCTCTTCAATTATATATCTCTCTAAGAACAATATCTTTCACATAGAATAATTTTTAGATTCTTTATATCTTTTTTTCTTGGATCGTTGTTTTATTGTTGTTTGATCCAAGATTGTGATCTCAAATATATTTTGACAAATAAGACTTCTGATTGTGCATATAAATTTAGATATGAAAAACGTTTTTGGTTTCAAAATATAATTTCACATTTTATGAAATTAGTTTGAACATAAATAAATTTCTGAAATAAAATTTGATATAATTTTTTGTGTCAGATCTGAAATTTGTTAAAGCCTATTATTGAAATCAGATTTCAAATTACTTGCATATCGTATAGATTGATATGTAATTCATAGTAATTTGTTATATAGTTGATTGAGGGTTGTGAGATGAATTTATGCATTTAGATTAATTTAAAAATACTTTCACTCTCACACGAACACTTAGATATTGTGGTTCTTGGTGAGATATATTGCTTTTTAAGCTGCTATAATCAAGTAGACAAGGAAAAAGCAAGAAAGCTACGGGAGGAAGATCATATCAAGTCCGAAGCCTTTAAGATTGGAGTAACTCGTGTAGGTAATTTTCTGAACTTAGATTTAGGATCTTTTATTGCATGCTTAGTGATGTAACATGTGCCTCGTGATTTTAGTGGATTTTTGTTTTGCTCCTTAGAGGGGGCCATGGATGTTTTTCTTATTTTAGGGTTTCACCACGTTAAAAATCGCGTATCAAATTTGCTTGAATGTTCTTAATTACTTTTGTAAACAATATCTCATTTAAGACTTAATTGTAGGTTTTAGTTTTAAAAACCTAAGGTAATCAAACTAACAAATCTAGAGGACAATATTCAGAAATGTTTAACACATTGTGTGTTGTATTTTGAAAAGATTTTTGTTCAAAGAGTTTGTTATCAGAGTTTACTTAATCTATAACATTTTGTTATTAACTTAGTAAGCACTTTTCATCTCTCTCTCTCTCTCTCTGTATATATATATATATATATATATATATATATCCAGCAAATAGTATATATGTCTCTCGAATACTGAACGTACTAACAATTTATAATTATTGTTCTTTTCGTATTTATCGAGTATCACCCACTACCCGATGGGTCCTAGTTATTCCTTAAATAATCTTAGTAGTTAACAAATCATTATCCTACCGTTATTACTCTTGTGTTAGCATTTACTCTTCCCGTAACTCGATTTATGCATTCCCGATACATAACGCAATCATTGAACTCTCGCCGGTCCTAATCCCAATTTATCCTCATTAAGACTAAGTCGGGCCTTAAATATATGTCTACTGATATTATCCAATTCCTCATATAGTTAATAAAGTATTACCAAAGTCCCCTACAATTTTCGGTAACGAAAAGTACGTAAATAAACAAAAGGCCACAACTCAGCTTTGGTCGATCGATTGATCGATCCACCGATCGATTGACATCCCTTGATCAATGGATCAACACCTGTTTGACAGCTTCTTCCCAGTTACGTTTATCACCATTGTTAACCCATCAAACCTTCATGAAACCTTTCCAAACTCCCATATAACTTACCCAATCATCATATATATGTGTATGGATAATTTCTAACGTAAGTATAACATCAAAGACATCTAACCCTAAACAGATTTAATCTCCAAAAATCATAAAACCCTAGTTTTGATGTTTTTCATACATGTTCATCAAGATTTCCAGATTTCTTTAAAGTTTATCATCATGTAATCTTAAATTTCGTAATATCAATGCAGAAGGATTATTTCTAACATGAATCCTGCTCCATCTCATGAATTACAACCCATATAAATCCCAAGAATTCACCTAATCATGTAATTTCAACCCTACACAATCATGGGTATTATAGCATGCTTAAAAAAGGTTGCAAGATAAACAATTGCCTTAGATTTAGAGGTTTTTTATTTGTTATTTGATGACGGAGTTGTTCTTCCTTTGCTCCGATCTCGGTTTCGATAACGTCTGTGGTGGAAAAGGGTATAGAATGGCCTAAGGATCCTCTCTTCTTCATCTCCTATGACCTCTCCTCTCTACCAATTCTTATAACCATAGCCTCTATCACAAAGTGGCTGATATAACACTCCAAAATTCGGAGTTCATCCATCCCTAGACTCCTATATGACCAAAACGCCCTTACGTAGTGTCGGGTTGGTCTAAAAATGCTTCGGAACCCAATGAATACACTCTTGTACTCTATCCTACCTATTTTGGTCCATTCAGAATCAAACATGAGCTCGAAATCGCCATCTGAGTCAATCTACATAAATTTCCTATCTCGAACTCAATATAACCTATACGCGACTCTTAATTGGGATATAACCTAGTCCCGTTGATATTACTTGCTACAACGTATAATAATTATTATAAGCTATTTACTAGACACTTAGTAAATTTACCCCATAAATATTAATCATAATCTCTCTCCGATCAATATTTAATAAACACTTAATATTTAATTCAATTAAATTACGGCACACGTGTAATTTTAAAAAAAAAATAAACAAATTAATTAAATTATAAATACTCAGAAAAATGGGGTGTTACAAAAGTATAAATATTTTTTTTTCAAAAAAGAACATCATTCACTCGGCACATAAGTACTAAATATTAACATTTATTTTTTGTTTCGTTGGTCACAAATAAAAATTATATATAAGAAAAGATTTTAGACAATAAAATTTTCTCAGTAGTTGAACTACCATGCAAAGCTCCTTTTAGTGGAGTTCCAAAAGCCACGAAAAAGGTGATATATGCACAATGCCTTGGAGTTTTGTGTATTTTTTTAGGTACAAAATGGGATTGGAGCATTTAGTTGGACTAAAACGTTTCAATACTTTGGAGATAGTCTAAAGATAAGTATACGTAAATTGTAATAGTTTCTCACCCATAATCCATTTTAAACTTATTTGGTCGTAATTGTTATAGTCCAATGTTGTCTTTCTTTAGTCATTATTGTTTAAAATTGTAAATTCACAATTTAATATATGTAAAAAAAATTAAAAAGAATCCTTAAAAGTTCGCATCGTGGCCTCTAGCTAAATCACTCGTCGTTACTTTGCACACACCAGTGCCCACCTAAGAATAATTGGAGATGGACTCAGGGAAATTAGTCTTCTAGAGTTGTGGCTGAGAGAATATTTTAAGGTTGGTTAGGACTAGGTTGTTTGGGAATTAGATCAAGTTATTTATAAAAGGGGGTTTTGAAAAAAGGTTCTTACAATGCTTAAAGTGTATAAAAATAGGACACTCCATATAATTTTATAAATTTAGTTCCTGTACAAAAAATTCTATGAAAAAATGGTGAAAAATAGTGCCGCTGGCGCGAACCAAAAAAATAAATGATATTGTACCACATGGACTAGATTTATAAATGCTATTGTACCACAGGAACTAGATTTATAAACTTGAAGAGTATTGTCCTAAAACTCCAAATATAGGAAGGAACATGACCTTTACCTTAATTCTCTATTTATAAAATCCCACATACCATACAAAAAATGAGGCTACTTTATGCAATTCACATAGATTGCATGTGAAATTAGACTAACTATATAATTTAATACTAGTTTATTGTGAATGTACCAAAGCGGCAGAAGTAAATAGGCTTTTAGAGATGGAAAAAGTGATAAATTTCCACGGGGGCTTTAAAAAAGTATATAGGACTTTTAAATGTGTGAATTTTGATAAATTGCCACGGGGGCTTTAAAAAAACATGACTGAACCAGAACCATATGCTCAATCATACACCACATTAAACGTTGGAAAAATGGCTAGTTTTGGCTGACTTTTAAGCTAAATAAAATGTGGGTTTCACTCGTACGTTAGGATGGATCCACGTTGGAATGAATTCTATTTCACGAGGAGATGAATCTAATCTATTTAGAAAAATACTCTTAAATCCCTCGCAAACAAATGTTAAACACTAAAGAAATTGTGACAAATTTTAAAGAGTTAGATCCACTAATTCTCTTTTTGTAGAAGTCCACGCTACTGGCATCACGAGGAAATTTATATGGAGCAACCTGAAGGGTTCAAAGCTCCCGGACAAGAAGGAAAAGTATGTAAGCTTGTTAAATCACTATATGGATTAAAACAAGCACCTAAACAATGGCATGAAAATTTTGATAATGCAATGTTATCAAATGGTTTCAAAATTAATGAATGCGATAAATGTGTTTACTTTAAATACATTCAAAATGGATATGTCATTGTATGCCTCTATATTGATGATATGCTTATCATGGGTAGTAACTTGGAAATTGTCAAAACTGCAAAACAAATGTTGAGTACGAGGTTTGACATGAAAGATTTGGGAATCGCCGATGTTATACTAGGAATTAAAATTTCTAGAACATCGGATGGACATATATTATCTCAATCTCATTATATAGAGAAAATACTTGAAAAATTCAAGAAGTATGATATTAGTCCTACCAAGACACCTGTAGATGTAAATTTACATCTAGCAAGAAATAATGGTGAAAGCATATCTCAACTAGAATATTCTCATATTATTGGCAGCTTAATGTATATCATGAACTGTACGCGACCGGATATAGCATACTCAATAAGTAAGCTAATTCGATTTACGAGTAATCCAGGAAGAGATCACTGGAAAGCAATATTGAGAGTTTTGGGTTATTTAAAATATACTTAAAACTATGGGTTGCACTACTCAAAATATCTGGCGGTTCTTAAAGGACATTGCAATGCAAATTGGATATCCGATACAAAAGACTCTAAGTCTACGAGTGGGTATGTGTTTACCCTTGGAGATGCAGCCGTGTCTTGGAAATCCTCAAAACAAACGTGCATTGCTAGATCGACAATGGAATCTGAATTCATTGCACTAGACAAAGCTGGAGAAGAAGCTGAATGGCTTCGAAATTTCTTAGAGGATGTTCCAAATTGGTTTAAACCTGTGCCCGCAATATGTATACATTGTGATAGCCAATCAGCGATTGGAAGGGCACAAAATCACATGTATAAAGGAAAGTCACGACATATTCGTCGTCGACACAATACCGTTAGACAACTTCTCTCGAATGGAATTATCTCAATTGACTATGTAAAGTCAAAAGATAATATATCGTATCCACTAACGAAAGGTTTAAACCGAGAGCAAGTTGAAAGATAATCGAGAGGAATGGGTCTAAAGCCTATAAATAAATAAGAATCAATATAGTGGCAACACAACCTAGCTGACTTGAGATCCCAAGATCTAGGTTCAATGGGAAAACCGAACTACGTTGTATTCAGGAAGCACTGGAGGATATTCAATCATATCCATTCCAAAGATGAGACAGTGCACATCTGCCGCGAAAGTAGGATAAGTTATGCTTTTAATGACATCTATATCTTAGTACGTCTAAGTGGGGTATTGCAGGATACTCTTTATGGAAGTCATCTACGTGAGTAAGAAGGGGGTCACTTCTATGAGAATAATGAAAGGCATATTCTCTAAAATACTCACGGAACCAAGTGGTGTTCATGGCCAAAATGAACACAAACGTGGAACCAATTGTGTTGAAGAATTGTTGTGTGAATACTGTTGTCTAGGTCTACAAAAACGGTTGACGGTTCAAGGACGTGAACTCTACTGATTAACCAAGTAAATCCGATGGTATATCACTAAGGAAAGTTCAAAGCACTAGGCTACTACTCCCGATGCAATAAGTCTTCAGTTTTACTCAACCTGTGTCTGCATCTGCATTAGCACTTGTTTTGTTTTATTTATATCATTCATGTGGGGGATTGTTGGAAAATTGGAAATGTCCAGAATTTTCTGGACAGAATTTTGAGCAACTTTGAGCGCAAATTTAGGTGGGGTCCATATTACGAAAATTGTGGGACAATATACAAACGCGTTCACCTCCGCAAAAAGATTAACGTTGTATATTCATATGTCCAATTTTAATAAATTATGAATGATAAATATGTCCCCAAAGTGACTCACAAAGCAATAGAAGTTAATGAATTGGGTCTGTTTTAACTCTTGTCCCACATTGAAAGAGTAGTAGAAAGTTGATGAGTTAATAACACCCCAAGTATGAACTAAGGCTTGGATGCCTCGGGGTATCCCAACTCATTAAATGGGAGATGGGCTACACTATGCATGTGTTGGGGTTGGGCCAAAAGCCCACGCGAGCGCGTCGTCCATCCATCCGGCCGGCTAGGCTCAATTGCTATAAATTAAACCTTACCCCTATAGTTTTCTGACTGGAAAATTGCCCTCCCATAATTCCAAAATTCTACCACATCTTTTTCCAGAAAATAATTCATCTTCTACTGCATACATTCCTGCATATTATTTCTTTGGTCTGGTTGAGTATAAACACAGAATTGTGTTTGAAGAAATTAATCATTGTTGTGCTATTTGATTAATTTGAAAATCCGTTCTATCTTGAGAGACAATTATTCATTTCCTTTAGCACTTTGTGGAGAAAATAAATTTGTCTTAAAGAGACTGTTCTAAACAGCGCTCGAATTATTTCTTCTATTCTAACATTATTTCTACAAATTCAAGTGAGTATTTCATTTCTGTAATTTCATTTCATTTCTGTAATTATATTATAATTTATAATTCTGTACAATTATTTTTAATGAATAGTAGACATAACATCCGGTCCATATCCGACGTCTGTAATTAAACTTGAGCCTAAATTGTGGGCAATTTTTTATCATTTAATCAATCCATCATCAATAGAGGCACAAATTAAAACCTCTATAAATGATGCGAACCATGACTAAAAAAACACATACATATATGAGACTTTCCAAACATACATTTTTAATCTATAAATAGGAACTGTGGGACGAATCTGTCTTACTATCTTAGGGCCCGTTTGGCAACCCAATTCCAAAGCGTGAAATTGAAATTGGAAGGCCAATTTGAATTCCACGGAATTGAAATTGACCTTCCAATTCCAATTCCAATTCCAAACCTTGAAATTGGATTGCCAAACGAGCCCTTAGTGTCAAAACACTAGATTAGATCGTTTGTTATTTAGTTTTCTACATCTTGAAAGTCATTGTGAGTAACTTTTATGAACAATTAATTTTCAGAATCTTGTCCATCTATTATTTGTTTTCAAATCACATACAGGAACAATATCAAGCGACAAGAAAAGCAAATGATAATATTATTATATTGAGCTAAAATCACCAACAACAAACAAACAAAAGGGGAAAAGAAGAAAAATAAAAGGGGAAAACTAGAGTAGGAGAAGCTGATAACATTTTGGGCACACTTAAAATAAGTGCCAAGACCAAAACACCAACACAATTGAGGCCTTTCCATCCCAACAATACTTATTTACAATTTTGCCATAGACTCAAATTTCCCTTTTTAGTTTCAACCAAATGGAAATTTGACTAAAGCAAATTAAGCATTGCTCCTGAAAGAACCAAGAGCTTTAACTGCTGCTGCTCTTAATACAAACTGGTGGTAGAATGCTGCTATCGCTGCACCGATGAATGGTCCAACCCAAAACATCCACTGAAAAAATAACATCAAAACAGAATCAATAAAACTTTCCTGTAATTGATAAAAACTCGTGTAAAAAACAACGTAAGTGTGCACGGCCAGCATGAAATTCTAATACTGGACCGTCGTTTTTAAATATAAACTACTAATTTGGGACATAGGAGATACATAATATGGAAATAAATGTGAACTTGGGTGTATGTTTAAAGTAAGCATATAACATACTTGATCATCCCAAGCTTTCTCGTGACCATAGATGACTGCAGCTCCAAAACTACGAGCCGGGTTGATGCCGGTGCCAGTGATGGGGATTGTGGCCAAGTGAACCATGAACACGGCGAATCCGATGGGAAGTGGTGCCAATACCTTCAAAGTAAAATATAAACATGATTAGTTAACATCAAATCTTGTCTTTAATAATACTGGCTCCCTAAAATGTAGACCAAAAAATTACGTTTCAAACACTTGTGTATTTGATTGAATAGCTTCAATCAAACACTTGGGTGTTTGTGTAGTAAAATTTTGATAGTTTTTTTGAGCCTATTGATTTTGAAATAATACTTACGGGAACATGAGAGTCTCGTGCGTTTCTCTTGGGGTCTGTGGCAGAGAAGACGGTGTAAACAAGAACAAAGGTGCCAATTATCTCAGCTGCCAATCCAGTACCCTTACTATAACCGTCGCTAAGACTGTTAGCACCACCGCCGTACCTAGTATAGTAAGCCCCTTGGAATGCCTTTACCAACCCACACCCGCAAATGGCCCCCAAGCATTGTGCCACAATGTACATCACAGCTCGCAAGAGTGACACTTTTCGAGCCAAAAACAACCCAAACGTCACCGCGGGGTTAATGTGCCCTCCTACAAATATTGGAAAATTGCCATTAGGAATGTGCACTAAAAAAGGCTAATATACAATATCAACTTTCATAGTATAAACTTTCATTCAATTTATTTGTGTTTTGGTAAGCTTAATAATGTTCAAGAACATCCGTCAATATATATATATAAAAGGGCTAATATACAATATCAAATGTTCTCAAATTGTAAAGAAAACATAATTTAATTATAGTTACATCACATTTGTCTATATCTAAAATTCAATTATTACACATGCATGGGGCAATCAACAATGTTATTGGCCCACAATAACACTAGCTCACAATGGGTATCAACTATCAATTATCCAACATGGAGATATAAGTGGGACCCATACAGTGAAGATTTGAACTAGGCAAACTAAAATATGGGGCCTCACATTTGAGAGACCGACATCACATGCAAATTGCAATGGTGGGGTGGTTCCATTTTTTTGTCGTAAGGTGGAGGGCCCACACAATAGTGGGGGTGGCAAAAATGGTACCTATGAAAGGTAGGAACCCACTATGACAGAAATAGAGAGCCACATTAATTTATGCCCACTAACTTTAATGGGTTAGTAACCGTACTTCTTGTATCAAATTTATTATAAACCTTAAGAAATGTCCATCGAAATATTTTCTTCTAATTTAGGCCCATCTTAGAAAAAATGAAAAATTTAGCAAAGCATAGACATCAAAAGTTGAAAATTTTCCACATATTATGTGGGCAATGTTACTAAACAAACATACCCTGTAATAAAAGATTTCATGTTTTTGTAATGCATCGGGAGTTTGGGTGCAACCCAAATAAATATTTAATTTACATGGATTGGAAATTAAATATCAAACATTATAGTGAAAATATGGCTTAGAGATCTTTGATTTACAGCTGATAGAAGTACAATCAGAATTGATCATTTAGGTGAAAAAAATTGAAAATTCAATTTAAGATAGCCTAAGAATTGCATATCAAGCCCACGTGTTTAATTTAATTTATTTTTATTCCATTTTTAAAGTTTGAGCAATTTGGTGTGTGGAAAAAAATTGGCTGTGACTTTGGCCCCATTTATTATTATTTTATGACTTTAGCTCCAAAGTTTTACATCATATAAATCTGTGGTCCAAGTACCACTAAATCTCATTTATGACTTTTAGTAAGATTATTTATGACACTTTATTAATTATGCGTGACTTTTGGCTTTATTCGTCTCACTTTATTTGTCTCACTGACGGGCTCCTACACACATTAATTATGTTCTTATTTGGTGTACCAGCAGTGTTATATTGCTCGTTTGAGCAAGTGCATTAAGGATTTTCACAAAAAAAAATTATATATATGAAAATTTTTGTTCGGAGTCATTATATACACACACACACATATATATATATATATATATATATATATATATAGAGAGAGAGAGAGAGAGAGTTCAAAGGTCAAATAAAGAAACAAAAATTTTCTTATTTCAACCTCTAAATTTGGGGGTCATATTCTAAATTAATAGTTGTCATCTAGGAAACATTATAAAAAAAGCTTCTTTTTTTTTATTTTCCAATTTATACTTCTAAAATTGATACATGAATTTGAACGCAAGAGATGCATTTTGACATTGTTTCATTCGGATGCCAAACATTGAAATCTTACTTAGTTTTATATAATACTTTTAAAACATAACTATTAGTTGGGAATGGACCTAAAGGTAAAACTAAAGAAAGAGAGAACCTAAAATATCACTATCCCAATGGCACAATAGAAGCTAAGGACCTATTTCATAGTATAGAATGGCCTCTTTCTTAGTATAGAGTGGAAAAACTTTCCTCACATTAAAACCTAGGGTACCAGCCCAAAAAAGTCTACATTGTCTAGCGAGAAAATAAGAGTCCTTTTTTAAAGGCAAAAGATTCTAACACAATTCAAGAGGTGCATTAATGTGTGTTCAAATTTTAGTGTGAAAATAAATGTTATTAAACGTCTTCATTTAGAAAAATTACTAAAATTTCTATATTTATTTGTTGGTCTTTAATTAAGACTTTTGACACGGTAATATAAGACTGATACTAAAACAATCTTGAGAGTGAATTAGATTTGCTCCCCAGTTCGATTACCACACTCTCAAAGTGAAAGTCACAAACTGAAAATGAAAATTAATCATGGTACACATAAGCTGACCGATCACTTCATGATTATCAACAAAAAAAAAAAATGTGTTGGCTTTTCTTTTATGAATGATAATGTGATATCCTATTTGTCCTCGAGTCAAAAGATTAATTCAAGGTTGATGTACAATTAATATAATTCATATATTCATGTAAACTTCTGGTACTTTTTATTTTGAACTGTGTTCGATCACATGTTATCATTTCCGATTAACATATCTTTGCGATATAATAATATAACATGTATTGAGATCTACTGTTACAAATATATATTTTAATATAACATAAATATTTCTAATATGATTAAAAAAAAATTGACGGCACACACTATAATATTGTTGTTTAAAGAATGCACAATGTTGCGTATCATAGTGAGGTGCAAATAAAAACCAATAAAATTAGGAATTTAAGACTACCCAAAATAACTATATCCCCAAACAAAACGAATAGTGGTCAAAGCACAAAAAAGAAGTAA
Source organism: Sambucus nigra (assembly GCA_949130495.1). Taxonomy (NCBI): domain Eukaryota; kingdom Viridiplantae; phylum Streptophyta; class Magnoliopsida; order Dipsacales; family Adoxaceae; genus Sambucus; species Sambucus nigra. The sequence continues at coordinate 108,185,831 of OX422224.1, read as the reverse complement.
AAAAAAAAAAAAAAACTTCTAGTGACATCTAGATTATGGCAACGTTTTATACTGAAGTTGAGAGATAAACTAAAATATTATAATTCTAAACACCTAAATTTTGGTATCATTTAAGAAAAAAATGTAACTTACCAGAAATACCAGCAGTGCAATAAACAAGAACAAAGATCATCCCACCAAAAGCCCAAGCAATCCCAAGTATACCCACACCCCCACACTCACTCCCATTATGAGTAAGGTCCGTTTGGCTCTTGTACCCTATCACAGTCAACACACAAATGTACAAGAACAAGAGTGTGGCAATAAACTCAGCTATAACTGCCCTATAAAATGACCATTTTGAGAGTTCACCAAAGGCAAATATCTCAACTGGTGGTGGGTCTTGGTAGTCTTTGGCATTGAACTCACTTGCCTCAACATCTTTCACCATTTTTGGCTTTGGTTTTGCTGACAAATATGTGTTTTGTGAGAGAGAAAGTTTGTGTTTTTGAGTGGAAGAGGTGAGGAGTGAGGGGGTATTTATTATGGGAATAATTGAGTTGAGAAGGAGAGAGAGTGAGAGAAAAGTAATTGAAGAAATAATATTATTTGCCGCCCCCCCCCCCCCCCCCCCCCCCCCCCCCCCCCCCCCCCCAATAATACTTACTTTTTGATTTCTTTTTATGTATTTTTTTAATTAGAAAGTTCGAGAATTTTTTAAAATTTTAATTACTTTTGATTTCTTTATATGTCTCTTTCATAATTAGTTTTGTGATTTTTGATGAAATCTAGTGGTTGGTGATGGGAAGCAGATGTTTGGTGAAGAAGAAACAAAAATGAGTAATTACAGTCAACACAAAAACGGGTCAATTTGGCAACGGGTGAACCCATAAATAATGTCCTTTTTAATTAATTTTTTTTTATGAATTCTAGACATTTGAAAGTGCCCTTCAAAAATAATTCATCTCAAAAGAAATTTATTTTATTATTTTAAAAAATTAGATCAAAAACAACTCACATTAAAATTGATATTTTTAACTTATTTTTTTAGAATAGCAAAAAAAATCATTTTCAGTGAAATATTTTTTTAAGAAGTACAATAAAAAACACGAAAAATAATAAATTTAAAAAATATTATTTGCTATTTTAAAAAATAGATTTATTAAATCAATAACCTGTTTTTTTAATCCATCCTATGTACTAAAACAAACAAACAAAAAACTTATTTGAGTTTCTATGTACATGATACTCATCAATGACACTCTTCATACAATAATGAATTAAATAATATAAAAAAAAACTATATCGATACATTTGCATATTCATTTTTCATTCTCAATGTAATAAAATTTTGTACCTTGTTGTTGTGAATCTCGTGAGAGTATAAAGTACAAATTTTTATTGTTTTGTCTTATTTGAAAAGTATAAAAGTGGGTATGTATAATTAGACTTATGTAAAAAAATTGTGAAAAAAGCAATACACAAAATTTGAAATCTTTTTAAATTACATGTGTTCATTTAAATGCATAACAAAGTAAGAATCCACAACTCCACATGTTCACTTGTTCCGAATATGTTGTAAAAATAACACAAAAAAGATTCTCCATAAAGTTGATAAATTATTCCAAAAACAATTTCATATCCATTAATGTTACAATAAGGTATAATTGAAATATCGATATCAAAATGCGGCCCACCTTGATAATCTGATATGTCTCACATAAATTTTAAAGATTCCAAGTTAGACTTGATAATATGACATGATTCACATCATTTTTTAAGATTCGAAATGGAGTTTAACAGTTTAGGTGTTGAACGAGCAAACTCTTTAAACACTGACAACTTAAAAAATTGGATTTCTTATAATCATATAGTGAAATACATGATACAAATTGTTAATATTAAAGTTATAATTTTTTACACAGCACGATAATATAATTAGAACCGAACACAAAGTTAATGAATACAAATTAACCTTTTATTGCCACGAACACAAAAATGAAACAATCCAACACAAATACTAAGCAAGTTAGGTAGTGTCATACGTGAATCTTCCAAAAATGACACGGATGGGCTTGTTTAATGTTCCATGAAGAATTCATGTAATACTTTTTGCGTCTTGAATGTCTATCATATAAAATTATTATAGAATCAAATGGTTTTTTATTTGTATATAGGTAGTATTAAAAATAAATGAACTTTTAATTTATTGCATGCATCTTATTTCTTGGGTTTTAATGAATGGGTTAGGATAATATTAGTTTATTTGACATAATTAGTTAAACAATCGACCTTAATTTTAACGATCACTTGACATGAATAAACAATGACACTATGAAAATTCAACACGATACACGCGAATTATCGCTCCTAATGAATATACCCCTTGAACAATAACTTGAACCCAATAATCATAAGGGTTTTGATTATGTCTATATAAATAATATTGTATTTAGACATAACTCTCCTCTTAAAATAATTAAACTTACTCTCATACAAATCTATCGTATATAGTCTTCTCACATCGAATGCATCATATCTCTTTATCAATGCGGACCATTTTTTTTAAATAATAAGAAATATATTTTTCTGTGTGATAATTAAACATTTCAAGTAACTTTACGAAAACTCAACTCAAATATTTTTATTACCATTTAAAAAAAAATATTATGCCAATTCTTAAACCATTGATTTTTTTTAAATAAAAAAATATTATAAACTGATTTTTTTTTTGTAAAGTTTTTCAAAATGTTTAAATATTACATAGTAAAAATAAATTTAAAAATATTTTTTTATTATTTAAAAAAATAATTTACATAAATAATATTTATTGATAATATGTATGATACGAGAGTCTCTTTCATATCAACTTATATTCAGATCTAATCTGGTCTCATGGAAAAGTAAATTATAATTGAAATTGTAGCCACCCTAAACTCCAGTGTTTCATTTAGACTTGTTTTAGTAATTTCAAGTAAGTGGCCCTTGCTTTGCCACGTGTATGGTAATTTAGTGGATGGACCTACCATTATTTGTCCGTTGATGACACGTCACATCACAATAGCATCGTAATACCTCATGCCGACCGACCATCATCATATATAGTGCAACGTCTCCATCACCGTCCATCCAACTCCCACCGCATTTTTTGAATATTTTACCCAATAGTATATTGCCACGTATTCACATTTTTCTAAGCTAGCCCCAAATTTTTTGGAAAGGAGAAAACTAATATTTGAGATTAATTTAGTGGGATGGACCAATTAACGAGAAGAAAATGTGAACCTCATGGTCGTTATTTTGCCACGTGGCAGTTGCAGGAATCTTGATATGTGACTTTTAAAATTGTTGGGTTTGGGAAGTAGCATTGGCTTTTTTTTAACATGTGGTCGGTTGGCCCCTTCTTAATACACCTCACAATTGTTTGTGGTGAGCTGTGTATCAATGGATTTGGTGATATATATATATATATATATATATATATATATATATATATATATATATATATATATTAGGGTATGTTCGTGTTTGAAGATACGTTGATAATTTTAAAAATTATAAAATCGTGTCTTAGTGCGATGGCAAGTGTCCTCGTCAAAACTGCGATTGATCTGGGGTTCGAGATACAGGAGTAGCGTTTTCATATATGGTGGTAAGCAAGCCAACATCCACATATTCAAGCACATGAAAAAGCAAGCTACATAACTTGCACAAAATAAACATATGCATATTGCAAGAACAAAAGTGAGGAATAAATGCAATATGTGAGACTTAAACCCAAGACATTGTTAGATCTTTTAAAGCCAAACTCAAAACTTAATGGACAAATGGATATATATGTATTTATGGTTCAAGAAACTTAATGGACAACTAGACAAATACTTATTTTAGAGATGAAGTGTTGGCATAAGTATCAGTTCAAAATAATCCTTCATTGACCCTTGTTTAACAAATAATAAACAGTCCACCAACTTATACAAACAATTGAATCATCTACCACATGACGCAATTAGAATAGGTTAAAAAATTGACGAAAAAACCTTGCACGAAGCAGATCCAACAATGAAAATACGAAACTTCCAACTTTAAAGGCACGAAAATAATAAAGCGTGTTCGGTACTAACCTGATACTAAGTACTGATAAATGTAGCATTACTCATATTTATTATGAAATTGAAATGTAACCAAATCATCCATGTGAAACTAAATAATAAAGAACACATAATTCAATAATATCTCGAGCAAGAGGAGTATTAATTAAACCACAGTTTTTTGAAGTACATTTAAAAAAACAAATAGCTAGTACTCTTACTATATGTATAGTTGCGAAAGTAGGTATTAACAAAAATTGACATTTGTCCTCCCACACCACATACAACGCATATGTTCAGTTCATGTTCAATCCGTATAGGCAGTATCTGTATATTTGTAGTAAAAGTCGCATCTCTACTTCGTTGGCATAACCACCAGAATGCATCGTCGTGGAATTCGACTTCGAAGTGATCCTGGCCATCTACTGTGTGTAGTTATTTGCGTAACCCGGCTCATCGCAGTGGCTCATTGCGCCTGACTGCGCTGCGTGGGTGGAGTTGTTATTAGCACTGCATTTGGTCCATGTGCAAAGCCTTCTCCTCATACTTGGTCAAACTTGAAGGTCAGACGTAATTAGCACTGCATTTGGATTCCAAATCCTTCTCCTCGTGCTTCTAGCGCTGAAATTAGCCTTCTCCTCGTGCTGCATTCCATCCCCAAAGTGGTTGTGGCTTACACTTATCATTTAGCACTACATTTACAGCTTCTAGGGCCTTTTACTTTTGTTTTAGTTGCTAAATATGCGGCTTGAAAACCTGCGTCTTTCTTACTCGAATAGTGCATACACCTATGCTCACTAATTAAATAAACATATTTAAGTAATACATTAGATGCTTTATGATTAGAAACTCAAAATAACAGAATATAAACACTTGTGAAGAAACTGGAATCCATGATAGATAAATATAATACCTGATGAAAAAACCAAAATACGTAAACATGTAAACTCTTCATGGTTTTCACTAAAAACAAATATCAAACACGCATAAACACCCATAGTCTCTCGTTCTAACATACACATACACCTAGTAGCATAAAAATTGCAAAGGAACATGATATGACATGGATACTTCACTGTGGAGTTGTGGTGAGTTCAAGTGAAAGGAATGAAAGGAAACATATATTGAGCAAAACACCATATTAGGAAAGAAAGCCATGTATTTCACGTCCTCAATTTTAAATTTGTAGACAAAAACGGAGCAGAGCAACCTAAACATGAGCAGTGTAACAATGAAAGGAAATACAGTACAACTATGGAAGCTATCCATTCCTCATCCTTTCGATTTCTGCTGGATTTGCACAATGAGTGAACCGTTTATACCTCCTTCGGTCATTTACACCTGCTTCTGATGCATTTTCTCTATACTCCATTATGATGGTTTTTACTCTGAAGTATATCACATAGAAGCATACTCCGAAGTATATCACAAATTTGTATACAACGTTCTTCATCGCATCCTCAAACCTCGCAAACTCGACAAAACAACCCAAACGCAACTCAAAGAATCACAAAACATTAAATTAACACATTAAAAAGAGGGAATATGATACCATCCATGTTTAAACATTAGGTACAGGCGTTGACCCCCATACCTTTAGGTGGTGGATTCTTGAGGTTCCTTCTCTAAGCATTGACGTGAATATTTGTTAACCAACTTGCCAATTATTTCATCTAAATTAATCTTGATCTCTTTGGTGATGAGACTGGAAAGGAAAAGAAGGCTTCATAAGGAAAAGAAGGCTGGAAAAGAAGGTTGCATAACCTTACCTTTAAGCTTGTCAACTACAAAAATTAGAGATGACATTTCACTAAAATATATATAGCAGCATATATGGTTGTTTTGAGGAGGCAACAATGGGATTTCAAGGTTTAGTATATACTAACAACAATTGTAGTTTTTTCTAGAGAAATACTAAAATTGATAACATGCTACATCTTAAATATAAAAATGTGGGGGAGAAGGAAGTGTTAGCCCATCTTACCTGGTAAATAAGATTATAATAGACATTATTCATCAATATATATATAAAAAAAGATAATAACTTGGCCATAGAATAATCATTTTCGACAATCAGTTGCACCACAATAGCAAGCCATATATCTTATCTTTCCATCAGGACCCACAACACTGTCAAGGGCGTATCTATAGTTATACGTGAACTCCTGTAAAGATGGGATATTAAGGGAAGCAAATAGCATCACCAAAGATAGCTTAATGTTGTGCAAAAACTGAGTAGCAACAAAAACTGTTTGGGCTCGGGGATATTAACACGCTATGAACAAAATAGTGTCAAATGACATTACTAAAAGAGGCCTTTTGCAAAATACAAAGATTCTATATTAACAAATAGGTTAAAGAACCACATGGAACCAATTAAACTCCCACCCAAAACATACCTAAGTTAGTGCAACACTAAGTCATTTATTTATAATAGCCCACCCAAAGTATAGTGAATTGATATTAGTTTACAATGTACTCGGTGCAACACTAAGTCATCTCTTTCTTCATAGTAATTTTAACAATTCATCTACCTATGAGGATGATACACAAATTAAATTTTTTATTGTAAAAATGTCTACAACACACCTGATAATCAACGTATAGCATGTTACATTACTACAACATACACCACGCAGGAAAATTCTCCCTGTTGACAAAAACATAAAACAGTAGGACTAAAGACCAAAAATGATAAATAATTCAGAGATACCTAAAAATTTGCAGAATGTGCACAAAACAGAACCAAGGTGGAATTTTGGCAGCTATCTCTTAGCTATGCCATATAGTTATCTCTTATCTACATGGTAATTATCTCTTAGCTATGCCATCCCATATTGGGAATGTTTTCAAAGGCCAGCACATCAGGACCTACTTCCGTAAGAACTTGCAATCTTCGATAAAATCACGGTTAAACCGAAACTACCCAAATTTGAACCGTCAAAAGTCAGCATATTTGAACCGTCAATTTAGATCTGCAAAAACAACAAAAAAATAAACTTATACTATGAGCCATTTGAACTTGTCAACACTTGAATTGTTGCTATAAGACTACTAAATTAACACAGTATGCAATAAAGCTGCAAGACAGGAACGCCTCAAGCCTCTTTTTACAAAAAAAAAAACTGTATGTATGCAGGATAGCTACTTCAGTTTTCAAACTACCAAACGCCAACAAAATGACATCTAGCGTAGGCCCGTTCCAAATGCCAACAAAATGACGAACCTTGCGATTGAAAATTCTGTGGTGAGGGGTGCAAATGGTCTTCGAATGACGTTGTTGCCAATCAAATATGCATTTCTCCAAACACTTATAATGAAGTCACAAAAATGTCAAATCTAAACATATATTACTTTGTGTACAAATTAACTTTAGTACTCAAGTGGAGATTTACAAACGGTCAAAATAGACAATAAAAGAGAAATAAGATTTATAATGTACAAATTCACGAACCAACTATCGTGAACAAACATAACAGCAAGAAGTTATCCATAAATATTATAACTCCAATAATCACAAACATAAACTGGAAAACCTTAAATATTAATTAAAGTTAATTTTAAAGAACTTTGAGATATAATATAAGAGAGAAAGAACTTTGAGATATGGTTTTCCCATCTGCATAGATAGATATAAAAAACATGAACAGAGACACGTGTTATATAAACAACATGAACAAATATAATATAAGTAATGCAAGTAATGTGTTATATGACTAATTCAGTCATTAGAGCTCAATAGTCCAACTATTGAAGTAACTCAATTTACCCATTATGCATCTTAACATTAAAAAACATGAATAGATACACGTCTCGAACATGTAAGCCTTCTAATTTGCTCCGCTATTAACACAATGTGAGCATGTAGTAACCAAATATATAACGTGAAAAAATATTTTCAGTAATTCTTGGAAGCATTTAAGCAAATTTCAGGTCGCAATTAATTATTGTCAAAGAATTGACAACACCATTAGTTCGTACGTGCTCAGTTCTGTTTCAATTTGGGTTGTTCGTACGTGCTCAGTTCTATTGCCAATTTCCATTTTTCTCATCGTCAATTTTCTTAGGAGAGATGTCTACAATCTTCATCATGCCATATTAGGTCCTTTTTTTCTCCATAATAACAACTAGGGTTATCACAAATACAATAAAAGATGGAGTTAATCAACCTCGTTCAGATTTTTTTTGGTGTTGTTTTCTTAATGGAATAAATGTTTATGGTCAATGGGGAAATGTTATATGTCATGGTGACAAAGGTGTCATAAGAGTTTCACGAGTTTATATTCATATCAAGCTGAACATAGAAAAGTGAAAACAAATTAAGAATTAATGGACTGCATTATCATCAATATTACTTTGAAGCTATTATTTTTCAACTATAAATAATCGCACTTAAGCTGGCATTCACTAATACAGTGTACTACTTAAAACGTTCACCGTGTTCAAGTTCCAACAGCATAAACTTAATCGTTATTCAGGGAATTCTGATTACGTTTTCGTTTTCCAACATTACATTGGAGATGCATGTTCTTTTTTAAATCATATACATAATATCGATCTAGAAAATGGGATACACGCAAGAATCTTATGAGTCTAAAGAGACTTCTCACTACTCAAGAAACTGATAATAGTAATATGACTATGCAAAAGAGGCACATACACAGAACATAACAAATATATTCTCTGATTCAAAAAAGGCATGCACACAGAACATAACATCAAAACATACTTATACAATAATGAAATGTAAAAAACATACTTATAATAAGCATACGTGTACAAATAGACTTAGTGAGCACATGACTTCAAATACCTTGTATATTGATAAGATGCTTAAGCACATGATTGAAAGGTCTAGTAAGTCTATTTGTACTTTCTCTTTGGCTCATTGATCAGGGGTTAAGGCAGAGGATTGTTGATGGATATCCCATCATTGTGATGCCTTACTCTATTTTTTTATCCAACTCAAAATCACACACACCACTCTTTGGCTCATTGAGTTCATTTTCAAACATTTTCAAACTTTCAAACAAAAGCCTCACTCCTCAAATCAAAATCAAGAAAAAGAAATTTAGTATTAATGCCAAAATAGATTTGAAAATTCCTAATCTGTAGCCATGTTTATATACTATATAACTCCAAGATTAAACCTTTGTACTATACCTCACTCACACAATCAGGACAATGGCAACTTACACCTCACGCACATAAACAGTACACGTCTTCCTACAAACACAGACTCACGAACAACATAAACTCAACCAATTGGCCCACACACAGAACATAGCAAGCACACACCCCTAACCCCCCTGTAACCAAACCCAATCCCTAGCCCCTCACTTCCCCCTCTAATTAACATCTCATTCATCTAAGCTCTCACGCGCACACTCAGCCGCCACAAACTCACTCACACACAATATAAACTCACAAAACGACAAACTGATCTCAATCGAAAACTACAAAATAGGAAAGTGGTGCCATATGATGTAGTAAGTAAAAAGAATAAATAAATTACAGTTTGTAGACCCAATCACCTCAATTTCAAGATAGTGTAGTTTACCTTGAGTGCTAAATAACCACTTGCCCATTTTTTCAAACACCTAAGGGGCACCAAAGGAATATAGTGTTATATTACATATTATTAAGATCTAATAAACTAAAAACATGAAATCAAAATATTAAACAAACTTAGAATCCCTATAATTAATCTAAAACATAAATAAAAAAAATACCTAGACCTCTAAAACCTAGAATTGAACAACCCTATAATTAGAACGACACACACAAATTGAAACAAAACATCTCACATACTCATGGAAACGACACTAAACATTTGACTACTCATGGGAACCAAAAAAATTTGGAACTATCCGCAATAAATATAATCAAGAACTTAGTAGCCTATAAGTGTCACATTCAGTTACTATTACATGATCATGTATCCAACAACTATTAAAGGAATGAAGTTGGAATTAAAAAGGGGAAAATGAGTAATAAACCAAAATTAATAACTTTAATCATTTACTTGCTATATCTATATGCCTAATATGTAATGCTTCCCACCTTATAATGTTTTTTTGTATTAAACTCTCTTCATTTTCTCCTCTTGATATATGTAGTTTAGCACTTTCTCTCGGTACCTCAAGAAATCCCACTAAGAAGAGATTTACAAAATAACCTAGAAGTGTATTATGTTGTTCCATTTTCAAGATATCAAAATTCATCTCAGGACTTTAACAAGTCATGAACAAAAGATACTTAGCTGAAGCCAATTTCTAACATGAAAAATTCCATGTGATAAATTAAAAAAGCATAACAAAATAGTATACCCACCATTAATGACTACACACCAAAGTATATTCACGACACTTTATGGGTTTCGAAACATAAACAAATTACTTCAAAACAGAGCTAATAACCTACATTTAGGTACACAAATACATGTATGGATATAAGGAGTCATCTTCAACAACAAAAAAAAGATTTTGAAAAATGATTTACAAATTGTTTTGCCAAATAGTAGAAAACAAAAATGAAGAGAGAGGCTCACACACCTTTCTTTTTGCCCATCCACTTTGCTCTCATGTTCTTCAAAATATATATTGAGTTAGATCCATAAAAAAATATCCATATTTAATCAATTCAAGATCCCAACACAATGAATGTCACTAATCATTTTCAAATAAATAAATAGAAGCAATGAAAAACAGACCTTGCAAAGGACTCTTTTGAACCTACAATACAACAACAACATAGCACAATCAAAATTAGAAGTAGAAAATACCCAAAATAGCATTTGAAACCTAAATGAAACAAAGAATAAAAAGACATAATCGAAATGAAATAAAGACTAAAAACTGATTACATCTGGAAAAGTACTTGGATTTGCAATAAAAAACTACTTGGATCTACAATAAAAACTGATTAGATCTGGAAAAATACTTAAACAAACACTGAAAAAACATGAAATCGTACATGAGTCTCACAACGAATTTGTGGGTGAAGAAGATCGAGAGTGAGACCTTTTACGTGGTGGGTTTAGTGAGGAACTGGCACTAGAGAGAGGGGGAGAGTTGCTTAGGCTAAAGTAAAAATGGAGGGAGAGTTGTTTGATTGAGAGAGAGAGTAGTGTATCGGCTAGTGTTAAAAGATTCCTAAGTAGTAATTTCCTATTTTACCCATGTATTTGAATTTTGGGTAAAAGGAGAAGAGGCAATGAAGGGTTAAAAAGAGAGGGAACTCAAATATGTAAGGGATAAAAATGGTATGAGGTGTATTTTAATCTCAACCATTGGATCGTTGCCTTGTTGACTTCGATCTGAACCGTGAAGTGTCTCCCAAACTTATGAATAGTAAAAACACCATTGTAACTTATTATATAGATATAGATAGATAGATAGATAGATAGTAGTATGTATAAGCTCTCGTGATGCACAGACGAGACGTAATACCATCATATAAGTAAGAAACATTTTATCAAACAACAAATAAACATACAATTATTCAACTTCACATCTCCCAACACTTCCCTGAAAATGTTCTATTTGACTCGAGCGTTGCATTTGAGAAGAAGCATAAACTAAGTCATGATTCTTATTTAAATTTATAATGTAATTGATATTAAAATGAATTAAAAAAAGTTTTGTGTTTCTTTTGTTTGTTAAGCACCTAACAGTGTGCTTGAAAAGAACAAAATACACTTTGGCGTATATGTTTAGTTTTGAAAGAAGCAAAAGGCACCTACTTTGTTATCACTCTGTATTAAATACAAAATAAGGGATTTTTATACACAAAGTGATGCCATGCTAACTCAAGTTAGTCATATCATGTTATGATTTTAAAAATTCACGTTCATGTCAAGTAAAAAACACACATGGCATGTCTTGTCGAGGCAAAACGACCTACAAAAAATTGGGTTGTTTGTTTAACAAATATTTAGGTAAATATCATATACCCAACTATATAAAGTAACAACCTTGTCTACTTAAGAAAGAAAAGTGAGAAAAAAAAGTGATCACTTGTAATGCAACCTTCTTTTCATGAGGTGAAAAAGTCAAACATTTTTGCAATAGGTTTTACCAATGTGTAAGAAAAAAGAAATCAAAATAAGAAAACGCCATGTAGAGAAAACTTGCAATTCTTTATTCATTGAGAAACCAAAACTTCTGGAACCTATGATAGGAATTTATCCATTAACGTAGGAGCGTGAATAAGAGTTGCTAAAAAATACATATAGTTTAGTACGGACACTTGTGACTTTGATTCATACTTTGTTGACCACGAAAAATAACTATTCTTTTTTCTTAATATCTTTTAATATCAACACTGTTAATCAAATTTCTAACATTTTAGCAGGTCCTTTGCTTCCATTCCAAATGACACTGTCAACCAAGAACACCTTTAGAGGAAATTTTATACAATGTTAAGAAAAACAATGCATAATTTTATTTTATAAATATAAAAATAAACGTAAAACTGGTTTAAAGAAAATATATGAATTAAGAGGGGGAAATTTCAATTCAGATATAAATACAACCCAAACACATTGAGAGAAATGATACTTAGCAATTTAAACCATTTGAGCTCAAGATAAAAACCAACCTTAACTTGACTAATCACTTAAACTTCCCACGCCACTTTACACTCATCAGATATCTCCTCCTCATTATCCCCTCTGCATACCTTTTTCACTTTCATCACTTTTTTTTTCTCTATAAATCGGATCCCTACAATTGTAAAATAGGGAAAACTCATGTTTAATTGCAATAATAACGATTTTTCAAAAACACCAACGAAAGCGTTTCAACTATCCAAAACTCTCCCATCCACCGCAACTCGGCTAATTCCCATTAAACAACCCATCCCTAATGAATTTGCTATTTTCCAGTACCTCGAGAAGCGATCTGAGCAGCGTCGACGTCATTTTAAAGCTCAAAAGGCCGTAATTACTTATTCTTATGAGGCTCTTGTGAGATTGTCAAAGCGTCGATCGAATGTCGATGAAAGCAATCTTAGCGATGCTGATGTAGAAACCATATTCTAGGCCCCCCTAAGTCTCTCCTTAGGTCCCTAGCACTTTCCCATTTCAGTACAATCCCTATGTCGCACTTTGAGTACCAAACTAGAGGCCATCGGGCGCTCCCGGGCCCCATTTGACTCATGTCAACTCTATCGTCAGAGAAAAATCTCTTTGAATCTCCAAAGGCCTCTGAATTCCCTTTCCAATGGTTCACGCCATGCGTGAATTGGCAAAATGGTTGGGACGAATAGACCACTTTACTATCAAAAATCGATTCAGAGGCCACCGAGCGCTGTCGGGCCCCGATTTGACCCTAAATAACTTCATTATGAGAGAGAAAGCTCCTTGAATATTCAAAGGGAACTGAAATCCACTTCCAATGGTCCGCCCCATGCATAAAATGGAACAACCATTCAGACGAATGATCAATTTTCTCCCAAAAATCGATTCAGAAGCCACCAGACGCTCTCGGGCTCCGTTTGACCAAAGCCAACTCTCAGGTTGAACGAGACTAAATGAATCTCTGAAGGGCACTTAAACACTTTTCAACGGTTCACCTCGCGTGCAATTCTGACTTACGGTGGAGACGAACAATCTGTTTTACTTCGAGAGGTCATCGGGTGTTTTCGGACCGCGACTGACCAAGGTCAACTTTACAAACCATAGCGAAACTATTTGGAATGTCAAATTACATCTCCTAAACTTTTCAAAGATCCACCCATGAGCTATTCTGACTTACCATGCAGACTAACGATCCGTTTCCATCCGATGATCTCCCATCTAAAGGATTAATGTGCGCTTCTGAGCCATATTTGACCTAAAGTCAACTTCTAGACCCGGGAGCATTCCAAATAACTCTTAAAAGTATCTGAATTAACTTTCTAACGGTATGCTCCGTGCATGATTCGGATAAACGGATTACGTCCTACGACTATTTTTCCAAAAAAATCTACACGAGACTGCTAATTGGTAGGTCCAGTTCCCTGTCTATCGATAGTGTGTATAGGGTCACCTGCCGATGGGCATGACTAGGGAAATGTCAATCAGTACCACCCTAATACACTAGAGATCCATCAACATTTGTGATATCAGCAACATTCTCTCGAAATCAGTGAAGTTCCTCAATGTAAAGTTCCATTCAAATTTATATCCCCAGCCTTTCCATACTCAATTTATTAAATCTTATCCTCTCTCATCCAAAATTCATCTCACATTCAAGGGAATTCATCCAAGATCAAAGATCAAGCTTCAAAGAAGGTCCAAATCCTTCCCACTATCTTTAAATTTCTTGTTTTTGCATAAAACTCATTAGATTCATAATCTAGTTCTTACTTTAGTTCATACACATCAATATATACATTTTTATTAGTATATTGCACATACTTTACTTTCTATAAAAAATTCAAAACAAGCAAAAAGAAGGTTACGCCCATAAATTCCGAACGGGATTATCCATCACCCCTTTTCAACACCAAAACATATTTTTCTACTCACACACACACACACATATAATAAAATCATGTTCAAATCTATGGGATAAATCTCACCCCCATGCCGCATTTGAACTACATGGACTTTGGTGCCTTTATAGGCTACGTAGGCATTTCGGATTAAAACCCGAGACTCGAGTCCAATTTTCTCAATTTTTTAATTTATCGATTTCTCTAAATCCTCCAATTTTCCTAATTTCCGCATCTATCATATTCTCGCATTAATATACATATTATGTTTGTTAGCATTTCATCCAATACATATTGTCGTTTCATAATAACGATCAATATGGCAATAAATGCACAAATCATATTATATATATATATATTATTTTTGGGAACATTCTTATGGACTCACTCTATCTCCTCCATGGTATGAGTTGGGTGGTCCCGATCTCCATTATATATACACGCACACACACTTCACGGAGAAGTAAAGAAAAATAATAACACTAGCCCATGAGAGATCGAAAGGGCAGGATGGGTGCCTAATGTAATAACTCGTATTTTTATTGATTTTATTTTTGGGATTAATTGCATTAAATGGGATAAATAATTTGAAATTAATCTAGATTTAAATACTAGCGAGACGAGAGTTAGTATTTGATTATGATAATAATGTTGAATATTACTGAGTGAATATGGTAATAGATGATTATTAAATTTATTAATATTGTCGCGAGTTATAAATACGGTAACTTCGGAAATAAAGTTGGGACGCATGTGTCAGTCGTGTTAGGAACCAACATTATGGATTTAAAAGTAAATTATGTTTATATCATTCGTATGGTCATTTTGAGTGCGCCAACGTGTCCGAAAGGATCGAGATAGTTAGAAAACACTAGCCGGGGATTTAGTTTGGGTCCCGGGACATTTTAGGCCTAACCGGCAACCCGTGAGGATATTTTAGTCATTTTGACTCTTTAAGCAATAGTAACCCACGAATTTTAGACTAATTATATTAGCCAACACTTAAAACTCCTAGGGTTTTCATAACCAGAAATCACAAACGGCCATTAGAGAGGAAGAGAAGGAAGTTTCCAAAGGAGAACCACCATCCTTGGACCTTTGCACCACCATCACCACCACCGGTTAGATCGGGAAAAGAGAATCACTCCCATACCCTCTACTTCAAAGGATCGGAATCTTTATTTTCTAGACAATTGATTTATCTCGCAATGATTTAAGGCATATGTTGTACATGATAGTTTAGATTTGAAGACAAATTGTGTATAATTGTAATGATGTGAAATTGGAGACTAAATTATTAAACTTAGATAGGTTTGCATGTAGTGGATCTTCTGAGAATATCAAATGAACAAATTTATAAATTAAGAGTTAGGAAATCACGAAATTAAATTGAGATTTATGATGATTATTGAAGAGATATTGAAGAATTCGGGTTGTAGTAATATTCATGACTTTTGATCTAAGAAATCGACATTCTATGATGTTTTGATGAATCTTGAACATTAAAACTAGTGTAGCTATGTTGGTTTAATGTTTAGTACACTTATTTGGGAGTTTGGGACGTTGTAAAGGAGAATTGGAGGTGTAAAAATGGGAGAACCCGTAACTGTTAAAGGAATTATGGGCAGATAACTGCTTGATCGATCGATCGACCCAAGAATGTCGATCGATCGACCCCTTTGGAAAAAGTGAAATATTTTCCTTTAAATAATTGAGTAACTTCCAACCTTTAGAACTCTTTAGTGATGATTGATTGAACATATTAGTACTTAAGGAAGACCAGTAGGGATGTATTTGAAGCTAAAAAAATATTAGATTTAATTGAGGTTAAGTGGTAAACTTACGAATATTCGACTAGTGAGATACGATTGGAAGTTGTGAAGTATAACTTAAGGTTAAAGACTGAAAAAGGGGAACTTTAATTACTGATATAACCTTAGAGACTAGCGGGAGACTTAGTAACCTTTTTTGTATAGGTTATGTACTCAGACTATACGACAAGAATTATCACGTTAAACCTATTGTGTTGAATAATTAGGATGATATTATTATATGTGTGAGACTTACGATATAGGGCTGGAATATACCTATATTAATATGATGATTACCTAAGTTGTGTGAATACTTAGTATATGGATGATTATGTGTATGACATACCTACCATACTTGCTATTACGGGAGGTTGATTTTCGTGAAAGGACCATCTTATCTTTGTGTGCATTCGTAGGGATTTAGATTGGTATCTTAAGGACATAGGACTATGAATGCCTTATTTATGAGTTGATAAGTCAGCTGACCATGGGATCATAGGTATGTGCATGACCCATGGGTATGTGAACTATGTTCGCCTCCAATATGTGTGATTTGTATTGAGACGGTTCCCAAGCGATTCGGAACATATGATCCTTATGTACATAATGTACCGAGACTCGATAACAAAGTATGCGTGCATCGCAGCTTAGCCTGGGGGTGCCATATATGTATATATGTAATGAGAGTGACGTATATATGTACTTGTGATTGAATCACTATTACTTAGTAGATGCGAATGATTAAGAGATTTATATGAGTTAAGAATAATGTGAGCTTAACTAATACTTGAGCTAAGTAATTTGATTAATGGATGTGTGAGATATGAATATAGTTTAGTTGAATGATACAGGTGGCCTCTAAAGTAAGACCGTCTGGGTGGGAGTAGAATAGACTAGTCAGGCAGTAATATAACTAGGTAGAATTTAGAAGATGCATTCGGCGTGCACAATAGTTGAGAGGTGAGGGTCTCAAGTAAGGGCACGTGACTAACATGTTTAATATATGTGTTGTTCAATATTGTAATTTAAACACTTGCTGTTTTATAAACATTTTCACCTCAGACTCTGACCCGTTTGCTTACAAAATCTATTTTTTTGTGAAAAAAATTTAGGTGCCCATCCACAGGGACGCCAAGCTTGGAGTTCCATTGCATTAACGCGTTGTAGCTACTGTGGAAGTTACAGGATCTCGTTATTAGACGCCTCCACATCTACCCTGGCTTCTTGTGGAGTCATTTATTCTAGTGAGGGCCTGCTACCCATTCTTATTCAGAGTCAGTAGTTTTAGACTTTCATTTTATATCAGTCTTGGGATTTTATTTATTCAGACAATTGTATTCGGTTTATTTACATTGCTGATACTTTATTGGAGTGTTTACTCCAGACATCAGTTATTTCATTCCGTTGATTACCTTATGAGATTGTTCATGTGATTGTTGGGTGATGATTTAAATTATTTTGTTGATGGTTAATTCAAATATTAAAATTTGTCACTTCACTATTTTAAATATTAGGTGGGTGGTAATTAATTAAATGTTTTCGAAAGTGATGCTATGAACTGAACCAACTTGACACTTTTTGTTAATTTAAATGAAGGAATAGTTACCTGGTATTTAATTAGTCTAGGAGTCACACCTAACACCTTTACATTCCATAACTTAGCCTCCGAACCTACGAACTATTGGTTTCGTATGCATCAGTTTGTCTTCGATGCCAATCTCTCGAGGCGAAAAAATATTCTTTTGCCTGTTTTTATGAAACATAGGTTGGCGTTTCCATGTCTTTACATTTACCCCACACTCACGACGGCCGAAGCGTTCCCAAGTAGGGGGCGAAACCTTTCAACCCCCCATTCCTTCCCTATTCCCCCCCCCCCATTGGGAGGCGAGAGGAGAGGAAACGACGCGCGATCTCAATCGGGATGGCCACAGTGGCGACTCCACTGAGGACTTTTTCATAAGAGGGCTAGACTCTGTTTACATGGGTGTTTTATTTTCTTGTGTGCGTATGAACCTACCTTTATGTACTCTTTCTCCCCTCTATTATTTCTTGCACATATAGACCTCATGATTGTATCGTTACTCACTCACACACTTGTAGAAATTCTCCATATACACTTCACACCACGTGCACCTAGGATCACTTATATCCACATGTTGCACACATCACTTAGAAATCCATGCTTAGGTGTCACCACACACACCTCCACATTTCACACTTATATATATCCATGCTCACTCACACTTATCACACACCACTTGTAGTTGATCCATGCTTAGGTTCACTACCACACACTCACTTGTAGATAATTACACACCACTCACTCTCATATATCCATGCTTAGTATAGATTTATCTTTTATACTTGTACCTTACTTCCTGCTTATCATAATTAATAAAGATACTCTCTACATAAGATATTAATCAAGAATCATGCATATCGCACAGTACATCACCAAAGAGCATTGCTATTGACCAAATTTTGTCCCATAACTGGGGAGTCACTTCGTGATGGGTGGTGGTTCGGTAGGGCGCAGTTAGCCTAAGCGATATGACTCTCACCTTCCATTGGTCAAGTGCCTTCGACATATATCGAACGGTTCCCCCCGCATTGTACCGCTTTATCGAAGTCATAACGGGAGCTATATCGCAGGGAAATCATTCACGTACGTTGAGTAGATCAAATTTGCTCTCACACAAACTATCCCCATGAGGTATATAATGAGGCAATTCACGTACACTCATGTATATCAAATGGCTTGTCCACACGTACCGATTTCCTTCAAAAGCAAGACGTATATCGTGGAAGTCATGCCAAAGAGGGGAACTCCTTACAATTAACCCAACAACTGTATACCCGTATATAGGTGCCAAACCTAGGACATTTATATTTAGTTTGATGGTTTCTACCCGAAACTCTGTTGAAATGATGGGTCGGGATGCCGACTAAATTTTTATTCAATTTTTAAAATGGGACCCTGCCCATGATCCCGGTAATAAGTCCAACCATAGTTTTTACATATTTTTCAAACCCATTTTCTCTAGGCTCGGGTGTTGTCCAACATTTCTTTTTGCATTTAGGTAAACCTAATAAGTGAGAACCTAATAAACATAATAATAGTCATACTGAGACCCGTCTCTCGTCTGTTTCTTCTTTCTTTTTCCAAAAGGTTTTAAAAACATTTTTCCTTCTTCTATCGAAAATACCAAAAATAATATTCCTTTCCTTATACCAAATATATTTTTCCTCCATTTTACCAAAAAATATTTTGTCCTCCCCATTTCCAAAAAATGTCAAAAAATATTTTATTTTCTTTTAAAAAAAATAACAGTTTCCCATCCATTTCAAAAAAATAAATTCATATTTTTCTCCTCCTTGGGTCGATCACATACCCTTGGCCTGGCTCCCTATTGGCTACGATCTTCAGTCGAATTTCCCTGAAGCTCCGTCAGTCCCCTCACTTCCTCTGAGTTCAAAATTCATCCAATTTTCATGGAGAACACAGATCGAGTACCGAATGTGCAGCCGAATTTGATGACGGTCCTAGCTCAACTCACTGCCAAGATTGGGTCCACCCACACCCGAGCCTATTTAGGTTCCCAAAGAATACTAGCATGATCCTCGTGCGTCTCCTGCTAATGAGCCACCGCCAGCCCAGCTTCTTATACCAAATCTTGCCTAGCCAAGGGCTAACTTACATGTGACCATTTATCCAAAGGAGGAAGAGTTAAACAAGGTCAAATAAGACCTTAAGATGTTGACCAAGAAATTCTACCAAGTCAGACTCTCTGGAAACTACATGGACTGCGGCCACATGTCTCCCTATCCTAAAGCAAGGTTACCGAAAACGTTTAATATGCCCAACATCGAGAAATTTGGGGTAACGAACCCCTGATATTTCATCTTCGTAGCTATCACCGAGCCATGACTCTCCCAGGGGCCTCCGAGGAAATAATGCCCCAAATATTCCAACAAACCTTAAAGGATAGCGCTCTTCATTGGTTCTTATCTCTTTAGGAGTTCAGAATCTGTAGTTGGGAAGATGTTGCTCGCGATTTCATGTCACAGTACAAGTACAACGAAGAATAAGAGGTTACCCTTCCTGATTTAGAGTTGCTCAAGTAGAATCCTGGGGAGTCAGTCGGTAACTTCATAGCAAGGTGGAGAGAGAAAGCAACCACCATGACCAACCAGCCTTCTGAAGAGGAGCAAGTCAATATTATGAAGAAGAACTTCCTACCCCATATTCGAGTGACGATGGGAGGACAATACTACCCTCATTTCCAAGCCCTCCGAGAAGTAGAAGTGGATATGGAAGAAGGCCTTGACAAGATAAAAATTGAACCAAAGAAAGAATCTGGAGAGTTCGCTCCCAAAAAGTTTGAAAAGCCCTCCAGTATCGTCATTTCAACAATTAACAACATCCCTCAGCCAGCCACTTCACGGGCACCAGAAAGCCACCCTAACCTAGTCTGAAAGGAATACATTGAGCTTTACGGTCCCCTCTCTAAGGTTTACCAGGCCCTCTTGAGCCAAAATGTTATCAAGCCCTTAGATCCACGTCCATTACCAAACCCACTTCCCAAAAATTTCAAACCAGATGCTCATTGTGACTTTCACCAAACTTCTGGATATACCACGGACGAGTGTTTCCACCTTTGAAATGTGATCCAATGCATGGTTGATCGGGTTTTCATCATCCACTAGACAATCCTAAGCCAAAAAGTACCCATAATCCACTCCTGAATCATACAAATGCCATCTTCTGAGAAGAAAATCCAGAATTTGACCCATCTACCCAAATCATACCAAGCAAATCACCTGATCAGGCCGTATCACTCCTTACCAGAGCATGCATCGTTGTTTGCACCAACTCTGGAGGTAAAGATATGGAATTAATAGAAGTGTTGAACCAAATCCTAGAGTTTGGGCTAAAACTACCCTCCTAGTTGTTCATTGACTGTCATATATTCAGTATATTATTCTTAGAAGCTCAAAAATGGGACCGAGAGTCAGACAATTAGGTGGTACCAACCGATAAAGTCAGTTTAGATGATATGGTCCCGATCATGATGGATTCATTCCGACATCCAGGTGATATTTACAGTATATTTGGGCTACTCAATGCTTTGAAACTACAAGGGCATATAGTCCCTTCACTTTTATATCTCCCTGCCGAATGGGAGGATTTATACGAAGAAGTCATTAAAGTTGTGGAGTGTATTGAATTTTCATGGAAAGATAATATCATTGCCACAGGGTGAGGGGACGAATTCGATGATTCAAATGAAGAGCATAGTTCAAAAAAGACTAGTCCAATAGCCACCAGATGTCGGATGGTATCATTTGAGAAGTTGCTAGGAGAAATCAACATGGTAGCTAAATAACCAGAGATTGATGAGGAAACGGGGTTTCTTTTCTTCCCCTCTTTTTTGAACCACATGACCAGATCAGGGAGGCATTACCAAGTTCCAAACCTACTACCATCAACAAGCGACAAAGGAAAGGGTGTCGAAAATCTTCTTATGCCGAACATGACCCTAGAGGAAAGCAATATCTTCGATTAGTTGAAGAAAACCCAAGCCAACATCACTCTGTGGGGACTTTTTATGTCTTCCTAGATACACCAAAATGCCTTGATCAAGCTACTCACAGGAACCACACTTCTTCCTGCTACCCTGCCAGAAGAAGTTGTGAATCTGGTCGGATCTCTAGCCTTTGATATAATGCTCTCCTTATCTAAAGAAGAAATCCACAAGATTGGTCCAAACCATAACTATGCTCTCAACACACCCGTATAAGTCATGGGAAAGACTGTCCTGCTCTCTCTTGTTGATAATCGATCAGCTCTGAAATGTCTGCCCATTAAGGACTTTCAATTATTTGGGATTGAAAGTCAGCGACCTTGCTCTAACCTCTATTGTAGTACGGGCCAACGATAATACCCATCGAGAAGTGATGGGACTTAAAAAGCTTGCAATAGGTACTGGACCTATAAATTCGATTATTGAATTCTAAGTCATTAATATCCCAGCCTGTTTCAATCTTCTTCTCGGATGATAGTGGCTCCATAGCATTAAGGGGGTGTCTTCTTCCCTTCATCAGGAAACTAAAGTTCTTCGCTAATGGGCAGGTCATCACCATCTTAGGTGATGACGACAATGCCAATAATGTAAGCACTAATAATGAAGTACTAGAGATACAGCAGGGGACAAATGATAAGCTTCTGTCATGTTTCCGGGTTGAACCACTTCTACTCCCAGCAGGGGATGACTTCAAAGATAAGGTTTTCCCAGAGTAAAACCCTCATGGAAACATTAATATAATCCAGATGTTCAAGAACATGGGGTACTTGAACCCATTATGTTGAAGAAATCTTTTCCTCCCTGTGGCTTGGGCTATCAATCATTGGCAGAAGAACTCAGAATGATCCATCAACTTCCACTAAAGAGAAGTCTAAAAAGTGACAAGACACTCTCGGGATATTACTTAAATGGAAGATTCATCAGAAAGGGTGAAGATTTCCCCTTTTGCGACTTTCCTGGACCGTGGTAAGATCATGTGGACAAGAAGATGAAACTTGGAATGGACATATTTTTCCAATACAGCTACCCATGGGCTGAGGTTTCCGAGCATCAAGCGCAACCACTCATGGAGAAGACCATATCTGATACCGGAGATTCTGAGAGAAGTGACTCAGAGGATTATTTCAATTTAAAGACACTGGGGTTGACACTCTGTATGATCCACTCAAGGGATACATTGTCGGATCTATCCTGCCTGATCAAAGATGCTAATGCACTTCTCCTCAGCTAGCATGTTGCACCTCTGCCACCTGATGATATTCAACTTAACCCTGATGTTTATCTCCTTTTTTCTTCCCTTGTTGTTCCTCCTTACTCTGATGTAATCAAAACTTCCTTTGATGAGGTTCTCAATGTTGTTTTTCCTATCAATGAAATAAACAAATATTTTGAGTATTATTGTGCCTTACATTAATTGTCTTGATTCTAATCAAACTCTTGATGATGATGATTTTGCAAACGAACAATTCATAACTGATCTAAATAAGGTTAATAATAAATAACATAATCGCGTTCAAGTTAATGAAGATGAAGTTGTTGTTATTAATCTCAGTTTTAGTAGCCAATTGCTCAAGATTAGGATAGGGGACACCCTTGACGAGTATGAGTGCTCACAACTCGAGGAATTACTGTAGGAATTTATGGATGACTTCGCATGGTCCTACGACGACATGCCCGGCATTGACCCTGAGATAGCTCAACATGAGATTCCTACTCTCCTATAATGCAAACCGATCAAGCAGAAACTGCGAAAGATCCGCATCGAATTGTTGTTTAAAGTTAAAAAAGAAGTGGTCAAACAGTTGAACGTGGATTTCATTCGTTTGATTGAATATCCCACCTGGCTACCCAATATTGTACCCATGCCGAAATCAGGAAGGAAGGTTCGCATATGCATTGACTATTGAGACTTGAACAAGGCCTCTTCAAGGGATGATTATCCGCTACCCAATATCGACATGATTGTGGATAACACGACCAGTTATGCTCTCAAATCATTCATTGATGGGTTTACTGGATATAATCAGATCAAGATGCGCCCAGATAATAAAGAGAAAACCGCATTCATCACCCCTTGGGGGACCTTTTACTACACCATTATGCCACTTGGTTTAAAAAATGCAGGGGCTACCTACTAGAGGGCTGCCACAATCATCTTGCACGATGTGATAAACAAGGAAGTCTAGGTCTATATGGATGATATGATCATCAAGTCTAAGACTAGGGAAGGTAATGTTTCCGCTCTCCTAAAGTTATTCGAATAATTACGACAATATCACAAGAGACTTAACCCACAGAAATGTTCCTTGGGTGTTACCAAAGGAGAACTCTTGGGATTCATAGTTGGTAAGAACGGGATAGAAGCAGATCCTGCCAAGATAAAAGCCATACTCGAAATGCCGCTACCCTGAATGGAGAAGGAAATTCAGGGATTCCTCAGGAAATTACAGTATATCAACCGGTTCATCTGCCCGTTAACTTCCATTTATGAGTCCATTTTTAAACTCATCTGAAAGGATTCGACCAAAGTCTGGAATGAATCTTGCCAAGAAGCCTTTGACCGAAGAAAGCAATACCTAACTCGACCTCCAGTACTCATGCCACCGCAACATGGTCTACCCCTACACCTAATCGTAACAGATACCACAATTGGGGATTTTCTAGCCCAATACCTTGAAGAAACTCACAAAGAGAGAGCTATCTACTATGCGAGTCATAAGTTGGTCGGCTACAAAGTTAACTACACCGCACTTGGAGAATGCATGTGTCTCTTTTATCTGGGCCACCCCAAAGCTATGACACTACATGCTCGCCTTTTTCATCAAACTCGTATCCCTAATGGATCCCATCATGTACCAACTCGAGAAGCCTTCCCTGTCCAGCTGAATAGCCCATTTGTTGATGCTTCTATATGAATTTGATATTGTATATCTCATGCAGAAAGCCATAAAATGAAGAGCCATCCCTGATTACCTTGTTGACTACCCTATGGAAGAAGCCAATGTCTAGATTTCTGAGTTCCCAAATGAGAATATCCTTTGTACCTCTCAAGAAGACCTTCGATGGAAAATGTTCTTTGATGATGCTGAAAATAAGAAAGGGTATGGCATTGGGATCCTCCTAATTTACCCTGATGACTC
Organism: Sambucus nigra; assembly: GCA_949130495.1. Classification (NCBI taxonomy): domain Eukaryota; kingdom Viridiplantae; phylum Streptophyta; class Magnoliopsida; order Dipsacales; family Adoxaceae; genus Sambucus; species Sambucus nigra. The sequence goes on along the minus strand of OX422224.1, from coordinate 108,160,746 downwards.
TCATACTCCCATTGTCATCAAACTAGATTTTCCCTGCACCAATAACATGACAGAATACGAGGCATGCACAGTAGGCCTCAAAGTTACCCTCAAGAAGGGAATTCAATAACTCGATGTCTATAAGGACTCAACCCTCATCATCGATCAAGTACTCAGAAAATAAAAAGTCAAGGATGAGAAACTCTTACCCTTCCATGCCCACTTAGAAGATCTAGCTTCCTAATTCTAAGAAATCACCTTCCACTACCTTCCCCGAGCAAAGAACAACCTAGCTGATTCCCTTTCTACCTTAGCCTCTATGATTGACATTCCCGAAGGAATAACCATAGCCCCTTTCCTTGTCAAAAAGCAAGATAAACTAACCCACTGCTACCACATTAAGCTTAGCACAAAAGAAGACCCCGAGATAGTTAACTACTGATACTATGATATTTGGCGCCTCCTCAATCATGGTAAGTATCCCCAAGGTTTTGATAAGAAAGACCGAGCAACCTTTCACAGACTGGATGCCGAGTATATTATCTGTGATAAATCACTGTTTAAGAGAAACTTCGATGGAACCCATTTACACTACATCGCAGGGGCTGACATTGAAGAGATGATGCAGAAAATCCATAGCAGGGAATGCGAACCCCATATGAAGGGCCATATGCTCGCCAAGAAGATCATCCGACAGGGTTACTACTGGACTACCATGGTTCAGGATTGCCCAACCTACGTTCGAAGATGCCTCAAATGCTAGTAGTTTTCGAACCTACAACACTTGCCTCTGCGGGATTTATACAACATGACTTCTCCCTGGACGTTCTCCACATAGGGCATTAACATCATAGGGAAGGTTACACCTAAAGAATATAATATACATGAATTCATCTTGGTTGCCATTGACTACTTCACTAAATGGGTCAAAGATAAATCATACGCAGTGCTGAATGCCAAGAAGGTGGCTAAGTTCATTCGAAAAAACATCATCTGTCAGTATGGGGTCCCGTACGAGATAGAGTCAGACAACGGGTTACACTTTGAGGCAGAGGTTATAGAGGTGGTCAATGAGTATAGGATTTAGAGACATAAATCTTCTCCCTATCGATCTCAAACCAATGAGTAAGTTAAAGCAACCAATAAGAATCTCAAATCCACATCAGCAAGATAACCGAGAGTTGTCGAGATTAGGACGACAAGATACCTTACGCCCTCTAGGATACCTCACTTCAGTTCGAACCTCTACTGGGGAAACCCCTTACTCTCTAGTCTACGGTATGGAAGTAGTCCTACTCAAAGAGCTAGAAATCCCTTCGGTGCATGTCACGCTTGAAAGTAAAATTAGCGAGGAAGACTGGCACCAAAGCCGTCTTGACGAGTTGTCACTCTTGGACAAAAAGAGGTTAAAATCTCTATATAACATACAAGGGTACCATCGTCGTATAAAGCGATCATTCAATACGAGAGTCAAGGACCGCGGTGTCCGATAAGGGGATTTATCCCTCAAAGAAATAGTAGAGCCCATCTGGGACCCCAGAGAGAAATTCAAGACCAATTGGAACGACCCCTACATTGTGAAGAAGATCCTGTTAGGCGGCACGACTATGCTCACCAATCCTGACGGAGAAGAAATGGTGTGTCCAATTAACCTGGACCGTTTCAAGAAATTCTACCCCTAGTTCGAAATCTTGGCACGCTAGGATTCTTATCATCTCCATTCTATTCTAAAAAAAATTGATTTCACTTTACTCAGAACTACTTGGGGCCTGATCCTCTAAAAAAATCTTTTTTCTTTCAAAAATAAATTCTAGAAAACTTCAGAAACCCCCAGAGGTACGTAGGCATCTCATACACTTTATATGAGCACGACCCCCTTCTTTTTCACAAAATGCTATTCTCTTTTTATCCCCGAGAATGATAGTTCATTTTAACGTATATATGAACAAAAGGATTATGTATGCCTTAGAGATTGGTATAGATAATTCAAATGCAAAACTTATTAAGAGGCACAACTAGATGATCAAAAACCCCTTTATTTCATTATTCGAAATTTCGGTACGATTACATCAGCAAAGGGAGTTAAATGACTTCCCTTCTTAGCCTACTCCTACCTTCTTAAAACCAAAATAAAAATAAGTCCCACTGCACCTAAAATAATCCTTAAATTATTCTCAAACACCCATTACAAAAACTTTACACATCCTACCCCCAGCTGCCAGAAGAACCATCCCCATCATCACCTACATCCTAGGGTCCCCAAAATTTCCCATCCTGAAGAGAGTGAGCGATAAGCCCGGACCATCCTGCGAAAAACCATAATGCCTCCCTCCATAGTGTCAGATACAATAAACCACCTTTGACCAGTCTCCACAGCCAACATCTTGGCAACTACATTTCTCTACAACTACTTAATGTAGTCCCTTGAGATATGCCAAACTCTTCCAAAAGACTAGGATGGATGGGTCGATGGTCAAATATTCTCCCACAAAGAGCAAAGCTGCATGCGCATACGCTCTGTCAGATGCTCCACAATAAAAAAGTCCAGTGTTCGCGGTGTCACAATTTATTCCCAACCAAATTGGCACGGAAGCTACTAGGGAAAGAATAAAGATGTCTGCCAGAGGCCTACCAACCTAACATAATGGTTCTCCCCGAGTTCCAGAATAGGCAACATCTCCCCCCACTAAGGCATTGACCAATGCAAGCCTCGATCCCCATGCTCCATGAACCTATTTTTCCAGCTCTCGATGTCTAGGACTATATTGATGAAATAACATGAGAATAAGTTTGGCACCGTCGGCAAAGGATACTCAGGTGGGACCACCATATGGATCCTCTCTAATAGCCACATGAACAACATCACAGAGCTACCCCTCAGAAGTTGAAACGACCTTCTCTTCAGGCATCCAGACCACTCAAAGTCTCCGCCAATATCACCGTCATAAGATTGCGACGATAGGATATCCAGGAAATAATAGCTGTAAGTTGGAGGTCCATTAGAATTTCTCGAGTTACTAATAGAAGTTTTAAAACTAGGCCCAGAATGATGGATCCAACATAGCCAACATCATCGACATCCTATAAATGTACAGACCGTAGCACCCTAGGAACAGAAATCATTCCTCTCGTGACCAACGACCTGGCTGTCAAAGGTGAAATGTGGAGAAGTTCCACTAACAGCTCCCTAGGGGACCGAGAAAACTCAGGCATAGCCGCTGGAATGCTAGGATTTATCAGCAACATGACATAAAACTCTTCATAGGTTGGACAGATTTTATCCAACCCGAAGAGAAAGACATGATCTTCGAGATACCAAAACTCAACTGCCGCTATTAGTATATTCCACTCTATGGGCTATTTGCGCCACAAAGAGACTCGCCAAATGTTAAAAGCATCGTAGTCAATGTTATAGGAGAACATCGCTTCCAAGGTTTCGAGGTAGTTTGCAAACTCAACACTACCAGGGAGAGATATATCATAAAATAAGAAGGAAGTGAGCAAAGAAGAATGTAAAGGAGAAGAAATTTAGAAGTGTGAAGAAAAACCTCTACACATCCCTATTTATACTTGAAAGCTCTCAAACAAAGATAACAAATCCTGCAGAAATCGTAGGAAAACTTACCCCACCAAGTACCAATCAATTAAAGAAAGTGAAATCAAAGCCTTAGGTTGATTAGACTCGACTGATATACCGATAGGCAGGACAAGGGTCATGCCGATTGACAACTCCCTATTTTGGAAAATTCCCTTTTTCGTTTTTTGTCAAAATCAAATAAAAATAATTTTTATTTTAAGGGAATTTCTAATTTCCTTATCCTTATCCTTATGTTTTTACTTATCCCGTTTTAAAATAAAATCTTTCTCCAATCATTTCGAATTCTTTTTACTGTCTCAGAAGCAAAGTAAAAAGAGCATATGCATTAGTAACTAAAAATGAAATTAACAAAAACTTTATTTTATTTGAATAGATTTTTGCTGTGTTACATCAATTTTTGTAGGAAAAATAAGGAAATACAATGGGATAAGGAGATATAATTTTTTTCTCTCTCTTACTCACTCATATTTTTTATCTCCCCCTCTTCACGTACAATCTCTCTCTCTCTCTCTCTCTCTTCTCCTTCTCTCTCTAGGATCCTCCTTCCCTGTGGCGTGCTCTCTTCCCTCCGTGCCTCCACTTCTTGAGCCAGACTCTTCCTCAAATGAGGCAGACGACACCAAATAAGAAGGAACCAAATGGCATCTAGAATATGAGCGATCGTCGAAGATATAAAATCCCTAATATCCTCCATCCAGGTGGTGGAGACCCGGATGTGCAGCAAGAGAAATAGAAAATATCAAATCAGTTAATCTGAGGCAAAGGAAGAAATTAGGAAATCAAAAAGACAAAGAGATGAAAAGTATACCTCATATCGGAGAACCTCCTCTATCTAGCCCAACTCCTTCGGGTTCATCACATTAGGATGGTGCATTATACGCACTGACCCTCCATCAGTCGGCTGAATATTATAAGTAGGAGTGGCCATCCGCACAAAAGGAACCTCCGAGGTCGTCACCGCCGCTGATGTCGATGCATCGCCTGCGCTGTGGAAGGACCCCACCGACTGACTCGAACTCGCACGGGAAAGAGGCATCACGTCATATATATATTAGGTGATAGACACAGAGTTCATATAGTCATACATCACCACCGTGTCGGTATATGATGAGTAAGGCTCACATATCATTGTCGCTACTCTTGCATTATCCTACGTTTCTCGCAATCGCCTCATATATACTGAGGGCTTCGCCGGTGGCATCGTAACCTCATCCTCCAATATCTGTCGAACTACTCTCTCGCTGAGGTACTAAGAATGTCCAAACTCGTGCACCAATAAATGCAGCATCTGCGCAGGTCCCCCTAGTTAACTCATATGCTGGATGACCATCCCCAAGGGATAAAAAGGTCACCTACAAATTCACCAGTAAGAGCAAAGAGATTAATATAAAAAAATACCATCAAAGGAAACACAATCTCAAAAGGAAAAAAAATAAGGACTTACCATCTCACTCGTTAGGCCGTTCAAGACCTGACGCACCACCTCCAGAAAAAGTGACTTCTTCGATTGTCGATTGGATTTCTGCCATCGATACATTCGAAAAAAGTCCCCAACGGACTCGTCCTTCAAAGATATCAATTGGGTGTTACACCCATTCACCTCATAGAAACACATCTGCAAAGGATAAAAGGTCAACAATTATGAAATCAATAATATAAAACATGAAGGAAAATGCGAATGAATAAAGGAAAGTGTGAAAAACAAAGAATACCTCAAGAATATATGTGGCCCCAATAAAAGTTTATCGACAGCACTGACTGAACGCATCAAGAGAATAATAAAGGGTCGCCAAGGTCAAGTTCCCCCAATCATAAAGAGGGATGTTCGAAAACACCCTAAAAAATGGCAAAAACCACAAGTGGACGACGTCGCCACTCGTTGCCACTAAGAAACCCCCCAAAACTAGTAGAATAAACAAATGGGCCATCTGCCGCACCTGTCGTCTGTCACTCTCGTCAATCCTCCTCCGCAACAATAACTCTCTCAAAAGAGTCAAACGAGGAGAGTCCCAGGAGACCACCCTATCCACATCACCCAACACCGGTGTTACCACCTCCGGCGTCACCCTTAGAGTTCTATCCACCTCAATCTGCACCCCATCATAATCCATCCCTAGCAGCAGCTGCACATCTATGGGAGTCACCGTCATCTCCCCAAAGCCAAAATGAAAGGTGTGGGTGGTGTCCCACCACCTCTCCCCCAGAGCACAAAGAACAACCGTAGAACGAGGCATCTCATCCAAAGCAAATGCTAGTCTCCCAAAACCGACTGATGACACCATCCAATGCACCACAGATAAAAGTTACTCCTAAACATCCCTAATCCCCGTCGTCCCTCGAGCACGCATAGTCAACATAGAAACATCATGATGTCAAAAGCAAAAAGCAAAAAGCAAAAACCCTTGTTAAAATTTAAGAAATAAGGAAATATTGCCAAAAAAAAGGAAAAGAATACCAAAGGTCATCAATACTTACATAACCATCAAGGTTTACCATCCTAGAAGAGAGATGATGCAAAGGCTTGCACGAGAGAGTTCAATCATCTGCCACTGGCTCGAATGAGTCAAAAGAATTTTCGCTGCCCAAAGCAAGGGGCACCCTAGCCCTGTATTCCAAGCCTGTCCAATCGTCAGCATCGATCCACTCTATATGTGTTACGTTACTTGAGAACTCAGCCATATTTTGACTTCGTGACGCTAGAAGGATTTTCATAAGGTAATTGCAGAAGAAGACGAGTCAGAAAGCTGTGAAAAATGAGGAGAACCCGCCCCCTTTTTATAGGAGGCTAAGGGGCATGCCGATAGGTGTCTCCCTGCCACCCACCGATCGTCACTATCCCTATACCTGCTCGAGGCACCCCAAAGACCGTGCCACTGTTGTTTGGCACCCCTCTAACCATGCCAGTCGGCATCCTTTTTAAAATTTCATACAAAAATTCCTAAAAAAATGTCAAAAAATCCTCAAAAAATTCCCCAAATTACCAAATAAATATTCACCAAGAAAAAAACATTTTTACCACATGCATTTCCCTGGCAGAGCTCTTATCTCCCCAGTGGAATTCTCGAAATTAATTTCATGTCTCCCCAGTGGTGTCTATTCGAATGATTTAATTTGTTCCAAGCTCACCCATCGAGGAGATTTGTAGACACCATATTTTATGCCCCTAATTCTCTCCTTAGGTCCTTAGCACTTTCCCATTTCACCACAAATCCTAGTTGCACTTCGAGTACCGATCTAGAGTCCATTGGGCGCTCTCGGGCCCCGTTTGACTCCGATCAACTCTATTGTCAGAGCAAAAGGTCTTTGAATCCTCAAATGGCTGTGAATCCCCTTTCCAATGGTATTCCCCATGCATGAATCGACATAAAGGTTCAGATGAACGAACCATTTTACTGCCAAAAATCGATTTAGAGGCCACCGAGCGCTCCCGGGCCCCGATTTGACCTCAAACAACCTTATTTTCAGAGCAAAATCTCTTTAAATATTCTTAGGGAACTAAAACCCCTTTCCAACGGTCCACCCCGTGCGCAAAAATGACATAACTGTTTGGACAAATGATCAGTTTCCCCCTGAAAATCAATCCGGAGGCCACTAGGCGCTCTCGAGCTCCGTTTGACCAAAGCTAAATCTTTAGCTCAAATGAGACTAAATGAATATTTAAAGGTAACTGAATACATTTCCAATGGTTCGCCCCGTGTGCGATTCCGACTTACTATTCAGACGAACGATCCATTTTACTCTAAGAGGTGGAGTGCTTTCGGGCCCCGATTGATTGAGGTCAACTTTTTAAATCGAGCGAAACACTTTGGAATGTCTAAGTGCATCTGGTAAAGTTTCCAACAGTTTGCCCAGTGTGCGATTCTGACTTATCATGATGACTAACGATATTTTTTCGTCTGACGATCTCCCGTCCAAAGGACTGAGTGCATTTTTAGCCACATTTGGGAAGCCCTTATACTCTTGACTCACTTGAGTCTATATTGTATAAGTGTTCATCTAGTTTGGAAATTGTGACAAAATTATGTCTATCCTAGAAACCAAAGAACCTCAGAGATTGGTTTGCTATTTCATTCATCTATCTGGTAGTAATCTAGACCAAATTACCAACACTCACACACAGTAGAATGCATCACATACATGTCATATTGCATATTAATGTGTGTACATATGTTGAGTATGTTTAAATCCCTAAATTTTATTTTCAAATATTTTGTGGGATTTTATAAACATTTTTTAATAAAGGTTTTATTAATTAAAACCTAGTTTTAAAAGTTTGTGGGTTCAATCTACAATTATGGCTTAATGGGTTTATTGGCTTAAAGTTGGTTTGGGTAGAAACCAAAAGCGGCAGAGAATTAAGGGTATGGTTATAATTATTTTATGACGCGCATTTTATATCGCCTAATTGATCAACACTTGTTGCTTGCTGATTGGTGCATTTTGTGTTTCTTTACTGAGCATATAATCGCGCATGCTTACAACCGTTGGATCAATCCTTATCAACGATCTGCATGCTTTCTTTGGCAATCCCTGTTTATCCTTCCTGAACCAATCAGATGAGTTTTAATCACCGCATTCTGTGAGCCCTTGGATCAAAGTCAATCCAGCTTGACTCAATCCTGACCCTTATTTTTGAACCATCTTCTTGATCCTTCTCTTCGTCCTATAAAAGGAACCCTCCTCTCAATCGTTTAAGACTTTTCGCCAGTTCATTTTTGAGAGTAAAAAAGAGAAAGTAGAGAGAAGAGAGAGAAAGGAGAGAGAAAGAGAGAAACCAAAAGAGAGAGAGTTAGAAACCCTAATCCTAACCCTTGTTCTTCAAGCCTCTTTCAAACCAAACACTCCTCTAAAACTCATACATATCCAAAAACACTATCCTGAGTGTTCTTGAGTTTTTGAGAGATATTTGGGTTGTTAGTTTTGTTGCTGTAACCTCTTGTTCGTTAGATCTTGTTTCCAACTTAAACTGTTTACTTAGATCTATTTTCTTCTTCATAGAAATTTCAGATCTATGTTCTACATGTTACATCACACTTAGATTTGCATGATTTATTTCTCATCTTGAGAAATATATTGTTGATTATTTTCTGAAAATTGTTTTTATTTTTAAATCAATAATAAATATTTTCTGTTTCTAGTTCTCTTAAAACTAAACCTTTGACCTAGTTTGGAATCACACTTGGAGGTTTTCAATCTCGAAAATCTTTTCAAAACTCTGATATTGGTTAAGATCTTGAACTGTCTTCTAAGCAAGATATCTGTGGATTCTGGGATTGATTTAAAGGTCAAAAAGGGTTAAAGTTTTGTGAGAAGAGAGAAAAAGAAAAATCACTGCATATAGCTTTATATGTAATTTGCTAGGACTGTTTGTACTTAATAAGTGTGTGTATGCGCATGCATGTGTTAGAGAGCACCTCCACAAACACTTACACCCTACAACATGAAAAGTGTTGGTAATAAGATCTTGTGAACAAGAGTCGACGTAAAGTACTGGAACAAATTAGAAGCTAACAAACTGGGAGAACAACATCAACAATCAGAACTGCAGAGAAGTTATAAGGACACCAGAGGGTACATTCCTAAACTTATATAGGTCTGAGTTGTATGCATGTTAGTTATATAGTTTGTAACTCGTAAATTTGTTTTAGTGGATTTTTTTATTTTACTCTGTAGAGGGAGTCGTGGATGTTTCCTCAGTTGGTGAGGTTTTATGTGACAACCCGTATATAATTATGATAAATTGTATTTAAATTATACTTATCTTATGTGATATGAATAATGTGATATTAGTATATCTAATGTTAAGTGATTATGTTTACTATAATCCTACTTTCATAAATCATGAAAGGTTGAATTATTTACAAACACAAATTTTGTTGTTTTCGATGGAAAGGTTCCTGTTAGAGACTAGTTTTGACCTTTATAACATTATAAATGACTTGAGGTGAAAACTAGATAGTTGTAGACATGTGAGTTAGGGTTGTAACACAACAAACGGATCATCAAATGGATGTCCGAGTAAAGAGTTATACCGAAATTACGAACAAAGGGCAAAGTTGTCCATTCCCTTTAAGTGGTATTTTGTCCTTTATTAAACCAAATGTTTTAAATTGATTGGTTGGCTTGGGAGGCAGCCTTGGCCGACTTAAAACCCTCCCTATAACATATTTCTTCATCAAAACAAAGCCTAGGTTCAGTTTCAAGTGTTGTTAGCTTGAGGAAATAGAAAGTTGAGGTTTAGGAAGAAAAGTAAGGAGAAAAAGTGTAAAAAATCCGTAGAAATTACGTAAAAAGCCCTGAAGGTAATCCTAATTGTAATTCTTGTTATTTATCTTATATTACTTATTTATATGATATAAATCATCATAATTTTATGAAAGTTTCAGCCCTTTATATATATGTATGGTTAGATGCAAGCTTATGTTAAGTTGAGTGTAGAAAACCTTAAAATTGCTTTGTGTTGAAACCCCTTGTATTCAAATCTTCATATATCTTTTTGTGATTACTGGAATTGAGAAATTCTAATTGGAAATGAAATTAGACTCATATATGGATATAATATCTGAAAATTAGAATTTATATCCTTGTGGTTAGGCCATAATGATGATTTCAAGTTGGTACATAGTTGCTGTTTGTATACTTGATTTTGGTATGCCCTGAGTTTGGTCAAGCTTTTGAGATAGCAAATGAAGTCCAAATATTATGAAACTTTAATTCTGTACTATTAAGTATGTATACTGAAAGTTTGTTGAAAATCATGGAAAGTTATGTTGTATAAAAATTATGAAAATTCTGGGAATTCGAAGGATCAATAGAGGAGCTTGTAGGGCAGATTTCTTGTGTTGTAGAGAAATGGTCATAACTTGCCCTAGGAAGCTTGAACAATTACACCGTCACTTGTACTGGATAGTATATTCATATATATTTTCATATTGATAAGTTTGGACCCCTGAATTTATACAATTTAGGAATATGGGATGATTAAATATGTAAGACAATAATTTCAGGCCATACTGGATACCCCTTGAATGAATGTTTGTATTTCGTCCTTACGAAGGGTACTTTGAGTACATGTTTCATGTGTATATACATTGACAAGTATAATTTCATATTTACTTGACTTTGGCTATAAATTACTTATAAGGTATTTCTTACGGTTGAATGTCCGTAACCTTATCAACATGTATATCATTGTTTTGCCTTTACCTATGTTTTATGGAATGTGACTTAATTGGAATTATATTGTTGATGTATAGTCATGGAAAGTTACATAATTATGTTAGGATAATATTTATGATTGAGTTTCAGTACTGATCTAGTTGGATTGATAGGTGTAAGGTCTAATAAACCCAGTTCAGCTCCACCAAAAGGAAACCTGGATACGTAGTTGACAACCCAAGGTGAGTGTACTCACTGGAAAGAGATGTTTGTATCGTGTTGTTGGTATGATCATAATAAAATGAATATGAAATTGTTCATTTCGGTTTATCGAAGTGAGGGGTTACTCCTCGACCATGAATGGGGGAGATTTTTCTATTAATGACAAGGGGTTACTCCTCGACCAGGAATGGGGGAGAATTGTCTATTTAGACAGGATATGTGAATCATGATTCGATAAAGTTGGTCATTCATTATGAATGAGCTGGATAAGTTAATACATAATTATATGGACATGATTTATTGCATTTAAATTCATGCAGTAGTTTAGTAGTGATGCATTCACTGGGCTATTTTTGCTCATGGTTCCTATGTTCACATTTTTCAGGTAATGCGATATCACTGCCAAATCTAGGAGGTCGGGTTGGGTTAGCCAGGAATGGGAGAAACAATGATTTTGTGTAAATGTAAATGATGTAATTAAGTTAACTTATCCGTTAACAAAGTTTTATGGGCATGACTACTTTGATGTTGTAAAAAGGTTTTCAGTTATATGGATTTACAATGATGACTCTGAAATCAAAACTCGTGTTTATGGTTTGGTTAGATTAATTATGGTTTGACTCACTTTGACTTCCAGACTTAATTATAAGTAATTAGGATGGGGAGTGTCAGATTTTGGTATCAGAGCCTAGGTTTTAGAGGTTCTGGAGTGAGAAGAGTCTAGATTTGTCAGTGGATGTTAAAAGTATATTTTGTTTGATACTAACGATCATGTTAGGAAAGATATGTATATCTGCATGTTGTTATATCTTTGATTCATTTCAGATATAAGAGAATGGAATGAGGGAATGTTAATGAGAGAATAGAAGATGAGGCTTCAAATATGGCAGCGGAAGCAGAGGTTGAACAACCTGTTCATGGATATGTAGAACCTGACCCGGAATAATTGACAGACATGCAAAAATTGGCACGTGCTATGACTTTAATGGCAGAGCAGCAAGATAGATTTATGGCTCAGATGGAAGCACAACAGGCCAGGCAACTGGAGGCACAAGCATTGTCCAGGGCTCAGGAGGTTATACACCGGGAAGAAAGGAGTACTTCACATGAGAGATTTATTAAAATGAATCCACCCCCCTTTGAAGGAGCAGTTGATCCAGCAGAGGCAGAAGTTTGGGTTAAAGAGATTGAAATTATTTTTGGGGTAATGAGAATGACTGACAATCAACGAGTGACCTTGGCGACGTATATGCTAAGAGGAGAAGCTAAGTACTGGTGGGATGCCACAAAACATTTGTTGATTACTCCAGGAGGTGGGAATGTGATCTCATGTGATGCTTTTGTTAAAGCCTTGTATGATAAGTATTTTCCTCCGATGTATCAAAAACAAAAGGAGAAAGAATATTTCCTGTTGAATCAGGGGAGTATGACAGTTAGAGAATACGAAGCTAAACTTACAGCTTTATCTCGATTTGCTTCGAGGTTTATACGGAATGAGGAAGATATGTGCAGTCGATTTCTCGATGGGCTTGAGTTAGTCATTAAATCACGGTTGTCGGCTTTAGAGACTGTTAATTATTCAGCCTTGGTAAACAAAGCCATGTTGGTAGAAAGGGACGTGAATGAAGCTAGAGGGAATCGAGAACGAGGTGTAAAGAGAAGCAGATTTGATCCAAATTATCAATAGAGTAGTCGTACAGAATATTCGAGGTTTGGAGGGCAAAAATTCCAACAGAGTAGAGGTGGAAGTAGTCTGCAAAGGGGTGAAGCTAGTGGTGGAAGAGGTTCAGGAGTTTTAGCACAAGGAGATGCTAATGTTTATTTCTTTTGTGGGTCATCGAGTCATATAAAGAGAAATTGCCCAAAGTTACTGAATATAGAATGTTTCAACTGTCACCAAAAGGGTCATCTGAGAAAGAATTGTCCTATGTGGGCAAGAACAGTTTCAGTCAGTAGTGTGGGGCCTCATAAAGTATCTTCTCCAGGCAGTTCCACCAGGGGGAGAGGTACAGAACAAGCAACTGGATCGAGGGCAGGAGGAAGAGTGTTTGCGATGACGCTACAAGATGCCCATGCTACCCCGGAAGTGGTTACAGGTAAACTTTCTATTGCAAACAAAGATTTATATGCACTCATTGATCCTGGATCTACGCATTCATTTGTGGCATTACATATTATTTCATACTTGGGTAGACCATGTTCATTTCTCAATTGTGCCTTATATATTTCTACCCCAATGGAAAGTGTGATTCTGGTTGAGCATGTTTATAAATATTGTATCTTACGAATGGGGGAACGAGATTTCTATGTTGATTTGATACCGTTGGCCATTCGAGATTTTGATATTATATTGGGGATGGATTGGTTATCATCGTACCATGCTTCCATTGATTGTTTTCTCAAAGAAGTTACATTTCATTTGCCTGGTGAACCCGAGTTCCAATTTATAGGAGAAAGGAATGTTGTCCCTAATTGTCTTATCTCAGCAATAAAGAGAAGAAAGTTATTGAGTAAGGGTTGTACAGGGTATTTAGCGTATGTGGTTGATGTTAGTAAGGAAGCACTTAAAGTTGAAGATATACCAGTGGTTAGAGAGTTTTCTGATGTCTTCCCAGAGGAATTGCCAAGATTGCCACCCGATAGGGAAGTAGAGTTTTCTATTGAATTAATTCCAGGTACTGGTCCAATTTCTCTTTCTCCGTATAGAATGGCACCGGCGGAGTTGAAAGAATTAAAAGTGCAATTACAATATCTGATAAGCAGAGGTTTCATTCGGCCTAGTGTTTCTCCATGGGGAGCACCAGTGTTATTTGTGAAAAAGAAAGATGGGACAATGCGATTATGTATTGATTATCGGCAGTTGAATAAGGTGACCATTAGAAATAAATACCCTCTACCTCGTATCGATGACTTGTTTGAACAATTACAGGGGGCCACTGTATTTTCGAAGATTGATTTGAGATCGGGTTACCACCAACTGAAAGTGAAGGATTGTGATATTTCCAAAACAGCTTTTTGGACTCGATATGGGCACTATGAGTTTTTGGTGATGCCTTTTGGATTGACTAATGCTCCGACAGTTTTTACGGATTTGATGAACCGGGTATTCCACCCTTTCATTGATTCATTTGTGATAGTATTCATAGATGATGTGTTAATTTACTCGCGTAGCATGGAGGAACATGAGAAACATTTGAGACTCGTATTGCAGATTATGAGAGAGAAGAAATTATTTGCTAAATTCAGCAAGTGTGAGTTTTGGTTGAATGAAATTGTGTTTTTAGGGCACTTTGTCTCAGGAGATGGGATATATGTTGATCCAAGGAAGGTGGAAGCAATTGTTGAATGGGAGAGTCCTAAGAATGTGACAGAAACTAGGAGTTTCCTAGGACTGGCAGGTTACTATCGTAGATTCATTAAGGGATTTTCAGCAATAGCATTACCACTGACAAAGTTGACTCGTAAAGAAGTGAAGTTTGTATGGGATGAAGAATGTGAGAGGAGTTTTAAAGAATTAAAGAATCGGTTGGTTTCAGCCCCTATACTTACTATTCCATGTGGGAATGAGTCTTTTGTGATCTATACAGACGCTTCATTTCAAGGGTTAGGATGTGTTCTTATGCAGAATGGGAAGGTAATAGCATATGCTTCAAGATAATTAAATACGCATGAACGAAACTACCCTACACACGATCTGGAGCTAGCAGCCATTTTTTTTGCTTTAAAGTTGTGGAGACATTACTTGTATGGAGAAACTTGTGAGATATTTATAGATCATCAAAGTTTGAAATACTTGTTCACACAGAAAGAACTGAATTTGAAATAGAGGCGTTGGATAGAGATGATTAAAGACTATGACTGTACTATTCATCATCATCCTGGGAAGGCCAATGTAGTAGCAGATGCTTTGAGTCAAAAATCATCAGGGATTCTCGGTTGCATACGGTGTGCTCGTGTTGGAAATATTCTTGACTTGGCATTGATGGGGATTGAATTGAAGTTTTCAAAAAGTGGAGGATTATTAGCACATGTCACAGTGAGACCTTTATTGGCCGAACGCATACGAAATTTGCAGACCAGTGATCCATTCCTTGAGAAGAAGAAACAAGAAGTTCGGGATGGTAGAGAGAGTGACTTTGAGATTAAGAATGATGAATCGTTGTGTTATAAAAATAGAATTTGTGTACCAAATGACCCACCCTTAAAGAAGGATATATCAGAAGAGGCACATAGTTCTATTTACTCTATGCATCCGGGAGGTACCAAAATGTACAGAGATTTGAAAGAATATTATTGGTGGAACAATATGAAGCGTGAGATTGCAGAATTCGTAGCTAAATGTTTAGTATGCCAGCAAGTGAAAGCAGAGCATCAGAAGCCGACAGGATTATTGCAGTCTTTGCCTATTCCGGAATGGAAGTGGGAGCATATAACGATGGACTTTGTTACAGGATTACCCCGGTCACCAAAGGGGAATGATTCTATTTGGGTGATTGTAGACCGATTGACGAAGTCAACTCATTTTCTTCCAATTAAGACCACCTACACTGTTGATAAGTATGCACGTATATATGTTGATGAGATTATCCGTTTACATGGGGCACCAGTGTCAATTGTATCAGATAGAGATCCGACGTTCACTTCTAAGTTTTGGCCTCGTTTACAGAATACCATGGGCACAAGTTTGAAGTTCAGCACTGCATTTCATCCACAAACCGATGGGAAATCTGAAAGGACAATTCAAATATTAGAAGACATGTTACGGGCTTGTGTATTTGACTTCAAAGGTAGATGGGATGATCATTTTCCATTGCTGGAATTTTCGTATAATAATATTTATCAGTCCACCATTGGTATGGCTCCTTATGAAGCTTTATATGGGAGGAGATGTAGGACGCCTTTGTGTTGGGATGAAGTAGGTGAAAGAAAAATTTTGGGTCCGGAATTGATAGATATGACAACTGAAAAGATCAAAATGATTCGGGAACGGATAAAGATAGCGCAAAGCAGGCAGAAATTTTATGCAGATAAGAGGAAGCATCCATTGGAATTTCAGAAGGGAGATTTTGTATTCCTGCGTATTTCACCGTGGAAAGGCGTTATGAGATTTGGCAAAAAGGGGAAACTAAGTCCAAGATACATTGGACCATATGAAGTGTTGGAAAGAATTGGGCCCCTGGATTATAGACTAGCATTACCTCCAGATTTATCCCGTTTACATGATGTATTTCACGTATCGATGCTTCATAAGTTTTTGGCGGATCCATCTCATCAGTTGAAAACTCAACCAATTGAACTGAAGGAAGACTTGTCGTACATCGAGGACCATTGGAAATTATTGATCGTAAAGAGCAGGTATTGAGGAATAAAGTTATTCACTTAGTTAAAGTTATTTGGATGAGCCATGGAGTTAAAGAAGCAACTTGGGAAATGGAGGATAGCATGAAGAAACAGTATCCCCATTTGTTTGGTAAGTGTCATTCTTATTAAATTTCGGGGACGAAATTTTCTAAGGGGGGGAGATTGTGACAACCCGTATATAATTATGATAAATTGTATTTAAATTATACTTATCTTATGTGATATGAATAATGTGATATTATTATATCTAATGTTAAGTGATTATGTTTACTATAATCCTACTTTCATAAATCATGAAAGGTCGAATTATTTACAAACACAAATTTTGTTGTTTTCGATGGAAAGGTTCCTGTTAGAGACTAGTTTTGACCTTTATAACATTATAAATGACTTGAGGTGAAAACTAGATAGTTGTAGACATGTGAGTTAGGGTTGTAACACAACAAACGGATCATCAAATGGATGTCCGAGTAAAGAGTTATACCGAAATTACGAACAAAGGGTAAAGTTGTCCATTCCCTTTAAGTGGTATTTTGTCCTTTATTAAACCAAATGTTTTAAATTGATTGGTGTAATAACCCTCGCTTATGGGACCGTATTTTATAATAATTACTTAGTATAGTAATTGGAACCTAGTGTTGGGTTATGATTTGAATGATGAATTCAATGTAGAAAAGTTGATATTTATTATGAGATTGCATACATATCATAATTATGGGAAAATACTGCTATGTCATGCTTATTAATATCATCTGTATATAAAATGATATTTGGCTTAATTATGAGACCGGAACCTAAATTTGAATTTAAAATGTCCAAATGATAATTTGGAGGTTGCAGTTGATTCCGGAACGTGCGAAATAGTCAAATAATATACCGTATTGTATTTTGTAGTTTTGGGCATTTTTGACTGGTTATGCCTTAATTATGCTATTGCGTATTATTTTATCGCACTTTTGGTTAAATATAGTGGGCCATTTACCTTAAGCCACGACTTAAGTCTTCTAAGTCTCCTAATTTCCCCAAATTTCATTCCTAAACCTAAGAGAGTAAGAGAGAAGTGGAGAGAAAGCTTTGGAGATTGAGAGAGATTGATACTACACCAAGAAATCTGCATATTTGCTGAATCAAGGCAAGTTTCTACTTGCTATTTGTTGTCTTGAGATAGATGATTGTTTATGATAATGGTGTATTAATCCTAGTTTAGCAAACTTAGGGTTTCATTATGTGTTTTTGGGTTTTGATTCATTCAAAGTTAATTCATGAGGTTTTAAGATGATCAATAGCATCATTTATGTTCTTATAGTGTTAATACATGAGTTTGGTTTGGAGAAGATTGAGTTTGGGTAGAAAATGGAGTCCAAGACTCCATAGCCATTTCTTGGCAAAATCGCAGGCCCGAATCGATTCGGCCCCCTGGGCGAATCGATTCGGTTAGTTCCAGTGCCCAGGTCTTGTTGACCGAACCGATTCGGAATTTATCCGAATCGATTCGGCAGTTATGCAGAAACCAAAATTTTCTGACCGAATCGATTCGGTCTCCCATCCGAATCGATTCGGCAATTATGCAGAACCTCAATTTTTCTGGCCGAATCGATTCGGCCAAGGGGGCGAATCGATTCGGTAGCCCTGCATTTTCAAAATTTTTCTTTTTTCATTTTTAACCCTTTTTCTTTAGGATTATTTGATTAGGGACCTTCTTAAATGAAGTAAACATAGGGATTAGAGTTCTAGTTGAGTTGGGACGACATCCTAGACTCGAAAGGGTTCATCTAGGATTCATTCAAGGTGGAATTTAAGGTGATGTTTAGGCATCACTTTTGTCTGTTAGTTTTATATCGGTCTAGAATCTATTGAGGTCAATTTGGAGACTGTAGAATTCAATTCGAGATTAGATTTGACTTGATGATTTATAGTAAATCCTAAAAGAGGCCTTGGGGATAACTTTGGAGTCTGAATTCCTTTTGAGGATGCTAGGTCGGTACTACTTATACTTAGTCCGGAATTAGCTTATTCATTTAATTAAAATGGGCTATTGCTAAGGTAAATGTTAATTTACTAATCATGTAATGGAAATTAATAAAATGGATGTTACACACCTCTCTAAATACCATCTTAAGGGAAGTCCGCACGATAGGTGAAGCCCCCTGGCTAATGAATGCAGGGTGGATATAGTCCTAGGCCATGGGAGCGCTTGTGGTTACTTTTCTACGGGGGTAGGGAGATTCCGGGTGTGGTCTTGGCTACCACGCAGGCTCATGGCCGCTTCCCGACGTTTTCGATAGGATCCCAGGTTGTCTTGTGTTAGGCCCTGGAAGATGATGGTTATTTAGGGACGCGCCATGGGGAAACCCGGATGGGCGGTCTTAGAAGCGTTATATTTATATTTATGACTATTCTAATTATCGAGTTGGACTCGATGGAACATTAATTGCCCTATAGAGCAAAATTATGCCGCAAAGTGCATGTTATTGAGATTAGTGCCATATAGAGCACATGATGTCAATTATATTCCTGATAAGGAATGGAAAATGAATATTTGAATTGAAATATGATCTAAGATGATAAAGGCTTATAAGCACTTTTAATTCTGTTTTATTGTGAATCTCACTCTATGTAGTCCTTCACTAGTTTCATTTCCTTATATGCCGTTAACATGCTAGACTATCATCCATGCTAAATTGTGCATCATTATCATACTTGTCATTTATCTATTGATCACATATACCCGGCCCTGACCGGTTTTCCTTTTCTTGTTGTATATGTATATCTATATTATCCGTTCAGGTGTTCCGCCGCACGGTCGCCCGTAATGACGTTTCCCTTCCGCATGTTTTGAGGAGCCGTGACATTGTGCGGGTTTCACGGGATTTTGAGTAGACGCCTCTGTTTATGTTTCTAGTTATGTTCAGTTCATTCGGGCATGTTGCCCAAACTGTTGTAAATGTATAATGAATTTATTATGTAACACTTGATGCTATAAGTATGTTGTATGGATGGTATTGACCGAAGCTTTATTCGGTCCTTTGTATCTTTCGGGATTTCTTATTTGCGCTTGTGGGAGTTTCCACCCTCTATTTCTATGATGGGTTGTTGAAAGTGTTTTCCTTTTAATTTCAAATCAAAGTTTTTGATAACCCGTTTTCTGGAATATAGAGTGGTTATTCCTTATACTTTATATATTGTTGTGATGCTGAGGATGATATTATCCATGATTTCCTATTTAATCGGGGTATAGGGCTGGACACCCTTTATTTCGGATAGCGGGTTGTCTCAATTGGTTGGCTTGGGAGGCAGCCTTGGCCGACTTAAAACCCTCCCTCTAACATATTTCTTCATCAAAACAAATCCTAGGTTCAGTTTCAAGTGTTGTTAGCTTGAGGAAATAGAAAGTTGAGGTTTAGGAAGAAAAGTAAGGAGAAAAAGTGTAAAAAATCCGTAGAAATTACGTAAAAAGCCCTGAAGGTAATCCTAATTGTAATTCTTGTTATTTATCTTATATTACTTATTTATATGATATAAATCATCATAATTTTACGAAAGTTTCAGCCCTTTATATATATGTATGGTTAGATGCAAGCTTATGTTAAGTTGAGTGTAGAAACCCTTAAAAATGCTTTGTGTTGAAACCCCTTGTATTCAAATCTGCATATCTCTTTTTGTGATTACTGGAATTGAGAAATTCCAATTGGAAATGAAATTAGACTCATATATGCATATAATATCTGAAAATAAGAATTTATCTCCTTGTGGTTAGGCCGTTTGATGATTTCAAGTTGGTATATAGTTGCTGTTTGTATACTTGATTTCGGTATGCCCTGAGTTTGGTCAAGCTTTTGAGATAGTAAATGAAGTCCAAATATTATGAAACTTTAATTCTGTACTATTCAGTATATATACTGAAAGTGTGTTTAAAATCATGGAAAGCTATGCTGTATAAAAATTATGAAAATTCTGGGAATTCGAAGGATCAATAGAGGAGCTTGTAGGGCAGATTTCTTGTGTTGTAGAGAAATGGTCATAACTTTCCCTGGGAAGCTTGAAAAATTACACCATCACTTGTACTGGATAGTATATTCATATATGTTTTCATATTGATAAGTTTGGCCCCCTGCATTTATACAATTTAGGAATATGGGATGATTAAATATGTAAGACAATAATTTCAGGCCATACTGGATACCCCTTGAATGAATGTTTGTATTTCGTCCTTACGAAGGGTACTTTGAGTACATGTTTCATGTGTATATACATTGACAAGTATAATTTCATATTTACTTGACTTTGGTTATAAATTACTTATAAGGTATTTCTTACGGTTGAATGTCCGTAACCTTATCAACATGTATATCATTGTTTTGCCTTTACCTATGTTTTATGGAATGTGACTTAATTGGAATTATATTGTTGATGTATAGTCATGGAAAGTTACATAATTATGTTAGGATAATATTTATGATTGAGGTTCAGTACTGATCTAGTTGGATTGACAGGTGTAAGGTCTAATAAATCCAGTTCAGCTCCACCAGAAGGAAACCTGGATACGTAGTTGACAACCCAAGGTGAGTGTACTCATTGGAAAGAGATATTTGTATCGTGTTGTTGGTATGATCATAATAAAATGAATATGAAATTGTTCATTTCGGTTTATCGAAGTGAGGGGTTACTCCTCGACCAGGAATGGGGGAGATTTGTCTATTAATGACAAGGGGTTACTCCTCGACCAGGAATGGGGGAGAATTGTCTATTTAGACAGGATATGTGAATCATGATTCGAAAAAGTTGGTCATTCATTATGAATGAGCCGGATAAGTTAATACATAATTATATGGACATGATTTATTGCATTTAAATTCATGCAGTAGTTTAGTAGTGATGCATTCACTGGGCTATTTTTGCTCATGGTTCCTATGTTCACATTTTTCAGGTAATGCGATATCACTGCCAAATCTAGGAGGTCGGGTTGGGTTAGCCAGGAATGGGAGAAACAATGATTTTGTGTAAATGTAAATGATGTAATTAAGTTAATTTATCCTTTAACAAAGTTTTATGGGCATGACTACTTTGATGTTGTAAAAAGGTTTTCAGTTATATGGATTTACAATGATGACTCTGAAATCAAAACTCGTGTTTATGGTTTGGTTAGATTAATTATGGTTTGACTCACTTTGACTTCCAGACTTAATTATAAGTAATTGGTTTGACTCACTTTGACTTCCAGACTTTCAAAACCAAAACATATTTTTCTACACACACACACACATATAATAAAACCCAATTCAAATATATGGGATAGACCCCACCCCCATTCTGCATTCGAACTATGTGGACTTTGATGCCTTTATAGGCTTCGTAGGCATTTCGGATTAAAACCCGAGACTCGAGTCCAATTTTTCGATTTTCTAATTTTCCAATTTATTAATTTCTTTATATCCTCTAATTTTCCTAATTTCCGCATCTATCATATTCTCGCATTAATATAGATATTATGTTTGTTAGTGTTTCATCCAATACATATTATTGTTTCATAATAACGATCAATATTAAGATAAATGTACAAATCATATTTTCTATATATATAGTATTTTGGGAGCATTCCTATGGATGACCTTATTCTATCTCTTCCATGGTTTGAGTTGGGTGATTTCGATCTCCATTATATATATACGTACACACACTTCACAGAGAAATAAAGGAAAATAATAACACTAGCCCATGATCTAAAGGACAGGATGGGTGCCTAACACCTTCCCATTCCGTAACTTAGCCCCCGAGCCTCCGAATTATTGGTTTCGTATGCATCAGTTTGTCTTCGATGCCGCTCTCTCGAGGCATCAACATATTCTTTTGCCTATTTTGTGCAAAATAGGCTGACGACTCCATCTCTTTATATTTACCCCACACTGACGATGGCTGAAGCGTTCCTAAGTAGGGCGTGAGACATTTCGATCCCCCTTCCTTCCCTATTCCCCCCCCCCTTCGGGAGGAGAGAGGAGAGGAAGTGGTATGCGATCTCGATTGGGATGGCCACAGCTGATGTGGCTAATGGTAATATTGCTACTCAAAATGGATGTGTTGAGGTGACTTCGTGTTCTGTGATATAAAGACAATATAGAGACTCCGTGTCCATGTTTTCCCTGTGGTTCTTAAAAAATTATAATATGCTGAGAAGTGAGAAGGAGTTTTTGACAGGAGAAATGGAAGAAGACGAGTCAGTTAATTCTTGAGAATTAGTTTTTTGATAGAGAGGAGAAATGGAAGAAGACAATTTAGTTAATTCCTTCTCATAATGGTACTGAATTGATCCATTATATAGAGTCACTTTGTTAGTTTAGTAATTAAAAAAATTCTTGGAAGATAAGAGGTCATGCTAAACTAAGGGATGTGTGGAAATATCAACAGGAAGTGTCCACGTGGAAGGCTTCAATGAAATGAGGAATAAATGATGACTTCTGTTTTATAATATATATATATATATATATATATATATATATATATATATATATATATATATATATATTTATTTCTTTCTTTTAACTTCTCATTCTATTTGTTAAAGTTATTTATTAAATTAAAGAGGAATATGAGTTATACAAAACTTGAAAAAATGTGATATATTCCATTGAGTTAAGTCAAATTAATCATAATTTATCCCCTTATTTATATCTATATTATGACATTATCATCATTATTTCGTTTTCTGTATTAAACAATCTTTAAGTAATTAAAACATTGCATACTGGACCAAAACGCTAAAGATGTTAATTTTTGGGCGAAAAGTTAATCATATGTATTGCACATGAGATTATTTTTGTCCAAAACACCAAAAAGTCATCATCTCTCTCTCTCTCTCTCTTTCTCACACACACACACACACACACACACACACACACACACTCCATTTGATATACACAAGTATGGCCTCATCCAGATAATACTTAGAAAGAATGACCACTACAGATTCATCCCTCAGAAGATACCAATGCTCTCACCTTAACCGACATGAGCGGTCTCGTCCTAGAGTGGATGATAAATAGCTTTTTGCGTATGTTTGTTGTACAGTCATTGTCTTCAAAAGTCACTCTCAAAATTCCCTTGAATACCTACAAAATTTGTCTAAAAATAACTCGTATTGCGGTAAGTACGGGTATCAATCCAACTTTCAAGGTGAAACAATTAATGTGAAAACGTGCAATTCCAAAAAAAATTATGACAATATTATTTTATTTTATTTTTATTTAAAAAAAAAATTTCAAGGGAAAAATTAACTAACAAATGCTAAAATTATAAAATGACTAAATAATGAAAAAGAATGTGCAACCGAGTGTGAAATAATGTGAGAAGGTTAAGAGATGGAATTTCACTACATGTTCAATTATTCTAATCTCTCAATTTATTAATTTGAAATATTTTGAAATAATATTAAATCGATAATCTAACTCTCGTTAAAATTATAAATTTAATAAAATCTTTTTCAAAAAATTAATTTAAAAATGTCACACAATGAAAAAATAAGGCTTATACTATTTTCAGAAAATTACCCGCCAGGATCAATTTAACGAAGACAATAGCAATCTTCAAATTTCAACACCGAATTAATATTTAAATTTCGAAAACACCTATCTCTAGTTCTATCCCTAAATTCGAACATTATTTCGTTCAATTAATTTACCAACTCTCGTTACATAAATTAATCGGTGACAGTTAAAAATTAATTTACCTAGAAATATAAAATTAATAAAATCAATTAATTAAATTAGCACCATTCGCAGTACATCCCACCCCTTGAACGGGATGTTTAGCCAAACATTCTCATATGTGCATAAACAACAATAAATAATATGTCAAGAAGGAAATAAATTGAAAAGAGAATGTAGAAATACAATACGCAATTTTTTCCACAAATTTATCTTGAAATGCGTCTTGACATGCATCCAACTTCTTCACAATTTTCAATATTTGATTACAAAAAGAAGAGTAGAAACTAAACCTTAAAATTATTCTAAAGCTAAACTATTTTTTTTTTGTATTTTTCTGAAATTTTTTCATGACCCTAAACTCTATCAAATATACACACTTTTCTCTCTCCATGCGTCTCTTTCTTTTTTCCTGATGAGAGTCTCCTTTTGTGAGCCTTCCCTTTCTCTTATTTTATAACCCACGACTTCAATTGGATGGAGAGATTTTGTAGGGATTTTTTTTTTTTTTTATTTGAATTTTGTCCCTACTTTAAAGGGGTTGGGTTTGACAGATGCAAGGTTTCGAATTGAGATGGGTCAGCTCGCATTCCGGGTTTGGGGTTCTGCTTCGCATTCCGGGTTTTGAAGTTTGGTTTACAGGTTGGGTCATAGATCGGGGGTCTTGGTATGGGGATTTCGGGTTGGATCGGGCAGACCCGGGTTGGGTTTGGTTCTGCCATGGGTAAGGGCTGAATTGGGTTTGGAAAAGGGAATCGGGTAAACCCGTTTGGGTCGCGGGTTTGCGACAGAGGTGGCCGGGACTCGGGTTGGGGTTTCAAAGGATGATGGTCGTCGGAAAAAGGGGCTGGCCTGATCGCGAGTTCAGGCCGGAGGGAGGTCGTCGTCGGGTCGACGCCCAGGTGGTTTCGGGTATGGGACAGGAGGTGAGAGGATTTGGGTCGCACCTTGCAGTGGGTTTCAGGTCCGGATGAGGGTATTGTGGCTATGGAGTTTTGGTTAAATGGAGGAGAGGTGAGAGAGTGTGGTGTTTGGGGAAGAAGATTGTGGGTTGGGGATGGTTGTGTGTGAGGAGTTGTATGGGAAGGTAGGTGTGGGTGAGGGGGTATTTTAAGCGTGGTAAGGTGTATGGGTAATGTGTGAGTGTGAGGGTTTAATTTTGGTGTAAATGGGTGTAAAAGAGGCTTGTGTCTGTGTGTGTTTAATTTGGACATCTAAAAAAATTAATAAAGACTCAACTAAAATTAATAAAACTAAAAATAAAAAAAATAAAATCTAACTTAAAATAAAACAAACTAAAGAAATTAAACATAAAAATATTAAAACTAAAAAATAAAATTCTAAGCTTATATAAAAACTAAAATAAAAAAAAGAAATAAAAATTTAAAATCTAAATGCAAACTAAAGTCGTAAAAAAATATAAAATATAATAAATTAAAAATAAATGCCTAAAAACTAATCCTAATAAAACTAAAAACTAATAAAAACCAAAATAAAATAAAATTACACTAATAAAATAAAAAAATATAAAATAAAACCTAAAAATCCTAAATAAATAAAAAATAAATCCTAAAAATAAAATTGATTCAAACTAAAAATCTAAAAAATATAAAAAGACACAAACTAAACACACACAGACTTGGGTGATGGACTGGGCTCGATCTAGGTTTAGATTTGGTTTGGGACAAGGTTCAGGACATCGAAACACATCGGTAAAGCTCATAATAGACTTCTCACTTCACGGCTGCTTTGATTTTCTTCGTTGATCACTTTTTGCTGCTACTTTATCTCAATTACACAGGTTTAGCATCATCTCATACCGCGACTACTGATTGACCTACAATATAGATAAATATGAACATAAGGCCAATTTTAATAAAACAATTGACTAAAATGCATCTATTCGGGGCTTAAATTAGACACTTTTGGGTGCTTATCAGTGGACCCATCCGGATGACACCTAATCAACTTACCAAGCTTCCTAGTCTCATCTCATAGAGGAGGACAACAACCTCAATCTAAGATGGGTGTGTTGATCACAGATGAACACCCTGATTCATCTCATCCTATAACATGGAGCAAGGTCTTCTACAGTCTCGACTAGGCCTAGACATCTTACCTGTGACACATTTTCACAAACATTAAAAGCATGATAATGGCATTTCAGTTATATCTAAAGAAAATTGTTGTTAACGTAAATATATTTTATCCCTAATTAATTAAGTTAGTTTAAATTAATGTACTTTTTAGTTTAACTTAATATATTGATTTTGATGATTCCAAACACATTTTTTTTATAGATATTTATTATTGTATAATACTCATTATATAATCTTATTAATATACCATTATATACATATATACATATATTTATTAATATCCTTCTGAGTGAGTTATATCTGTTTTATGTTTAAGGTATTTATGTTTGTTGCACATCTACTCATGTCACACTAGGCACTCATGCATATATTAATAGTGATGATACGAATAGTTGTCTAAAACATTTCTTTTGTAAAACAGTTTTCGAAATATCCTTAATACATTTAAAAAAAAATTAATAATAATAAATTTTTTATATATATGGTTATATATTCATGTTACGCATATATAAATTATAGTTTTTAAAGTTATAATTTTTTTTGGATCTGTATATAAATAGCTTTCATTTTTTTTAATCTGCATTTCTTACTTAGCCGGTCATTCAGATCTCATCTTCTGCGTATCATATCTTTTGGATATTTTTTTGTTGAACGACGTCACGTTGGCCGCTTATTCAACGGCAATTTTTTTATCAATCATTTAAGAGTACTGCAAATTAAGTCGACGCCGTTTTTTTTTTATGTACGAATGATAGTATAAATATATATATATATATATATATATATATATATATATATATATATATAATGCATGCGTGTACACCTCTTAAGTCTTACCACTGCTACACGCCATCTCCCGCCGAATGACCTTTGAACCATGTTTTCCAACCTCTAAATTCACGTGCCCTCTATATTTCGTACAACCTTTTGTCCATCAGTGGAAAGTTGGTATGATGTGTTATGGTGTCCACTGCTTATCCATCAGTCCGTGACAATACTCTGGCCGAGTAAACAGCTGAACTCCTTTTCTAGTTGTGTTCAGAAATTGTTTTATATATATATATATATATATATATATATATATAATCCTTGACCCCTGTACCTGACTTGACCGTATGACATGGGTCCATGCCCTGTCATTTGTGTTGAAACTCTTTTGGCCACCCACTCAATCTGTCTAACGAATGGCTACGACATCATAGGCCTGCAAAGTAAGTTTAGATTCCTTTATATATACGAGCTTCAGAAATCTTTTTATTTGTTCGGAAATCCTTTTTTTATATATTTCAGTCCGAAATTTTTTTATATATATATCTGTTCAAAAATTTTCTTATATATATATATCAGTCAGAATTTTTTTATCTGTTCGGAAATTTTTGATTCAGTTCAAGTAATATATATATTTTTTGGATACAATATATATATATATATATATATATATATATATATATATATATATATATATATATATATATATATATATATTCCCTGCAATCCTGTGACTGGGTTGTACATGTACTTACTTTGTCCCATTTACTTTCTTGACAGAAAAATGTTCTTAACACACCAGTTATACTCTTTACACAATGGTTCCACATTAATAAATCAACTTTGTATTTTATCTCTTGGACTAACAATTTTCCTGTAGATGGGTTATCTATCAGATGTCTAATTCTATACTACACAGCTATATTTTTTATAGAGAAGATAAAAATACAGAATCTGTATTTCAGACTTGGAAATCATTTTTGAAGCCTCACCATCTCAGCAAATCAGGTGCATTTAATGCTGAAAATGCTTGTGTCTAACAGCTAGTTTTTCACAAGAGATACTTAAAGCCTTGAAGTACTACATTAAAAATCAGCAAAAAAAGAGAGACAGCACATGAGCAAGAACTACACAGATTTTTGAGAGCACTTAATTTATTATTCAGCTATTTTCTACATAATCAAGAGAGCCATAAATTTTCGTTATCTGCTCAAGCATTAAACAAGAAGATTAGTGCCTACTTCAACAACATTTATTGAAGTCTCAGAAAATCAGATTAAAAATTGTATCTTAAGGAGTTTCGGTATTTTACTCTGTACCACAAAAAAAAATTCAGATTTGTTGTGAAGCTTTGTTCAAGCTTCGGTTTGTACCGGTAATTGGTTCCCACCCTTAAATGGGCCACAGGCTTTGAATCTCGGTGTTAGCTTGCAAACAGTTGTACGCGGTGGTTTGATCCTACCCACAAGTGGATCAGAATTAGTGAAGCGCAAGGGAGACAGGAGCTCTAGGCGCGTGGACGTAGGCTGGATTTGGCCGAACCACGTTAAAAATTGGTGTCATTTATTTTCAGCTCTTCTATTTATTTGCACTTGCTAGTTTAATTTAAAATATTCTTTAGCACGCTATTTTTGAAATTATTATATCTGAAAATTAACTTAATTAATATATAAATGTTAAAATAATTTTTTTTTAAATAAATAATTTTAGAATACTTTTATAAACGAAAATTAATTTGATATTTCTAGAGTGATAAAATCTGCAATTCTAGTTATTTAAAATTAGTTGATAAAATTTATTTTTTATTACTATATTTATTCTTAACAGTTTTATTAATCTAAAATCTGTCAAAGTGATATAAATTTAATATTTTCTAAAAACTTAATTTAATTTAAATAAATTTTTAAATACTCAATTCACCCCCCTCTTGAGTATAATCTGGGCAACAATTGGTATCAGAGTAGGTGCTCTTATTATATTTAGATTTAACAATCTTGAGTTAAAGATCAATGGCATATGTTACTACATCACTTGGTGAAGGTCAATCCATTTTTAAACCTCCTCTATTTTCTGGAAAAGATTATAGTTATTGGAAAAATAGAATTAAATATTTTATTCAGTCACATGATTATGAAGTTTGAAAAGTTATGAATGGTCCCTATACTCCTACTAAAATAGTAAATAATGCTTCTGTCCCTAAAGATGAAAATGAATGGAATGATGTTGATATTAAAAAAATTCAAATAAATGCTAAAGCCATGAATATTTTGCATTGTGCACTTGATGTAAATGAGTACAACAGAATCTGTTGTTGTGAATCTGCTAAAGAAATTTAGGATAGACTAGAAGTTACATATGAAGGAACTAGTCAAGTCAAGGAGGATAAAATTAGCATGCTTGTTCATAACTATGAGCTTTTTAAAATGAAAACAGATGAAACTATATCTGATATGTATACTAGATTTTCAAATATTATAAATGGTTTGAAATCTCTTGGAAAATCCTGTACTGATTCTGAATTAGTGAGCAAGATTCTCAGGTCATTACCATCTGCTTATATGACAAAGAAGATGGCAATCAAAGAAGCTATACGAGAAAGACCTATCTCTCTTGATGAACTACTGGGCTCCTTAATTACTCATGAAATGGATCTCAAAGAACTTGCTGAAGATGAAAAGCCTAAGGCAAGTAAAACCATTGCATTCAAATCCATTGAGGAAGAAGAAGATAGTGAAGAAGCTGATGATGATGAAGATGGTGACATAGCACTTCTTACAAGAAAGTTCAAAAAATTTCTTGCCAAAAAGAAGGGATTGTCTGGTAAACACGAAAAATTCTCTTCAAAGAAGGCATATGAAGGAAAGTCATCCTCCAAGTTTGAACCAAAATGTTATAACTGCAAAGAGTTAGGACATATTAGACCTAACTGTCCCAAGGCCAAAGAAGACAAAAATGACAGAAGAGAGAAAAGAAATGAAAAATACAAAAAGGCCATGAAAGCTACTACTTGGAGTGATAGTGGTGAAAGTAGCAACGATGAAGATTCAAGTGATGGAGAAGTTGCAAATCTTTGCCTTATGGCAAATGATGATGAGGTATCTTCTAATCTTAATTCAGACAGTGAATATGAAACTTCAAATGATCATGATGAACTTGAAAATGCTTTTGACGAACTCTATTACAATTTTGATGAACTTAAAACTAAATATATTAATCTTAAAAAGATACATTCTTCTTTATCACATAATTATGATTCCCTCCTTGAAAATATGGAAGTAATGAAATCTAAAAATAAGTCCATAAAATCTGAAATGGAAAAACTAAAAATTAAAGAATCATCTAGTCATGTTTCTGAAAATGAACAATTAAAACTTAAAATTAAGGATTTAACTTTGTGCCTTGAAAAGTTTGTAAATGGAGAAAATAATTTAAATTTATTACTTGTAAACCAAAGTTGGATGTATGATAAGGCTGGAATTGGATATAATGAAAAAGAAAATGAAAAAAGTTTTGAAAATTACTCTAAAAATATGGGAAATTCATTATGTATATATTGCGGAAGACATACCCATTTCTCAAACCTTTGCAAATATAAATTTTCCACCAAAGTGGCATGGGTTCCTAAAGAGACTCCTATGTTTGCTAACCCATATGGACCCAACACATTTTGGGTACCAAAAGAAAAATTATTTAAATGTTCATTGTAGGTTTGTCTTAAAACTGGATCAATCAAATCAAAATGGTTTTTAGACAGCGGATGTTCTAGACACATGACGGGTGACAAAAATAAGTTTTCGAGCTTAATAGCCAAAGATGGAGGTCTAGTCACATTCGGAGACAATTTCAAAGGCAAAATCATTGGCATAGGTAATGTTGGTAAGGATCCTTCTCCTTGCATTGAAAATATTCTTTTTGTTGATGGTCTTAAACACAATTTAATTAGTATTAGCCAATTGTGTGATAAAGGTTATAATGTGCTATTTAAGGAAGATTATTGTTTAATAAAAAATGCTAAAGATAATAATGTTGTGTTTATTGCTTCTAGACATGAAAATGTTTATACTCTCGATTTTGATAATTTGTCACAACAAGATGTAAAGTGTTTAGCTGTCCTAAATGATGCTTGTTGGTTATGGCATAGAAGATTAGGTCATTCCAACATGGATCAACTTAATATTTTGTCCAAAAATGAGTTAGTTAGAGGGCTGCCCAAAATAAAGTTTGTTAAAGATAAATTGTGTAATGCATGTCAATTTGGAAAACAAACTAAAACTTCATTTAAAAAGAAAAGAGACATTTCAACATATAGGCCTTTAGAATTATTACATTTAGACTTATTCGGTCCTAACAAAGTTGCTAGTTTAGGTGGAAAATATTATGCTTTTGTTATTGTTGATGATTATTCTCGATTTACTTGGGTTTTCTTTCTTGCTCATAAAAGTAATACACAATCTGTTTTTGCCAAATTTTGTAAGAAAATTCAAAATGAAAAAGGATGCAATATTGTGTTCATAAGAAGTGATAGAGGAAAAGAATTTGATAACAAAGATGTTGAATTATTTTGTGATGAAAATGGTTTTGAACATAACTTTTCAGCACCAAGGACACCTCAACAAAATGGTGTGGTAGAAAGAAAGAATAGATCTTTACAAGAAATGGCAAGAACTATGCTAAATGAACATAACCTACCAAAATATTTTTGGGCAGAAGCTGTTAATACATCTTGCTATGTAATAAATAGAACTATTGTTAGAAAAGGTTTAGACAAAACTCCTTATGAAACATTGAAAAATAAAAGACCAAATATTGCTTATTTCAAAGTTTTCGAAAGCAAATGTTTCATTTTAAATGACAAAGATATTTTGGGAAAATTTGATGCAAAATCTGATGAGGGTATTTTTCTTGGTTATGCACTTCATAGTAAAGCATATAGAGTTTTTAATAAAAGGACTCTAGTCGTTCAAGAATCAATACATGTATCTTTTGATGAATCAATTTCTCTTTCTAGAAATTTCAAAGATGATGATGAGGCTCTAGATCTAAATAAGTCTATTAATGAAGAAAATCCTACTTCAAATATTGATATTTCTAATAATAATGAAAGCACTCCGCATAAAGATAAAAATAATAATGACTCTAGTTTACCTAAAAGTTGAAAATTTGTTAATAATCATCCTTTTGAAAATATTTCAGGAGAACCTTCTAGTGGTATTCTTACTAGATCCTCCTTAAAAAATGTTTGTAATAATTTAGCTTTTGTGTCAGAAATTGAACCAAAAGACATAAAAGAAGCTGAAAAGGACGAGTTTTGGTTATTAGCTATGCAAGAAGAATTGTTACAATTTGAGCGAAACAATGTTTGGTCACTTGTTCCCACACCCAAAGATAAAACTATTATTGGAACTAAATGGGTTTTTAGAAATAAAAAGGATGATGGCGGATTGATTATAAGAAATAAAGCTAGACTAGTTGCGCAAGGCTACAACCAACAAGAGGGTATTGATTTTGATGAAACTTATGCCCCCGTAGCTAGATTAGAAGCTATTCGTATGTTACTTGCATATGCATGTCATAAAAAATTTAAATTATTTCAAATGGATGTGAAAAGCGCCTTCTTAAATGGCTTTATTAGTGAGGATATTTATGTTAAGCAACCTCCCGGTTTTGAAAATCACAAGTTTCCAAATCATGTTTATAAACTAAATAAAGCACTATATGGTTTAAAACAAGCTCCTAGGGCTTGGTATGATAGATTAAGTGGATTTTTACTTGAAAATGATTTTGTGAGAGGAAAAATGGATTCCACTTAATTCATAAAAATTCATAACAATAATATGCTTCTTGTACAAGTATATGTTGATGATATTATATTTGGATCCACAAATGAAAATTTATGTAAAGATTTTTCAGAATTCATGCAAAAATAATTTGAAATGAGTATGATGGGTGAGCTAAAATTCTTTTTAGGTTTACAAATCAAGCAAACCAAAAATGGGGTCTTTATTAATCAATCTAAATATATTAAAGATCTTTTGATAAAATATGGTTTAGAGCATGGTAAAGCTCTTGGTACACCAATGAGCACCTCTACTAAGTTAGATGTTGATGAAAAAGAAAAATCTGTTAATACTACCTTATATCGTGGTATGATTGGTAGTCTATTATATTTAACCGCTAGTAGACCCGGTATTATGTTTAGTGTCTGTTTATGTGCTCGTTTTCAAGCCAATCCTAAAGAATCCCACTTGTGTGCCGTAAAATGCATATTTAAATATTTAATTGGTACTAAAGATTTAGGATTATGGTATCCTAAAAGCACCTCATTCGAACTAGTAAGTTATTCCGATGCAGATTTTGCGGGTTTTAGAATTAATAGAAAAAGCACTAGTGGCACATGTCATTTCTTAGGACACTCACTAGTCTCTTGGTTTAGTGAAAAACAAAATTCTGTTGCACTTTCCACGGCTGAGGCAGAATATATTGCCGTCGGTAGCAGTTGTGCTCAAACATTATACATGAAACAACAATTAGAAGACTTTAAAATATTCTTTCACAATACTCCGATTTTTTATGATAATACAAGCGCTATATGTTTGACAAAAAATCCAATTTTGCACTCTAGAACAAAGCATATCGAAATTAGACATCATTTTATACGCGATCATGTTCAAAAAGGCGACGTACGCATAGAATTTATTTCTACGGATCTTCAATTAGCCGATATTTTTACAAAACCTTTATCTGAAGATCGTTTTACCTTTATCCGACGTGAACTTGGTATGGCATGTTTAAATGACTTGAAATTATAATTATTTCTCACAACCTTTCAAAAAAAGGTGGACCCCCTTTTATATTCCTTTACCACTAGCTGTCACTTACCATTCCCTTATAAATACATATACGGACTTCTCCTCCTCATTCAAATATCATGAAGTCATTTTATGTAGTATGGGTTGGAAAATTTTCGGGTATCTACACTACTTGGGGAGATTGTGAATCTCAAATTAAGGGAGTTAGCGGCTCTCAATATAAAAAATACTCTTCATTTGATGCCGCAATGCTTGCCATTCGCTCATCTCCACCGCATGCACCTTGGGTGAAACCGCCTTCTTGGCCCTTTGTTTTGCCTCCACATATGCACTCACATGCTTCTACACCTACTAATGAAAATGTTGCAAGTTCATCTTCTCAAGACAATACTGAAAATCCTATCAAAGTTGTTGAGAAAATCACGATTGAGCGAAAATCTAAAGATGTGTGTCATTTTGTTAACAATCTTAAGATGTAATCTTCTATGAATATGCTATCCTCGTTAACTGCTATTCCTACTCTTGATTATGTTGAATATGTGCTTATTGAAAATTCAAGGTTTCACATATGTCCCTTGTCATTTTTGCTTATATTATTTTTGATAGGGGGAGCTTGGCATTTTACCCATGACACTCAATTTATATGAAATATCTTTTTGATAATGTCAAAGGGGGAGAAATATTTCCGATTCACTATACGTGCCTAATCTATACATTTTATGGATCACTGTGAATCATTGTTTGTCATCATCAAAAAGGGGGAGATTGTTAACGTAAATATATTTTATCCCTAATTAATTAAGTTAGCTTAAATTAATGTACTTTTTAGTTTAACTTAATATATTGATTTTGATGATTCCAAACACATTTTTTATAGATATTTATTATTGTATAATACTCATTATATAATCTTATTAATATACCATTATATACATATATACATATATTTATTAATATCCTTCTGAGTGAGTTATATATGTTTTATGTTTAAGGTATTTATGTTTGTTGCACATCTACTCCTGTCACACTAGGCACTCATGCATATATTAATAGTGATGATACGAATAGTTGTCTAAAACATTTCTTTTGTAAAACAGTTTTCGAAATATCCTTAATACATTTAAAAAAAATTAATAATAATAAATTTTTTATATATATGGTTATATATTCATGTTACGCATATATAAATTATAGTTTTTAAAGTTATAATTTTCTTTGGATCTGTATATAAATAGCTTTCATTTTTTTTAATCTGCATTTCTTACTTAGCCGGTCATTCAGATCTCGTCTTCTGCGTATCATATCTTTTGGATATTTTTTTGTTGAACGACGTCACGTTGGCCGCTTATTCAACGGCAATTTTTTTATCAATCGTTTAAGAGTACTGCAAATTAAGTCGACGCCGTTTTCTTTTTTTTTTATGTACGAATGATAGTATAAATATATATATATATATATATATATAATGCATGCGTGTACACCTCTTAAGTCTTACCACTGCTACACGCCATCTTCCGCCGAATGACCTTTGAACCATGTTTTCCAACCTCTAAATTCACGTGCCCTCTATATTTCGTACAACCTTTTGTCCATCAGTGGAAAGTTGGTATGATGTGTTATGGTGTCCACTGCATATCCATCAGTCTGTGACAATACTCTGGCCGAATAAACAGCTGAACTCCTTTTCTAGCTGTGTTCAGAAATTGTTTATATATATATATATAAATAATCCTTGACCCCTGTACCTGACTTGACCGTATGACATGGGTCCATGCCCTGTCATTTGTGTTGAAACTCTTTTGGCCACCCACTCAATCTGTCTAACGAATGGCTACGACATCATAGGCCTGCAAAGTAAGTTTAGATTCCTTTATATATATGAGCTTCAGAAATCTTTTTATCTGTTCGGAAATCCTTTTTTTATATATTTCAGTCCGAAATTTTTTTATATATATATCTGTTCAAAAATTTTCTTATATATATATATCAGTCAGAATTTTTTTATCTGTTCGGAAATTTTTTATTCAGTTCAAGTAATATATATTTTTTTTGGATACAATATATATATATCTTATATATATATATTTCCCTGCAATCTTGTGACTGGGTTGTACATGTACTTACTTTGTCCCATTTACTTTCTTGACAGAAAAATGTTCTTAACACATCAGTTATACTCTTTACACAATGGTTCCACATTAATACATCAACTTTGTATTTTATCTCTTGGACTAACAATTTTCCTGCAGATGGGTTATCTATCAGATGTCTAATTCTATACTACACAGCTATATTTTTTATAGAGAAGATAAAAATACAGAATCTGTATTTCAGACTTGGAAATCATTTTTCAAGCCTCACCATCTCAGCAAATCAGGTGCATTTAATGCTGAAAATGCTTGTGTCTAACAGCTAGTTTTTCACAAGAGATACTTAAAGCCTTGAAGTACTGCATTAAAAATCAGCAAAAAAAGGGAGACAGCACATGAGCAAGAACTACACAGATTTTTGAGAGCACTTAATTTATTATTCAGCTATTTTCTACACAATCAAGAGAGCCATAAATTTTCGTTATCTGCTCAAGCATTAAACAAGAAGATTAGTGCCTACTTCAACAACATTTATTGAAGTCTCAGAAACTCAGATTAAAAATTGTATCTTAAGGAGTTTCAGTATTTTACTCTGTACCACAAAAAAAAAATTCAGATTTGTTGTGAAGCTTTGTTCAAGCTTCGGTTTGTACCGGTAATTGATTTCCACCCTTAAGTGGGCCACAGGCTTTGAAGCTCGGTGTTATCT
Organism: Sambucus nigra; assembly: GCA_949130495.1. NCBI lineage: Eukaryota > Viridiplantae > Streptophyta > Magnoliopsida > Dipsacales > Adoxaceae > Sambucus > Sambucus nigra. The sequence continues at coordinate 108,124,256 of OX422224.1, read as the reverse complement.
TGCAAACAGTTGTACGCGGTGGTTTGATCCTACCCACAAGTGGATCAGAATTAGTGAAGCGCAAGGGAGACATGAGCTCTAGGCGCGTGGACGTAGGCCGGGATTTGGCCGAACCACGATAAAAATTGGTGTCATTTATTTTCAGCTCTTCTATTTATTTGCACTTGCTAGTTTAATTTAAAATATTCTTTAGCACACTATTTTTGAAATTATTATATCTGAAAATTAACTTAATTAATATTTAAATGTTAAAATAATTTTTTTTAAATAAATAATTTCAGAATACTTTTATAAACGAAAATTAATTTGATATTTCTAGAGTGATAAAATCTGCAATTCTAGTTATTTAAAATTAGTTGATTAAATTTATTTGTTATTACTATATTTATTCTTAACAGTTTTATTAATCTAAAATCTGTCAAAGTTATAGAAATTTAATATTTTCTAAAAACTTAATTTAATTTAAATAAATTTTTAAATACTCAATTCACCCCCCTCTTGAGTATAATCTGGGCAACAATTGCTATTGATGATCAATAACCCACTTCGGGCAATATTCTTCATGATGAGTTTACTTTATTCACATACATCTGACACTCTCTCATAGTCCAAAACCCCAACTGGGCATGGGACACATGCTGGGGGTGACACTATGCACCCCCGTCCTATATAAGACATACTATGTATTGTTCACCTGGATCCACTTCTACAAATCATACTATTACTCTATAGAATTGAGTCTAGAGACAGAAAGCTTGAGTACGTATCTTCCATGGACATTAATGCCTCATTATAGTGAAATTATTGTAATAATCTTTACATCGAACGTAGGCCAAGGTCGAACCACTTATACACTTGTGGTCATATCTATTTCCTCTAATTTATTCTGTTAATTTTCTTGTTAATTAATGTCTAATTACATTTTTGCAAGACCTATAATCTTGGCAAAAACCTTGTAAGGTATCGGTATCATCAATTTGGCACCGTGTATGGGGACATTTTTATTGTTCTCGTCTTTAGCTTAGATTTCTCTCTTATCTCTGGTTGTGATTCAAGTCCACCATTGTTGGATCTAAATCACCTTTGAAGGAGATTGGGTAGAGGAGTTCATTAGCTACTTTTTGGGTTTATTACAACTTTATTGAAGTTGTTACTTTCTCTGATCAACGACGTCTTCATATCCATCATCAAATGCTGGGGATGATTCCAACCAACCACCCCTCAGTCTGAGATGGCCGATGTAGATGTGGCACTAAGATCTCTGGTGGCAGTCAGCAAGTCATGCAACATTAGTTCTTGGCGTTCAACCAAGACATCATGAGTCGGATCCTAGGGGACTCGACTGTGAATCTCATAACGCCGACTACCATGGGAGAGGTCCTGCCACTAGAAGCCGAGGGATCACCCCTAGATCCAACTAAAGAGGTACAATACGATTCGAGGAGAATATAGACTGCGGACCCCCATCGTCTCTACCTTGGCAAGGAGGTGTAAGATAGAGTGGAGGAAGTGGCATGTGAGGAGAGCACTAATAGAACTACGCCGAGTGATACGAGATGATGGGCATGTCATAATGGCTAGGTGAAGCCCCTCCTACTTCTCATCAAGGTAAAATTATTCAATAAATCCCCTAGAGTCATCAAAGGAATAGTGTATTCACAAGGCTATGAAGCAGGTCAGCATTTGATCGTCTTGTGCCAACAGGGCCCTATAGCCGAGACTTCATCCTGGATAGCTTCTGTGGATAAGGATCACTGGCCTTCTTTGCTAAAAAACCATCCAGAGTAGATGGAGTTCTGATAGGTGAATAATTCAGAAAGTAATCCAAACAAAGATTCCACATATAGGGCTGTCTTTGAGGTGGAAGGTTCGAGTGATAATATCATTGAAGACAAGAAGCCTTAGAACAACTCAATCCAAAGGATGGAGGATAAGATCGGCTATCTCGTCAAAAGACTAGACCCCATTCACAGGGAATATATTAAGGATTCTCCTTTTGTACCAAGTATTGTGGGATATCTGACACCTGACAAGTTCAAATCGCCAGTTGTAATACCCTGATATGACGAAAGTAACCTCCATGTTCATCATATAAAGATATACCAGTTAATGGTAAGCATCTATTCCACTCAAAACAAGATGAGATACCGAGCATTTTTCAGCATTCTCATTAGCTCTACCCATATGTGGTATATCGGTCTGCCAAGAGGAAGGATAGATAATTTTAAACAACGAATTACAAATTTTATCCATAACTTTTGTTTCGGCATGAAGCCTGCGAAATGTGTGACTCACCCATTGAACCTTAGATAAGGAATGAATGAGTTGTTATGATATTTCATATCTCGATTCAACAATGAAAAGTTAAAGGTTGAGGACTATGATGAAAGCATTGCGATGATAACCCTCATTGGTGGGATACACCCGAAGAGACTCTATTGCAACCTCTCCAAAGATCCTCAAAAATTTATAGCAGAACTTCTAGCTAAGGATGGGAGCGTTATGATTGCGGAGGAGGCCATGGAGGCTAAGAAAGGAGATAAAAAACAGAGAGGAGATAGCAAATCTGGGCAGAGAAGAGATAAGGAAAAAAAGAAAAAAGTGAAGAATAAGTCAAATAATGATAAGTTTATGAAGTACACCACACTGATTTTTAGTCCCGATATCATTGTGAACGAGATCAAAGACGATAAAGAACTTCACTGTCATGAGAAATCGATTGCCCTTATCACTACAACAAAATGCTAATTTTGTGACTGCCTTTTTGTGACTGCTAGTTGGGGCGAGAAACTTATCACTCCTGGGAGTAGTCACAAAATTATTTACAACTCCTATTAGGAGTTATAAAATAAAGGGTAATAAAAAATTTGAGTCAATTAGTTTGTCACTGCCAATGAGAGTCACAAATGTTACCATTTAATTAATTTGTGACTCCCATCAGCAGTGTAAATTTATAACTACCATAAGCAATCACAAATTTATCAGTAGGCCTAATTTATGACTCTTATGAGGAGTCACAAATTTATAACTTGTATGAGGAGTCATAAATTTTGACCTACTACTAAATTTGTAACTGCTAACGACAGTCATAAATTTGTGACTGCTGGTAGTGATCATAAATTTTGATGTAAGACTTACTTTATAACTACTATTGACCGTCATAAATTTGTAACTGCTCCCGACAATCAGAAATTTTGGCCTACTTTAATTTGTGACTGCTAGGAGGAGTCACAGATTTTTTGACCTACTTTAATTTCCCTCTTCTCTTTCATCTCTCTTCTCACTCTTTCTGACAACTCTCTTATGCGTTGGTGAACATTTCTCCCACCCATGCATTCGTTGAGTTTTCGATTTCGATTTTGGTGAGTTTTTTATTTCAATTCGTTGAGTTTGTTATTCTTATTTGTTAGTTTGATTTGAGTTTTCGATTTCATTTTGCTGATTGAGTTTGTTATTCTTATTTATTAGTTTATTTTGTTAATACGACTTTGATTATTAGGGCTAAAAGTTATTTATCAGTCATTTTAATTTAAGTATCAACTAAACAAAATTGGTTTGGGTTAAAGTTTCACATGTGGTTTGGGTTTTTGGTCGCGGGTTTATGGCGCAGTTATAGAGGGTCAGGTTTCTGGGTCATATTGGTCGAGGGATGTCCGAAAGGTGTGAGGGGGTTATTTTTGGAAGGGGCTATGGCATGTATGCACAAGGCAGTTGGCTTTTGATGGGTTAGAAGGCGGTATATTATCACATTTGGTTATGGAGGAGGAGAGAGATAAATGTGTGGCTGTAGGAGATAGTGAATGGTGAGGAGAGAGGAAAGGTATAAATCTGATCTGGTTTTGGATTTATATCAGTCATAAATTGATTTTGATTTCCTTTTTCTCATTTATATTAGCCATAATTTATATCAGTCATAAATACTCACATTGAGATTTGGGCTATACAATGACTTTAATTTAACACTAATTCCAGGGCTCTTGATTGAAATATGTAACAGTCTAACAAAGGATTGTCTATTATAATATTTTATTATTTTGTTTTGCTCATTGATAAATATGTAACAGTCTAACAAGTTTTATTTTGCAATTTGTTTTAAGGTTTCAAAGTTTCAAGGTTTTCTTCCAATCGATTTCAGCCCTAATCAGGTATGATGAAAGGCAATGCAACATATTATTGCTACTGATTTTCTGCAATTTTCTTACTTTTTGGTTGTGATTATGCCGAATAGTGATTATTTTGTTGTTTATGATTCTTGAATTATTACTGACTGGTGAATTTGAACACTTAGGTGGCCATTGAGTTGGTTGGTCCTAGACGACATTTGTAGCATTTAGGGTTTTTCTAGGTTTATTTACCCAATTTCTTTAATTCCATAAAAATATCCTATATTTCCTTTAATTGGTTCATTCGTAAATGCTACTGATTGAATATTCTAGTGTTTTATTTGTTTGGGTATGGATTCTTGTTTTGCAATTTAATGACCCAATTTTATGATTAGTAATTATTAGTGTTTGAATATGAATTCAATTTATTTGATTTGATATGAATTTGATTCTTTGCATTTTGATAGCTGGTAATCAGATTAGTAAGCGGGTTGAACATGAATTATAATAATTCAATCTTTTTAGAATATCACTTCATTTTCTCTAGTGGAATAATAAGAGATTTTAGTGTTGACTTATCAAAAAATAAGTAATAATAAGAGATTTTAGTGTTATTAATTTGATATGTTTAATCGTTACTCTTAGAACATCACTTCATTTTGTCTACATACATAAATGTTTTAGCACGACATGTAGAATCTTAAATTACACACGTAATGTGTATACATATAATAGTAAATATATCACTGCTCAAACATATGGAAAAATACGTAATAAATAAAATACTTGTGCTACACATGTATGTAATAAAGGACATACTCATTTAGTTTAATAATTTACTGAGTTTCTATTTGTTTGTATTGTAGAATTAATAGAGTTTCCACAATATAAAGAATGGATGGGTGAAAGTTTTAGAGTGGGGTAAGTATACGTTAATGGGGTGAAAGACTTTGTGAATTATGCAATGAAGAATCTCAAAACTGATATTATCCCATGCTCGTGCATTCGTTGTAGAAATGGTAAATGTTTGAAAGGAGCGGATGTACAATTACATTTGATTTAGTGGGGTATGCAAGCTGACTACACATTTTGGAAAATCCACGGGGAGGCGGATTTTACGTAATACAAAAGAAATACTTGTTAAGGAAACGATTCACATAGATAGTGATCCATTAGAACATGATATGTTAAATAGTCTCAAAAATTATACATACGAAATGTACGTAGCACAAGAATTCCATGGTTGGGTTCACAACTTAAAGAGCAAATTTGGCTTGTTGGGAAAAAGTGTGACGACAATACTCCTTTGGGAAAAAGATTTTCTCCCCAAATAAAATACACTACCAATCAATTATCCAATCATGAAGGGTAATTTGAAAGGTTTGGGTATGAAATACAAATAAATTCATTGTTGCAAGTATGATTGCGTTTTATACTATAAGGAGCACAAGGACAAACGGGCTTGTCCTGTATGTAAGGAACCTAAATATGAACAAAAGATGATAGTACATAATAAACGTTTGTTGAAGGTGGATACGCAAATACCTAAGAAGATGTCAAATTATTTCCCTTAAGATCCTCGATTGAAGAGACTTTACACTATACCTTGGATAGCAGAGGCAATGACTTGGCATGGTCGAGCGGAGGTGGGTGAGAATCTCATGCGACATCTGATTGATTCATCTGTGTGGAAATCTGCAAATTAATAATACTCGGACTTTACTAAAGAAATACTCAATGTTCACCTAAGAATATCAACCGATGGGTTTAACCCATTTGGCAAATTGAGCACTGATAAGAGTATATGGATGGTGTTTACGGTGCCTTTAAATTTTCCCCACCGTTGTGCATGAGAAAGGAGTTTTTAATTTTGTCATTGTTGATACCGGTTCCAAAAGCACTGGGTAGTAACATTGATGTTTTTTTAGTGTCACTAATAGATGAATTAAATTATTTATGGGTTTAAGGTGTGAGAGCGTTCGGCTCATACAAAAAGAAGTAATTCACTTTGAGAGCTATGTTGAAATGGCAATTAATGATTTTCCTGCTTATAGGACCTTATCTGGGTACAATGTACATGGTTACCTCAATTGTCCTATTTGTCGAGAGGATACTGAAGCCAACTATCTTAAGAAAAGTGGTAAACTTTTTAATTATTGTCATCGACGATTTCTACCCCAAAGTCACAAATTCAGAACAATACGAAGTAATTTTCTCCCAAAAGGCACTGAGACAAGGCCACCTCCACCAATACTTTTTGGTTTGGAAATGGAATAAAGGTCATTAAAGGATGATCAAAAGTTGAGGGGGAAACACCCCATAATTTTGTCCCAAAAGCGTATAAGAAAGGATATTGATGCGAAGACAGTGTGGTTGAGGAGATCAATAATGTTTGATTTGCCATACTGGAAGGAACATCATGTGCGATACATGATGGACATTATGCATGCTAAGAAAAATATTATCAAGAATCTCATAGGCACATGCATTGGTGGTTCTCATTCGAAGGAAGGAGAAAAAGCTCGTGAAGATCTTCGTGATTTGAGGATTAGAAGATCATTATGGTTGAAAGAAGATCCAAACACTGGAAAAAAAGAATATGCCAGTTGCATCTTATATTTTGAGCATTGAAGAAAGAAATATGTTCTTAAAAATAGTAAAGAGCATGAAGGTCCCTTCTAATTTCGCATCCAATTTACGCAGGATTGTCTGCGATGTAATAAAAGATTTGAAAAAGTGCAAGCCTCATGATTGGCATGTGATAATGTAACTTGTCCCTCTGTTGTTCGGACAATGTTTTTTGTAACAAAAGATCTTCGAAGGGCCATTCCACAAATTAGATTATGTTTCTCCCTATTGTGTGAGAAAGTTGTCAACATGAAGCACATAATGGCAGCGAAAGAAACTTTGGATGAGGCTACATGTGTTTTGGAGAATTAATTTACTCCCTCATTCTTTGCCATAAGCATCCACCTTTTAGTTAATTTATGCAATGAAGCACTTTTAGGTGGACCTGTATGGTATCGATGGATGTATCCGTTCGAACGATTAATGAAAACTTTTAAAGATTATGTTAAGAATACACGGTACGTTGAGGGGTCCACTGTTGAAGAGTACATTATGGAAGAGGCTTCTTTATATGAAAAGGAACATATGCCTAACCCAAACATTGGAGGTCATGAACGCTTTGTTGATGAATTAAAAGAGTTTGCAGATGAGGAGGCTCTGGGGAAGGGCAATGTAGTGAAGCTAACAAGTACACGATATAAGCAGGTGGATCGATATGTATTCAAGACGCATGAAGACATAAATAAATGGAAAATATGAGTTTATTTAAAATATTTTGTTAAATAATGTAATATGTTCGATGTTATATTCATAAGAAGTTAATATTGATGTTTTTAACCTGGGCAATATAATGAGTGCGAGCGTGCCAAGAGGAGGAAGGGATGCGCGAGCGTAGACACTGACTTTAGGCATTGGGTAGCTTACGAGGTGATTATAGTAATTCCTCACTTTTATTTACCGTCGTTGTAACATATTCACAATGAAAATACCTTCTTAGTTTCAGTTATTGAAAGCTGGTGAAGTACCGACGAGGCTTGCACGTCAAGCAAATGGGCCTAGTTTTGTAGCCAAGGAGTTTGGAAAATATCGTGTCCATGGTATTGTGTTCTCTTCAAGAACACATGGGATAAAACTCACTGGGAAAAAAAATAGCGACGTTTCATATGAAGCATGAACTCATTTCAAGGAAGCGCGAAAGATAAAAACTTGATAGAAGCTGAAATGACTTATTATGGGATTGTAAAACAAATTGTACTATTAGATTATCTATCTTTCAACATACATGTATTCTACTGTGATTGGGTGAGAGTGGAGGACAAAAATGCATGTATGGTTGACCCTGAAACCCACATGGTGAAGGTTGATTTGATTAAGTTAAAGAGTAAAGATAATGTGACTGACGAGCTATTCGTTTGTGCATTCCAAAACTTAAAGCAAGTGTTTTATGAAAAGAGCCCTAACAACGATCCATGGTTCATTATTTTACATTCTCCCAAGCGCTTGGTTACATCGGTAGACGACATAGAGGCACCTATCAAGATTCAGTCTATTTTGGATGACAACCCAGAATTAAAGAAATTATTAAACACATTAGAGGAGTAGATGTTTAATTGTAGCATGTTCTTTGTTTTAAATTTTGACTTCAAAGTTATGTATAATAGCATGTTTCAATTATTTCGTAGAACATGTTCATAGTGCCTTTTGTTAAGAAGTTTATTATTACTTTTTCCAGGATGTCTTATATTGTATATACATGTAATGATTTTCAAAATAGGTATTTTGTAGAGAACACATCAATTTATCAGCACGGCTATCGAAAAATCAAACAATGAAATTACTTGCGAGATCATGGGTGGAACATACATGAAGCATATTTGTTTCAATCAATACTACGCACACTACCTCAAAGTTGGGATGAAGTAGTTGAAAGGGTTTTCATAAAACACAATCCAAGTAATGCGATGTAGTTTGTAGAGTTTTTAGAACTCGAAGAAAGAAAAATTCATCCTTTGTGGATAGAACTAACGAGGATAAGGATGCATTCAGACTTTACAGTAAGAAAATATATGCACAATAAAGTTAACATATATTATCGGCTTAGGAGAAAAGGCATACATCCTAGCATGTTTAGTGTCAGAAATGAAATTGTCAACACACTTCAATAGACATGGACAATAAAAACTTTGCGTGAAATGATGAAGTATGAAACTTATAACAGGGTCGAATTATCAAAACTTTTAGAATATGTTGAAAAGGTATAACTTATATTATATTTTTTTATAGTATTTCCTTACTCTTGTATTAACATATGGACTAATGCATAAATATATAAATGCATATGGCATCCGAGAATACAATTCCATCATCCAGGTTAGAAAGTTCAAGTCATGATGAACATTATGCCATTGCTTCTCATGCAGAGGTTTCCCTTAACCTATTTAGTTTTCCAATAGGTGGCAAGAATCTTTTCAAAGCTCGAGCCTTGTCTATGTTAAAATCTAGTATCGGCTTAAAATATGAGAGTTGGGATAGACTTGAGCAAGTAAAAAAAATATGATTTATGGGATACGCTCATGAAAGAGTTCAATCTTTCGGCCGACCAGAAGGAGGGGGCCCATGAAAGACATTGTTATTCAATTGAAGGCTTTTAGAAGTAACCTCCGCTCGGCTTATTTTAAGGGATTGAACATTGATCGGATAAAGACCCTAAAAGATTAAGTACTGGATAAAGAGAATATCCTTGTCCGTGAGTGGAATGAATTCATCTTGCACGAAGCATCTGAGGAAAAATTAAAATAAAGACACCAAGGCCGAGTGAATAGGGCTAAAAAGACTAACGTCCATTGTCTTGGTCGGATGTCATATGCTGAGAAAACCGAGGAGATGGTATACACACTTTCTTATTTTAATGTGTATATATATAATATGTCTTGCTCAAATAGTTAATGCAAAATTAATTTGTAGGTGCTTAAAAATAAATGACTTGTTGATTATTCAGAAGTGTATATCGAAAATCGTAGGTGAAAAACTGGGGAGTTTAACCCAAAGGTAGTTGATGATACGATGAGTTTCGTAACCTTTGTTATAATAATTAAATTCCTTCAGGTTTAGTCGTTCAATTGTTTTAATCGATTCATAAATAATTTTGCAGCAAAAATTGAGTGAGCTGAGAAGTAGTCAAGGATGTTCAATCCAAACCATTATTGATACAGATGCATTGACTGCCTTGAAGGAAAAGACACTAGGGGGCGACTCATGGTGTTGGGATTGTGTCCAAAAGTAAACTTAAGGCCATTGCTCCTATAGTATCATAGTTGACTAGAGCAAAGACACAAGAAGAAAAACACGATGAGGATATGGCATTTCTCAAATCATCCGTTACCATGCTTTTAAGTGCTTTTGAATTGAATAGACTCAAAATACCAAATCTAAGTCCTCGCGATTATACCCTTGTCCCACATCCAAGTCTTCACAATTACACTCCAGTCCCGCATCCAAGTCCCCACGATTACACTCCTACCCCCCGTCAACATTTTCAAACACTTTAATAACATTTTAAAAATATTTATTTAATAAAATAACATCCTTAAACATTTTAAAATAAATTTCGAGTCACATTAATATTACGTATTCATACCTGATTGATCTCGAAATGAAATTTGATTTAAAGACAAAATATGCACCATAAAACCGACATGATTAATTCCTTGAAGCTTTGCCACAACGTATTTAATAAACTTCAATACGTCATAGTCTGCATGGAACCGTGATAGTAAAAATACAACCTTTGCCTCAAACGTGTTTTATTCCAGGAATAAGTCAAACAAACATACAACAGACTAAATTGGAAATTTTATCCTTAGAAATCTCCCCCTTTGACTATTCCGGGACAAAACCAATAGTGAAATGCCTAAGACGGGCCGTCAAGTCGTATGACACCTAAATCCCATCCCATAAATCCAAAATAAAAAATTACAGGACAAGACTAGTGAATGATGGTCCGACAAGCATGGACTGTCTAAATGTGATGTATTCTTGAAATCTCAGATTTCTTTAAGTATACCTACACACTGAAACAGACAAATACCCAATGAAGTATGGAGGAACAAATGCAATAAAACATGTGAACAAAAATATGGATACCAATTTGTAAAGCATATGATCACAAAAATGATACTAATTTGTGCAAACTAATTAATACCGACATATAAGCATGAAAGCATATGATATCAATTTGTAATGCAACCAAATCTATGTTCTCAGCGAACAAAATCTCCCCTTACATCACATACATCTCTCCCTATTTTTGTCTCGAATAGATAACTCGATGAAAAGATAAACATATCTAGCATGAGATAATCAATGAAGTGTATCTAGATAAATATGAAACAACCAGATAATAAAGATCAAAAGTTGTCAAATCCTTAGATAACAAACAATAATCACACAACATGAATCATGAATTTAAGCAGGTGTGACTAAACAAACACAATACAGGATATCAGTGGCAGCTGTATACAAAAAACTGTCCAGAAGCAACCTAGCAATACCAAAAATATGTCAATATGAACCAGGGTACTGAAATAGAAGGAAAAAAAATCTCAGAAGGTCGCTCGAATGAGATAGCCTTGTCGTTCAAATGACATAGTATTCTCCCTTGAAGACTTCACGTGACATAGGATTCTTCTTGTTGGATTGATCATGATCTTGATGTTCTAGAAAAATTACAATTACAAGGCAGTTATAAAATGTGTATGAATTTGCATCAGTAGTTGAGTTTATGTTTTTATCCTCTTTGTTTCCTGAAAAATCCATCACAGATTCATCTTCTGTTTGTGATTCATCAATAGGTTCCATAGGTGGCCTCTTGTCTGCATCAGAGTCATTATTGGCTTCGTTTGATGCTTCATCATTCGAATTCTGGTGTTATCTATACGAGCAATATTCTTATCCTCATTAGCAGTAGGATCATAAGTGATACCTGTAGGTTTATAAGCTTGCCTATTGATGGTCTTATCTCTTGATTTGGATATTCCACTTGAAGTTTCTTTAGAATTTGTTATTTTATGTTGCATCAAGTTAATACCACAAGTTGGATTCGTCTTACCACTTTACAATCAGTGACCAAGTGGCCTACTATTCAATAGTGTGAACATATAGGTGGTAGTCTTTCAAATTCCACATTTTGTTCAAAACAAATGTCTTTGTGTCTTATTAAAACTTGGTAAGGAATATTATCATTGATCTCCATAATATTATTTATGTTATATGACATGGGTTATATAACATGGGTTACGCTATATAACTCATGTTATATAAGAGTTATACAAAATGTCCATATGATTTATCATGTGTAGGCTGATCAATTTGATAGGATCACCTAAACATCAAGAAATTTCAAGAAGGATTCGAGGCCTCCAATATTCAATGCTGAGGCCCACATATCTTACCCAAACTGCAGTTGTAGGGCATTGGTCTGCTGGATTGAATCTAGGGGACCAATGTAAAATTTTGAAAATTCTTGGGTTGATATTAATTATGCCGCTAGCCCAATGTAAAAGGTTCCTTAGTTTGCTGTTAAACTTTTGATGTTTGCTGTCTAGAAATCATATCAATACCAAGGTCTAAGAACTCCTAGTGATCACAATGGTTAGAGCCCGAATCCATTGAGATTGGTAAGTAAAAATGTTGATTGAATCAGAAAGCACTAAATTTGGAAGGTAAGCCATATATTCTCCATTTGGTTATCTCTCTCTCTCTCCCCCCTTTATGTCCTCCACCAGTGATCCCTCAAATTATATTCAAATTAAAATAACGGCTCTTACCAGAGATAGTTCATCAATAACTATTTCCCAAGACAATTGTTGACTTTACACAGTTATGTTATATAACCATTATATAACTGTTCCATAGGCATAAGCAATTGTTGTACCCCCTGGTTAGCTTCATAGCATAAGCACTTCAAGAAATTCAGCAAATTTGTACCACTTTAATGTCTGTACATATTTGTCACTGTTCAGACGGATTAAATGACTGTGTTGTACTAAAATTTGGTATTGAATGACTGTGTTGTGCTGAAAATGATTGTTTTGTTGTATTGAATGCCCCAAATTGGAGATTTTTTTGTATTCATTATTGTTTTGTTGTACTAAGTCCCTCATTCTTACTACCATTTTACTTTTCCCCTGGCATGTATTATGAAAATAACATTTTTACCCACCTTGTTTATTGTAACTAACATAGTTACATTTTATTATTTGTAGGCATACACAAGGCATACCCGACATACGTAGTATTCAAAGCCCTAAATCCAGGTGTTTACACTTTATGGCAAGCAACACAAGCACAAGTCAATGGATACCTAGGTGCCGTATTAAAAAAATGAGTCCGTTTAAATTGGTCATTAGGCGTACTCTGAGTACACGAGGGAGGATGTCACCGCATCAATACCCCCCACGATTGATATACCTAGACTTCATGAAGTGTATCCACTGCGTGGTGACCCTTGGTCTATCTTAAGAATAATTTTTTACATGTTCATGACATTTCATGTCATCGAAGTGTTGTGTCGTTATTTTTTTAGTTTATTTTTTTATTTTATGTTCATTTTTTTAATTGGAACCCAATAAGGGGTTGTTTGATGTTAAATTAAGTGTAAACAAGTTTTATGTGTACCAGATATTTGGAATATACGAAATATAAATGAGATGTTATCAATTTTTTTAGACTTGTTACATGTTCATGATATTTATTCTACTCCCCATCATTTCATTATTTTGTGAAAATATAAAGATATTTGTAATAGGTCTTACCACATTTAACAAATTCAACTTTTGTAATTGCTAATAGCAGTCAAAAATTTGTTATTAATGTCAGTTTTTAACCGCTAATAGAAGTTACAAATATAAAATTCGAAACTGCTGACAACAGTTATAAATATTAGATTCGTAACTGCTGCGAGCAGTTATAAATATTATATTCGTAATTGCTGACAGCAGTTACAAATTGGGGTCACCAGTCATAACCCCCATAGGGGTTATAAAAAATTGTGAATGCTGTTAGGAGTTACAGTATTTCTTTTGTCACCCCCTAAATTATGACGGTAAATAGCAGTTATAAAGGTCATTTGTAACTGCTAACAGCACTCACAAATCACCCATTTAGGTGTAGTGTATCCACAAGAGAGACAAGAGGAAAAGTGTGAGTTCAATCTGGATCAGGACCACATAACTAATAAATTCTTTGATCTGAAGGATGAGATCGAGAAGTTGCTAAAGTAAAAAAAGATGCGAAAGTACGTCAACAAGGATGGAAGTCGAGACGACAACAGGAAAAGATATTCCTAGTAGAAGGATGACATGCTAAAGAAGAAAGAACTTCAATCGAATCGAAATGATTCAGAGTCAAATGACACTACTAGAAAAATTCACTTCCACGACACCTGAAATAAGTCGTGAAAGGGTTTTTACAACACATTTCTGGTGTCGTTGAGAAGGGGGGTCGTGGAAAGTCCAATTCTTTTCACGACACCTGTTAGGTGTCGTCGAAACCTTTTCACGAGTACTTTTAGGTGTCATTGTAAATACTTTCTCCGACATACCTATAGGTGTCGTGAAAGGGTTTTTACGACACATTTTAGTGTCGTTGAGAGGGGGTCATGGAAACTCTAGCGGTTTTCACGACACAGGTTCTAATATCCCATACGGGAGTCCCGCATATGAGCTCCAACACCTTAGACTGACTCATTATAACCAACCAAATCAAAATTAGGGGTTGCTCAAAATGATGGACAAAGTGAACATCAAATTAAATCATCATACCAAATAGAACATGAAACAGATCAACAAATAACACATATAGGGATTAAGATTTATCAAAGTAACCCCTATTTTAATATGGTGTTCGAACGTTCAATCTAAATTATATTACACAATTCTTTGCTGAGATTCAAACACATTTATTACACGATTCCAACACTCCGTTACAAGATTTTTTAACACAATCAAAAGTTTCTTTGATCAATTGATTCAAAAATAGAAAAACCTATGCTGTGAGAATACGAGTAATATTTTAATTAATATTTAACTAATACTAAAAACAACTATAGTAATTAATTAATTCACACTCATAAAGGTTTCCTCCTAGTGCACTGGTGAAAAGAATTAAATTATGATTATAATTGATATGAGAGAACATATATTATAATATATTTCGATAATAGATATCAGTGTTTAAGGAAATAGCTTTCCTAAACAAGCCCCTGCTTTGTAAAACTTCCCCAAACTTCACTTGTATATATTTGCATTTAAAAAGAAAAAATGATCTCTATTTTTTACTTCCCTTCTACACAAACCACATTTGTTGTCTTCAATGCACCCCCACTTTAGTAATTTTTATTTTGTAGGAATTTTATCTTCTCAATCTAAGCAGAAAATGAAATAAAATTTTGGGACTCTTCTTATAAACCACACTATCTTAAACCAATCTACCTCATTCTTCATCATTTATTTTCATATATTTCAGCCCAAACTTTATATTGAATAAATAGAATACACATAGAGGGGTTAGGAAAAACCAGTTCATCATCGGATTGAGGGATCTGCACGGGATCGATTAATGCCGAAGAAGTTCATCTGGCTTTGCATGATAGATTAATTCAAGAGATTATTCAAATCAACACCGTAGATTCTTTAAATCAACTCCAGAGATTCAAATAGAGAAAGGGATCGGCAGGAGAAAAGGTTTTTGTTTGGACAAAAGGATAATTATTTCATGAGTAGTAAAATGGAACGGTTTTAGCTGAAATTATTTTTGTGGGTAAGTGGGTAAAGATTTTTGGTTCCCGATAGTTCGCACTAAAGGGTTGAAAAGTTTTGTAATGCATTTTAAGACACCTATAAGAGCCGTGCAATATTTTTGTATGACAATAAGTTCGTGCCGTAAATAAGAATTTCACGATTAACTTTTTAAAAAATGTCGTAATAGTTTTACGATACCTCCACTTTGTCGTGCTAATTGTTTTTCATGACTCTTCCATTTTAGGTGTCGTAGTTGTTAGTTTTAATATTTTATTCATGACACCAAATGCATATGTGTCATCTTAATATGCCTTTCACGACACATATATGTTAAATTTCGTAGAAACCATGTCATGAAAATGACTTTTTCTTGTAGTGTGATGACGAAGAGGATGACTCAGATCTTCCGGAAAAACCTTAAGAAGTTAAAGGTGACCTTCGAATGATCTCGTTTGATGTTAAAATGATCTCGGGGGAATTAAAAAGTGGAGAAATAGAGTTGCCCACCAGAAAGGCTCATGCTTTTAAAGCTAAAGCTAGGCCAAAGAGGATATACATTAACCTGACAGAATCTGAAGGAAAATCGGGAAAACTAAAGAAAGTAGACATGAAGAGTTTCATAGTGGGGTTCTTCAGGATGGATTTCAAGAGGATTTTAATCCCACACGAAGACCCACTTATCGTCAGCATAGGAGTTCGTGGGTACAATGTGTCGCATTTACAGGTTAATTGGGGAAGCTTAGTTGATGTTATATTCTTGGACTACTTAAAAGGTTTTAAACCTTTTAAGAAGAGAATTGTCCTATATCATCATCCACTAATTAAATTTAGTGGTGAGAAGGTTCACCCAGTGGGAATGTTTAAAACGGATATTTGCATAGGTAACTAGCAGAGATGCTTGACAAGAAGGATACATTTTTTCATAATGGATGAGAATGTTCTCTCTGCTTACAACTTTATCATGGGAAGAGTAATTTTAAAGAGTTCAAAGTTGTGTCTTACACTATACATCAGATGATGAAATTCCCGACTCCTTGTGGGGTAGAGTATGTTAATGGTGATCAAGTGGAAGCACGAGAGTCCTACTTCACCTCGACGAAAGAAAGAGAATCCCATAAAAGGAAAAATACCTAGTAAAACATTTCTACCCTAAATCTAAGAGATAAAAAAAACTAAAAAAGGGAGAGCCCACGAAAGAAGTAAAATCGAAAAATATCATCCAAATTAACTCATCCCTTGAACCTTCATTGAAGAAAGAAATGGTTGAACTTTTATGTAAAAGGCATAGTATCTTTGCATTAAGTTATGGTGACATGCTGAGGATTGACCCCGATGTCTTCTGCCACGGACTTGATCAGGACAACAAGGTAAAGCCTGTAAAGAAGAGAAGGCAAACTTTCACTACAGACATATATGAAGTCATCCAATAAGAGGTAAAGAAGCTGTAAACAGGAGATTTCGTCAAAGAAGTTCAGTATCCAGATTGGTTTTCTAATATTGTCATGGTTCCATTATAAAATGATAAATGGATAATGCTTGTAGACTTAACATATATCCACAAGGTTTACCCCCAAAGCATCTTCCCTTTACCTAGAATTGATCAGATGGTGGATGCTACAACAGGGAATGAACTCATAAGCTTCGTGGTTGGTTACTTAGGCTATAAATAGATCTCCATGTTTGATGGTGAAATCGACAAGACATCATTAATTACTAATAAAGGGACCTACTACTATAAGGTGATGCCTTTCGGCCTAAAGAAAGTAGGGGCCAGTTACTAGAGTCTCGTCAATAAGATGTTCAAAGATTAGATTGGCAAGACAAGGGAATTATATCTTGACGATATGTTGACAAAGAGTTTGAAGGTCGAGAACCATATTTAAGATTTGGAAAGAACTTTTGATACCATGAATCGCTATAGGATGAAGTTGAATCCTCCTAAGTGTGTTTCAGTGTTGGTGTAGGTAAGTTTTGGGGGTTTATATTCAATTAGAGAGGCATTGAGTCTAACATAGCCAAGATAAAGGCGCTCATTGACATGAAAACCCCAAGAAACACCAAAGATATTCAAAGACTGATAGGGCGAGTCACCATGCTTAACGGATTTATCTCGCGACCAATCGAAAATTGTCCACCCTTTTTAAAAAATTTAAGGAAATTGTTTATTTAGGATGAAGAATATAATAGAGCATTCAGAGAGCTAAAAGACTATTTAAGCTCACCAATGCTATTGTCTCAGCCCATTAAAGGAGAAAAAATGTACTTATACCTTGTTATCTCGGAGTCAGTTTTTATCACGACGATTGTCCGAGACGATAATGGATCTCGAAAGTCGGTGTATTATAACATCAAAGCATTACAAGGGGCCGAGATGAGGTGCCCAAAAATAGAGAAACTTGTGTAGGCTTTAATAAATACATTGAGAAAAATAAAGCCTTATTTTAAATATCATATGGTGATAGTGCTCACTGACACAAGTCTATGACAAGTCATTCATAAACTTAAGAAATCGGGTAGGCTAATGGCTTTCTCAATTGAGTTGGGTGACTTTGATATCATCTATCAACCAAGAAGTGCAATTAAGGGGCATGGCTTAGCAGATTTTATAACAGAGTTCACATGGGAGCTGACATATGAAACCAAAATGGAAAATCAAGTTGAGGGTTCAGAACAAGTCGAGAACTTAGAACCAAGAACAAATGAGAATGTGACGGTCAACACTATAACTGGTGTTTCGGGGACAAATTTATTTCTTAAGAACAATGTCCTTGCCAAAGGACCTTTCAGTCCGATATGCTAGTCGTGAGTTTATTTATTGATGACTTGTCATGTGCAACTGGTAGTGGGGCTGGGATACTTTTTTTCGGCCCCAAACGAGACTGATATTGAGTATGCTCCGAGGTTTAATTTTAAAGCATCTAATTATGATTTTGAGTACGAACCCTTGTTCGCAGGACCTGCGCTCACAAATGTACTAGGTTTCGGCCAACTACTTCACCATAATAATTTATAGCTAGTGGTGAACCAAATTTTAGGAATCTATAAGGCGAAAGATGAAAAATATCCAAAAACTTGGAAACAGTAAAAATGACACTATCAAGCTTCCAAGGGGAAAAAATTCACAAAATTCTAAGAACTGGGAACAAAGGAGAAAACCACCTTGCGAAGCTTGCATCGGCCATAAGAGTATAAATTCACAAAATAATTTTAGTTAAAATTCTCCTGGAGCCGACCATCGAGTGAGAAGAAGTAGATACTACAGAATGCTTCAAATTAAACTTGGGACCATCTTGGATGGATCCAGTTATTGAGTACTTAAAGGATGGAAAACTCCCATAAAGTAAAGCCGAAAGAAAAAAGGTACGCTATCGAGGATCCAAGTTCACTATTATAGGAGATGTATTATACAAAAGGGGATATCTTCTCTCACTCTTTAGGTGTGTGCACCCAATGGAAGTAAATTATATTCTCAAAGATGTTCATGAGGGGATTTGCGCGAGCCATATCAGAAGACGATCATTGGTAAAGAGAATTCTCACTCAAAGCTACTACTAGACAAACCTGGCCAAGGACAGAGCTGAGTACATTCTTAAATGACATAAGTGTCAGCTATCTACCGACATACCATACCAACCTTACTAACCATTTTCTCCTATCTTGTCCCTATGGCCCTTTGTGATGTGGGGAATCATATTGGTCGGCCCATTACCAAGAGCTAAGGGGAATTTTAACTTAATAATCATCGTTATTGATTATTTTTCAAAATGGGTAGAGGCAGAGGCCATGTTAAATATCCCTAAAGATAAATGTTTTAGATTCATTTGGAAAAATATCATCAATCGATATGGATTCCAAAACACACTGATATCGGACAACGAAAAGAAATTTAAGAAAAAGTCCTTATCTTCCTACTATGGTAGGGTTGGCATAAATAAAATCTTTTCGACATTAGGATGATCACAAGAAAATGGGCAGACCGAAATGATAAACTGAACGATACTAGTTTGGATAGAAAAAGTGGGAAGATTCCAAAGGAAAGTGGGTTGACGAACTGCTCAGCATACTATGAGTATATCAGATGACGTAAAGAACACTGATAGGGGAGACACCTTTTATGGTAGTATATGGATCAAAGGCAGTCATCCCAAATGAAATTGGGATGCCAAGTTACAGTGTCCAAACGTACAACCCTAAACTGAACTTAAAAGAGATATAAATTGATTTGGACCTTATTGAAGAAACAAGGGAAGATGCAGTTACACGACAATCGACCTACCCACAGAGAGCCGTAAAGTTCTACAACAAGAAGGCTAAAGCTCATCCAATCAAGGTTAGAGGTCTCTTACTTAAGAAAGTCATAAAAAACTTTGGCCTAATTGGCATGGACCGTATAGAGTTACAAAAGAAGTGGTCCCTAGCACCTATCTGATGGAAAATATAGATGGAGATCCATTCATTAATCCGTGGAATGGTGATAATATGAATAAATACTTTGAGTGAAAATATATGAATGTAATAGCTTTGTATAATTTGTCTCAAATGTAATCGAATGTTGCGGAGAGAAATTTGAATCAAATAAAGTATTGTCTCAACTTGTGTAATTATATTTCTAGTTATTGTAATCTAAATTAAATTTCTCTCACGGTGGAATAAGAGTGTTTGGAGTTTTGTTTCCAAACATATCTGGATGAAAACGCTCAGAGGTTGGAAAATTAAACACCGTTATTGTTATGGTGAGACTTAACATCAATTTTATAGTGAAAGTAATATATTAATCTCTCTCTTGACGGTACGAGAGTGTTTGGAGTCTCATCTCCTAAACATATCTCAATGAAAACCCTAAGAGGTGAAAAAAATAAATTTTATTATTATTATGGAAAGACTTAACACCTTTTTGTACGGTGAAAGTAGAATATTAATCTATCTATCGGTGGTATGAGAGTGTTTAGAGTCTTGTCTCGTAAACATATCTTAATGAAAACCTTGAGAGGTGAGAAAATTAAATATTATTATTGTGATGATAAGACTTAACATCATTTTTATGGTGAAAGTGAAATTCAAATCTATATCTCGGTGGTATGAAAGTGTTTGGAGAAAACCCTGAGAGGTGGGAAAATTAAACGTCATAATTGTTATAGTGAGACTTAACATCATTTTTATGGTGAAAGTAAAATGCAAATCCATCTGTCGGCGGTACGAGAGTGTTTGGAGTCTCATCTTCTAAACATATCTCGGTGAAACCCCGAAGAGGTGGGAAAATTAAATATCATTATTTTTATGGTCGGAATTAATATCATTCTTATAGTGAAAGTAAAATGTAAATCTTTTTCTTGACGGTACGAAAGTATTTGGAATCTCGCCTCCTAAACATATCTCAATATAAACCCCTAAGTGGTGGGAAACTTAAACGTCATTAACATCATTATTTTTGGCTAATAAAAGGAAAATACTACACATGAACACATAATAAAGAAAGAAAAGTACATTACGTGGGCATTCACAAAAAAAAACCAACATAGGGGTGCCAAGAATTGAAGCGACATTATTAATCCAAAAAATGGGACGGGAATAATGTTTATAATAAGGAAGTGGGTATCAGAGACCACAAGCAGTCGCCCAAGAAGAATAAATAATGATAAGTTAAATCTCGACCTGTAAGGGGTTAGAATTATCTGTTACTAATTGTGAGAGTGGAAGGCACTGATACCACTATGAGAATACGAAAATAAACGTGCTCGACAAGGATGGCCACAAATAAAAATTTCAATTTTTATTTTAATTAATTATATCTTTTTATCCTAAACATACATCTATGTGATAATGTAGATAAAGTAAACCAAGCATTCAACAAAGGTAAAGTTTTAGGAAAAATCCCTTATAGGCAAAAACCTTTTATTCAACATTTTAAAAAAATTACAAGACAATCGACGTACAGACTACTTGATAACTACTACAAGTATAATGCATTAGTCTTCACAAAATCTATGAGTAATACTACTTGGTGGGGAGAAGTCCACACGCGGCGTTCCACGCTCGATATCCACTGATCAACCTTTATCTTTAGCAGTGAGTTCCCTCAAGAATCACAATGGTCAGCTTTGGAGATGCCTTCTCCAAAAGGTGTATGGAAGATACTAGGATTTAAACGAATTCACAAGAACAATTTTCACGACATATGTTGTGAATTAAAAGTGTTTTGGAACGGTAAACAAAGAAGAACTTTTGAGAAAAACATGCAAAAATGGATGTGACAAACGTTTTCAAAATTTTGAAAATAAAACAAATATTTATAAAGAGTTCACAATTTTTGAGGCGACAATTCATTCGAACGAATTTTGAGGCTCGTTTGAACGAGAACAACAACTCGTTAGAACGGAACAAAGTCTCGTTATAATGAGAAGGCATCTCATTTGAACAAGATTCAAATGACCTTCTGACGAGTCAAAACATTACGCCCTCGATCGATGCTCGTTCGATAAAAACTTCAAACGACCCTTCTAATGAAAATTCAATCTCGTTTGAACAAGATACAAATTTCATTTGAATGACATTTAAAATAAAAAAAATTCTTTTTAAAATTAAAAAACCCCCATTTCTTTTTACTAAAAATAAACATCCCAAAAACAAAGTCTGTGAATTAATTTAAAACTAATTTTCTTTTTACCTTTATGGGATGTTAGGAAGTCTCGAGTGTTGATGTCATTTTGTCAACGTGACGGTTTGTAATGGGAAACGCTAAACTATTCTAAAATAATACAAAGTCTATAGTATGAGAAATATAAAAAAATTTGCTCTTACAAATCTCCCCCTTTGGCTATTCCAGTACAAAAACAAATGAATTTATCCAAAATCCAAATTACATCAACAAAACTCTGTACAAGACAAAAGAAAACCTAGAACGGAATGTCATAAGTCTCTTCTTCTTCAAACTTCTTCTTCTTCTTCTTCTTCTTCTTCTTCTTCTTCTTCTTCTTCTTCTTCTT
The DNA here is from genome assembly GCA_949130495.1 of Sambucus nigra. NCBI lineage: Eukaryota > Viridiplantae > Streptophyta > Magnoliopsida > Dipsacales > Adoxaceae > Sambucus > Sambucus nigra. Next base: position 108,101,804 of record OX422224.1, on the reverse strand, counting down.
CTTCTTCTTCTTCTTCTTCTTCTTCTTCTTCTTCTTCTTCTTCTTCTTCCATAAAATTTATCTTCATCAAATGTGTCTTGAATTTTGCTTTAAGTACCTACACACATGAGACAAAAAATATACCCCTTGATGCATCGAGTTTTAAACAAACATAGAAACTCTCCCGTAATTTTTTCTCCCCCTTTTTATTCATAATAGACAAAGGAGTAAAACATAATCATGAAATACGAAGCATCACTTATAAGATAAGATATCATCACGAAAAGATATAAATCAAGCATGTGTAATGATAATCTAAAAGGCCATCAAAACCAACTATTATTGTCATTCTTCAATTTTTCCAAAACAAATATAAAATGTCAAAATTATATAGTACAACACAAAATATGGCCATCTAATCACAAATAATCCAATAGATTCAAGCACTTTTAAACATGGACTAAATGTAAATAAAACTAAAATTACCATATTAATATATGCAAAATATATCAAAGAATATTCGGTACACATATATAGGCATAAATGACGATAAAAAGATGACACAAACACATAAGCTTTACACACTAGTATAGTATCGATGCGTCTAAATACGTGGGATGGAATGAATGGGCGTGAACCAGATACAAATAAATTATGAATCAAACACTCAAATATGTTCAAGAAGTTCTAGTTATCTGCAAAACCTTATCAAACTATGATTTAGCTTCAAGTGACAAATAAAGTTAAACATAATGAATAAAAATTATAGTGAACAGAAGCCTAGAATATTAATGCTTCTACAAATCTATAGCATCATGAAAAAATAAGAATAATTATGATTCATTGTGCAAACCCGTTAATCTTCAACTAAACTCTCTCAAAAGATAAACATTTTTCATATTTTTATTCTTTTTCTTTTACAATACTTTTGAAGTTATTTATTTTGAATGATCAATCATTAATTTAAACTATGTTGGCCTTTTCTTGGCAATTTTTCTTGGCCTCTTTTCAGCGGTGGCTTTCTTGAAAGTCAAAATGTCTTTTGCAGCCTTTTCCCATGTCCACTCATATTTTTTCAATACTAATTAAAATCTCTCACGAGCAACGGTTCTTAAATGCACAAATCCCCCATAATCACATAAACATGTATATGACAAACATGATGGGAGAATATCTCACCAAGCTCAAATATAGATCGTCAAGTTAAAATCTAACAAGCTCGTGCATGTGTGTGCGGAGGCATATACAAAGTCAAATTCATAAAGCAAATCAATTTCGAAATAACTCCGTAAACATAGTTAAGAACAATCTAAGTATCCAAAATCATAATCAAATGCCCTAATTACATGGAAAGTACGAAGTGAATTGGATTCAGACACACCAATATGCCATACCAAGTGTGCAAAACTAAAATACACAAAACCAAAAATCTTTTTGTATTTTTCAAAAATATTATAAAAATAAAATATTTTTGTATTTTTACAACATGACTCAATAAAAGAAAAATATAATACAAAAGATACCCATGTCATAACACCAACAAATATATATCATGAAGCATGCCTAGAATATGACAAACAAAAATCATGCAAACAATTATCCAGAAGATATAACATGGGGAGCATCATGTGCAAAATATGAAAATCTACAACTCTAACATCTATTTCCTCCAAAATGGAATTTCTATGCCAAGTAGATGTATATTTAACGCGACGGATTTTATAATCCAAGGGAACACTAGACTTCAACTTCCTAGGACCTCTTCCAAGATTATAACAAAACGCCCTAAGATGACCTTTCCTACCACAATGCGAACATGTGTAAACGCGAGGAATGTTCCTTATGGGTTGACATTTTCTAACGTTCTTGGAGACCCTCTAAAACAAACAATGGTCTAGGCTTTAATATTGGAATTAGAAACACGTGAGCTAGTACCATCACTTCTAAAACTACTTGAGTCTTTTTCATAATCTTTTAACTTCAAAATTTTAGACTCAAGCAAATAATTTGACTCTTCAAGTTTTAGGGACTTCTTATTTAAATTTTTAATCATTCCTAGAAGGTTACCTCGTTTCCCCTCAACGCAAGCATACTTATCCTTAAGATTCTTCTCTCGTGCCTTATAATCATGAATTATTTTATCATTATCCTTAATGGCACGTACACAAATCCTAGAATTTTTTTAGTATTCTACTTCTTTCTCTAAAAATTGTACTCTATCATCACTTTCTTTCTTGGACAATTCTAAATTTTTGAAATCATGGTCCATGTCCACAAGTTTCTCACGAAAGAAATCTCTTTTATTTTGAACAGTTTACAAAAGTTCCATAGCAGCTTTAAAATGAAAAATTTCTTTTTCAATAATTTTAATTTTTTTAGAAAATTTTAAATTCAAACGATTTAAGTCATCAAACATATGGGAATCCACCGAGAGAAATATATAAACCAATGAGAGAGATGAATAGGCAACCACCCTAAAACAACACTAAACAATGATATACCACAATAAAATAGTTCAACCCTCTATGATACTAGTTGTAAGGGGTAAGAATGCTCTAACACCACTTGTAAGAGTGAAAGGAACTGATACCACTATGAGAATGCAGAAAAAAATGTGCTCGATAAGGATGGTCACAAAAAAACTCCAATTTTTATCTCAACCAATTTTATCTTTTTATCCTAAACATATATCTATGTGATAAAAAAATATAATGAAAAACATGCATTCAACAAAGGCAGAGTTTCAGGAAAAATCCCTTGAGGGCAAAACTTTTTTATCCAGCACTTTAAAAATATTACAAGACCGTCAACTTATAGACTACTTGATAACTACCACATATATAATGCCTTAATCTTCACAAATCTCTAAAGAATATCACTCGGTGAGGAGCAGTATACATGCGGGCTTCCATGCTCGGTATTCACCGATCAACCTTTGTCTTCAGCAGTGGGTTCCCACGAGAATCACAATGGTCAGCTATGGAGATGCCTTCTCCACAAAGGTGTATGAAAGATATTAAAACTTTCTAGGGGTTAAATGAATTCTCAAGAACAATTTTCAAGATGTATTTTATGAATTAAAAGTGTTTTAGAATACTAAACAAAGAAGAACATTTGCAAAATATACGAAGAAACGGATCTGGAAAAAGTCTTCAAAAATCTCAACACGAAACAGGTATTTACAGGGCGTTCATAATTTTTGAGGCGGTGACTAGTTTGAATAAATTTTGAGGCTCGTTCCAATGAGAAAAGAATCTCGTTAGAAAGAAACAAGGTCTAATTAGAACAAGAAGGTATTTTCGTTTGAACAGGCTTCAAACGACCTTCTGATGAGTCCAAATAGTACGCCTTCGTTCAATGCTTGTTCGATAAAAACTTCAAACAACTCTTCTAATGAAAAATTATTCTTGTTTGAAGTAGATACAAATTTTGTTAGAATGAGGTTTAAAGTTAAAAAATTTATTATTAAAATAAAAAAAAACCTGTTCATTTTTAATAAAAATTAACATCCCAGAAATATAGTTTGTGAATTATTTAAACATTAAATTGATTTATACCTTTATGGGATGTCTGGAAGTCTTGAGCGTTGATATCGGATCACAGTAACGATTTGTACGGGATATGATAAACTAGACTAAAGTAATACAAGGCATATACTATGAGAAATATCAGAAATTTTTGTCTTACATGATCTCCAAACCATCACTAGTTGTTGACTCAGGCACGCTCGATTCTTCTTGAGCAGTAGTAGTGGTATCTTAGTCGCCAGTGTGGTCCTCTTCCTCCATATCGGTCGTATTGTTTGCAGCAAGCTCATCCTCCATGACCCTTCATTCTTAATCTCATCCTAGATTTCTTGAAGGGTAACAATACTTTCTGAATTTTCTAACCTCAAAGAGTTGAGAGTCTCGACCACTTTTGGGCACTTCGAGACGAGGTCGAAGAATTGGTTAACCACTCGTCTGCAAGTAGCCTTAGAACATATCTCCATGTACTAGACAATATATCCAACAAAGTCTTCAGAATCCACAAACTCGGCCACAATGGACACAATGCCTGACTTCAAACACTCAGTTTTGGACTTTCGCCGAATCCTAGAATTTGTTTGATTGGAAAACAAAAATGCATGTTATTAATGCAACAACAGAAAGACGAAGGACTATTTACTTTCTTATTATAGAAAATAAAAGTGTAATTTCTTATTATTCTTTCTTCCTTTTTATTTACATGACGACCTTACTGGAATATAAAAAAGGAACCTATGGATTCTTACACAAAACTCCTACAGTAAAAGAAAAGATAGAACTTGTTATTTAGTTATTTATTATTTAAACGAGCTCTCTTTTCTGAATCTCATTAAATAAAAATCCCCTCACAAAAAATGTCAACACTCTTATTTTCATATGGGGTATTAGGCATCAAAATTTGGATATTTATTGATGGGGAATAATAAACCTTTATCGATATTTCCCTTCTATCCAGTGATGGAACAAAAAATGAAAAGATCATTTTTCATTATAAGCATTATCAACAATGTCAAATAGGATTTTTCTTCGTATACCTTACCTAAACCTAGCAAATCACAAGAGAGGTAGTCTTCTCTTTCTGTATTAAATCAATAGAAACTCCTCCCCCTGGCTTCTAATAATAATAAAAGGGGTATAATATATTCTAAATCTTGAGATGGAAATTCCTAGAGTCTTGCTTCTTTAGAGTCTCTTCAAGCTTTGACATTTTTATTTGTGATTCTCCTTCAAAACAGTGATATAATCCATATAACATTCCCAGAGCTTCATTATGTCTTCATCATGAGCAGCCTTCTGGTCGTTCAATTGCTTCGGCATATCGGCTAACTTTGACATAACCTACTTGACATTGGACTCAGCCTCTACGCCCCATTAATGAAGGCGATGGAGAGAAATGATAGAATACAATAATGAAATACGAGATGTAAAAGGTAGCACGTAGCAAGAAAAATGTACGATAAGATAACACTTATAAAAATATGAATTGGAAGTTGTTACCCGAGTGACCCTGTGAAGGGAGAAACATGATACCCTACTGCTACTCTAAGAATAAAAAACCGATTATCGCAGAAGGGGATCACTGATGCAATGAACTCATCATCCTTAGTTTGACTCCCAAAAAGAAATTTGAGGTTCAGAACCAGTTGATCAAGATATGAAGCAGTCACATCATCAGAGAGAGGGACACTGGGGTAGGGGTCAACTCGAAACCTTTGCGTTATGTCCTTCTATCATAGCCTTTTGCCTTAAAGATATCGACTAAGTAGTCTTGCCCTAGAACTTGGACAATATGTTGCCAGTTATTGGGGGGGGGGGGTTCCATCTCCCTAATATGACCGGGAGTGTTCTTAGAACGATCTAAAAAATGAAAAATATCAATTGTTAGTATTAGCTAAGATAAAATAAGACAATAATAAAAGTAGATTTATTTTAATAAATCTTACAAAGAGACTCTAATTGTTATAAACTCATCCCAAACTCAAAGGATCTCGGGTTTGATTTGATCCTCTTAGAGAATAAAACCATCAGTAGCCCTGATTTTGTATATTCTCTCTCTATTTGTTATTCTCAGACCAAAATCAACTTTGGTCGGAACAGTGATCTTGTTCCACTTACAGGGCGCCCTGATTTTTTTAAGGTCCAATCAATCGCCATTAACAAACTACCATAGACCCAAGATAAAAAAGAACCGAGACTTACGGTAAAGGATGGATGTCTGGTTCACGTGGAAGAACTTACGATCTAGGTTTTGGGCGATAAAATGATAATAGCAGGGGTTGAATTTCATTATAACTGCCAAGTATCATTCTCAGAAGACATCAGGGGGTAAGTCCTCCTCATAGGCAAGCATCCAGAGAATGACCCACCCCATGAGGATCATTCAATAATAGGGAGCTAGTTGGGTATGGAAAATGCCACTTGCTGAAAGAATCCCCCTGATGGTTGATGCAGAAGGAAGGTGAAAGATGAGCTTGAACATTTATTTATAGACGATAATCATGTCTTTATTTTTAAGGTTATAGGCCCTATCATCCCCTGTAAGCACCCTCATGTGTATGGATGGGTCAATGACATATAAATGTCACTAAATAATAAGATTAGTCTCATGCATACCACTTGGGTGAGACAAGGCAACATTTCTGTCAACCTCAAAGACCTCCTCTTCCTCTTCTTCCTCAATAACAGGAGCTTTGCCACGAGGGTCTATACCTAGAAAGTCTTCCTAAGTCATGGCAGTCAAAGGTTGGGGATTTTTGTTTTGTGTGTGTGGGGTGGAGGAATGTTATCTCGAGTCTCATTGTCAGAGATGTCCTAGATTGGGGGCTCAGGATCCCCCTATTGACGAGACGAGGAACTGGGGTAAACCTTATTATTTGACTCAGTAGAATCTAGTATCTCATCCATTCCATGATGAAAACTATTACTCTCATGTCCTCTTCAAAAGAGAAAGAAGAACTAGAGTCTTTAGTGTCATCACTAAGGCCTAAATGCACATATGGGCTATAAATCTTTGAAGACGATGAAATGCCATAACTACTAATATTAATAACACTTGGAGAGTTAAAATCAAGTGTAGTGTCATAGTGAGGTAAGTTGGGGACACAACTTCCAGAGGAGTTAGAGTCAGAGGTGTCGAAGACCTCTCTCAATTAAGATTAGCCTCAGCCTCTTCCCTCTCTCGAAAGACGCGGTCGCGAAGCGACATAACTCTACCCAAGTCTCGTACAAATTTTGGTACATTAACAAAATACTACATAAAAGGGTTTATAATTCTAGAAGGATTAATTAGGGAAAATGATGAGTTTTGAAGAAGAACACTCAAGAACACACAAGACCTAATAACCTAGTATTCCGGAAGCCTACACTGGAAAAGTCACCGGTGAACTAAAAATAACTCCTAAATTAGATGGAAAACCCCAGTTCCTAAGAAAACAGCTAAAGAACCACCTCCAACACCTAGAAATACCACCAAAACACTACCACCAAAGGAGATACAAACCCAAGAAATATTGCAAAAAAAAAAAAAATAGAAATGGAAAATGATGTAAACAACAATGCAAAAGATTAAAAAGTGATCACGAATACCTGAAAAAGAAGGACGATGACCTGAGAACGAAGGAAGACACCGAAGAAGATGACCAGAGGAAGTTTTAGAGGCAGAAGGCTAGGGGGAGAAAAGGGGGCTAGTTTTTGCTCTTGTTCAACACTTAGAAAATAACAGAAGTGAAGTATCCCGCCTAAACCAATCCCCTTCAATCTAAAATGGGAGCAATGATCCAACACGAGAACCAAGGCATGAAATGACGTAAAGGCTGTGCGCATGGACTATACGTGATCAGGAAATTACATAAACTCTGTCACAACCAAGGAATGGTCGACATTTGGTTAACATCTCGTATTGAATGATACCCAATAATGTGGGGGTAACATGACCATTACATCTGATTACCTGACCATTGTGTTCCCAAGGTGTGACACCCCGCCTATTAATATAATGGGTGGCCATCCCTCTACCAAAATAAAAAGTTGGTCTCATATGGATCATTCTAGCATCACTGTCAAAACATGATTAATTGATAACCACCTAATTACATTAACAAGCAGTGTCAAATTTTATCTTTCATTAACATATAACAAGATTAACCAATACCCAATAAATGCATACACAATGACAAATATAAATGAAACACCAGATAAAGTCTAAAACTAAGATAAACAATTAAGGTTCCCGAATAAACCATTGGGTAAGAATCCAATACAATAATCCAACCAACTAAAAGTATGAAAACATAAGTCCGAATGAAAGGGGCAACATGCGCAAGAATGATAAAATAGAGAACCTAATCTAGAATATGAAAAATGAAATCTCCTACTCAACAATCCTGTAAGCTTCCACATCAATAACAACTACGTGTACTTGGAAAGAACAATCACCCTTGGTGTCCATGTGGTTGGACCCCTAAAAGTTTTTAAAATAGAGTTGAAACGGGTCAGAGCCCAAAACCTTTTAAAAACATTTAGCAATTAATTAAGATGCAATAAATAAATATGCAGTTAAACTTTCCATATTTAAGCCGGTGTCGCACTCTCATGAGATTACCCATAACCTCTCAACTATTGTTCATAACTAACGCCTACATCTTAACCCACCTAGTTATATTACCCTGCCTAATTTGTCTTACTACAAATCTCACTAGCGCACTACCCTAACATGAGTATTGTCTAACTTTCATTTCTTAATTAGCTATGTCTCTCATTCTTTTATTAAATCATTATTCATATTATAACTTCACTCCAATTATTTATCCACATTCATCATTAACATATAAGCCCGTATATAATTTGCTACACTATTATATACGTTATATCGAAATGTCACACACACACACACACACACACACACACACACACACACACACACATATATATATATATATATATATTATTGCTCATAATATATGTAACCACATTCCCAAATGTCCTCCACATTCTGAAAGCGAGCTCACCAGCATGCTATCGTGCTTCGAGAATGTCCACCACATCCTAGGCAACCGATTGCCAGAATCTCACCACCGGACCCAAAAATCTTAGACGAACATTGGAGGCGGTCATGGCCTTAAGTCCATGATCATAACCACACCACATTTTTCCACGGTACTCAAGCCCTACATCACACAGATGTGCACAACACGTATGACCCTGGGGAATGGTGCTACCTCTAATGGGATTCGCCAGAGTGACCTCCCACAGCGCACAACCTCCATAATAACATAACGGCTAGGATAAGTATATGTCATATAAATATCACGCACATAGATATTATTCACATTCGTATATATACTATCTCTATACCTATATATAAAAATTAAATCAAAAAACCTAGGTAGCCCGTGCCTATCGCTCAAATCATTAACCTACAAATCCCGAGTCTATCTCATGACTCTTAATTGATTAAATTATTATTATTTAAATAAAATACAATAGCTTTATCCTGCTAAAATTTCCGAACTTACCCAATCAGCCCAACGTATAATCATTCGAGTTTATCAAGTAACATCACTCAGATAAAACACCCAAACTTGACCCAACTAGCCCGTTCATTTATTCTCGAATTTAACTCATCAATTCGATATTTAAAATTTATTGTCAAGTATACCTCTCACAATTTCTCATTCGAATTTAATTAACCACTCACCCCTAGGTAATAAATATCTTCAAATCACTCCACTAAACTCTCTCTGAACTTTAGGTCTTATAAATTTCAATTGGAACTCCCCAAAATTTATTCAATAACCAAACCCCAAAATTCTCCAAAAAATAGCTTTCATCGATAATCCCAAACTACTCAAGTTATGGTTCCAATAATTTATTTCAAGTTTTACACCTAAACTAACAAAATTTTCATTTTTTAAGCAACCGAATCGGGTCGTAAATTTTCTTGCAGATTAAACACCCTGTAGTAAAATTGCGATTTATCCCTCTACAGATTTCCAAATGATCTCGTTCAAATCACATTGGAAAGATAAGACCGATATCTTTCAGAAATCTATGGCACGCAATCAAATTCTAAGTACAATTAAAATGGCATAATTTTAAAGTAACGTAAAAAATTCCGACGTATTGATATACTGGAAGATTAACCACCCTGTAGTAAAATTGCAATTTCTCCCTCTACAGAACTCCAAATGACTCCATTTAAAGCTCATTAGAAAATATAAGACCTAAATCTTTCCATAAATCTATGGCATGAAATCTAATTCTAACTAAAATTAAAATGGCATAAGTTTAAAGTAACTTTAAAAATTATGGCAGGTTATCATCTTATGTTCATCAATTAAACCCTAAGTTATTCAAGATTCGTGTTTTTCAACAAAGAACCCAACAAGATTCCATCTTTTTGTGTCTTAAAAATAAAATTTTAAAATATAATTTAATTTGAGCAATCATAAATGATTTTACTTCATTAATTGATTATTTAAACTACCCATGATATCGATTTCATCGAAAACCCCATTTACATGTGAGAACCCTTCCTTAAATTTCTTTTGTTCTACACCTACCATGATATGAACATGAATACACCTCAATTTGATTTCAAGAAAGTTAATTACTTTCCCAGGATTATTCATAGTGTCTGATCTCTCTCTTGTGTGTGTTGATTTGATGTTAGAGTCCTTAAGTCTCCTCCCAAATTAGCCTCTTCTAGCTTTCTTCTTTGATTTCTCTTTTTCCCCCTCTCTCCCTTCTCTCTTAGGATTTATAATATATATTATTAATGCCTCACATCTATAAACCTTATATTTTAATTCACTAATCCCAAAATTAGGTTATTAACCTTCATTAAAATGACCCAAATCCTCTTACGTGAGCCTATGTTAGTCTAAAAAGCCCTTGGAACACAATTACTACCCTCAGGTATATAATTCTTACTATTTAGACCATCTATATTGGATCAACCATTTACTAAAATTCACCAACCGAATCACTAAAAATAATCATCCTATCTCAACCCAAAAATAGCCCGCACTAGAGCCTCGGTTGAGATACCGTCAATTACCTCTGTTTCTACTCACATACGACGCACTACAATTGACTTAATTAAATTTTCTTAAACATACTAGTATATTTACCACATATATATTAATCTTATTCTCACAAATTAATATTTACTAATTTTACATTATTTTCCATTTATATTAAATTACGTCACACATGTAATTTAATTGCTAAAACAAGTTACTCAAAATTACAGGGTGTAACATAAGGTACGACTAACAACTGATGGAAAACTAGGACACTAAGGTCATGATTTGCAAAATTTACATTAGGATTAGATGAGATACCCAACAGAGTCGTCTTTCATCCATAGGGGACCATATTTAAACCTCAGCCTCCTACTGACGCCGAAGGATAATCTTTAGGGGTAATTGATATTCACAAGTATGGTCTTGTATAGATGGCACCTATGAAGAATGATCACTATAGACTTGTCCCTTAGAATAGACTAATTCTCTCACCCTAGCCTATACGAGTGGCCTCATCCCACAGTGGACGAGTTTGGATAACGCCTAAGAAACTTACTAGGCTCCCTAGTCTCATCTCATAGAAGATACCAACACCACCTACATCAATAGGGGTGTTGGCCTCGGATGATACTAACATTGTAGGATAGCAATCTCAACCTAATATGGGTGCATCAGTCATAGACGACCACCCTGACTAGCCTCGACATATAGTATGGAGCAAGGAGTTCTATAGTCTCAACTTGGCTGAGACCTCGTACTTCCGATATGTTTTCATAAGTACGAAAAATAATGAAAATGGAATTTCAGTCATATCTACACAAATCCGTTATTGAAGATCGAAAACCCACATGGAGGAATATTCTTCACGATGACTTTAATTTATGTACAGACAACTGGCACTCCTCATAGGATACGATCTTAGCTGGGCGAGGGACATATGCCGGGGGTGACACAGTGCACCCCCAGCCTATATAAGACGTACCATGTCTTCTTCACCTGGATCGACTTCTACAAACCCTACTGTTACTCTGCAGAATTGAGTTTAGGGAGTGAAATATTGAGTGTGTATCTTCCATGGCCATCAGTGCCTCAGAATAGTGAAATCATTCTTGCACTCTTTATAGTGTACGTAGGCCAAGGCTGAAACACTTAAATAATTATGTTCATCTCTTATGTTAACTTGCTTGCTAATTACCGTCTAATTATATTTGTGAAAGACCTATAATCTGAGTGACCATTTTATAATATCAGTGTCATTACCCCTTCACCAATCTTTCACCAAAATCCACCACGTCTCTCCCCACTCACCATTCTATAAAAACTCATCTCCTACATCTATCTATCTATCTATCTATCTATCTATCTATCTATCTATCTATCTATCTATCTATCTATCTATCTATCTATCTATCTATCTATCTATCTATCTATCTATCTATCTATCTATCTATCTATCTATCTATCTATCTATCTATCTATCTATCTATCTATCTATCTATCTATCTATCTATCTATCTATCTATCTATCTATCTATCTATCTATCTATCTATCTATCTATCTATCTATCTATCTATCTATCTATCTATCTATCTATCTATCTATCTATCTATCTATCTATCTATCTATCTATCTATCCGTCTATCTATCTATCTATCTATCCGTCTATCTATCCGTCTATCTATCCATCTATCTATCCGTCTATCTATCTATCCGTCTATCTATCTATCTATCTATCTATCTATCTATCTATCTATCTATCTATCTATCTATCTATCTATCTATCTATCTATCTATCTATCTATCTATCTATCTATCTATCTATCTATCTATCTATCTATCTATCTATCTATCTATCTATCTATCTATCTATCTATCTATCTATCTATCTATCTATCTATCTATCTATCTATCTATCTATCTATCTACCTACCTACCTACCTACCTACCTACCTAGCTATCTATCTATCTATCTATCTATCTATCTATCTATCTATCTATCTATCTATCTATCTATCTATCTATCTATCTATCTATCTATCTATCTATCTATCTATCTATCTATCTATCTATCTATCTATCTATCTATCTATCTATCTATCTATCTATCTATCTATCTATCTATCTATCTATCTATCTATCTATCTATCTATCTATCTATCTATCTATCTGTCTGTCTGTCTGTCTGTCTGTCTGTCTGTCTGTCTGTCTGTCTGTCTGTCTATCTATCTAATAAAGGAGGAGGGATTTTTTGGTCTCCCCCAACTAACGGTTGAAATTAAATCTGTTGGGTTTGGTCTTCATCAACTAGCTGCTCAGATTTAAAATGATAGTTTGTATGTATAGCTCAAGTAAGTTGTAAGGACATAACTTTCCAATTGAGTCCATGTATTGTGTTGGCTCAATTCCGGACAAAAACATTTATTCATAGGATAGTATGTGATTGTAATACTCTCAAGCCTATGAAGTGTTTGTTGAAGACGTAGCGGCAAAAAGTATAAAGCTTCATCAATTATGCCGGTTTGCTTGCCTCATTTCTACGTCATCAACTATGGTTCCATGCTCCCAAGGTATGAATGCGATATTATATATATAGGAGCTTGGAAGTTGTTTATTGGGTGTTAGGTTTAATAAACACTGTGTTTTATTTTCAGAAAAATTTAAATTAGAACTTTAACATAAAGTATATAAGGTTTCTGGGCCAAAATCGAATTTTATAAACTTTCTGAAAGTCGTTCGATATGTCGTTCGAACGAGTTTTTCGTTCGAACTAGATGTCGTTCGAACGAGTTTGCCAACGAGTTCCCACTAATGTATACTGGTCCGTCGTTTGAAATGTCGTTCGAACGAGATTGTTCGTTCTAACGAGATTTCCAATGAGGTTCTAACGAGTCCATACTGGATCGTCGTTAGAAGACTCGTTCGAACGAGATTTCGTTCGAACGAAATGTCGTTCGAACGAGATGCCAGGCGGGAACAGTTTTTGGCAGTTTTTTGGCAGTTTTTCATCCACTTACCCACTTAGTTTTTAACCAACTTTTTCAGACTTTATCTTGTGCGGGAAGAACATTTTCCAACTTAACTTTTCCATCCTAGTTTCATATCTTAGAGAGAGTTTGAGAGAAAATTGTTTTAAGGAAAATGTTCATGTTTTGATTGCTAATTTTCAAAAAGAAAATCACTTACCACTCTAGTTTGTATACCCATATTGTTTATCCAAGTTCTTATGTACATATCAATTGCTTGGAGTTTGGCACCGATTTTCTCTACACCGAATTGAAGAGAAGTTTCGGGTTTTGCTTCTACCTCCCACAAAGAAAGAAGAAGTGTTTTATGTTGTTTTACCCGCTTGGAGAAAGTCTTCATGCTCGGGTGACGGTGACCATATAAAGTCCTATCGGTGGATTCCGAGACCGCGGTGGTGTTCCAAGGTTATTCGCTAGGAAGAGGTTTCTACAAGAAGAAGCATCGGGGCTTGAGAGGGATCGAGTCGTGTGTTGTAAGTCTTTTGTCTTGTACTTGTAATTCCGTATCTAGTGAATTTGTGGCTAGGGCCGTTCGAGGTTGTTTCCCGTCTTGGGTTTTTCTTCGTGCATCGCGGCGTAGTGTGATTGGTTTATTTTATCTTGCATAACAATTTAGGACGCATGCTTAGGATAATCCAAGATAAAATTCGGTTTAAATTATCACACTCAATTTAATTTGGACTTAAATTAAATATTGGGTAAAGTTATTTAATTCAAGTCATTTGCTAAAATTGGTTTGGCCTAACTTTGTTGAAATATGGATAATTATGACTTAGGCAAATTCTAGGGATTGAATGAATTAATCGGTTTAAGTAAAATTAACGGTTGTGTGTGTTTAAGTTAATTTCACTCGGTTTAATTTTAAGAAAATTAGAATTTGGAATTTAGTATTTGTTTGTTTTAGTTGAACCACCATCACCACCTTCAACGCTTCCGCATCAAGATATATCTAAAAGGAAATTATAATATTTTAAAAACCCGGGGATCCAAATATCTCGTTCACAAACTGCTATCAGAGCCAAAATGATAAATTATTTCGTTAAAGATCCTTAAATAATTTTTTGGCTTAAATGGATTTTTCCCCATTTTCAAAATTTCCTATTTTCGATGGTTCAAACTACGCGTATTGGAAAGCGCATATGAGATCGGCACTAAAGTCTATCGACAAAAGAGTTTGGATGTATATTGTTAATGGTTGGTCCCCACCAACTTATTTAGTTGAAAATGAACGTGTTCCCAAACCCGCCGATAGATGGACTGAAAATGAGTTTAAACTTGCTAATTTCAATTCCCGTGGTTTAAATGCCTTGTTTAACGCTGTCACACCGGATGGATTCCGACGTATTATGACATGTGAAACCGCTAAAGAAGCTTGGGATATTTTACAATTAACTCATGAAGGAACTAGTGTCGTTAAAGCTTCAAAACTCCAAAACCTCACCACTCAATTTGAAACTATCAAAATGAATGAAAAAGAAACGTTTGATGAATTTTATGCTAGACTTTTTGATATTGTTAATTCATCTTTTAACTTGGGAGAGAAAATACCTGACGACCGTGTTGTAAAGAAAATTTTAAGGTCCCTACCCGATAGATTTATTCCAAAGGTGACCGTTTTAAATTCTTTACCCACTTTAGCCTCTACGAAATTAGAAGAGCTTGTAGGTGATTTACAAACCTATGAACTGGATATGTTTCCCTCTAAAACTGAAAAGAAAATCGAAAAGGGAATTGCTTATAAAGCCCGAAAAGAGGTCAAACAAGTAGTAGAGAGCGAGAGCGATAGTGACTCGGAAGACATGGCTTTGTTTGCACGTAAATTTAGAAAATTTCTTAAAATTAACAAAGATAAATTTAAAAATGATTTTAAGAAATTTGAATCTTCTAAACATGACAAGAACGAGAATATTTCTAAAGAGGAGAAGATTCCTAGAGCCGAAAAGATCCCTAAACCTAGTAATGAACATTTAGATAGGGACGAGTCTAATAAATGTTTTGGTTGTGAAGGTTATGGACATAGGGCTTATGAGTGCCCCACTAAACTAAGGAAAGAGGGTAAGCGACCCATTTCATATAATGCGACCCTTAGTGATAGTGATAAGGAAGAGGGACCCGATTCACCCACTAAGAAAAATTTTGTGGCTTTTATGGCTAGTCATGTGAGTGATAGTGAAAACTCATCGATTGATGAAACTTTAACACATGACACTTCCAAGGTCATTGTTTAGGATTCTCTTGTTTCTGATGATAGTGAGAGTGGAGAAGAAAGAGAGAGTGAAAATGAAGAAGATGTTAATATGAGTGAACTTCAAAATGCTTTTCAAGAACTTTATAAAGAATCTATTAAATTAAAAAGGGCTAATTTGAAGTTAGAAGCTAGTTTAAGAGAGAGTGTCAAGGTCGTTGATGAAAATGCTTTTATAGAAGACCTTAGGACACGTGAGAGGACTCTTCGAGAGAAGCTAGAATATGTATAAAGCGAAAGAGATATCCTTAAGGGTTTAATGGAATCCTTGAAAAAGGAGCTTCTTGCTTTTGAAGAGCAAAATGTTTTATTAGAGTCTAACATTTTAGATTTGCAAAATAAATTAAAAGACTCTAGTAATGTCAAATTTGATTTGGAGTGTCGTTCGGAAAAATTAGATAAAATCTTAGGAACGGTCCAAATTAAAAATGACACTTGTGGTTTAGGCTTCAATACTTGTAACGAATTTATCCCTAAAGCGAAAACCCACATTTTAGGAGAATCTACTAGGAAAGCATTTAGAGATCACTCCTTAGGAAAATCTTTTCGACATATTTTTACTTGTACACATTGTGGTCGAAAAGGTCATCTTAAGAAATTTTGTTTTGATCTTAAATGAATTCCTAGAAAATCCCATAGTAAAGTAACCACGGTAGTTAAAGTTCCTACACCCCAAGATATTCATTCTTCATTAATTTGGGTTAGGAAATCCGACTTGGTTTCCTTACAAAATAGGGTTTTTGATTCTCATTTACTTTCACATGCTTCATCCCTTGCTAAATCTAAAGGATGAATGTGTTAGTGTTTGCATACTTTGGCGTTTGTATTTCATGCTATATTCACATGCTAAATGTATGTTTGTTTAATCATTTTGTAGTCTATGCTCCATGCTTATCACATGCTAGAATTATGATTTTTGTTTATCTTTTGTATTATATTCCCTTCATTTTGTTTGCATTAAATGAAAAATACAAAAAGATATTTATTTTTCATTTGGAATTTATCTCTTGGTAATTTAAGCTTAATGAAAATTCAAATGATTTTTGTTTGTCTTTTGAGTATATATTTTTTATTTTTGGTTAAAAATGTCAAAAACTCAAAAAGATTTTTGTTGTGTGTATTTTGGTTTGACACACTTTATGTGGCATATACTTGTGTTTGAATTCCATCTTTTTTGCTCCCGCGTGGCTAGAACTTTTGGTTTAGATTATCAATCCTTATTATGTTCTTTATCATAGTTTTATGGAGTAGTTGGATTTTGTGTTGTTTAAATGGATTCTAATTTTATATGCCTCTATTCACACATGCACGAGCTCTTTTGAAATTGTAACTTCATATGTATATTTGAGCTATGTGAGGTGTTCTCCTACCAATCTTGTCATCTACATATTTGTGACTTAGGTGGACTAGTGCATGTCAAAATCCATTGCATGTGAGATTTGTGGGAAAAACGAAAACATGATAACTAAAATTATGCACGGGGAAGGGTTTCGAAAGGACTAAGTGATCCTTTGAGATTGTAAGCCACCGTTTTGAATGGACCTAAAAGAAATACGTGGTCCAAAGGCCTAAAAACAGAAAATATGGCATTAAAAAGAAAATAATTGTCAAGGCCTATGTTTGATTGATATATTCGTTCAAAATCAAAATAAATGCTTATTGAGGGAGATTGGATGGTATATCAACGGTTTGCACAATGTCCATTTATCCTAGTTGCGTATTTCATGTCATGAATCTATTGGTTTGTAGAATCATCAATATTCTAGGCTTGCATGCATTGTGTATGTTTGTTCATTGAGTTCAATCTATATTGTCACATGAGGTTATATTTAAATATGATGAAGTTCGCAATCAAATGAGAACTCCATAAACATGTTTTAAGTGCTTGGGTCTAAATTTGATCGTTACTAGTTCACACCCCAACACTTCCGTTTCCATATGACACATTTTTGCCATACGAGTGTGCAAACTTATTGTATTTTTGTGTCATGTGTTTGTTTATATCTATACATATGTGCGTGTGCATTATTGATATTTTTATAGTACATATATATATGATATCTTGTTTTATCTTTGCCTTGATTTTGTTGCCCATATGCTTTCATGTCTTATCACTTTAAGCTTCAACATGATTTTATTCTTTAACCTTTGTTTATTCCTGAACAAAAAGGGGGAGAAAAATGATAGGGGGAGAAATGGTATCTAATCCTATTATTATCGTATCTTAGTTTGGGAGAGATTTATCTTAGGGGGAGACGTCTTTCTAAGTATGTCACTTGGTTGATAAAGGGGAGAATTAATTTAGGGGGAGTAATTAATCAATTAGATTTTATATTTTGATATTCCCTATGCATTTGATGAGTTTGCTTAAGTGTGAAAGAACTATTCTAAAGCCGCATCTTTAAATGGCAAAGCGTTTAATCCTTGGGTTGAGTCAAGTTTGGGTGGGTTATGTATTTGAGTCTATTGAACTTGACGGCCCTTTAGGATTTTTGTTTTGGTTTTTGTCCCGGAATAGCCAAAGGGGGAGATTTGTAAGGACACAACTTTCCAATTGAGTCCATGTATTGTCTTGGCTCAATTCCGGACAAAAACATTTATTCATAGGATAGTATGTGATTGTAATACTCTCAAGCCTATGAAGTGTTTGTTGAAGACATAGCGGTAAAAAGTATAAAGCTTCATCAACTATGCCGGTTTGCGTGCCTCGTTTTCTACGTCATCAACTATGGTTCCATGCTCCCAAGGTATGAATGCAATATTATATATATAGGAGCTTGGAAGTTGTTTATTGGGTGTTAGGTTTAATAAACACTGTGTTTTATTTTCAGAAAAATTTAAATTAGAACTTTAACATAAAGTATATAAAGTTTCTG
This sequence comes from Sambucus nigra, assembly GCA_949130495.1. Classification (NCBI taxonomy): domain Eukaryota; kingdom Viridiplantae; phylum Streptophyta; class Magnoliopsida; order Dipsacales; family Adoxaceae; genus Sambucus; species Sambucus nigra. Next base: position 108,083,128 of record OX422224.1, on the reverse strand, counting down.
GGCCAAAATCGATTTTATAAACTTTCTGGAAGTCGTTCGATATGTCGTTCGAACGAGTTTTTCGTTCGAACCAGATGTCGTTCGAACGAGTTTGCCAATGAGTTCCCACTAATGTATACTGGTCCGTCGTTCGAAATGTCGTTCGAACGAGATTGTTCGTTCTAACGAGATTTCTAACTAGGTTCTAACGAGTCCATACTGGATCGTTGTTAGAAGACTCGTTCGAACGAGATTTCGTTCGAACGAAATGTCATTCGAACGAGATGCCAGGCGGGAACAGTTTTTGGCAGTTTTTCACCCACTTCCCCACTTAGTTTTTAACCAACTTTTTCAGACTTTATCTTGTGCGGGAAGAACATTTTCCAACTTAACTTTTCCATCCTAGTTTCATCTCTTAGAGAGAGTTTGAGAGCAAATTGTTTTAAGGAAAATGTTCATGTTTTGAGGGCTAATTTTCAAAAAGAAAATCACTTACCACTCTAGTTTGTACACCCATATTGTTTATCCAAGTTCTTATATACATATCAATTGCTTAGAGTTTGGCACCGTTTTTCTCTACACCGAATTGAAGAGAAGTTTCGAGTTTTGCTTCTACCTCCCACAAAGAAAGAAGAAGTGTTTTAGTTGTTTTACCCGCTTGGAGAAAGGCTTCATGTTCGGGTGACGGTGACCATATAAAGTCCTATCGATGGATTCCGAGACCGCGGTGGTGTTCCAAGGTTATTCGCTAGGAAGAGGTTTCTACAAGAAGAAGCATCGGGGCTTGAGAGGGATCGAGTCGTGTGTTGTAAGTCTTTTGTCTTGTACTTGTAATTCCGTATCTAGTGAATTTGTGGCTAGGGCCGTCCGAGGTTGTTTCCCATCTTGGGTTTTTCCTCGTACATCGCGGCGTAGTGTAATTGGTTTATTTTATCTTGCATAACAATTTAGAACGCATGCTTAGTATAATTCAAGATAAAATTCAGTTTAAATTATCACACTCAATTTAATTTGGACTTAAATTAAATATTGGGTAAAGTTGTTTAATTCAAGTCATTTGCTAAAATTGGTTTGGCCTAACTTTGTTGAAATATGGATAATTATGACTTAGGAAAATTCTAGGGCTTGAATGAATTAATCGGTTTAAGTAAAATGAACGGTTGTGTGTGTTTAAGTTAATTTCACTCCGTTTAATTTTAAGAAAATTAAAATTTGGAATTTAGTATTTGTTTGTTTTAGTTGAACCACCATCACCACCTTCAACGCTTCCGCATAAAGATATATCTAAAAGGAAATTATAATGTTTTAAAAACCCGGGGATCCAAATATCTCGTTCACATAAGTGTAGATGAAAGACGATTACTTAATACAACTGTACAATGACAAGGATCAAGAAACACAAGGCTCAAGAAATTGAACAACAGGTAAAAAGATAACAAGGCTCAAGAAATAGTAGAGTCACATCGGTGTGTTTAAGATTCTCTCCCACCTATCCATTTCTCTCTATTGTGAAGATCTTTCTCTCTCTCACTCTGCCTACGTGAACTCCTGTAGGACTTCTCTTCATTGATTTCCTTTTTTATGTGCGAAATTCTCCTCTTCTTCTTTTACTCCATAGGAAAAGGAAAAATTTATCTAAGGTTCTCTAGCTCCTTCAGCCAGAACATCAAAAAGAAGCTATTCCTCCGAGTCATTAATATTGAAGGGAAGAGAGTCATATTGAAAATAAATGTCTTCCCATAAGAATAATTGACTGAAACCTAAAAGAAGGTTGTTGGACCATCCCTACTTGTCGGTGACCACTGCGCGAAGACGAGCAATGGTGGTCCATATTCAACAATGTTCTCTCAGTTGAAGATGTAATTCTCAAAGTGTTTTGGTCATGCTAAAGTTTGGTGAGATGTATATTTGTTTCTAAAATTAATTTTGTCTCTCTGTATATTTGGTGAGATTTATATTTATTTAAGTTATTTCCATATTTGTTTAGATTTGTTCATATTTGTTCAGATGTGCTAATATGGGGGTGAGGAAGCTTCAGAAGTATATTTGGTGAGATGTATATTTTGTCTCTGTGTATATTTGATGACTATTTGTTGATATAAAAAATTATCCACCTATGTGGAACAATCGGAGATGGAAACGTATCATCTCACATGGCAAGAATCATAGTTAGTAAGACAATGACTCACCGACCAACTCATGGAATGCCGACCAGTATGAGGAATGTCGACCAACAGGGTCAGCAAAGCGCCAATAGTCATGTACATTATGAAAGTCATGTATTGATGTAAATGCTTACTTTATAAAGGCATTCCATCCTTTTATATTCCTTCTCTCTATCTGCCTATAAGATTATAAATACATTGTAACCCCTTCATCAAGGGCAAGTTTTCACAAAGTTTGAACACTCTCAATACGACGCAGGAAAGAATACAAAACACAGTGGACGTAGGCTTTCCAATATAGACGAAACACTTTAAAAACCTCGTGTCTCACTTTTTATTTATTTATTTTATCTATGATTGAAGAATTAGATATCTTCTATTTTTTACGTCAAAAGATTGGCGCCATCCGTGGGAACATATTTCTAAATGTTTTCACTCATTCATTTATCAGCATTCCAAAAATGACTGACATTCCTGAATCCAGTGCCAGAAATGATGGCAATCCGCCTATTCCATCTATTCCTCCAATAAATAATGATCTCACTGGAATCTTGGCTAGTTTTGCCAGAGGACAAGAGGCTATGTAGGATACTATTAGGCAATTGGCCCAAACACTACAAGCTTGATCTCCCACCTGGTCTATTCACATGAATAGGAATATGCCACTACCACCTCTAAGAACAAGCAGACACAACCAATCCAGGACTACCAGAGACACGTCCGACCGCTCAGGAGTATGTTCTTCTCTTAGGACTTTAGAAACTTATAATGAGTAATCCTTTACTCCTGAAAGATTAGTGCTTTAAAAAGGTTGAGCAGAGCATCTCCGTTTGATCATGTGGGACCTAAAGGGAATAAAAATGCCCCAAGGGCATTCTCGAGGAATACACAACGATCAGCCGATCAACATGAGGGCTCAGCCCAATCAGATCAGACGAACTGTAACACATAAATCTAATTCTAGAAATAATGCAGGGAAGGGCTCAATTCAATGATTGGAAGATAGGTTGGGAGAGATGGTAAAGGCAAAGAACCTATTATAACGAAGTTTTATGAAAGGGTCCCCTTTTGTACAAGCTATTGTGGATTTTTCTACTCCTTTAAATTTCAAAACTCTTGTGGTTACTCCCAAGTATGATGGGAAGACATATCATGTTCTTTTTATAGAATAGTACCAAGAAACAACTGATATTTATGTTATTTCTAAAAAAATGAGATGCAAGGAATTCTTAGGTACAATCATAGGTCCTGCTCAAATTTGGTACAATAGCCTTCCTCGGGGACAAATTTCTAGTTTCAACCAACTTGCCGAACTATTTATCAGTAACTTATACTTTGGAGCCAAATCGATAAAAAGAGTAGCTCACCTGCTAAGTGTGAGGTAGCGGGTAGGAGAATGTACAAGGGACTACATTACTTACTTCAACAATGAGAAGTTAAAGGTCATTGATTATGAAGAAAAAATAGCTATCACAGCTCTCATGTGTGGATTGCATCCCGTGAAACTTTATCACACTCTTGCCAAATATCCTCCTAAAACTATGAACGATTTAATGGCCAAGGCATCCAAGATAATGAATGCCAAGGAAGACATAGCATCAAAATAAGGCTCGAGCATAAAGTCTGAGGGCAAAACTGAGAAGAAGGAGCAGAAGGAACAAAAAGAGCTGAAGGATTCAAGGTAAAAGAAGATTGATGACAGTCTTAGAAAATACAACAATTACACTCCATTAACGATGGGCATTCACCATGTTTTAAAAGAAATTAAGCACAGGAAGGAGGTACTTTGGCCTGAGAAGCTAAGAGCTCCTGCTGGGAAGAGGGACATATCCAAATTCTGTGAATTTCATAAGGACCATGGGCATACGACAAATCGCTATATTTCTCTGCAAAATGAGATAGAAACCCTCATCCGTTAAGGAAAACTGGATAAGTTTGTTGATCGGTAGGATGATAGAGGAGCTTGGCGCAGGCCAAAGTCTTCGTGTAGTCCCAGGAAATAAAATAAATGAACTCATGAAGATGATCCCCATTCCCCCCCAAAACCTAAACAACTAGAACGTGAGGTATTTACACTTAGTTCTGGTTCTTTGAATTATCAGATGATTACAGGTGGAGATGCGGGAGGTGGAGATCACACTGCAGAGATAAAAGCTTACCTCAATGAGGCTTTAGCTTGTTCTTACATCCAAAGGATCAATTTAGCCGAGGAAGGTGAAGAAAGAAAAATTGGTGATTGGGTTTTCCAAAAATGATCTGCCAGGAGTTTTGTACCCCCATGACGACCCTCTAGTGGTCAAATTCTAATATCAGGATACAATCGTTTCCAGGGTGTTGATTGACAATGGTATCTCGATAGATATCATGTTTTATTCCTGCTTTTAAAAGCTGCACTTGAAGCTCAGTCGCCTAGATCCATACCATAGGCCTTTAATCTATTTTTTTACTGAAAAAGTTTATCATTTGGGCACAATCAAGCTGGAGGTGTTGCTCGGCACCTGGCCAACAAGTTGTATAGAGAAAATTAGTTTCTTTGTGATGGATAAAAATATCCAGTCAACCTGCAACGTCACCATGGGCAGAGTAGGGTTGAAGAAGTTTGAAGTTGTTCCCTCAACAGTCCATCAGTGTTTGAAGTTCCCGACCAACTTCGGAGTAGGCGTAGTGAAAGGTGATCAAAAAGTAGTCCCGGAATGTTATTACTCCTCTGCTGAGCAAGAAGATCTTGAGGAAATAAAGAAGAATAACACCACTTACAAAGTGGACATTACTGAGCCAAATAGCGAATCTGAGGTTGTAACCTTAGATCCAAAAGAGGAAACAAAGATAGTGAAAGGCCGAATTATGGAAGCAACGGAGAATACCATCTTAGATGATGATAAGCCAGAACGAACTACGCAGGTGGGTTTAATGCTAGACCCTGGTCTTAAACACGAGCAAGTGACATTCCGGAGACAGAGAAAGCAGTGTTCGCTTGGAGTCATGAGGACATTATTGGGATTTATCCCAATTTCCTCTACTATGAACTCAATGTCAATAAAGACATAAAGCCAGTGAAACAAAGGCATAAGGTGTTTATCCCCCGAGAAGAATCAGGCTATTCATGAAGAGGTAGAGAAACTTTAAAAAGCTTCATTCATCAAGGATGTGAAATATCCAGATTGGTTGGCCAAGTTTGTTATGGTTAAGAAGAAATATAATTAGTGGAGAAAATATGTGGACTTCACTGATTTGAATGATGCATGTCCAAACGATAATTTTACTTTTCCCAGGATCGACCAGATTGTGGATGCCATGTCGGGACACGAGATATTAAGTTTTATGGATGCCTATTCTGGTTATAACTAGATTAAAATGAAGCGCGAAGATGCCTATTCTGGTTACAACTAGATTAAAATGAAGCGCGAAGATAGGAAAATTATCTCTTTCATTACGCCCCGAGGAACTTACTGTGTTATGCCATTTGGTTTGAAAAATACAGGTGCTACCTAATAGAGGTTGGTCAACAATGTCTTTGAATATCAAATAGGCAAGAACATGGAAGTATATGTCGATGATATGTTGGTAAAGAGTAAAAAAGCCTCTAACTACATTGCCGACCTCAACCAAACCTTTGATAAGTTAGAAAAGCACTAGATGAAGCTGAATCCCCCACATATGTGTTCGGCGTGTAGGAAGGAATGTTCCTAGAGTATATAGTAAATCAAAGGGTAATTGAAACTAATCTAGATAAAGTAAAAGCTTTGATTAAAATGCAGTCTTTGACTTGTAAGAAGGATTTTCAATTGCTCACTAGGCGAGTAGCTGCCTTGAATAGGTTCGTGTCCCGAGTGATAGACATATGTTTTCCATTCTTTAAGGTGATGAGGAAGACCTTAGAATGGAATGACGAGTTCGAGAAAGATTTTCAGTAGCTGAAGAAATATCTGGGATGACCACTATTACTCTCCCGATAAATTTTAGGGGAAAAATTAAATTTGTACTTAGCCGTTTCTGAGTCGGCTGTAAGTTAATCTTTGATACAAGAAGGTAATGGAGTGAAAAAGCCGATCTACTACACTAGTAAAGCCTTTCGAGGAACAAAAATAAGATCTCAACTTCTGGAGAAATTAACTTTGGCGCTTATAGAGGCATCCAGATGGATGAATCCCTATTTCCAATCACATACTATAGTGGTGTACACTGATATGCATTTTCGGCAAGCTCTTCATAAACTAGAGAAGTCTGGGAGATTGATGTACTGGGCAGTAAAACTAGGGGAGTATGAAATTGTGTATGATCCAATGTCCTCATTAAAGGGCCAAGCTGTGGGATAATTCATTGCGAATTCACTTATCCAAATATCCCCGAACAATAAAGAATTCAGGCAGAACAAACCCCAACTTGGAAAATCTCAACCAAAGTCATCACCGACCAACTGTTCGAGCAGACCCCAGCTGGGGAGAGCTCAGACGAAGCAGCTATCAACCTACTAAAATAGTTAACCAGGTTGCAGGAGATGACTAAGAGATATAAGGAGGGAAAAAATAAAATATTCCATTATGGGAGATTGACAAACCAAGGCCTTGACAGCAACATCCAAGTATATAATCTATATGTGGATGGATCTTTGTGTGTGACAGGAAGTGGAGCATGTATTATACGCAGTACCTCTGATGGGATTGATATTTAGTACGCACTTAGATTCTAGTTCTAGGAATCAAATAATGAAGCAGGGTATGAGAATTAATTATGGGATTAAGTTTGGCTCAAAAACTAAATGCCGAGCAAGTTGTGGCACATATTGATTCACAATTGGTAGTCAACCAAATCTTAAGTTTTTATGGAGCCAAAGGAGAATTGATGACAAGGTACATCTCCAAAGCACTGAAGATCATAGCAAAATTACTAATTATTCGGATGAGAAAAATTCTAAGAGTAGGGAATGCTCGAGGAAATGCACTTGCTCGGCTTACATCAACAACCATAATTGAACTCAGGAGAACAATCCCCATTGAGATTCTGGTGAGTAAGAGCATTGATGAAGACCCAATGGTTAATTTGATTACAGTAAATATGGGACCTTCTTGGATGGATGCCATCAGAATTTATATTCAGGAAGGAACTCTGCCAGCAGATCCAATTGAGGCCCAAAAGCTTAGGTATAAAGCTGCGAGGAATGTGTTAAACAAATGAGTACTATACAGGAGAGAGTTAACAGCTACTTTGCAGCGTTGTGTCCACCCAATGGAGGTTTAAGATATAATAACAGAAGTTCATAAGGAATCTTGTGGAGCTCAAGTGGCTGGAAGATCGTTACTACAATGAATGCACATACAGTGATGCTACTGGCCAACCATGGGGGCAGATTATACAGATTTTGCAAAGAAGTGTGTCAAGTGCCGAAAGTCCTCAATGATTCGCAAAACTCCACATACTGCTTTACCTCCCATTACTTCACCTTTGCCATTTTTTATTTGGGGAATAGACTTGGTCGGGCTATTATTGGCCACCAGAGGAAGATTCAGGTACCTGGTCATAGCTGTTGATTACTTCACGAAATGGGTGAAGGCAGAACCATTGGTAGATATGCCATATAAAAAGGTGTATCAGTTTATCTGGAAGAACATCATTTGCAGATATGGTTTACCAAATGCTTTTATCACTGATCATGGCACACAATTCAAAAATGTTGAGTTTATAGCGTATTGTGCCCAATCCAAGATTTAGAAGTTGCATTCTGCTCTAGGTAATCCTCAAAGCAATGGACAAATTGGGGTGAATAACATAACTTTACTTAATGGGTTGAAGAAGAGATTTGATGATGTAAAGGGGGACTGGATAAATAAATTTCACTCAGTATTATGGGCCTATCGAACAACTCTGAGGGTTGCAACAAGGGAAACACTATACATGCTAGCATTTGGGACTGAAGTAGTTGTACTAGCTGAGATAGGTTTGCCAACTCATAGAATGTTAAATTTTTATTCTACCGTCAGTGACTTGAAGCTAAGTCTATACCTTGATATGTTGGAAGAAGTGCGAGAAGATGCAGCCTTGAGGAATGCTGCTTATCAACAACAAACATCACACTTTTATAATAAGGGGGTGAAGTCTACCAACTTAAAAGAGGGTGATCATGTATTGAAGAAGGTGATTCAGAAGACCGGGTAAACTTCAAGCCAATTAGCATGGGCCTTATCCTGTCTTAGCAGTTGTTCGACCAGGAACTTATCGAATTGAAATTTTGGAAGGGGAAGAATTCAAGATTCCCTGGAATGACGAGCATCTTAGGAAATATTACCAGTAATGTAACGAGCAATAACTCTTATAATTATTTTGGTTCAGTATCAATAAAAGTTGGTTTCTTCCATTTTTTTGGGGGAAAATTGGTGATATGCACCCCCTATAAATACTTGGTTGGCAGGAATTCAGTACTTGTTCGGAGTTGGTAAAAAAATTAGGGATAAAACTCTATATAAAAATTAATAAGTTTTATCGAAACTGAGAAAAATAGAGGAAGAACATCGTGAAGATTCCTAAATAGGAACTTAGACATATATTCCACATACGCTTGGTCACCACTGGTAACTAATGCTAAACCTAAAAATTTAGGTGCATTTGTAGAACCTATGGCAATACCACAGGTGGATAGTGCTAAAATTGGATTTTAATCTAGGTGCACTAGTGGAATCTATGGACACATCAATCGTAACTGGTATTAAACATAGAAATCTAAGTATACAGTAGAACCTATGATAATCCCATATTAACCGATACTAAATTTTGGAAAATGTCTAAGTGTATCAGTAGAACTAATGAAATAACAAAGTCATTCAACCAGATAAAAATAAACAAGATAAGTTAATGAAATTGCATTTCATTTATATGAATGATGATTACATGAAAATATTGTGTATCAATGAAATACAAGAAAATTATCTACTGGACACTTTCCTTCAGCTTTAGAGGAGCTTGACGCTGTTTCCATGCTTGCTGGAGGATCATCAAATGTGTATGGAGAGTTGATAAAGTTAAAATCGTGAAGCATTCTACTGTTACTACTACTCGGAGTATTCAATAAATGAGGGAGCCGAACTATTTCCAGCTCATCGTGCAGGAAATAATCCCCTAAATATTTGGAGATCAAGCACTGGGGAATGGTTTCTACAGGTATCCAGCTAACGTCAAGCTTGAAGGGATATTTGTCACAGTCTAAGAACCCAGGATCAACCTAGTACCATAGTTTTCAGTCCTGTTCAACCTTCACAACTGTTAGGTAATTGTTCCAACCCCATTTATAGTCTTCGTGCTGAGCCTGACTAAAATGATCGTCAAATTATCCAAGGGATTCATTTTACCCTTCCATCCAAACTTCTCTGGGTTTCTTGTGAAACTGGAAGGTTAATCTTTCAACCTGATGTTGCAACTTCTTCAACACTCCATCTTTAATTTGTAATTGAGAAGACTAGGTGGAAAGTTGCTCGTCCTGACTTTGGATCTTATGAGACATCTCAACAATGGCTAAGTTTTTGGCCTTTATCTGTGTAGCCTAATTTCCAAGCGTTTATTGTGTTCTGGCATCTTCAGTTGTAGGTCGACTAGATCTAGATATTGCTTGGGAAGTAGAAGCATTTTTGGATTTTTCCACGGCTTCCAGTTCCTCCCTTAGCCTAGTATTCTCAGTTTCCAAGAATGATTCCCCTTCATAAGAAGAAAACGTTTTAGAAGGAGCCTTCAAGAAGCCCAGTTCACCCATTAACTTGTTATTTTCTTCTTCCAATAACTTGGTAATGGCGCTCGATTCATCAACCTCACACTTGAGTAGGAACTCCTTCTTCCTAAAAGTTAAAATGCGCTTCTCTAATTTCTCCTGAAAACCCCGAGCTTCATTTAAAGCCTTGTACTTGGCCTTATAGTCAGCCTGAAGGAGAACCTTGGATTCTTTCTGTGATTCTTGAAGTTCTTCGATCATCTCTAAGTAAGGCACGTTATTTACCACTGCTCGATCAAGAAGACACTTCAGATATAAATAGGGTTCTTTGGCTTGATCTCAAACATCTATGTCGAGAAAGTTTGATAAATCTTCCTCAAACAAAGTCATATGATCATCCTTGAACAAACTATTACAGCACTTGAGTAGATATGAATAATTAGAAGAGAGTTGTTCCATATTGGCCATGAACTAGAAAAACAAAGAGATATCCAATCAATAACAAGAAAAGGAATATATGACAACAATCAAGAAATAATGAACAATTAATAGACAATAAACCGTATGAAGAAAAATTCCTTCTATTGATATGAAGGGAAATTACAAGTAAAGAAGAAAAAAATGAAAGAAAGACAAAGACACTAATCTACAACTTCTCTTTGTCACTCTCAACATTTCCAACTTGGTTGACAGAGGGAGCAGGGGGATTATCTTTCTCGGTCGGAAAGGGTATGACTTAATAACATTTTCCCCTGGTCGGCTGAAAATTTAACCACCAGAGAAGACTCCCTAGAACCAATGTCTTCTTCAACTTCGTCTTCCATGTTGGGGGTGAGAGCCAGGCTCATGCCTTCGGAAGAGTTCAGATTCTTTCGCTGTGCGGACTTCCTTCAGTGAATCCCACCAACCATCCTTGAAATATTTTCTTTTTGCGTGCTCAATATGAGAAGATGCAGCACTGATAGCTCTATCCCACCCTTTATTAAAGAAATTTCCCCTATCCTTCTTCTTCTTGGCCTTCTCAGCATTCAGTCCCTTTGCCAGCTGAGCCAATTTCTTTTGAGCTCCAATAATATCATTTTCAGCCTTCTATCGGGCTTCCTCAGGGGCTTTTATTTTTTTCTCCCAAGTTTTCTTTTCAGTCTCCAGTTCTTGATAGGATTAAAGCAAGGACTTATTGAGACCAATAAAGTCGTCATTAACATCACTTGAAGAAGAATGAAGAGCATCATCCTTCTCCAACATCTGGTGGAAATAACCCAGGAACTGCAAAGGAGAAGGGAAATGTAAGTACAAGAAGTCAAAGACAAAGTATAAAGTATGAAAGAGTAAAAATACAAGGGAAAAATTCTCACCATAGAAAGGTTTTGAGCAGCCCTTTCAGAGATTTTAAGACGGGGTATAGAAGAAGTAGCACCCCGGTGGTTAGGAAGAGTACCAAACTTTATTAATTTTCTGGCCAATCCAGGACCTATGGCTATAGAGGAGCCAACACCAGATGGAGTGACATCGAACAAGCTCTGTTGGTCAGCATTAATAAATTTCTCAACCTACTTGTCAGCAGGACCTTTCCTCAGTCATTTAAGAAGAGATTCATCAACCTGGTTGGCTGGGGGATTCTTGCCAACATAAGTTTTCTTTTTTGTCACACCACAATCAACAGGCTTAGTGGTTCCAGCAGCAGCATCCCCAAGAAGATTAGGAAATTTCCTTTTTCCCATGCTCACTGAGAGAGGACGGTCTGAATCAAAGGAAGAGGAGGGCCCAATAGTAGGTTCACCACCACCATATGTAGTGGAAGATAAAGTGGACACAAGGTCTTTATCCAAATCAATCACAATGGAGGGCACTGCAGCTTTTGGATGAGCTACAAAAGATGTGATTGAGCTATTGTACTTTAAGAGGTATGAAGCCGACGTAATATGCTCCTTAGCAATTCTTTGATGGATGCCCCAGAGAAACTTGAGCTCGTCAAGACTTTTTTCACCTTCCTTGGGACACTTTCTCTTCCTCTCAACTGCAATTAAATAAATAACAAATATTAGATAACATATTAGCAGCTGATTCATCAGCGTATGCATATAAAATATATTACAACCTATGCCATGACCCTGTTGATGTCATCTCGGTCCATTATACACTTCACCTCCTTTAAGAGGTACATATTGCCAATTTTTGGCAATAACACCATGATCGAAGTAGTCCCTATTGGAGTTAAAAAAATTGACAATTAGAGCTCTATTAACAAACCTAGTCTTCAAATAATATATACTACCACTTGTGACCCATTTGTAGCAGAACATGGTCTCAGGGATATCGATATGGGTCCCATGGATTTGATTAAGCCTATGGACACCATTAATTATTCTCCTGGTGTTGGGGGCTACTCTAGCAAGTACAATATCAAAGTATTGATAAAAATTTAAGCAAAATCGATTTGGGGGAAAAATGAAGGCACATTCAACTACGAATAAGGAAGAATGACATTCAGACAAAGAAAAAACATCTACAGGGGGACTATGGAACTCTAAATCTACCCAGTACGGTATATCCCATTCCTTTCTAAACTCATCTAAAGAGATAACAACGTAAACTATGATTCAATATGAAGAAAATAAGAAAAGGAAAGGATTCTTACAAAAACTTAAGGATTCAGCAAGTTCTAGAAGACATGAAGAACGATCGCACAAAAGCTCAAGAATTTATTGAAAAAACTTAGAAGGTTTGAGGAAAGAGACAATCGGAAATGTTCTGACTTTAATAGATTGCCTTGAAAATTGGCGAGCGTAATGATTAAACTGAAACGATGATTGAAATTTTTGCGACGAGGCCAAAAAAGACGTATTTTCTCTAAAACTGTTCGCTAAAGTTTAAAATATTTATGAAAATGCCATTAGCAATACACACTACCAACCATACCAATAAAAGTGTACAAGTGTGGGAAGTCGACAACCGACCAAGCATCAGGAATGTTGCCCAAGCTACAACCAAGACTAAATGCTCCATAATTTCAAGCAAGCATCAAGCATGGAACATTGTGGGATTCTGTTGATACCAAAAATTATCCACCTATGTGGTCCAATCGGAGAACGACACTTATCATATCAGGTGGTAAGAATCCTAGTCATTAAGACATAGGCTCATTGACCAACTCATTGAATGTCGATCAACATGAGGAATGCCGACCAATAATAAGAAGACTGACTAACATGGTCAACAAAATGCCAACAGTCATGTACATTACGAGCGTCATATATTGATGCCAATGCTTAATTTATAAAGGAATTCCATCTTTTTATATTCCTTCTTTCTATCTCCTTACAAGACTATAAATACATTGTAACCCCTTCATCAAGGGAAATTTTTCACAAGGTTTAAACACCCTCGATAAGAGGCAGGAAAGAATACAAAACACAGTGGACGTTGGCTTTCCCATATAGCCGAACCACTTTAAAAACCTTGTGTCTCACTTATTTATTTATTTATTTTATCTGTGATTTAAGAATTAAATATATTCTAGTTTTTTAAATCAACAATTATTACGGTCCTTCCTTTTCAATTTAGCTTCGACTAGGGAAAATTACAGTGAAAGCAATTAAGTTATACTTGGCCTCTTCTTTCTTCCTTATTTTAAACACGTGTTTTTCAGAGACTGAGCCTATGGAGTCATAACCTCTAATGGCCCAAGCAGACATGGTTTTGTATAATTTAAGTTACGTAATAAAATGTTTCAAGATGAAAAAATTATCGAATGAGATATGTTTTGCTTTATTTTTATTTTTTATATTTTTTCTCTTTAATTTTGGGGTCTCAACTCAAGATCTTATGTGAACAGTGAACTCAATATTATTTATAAAAATTAAATGTTTATTTTTCTATTATACTGTTTGAATGCGAGTTTTAAAGCGACAGAATGTCATACTCGGAGGAGGCGGTAGCATGTATATGGGTTTACAATAAATAATTAGTGCAGTGATGTATATGGGTTTAATTCACGTGGTTTTAACAATTTCAAGAACAAAAACTATTTTAGCATGGAGGTTTTAACAATTTATGGAGTTTTTAATGGAGGTTTTAAAACTTAAGACTATAATTTAGTATGCTGGATTTTGATTAAGAATCCAGTTCATCTGCATTATCCTTATTTTTCATTCTTTGTGTGTATACTCCCTTTGTCAGCATTACCGACTGTTGTATTTTTTTCATTCTAACTGTAAAAAAACACGAATGGAGAGAATCCAGTTCATCTGATATGTCCTTATTTAAAATTATGACATTTAATCCTTATTATTAACTAGAGATAGTGATTAATTGTAAAAAGACAACGGTTGACTTCTTTTAGATTTCATATTATTTTTTTTTGGGTTTCTTTTTTAATTCATTTTGAAATGTATTTATTATATGTTATAAATGAGTGTTCTAAGTGTGAAAGTGTTCTGGTGTTGATGCAGGTATAAATGATGCTGTAAAAATCCAGCCCGAACAGTTTTTTCTTCTATTTATGTATGGTTTTGGTTATCATGTACGTGGGTAAGTGGGAATGGTGTGTAAAATAAATGATGTTTTGAAATGACAAGGCAGTGATTCTTTCAAAAAGCACTTGTTCTGATACAGGAAAAAGAAGAGGTAGGTTTCAAAAACTAAAAATGTTCTCACATCTTTTCACTAATGGAGGAGCTCGATTAAGGCTGAGGTCAAAACATTTTTCTTTGCAGATATACCTTCCCGAATCAATGGAAGGTCCAATGGGTTTAGCTCTAAGAAAATTGCATCTTAAAATAGAACACTACCAAAAATTCTCTTCGGTCAAGATGTCTACGATCTAATCCTATAGGGTCAAATCATAAACAATGCCTATGCTAGAAAACATGACATTCGAATTCTGTCAAAATAAGCTGCTGTCACCAGTTATCCTATACACACGAATGACAATTTATTACACAAAAAAGTTATGTAACATAATTCATTTTTCATTCTTCAAAATTCTAAAAATTTATTTATTTTTAAAATTCTTTTGATGGAATGTTTTATTTTTATTTGTGCCATAACTAATTCCATTTTTTCTCTCTAATATATTTACTGTTAAAAAAATTGTGAAATTAATTAGCTAAAGTAAGATGTGAAATTCTAGGTATTTCTTAAAGTGATATTATGTTCATATGTAATATTACGTTGGTGTGAGATGAATAATACCATGCATGGGATTCTGAAGGTTTTTAAAAGATAAAATATCACGAGAGAAATTTTATCACTGTGCCATCGGCACGGGTGCACCGTAGTATATATAAAGGTAGGCTCCTTTGCACACTAAGTTTGCACATGTGTTGACGCACACCAATTTTTTTAAGATATTAAAAAAAACATTTTTGAGTTGATTTTTTTATGTGACATTTAAACATTTGATCCATATAAATAAAACAGCTCAAAAAAAACTTTTTTGCAATTTTGAAAAAACCGGTCAAACTTTCACAACTTTTAAAGTGCTTAAAAGTAGCGAAAATTTGATCGATTTTTTATAAATAGTTAAAAAAAATTGCGTTGATTTTTTTTATATGTCGCCCTTGAAATGTTTAAATATTACACAAAAAAAATCAAGTCAATGTTGTTTTTCTATTTTAAAGAAAAGATGTTCAAACTTAGTCTGCAAAGGAGCCTTATATGGAAAGGTAAATTAAAAACTCAAGGGTTTTATATAAAATCAAGGGTTTTATATGGAAAGGCAAACTCAATTTTTTTTCTATTTAAAAAAAAATGTGTGTGTGTGTGTTGAAAGACATAACTACGTGCAAGAGTTTTATATGGGAAGGCAAAACATACACATCACTATTTAAAAAAAATCAAGATTAATTTTTACTTAAACAAATTACCCCAATAAAATTGAGCACTAATTGAATCGATTGTTACGATAAACAATTAACTAATTTTATTTTAGCCTAAAACATGCATCTAGGTGAGTATAGAAAGATTAAATAAAATCAATCACACAATGCTCGATGTACAAGGAAAATCGAAATTGAAAAAATCTCGGACCACCCAACCAACGTAATTCATAATTTTAGGAATTACAAAAGGATACGACATAAGATTTAAACAACCGACTCTACATCTTCAAGCCTTGACGTGTCTTCTTACTTCGACCTTCTCCATAGCGACACACACGTAGGAGTCAACCTACGCACTGCCACATCATGTGATTCCATACGCACCTCGGTATTAACCGATCCAGACTCAAATGCTGTCACACAATACAAAGTCCACTATATCAAAATAACAAATTGGCACAAAATCCACCTCACGAAACTTACTCAACAATATGAGGACGAGTACACAAACTTTGGAGTCAACGGATATCTTAATCTAAAATAAAGGATTAAAAACTTGGATCTCACAGTATTTGGGTGAAACTATGGTTTAAAGGCTTTTGGTTATGAATAGGAAAATAATTTTCGCCAACATTCTCTCCTAAAAATGTTCCCAGTACGCCTCTTTATACAAAACATGGTTTTAAAGCGGTGATAACTTGTTCAAACAAAAATAGTACGTTCTTTAGAACGAAGTGTATAATGTTGTTCGAGCTAAACTAAACCTTGTTCGAACGAAACGTCTGAGCTCATTCGAATAGTCTTTAAATGAACTTCGAACAAGAATCCAATGTCAAACAAAGGAAGGTCCTTTGAGCGACTTTCACCAACTCGTTTGAACGAACAAACCAAAATCGTTCTAACGACTTTAAAATAATTTTTTTTAAATCCGTTTTATGAAAAATAACCTTAAACATATTAAAACAAACACCCAACATAAAACCCAAGGATCAAAATAATATGCATGTATACCTCATGTGATCCTTAAACGTATAAGAGGATACATTGTAAAAAAACACAACACATTGAAGTAGACTCTATAACTTGGCTGCTACAGTCTTAAATAAAAAATTATACGTCACAGACTTTGGATTATAACCAACTCAAGACCAAAGTTAAGACTCAAACGATTTTATCCAAACGGAATTAAACCAATACATACAAATCGACTTGATTCGAAAATTTGTCCTTATAATTCTCCTCATTTGGCTATTCTGGGACAAAACACAAAAATAAAAACCTATTGGTCGTCAAACTCATCTAAAGACTCAACCCGAATCCCCCAAAGAAAAAACTATTGACTTGACTCACGCATACGTTGAGTAGTTTTGATTGCTTAAAACTTTATTGCATTATTACAAACCTTCCCACTTAAACACACCTTTAAAAGTAAACTTAAACATATAACAATATAAACCTCAATTGAAAGAACCTCCCATTTTGTCTAACAATCTCCACATAATATAGGACGTATCTCCCATAGGTAAAAATTTCTCCCCCAATGAAAGAGTGAGTTATCATTTCTTCCCAATTATATTCAGGAATAGATAAAGAATAGGGTGCATAATATAAACAAACTCCTCCTAAATGTAATACATGTAAGCATTAGGGAATTAAGTAAAATCATGTGATGTTGTTAAGTGCAACATGTGATAACAAACAACAACTCAGTAACAAAAGCACAAATAATCCAAACTATGAATAGAAGATGCCAATTTTGATGTGTAAATGAGATATCATTGATAACAAGCAACCATAGATACTAATGTGATCATTTAATATGCCACTATTAATTGAAGATTAAGCATATGACAAATATGCAATAAACGTAAATGTAAAGACTAAAAAATGAACATACCAGATATATAAATATGAAAATATACCATTGATGCGCAAGCATATATATATGTATAAACACCACAAAAGGACACAAAACAAAAAAGTTTTTGACATTAGCATAGTATCAATGTGTCTAAACTAAATGGGGTACAAAGTGAAGTGGCGTGAGCTAGAAATAAAGAAAAATGTTCAAGGATTTCTATTTGACCGCAATAACTTATCAACTTCCGTTTAGCCTCAAGTGACAAATATAAAGCTCATAAAGGATAAACATATACAATGCACACTAGCCTTAAAATTTTAATGATTCTCGGATCAATAGTGTTACACCAAGCCTGGATTAAGTTAAAATAATCTTTATAATGCATATAAATTCCCTTCAATGATAATTTAATTGTAATATATTGGAAATAACACAAGATATTTTTTCTTTGAAGGCATTTTTATTGAAAAAGTAACTACCTTTACATATAGCTTACTAAGTACAAAACAAGTACATCATTTATATATAACTTACGAAATACAAAATAAATTTACACAAACAAGTTTCTTAGTTTAACATTTATAAAAAAAATATTTGATATTAAATCCATACTATATATCCTTCACTAACTTGATAGCGAACTCCAAATGGTAGGCATACCTGAAAAAAAACATTATAGGAATGTAATTTTTAGAAGCTTTGTTGATGACCTTAGACCCCCCACATATTTAATAAGTTTAAATAAATATTTTAAATCAATAACACAAGTAGGATTTGTGTACTTCTGCAAGCCTGGACCTTCCATAGTTCAATTAACGCATCGCAATTCATAGGTACCACCACATTCCTTTGTTTTGGACCGAGCACACAAAATCTTATTTTAGATTATCTAATTATAATGAAGCAACCACATGCCTTAGGAACCTCCACAGCCCGTATAATTTGATGACATCACTTAATATTTTTAATTATGTGCGTATATATCATAAATACCACATCATTACATGAACATCCCACCACAAGTATTTAAACTATACATTTTCATATAAAATTTTAAGCACATATAATTTATAAATGAGTTCATTCACCCTAGAGTAGGTAATTAGAGTAGTATAAAATCTAGTTCTTTGGTATGGTAGTATTAGGCGATTCCCCACCTATCAATTCAACATCATTACTATATGAATACACAAAATAACATTAAATTTAGTCCCACATCATGTTAGTTAATTAATATTAAATAACTGGAAAAGAACTAGATGTTCTAGTTTACATTTATGTAAAACCCTATGTATTAAGGTTTTAATACAATTTCCAGAATAAAATTTTGAATTTTTCAGAGATAGTTATGCCCATTTTACCATAACATGTTAAAGGTGTTTCTCCGAAAATATAGCAATGTATTTTTAACTTTATAACATCACCCACACCAAACCAAAAGGATTTTTCTACTCATCTTAGAGTATTTCATACTCATATATGTTAGTATATCCAACTGGAATTGATTGATTTGAATAAGTATCCAACGAGTTATGCCACTTTGAACACAACTCGGTCCAAAATAAAACGTTAGAATATAACTTAACACAATTAAGCATACTTAATCTCTACTTTGGGTTTTAATTTATGGGAAGAAAACATATTTAGATATGACATATATAAATATAATAAAATAAAACTCTCACAAGATGATGATTCAAGTATACGAATTTCAAGCTTCACTTTTACCTTCATAGCATAATTTCTCAATCAGGGTATCAAAACATTTCTTCTCTCTATCTATTTATGCATGATGGGTATTATTTAAATCATTTCCAAATTAGATATAAAAATATAAAAATTTTAAAACTCATTCATGTGACCAAATATATCAAAATTATAATTACATTATAAGAACTCCTTGAATAGTGATAATTTTTTCCAAAAATCCCTCTTTAGCTCCTCTTTTCTCTCTCCTCAAATTTATTTCTTCAAAACCTTACACTATGTAATGAAAAAGAAGGTAAATATACTATTTATAATCAGAAAAATGTGGTCATATAGTAATAATTAACGTGGTGGTGTATGATGGGGTGAAAGAAAGGTTCAATTAAAATGTTTCAACTAATGACAAATTCATCCCATGTTTGTAAATCCACTTTAACTTACTATCTCGACCTCCGATTGAACTCCCATTTATGGACACTTGTAGATAACTTAAATATGGACAAATTTTATTTTAGGTGTGTAGTGGGGGCTTGAAGATAGCCTCCAAATAAGAGATAAGCCTCCCTAACTAATATAACAGACTTAAGAGACTAAAAGCAACATGAAGGTAGCGAGTCAGCTCAGTGTGGCAGCTCAAGCGAAGAAGCTCAGCATGGTAGCCTAGGGACATCTCCCGACGAAGACAATGGCCGAGAAAGCTCATCCTTTATTTTCTCCATAGTACCTAGTCATGCTGTAACTTTTGTTTATATTGACTGTAAGCCATAACGACTGTAATGATGTAACGATTAAAACCATTTAGTGTGAGATCAAACGGTTATCGTGAGAGATCAGGACTGGAAGGGTCTGGGAGAGCTTTCCAACTCTAACGAATGACCTTGCCCTGGGAACTTCAGAGGGAAGAGGTTTGGAGGATTGAGAAGTAAGGCATCGTTGGGGCTTGTCCTGACCATCTTAGATACACCTAGTAAAATACCGAGAGACCTTTCACCATGGAAGCTTATGCAGAGTAGTTTTGAGTTCCTTCGTATGATGAGTTTTGAACTAAATAACCCTCTACCTCATGTCACATCTACTTTACGTATTGGCACTAGTTCGCTAAGCATTATCTGAGCAGCACTTGAGTAAACCACTGTGTTATTGGGGACGTTAGATGGTTTGGTGAGCTACCTCTGTGGTGATAGACCTCTGACGCACTATGGTTAGGCAAAAGTTTTGTATTGGCATTTAATGTTTATGATTTAGAGCTGACTGGCCCAATATACATTTAATGTTTGGGACATAAAGTATGAGGGGATGTCTTTCATAACTGTAAATCACTGGGGTATCTCGAGAGTGGTGTGCATGCTATTTATTGGACTCAACCACTTCTGGGAGAAGAGAGTTATTTCTAGAGATTATTTGCTAGAGAAAGAATAGACTAAAAAGAAGTTATTGCAAACCATAGCTCTTACTCACCCACCATTGTCATTTGATGTGAAGCTTTTAATAGCTAATTTGATATCTTTCGGGGTTGTTGGTGTGTTTGGCTGCCTGCCAAGGTGTATCTAGGGTGCTTACTCCTCTCTTCCTTTGTCTGAGCCACTTATGAGTTTTCCTCTATTACTGTTTGAGTTATACACGAGTATGTTGTGAGCCTAATCTGAGCGTTGATCAAATATAATATCGTGTGTTTATTTGTGTTCATTAAAGAGTTTTTGGTATCATTTATCACCATACCTAAAGGGGTTACACCTCAACTAGTATTTCCATACTCCCAGTCTACAATGGGAGCACCCTCTTACATTTGGCGACTCCGCTTGGGAGGTATTATTCTAGAAGTATGGCTCAAGATAATGTTAATCATGCCATAGATTTTGACGCTATTCAACGTAAACAAGAAAAATATGCGAGGGGGCTTGAGGCTACGAGAGATGGGGTTCCTTGGGTGGAGGTTCCCCCAGTTCAAATGAAAACGAGCATCCTAGGGGTGACACAATCTTCTACTAGTGCTAGGACGGGCCAATCACAGATGGACCTTATCATGGGTAAGTTCTACGAGTTCTTACAGACTCCTATTTCTACGACGGTGTTGGGTGGAGTTGATCCCAGTTCCTTCATAACACCAATGACGATTCCAATAGCCTCATTGGGCCAGCTCCAACGGGGACGAGCCCCACAAGCACAGTACCCACTCCTATTCTAATGGTGGGTGCCCCAGGTGTGATGGGCATCCCACCTAGGGGGGGGGGGGGACCACAAGTACAATGAGTGTCCCACCAGCGGTTTCTCAACTTATTTCCCCAACGGTCGAGAAAACATCAACGTCTGCCTTAGAAGAGACGAGGAAAGATATATTAAAAATGATAGCAATTTTCTCGCAATCAGCCAACGAGGTAGCATCGGTGTATGACGATTTCCGTACGCCCTATCCCCAGGAATACAATGATGAGCCTTACCCAAAGGGCTACATTCCTCCCATCTTTGAAAAGTACACCGGGAAGGGAGGGAACCCGAAGGGTCATATCAAATGCTTCATCGAACATCTGGGGGCTCACTACAATAAGAAAAAGCTTAGGTTAGGGGTGTTATCCAAATCCCTAACCGATAAAGGCCTACTCCTGGTACTCCCATTTAGCACCCAAAAGTGTCTCAACTTTGGAAGAGATGCACGTGTTATTTGTCCAGAAGTTCTTTCTGGCATAGGACGAGTTCATGTTAATCTAGCTAGGTAGGGAGAAACAACGACCGGGGGAGGATGTGGTGGCATATGTTCGAAGGTTTAAGGAGAGGTGTCTCGATGTAAGAGAGGAGGCCAAATAGTCCAAACTGATGCAACTTTACGCTGAAGGTTTGCTCCACAAATACATCTGCCATCTCATGAATGAAACACACGAAAAAACTTTCACGATTTTTCTAAAAGTGGTAAGAAATATATCACTGGTGGTTCGACCAAATCCCATCGTGGTGCCTATGATGTTTAGGCAACCTATACAACGCATGAGGGCAACCCCCACGGGTAGGGTATGCTGATAGATGGGAAGGGGTCAAGTAACCAAAGAAAGACAATAAGATAAAGTTTGGAAGGGATAGAGAGGACCCACCGCTACTACTTTGCACTATCAAAGAGGCTGTCAATTAATACAACACCATGGTTTAGGGGGAACTATGTATGAGCCCAAGGGCATTCCAGCCATGGAACTAGATGTAACAACGAGAGTTAATCCTAAATACTGCCAAATCCATCGAAAGGTGGGTCACCCAACGGAGACCTATTTCACGCTAAGGAAAATCATCAGCAAGCGCATGAATACAGGGACTCTGCAGATCCCTCAGGGCAATGTTAAAGCCAATCCCTTGCCAGCACATGGGGCAAATCTGGTGGTGGCTTATGATAAGGAGGCTGAACGAGAAGAGAGACGACTGAAGATCCAAGTAGATAATTTTGAGGATATGTTGGAGGACTGTACCAAGGGGATGGACAACGTGGTGATAGCTTATGATGAAGCTAGTGCTAGGGATGAGGAAGATGTGTACAACTTAGAACAAGAAGAAATAGCCCCGGGGTTGGAGTACCAAGCCGTTTCGCAGTCACCCAAGTTCTCATGGTTCTTCGACAAATTGGGAATGCCAAAGGAGAGATGTTTAGAGATAACACAAGCGATTTTATACATTGCACATAAAAGCATAGTACCATCATTGGGGTGGAAAGGGCCCATGGCTAGGTTGCTGAGGAAGTTTTTGCCTAAATTAACCTTTAGCAATGCTGACAGGGCTGTGAGATTCCCACATAACAGGTCCGTGTACATAACGACTAGTGTTAATGGGGAGTTTTCCAAAGGACTTGATGGATGGGTAAGCATCAATAAACATCATGTCCATCAATTCATTCCAGATAGCCAACATTCCGGAGGCAAGATTGATACCAATGCCGTTTATAATTTTAGGCTATGATAATCAATCGTCCAAGTCAACTGGATATGTGAACGTGGGGATTGTGATGGGTAACCTTACTTCGCACATAAAATTCCACATGATTTAGAGTGATACTTTGTACCACCTTCTAATAGGGAGGGTGTGGATGCACAACTATAGTTTAATCCCTTCGACATATCACTAATGTGCGAAGGCAAATGTGAAGGGGACTGAGATTGTTATACCTGCGATAAAGAAGCCTTTTTCCATCGAAGAAGCTCACTTGGTTGATGTAAGTTTCAATATGGAGTTGGAAGAAAATTTTAGGGTGTTAACAAGAAGGATGGAAGTAGCGAGGGTTCCCCCAATCAGAGAATGAATGGGAATCGTGAATAGCCAAAATAATGAAGGGGCAAGAGGGAAAAAGTGGTCGTGGAAGCTCACCTTACTGATCCCAAGAAAAAAAACCTCTCGAAGCAGCTCAAGGATAAAATGGGCCCCCAGTTGGATCCGATGGAACATGAGGCTTAGCGACAGAGTGTGATGTGTAGGTTTTCGATAAGAAGACTATCAGAAGCTTCGAGGGAAAAGAAGAGGAAAGCAGTTATCATATTAAATAGGCAATGCAAGAAGAAAGTCATAGATGATAGAAGAGTGATTTACCTACTCTGAAGGTATGAGAGGGCAGTCGAAGGAGCTAATATAGGAGCTAGTGAAGAGGCTGACTCGATGTATGAATGTTTCTTGATAGACCTATAGGGGAAATATATGGTCATTGACAACTATAACATACAAGAGTTTGTAGAGGAAGTGGGAGAAGACCCAGAGTATATAACAGATTAGTCGAAGCCATAAGTGTAAGAACTATGTCAGTTTGACTTAACCGATGAAGAAGAAGATCGAAGGCCCACATTCATTTCGAAGGATCTAAGCAAAGAGAAAGTGGGGTCTTGGTTGAGCTGATTCGAGAATATAGGGACATTATTGCATAGAAATACACTGAGATGGAAGGCATAGATGAAGAAGTGAGTTTCCACAAGCTCAAAATTATGCCTTTCGGCCATACCAGTGAAGCAATCCATAAGAACTTATAAATTGGAGATGGATTTGAAGATAAAACAGGAGGTGGAACGGTTTCTACCAACAGGGTTCATCAAACTAATACAACATCCTCTCTGACTGTCAAGCATCATCCCAGTGGAAAAAAAGGACAAGAACAATATAAGGATCTTTGTGGACCTCAGAGATTTAAACAGAGCCTGCTCAAAATATGAGTTCCCTCTACCCTCTATTGATATCTTGATTGATGCAACGAAGGGTCATGAGATGTATAACTTAATGGATAGGTATGTTGAATACAACAAGATCAAGATGGATTCAATAGACACAGAGAAAATGACATTCATGACCCTGTTGGGTAACTTCATATACAAAGTGATGCCCTTCGGGTTAAAGAATGCTCGGGAAACATATCAGAGAACGATGATGGACATTTTCCATGATTTTTTCCCCAAGTTTTTGGAATTCTATGTGGATTATTTGGTCATCAAGTTAAAGAAGGAAGGGTCACATCTGGATGACTTAAGAAGGGTGTTCATTCGCTGTAGAAAATACATACTAAAGATGAATCCACAAAAGTGAACTTTTGGGGTCACAAGAAGCTCTTGGGTTTTGTGGTGGATCGGCAAGGAGTACAGGTGGATCATGACAAGCAGCGAGCAATCCTCGAAATGTTGGGTCCAAAAATGACAAAGGAGCTGAAGATTTTCCTCGATAAAGTCTCCCACCTTAGGATATTTGTACCAGGACTAGACAAAATAGTTCACCCACTGATGGAGCAGTTGCGAAAGGGCATGAAATTAAAATGGGAGGAGTTTCACTAGGAGTCTTTGGACAAGTTAAAGAAGCTGATCACTTCTCTAAAAACTATGATTCCTCGAAGAGTAGGGATACTGTTGCAACTCTACCTCACATTGACCACCAGGTCCATCGGAGATCTCTTGGCGTAGGAAGCTAATGGGCAAGAAAGGCTAGTTTACTACTTGAGTAGGATCCTATATGGACCAGAAGCAAGGTACAGTAGTGTAGAAAAACATTATTTAGCTTTGGTATTTATAGCACAAAACTTAAACATTGCATGTTATCTTTCACAATTCATATTTTGACAAGATGTGACCCAATTAAGTTTTTTGTTGGCAAGAACCATTTTGATTGGAAGACCAGCTAGGTGGTTCCTCATCTTTTCAAACTATGATTTAAAATGCGTGGTCCCTTGTGCGATTAAGAGCTAAGCATATGCGAACCTGTTGACAATTTTCCCATTCGAGGAATTTGAGCCACCACGAGAGAGAATTCCAGGGGATGACTTGCAGTAAATTATTCTAGATGTAGACCTTGAAGAATGGATGATGCATTTTGATGGTCCTTCGGCTGAGAAGAAAGGAAGGGCAGGGGTTAACTTTTCTAAAGGGAAGGAAGAATTTTTCCTTTCCTATAAATTGGATTTCCCTTGCTCTAACAACGAAGTAGAGTATGAAGCGTTGGTACTAGGGTTTCTAAACTCCATTCGAAGGGGCATTATCTCACTATGAATCAAAGGTGATTCAAATTTAGTGGTCCAAAAAGTAAATAAGGAATATGCATTGAAGCATCTTAACCTGGCCCTTACAGGACAATCATCCAATGATTGATCAACTTATTCCATCAGGTCAATATAAGAAGTCGTACACAAACGATGAATAGGCATGCTAACACTTATGCCACCATTGCCCAAAAAATAGTTATGAAAACCAACACAACTATGGTGGTGATCCAACGGAGAACAACCCCATCAGTATGCAATCAATCCTACCTATGGAAGGTGATTCAGATTGGAGGGGCTAGATCAGGAGGCAATTGGAATGTTGGTAAGGCGAGATGGAAATAAAGGAGCTAGCGCAATACTTTGCCAATTATGGAAACCTGTACTTTTGGAACGTGGGAGGATGGCTGTCAAGATGTATCGATCCAGAATAAGATGAACAGAGGTTAAATAAGACACATAACGAACACTACGAAATAATAAAGATCCCTTTATATAAAAGAATTCATAGGGAGGTATACTTCTGGCCATTATTGAAGTAGGATGCAATGGAGTTTCAATGAAGGTGTGATAAATGCCAACTCATCTTTCAAGCAGTTGAATTCCACTTCGTTGAAACTTAAAAAGACTGGAGGCAGCCTTACATTGACTTTATCAAAGACGGAGTTGTTCCTTTAATGAAAATAGATGTGATGGGAGTCAAGCGAAGGCCCCTAAAGTTTTACATCCAGGTAGGTCAGATCTATCGAAGAGGGTACTTCAACAGACCGTTGAGATGCATCACAAAAGATGAGGCATCAGAAGTTATGAAACATGCTCACGATCCGGCTCACATTGGAGGAGCAATGCTATATGACCATTTGATGAACTTGGGTTATTATTGTCCAACTATAGAAATGGATTCTATTGAGTTTATGTGAAAATACAATGCGTGCCAACTGCATGGGAACATGATCCATGCCTTTAGGTGGACCAAAATTCTTTATCCACTCCTTACCTATTCCACACTTAGGAGTTTGAAATAGTAAGAAAGATACACCCATCTTAGAGGGGGGAAGGTATGGATACTTTTGGCAACAAAATGTTTTACAATGTGGGCTGAGGCGATACCACTAAAGAGAGGAACTATAGGTGTGGTGGCTAACTTTATCAGCGAGTATATTATTTGCAAGTTTGGGATTCTAAAGGTTTTCCTCTCTGATAATGGGACCCCGTTTATCAATAAAGAAGTAATGATTCTTACAGACAGATAATCGATCATCCATCATACCTCAACGATGTCTTATCCTAAGGGAAATAGTCAGGCCGACTTTGCTCAACATTTTGGTCAAAACGATGGAAGACTTTCCAGGATCGTGGGATGATAAGATCCCAGCACTCTTGTGGGCGTAACCAATGACCAAGAGGAAACCTATAGGGTATACGTCATTCTCACTTATGTTTAGGGCCAAAGCAATCCTGTCAGTATAATTGGAAGTCGCCTCCGCCCAACACACCTTGTGAAGTAGCATGCTCCCTCAGAGTAGGCATGCATAGTTGGAAGCGCTAGATGAGCACCGATATAACACAATGCAATATTTCCAAAGGAACATGAATCAGCTCTCAAGATCGTATGAAAACTTGGTGAGGCCCAGGAAATTTGTGGAAGGGGATTTAGTCTTAAAGGCATTGGTAAAGCACATTCGAGGGCTCCTATTGTCTAAATTTGATGCGAATTGGGGGGGACCTTTCAGTGTAAAGGAGGCTCATGATTCATGTTATTGCCTAATTTCTAAAATGGAAGAGGATAAACCTTTCAAGATTAACAACAAAGGGTTGAAAGTTTATCATGTGTAGGGTAGTAACCTCTGTTAGAAATTATTTATTTTCGTTATGGTGCAGTTTGTTGAATGAGTCATTCTTTTGTAATGAGATGAAAAAGAATTTTTTCATAAATTATAAAGGTTTGAACTTTGTGATAAACATAGACATTTCAACAAAACAACACATGGTGACAAAACACTATATCTTTTTCATTAATATATGACTTGTAATGGTTATACAAAATTAGGAGCTAACGCCCAAGGATTACATTTAAAGAAGATATAATAAGGTGTCCGCAAGGAACCATAGATCTGGGGAAGAAAAGAAATCCCTAGGTAGGACCAAAGTAGCTGCAAGGAATATTTGTTGTGTAGTGATGGATCCCTCAAGTTTAGCATGGGTTGAACCCGTTGAACGACTAGGGCCTGACGTGCATGCATTGCCTTAAGCAAAGCTTATTCGGCAGCCTTGACCTTACGATTAACAACCTCCATCAAATGCACCAACTCCAGCAATTTGGCCTCCTCAGCCCATTGGGCATCCACCAGCTTTTGAAATAGTTCCCGATGGTTGGTCAGGTGGGTGGACTTCAAAACCTTCAAGTACTCAATAATCCAATAAAACTGGAAGCCATCCCTACCTAGCTCCCTCAAGTTGCCTAAATATTGATTTATAACAGGCCTTGATAAAGTTGAAGTAGGAGTATTAACGACCTCAGCCACTATAGTCACCATACCCTTAAGCCTATATCCCATCAGGATAGGGTTAGAATGAAGGCAGTCTGGGTTAAAAGTCTTTAGGTGATGGGTGGTCAATCGCTCAATAATTGTTCGATGACAGGCAACAAATTGAGGGTATTATCGAAGGATCTGCAAGCAAGAGGCATTAGGGGCCACATTAGGAAGTGGCACTTTGCGGCCGGATTCACTCTCAGAACATTTATCATCGAACCTTGGTCATTGTGGATTGAATCATTCGAGAAAGCTGGTTCCCGATGGGGTGAAGCGATAGGCGAAGGGATACATTGGGTTTGATCCTCAACAGGAATACGCTCTCTTGCAACCTGGAAAAGATAAAGAGATATGAGTTGTAACAAAAATCTTAATAACTGGTTTTCATTATTAAGTCACTGTTACTAGTGGAGGTTGACGAAAAATCTTAACAAAAGGTTTTCATTGTTAAGTCATGATTACCGGTGGAGTTTGGCAAAAAATCTTAATAAGTGGTTTTCATTATTAAGTCACCATTACTGGTGGAGTTTGGTACAAAATCTTAGCAAGTGGTTTTTTTATTATTAAGTCACCATTATTAGTGGAATTTGACTAAAAATCTTAATAAATGGTTTTCATTATTAAGTCACCGTTACAGGTGGAGTTTGATAAAAAAATCTTAACAAGTGATTTTCATTGTTAGGTGACCGTTACTGGTGGAGTTCTGGCAAAAAATCTTAGCAAGTTGTTTTTATTGTTAAAGGAACAAATCAGATTATTTACTATTCTTCGTTATAACAGGCATAATGATAACACTTATGCAAAATAATGAGAGAAAGAAACAGTTACCTCTTGCGAAATTGATGAATGTGTAAAGGCAAGAATGGAAGCTTCATCTCCCCTCGACCTCCTAGAAGAAACTTTCGGTAGAGGAACCTCAATCGGAGCTAAAGCACCATCTCCTTCAAATGGTACATGGGCTAATATAAAAGATGCCCCCACTGGAGTAGCTCCTATTATAGAAGTAACCATAAATGATATCAGAACTGATGAAAGAATGGGCCCTACAGAGGTAGAAGGAACATGAGAGCTAGATGCAGAAGTGGCAGCCACATAAACTCGCGCAACCACAGGTTGCAATGGGGGAGTTAAAGAGAGAGAAAGCTGCAGAAATAAACATTGAGTGTTAAACGTAAGAAATATCTTAGGGAAAAGGGGAAAGGTAAAAATTTAGCTTACCCCAGTGACATTGGCAAAGGGTCCAGACCCAGAGACTGACCTCAACAAAGGAAGCTGCAGAAAGGCGTCAATGAGGGAGGTGACTAATGGGGATCCAACTTCAACCTGATATATATCAGGTCATTTAGAAGCTAGGTCAACTAAAGAAAAGAATAGATGGGAGATCTAATATTCATTACCTTAGTAATACTTGGCAAAATTGGGTCCAAAGAAACCACAAATAAAGGAGATGACTCAGAAGAAGCTAGGGGAGACTCCCTAGTTAAAAATAAACTCCCTCAGATTCAACGAAAGCAGTAGCCCTTCTGGAAACTTCCTCCGCATGATGGGAGGGAGAGCGATGGGAATAAGTGATCCCAAAGATGGGAGAATGGGGATGAGAGGCAAAGGTCACAGGTTGACCGAATCGTCCTCCCACGGAGGGACTCACTGGGGGAGAATCCCCTCTTTCAGCAACCTCTAATAAAGAAAAATAAATTGGAACACAAGTAACATATACTATCATTAAGATATAAATGTCTAAGGTGTTAGAAAATTTACCTCTTACTCTAGAGAGGAGTGCGATGAGATTACTGTAGGTGAGGAAGGAGGAGAATAGTCACCAGAAGACCTTTCAGTGGGGCGGCTACACTCAACCCAGGGACTGTCATTAGCAACAGTCAGAGTTGAAGAGGGAAAGATCTTATGCTGCACTTCGTAAGAAATTTTTTCTTTAATTTTAGTACCCAGAGTCTTCTTCCTGGCACCAGAAGCACCAAGACTAGAGGGGACTCTTAAACTCTTCCTTATCTTTTATCCCCTCTCCAATGGATCTACCACAATAGTGGGAAATGCAGCGGCAAGAGGGGCGGTAGGAGTGTGTTTTGAAACTCATTGCTTATTAGATTCACCTCATCTTGAACTTTCTTCCTTAGTTCCTCACTCACTTTGGCAGATATAGGGGGAGGAACGGAGGAAATAAGGAATGCCTTCAAGGGAGCTTATGTTTGGGGTCGGGACTTAGACTTTGAAGAAGTCCCACTCTTCGAGGACCTAATTTTTTTTACCGGAGGTTTCGAAGGTCCCTCGTTAGGAGCTGCATTGGCATGAGCATAGTCGTCGAAAGTACCTTCGAAAGGGGCAGGCTATTTAGGCGTGGGAGATTTCTTGGGCTTGGATGCCACAACTGGTATCATTGGGCAATAAGGAGTGAACTCAATTGGTAGATCCTTTGGAGACTTGCTCAAAGAGAACTTAACCCCAAGAACTGAATTATCTTTAAGCCCCAGTTCTGCGGCAGGAAAAGAAAGAACTGGGGGATACACTGAAGGACGCTAAACGAACTCAGCAATCTTGGCCAGCTGCATCGGCCAGTACTTAGTCGCAAATAGAGAAGTCGTGTACCCTTTTCTTGTATTACTGGGGATGGTGACTCGCTTAGCCAGTGATGAGGTAACCCCCCGAGTAGTAGTAGAATATAGAGAGAGGGCTCCAGTAAAGGTATTTTTAGGGTGGGACAACTGAAAAACTGGGCGAGGGGCCCTTTCGTGGAAACCAAATTGGTGACTGGACCGATTGGGGTTGTAGTGCTCCGAAGTATATCCCCACTCGTTGTAGGAGGGTAAATACCCTGGAGAAAACATAAGGACCACGACCAGATAAGGTTCCCCAACAATAAGGTCCATATTAGTTGGTGATCAAAGGGAAAAACCGAGCGTCCGTGTAAATACGCTAGTCGTTGTTATCGGCTTGCAACCGCAATACAAAAACCTAAACTTTAAATACACTCTTGTGGAGTATAGGGGCTAGTCTGGGTATCGAATCCTTAGGGAACTAGGATGAGTGAGCGTGATGACAAAGGTAAGACTGTTAACCTAACTTGACTCTAAAAAGAAATAAAAAGATGATTGAGATGGAAAATAACTAATTAACTAAATTCACACTAAATTAAACTACTGCATTATCTATGTAAGAAAAATTAACTAACTAAGAATGACTTAATAAGAATGAAGGGAAGACATGTTGGGAATACAATCCCCCAATCCTTAGTAATTACTTAGCAGAATACTAAAATTATAAATTAGAAGTTTGAATGAATCTAGTCTTTATAGATCCCTAGCATTACATATATGAAGTTCAATCCCGCATCATATGAAATCAAAAGGAAATATAAAGCGGTGCTAAATAATTTTATGCACATTATATTCTTAAACATCCCAAGTAGCTAGGGCAAGAGAGATTAAAAGACCTATAATGATTGTGGAATTATTTTGCACGACTCTTTCAAAATTTTAATTTAAATTCTATTTTCTATATATGTAATTTACATTGGGATGGGTTCATGCATCCCAACCCTAAAAAAAACTTAGCTAGACATGATTTAATAAAATAAAAACAAAATTCTAAATGTGAAAGAAATAATAGGTCTATTATGCATTGAAAAGAAACTTGAGTTGAGAAACAAAAATAAACTACAAGAGAAATTTAAACTCACAATATGGAAGAAATGGAAAGTAAAAATTAGCAATACTTGAATAGAAGAAGGAAATCTGAACGTGAAAGTTAAATCTTGAATAGCTCTTGTTCAACTTACAAACTAGGGTTTCTAAATCCTAAGAAAATATGAAATTATATGCTGAAAAGGAACTCCCTCTCTTCCTCTCTTCACTACTCTAGGTCTTTGATTTTTATATTACCCAAATATGACTTTTCGCATGCCTCTCCACATTTTACAACTAATAAAAAGGAATTATGCAAGAAATTTTAAGAGTTGAAACTCTTCAGCTTCCAGAATTAATTTCAACTTTGACTTTCTTTCTCCACTTTTGACTTGCCTTACGTTTTGATCCAGAGCTTCGATTTGACCCCGCTTTTTCGAGTGTTCTTGTAATTTAGAGATCTTCAACTTTCTAGTTTTCCCCACATCCGGAATATATATGTAAAATTATGAAAATACCCTTCAACTCCCCGTTTCTTGGTTTCTTTCACTATCTTGAGTTCTCTTTATCACTAAATATCTGTAAAAATAGTAAGAAATACACGAAACTCGGGGTACTTGTTAGAAGAAGTCATTAACAATGATATGGGATAAAAACAAATCAATTATGTTGTTCGAGGTACTAAAACTTCCAACTTAGGAGGATAAATTCAGAAGAATTTATACTTAGTCACCCCCAAGTAGCAGTAGAATATAGAGAGAGAAGGCTCTAATAAAGGTAGCTTTGGGGTAGGACACCTAAAAAACTGGGCGAGGGGCCCCTTTGGTCGAAATCGTATTGGCGACTGCATCGATTGGGGTTGTAGTGCTCCGAAGTATATCCCCACTCGTTGTAGGAGTGCAAATACCCTAGAGAAAACATAAGGAACACGACCAGAGAAGGATACCCAATAATAAGGTCCATAGTAGTTGGTTGGATGATTTTGTACTCATGCTGGAAATAATTCCAAGTGTGGATAAAAATTTCTTTACCATAAGGCCTCATGACAAAGTTGTTAGGTTTGCCAATACCAGAAAGTATCTCCTTATGACTCTATTGTTTTATGATGAAGGTATAAGTGATGTGGTATAATGGTCTCCCCACGGGGAAGTGAGATGGTGTTGACTGATACAAAAGGGAAATAGGAGTAAAGGAAGCCCGGTAGGAGTATGGTGTTGGCAAGATTGTCTAAGTTATAATGGCCAAGTGATCGTTACATGTTTAGATGAGTCCTGTGGAGCCAGGTGTAGAGGGAGCCCAATGCCATGGCCGCTAGAGGAAGCTTGATACCTCTGGCCAAATGAATTGATATATTGATAAGGTCCCTCCTGGGCTGGTCAGTCAGTTTCCCAGGTATCACAAAGAGGGAAAGAATAACAAGGATATAAGCTGGAAACTCAAGAGATGCACCTTATTCCTTGGCATGACCAGAGGAACCATCCTTTGCAGAAGGATCTTGAAAGAAGTAGTTGATAAGAGGAATGAAGGTGGCTTTATTGGATGACCCGGCGCAACTTCTACATATTCGATCCAACTCAGAGCGATCAACAGATTCTTCTTCATCCAGAGCCTCATCATAATAAGGCACATCACCCATTGGCTCAAGCCCCAAAAGATCACAAACATCCTCCAAGGTAATGGTAAACTCTCCCCATAGAGATATAAAAGTATGAGTGGTAATGTTCTAGTGAGAGACCAAGACTTGGAGGGCATAACTGTGTTTAGAAAGAATGAACTCCCTAAACCGTTTGGCCCGATGAATCCCGACCTTGGCAAGGGCTACAGTGTGGGAACTTTGCATGTGAGTGTTCCAAGTAGATAAATGGGACGGAGAACCTCCAGGTCCCTCAAAATCAATTTGTGATCAAGGGAAGACACCTCGATCAAGACAAAAATTTAGAGTCCCCTCTAGGGGAAGAAACCCCATTTGGTTGAGTCTTCATCATCACCCAGGAGTTAGGGGTCACACTTGGAACTGAAAGTGCAAGTTTTATAGAGGGCTGAAAAATCATCACCCTTGACAAAAATGGGGGAACGACAATAAAAATGCAGTTGTTCTTGGAGAGCTACCGCTTGAGCGATGGCCTCCATAGAGGCAGTAGTATTAGCGCCAGTGGTAGGGGAAGTCGAAGAACTTGAAGCGGCCATTATATATGGTGGTGAGAGAAGAAATATTCAGGGAAGAGAAAAGAGGCTGATAATGGGGGAACATAGTCACCGGAGGTGGCACAAAGGGAAAAGAAGGAAATAAACATACAAGATTCTTGGCAATAATGGTGGTTTCATTTTTTCTCTTTCTAAAACCTCTCTGAATTGAAGAAGACAAAGGAAGCGTAAATGAGGAAAATGGCTAAGCGTTGGATAATAACCATTTGAAATTTCAAGTTGGCATTTAAGTGTTCCACCAAAGCACGTGCCAAGCCACTTATAATCATTTCAAAAGGACATGTTGCACTTCAAGGAGCTCTTTGATAATTGAAAAGACATTCCCACATCATCAGTCAAGCGACGCCTCGGGAAGAGAGAGGATTTTCTTCCAAATGAAGTTATGATTTTAGTGCTAGAATTTATCAAACATATCGTAAATTCAAAAGTTTAAAAATCTACGATGTCCCCTCGCCATAAGTTCGAACTGGGTTAAATTTGACTGAGGAACATCGGGGAGAATTTAATTTTTCTTGAACAAGACAAAAATAGGAAGAATAACGGAATGACAAAACTGGTGAGAATTTTACAGTCCAATAGTTAGTTCGGTAAAAATAACGGGTCCAAATGCTTAAAACGTTTAGGAGGTAGATTTTGTTCCACTAGGGGAAGCCTTAACAAAAAGACGCACTTATCACAAGTTCACTGCATCAGGGAATGTAACAGAAAAGATAGGGAAGAATTTTGTTGAAATGTCAGAACGAGTAATCAGCAGTTTCCTCAGATGTTTTAGGAGAATTTCAATAGCCGACAAAGAAGGAAGAACGACTGAGGCATAACAATAGAAAAAATTGTGATGCCCCCTTGCCATACGCGGATAATTTGCAGCAAATGAGTTCAGTTACATCGGGGAGAATTTAATTTTTTCCCAACAGAGATAACAACAGAAGTTGGAACGGAGGTAGGGATGTAGGAATTTCCTTTCTTTGTTTGACTGGGAGGTTTTCGTGTAAATATTTCTTGTTACCACAATAAATATCTACACGAAGGGGCAAATGTAGGGGGGCTTGAAGATAGTCTCTAAATAAGAGATAAGCCTCCCCAGCTAATATAACAGTCTTAAGAGACTAAAAATAGCATGAAAGAAGAGAGTCAACTCAATTTGGCAGCTCAAGCGAATCAACTCAGTGGGGTAGCCCAGGGACGTCTTCGGACAAGAGACTAGTCGAGAAAGCTCATCCTTTATTTTCTCTGTAGTACTTAGGCATGTTTTAACTTTTATTTATGTTTTATATGCGCTATAACAATTGTGATGCTCAAAGAATTATAACTATTCAGTGTGAGGTCAAACGGTACTCGTGAGAGACAAGGCCTGGTAGGGCCTAGGAGAGCTTTAATGCTCTATCGAATGACCTTATCGTGGGAACTTCAGAGGGAATTGGTCTGGAGGATTGATAAGTGAGGCACTATTGGGTCTTGTCCTAACCATCTTAGATACACCTGGTAAAACACTGAGAGTCCTTCACCGTGGAAGCTTATGCGAAGAAGCCTTGAGTTCCTTCGTATGTTGAGCTTTGAACCAAACAACCATCTACCTAATCTCACATCTACTTTAGGTATTATCAATGGTCATCTAAGCACTTTCTGGGCAGCACTTGAATAAACCATTATGGTATTGGGGCTTTCAGAAAGTTTGGTGAGCCACCTCTATGGTGACAGTCCTCTGACGCACAGTGGTTAGGCAAAAGGCATGTCTTGGCATTTAATGTTTATGACGTAGAGTTGACTGGCCCATCATGCATTTGGTATTTGGGATGCAAAGTATGAGGAGATGTCTTTCACAGATGTAAATCATTGGGGTATCTCGGGAGTGGTATGGGGGCTATTTATTGGCCTCAATAATTTCTGAGATAAGAGAGTTCTTTCTAGAGATTATTTGCTAGAGAGAGAATATACTAGAGAGAATTTATTGCAAACATGAGCTCTTACTCACCGACCATTGTCATTTATTGTGAAGCTTGTAATAGATAATTTGAGATCTTTCAGGGGTTGTTGGTGTGTGTGGATGCCTGCTAAGGTGTATCTAGGATGCTTACTCCTTTATCCCTTTGACTGAGTCACTTATCAGTTTTTCTCTATTATTATTTGAGTTATACATGAATGTATTGTGATCTCAATCTGAGTGTTGATCAAATATAATATTGTGTGTTTATTAAAGAGTTTATGGGTTATCATTTATCAGCATACCTCTAGGGGTTACACCTCAACTAGTATTTTCATATTCCCAGGCTACAAGGGGACCACCCTCTTAAAAAGTGTTTCCAAAATCATAACTTTACTATGCTTGAATTGGGATCAAATAGGAATGTAACTACCTGCCCAAAATTTCAAAACATAAACATTTGATAATCGAACCTCACCAAATTCGCACCAACACCCTAGTTTACTTTTATTAACTAAAAAATGCATCCAAAACATACTTTATAATTCATTTAGCCATGTAACTAATCATATAATCCATAAATGTTATCAAAAATCATAAGTTCAACTAGAATCTAATGCCTGCGACCAACATATATCGCACGTGAGTATGCACTTTCCAAACTTAATAATTAAAATGTTTAATACTCATCATCAACCTTAGTAATCTATCATGCCTAATCATGTTTTAGGTCATTACAATGCTATCCTTCTTAATAAATTTGGTCCCCTAAATTTAACACATAAGAAACTTACCAAACATATAAGGATATTGCTTCTTCATATTATTCTCTCCTTCCTAAGTGGCATCTGCTTCATTTTTACTTATCCATATTACCTTAACTAGTGAAATGGTTTTATTGCATATTTAATCAAAATAAGATATTGGTTCTTCCACGTAAGTCAAGTCATCTTAAAGCTCTATCAGTTGTTAAATCAAGACATGTGAAGGATTTGGTACATACTTAAACAACATCGATATATGAATAACGTTATGTATCCAAGATAATTCGGGTGGTAATGCCAACTTATAAGCTACGA
This sequence comes from Sambucus nigra, assembly GCA_949130495.1. NCBI lineage: Eukaryota > Viridiplantae > Streptophyta > Magnoliopsida > Dipsacales > Adoxaceae > Sambucus > Sambucus nigra. Next base: position 108,046,052 of record OX422224.1, on the reverse strand, counting down.
GTCTAACTCATTTCACTATCTCAAAAGGGCCAATGCACCTAGGACTTAATTTTCCTTCTTCCCATATCTCATTACCATTATCCAAGATGAAATACGTAGGAATACTCGATCACCCTCCTTAAATACCAATTCTTTCCTTCATCTATTTGCATAACTTTTATGTATACTCCTAATAAACAAATCGATAACATGTATTCTAATGTCTAGATAGTTCTTCCCTCCCATTAGTCTCAGAATGAAAAGATGTACTAATATTCAATTTGGTCCGCAAAGCTTATTACAAACTAGGAGAAGTGAGAAGTAAACTTAGAATCTCAGTAAAAAATAATGAAAACACGTGCACCATGGGATCTAACTATCTAATTCAAATATATTTTGGCATATCTATTCACGGAGTATGTATTTTTAACATCAAGAACATATGCAGACTTAGTTAATCTATGAATGAAAACCCAAATAGAATCAAACCCTTATGATGATTTCGATAAACCTATAATGAAATGTGTGGTAACATATTCGCATTTCCACTCAGGAATAGGTAAGTATTATAGTAAACCACTAGGCTTCTAATGCTCCATCTTCACTTGTTGGCAAACTAAACATTTAGAAATAAAATCTTTAATATTGTGTTTCATTCTCGATTACCAATAATAATTTTTCAAATCTCTATAAATTTTTGTGCTACCAGGATGCATAGAATATAAACAACAATAGACTTCCTCTAAAATTTCTCTTCTTAAATTAGGAACGTTAGGTACACATAAACATTTATCATACATAATGAGGTTATCATCACGAATGGAAAATCAGTTTTCCTTACCCTTTTGTATATTGTCTCTAACTTTTCCCAAGTCTACACCTCCTACCTGTGATTATCATATGTAGTCTATCAATATAGGTCTAACATTGAAATGTGCTACTATTCTGCAAGAATCATTTCATGTTAAATTGGACCCCATCAAATCTAACTCTTTTAGCCAGTGAACTCGAATATAATAAATACAAAATACTCTACCTAGGGACTTTTTACTCAAAGCATCCACAATAACATCAACCTTATCCGAGTGGTGATGTATTGTGTAGTCATAATCTTTTATAAATTCCATCCACCTCCTTTGCCTTAAGTTCAAGTCTTTTTGAGTAAACAAGTATTTTAAACTTTAATGATGAGTAAAAAAATTCATACTTAACACCATATAAGTAATGCCTCCAAATCTTTAAGGAAAAAACTATTGCGGTTAGATTAAGATCATGTGTAGTTTAGGTGCATTCATGTATTTTTATTTATCGAGAAGCAAAAAAAATTACCTTTGCATATTTCATTAAAATACAGCCAGGTTCTAGATATGCGGAATCACTATAAATAACTAAACCTTTTGTATTTGTTGGAATAGTCAATGCTAAAGTTGATGCTAACTTACCCTTTAAATTTCCAAAGATTTTCTAACAATCATCATTCCACACAAACATGTTCTCCTTTCTAGTAAGTTAATTGTAATGCAATAGCAGAAAACCTTGTTATAAATCTCATGCAATATCCAACCAATCCCCCAAAAACTATGTACCTTTATAACACTACAATTTATTTACCACTTTCACCTTCTTGTGATCAACACAAATGCCATTAATAGAAATAACATGCCCTAAAAATACTACTATGTCTAGAAAAAAAGCACATTTAGTAAATTAGCATGTAACTTCTTCTCTCGCAAGATCTGTAAAAGTTAATGTTCCTTCCCACTATGAAAATAAATCAAAATATCATCAATGAAGATAATAATAAAAGAATCCACATCTGGGTTAAATATGCGATTCATCAAGTCTATTGATGCTGTGAAATTTTTTACATATATCATTCTCAACCACCATATCAAGTATAGAATAGAAATAAAGCAGGTAAAAGGAGATAAACGCAAGATGTAGAGTGGTTCGGCTATAAAAATTGGCCTATGTCCACTTTGTTGCCCTACTCTCATTATATACATTGTATAGTACAAGATGGTGATGCCATTTGACGTGCATAAGAGAGATAAGAGAGGAGAATACATGAATATAATAATAATGGGCAATCTAGGATGCGTCCTGTAGAGGGTATATCCTGTCTGGCTGCAGCATGGCTAGGCCCCCAAGAGTGGTGAATGGTAGATAGAGGTAACGTAGAGACTTTGGAAGGGATTCTCTAACAGGTTTATCCCCCTATTTGTGAGGTAGGCATTTCTATTTATAAAAGTATTAAAGGTGGTTTCACGTGCACGAAGCACGTGACATGTGGATAGTTCATACGATCGAAGAATATTTTTAGAAGGACAACTGTCAAGTGATCCAATGAAGTTAGAGATGGTCACGACCTGTTTGACCCTAAGGAGTGGCATGGTGTCCTAATACGGCCACGACCAGCCTATACCCAAGAAGCGGCCCAGTACTTCTCATTTGTGGCTAGTGCCAATATTTGTCATAACAATAAGCCCCCAAGCCTCTGTGTCAAGAGGTGTCGAGTTCGTGCTGCGACTGTAATCTATGCCCTTGGCCATGGTGTTATTTGTTCTTGTATTGCAACATGATCCTTTGGGGCACGACAGGGTGATACGATAAGTAAAATGTGACGCTTCACCTTCCAGTTCACTCTTATATAAATGGGATGACGCTGGGGCCCTCATTACCTTTGCAACTTCATTGAGAGCAAATCATGCGAGATCTCTATAAATTTTTCTTTAATTTTTTCGGTGAGCTTCCCAACAGTTGTTTAAGGCTGTTTCAAGGCAGCTCATGGTGGTTCAAGGCTGAGAAACCCTTGATTTTTCCTTTCTCATCAATTTCCAGGTTAGTTCTTCTACTTTACCATTTTGATTTCTATCTATATTTTAATCCCTTGAAGTAGTATAATTTATGCGAATTTCCTCAAAAATTAATCTATCTTCTGTAGAGTAATTTTTGTTTCCCCAATTTGTTGTAGAAAATAGGGTTTCCTATAGAAAATAGGGTTCGGTCTATGTTATGATTTTATAGATTTCAAATGGTTGGGTTTTGTATCTTTGCCTTTTGGGATATAATTTGAATTTTGGGGAGTCGATTCTTGGTTTGGGGTAGATTTTTGCAGAGATCATATTTTTTTGGGTTGAATCATTTCACCTAACCTCATTTTAGATTTTGTTTTTGGCCAAGAACGCTAAGAACATGTTCTTAATATGCCCTATATGTATCCAACAGCTCAGAGACATCAACCTCGACTAGGGAGATGGCCGAGGTTAGAAGGGACTTAGATTAGCAACCAGCGGTCTTGTCCTAAGCAAGGTCGACCATGGCTAACATTACAATTTAGCTCACAGTCAGATAGCAGTTGAGGTCTTCATGATCCATAGTGTAGTTATTCGTCAGGTAGTCCAAGGATGGCAACCTCGATTGGGTGCAACCCAAGGTTGCAAGGACTACATCATCATAACCAACTTCGACTGAAAATCATCTGGTGTTCCAAACCTACTCCGACATAACCTTGACATAGGCCGACATTATGGCTCCATTTGTCTTACCACGGCTTCACATGAGCCGAGGCCATTATGAATTATCTCGGATTGGGCAATAGCCAGACTTCACCAACCTCGTACCCTTCCAGGACGAGGTTGGTACCAATCACAGATAGCCGAGCCTTTATTCGCATATGTGTGGCTGGGAACATGTGTACATAATCAGTTATAACAAATCAATCCCCTCATGTGGAGGAATATTTCATCATCATTCTCTACATGTGACAGTGACAGATGTCTTCATCATATTGGCAAGATCAACATATACATGCTCATTGTATGCATAGGGGGTGCATTACACCCCCCACACTATATATACTTGCCTTCTCCTACCTGGATAAGGATACCAAAAAGGACAACCCTAGATAAACTCTGTCAAATAATAAAATAGAGAGAGAAAGCTTGAGAGATTGTATCCATGGCCATTAGTGCCTTCGTTCAGTGGTATTACTCACGCACACTCACAGTGGACGTAGGCCATATTGGCTAAACCACTTATATTCAAGTGTTCATCCTCTTCTCCTCACCTGCTTCTACTATATATGAAGATACTTTTGTGCTGCCATTGTTAACACTAGTTTGAGCTTACAAATACCTTGATTGGTGGTGCTGTTTCTAGCATCATCATTTTGGCGCCGTCTTTGGGAACGAGAAGCTATCTTTTCCTCACTTTGTGCTTAACCTCACCAGAGACTCTTGTGGTGAACCAGGCCTCACCCCTTGTGTGGAGATATTTCACCATTGAAAGAGGTCCATTAAGGTACAAAGCTCCATTACTCAACAAGCTCTTTAGGGCTAACACATGACACTGGAATTGTCGCCACCTCTTCAACCGCCTGGTGCTCGAAGGCCTAGTTCCAACCAGGCACCACCTCCGACCAAAATGGCGGAAGTGGTAGCAGCCTTGAAGTCTTTAGCTTCCATGCAACAAGCAATGAAGGAGAAATTCGCATAACTCAGTCAGAACATGATGAGACCACCTGGGGTCTCACCGGAGATGAACACTCCGACGACTGTTTAGCCTCATCCTGACGCCATGGGACCACCCCAGGCACCGCAGAAAGACCAACCTACACCTCAGCGAAGGAGGGACGTTGCTGACCCTAGACGTTTATGTCTGTCGACGCAAGGACACCCTTTCCCTGAGGATAGGTATGATGATTTGGATGCAGAAGATGCTCCAGAAGATTGTTGGGAGCCGTATGAGGTTTCAAATAACACAGTACGTCCTATCTAGCAGAGCCGAGGTTGTGGAGGCCGAAGAGGTGAAGAAGCCCAATAAAGAGGGTCATCTTTTGATCGATTACGCAAAGGGTCAGCCTTCGAAAGGCTCGACCCAGTAAACAACTTACAATAGAGGTTATCCAGGTCAAGAAGTGTAGCAGTCTCACAAAGGGAAGAAGGGCAACATCGGCCTCATCAAGGCCGACCTAACACAGGATGAGGTCAATAACTGACATTGCACTGTGGCTGGGGAGCCCTTATTCCACCCCGTGGAGGTGGCTGAGGACAACTTCAGCCAGGACAATGTTGCAAGACCATGAAATTACTCCATCCAACGTCTTGAGGACAAAATAGGAGACCTCATCAAAAGTCGGGATCCACTACAAAGACGTTTCTCAGAAGGCTCTCCATTCATGGCTAAGATAGTGAGCTTCCCTACCACAGCCAAGTTCAATCCACCTATAGTGACTCCCAAGTATGACGGTATCACCAACCCTGTACATAATATTGAGATGTACCAGTCCGTGGCGAGCATTTACTCAATACTAGATGAGATGAAATGCCGAGCCTTCTCCGAGACTTTGACGGGAGCTGCACACATCTGGTTTACCTCTCTTCCGAAGAACTCAATAGAGAACTTTAAGGGTTTGGATGAATGATTCATTCATAACTTCTGTTTTGGGGTAAGACCTCAAAAGAAGACAACCCATTTGTTGCTTGTCAAGCAAGGCAAGAACGAGAGCCTAAGAGACTACATTGCCAGATTCAACAAAGAGAAACTTGAGGTTGAAGACTATGAAGAGAATATAGCCATGACCTCCCTCATAGGAGGTCTTCGGAAAGGGAAGTTGTTGTGGAAAATTATGGAAGATCCTCACAAGTCCATGGCAGAATTATCGACAACCGCGCGCAGGGTCATGAACGCTGAAGAGGCCATAGCTGCAAAATATGAGGATGAGAATGGCGGTAGCAGCGAAAAGTTCCAAAGAAAGAAGGATAGAAAGAAGAGATCAACTGACGATGAGTTCACACACTATACCCCTCTAACTGTGAGCTGCGAACACATCCTCAATGAGATCAAGAATGACCGGTCACTGAGATGGCCAGAGAAGCTAAAAGCTCCTCCACATAAGGGAAACAAGAACTTGTGGTGCGAGTTCCACCAAGACCATGTCCATATTACAGACAAGTGCTTTGCCTTAAAGGATGAGATTGAAAAGATGCTGAAATTCGGTAAGTTGAGGAAGTACATTGATGGCAAGGCTCCTAACAGGGAAAGTGATGACCTAAAAAAGAAGAGAAATGACATATGTCGTGACTATGCCCCAGCAAGGCGAGATGATGATTCGGATGGTAATAATGAAGACGATCCGGACTTTACACCTAAATATGATAACACCTCAGTAAAGAGGGTTAGTATTATCTCCTTTGGTGTTAACACCATATGCGGAGGACTTGCATGGGGTGGTTCTGAAGTGGATGACTAAAAAGCTCATGTGGCGGAGGCCAAGTTAGTGGCCAAGCCAGAAGTGGTAAATCTGACGTCTTTCGAAGCTAAGCAGAAGAGAAAGAAGGTGGATATGGACCATCTTATAGTTGGGTTCTCCTGACTTGACTTCAACGGAATCCTAGATCCGTATGATGACCCTTTAGTAATCACAATAAGGGTGCATGGGTGCGAGGTACAGAGAATCCTCGTAGATGGAGGAAGTTCAGCAGATGTGATGTTCTGGCCCTGCTTCAAGAGCCTTGGCCTCAACAGAGCAAGGTTGGTACCCTATCATCATCCGTTAATGGGCTTGGGCGATGAAAAAGTCCATCTGTTTGGTATGTATGAGATGGACGTGCGAATGGGCGATGAGTGGCCTAAGAGGTTGACCCGAAAGATCAATTTTTTCGTTATGGATGAAAATGTCTTTTCGGCTTATAACCCCATTATAGGAAGAGTATCCCTTAAGGAGTTTAAGGCCGTGCCATCGACGGTCCACTAGATGCTAAAATTCCAGACCCCCTATGGGGTAGGGGAAGTGCAGGGTGACCAGACCATAGCGCGAGAATTCTACTTCAACTCAGCCGAAGAGAGAGAGGCCCATAAGAGAGCAACTACCACATATAACATTGATATACTTAATCCGAGAGATGAAATGAATTTGAAGAAAGCAGAGGTCGTGGAAGAGGTAGAATCCATCATCCTCAATAAGGACGAACCAGAAAAAATCATCCAGGTCAGAAAAGCCTTTAAAGCGAAGATCAAGGAAGAGCTGATAAGTTTCTTGAGGAAGAGGCAGAGTGTCTACCCTTGGAGCCACGCAAACATGCCTGGCATCGACCCTGAGGTTATGTGTCATAAACTCAACGTAACTAATTATGTTAAGCCCATCGAGCAGAGACGAAGAGTTTACTCCAGGGAGAAGTACGATGTCATTCGGGAAAAAGTCAAAAAGTTTGAAGAGGACGAGTTTATAAGGAAAGTCATATATTCAGAGTGGTTGTCAAACGCAGTCATAGTCCCTAAAGACAATGGGAAATGGAGGATGTGCGTAGACTTCACTGACCTGAATAAGTCTTGCCCAAAAGACAATTATCCCTTACCTCGAATCGACCAGATGGTAGATGCCACTGCAGGGCATGAGCTCATGAGCTTCATAGATGCGTATTCAGGTTACAACCAGATCTTCATGAATGCCGAAGACTCAGACAAGAAAGCCTTCATCACTGACAAAGGGATATATTGCTTCAAAGTTATGCCATTCAGATTGAAAAATGCGGGGGCAACATACCAACGTCTTGTGAATAAGATGTTTGAGGCTCAAATAGGCAAGACTATGGAGGTTTACGTAGACGATAAATTGACGAAGAACTTGAAGGCCTGCACTCACGTGGAAGACCTGGAAAAGACCTTTGATACCATGGACTTGTACAAAATGAAACTCAACCATGCAAAGTGTGTCTTGGGGGTAGGTGCTGGGAAGTTCCTTGGATTCATTGTCAATCATAGAGGAATAGAAGCGAACCCTAAGAAAATTAAAGCTTTGCTTGACATAAAGACACCAAGAAGCATCAAGGACGTTTAGAGACTAACTGGAAGAGTAACTGCACTTAACAGATTTGTTTCCAGAGTGACGAACAAGTGTCTTCCGTTCTTTAAGGTGCTTAAAAAGGCATTCGAGTGGGACAAAGAGTGTGATGTGGCTTTTAATCAGCTCAAGTCCTATCTCGGATCTCCCCTGCTCTTATCTTGGCCCATAGTGTGAGAGAAGTTATATGTTTATCTAGCAGTCTCTGAATCAGCTATAAGTGCAGCGATAGTACGGGAAGACGTTGGGATCCAAAGGCCTGTGTACTTCAACAGTAAGGCCCAATAAGGGTCTGAACAGAATTATCCTCGGATGGAAAAGTTAGCTTATGCCTTGAGACATGCTTCTAGGAAAATGAAGCCCTACTTTCAGGCCCATTCCATGGTCATCCTCAGCGACTCCCCACTAAGACAGGTTCTCCATAAACCAGAGAAGTCGGGTAGATTGATGGCACGGGCCATTGAGTTGGGAGAGTATGACCTTACTTATTAGCCCAGGGTGGCCATCAAAGGGCAGGCACATGTGAATTTTATCGCCGAGTTCACATTGGAAGAGGCTGAGGTTAAGAATGACCTAAAGACTGCAGAGCGGTCAAACAGCAACGTCTTCCGAGATCTTGAAGAGGTTTTATCCAAGAGAATCAGAAACAGAATAGCCAAGAATGAGGAAGATCGGTACCGCTTTAGTCATGGAGTCATGTCAGAAGGGAGATTCTCATTAGATAAAGACACCTGGAACCTCTTTATTAATGGGTATTCTTGTGAAAGCAGAAGCGGTGCAGGGCTAATACTTTCAGCTCCGAATGGTGCTAACGTTGAATATGACCTAAGGTTTAACTTCAAGGCATCAAATAACGAGTCAAAATATGAGGCCATGATAGCAGGCCTCTCATTGGCAAAGACCCTTAGGGTAAGACGACTCCTACTTCATAGTGACTCAAGGTTGGTTGTTAATCATGTATTGGGGGTTTATGAGGCCAAGGATGGAAGGATGGCTAAATACCTGAAGAGGGTGAGAACGATACTCGAAGGTTTCGAAGAGGTAAAGATGAAAAGAATACCTCGGCAAAATAATAGCCACACAGATGCATTAGCAAGGTTTGCTTCGACGATAATGACAGACATCAAAAGGACAGTTCCAGTTGAGATCTTGCCCAAGGTGACCATTGAAGAAGAAGAGGTCAGTAACCCTTTCCTCAATTTGAACCTAGGGGACTCATGGATGGATCCCCTTATCAGATATATCAGAGAGGGAAAGCTACCGGAATCAAAGTTATAGATGCGGAAACTGAGGTACAAAGCTGCAAAGTTCTCAATAGTAGGGGACGTCCTATATAAGAAGGGATTCTTATTACCTCTCCTCAGATTCATTCATCCCACAGAAATTTCTCGCATCCTACAGTAGGTACACGAGGGTTCATACTTCGATCATATAGGAGAAAGACCTTTGGCTAAGAGGATTATTACGCAAGGATACTAGTGGCCGACCTTGGCCAAGGATGATGCAGCCTACGTAAAGAGGTGAGACAAATGTCAGAGATTCTCCACTATCCCCCATCAACCTCATCATCCTATGACGTCAATCAGTTCCCCTTGGCCATTCACAGTATGGGGAATTGACTTAGTGGGTCCCCTGCCAAGGGCTTCAAATAACTACCAATTTCTGATAGTCGCCATTGATTACTTCTCCAAATGGGTAGAGGCTGAACTGATGATCCCGTTTACAGAGCAGAAGACCTTCCAATTTATTTGGAAGAACAACATATGCAGACATGGCCTCCCAAACACCCTCATCTCGGACAACGAAACCAAGTTCAAGAATTCTTCCTTGGAAAAATATTGCGAAAGAGTTGGGATAAAGAAATTTTTCTCTTCTCCTATCCGACCTAGGTAAATGGTCAGACCGAAGTCACAAACAGAACGATCCTGGATGGGATCAAGAAGAAGTTAGAATAAGCTAAGGGTAGATGGACTGAAGAGATTTATGATGTGGTATGGGCCTACAGAACAACGACTAGGACACCAACGGGGGAGACCCCATTTATGTTAGCACATAGCTCGGAGGTCATCATACCAACAGAAGTAGGGCTTCCTACTCATAGGGTTCAGACCTATGAACCTGAGAGGAATGGTGAGGAGAGAAGACTTGACCTTGATTTGATCGAAGAGAGAAGGGAAGATGCAGAAATTAGGCAGGAAGCTTACCAGTAGAGAACAACAAAATTCTATAATCAAAGGGTAAAATCAAGACCCATAGCTGTAGGAGACATGGTGTTGAAGAAGACATTGCAGAAAGCGAACAAGCTTCACCCGAATTGGCATGACCGTTTCAAAGTGGTTGAGGAGGTTGTGCCTGGGACATACAGGCTAGAAAACCTTGAAGGGTAGCTTTTTTCTAATCCTTGGAATGCCGATCATCTAAAGAAGTATTATATATGATGTTGCAAGAGTTTCCATGTAAAATGTATCATCTTATGAAGATACTATTAATGAGAAGATCGGTTCCCGCGTCAATTCTTGGTTCATTATGCTCTAGTGGTAAAATTTATGGGGATAACATCTCATTTGATGACCTCAGACCTTAACATAATTAACTTGGTGAATATTTTATGAGGGTAACATCTTAATTGATGACCTCAGACCTTAACATCACATTTGGTGATAAGGTCTGAGGTGAACATCATACTTTAATGACCTCAGACCTTGAATATCATTAATTTCATGAAAATTATTTATGGGGATAACATCTTAGTGATTACCTAAGACCTTATAACATCATAATTTGGTGACAAGGTCTGAGGTGAGACATTATACTTGGATGACCTCAGACCCTAGACATAATATGGTGAAAAATTATGTTGAGACTTTAGACCTGAACACACATTGCATGACAAAGAAAATCATTCAAAAAACATCCAGCAAATAATGAAATAAAGCCCTCCTCAGAGGTTGATATAGACAAAGAGTTACAAGGTAACTGGGCTTGTAATCAGAGGTTACAGTTTGAAATGCATAATAAAAAATTATAAAAAGCTTCACAAAAATGGGCTAAGGGTCTGCAGCAACATTGTGGGCATCGTCGGCCTCATTCTGTTGACCGATGTTAGTCACCTCGGCCCCATCATCTCGGAGGTTGGCACCCTCAATCTCTGTAACATCGGGTGGCACAGTCTCTGCAGGGGCATCATCTTCCTCGTCAACCTCATGAAGGGCCTGGGCAAATTCAGGGTTGGAAAATCCCAGACCAATGGAGTCAGTGGCTATCAAGCTCCCTGACTCCTTCTATTTAGCAACTGCCCATTTTCCAGTTGCCTTAATACCTCTTTCGAGGTATTCAAAGCCAAAGATGATAAATTTGTCGGAGACTTTGTAATCAACCAGGATCCCCTCAGAAGCATACTCAAGGGAAACTTTCACTACAACATCAACCTTCTACTGAAGAACGTCATCCTTGTCCTTCAGGGCAGATGTGTGTTCCTTATTAAGCTTGGAGATCTCTTTCTCCAACTTCTTAACATTGTTGTCAGACCCTTCAAAGGCAGACTTCAGACGATCCACTTCTGCATTCAGAGAGTCTTGCACCTTCTCGGCCTCTTTGCCTTTCTTGATGAGGGGAAACTTCTTCAGAGTCTAGTTGGCAAGATGGTGCATAGCAACGATGCCCTACAAATCAAGAATCAAATGTATAAGTTCAAATTCAAAGCAAAGGTTACACTTAGGAATTGAATTGAATTTAAATCTTACCTAGATAGACCTGTGAAGGACAAACTCAACCAGCAAGGGAGTATCCATGGAGCGACAAAAGTGTTTGTCAGCATCGGTCATAGCAGAGCCGATGGCATCCAACACCTCCACACTGTGGCCTATTAGACTGTCATTAATTTTTAGCTGCTCCAGACAAGCAGCCATGCATTGTCAGACAATATGGGGATGGAATTTTGGGCTTTACTCAGCCTCTAATCCTCAGGAGTAGAAGTTATGGTTTTCCGCTTCCTTGTGGCGTCGGCCTTAGACATGCCGACACCCTATTTCGAGGGGGAGGAGGGGGTGCATTCAGACCTGCCTTCTTTACCAACTTCGTGAGACTGGGGGCAAACATCTCCCAGATATCGTCTGATATGCCTTTAGGGCGCTCTGCAAATAGAAAGGTCTGAGTTAGAAAATGGGAGACATAAAAAGTCAGAGGTTTAACTTGTTGAAATAATAAGATATGCACTTACGAAGCTCAATCAAAGGACTCCCCCCAAGGCCAGTCTCAGAGAGATAGTAGGGGGTCATCAGATGTTCTAACTAGACCAACATACATGCTCCCCCTGGTCTTGAAGGTCTTTTACATTTTGGAGATTATTTTGGCTTAGCCCAGGGTCGGCCCTGGCAGCCATTGACACCTTACCCCACCTCAGGGGTATCCTCGGCTCTAAGTTCGAAGAGGGGACACAGAGGCCAAATTCCCATGCCCCGAGGCGAAGAAATATTACGGTTTCCAATTATGATTTGAAGTTTGGGTAACCTGCAATATCTTCTTAGTTTACTTCCGAGCTAAGAAATGGTAATAGCTGGGATGATTCCTAGCGGAGGAAGGGATGTAGCATCCAGAGAAAACCTGGACAGGAAAGTCTGAATGGTGGACTGCCCTCCATAAAACGGTAGCTCTAATTATTACCCTCCAGGCATTGGGGGATAAGTAGGAAGGAGCTAATTTAATATAGGACAATATGGCCCTAATGATGGGATGAATGGGTAGATAAAATCCTAACTTGAACATCTGCTCGTACAAGCAGATCTCACCATCTCGGTCGCCAAAAGCCCTCTCTTCCCTCAGAGGTCTCTTGAGTTTTACGAAGGGACTTATGGAATATAGATGCCTGAAGGCAAAAAGGTCGAGTTCGTTGACAGTGCTCTCTATCTCGGCCACCTTTGAGGTGTCAACATCGCTCTCACACTCATCATCCTCGTATCGGTCAACGTCGACTGGAGCGGACGAGGGATTACCTTCAGGGAACTTATAATAAAACTCAGCCCCTGTAGCAGCCGACAGGGGGATAACATTAAGGATAAGAGGAAAGAATATGTTTGGTTCGACAACTTTAACGTCTGAAGAGGTCCAGGATGTGTTAGATTCATTATAGGATGAAACGTGGATCGAAACCTCGGCTTGATCAGGGACCTAACCCTGTCGAATGGAAAATTCCGTGGCCTCTTGAAAAGAGTCCACAGACATAGGGTCTGATGTGGACGACTCAGACTTAGGCATGTGAGTAGGTTTAACTGGGACCTCTGCTGACTTAACTGGTTCGACTGCCTCGGGGTATATGACTTTCAGAGGGGGTGTAGAGATAGGTCTGAGGGGGAAGACCTCAGCCCTACAAGCTTCCTAAGGATCAAATCCTGAACTTTTGGACTTAAGCTAAAAACAAACAACTTGACTGGAACTGCCTAAGGATCAAACTGGGGTTTTTGAAAGAAGAATGATCAAGAACAGTTCACCAAAAAATGCATAAACTCACCAGAAAACTCACAAACTCGTCAAAAAATGCACAAAAAAGGAATTAAAGGATGGAAAAATGGAGAAGGTGAGGTAATAGATGATACCTGTTGGAATGCGAGGAGAGGAAGGGAAAGGTTGGTAAGAAAATCCACCAAATGCACCCTTAACCGAGCTCTTATACAGAGAGAGAAAATAGATAAAGCTCAGGCGAGAAAATGAAGAAATGAAGAAGAAGGGAAGGAAATAGGGTTTTAACCCTTGACATTCTCTTACACGCATCCCAAGGCCCATAATTGCCTTAGGATCCCAAAAGACTGCAATCATTGAGCTTGACAGGCACGCCACCCACTCCAGCAGTCGACACTTGTCAAGAAAATATTGGCACTAATAGAAATCCAACCTCGGACATGCATACCCCTTAGTCACCTGTCCACTTAGGCAATTAAGGGCTAGGGGGTGATTGATATGCCATATATGTATCCAATATCTCAGAGACATCAATCTCGTCCAGGGAAATAGCCGAGGTTAGAAGGACCTCAGATTAGCAACCATCGGTCTCGTCCTAAGCAAGGTCGGTCATGGACGATGTTACTAGTTACCTCACAGTCAAATAGCAGTTGAGGTCTTCATAATCTATAATGCAATTATTCATCAGATCATCCAAGGCTGGCAGCCTCGGTTGGGTGCAAGCCGAGGTTGTAGCGACTACATCATCATAACAAACTTTGGCTGAGAATTATCCGGTGTTCCAAACCTGATCATGCATAACCTTGGCCCAGGTCGACGTTATGGCTTCATTTGTCTTACCTAGGCTTCACATGAGCCGAGGCCATTATGAATTATCTCAGATTGGGCAATAGCCAGACTTCACCAACCTCGTACCCTTCCAAGATGAGGTCGGTACCAATCACAGATACCCGAGCCTTTATTCGTATGTGTGTGGCTGGGAACACGTGTACACAATCAGTTATAACAAATCAATCCCCTCACGTGGGGGAATATTTCATCATCATTCTCTACATGTGACAGTGACAGATGTCTTCATCAGATTGGATAGATCAACATATACATGCTTATTGTATGCATAGGGGGTGCATTACACCCCCACACACTATATATACTTGCCTTCTCCTACCTGGATAAGGATCTCAAAAAGGACAACCCTAGATAAACTCTGTCAAATTATACAATAGAGAGAGAAAGCTTGAGAGATTGTATCCATGGCCATTAGTGCCTTCATTAAGTGGTATTACTCACGCACACTCACAGTGGACGTAGGCCATATTGGCTGAACCACTTATATTCAAGTGTTCATCCTCTTCTACTCACCTGCTTCTACTATATATGCAGATACTCTTGTGATACCATTGTTATCACTAGTTTGAGCTTACAAACACCTTGACTTGTGGTGCTATTTCCAGCATCATCATGTATCTCTTCCTTTTTGGATTGAATTTGAATTTTGGGGAGTTGATTCTTGGTTTGGGGTTAATTTTTGCAGAGATCATGTTTTTTGGGTTGAATCATTTCACCTAACCCCATTTTAGATTTTGTTTTTGGACAAGAACACTAAGAACATGTTCTTGGTTTTCTTAGCCAAAACCCTAGGGTATTGGTATTCAATTTTTGGATGTTCGAAACACGAACTGTTTACCTGTTTAACTCCTAGCTACGACTTGATAGTGTATCTTCCCTAGATTGCTATGGACCCATTGATACCTTTTTCAAAATCCCCCTAGCTTCAACCACTTGTTTGAACTTACTCGCTGTAGTCTTCGAAGACCAAGAGTCCCCTTGGCTGTAGCCCATTAGGTTAGGTGGCTGCAGACTTTAACTTGAACTTACCTTCTGCGTTCACTTGAAGTAGTTGATTTTTGTTCTCTTTGGCTACCGCAACTGACTGGATCCAGTCTTCACAGACCAAGATTTCTTTTGATTGCATCCTTTTAGGTTAGGTGGCTACGACATGAATCTTGAACTATACTGTAACTTCCTTTTGATACTTTTTTTTTTATAATTTTGCCATATCTGCCACGACCTTTACCAGACATTCCGTTTCTAATCATAGTGGTTAGGACATCTTACTACGGAGTCATTTTTGTTTTTTAGGTATAACTGTTGCCTTATGCATTGTAACTTAGGGAATATTTAGAGGATATCTGGAAGAGACACTTTGGTGTTCTTCTCCCAAAGTACTTCGTATAACCTTGTAAACTTAAGGGCTGCCCTAATTATGTGATGATAGAATCTGACTCCGTGAACTCTTTCGTTTGTAGGAACCCAAAAGATATTGGTTAAGAGATAAAGGAGAACACTCTCTCTAGTAACAATCCACCTCAGTTAGAGAATATAGCTACTGGGGCTAGTACTTCCGCTGTGGCCACAGATGTAAAGAACATAACTGCTGAATCTTTTGGCCACGACTAGTCCACTGAGAAACTTCCCATAGAACTTAATCCCAAGTGTATCCCAAATGAATAATGGATTGTGCACGTGTCCACAACTTTTGAGATCCCAAAATGCACTATTTGCATCCTCCCCACCGCAAAACAGAGGTCATGTTCTTCTATCCCTAATGAGGGGGTGTGTTTCCCTCTTCCCGCCTTCCTCTTGGGGCTGCGACAACCATTTCCAATTATAATTAGAAGGATTTTCAGTGCCATGAACTTGGTTCCAACCCAATTGGATCCAACTGGTCGAAGGGCAATCCTTGCTGCCTTAGTCATCCGGTAAAAGAATTTTGGGAGGGACATCACACCCACTAAGTTCTTTTAGTTCTACATGCCAAAAGAGAACTGCGTGGACTTTTCTTAGTACTTGTACTTTAGCATGCGAAGTAGAGATAGATTTTAATACATAGGTAGACCCACCTATGTTAAAAACTGGGAAGGTATGTTTTTCTTCATTTATGGGTACAGTTGGGAGATTTTTTCCGAATAAAATGAGTGAGATAAGTGTTTTAGGTTGTCACGAACGTGGAGTTGTCCATTCAAGGAAGGTATTTGTTATCCTCGTCTGCCCTCTTACGTATATTCTATATTTTCCCTTATTTTTTGCATTTATTACGGAACATATTAACATTCACATATATTCACAGCTCTTGACAACCTGAAACTCAATTGCAGGCAAAAATCAAGGGTAAAGGACGCAACTTTATTAGCTGACAATAAGAAAAAAAATTCACGACTTGTTAGGTCCAAGAAGATCTTGAAAAGGGGATACTTTCCTTCTAAGAAAATCCCTATAATGACCGTTGTAGGTAATTTCCTTTCCTTTAAAATATTTTTGTGGCATTTATTTGTCACTTGGAGCCTGACACTTTTCACCTTTGAGATGGTACTGAGGAGATACACTACGAGGTGCTTATTTTGCAGTGAAATTAGATGGATGAGGCTACTCAAGCCCTTAATCAAGCCCATAGGAAAAGGGGAAGAAGAGGAAGAGGTCACCCAAGTAGGTGGCTCCTGCTGAGAAGGGTCCCATTATTGCGGCTGCTAAGGCTGTTGTAGAGCTTTAAAATGTTGAACCCCAAGTGGATGATGACATTAGGGAGCAGTTTTCTATAACATGCTTAATGTCTTCTAGCGTAGATTTAACCCTATTCATGTGTCAACTACTACTAGCCCATCGTGGTCTATGATGGCTATTAATGCAAGCCTTCCAACTCCACATAACAGATTTATGGAGGTTTGTTCATCACCTTGCTTGAGGCAACTTGACCCCAAATCACATTGGGACACAACTGTTGCAACCGTCTCAAGGATGAAGAGGGCCGTAAAGGCTTCGGATGTTGCCCATCTTGCTAAAAAGGATGCAGAGGATCTGGAGGACTACACCCTCCACAGTTTGCCGAGGGTGAGT
This sequence comes from Sambucus nigra, assembly GCA_949130495.1. NCBI lineage: Eukaryota > Viridiplantae > Streptophyta > Magnoliopsida > Dipsacales > Adoxaceae > Sambucus > Sambucus nigra. Next base: position 108,028,882 of record OX422224.1, on the reverse strand, counting down.
ATTAAACGTTTCTTTCTTTTTTTCGGACCTTGCTTTTTTACAATTTTTTTAGGCCACGGAGACTTCCTTGGCCTTGAGGGTCAAATATGAGAAGCTGTATGGCCAACACTAGACTGTGGAGACAAGCCACAAAGTTGAGCCTGAGAGTGCCAGGGATGAATCCTTTAAAGCTAGAAATAGGTCCTTCCTCGCATCCTTTGAGGCGTATAGGATGGAAACATACTAAAAGCTTAATGATTCTATCAAGGCAAAGAATGAGGTCGAGAAAAATTTTGTTCATGCCACAGAGTCTATCAAATCTATTGAGGCGTAATAGTCTGTAGAAACATAAGCCAATCTGAGTGCTGCTGAGCTAGATCGCCAGAAGCTTGTTCAAGGCCATGCTGAGGTGAAGAAGATAAAGGATGATGAGCCTGCTGCGACATTGAAGAAGGTTACTGATAAAGCTATCGCAGCTACAAGGTCTCTAGGGACTTCTTTATGACTAACAACAAAGCATACCTCCGAGGACTCCAAGAGCTTAGGTAGATAGTTATCAAAAACTTCACTGAGTCTAAAGATAAAGTCCTGTCTCGACGCTTAGTGATGCCGAGCAAGTGGAGTGCGTGGAAGAACTAAGGGCTTTCTCGGAAGAGAGGGACAAAAAGTAGCTAGAGGAGGCCTCAGGCGATGAAGAGACGGAGGCTTTTGCTGATGGCGATGCAGATGATGAAATTGAGTACGCGACATCATAATTGTCCAAGCTTGTATTGTTGATCTTTTTATTTTTCCTGCCCTGACTTGAAAATTTTATCTGCTTTACAATTTTTTTGTAATCTTCATGGGGACCTCCACATCGTTAGACTTGACTTAAATTTAGCATATAATTTATACAGTGTTGCAGCTACACTTTATTGAATGCTATGCTCTTCTATATTTATTTCTAAATGTTATCTTAAATAGGTTATGGTCTTATATTGTTTAATCTTGGATGCTTGAACAGTATCTTTAGATGTAGGTTGCACTATTCTTATAGGAATTCCACCCTTTAGGAATATGCTGTAGTTATGCAGTCAGTGTTAAAAGATTGGCTGTAGCCAAAAAAGGCTGTGGCTATAAACTTAAGATGATTCCTCAATCCATGTAGAAATGTTATTGTAGTAATGCTGGACTAGACGCAAATTATTGGAAATAGTTTCCCATATCACGAACAACAATGTCCTTGGCCCACTTTCCCTCATTTAACTACATTACTTTCATTGAGTTGGACCCTTCCCTTGTTTTGGGACATTTTAAAGCTTCCCTAGGCTGGGTTGTCAATAAGCCACCTATGATGCAAGGGTATTTCTAGGCCTCCATAAGCTAGGGATTATTAAGCCTCCCCAAGCTAGGTATTTTTTGGCCTCCTTAGATCGTGTTGTCAATAAGCCACCCATGACTATTAATGAGTATTAGGATCCCTCAAGGCTAGTGATGAGAATTTCGTAACTTCAAAATATTTTTCGATGTGCGAGGTGTTATAGGTCTATTATGATCACCACTCCTTCTCCTCTATAGACTCCTCTTCTTATAATCAATAGTCCTTAAGATAATTGGTCATAAATCCTTTCGAAATTTTCCAAGATAAACATTTCTCACAAGGCTATAGATGAGGAGATCAAGAATTAACATATGATTAAAACCGTTATTTACACACACACACACACACACACACACACACACACATATATATATATATATATATGATTTTGTTAGTGAAGTAAAAATCATATGTGTAAAAGCTACACTAAAAGAGTTTTAAAAAAAGGGGAAACTAAGGCAGAAGTCAAGCATGCGGCCTTTTATTTAAGGGTTGAATCCCTTATGCATCCTTTAGGAACAGTTGAAGCATTCCCTATCTAACAAGCCTATCAATCTCATCCTTTAAGGTATGGCACTTTTCTATTTTGTGGCCATGGTCCCGGTGAAATTCACATAGCTTCCCCTGATCCCGCTTATGTGGAGGGGATTTGAGCTTCTCCGACCACCTAAGTAACTTGTCTTACCTGATGTTATTGTGGATGTGCTCAACACTGGAGGTCAGAGGGGTGTAGTTCTAATAAGCCTTTTCTGCATTGGCTTTTCCTGCTTCCACCTCTTTGGTACTTTAGTCGCAGTCTTATCTTTTGTGGCCTCTAGTGTTGTGGCCTTCTATATTGAAGTGAAGGCTGGGGACTCCAGCATCAAAACCCTTTGTGCCAGGAGGTTCACTTGACCGTGTAGTGATGCCCGATTATCGTAGAGGTGGTTGATGTTGTTCTACAATTGAGCAATATCTTCATTATTCTTTGAACCTGACCCAAAGATTCCTTTCATGAATTTTTCTTTCTTAATCTTTAGAAATTTACTTTGAAAGGAGCTAAACAATGGTGAGAAAAACCAAGGATTGTAGAGAAAATATTAAGTATGGTAGCAGGGATGCATTATTTTGGAAATCAGCACCCTTTTCATAAAATTATGCTTTTGTGGTCCCAGCTTGTTATGTATATAGGGTTACTACCGTGGCCTTCCCAAGGGAAAATTACCAGAGTTGAGTCTGAGGACAATTTATACACTAGCCCCTATTCCCAGGTGGTGAACTGAAAACATAGAAATATACAAACCATAATAGTGGGGTTATGGCCTATAGGCAGTTAAGCTACCAGGCCGCATCCAAATAGAGGCTATAGAAGTCGAACATAAGTTTTACCCATTTAAGACGACCAAAAAAGGCCTTCTAGGAGTCTACCAAGGATAAAATAGTCCTCAAGTGCAAAAAGAGCACAAATCTAGTGGTAGAACCCTATATCTTGGATGTAGAAAGGAAAAGTAAGAGAACAAATGCTCATCCTTAGGTACCCATCTTCAAGAGGCCTTAGCCCTTTTTTTTCATCACTTAATAGGTAGGGCAACATCATCTGGGTGTAGGAAATATAACTATGGTCATAAAAAAGAGGTCCTATAAACAGATTTGGAAATAAATGACCCCATCATGGGGTCTATATGTTAAAATATGAGCCTCACAACCCAGATCTCACCCATGAGATAGTGGCCCTGGGTCCCCCATGGATGAAATAAAGTGCGAGGAACCAAAAATATAAAGGAAACTATTTTTAATACCTCATTTACCATAGACGGTGCCAAAATGATGATGTGAGAAATCGGACATATATCATTCTAAGCCACCACATCAAGTATAGAATAGTGATAAAGCAAGTAAAAGGAGATAAACACAAGGTATAGAGTGGCTTAGTTGAAAAAATAAGCCTACGTACACTTTGTTTCCCTACTCTCCTTATATACGTTGTTGATACTAGAAATCGGACACATGTCGTTCTCATATCAGAATATTAAGTATAGGATATATATAAAGTATGTAAAGAGACAAAACACAAGATATAGAGCGGTTTGGCCATTCTACTTAGCCTACGTCCACTTCGTTTCTCTACTCTCGTTATATATGCTTTGTAGTAGAATTTTACAATGACGTAACAAGTGTACAATATGGATGAGAGAGATGGATAAATTTCTATCGTGGTTCTGGGTGAGCTAGGGAGATGACTGTGAAGTAGATGAGAAAACCCGAAGATGTATCGAGGGTGTGTAAAGTGTTCACCCGGGCTTTGCCTAGTGTAGAAGTCTCGAATCTCAGGATCGACCCCAGAACTAGAAACAGGAACCCGACCCCCATCTATAGGTGTGGACCTCTATTTATAGGAGGTGTATGTGTTGTGCCACATGCCTTAATCACGTCATATACAATGTAGAACATCTGTGAAGGTGAGGGATGAGTCCAGCTAAATAGACCGGATGGGGATGCACCTTGAAATATGTATGGCCGCGGCCTGTATAAGTAAGGCCGCGACAATAAGACTTTGGTGCACGCCTTTTATAAATTCTGCGATAGGGGTACTATACTTGTCATATAAATATGCCCCTAAGTCGTAGTGCCAAGGTGGCTTGGTGTTGTGTCTTGATGTTGGAATGCCACGACGTGTCATATCCGTAGTGGCTATTTTCAAAGCAACGCTTCGTCTTCCCAATACCACTTATATAAATAGATCTAGCCGTGGACTTCATTATGTTTTCCAATTCCTTAAGAGAAAATTGAGAGAAAAACCTTGTCAGTTCACCCTTTGAGTTTTTCGACGAGCATCAGGCGGTGGCAAGAGGCTGAGTAACTGATTCTCATCAATTTCTAGGTAATTTTCAAACCAAATACCACCTCAATAATTCTATGCTTCCAACTTTGTTGACTGTTCTTCTTGATTTCTGCTTGTAAAATGAATTATTCTAATCCACCTCTTTTGCTGGACCATATTAAACAACTAATTTTGAATTGAAACCATACTGGAATGAACTCATTCCAATCCATTAATTTGTCTAGATCATAATAGATAGTTGGTTTGGAATCCAATCAATCTTCAATCAAGGAAATAAACTGTTAATCATCCATGATGACTTACTAAATGAAATTTGTTGGCCTAGGATTATATTTTTAGGCCTTTTTGAATCCCTTGTACTTATGTTGGTTATAGGGTTTAAACCAAATTTATTAGCTTATAATTTCATAGATTGAACACATACCAACTCTGTTCTTGATGTTCCTCGTGTTCTTGATCAAACCCTTTCAAATTTTATGTTTTCGATCTTTAGATTATACCACTTTTGTTATCAATATGTTTATGAGTCTAGCCGCGAAATGTGGCATATTCTTGTGTTATTTTGCTGCGACATCATGACAACACTCTAACGATAATAATTTCGTTTTGACCTTAGGGCTTAGATTTAAGCTAGTTATCCGCAGCTCTTTTGCCTATAAACTAAAGGACTGCGACATCTAAGAACGTGCCTAACGTTTCCTCCCAATAAAATATCGTGCCGTGGAAGCAGATTGATCTTAAGTATTTTAGGGTTTGAAATCATGTAGTTAGATGTAACTGTTGAAACTTCCATTTTAGCTTTCAAACTTTTGTTGTTATGTTGTTTATGGGGTGGCCTTTAAGAGGCTTCTCTGATGATATTGGCTGCGTCACTTAACAACGGACTTTCTGCTTCTCAGGACTTGTTGTAGTTATATAAGTTGGAATCCTAAAAAATTTCTTAAGAACTTTTTTATCACACATTTTGGGTTTTCTCCTCCTGAAATTCTAGCAATGCGTCCTCTAAAGACACTTGGGCCTTGCCTGCTCAAAGATTGCCCAAATTACATTGTTCTAGACTCTGACTCCGCACACACTACTTGTAGGGAGAATACTGAGGCTGCGACAATGGAAGAAAAAACCAACTCTAGTAACAATCCTGTTGATAATGAGGCATTGGCAGTTGGACCTTCTGAGGCTAGGGATGCACATACAGGCCCATCTAATTGGGTAGGGAGACCTCCTGCAGCCTTAAATGTCCGTAGTATCATGACTGAGGAATGGGTTAACCAAGTTCTTGAGGAATTTGAGTTTTTAAATAATGTGATTTGTTCAGTACCTTCCACGGAGAATAGGACATGCTCTGTAATTGCTAATGATGGGGTCTGCTTCCCCCTCCATGCTTTCGTATACAGGCTGTGGCTGCCAGTGCCAGTCCCAATTAGGAAAATCTTTAGTGCAATGAAGTTAGATCGAATCCAATTAGATCCCAATGGTTAGAGGGCAATTCTTGCATTCCTACTCCTATAGGAGAACAAATTCAAAAGGGATATAACTCCCGTGGAGTTCTTTCATTTTTATAAACTAAAGGATAACTCAGTTAAGTTCCCTAGTACTACTACCTTGCCCTCCGTAGTAATGACGAGGTGTTGTATACTGGAAGACCTTCCAGTGTAAAGAACTGGAAAGATAAATATTTATACATTTCTGGGGAAGATTGGGAGACACATCCCGAAGAGACAGAGAGAGAGATATCATACATGATGTCATGGTAATGGGGAAGCCCATCCATGTTAGGTTTGTAGTACTGCATCCTTTTACTCATACCGCGTCTTTCTCCTGCAGTTGTATTTTTATATTTTATTGTGATGCTAACATTGATCTCTTATGCAGCTCTTGATAATTTGCCACTTAGCGAAAGGCAAGAGAGAAGAGTGAGAAGGGTTGCGATCGTCAGTGCTAAGGACAATACCTTTAGCACTTTTGTGACTTCAGCTTGAATCTTTGAGGGAGTACACTTCCCCAATAAATCCTTGCTAAAAGTAATGGTCGCAAAAGGTAATAATCCTTTCTTTTAAATTAATCCGCGGCATTTTCATTTGAATCATGACCTCATTCTACCCTGTTATCAGATAAGTGAAAAAACTATACCTTTACCTTGGGTTTGAGATCTACCTCCTCTACCTCCCTATGTACATTTTGTGTAGAACTCTTACCTCCTACTGTCACACTTCCAACTGATCTTTTAGCTCCCATTCTGAAAATTTATTTCGCATGTGCCCTAATTGATGCCAATGGAAACATAAAAGTGTCATCTCAACTATTGCACACACCCACGACATATTCCCTTCTCCACCACATCTGTAATAAAAAATCAGCCTTGGTTCCTACATAAATAAATTTTCTAATTGAGACATCCCAATCCTTCCTCCTTAAACATGAAATCTTTCATGCGCACCTCTGGTATTTTTAAATTCTTTACATTTAGATCCCCCTCATGCTACATTATGAACTGAGGTTCCTGTCTCCCATCCATTTTATTTTGTACCACCATTTCTAGATTTCTTTTAATGTTCATCTTGTATTTCTTTCATTGACTTTTTTGACACCATAGCTTTATCCAGGAAGTCCAAGAAATCCTTAATCTTCATATTAGCATCCATGGTTTTCAAATCACATCCATTCCACTTTAAAATCAGATACATTTACTTTCCTTTGTCCTCTAAAAATCATGTGAAAATCTAGATAAAGATATGAATAAAGTTTCATACTCTGCCACTGTTCTATTCTCCTATTTAAACATGAAAAAATTCTTCTTCTTTCTCGTACCTATAAAGCCTTGGAGATTTTTTTCGAATAAAACATTCGTAAACTTCTCCCAAGTAATTGATGGAGGAATTTCTGGTACTAGTCCCCCAATTATAGTATGTAACCTCTTTGTATCATCCTGAACTTTGTATCATCCTCTAACCTAAAGGTTTCCAACAAAACCTTTTGGTCATTATGAACTTCCATCGCTTTGAATTCTATTTCCATCTTTCTAATCCACCTATCTTCCATTAATAGATTGGTAGTCCCAGTCTATGCTGGAGGATTTAACTTTATGAATCTCTCATGTAATTTATCCTTTTCTCCACGATGTTCTCCACTTATCACTTGCCCCACTTGTTGTGCCATTACACGTAATATTATTTCCATGTCATCTATAGGTTTTTGTTGTACCTCTGGATCCTCCACTTTAACAGGTATTCGTCCTTTCGGATTATTATGAATGTGGAATACCTCATACTTTCCTCTGTCATGCTGCTCATGTGGATCCATCACTTACTAAAGAGAAAATAAATTAAAAAAAATGCAATAAGATACACATTGACATTGATATTGTTATTCATAATCTTGGCGCATAACAAACCCACTCTCAATTGTTCACTTCTAATATTGACCCCGACACCAAGTCCAGAAACCAATAACCATTCTGATACCGAGGTGTCAAACCATGCCTTAGTAAGTTAAAATCATCCTCATAATGCATATAAATTCCCTTCTACAATAATTTAATTGTAGTCTCTTGCAAAATAATACGCGATTTGCTTCTCTAAAGGCATGCTTATATGAAAAGACAACTACTTTTACATATAACTTACGAAGTACAAAATAATAATATCATTACCTTTATCTGTAACTTACGATTTACAAAATAACTTTACATAAATAAGTTTCTTAGTTTAACACTTACAAAAACTTTATTAATATTTATCTCATACTACATATACTTCACTCTCCCATTTTAAAGTCCTAACTTGGCAGTGAACTTGAAATGACAGGCATACCTGAAACAAATTATTATTGGAGTGTAAGATACAAAAGCTTAGTGAATGAACTTACACACACATACTAAACATATAACAAGTTAAAGTAAACATTTTAAATCATATAAAATAACTAGGAATTGTGTACTCTTGCAAGCCTGGACCCACCATAGTCCAACTAACCCACTGTAATTTATAGGGATCACCAAATCCCTTTGTTTTGGTTGAGTACACAAAACCTTAATTTGGATTCTCTAGTTAAAATGATACCACAACATCCACACCCACTATAGTCCATATAACTATATTACTTCACTTAAATTTTAAAAATATGCGTATATATCATAAACATCACATCATTACACGAGCATCCCAACCCAAGTATTTATACCAATCATTTCCATATAAAAGTATAGGCATCTACAATTCATAGGGCAGGTCACCCACCTCAAATTAGGTAATTAAAACAATATTAAATCTAGTTCTTTGGGATGGTAGTATTGGACTTTTGTCGGCCTATCAATTCAATATCATTAGTATTTGAATGCACAACATAATATTAAATCTAGTCACACTTCAAATTAATTTGTCAATATTAAATAATTGGAAAAAATTAGATGTTCTCGTTTACATTTATGTAAAACCCTACGTAACAAGGTTCTAATAAAATTTCCAGAATAAAATTCTAAATTTTCTAGAGAGAGTTTTGCCCATTTTACCACATGCTAAAGGTGCTTATGCAAAAACAAATAGCAACGGAGTTTCAACTTTTAAACATAACCCAAATAAAGCGAAAATGGATTTTCTGCTCATCTTATAATATGTTATACTCAAATATGTTATCAAATATCTCTTACAAGAATCAATTGAATTGAGTCAATATCCAATGAGTTATGCCACTTTGAACACAACTACGTACAAAATAGAACATTAGAACATACTAAAACACAACTAAGCACACTTAATCTCTACTTTGGGTTTAAATTCATGGAAACAACTACCTAAAACATGTAAATATATATAAACATCACATACTCAAATATCATAAAATAAAAATCTAACAAGTTGATGATTTAAGTCATGGATTTTCAAGCATCACATTTACCCTCTTAGCACAATTTCTCAATCATGATGTTAAATATTTCTTCTCTCTCTCTCTCTCTCTCTCTCTCTCTCTCTCTCTCTCTCTCTCACCCCCAGGAATGATGGGTATCATTTATATATTTTCATATTTGAAATAAAAGTATAAAAATTAAAAACTCATTAATGTGACAACCTTCTACAAAAATACAATTACCTTTTTAGTAGTCCTTGATTTATGATAATTTTTTTGAGAAATATTTCCTTACCAACTCTTTTCTCTCTCCTCAATATTATTTCTTCAAAACATTATGCGATGTAATGAAGGAGAAGGTAAAGATATGTTTTCAACTAGACAAAATATGGTCATGTGGTCATACTTAGTGTGGAGGTGTATGATTGGGTGAAAGAAAGGTTCAATAAAAACATTCAAGTTTTGACAAATTCATCCTATGTTTGTAAATCCACTGTACCTTACTATTACGGCCTCCGATTGAACTCCAGCTTGTAGCCACTCATAGATAACTTAAATATGTACAATTTTTATATTTAGTTTGATCTAATATCATAACTTTGCTATTCTGAAATTGGGCTCAAATAAGAATGTAATGATCTCCCCAAAATATCAAAACTCAAACATTTGGCAATCGAACCTCACCAAATTCGCACCAACACCCCGGTTTAATTATATAAATATAATAATTGATACAAAAAAATGATTTATAATTCGTTTATCCATATTCGATCATAAGCTCAATTATAATCTAATGCAACTGAGAATGCTAGTGATTCAATGGACTGATTTGAATAATAAATTTCCACACACATAAATCCAAATTTTTTTTTATCAAAATTTATCTTTAATGAAATTAGGTATGCATTTAATTTCTAATTTTAAAACTAAGGATGCAATCAACACAAATGGTAAGGATAAATCCCTAAAACGGGTAAAACCATATTTTCAACGCTATTTAATATTTTAAACGACAATCGACTTACAGAAACTTGGACAATCTAAGTGAGACGTGCAGAGCCTTAGAAATCTTTAATAGAAAACAATTCATTCTAGAGCCGTCTACACGTAGAGATCTACATTAGGTATCCTTCGTTCAACCTTTTATTCTTCGGTAATGAAACCAGAGTTCCTCAAATGATTAAAATAAATTTCTCTATACAAAGGTTTTTATGATAGAAACCTTCTTTATGACTTGGTAAAGCGATCTCTATGATTCCAAGGGATTTGGAATGATTATTAAAGTGTTTGATCACAATGTGAAAATGTGTTTTTAGATGGTAAAAGGAGTTCTTAAGAAGTCTATTCCTATTCAGTCTATTTATAAGAAGGTTGGTTAAAATAGGAAAAGTATACAAGATTTGAATTAGATCTAATTAAAAAACAAATTGCTCTTTTGAATGAACCTGTACCTCGTTCAAACGACGCCCATGGTTTCATTAGAACGAGTTCGAACGATTTCTTCGAACGCCATTCCAGAGAATGCCACAAAATACTTTTTTTGAAGTTAAACCAATTTCCTTCGAATGACTCTACCTTACTGTTAGAATGACGCCAACTCTCCTTCGAACGAGGCGTCAAAATTTTAAATATTTTTCTATAAAAATTTTAAACTCCTATTACAGAAAGTATCCTCTTAAAAATTTCTTGAGCCCCAGAAATAATTGAAAAACCATTTTACCATTCAATACCATTACTACTTCCAATGATGAAGAAACGAACATATCTTCTAATGTCAAATGTCTTAAAATTTTGGCTTTGAGTATCGAGAAGTCATGCAGGTGCCATTTGTAACGGTATACGCCAAACTAAAAAAATGAAAATATGAGTAATTATAAAACTTGCCCTTACAAATCTCTCCCATTGGCTATTCCGGTACAAAACAAAAACCGAAGCCAAATTATATCCTAACGAGTTAAAACAATAATTACCCTCCTAAATTAAAAATTAAAAAGTAATATTTGTGCAAGTCTTAAAATTGAAGGGATCTTCCTTTCGGCTCGATTTATCTTCATCATTCATGGATCTAAGTGATCATCCTTCGAGCGAAATGTCCTACACACATGAGACAAATAAGATACCGTGATGCATACGAGTTTTAAACAGAAAATAAAACTCCCCCTCAATTTATATTACCCCTTTTTCTCTATAATGGACAAAGGATTCGAAACTAGTTATGAAAATATAAGCATCACATGAAGAAGTAAGATACCTTCAGAAGAATATTCAAGTATGCCGAAGTAATGATAATATCAAAAGGCAATTTAAAGCCAACTATTTTTAAAAATATTATTTTTTTCAAGGTAGAGAGTATAAGATGCACAAGTACAACACACCATGGAATAATGCTAAAATATATAAATTATGAATGCGGAATGAAGGTTTGTGAACATTTTCCATATGTAAATAAACAAACACATTCATAACATGTGTGCACGAAGTCATGAGACAATCCTAATGAAAGAACTCAATGTATACCTTTATGTAAATATAGTGAACTCATATGAATTGACTTAACTTAGTCAACAAGTCATGAACATAAATGATATTCGCACCAATAACGTCAAACTATTTAATATTTTTCATGAAAAATTCGTCATGGAAACCTATTGATCTTCGAATTAAACTCCCTCAAAATCACTCATGTATAAGAATTCACTCTCAACTATTTTGGAAAAATCATAGTGCTCATATGTAGGGAAGCATTAATGAATCTATTCAAAATTTCCCTGGCATTTATATTTTTTTACGCTTATAATCTTTTTAGTCTCTTTTATGCAAGTGGCGGCTTTTAATGCAACTAACATTTTGATCTTTCGTAGCCCGTTTCCATTGCTTAACTTATAATAATATTTTACGGAATAGAAATAAAATCCATGCAATGGTTCTTACATGCTCAACTTATATCTTTTGCCATTTGTTTCGTTATTAAGCATAATTAAGATGAGAACATCGTGTTTGACAAACGATAAGTAAGCACAATGTTCATAAAGTTCGTGCACATATACAATAAAGGAGACAAGGATTCTAATATGTAGATAGTAGTCATCAAAGATCAACGTAATGATATCCACACATTATTAAGCACACTATCGAGACAAAGTCATGTCTCAAAACACTATGAAAATGTTATGTGAATGAATGAAATGAAGGGGTGATCTGAATATCTTAAATGTCCATTCATATACGGTCAAAGGAAAATGTAAAATTCTTTTTCTCTTTTTAAAAAATTTTATCAACATAAATTTTTTTAATCTTTTAAAAAAAATGAAGATCCTTTTGTATTTTTCAAAAATTTATCAGAAAAAACTTTTTTCGAATTTTTCTACCAATATCAAAAAGAAAAAAATATAAATACAATGATACTATAATATATAACTATATGGATATAAGATATGAACATAATAATAACCCTATTATAGAAACATGCCTCAACATAAATCATTAAGCCCAGAGGAGTTCTCAAAAGGAGATGACGTCCTAAGAAATTCCTCCATCAAACTTTGTGACGTCTTGACTAAATACTCTACTTGATCTCAAAAACTCTCAAAATATCTATGGTGTTGTGGGGGAGAATGCAGAGTAACAAGTGTGGGAGTGTGTACAGGAACATGTGTAGGAACTCAAGTGAGAACATATCGGGGAACGCGTATATGAGAAACTCTCCTTAGCTTAAAATAAAAATCTCTACGATGACCTCTTTGTTTGCAATAGGAAAAAACATACACAAGCTTAGGTCACCCTTTCTTAACATATCTAGGATGAGGTCTCCTTGGTGTGTTAGGTCTCCTAGGTTGGTTAGGACGAGGGCCATAAAGATCTATCACAAACTCATCAATCGGCTCGGGTGTAGCTTTTCAAGTGGATGCACCGTCATAACCTATTTACTTCCTCTCAATGTTACCTAATGAGGGACCAAGGAGCATCTTTCCCACCTTGTTAGATGTGTCCTCTAAAGTGACCTTGACTTCTTGCACACGTTCGAGATCAATATCGAGATGGAATATCTGGGCTTCAAGATTCTCACGAGTCTCTAAATGAATATTGAAGATCTTTTGTAAGACTAGCCACAATGTTAGTCAAATCGGTCTTCCCCCTAACTAAAACGATCAACTTCTTACATAAAGCATTTTTACCTTCTCGAGTTGAATCACTGATGCCTCATACTCTTTCAAGACTTAGACCACCTTCTCGAAATCAAACACCCTAAGGGACAAATCTTTATTAATATTTTTCAGTTTTAAAGTCTCTGTGTAAAGATTACTAAAAGTTTTTTGGAGTCCACGTTCTCCCTCACTTAAATTCTCATCCCTACTCTCTCAAAAATGAATTGAAACATCTTCGATGCACTCATGTTTAGAAATGTCCTGATCAGCGTGGGAAAAACTAGAAGAACTAATGTGACTGGACTTGAATGCAATACACGGTTCTTGGGGTGATTTATCCCAAGAATTCCCTGACTCAACTTCACTATCGCCAAGAGTGGCCTCATTTACGACTTTCTTGCTCTGTCTCTTAAGCCTAGCTGGGCACTCATGTGACTTATGTCCCTTTCCCTCACACTCGTATCATCTTATCCCTTCATCATTCTGACAACCACACTTACCTTCATCCCCAATTTTCTTTTTCTCAAAAGTCTTTTCTTTGGAAAAATTTTGTTTTTTTAAGTTTGAGAAAAGTTTTTATTTTTTTTTTGCAAAATCGTACTCGAAATCTGACGAAACTTCCTCTTTCTTTTTAGATTCAACATTTAGTGCAATTCCCTTTTTTGGAGGTTTAATAGTTTTGGGAAACATGTATATCTCATATATTTAAAGGCATCATTCGACTTTTTCTAACCTAATAGTATCTAGTATCACTAACGAATTTAATATGGGAACCCTAGGAATAAAGTGAACTGGAAGGGATCTGAATTTTGTTTAACTACATGTGTCTCATGATTTTCTCACCAAAATTGAAACTCGAGTTTACTATATAAGACAGACATGCGTAAAACTCATCAAACGACTCAGACTCAAGCATAGTGACTGTTTTAAAGTGTATGGTGAGATTTTGCATCTTAGAAGCTTCACATCACTAGTTCCCTTGTGAGTGGGATGGCTGGTATCATAAGATTCTTTATACGTGGTGCACGTCATAATACTGTAGAACTCGTCAGGTGTGATATCTCCTGAGATGGCTCTCAGACCGCACCAGTTAAAATTGCTCCACTTAAAATCATCCTTTATCGATATAGACACAAGTTTTGGGCCAACGACATTCTCAACAGTCACAGCGGGTGGTGTCTGCCCTCTTTCACAAACCAACTAGACAAGTTCATGTATGGATTTCAAATTATACCTCATTCTATCTTTCCAGTAGTCATAGTTTGAACCATAAAAAATAGACATTTGATTACACATATTATCCATTAAATCACAAAAAATTTAAAGATTTACAATTTTAAAAAAAAATTAATATATATATTTTTTTGTATAAAAAAAGTATCACATAGTAAATTAGGGCAACAGGTTCTGATACTAATTTGAGAAAATTAATATCTCAAAAGAAAATTTGTAAAAATCAGGATCACATGATATTTCAATGTTACTCGCTCTGATACCAATTTGAGAATGCAGGTGATTCAATGGACTGATTTTTACAATAAATTGCCACACACATATCCATTTTTTAATCAAATATTATCTTCAATTACATTAGGTGTGCATAAAAGATTTTTCAATTTTCAATTTCCAAAGTAAGCATGCAATCAACACAAGTCATCATGAAAAACTGCTAAAAAGGGCAAAACTAAATATTCAACACTATTATGTTTTGAATGAAGATCGACTTACAAAAACTTAGACAGTATAGGTGAGTTTCTAAGAGCTATCAAAATCTTTAGTACAATGTCATCTAGTCTAGATCTGCCCACAGGTAGCGGTCTACCCTCGATATCTACTGATCAACCTTTTTTTCTTCAGTAGTGAAACCATGGTTCCCCAAATTAGTAGTAGAAATTTCTCTCTACAAAGTTTTTTGTGTTATAAACCTTGTTAAAGTGATCTTTATGATTCCCCAAATGAGTTGGTAAAGTGATCTTTATGATTCCAAGGGGTTTTGGAATAATTATAGAAGTGTTTGATCATAAAGAGAACTCAAAAAGGCATTTTTAGATGGAAAAGAGAGTTCTTAAGAAGTTTGATCCCGTTCAACCTATTTATAACAAGTTTGGTTAAAATAGGAAAAGTGTAAAATATTTGAATTAGATCTAATTAAAAAAAAAATTCTCGGTCGTTCAAATTACACCCATGGTTTCGTTAGAATGAGTTCGAACGTTTGATTCAAACTACATTGTAGACAATGCCCAAGAATGCCTTGTCCAAATTTAAACCAATCTCGTTCGAATGACTGTACCTTCTAGTGCAAACACCAAATCTCGTTTGAATGAGGCATCGAAATTTTGATTTTTTTTATAAATTTTTTAACTCCTTTAAGAGAAAGTGACCTCTTAAAAAATTCTTAAACCCCAGTAATAATTAAAAAACCATTTTACCAGTCAATACCATGACTTCTTCTAATGATGTTGAGATAAACAAATCTTTCAATGTCAAATGTCTTAAACTTTTGTCTTCGATCTCGAGAAGTCATTCAAGCTTCATGTTTGTGTAACGGGATACGAGAAACCAAAATATAAAGTACAAGCAATTATAAAACTTGCTCTTATAGTAACCAACATGTATATCACACGAGTATGCACTTTCGAAAGACGATAATTAAAATGTTTAATACTCATCATCAATATTATCAATCTTAACTGATACTTAGTCATGGAACTAATAGGCCTAATAATGTTTTAAGCAATTACAAATAGAGACGAAAAAGATAAGCTCAACTAGGACTAATTGTGTAAACCCATTGATCTTAAACTAAACACCCTCAAGAAAAGATATATCATTTTTATTACCTTTTATTTTAAAGGAACTAATAAAAATTTTGGCCTTGTATAATTTTCTTTTATTTTGCCTCCCTATTTTTTATTCTCTTGCCAATGGTGGCCTTTCACATAAAGGAGATTCCTCCTTTTGTAGCCCTTTCCCATTACACACTCATATTTTTATCAAGTAAGGTCAAACTCACGCAATGGTTCTTACATGAAAAATCCCCCATAGCAAATTTTTTATGTATATGAAAATATTGATAGGAGAATACCTCACTTAGCCCATGTAACATAGGTAGTTATTATCCAAATGACCATATGTAATGTATGTGTGGAGTTATATGCAAAGTGATTCCATTAAGAAATTTATATTCGAACTAGTCCTTGCTAGCATGATTAAGAACAATCCTAAGTATTGAAAATTAAAATCAAATATTCTAGCCACATGGAAGAATGGAATAAATGGGATTCAAACAAATCAATATTCCACACAAAATGTGTAAAACCAAAACTACACCGAAACATTTTTTTAGTTTATAAACATTTTTCCCAAAAATGACAGCACTTAAAAACTAAAATAATAAGATAAACAAAATATTTTTGTATTTTTCTCATGAAGACCAAATAAATAAAAAAATCAATAATATAATAGAGCCAAACAATATACAACTAGCAATAACATATATCATGATGCACAAAATCTAGTGTATGAAAACGTGAAAACGCAATAAACTATTGGATTTCGCATGAGAAGCATCATGTCCAATTATTTTGTCTAATTTTTAAATCCTCTAAGTTAGATTTCCTGACTCACATATGTGTAACGCAACAATCTTGTGATTAGGGAACCTTGGTAACTCTAGTCTTAGACTTTCTAGAACCTTTTCTAAGATCAAATCATAAGTGCCTACGGTGATCTTTCCTACCGAAATGTGTTCACTTGTAGACATGAAGATGAATATTATCTAAGGGTTGACCATTTTGAACGTCCTTGGTAGTGGTTCACCATCTCAAAATGTTGGTATTGGCTTTATCAGTGAAAGAAACTGGACCATCGAAGCCAATTCCAAACATGTCCCTGTGATTTGGATGGTGCCGTTCATCTTATCTAACTTTTTCGACCTAGACTCCAAATAAAATTTGATAATACGTGAATCTTTCAATATCATTTCTGACTCCTCAATCTAAGACTCGAGCAAACAACGAAACTCATGAAATAATAGGGAATCCTTCTTTAAAATATCCATTAATCCTCGAAGGTTATCTCGCTTCCCCTTAACCAACGTGAGCTTTTCCCTAAGAGTTTTCTCACATGACCTAAGATTATTAATTCTCATTATTCATTATGAAACATTCTTTTAATATGCTTTCAACTTTAGTTTTTCCTTTTTCAACTTCACAAACTCTTCATATAACTTCTAAAAGGGAACTTGAAGTTCACTCTCCTATTTTTATTCATCTTCATGTTTCTCTTCATAAATGACTTGGGATTTACACTTTGGACTCAGAATTATCATGTACAAAATTATCTTCGTCATAAGACTTCTCTTTCAGGCTCACATGACTAGTCGTGAACACGATAAAATTACATTGAACGTGTGGGTTGGGTTCCTCTTCTGAATCACTATCTCTAAGGGTAGCATTACACACCTTCGATTTCTTGCTTTCATTCCTTAGCTTATTGGGACACTCGGCTTCCATACATCTATAACTGTCATAAACAAAACAGCTATCCGACTTATCACTATTGAAATTATCATTATGATTTTTAGGGAATTTTGAACCTTGTTAAACTTCTTTTTCTGAAACCTTTTTGATTATTTTTCAAACTTAAGAAATTTCTTGAACTTCTTTGCAAATAAGACCATATTATTATAATCGATGTTAGACTAATCATCTAAAATAAATATTTCCTCCTTTTAGGCTTTCAATAGAATACCCTTGTATTTTTTCACATTTTTGGAAGAAAACATGTCGACTTCATAGGTTCGAAGAACACCCACAAGCTCTTTGCGTTTCGTAAAGTCTAAAGTACCTAGAGAGTTCAAAACAATCACTTTAGGGTTAAATCTTTCAGCTAAGGGCCATAAGATTTTCTTAACAATTCTCGTTTCATGTATTCTCTCTCCCAAGTTAAATGATGAGTTAACAATATTATAAAGTCTAGCATAAAACTCATCCAAGGTTTCACTCTCTTCCTTCCTAATGGTTTCAAATTCAGTGGTGAGATTTTGAAGTCTAGAAGCCTTTACAACACTAATACCCTCATAAGTTATTTGGATTATGTAGACACCCCATTCTATTACCCCCTAAACTCCTTAGGTCCTTAGCACCTCCCTTCATCACTACAAACCCAGGTCATACCCCGAGTACTTACCTAGAAGCCATCAAGCACGCAGAGGCTCTATTTTACCAAAAGTCAAAGTCTTCAACTAAACCGAGACTGAATGAATCTTTTAAGGTCACTGAAACCCCTTTCCAACGGTCTATCTCGTGCCTGATTCTGACTTATAATGCGGACGGGAGACCTATTTTCCCCTGAAACTCAATCAGGAGGCCATCGGGCGCTCCCGGGTTCTGTTTGACCTAAGTTAACTCTTCCACTCAATGAAGACTGAATGAATCTTCAAAGGTCACCGAAACCCCTTTCCAACGGTCCAACCCATGGACAATTCCGACTTACGGTACGAACGAACGATTGGTTTTACTCCGAAAGGTCACCGAATGCTTCCAAGGCTCGGTTGACCAAAGAAAACTCCCCGAACAAGATCAAACCCTTTGGAATGTATAATTGCATCTCCTAAACTTTCCAACGATATGCCTCGTGCACTATTCGAACATACCATGCGGACGAATGATCCGTTTGCGTCCGACGATTCCCCGTGCAATAGACTGATGAATGCTTCCGAGCCACATTTCAGCCAAAGTAAACTCTCGAATCTGGTATTAGTCCAAAGGACTTTCAAATGTCTCTTAATTACCTTTAAACAATCCATCCCGTGCACGATTCTGTTCAACGATTTGTGTTCTGCGGCCATTTTTCTTAAAAGTCCTAAAAGACACTTCCAAACCGTAGGTCCTAGACCCTGTCTATCGGCTGTGTGCCTAAATGCACCTGTCGATTAGAAGGAACATGTCTATGTCGATCGGTAATTCCCTGGGCCTATAAAAAGGAGGCCTGACCTCACTTGCAAGAGGAGCCCAAATCTGATAGATATCACTCTTAGTAAATCCAGAAAACCTCTCTCGTAGTCAGCGTGATTTCCAACCCAAATCCATTTCCAACCTTCACTTTTCATCATCCTTCTTGTCGAACTTGGTGAATTCATTACCCTCCATCATCATCAAAGTCTAAGGGCTTCCCTCCAACATTCAAGATCAAGCTCAAGATCTTCAAGAAGGTCCAATTTCTCAACTCTCTCCTTAAATTCTCATAAATTCGCAATAACTTGTTTTATTACTTAGCACTTCCATTATCTCATCCCACACATCCTAATATACTTTTTATTTAGTATTATTGCACATCTCTTATTTTCATATAAATAAAAATCCCAAAAAATAAGAAAAAGAGGGTTTGCTCATAAATTCCAAGCGGGAATTCTCATACTTTTCTTACACTTTTCCCACAACAAAAACTCTTTTTCTATACACACGCACAAAAAAAAAAATGAGAATCCCCTGGTTGGGTTTATGGGATAAACCCCACCCCTCATTTTTTATGCGAACTACGTAGACTTTGATGCCTCTATAGGCTACGTAGGCGTCTCAGGGTAAAATTCGAGATTCGAGTCCTATTTTTACTTTTTCTTTCAATCTCCTATTTTTACTTTTTCTTCCATTTTCTATTTTCTCTAAACTCCACTCTTTTATATTATATATATACATATATTTGTTCTTAGTGGCGTATTATTCCACATGATTATCGTTCCATCATAATGGTCAACGTAAGGATAATCGCGTAAATCCTATTTTGTAATATTTTTATACCTTCCTACGGATGACTCGCTTTACCTCCTCCATGGTGAAACTCGATGATTCCTATCTCCACTATATATACACATGCACACATATCACGGGGAGAATAAAGGAAAATAACAAAAAACCTTGAGAGACCGAAAGGGCGGAATGGGTGCCTAACACCTTCCCATTTTGTAACTTAGCCTTCGAACCCTTTTCGAATCATTTTTTTTTTCGTATGCATCAGTATATCTTTAGATGATGTCCTTCGGGATGGATCCCTTTCTTTTGTCTGTTTTGAGTAAAATAGACTGAAGACTCTAATCTCTCTACATTTTTTTCACCTCACCCAAATGACGCCGACCGAAGTTCTCCTGAGAGGGAAGCGCGGGACCTAGGATCCTCCCTCATGCGCCCACCCACCGCGAGGATCGGGGGATGGCCACAGTGACGACTCTGCTGGGGTCTTCTTTTGAAGTCTAGACTCTATTTACATGGGTGTTATGTTTGTTTATATTTTTCCCTTATTTGCATGTTCCCCTTTATTACTCATGTGTACCCCATGCTTATGCTTCTATTCACACACTTGTAGAAAATTCTCCATGTACACTTCGCACCACGAGCACCTAGGGTCACATATATCCACATGTTTCACGCATCACCCATCAATACTTAGTGTACCATTGGTACTTATACTTTGCTCCCTGCTGGCATAATCAAGAAATACATTCTCATAAGATACTAATAAGAGGATCATGCATGATTCACACGACATCACCAAAGAGCATTGTTATTGACCAAATTTTGTCCAGTAACAGGAGGGTCACTTCATGATGGGCGCTGGTCCGACAGGGCGCAGTTAGCCTAAGCGATATGACTTTCACCTTCCATTGGCCAAGTACCTTCGACGTATATCGAACGGTTCCCCCGCATCCTACCGCTTGACCAAAGTCATGATGGGAGGTATATCGTCGAGAATTCGTTCGCGTACGCCGAGTATATCGAATTCGCTGTCACACGTACCGTCCCCACGAGGTATATGGTGAGGCAATTCACGTACACTCAGGTATATCAAATGTCTTGTCCACACATACCGATTGCCCGCGAGGGCAAGACGTATATCATGGAAGTCACGCCAAAGGGGGGGAACCCTTTCTGATTCACCCAACCAACTATATACCCTCATATAGGTGTCAATCCAAGGACGCACATGTTAGATTTACGGTTTCAATCCAAAACTCTGCCGAAATTTCCGGTCGGCCTGCAGCCCAAATTTTTGCACATTTTTAAAATGGAACCCTGTCCGTGAGCCTGGTCATAAGTCCAGCCATAGCTTTGCATTCATTACAAACCCAATTTTCCCAGGCTCGGGTCCCATCTGGCATTTCATTTTGCATTTAGGAGAATTAATACAAGTGAAAACATAATAATTATAATAATCATGCTGAGACCGTCCCCAAAAAGAAAATTCTCTTTTTTCTTTATCCAAAATCCAAAAACATTTTTTCCTTTCCTTATAAAAAACCAAATACATTTATCCTCTCTTTATAAAAAATCTAAAAATATTTTGTCTTTCAACGTTAAAAAAAAAATTCCCCCCTTTTCTAAAAAATAAATCCAATTTTGCGCCTTCTCAGGTCGATCGCAAGCCCTTGGACTAGATCCCTATTGGCTTCGATCTTCAGTCAAGTCACCCCGGAGTTCTGTCTATTCCCCTATTACTCCTTTCGAGTTCAGAATCCATCCACTTTCCATGGAGAACACATATCAAGTACCCATTTTGCAGCCGGATCTGATGGCAGTCCTAGCTCAGCTTGTGTCCAAGATTGACAACCTCCAAACTAAGGTCCGAGAGATGCAACAAAACCAGGTTCCCATTTCTCAAGAACTTGAGCCCTATTCCCTCGTGCTATGGATCCATCTGGGTTCTCGAAGAGTATTAGCACGCTCCACATGCCCCTCCTATTAATGGGCCACCGCCTGCCCAGCTTCCTATGCCAAACCTTGCCCAACCTAGGGCTAACATGCCTATGATCATTGATCCGAAGGAAAAAGAGCTGAACAAAGTCAAAGAGGACCTCAAGATGCTCACCAAGAAGTTTGATCAAGTCGGAATCTCAGGAAATTACATGGACTACACCATATCTCCTTATCCTAAAGCGAGGTTACTCGAGAAGTTCAAGATGCCGAATATCGAGAAATTCAGAGGAAGTGAACCCCCGATTGTTCATCTACGAAGTTATCACCGTTCCATGACTCTACTAGGGTCTTCCGAAGAAGTGATGGCCCAATTATTTCAATAAACTTTGAAGGATAGAGCCCTTCGATGGATTTTATGTCTCGAAGAGTCCAAAATTTGTAGCTCGAGAAATCATGTCACAGTACAAATACAACAAAGAGTTTGAGGTCACCCGCCGTGATTTAGAGCTGCTCAAATAGAACTCTGGGGAATCAGTCAGTAATATCCCGATGGAGGGAAAAAGCAAAAACCATGACCAATCGACCTTTCGAGTAAAAACAAGTCAGCATAGTAAAGAAAAACTTCTTACCCCATGTCCGAGCAACAATGGGAGGATAATACTATCCCCACTTACGAGCTCTCAGAGAAGTAGGAGTAGAAATCTAGGAAGGTCTTGCTAAAATTGATGTCGAACCAAAGAAGGTGTCCAGACAATTCACCCCCAGAAAATATAATAAACTTTCCAGTGCTACAGTCTCAACTATCAACAGCATCTCTCAACCAACCACCTCATGGGCACCAAAAAACCATCCTATCCAAGTCCGAAAGGAATACACCGATCTCTATGCTCCCCTCTTCAAAGTTTATTGATTCTTGTTAAGACGAAACCTTATCAAACCTTTGGATACCTGTCCATTGCCAAATCCATTTCCATGAAACTTCAAGGCAGATGCCCATTACGCCTTTCATCAAATAGATGGCCATACCACCGACCAATGCTTTCACCTCCAAAACATAATCCAAGGTCTAATTGACTGGGGTAACATCGCCCCACCAGTCAATCCTAAGCCAAACAACACTCACAACCCACTTCCAAATCATGTCAATGCCATCTTTCTAGAAGAGAACCCATAATTTGATCCCTCAACTCAAATCACACCCATACACTCTCCTAAACCTCTCCAAATTAGCCCATATTTCCTCCTACACCCTGCTAGCCTCGCTGATCAGGCACTGTCACTCCTTACCAGAGTATGCATCGCTGTCCGTACCCGTTCTGAAAATGGAGGTACGAAATTGTCAGAAGTGTTAAACCAAATCCTAGAGTTCGGGCTGAAATTTCCCTCACAGATGGTCATTGATTGCCAAAGGTTTAGTACGCTATTCTTGGAAGCATGAAAATGGGCCTGAGAGTCAGATAGTTGGGTAGTACCGACCGATGAAGTCAGCCTGGATGATGTTGTCCAGATTATGGCAGAATTATTCAGACAAACCAACAACATTTGTAGTATGATCGAGTTACTTAATGATTTGAAGTTATAGGGGCGCCCGGTCCCTTCATCCTTACACATCCCAACGGAATGGGATGACCTGTATGAAGAATCCATTAAAGTTGTTGAATGCATCGACTTTACATGGAAAGACATAATTGTTACCACTGGAGAGGGGGAAGAATTCGAAGATTCGAATGAAGAGCAAGATTCAGAGAAAACTGGCACGATAGCTGACATTTGTGGAATAATATCATTTGAAGAACTCCTCAGAGAAATAAATAAGGTGTAAAAACAACCCAAGGTTGACAAGGAAACAGGATTCATGTTCTTCCCTTCTTCAGTAAATTACATGACAAGATCAGGGAGGTATTACCAGATCCCAAACTCACTACCAACCAATGACAAGGGGAAGGGCGTGAAAAATCTTCCTATGCCAGAAATGACCCTCGAGGAGAGAAAGATCCTCGATCAACTAAAGAAAACCCAAGATAACATCACTCTATGTGGGATTTTCATGTCTTCTTAGCTGTACAAAAATGCTTTGATTAAATTTCTCACTGGATCGACAGTTCCTCCTTCTACCACACCAGAAGAAGCGATAAATTTGGTCGGATCCTTGACCTCTACCCAAATGCTATCCTTTTTCAAAGAGAGTGAGGACATACCCTTTTGCGGCTTTTCGAAACCATGGTATGACCATACAGACAAGAAGATGAGCCTAGAATGGTGATCTTTTTCCAAGATAGCTACCCACGGACCGAAAATTCCCAACACGAAGTACAACCACTTATCAAAGATACTGAAGAGACTAAGGAAAGTGACTCCGAAGATTCCTTTAACTTACGGACACTGGTACTGACACTCTGCATGGTTCATTCAGGCACTACATCACTTGATCCATCCCACCTAATTAAAGCTGCTAATACACCTCTACTCAACTGGCATGCTGCGCTAGTTCTACCTATTGAAATCTCTCCTAATCCTAATGTTTCCACCCTTTCTTCTTCTTTTGTCCATCCTTGCTCAAATGTAATCGAGTCCTCCTTTGACGAGGTTCTCAATGCTATTTTTTCTATTAATGAAATAAATAAAGATTTTGAGTATATTGCTGTGCCTTACATTGACTATTTGGATTTTAATCAAACTTTTGATGATGATGATTTTGCAAATGAAAAATTCTTAACTGATCTAAATAAGTTTAATAATAAACAACATAACCGCATTCAAGTTAATGAAGAAGATATTGTTATTGTTAACCTCGTTTCTAGTAGCCAACTGGGCGAGATTAGGATAGGGGCTACCCTTGGCGAGCATGATCGTGCACAACTTGAAGAATTGTTATAGGAATTCGTGGATGTCTTCGCATGGTCCTCCGATGATATGCCTGGCATTCATCCTGAAATTGCTCAGCATGAGATTCCCACTCTCCCAGATTACAAGACGGTTAAACAAAATTAGAGAAAGCTCCTCACTGAATGGTCGCTCAAGGTCAAAGAAGAGGTGATCAAATAGTTGAATGTTGGCTTCATTCGTGTGATCGAATATCCCACGTGGCTAGCCAACATAGTGCATGTGCCAAAATCAGGAGGAAAAGTTCGGATGTGTGTAGAATATTCTAATTGGAACAAAGCCTCTCCAAAGGATGATTATCCATCCGTTAGCCAATATTGATATGATCGTAGACAACATAGCCAGTCATGCACTCAAGTCATTCATCGACGGGAATATTGGATATAACCAAATTAAAATTCACCTAGACCACCAAGAAAAAATAACATTCATCACCCCATGGGGAACCTTTTGCTATACTGTCATGCCATTTGATCTCAAAAATGCTGGGGCTACATACCAGAGGGTTACCAAAACCATCCTGCACAATCTAATTCATAAAGAAGTTAAGGTCTATGTGGATGACATGATTATCAAATCCAAGACTAGAAAAGGTCATGTTCCCGCTCTCCGAAAGTTCTTCGAACGACTGCGACAGTATTAGATGAGACTTAATTTGCAGAAATGCGTCTTCGGTGTTACAAAGGAAAAACACTTGGGAATCATAGTGAGTGAGAAGGGGATAGAAGCAGATCCCGCTAAGCTGAAAGCCATACTTGAGATGCCACCTCCCAGAATAGAGAAAGAAGTTCGAGGTTTCCTTGAGAAATTATAATTCATCAGCCGGTTCATCAACCAGTTAACCTCCATCTGTGAACCTATCTTCAAACTCCTCCAAAAGGATCCAACTAAGGTTTGGAACGAGGCATGCTAAGAAGCTTTTGACCGAATTAAATAATATCTGACCCAACCTCCATACTAATGCCACTACAGCCTGGTCTCCCCTTACTCCTATACCTAACCATAACCAAAACTATAGTTGGGGCTTTGCTAGCCTAATATCTTAAAGATTACCACAAAGAAAGAGCTATATATTATGTCAGTCACAAATTAGACGGGTACGAGGTTAGCTACACTACTTTGGAAAAGGCGTGTATCGCACTTGTCTGGGTCACCCAAAAGTTACGGCACTACATGCTCGCCTTCCGCATCAAGCTTATATCTCGAATGGACCCCATCAAATACCTACTTGATAAACCCTCCTTATTTAGCCAAATGTCCCAATGGTTGATGCTCCTAGCCGAGTTTGATATTGTGTACGTAATACAGAAAGCCATGAAAGGAAGAGCCATCTCTGACTACCTAGCTGATTACTCCATAGAAGAACCTGATGTCTAGATCTCTGAATTTGCAGATGAAAACATCCAATGCACTGATCAAGACAACCTTCGATGGAAAATATTCTTTGACGATGCTGCCAAGAAGAAGGGATGTGGCATTGGGATACTTCTGATCGCCCCAGATGACTCCCACACTCCCATCGCCATCAAGATGGATTTCCCTTGTACCAATAACATGATTGAATACGAGGCATTCACGGTAGGCCTCAAAGTTTCTCTCGAGAAAGGTATTCAATGCCTAGATGTTTACGGGTATTCCTCCCTCACCATCGATCAAGTGCTCAAAAAGTGGAGAGTTAAGGATTAGAAACTCCAACCCTTCCATGTCCACTTAGAAGAACTAGCCTCCCAATTCCAAGATATCACCTTCCTTTACCTACCTTGAGCAAAGAATAACCTAACCAATTCCCTTTCTACCCTGGCCTTCATTGTCGATATGCCCGAAGGAATAACTATGACCCCCTTCCTAGTTCAAAAGCAAGACAAACCAACCCACTACTACCATATTGAGCTCATTACTATAGAAGATCCCGAGCTAGACAATTGTTGGTAATATGATATCTGGAGCCTCCTCAAGCATGGTAGGTATCCCGAGGGTTCCAACAAAAAATAGTGAGCAACCCTTCGAAGACTAGATACCCAGTACATCATCTCTCATAAAGCACTACTCAAAAGGAACTTCGATGGAACTCATCTGCACTGCATCATACGGGCTAATATTGAAAAGATAATGCAGAAGATCCATAATAGGGAATGTGGATCTCATATGAACGATCACATACTTGCCAAAAAGATCATCCAATAAGGCTACTACTGGACCACCATGACCCAGGATTGCACCGCCTATGTACAGAGATGCCTCAAATGCCAATAATTCTCCAACCTTCAACATCTGCCTCCACGTGAATTATACAACATGACCTCTCCCTGGTCATTCTCCACATGGGGCATTGACATCATAGGGAGGGTTACACCGAAGGCTTCCAATGGGAATGAGTTCATCCTAGTTTCCATTGATTACTTCACCAATGGGTCAAAGCTGAGTCATACGCAGTGCTGAATGCCAAGAAAGTGGCCAAATTCGTCAAGAAAAACATCATCTGCCGATATGGGGTTCCGCACGAGCTGGTGTCAGAGAACGGGTTACATTTTGAGGTAGAAGTCACAGAAGTGGTAAAAAAGTATGGTATTCACAGACACAAATCTTCTCCCTACCGACCTCAGACCAACGGTGCAGTTGAAGCCGCTAATAAGAACCTCAAAGGCATTATCAGTAAGATGACCAAAAGATGTCAAAATTGGGTCGATTGGATCCCGTATGCCCTCTGGGGCTACCAAACCTCAATTCGAACCTCTACTGTGGCTATCCCTTACTCTTTAGTTTACGGCATGGAAACAGTCTTACCCGTGGAGTTGGAAATACCCTCGTTGCGCGTCATTCTTGAAAGCAAGGTCAGTAAAGAAGACTAGTACCAAAGCCGTCTTGACGAGATGATCCTCCTAGACGAAAGGATATTAAAAGAACTATACCACATATAAGGGTACCATCTCCGAATAGATCGTTCACTCAATAAGAGAGCCAAGGACTGCGGTATTCGAGAGGGGGACCTAGCCCTCAAAGAAATAGTAGAACCCATCTAGGACCCCCGAGGGAAATCGAAGCCCAATTGGAGCGGCCCCTACATTGTCAAGAAGATCTTGTTCAACGGTGCTTCCATGCTTACCAACTTAGATGGGGAATAGATGGCTCGTCCAGTCAACCTGAACCGTCTCAAGAAGTTCGACCCCTAGTCCGAAATCTCGACATGCTATGACTCTTCTCGTCTCCCTTCTATTCTAAAAAAATAATCTCTTTATTTCCCCTACCCAGAACTACGTGGGCCTCATCCTCTGCAAATAACCATTTTCAAACAAAGTATAAAATTTCAAAACCCCAGAGGTACGTAGGCATCTCATACACCTTACATGAGCACAACCCTTTCTTTTTCATAAAATACTATTCTTTTCTTACCTGCGAGAACGACAATTCATTCTAACATATATTTGAACAAAAGGATTATGTATGCCTTAGCGATCGGTATAGATAATTCAAAAATATAAAATTCATCAAAAGGCACAATTGGATGATCAAAAACTTATTTTTTCACTAATAAGAAATTTCGGTACAGATTACATCAGAAAAGGAACGGATAACTCCCTTCCCCCTACCCTCCTAAAAAAGCCAAATAAAATCGCCACATTTATTCCCCGTTACAAAATAAACCATCCTACCCATAGCTACCAGAGGAGCCTGGCTGAACAGAGTGTCGTAGACACTCCATGGACCGATAAGCTCGAACCAGCTTCGAAAAAACCATAAAACCTCTTTCCATTGTGTTAAAAGAGATAAGAACTATTGTCAAGTCTCCACTACTAACATCTTGTTAACTACTCTCCTCCACAACCACTTCATATAATCCACAGAGATATGCCAAACTCTCCCAACAGACTGAGAAGGACGAGTCGACGGACACCGATTCTCCCATATAGAGCCAAGTCGCATGTGCAGATGTTCAGTCAAATCTTCTACTTGAAAGAAGTCTAATGTCCGAGGTGGCATGGCTTGTGCCCAAATAAATTAGCACAGAAGCCGTCAAGGGAAATAAAAAGAGGTCTGGCTGAGACTAATCAATCGCACAAACGGGTATTCTCCTAGCTCCAGAACAGGCAACAACTGTCCCCACCAAGGCACTGGATAGTATAGATTTTGATCCCCATGCTCCACAAGCCAATTCTCCCAGCTCTTAATATCCAGGGCAATGCTGAAGAAGTGATGCAAAAAGAAGTTGGGTACAGCCGACAAAGGATATTCTGGATGAGTCACCAGGCGGAGTCTTTCAGACAACCACAGGAACAACATCACGGGGCTACCCCATAAGAAGTCAGAACGACCTTCTCGACAGGCATCCAGACCGTTTAGGGTCTTCACCAGTATCACCGCCGTAGGATTGCAACGGTATAACATCCATGAAGTAATGGCTGCAAGTTGTGGATCCACCAGCAGTTCCCCAGTCACCAGTTGCAATTTTGAAACCAGCCCAGAACAACGGCTCCAGCATAGCCAGCATCACCTACTTCCCGCAAATGCATGAACTATAACAACGTCAGGAGGCAGATCATTCCTCCAGTAACTAGTGATCTAGTCGCCGAAGGTAAAATACGAAGAAGCCCGACCAACAAATCCCGGGGAGAACCGGAAAATTTGGGTAAAGGTTCAGCAACACTGGGATTTATCCCCAGCATGGCAGAAAATTCCTCGTAGGTTGGACAAACTTCATCCAACCCAAAGCGAAACACATGGTATTCGGGGTACCAAAATTATACCGCCGCCATTAGCAGGTTCCACTCAATGAGCCGATTGGGCCACAAAGAGACTCTACGCATGTTGAAAGCATCGTAGTCAATATTATAAGATCACATCGCTTCTAAGGTTTCGAGGTAGTTAGTAAACTCAATGCTACCAGGGAGAGACATATTGCAAGACTAAGAAATAGTAGGCACGTAAGTAAGAATGTGAAGGTGTGATGAAAACACTCCACCCCTCCCCCTTTTTATACTTGAAAACCCTTACAAAAGACATAACCCCTATAGAAATCGGAGGGAATCCTACCCCCAAAAGTACAAGAATCTAAAGAGGGCACTAATTAAAAGCTTTGAATTGATGGGAGTGGACTTGACTATCGATAGGCAGGGCACGGGGCTTGCTAATCGGCAACCCCCCATTTTTGGAATTTTTTTTCCTTTTTCCATTTTTATCAAAATAAAAAAAACCGAATAAAAATAAATTAATATTCTCAATCGAATTTCAAAAATTCTCTTCCTCCCCTATATAATTTCACATTTTTGAAACTTTGTTTCAAAAAAATATCTGTTTTTACGGTCTCAACAGCAAAGTAAAAAGCGCATGCGCATGCATTCACTCACCATTAACAAAAGATAATAAAAAAACATTGCATTGCATATATATATATTCTTCTGTGTTACATAAATTTTTGCAGTAAATAAAAGAAAAGCAAAAAATAACGGGACTCAGCCCGAACCCACATTCTCCGTCTCTCTATCACCTACCCTTCACCCCACTCTCTAAGAGCTTCCACCCTTGCGACGCGATTTCTTGCCCCTACGGCGAGACGATGCTCCACCACTACCCGAGCCAGAGTCCACCCCAGACGAAGCAGACGACACCAAAAAAAAGAAGGAATCGGGACCGCATCTTGAATATGGGCAGTCGCCGAAGATATCCAGACTCTAATATCCCTGAACCGAGTAGTCGACACCTGGACTTGCTGCAAGAAAAAGGAAAAATCAGTATAAAAAAGTATCAAAATAGAAAAGGAACTAAAAAGAGGAAGAAGGTATACCATAGGACGAAGAACCTCCTCTGTCAAACCCAACTCCTCCAGATCCATCGCTTGAGGACGGTGTAACACATGAACAACCACTCCATCATCTCGTCGAATGTTGCATGAAGGAGTGTGCAATCTCACAAAGGGGACCTCTTAAGTTACCATCGCTGCAGATGCTAATGGACCACCACCGCTGTGGGAAGACCCCACCGCCTGACTCGAACCCGTAGGAGGGAAAGGCAAGGCATCATATATGCTGGGCGCCATCAACCAGCTCATCACAAAGTCCATATAGTCATACGATGTAGCCGTATCAGTGTACAACAAGTAGGAATCGCTGATCATAGTCGCGATCCTCGCATCCTCCATCAACAGCCGCTCCCTCCTCATATACATAGGAGGTGGCACCACCACCTCCTCCTCAACAATCGGTTGAACCACCCGCTCCCTGAGATACCAAGAATGTCCAAACTCGTGTGCCAACAAATGCCTCATTTGCGCATTCACCCCGGTCGCCCCCGTATCCTGAATGGCTGTCCCCCAACGGTAAAAAGTCACCTAAAAATTCATAGCAGGCATAAGTCAATACAAAATCAGAACATGCCAAAAATCAAGACTGAAAAGAAAGATTCTTACCCTACCACTAGTCAGTCCATTAAAGACCTGACGCACTGCCTCCAGAGAGAGATATCCCTTCGATTGCCGATTGGCCTTATGCCATCGCTACAATCGGCAGAAGTCCCTAATAGTCTCGTCCTTCATGGCAATCAGCTGGGTATTGCACCCAATCATCTCATAGAACAAAGTCTTCCAAAGAGATGAATTCGCAATAAAAAAGAGACGCATAAGGAAAATGTGAGTGCATGAAAGGAAAATGCGTAAAATTAAAGGATACCTCGAGAAGATACGTGGCTCCAATAAAAGTTTGTCGGCATCACCGACTGAATGCATCCAAAGAAAAATAATGGGTCGCCAAAGTCATACTCCCCCAATCATAGATAGGGATGTTAAAAAAAATCCTCAAATACGAAAAGAACCACAAATGGATGACGTCGCCACTCGACGCCACCATGAAACCTCCCAGCACCAGTAAAATGAACAATCGGTCCATCTGCTTCAGTTGTAGCCCGTCCTCCACATCAACCACCCTACTTATCAATTCATCCTTCAGCAAGGACATCTGGATGGAATCCCCAAAAACTATCCTCCCTACATCGCCGAGAAATGCCCTCACCACCTCTGGCCTCACCCTTAGAGAGCGATCCACCTCTATCTGCTCCCCATCGCGATCCAACCCCAACAGTTGCTGTACGTCTATGGGAGTTAGGGTCATCTCCTGAAAACCAAAATGGAAGGTGTGGGTAGTATCCCACCATCTCTCTCTCAAAGAACATAAGGTCGCTGTTGACCGAGGCGTCTCATCCAGCGCAGACACCAACCTCCTAAAACCCGCTGAGAATACCACCTAATGCACCACAAGTGTAAGATGATCCTAGATGTCCTTAAGCACCGTCGTCCCATGGGCATGCATGTTCTTCAAAGAGATATCAGACTGTCAAAAGAAGAAACCTTACCAAAATTCCAGGAAGGAAAAAAATTAAGAAAAAAGAAAAGAATGCCAAAAGTCAGGTTACTTACATAACCGCCAAGGCTCACCACCCTCGAAGAGAGATGACGTGATGGCTCCCGTAGCAAGGTCCGCTCATCCATAACCGGCTGGAATGAGTCAAAGGAGTTCTCACTCCCCAAATCAAGAGGCACCCTGGCCCTCCACTCCACATTCGGCCAGTCATCAACACTCAACCATTCCCTATGCGCTGCAGTGCTCACAAAGGTGGCCATTTCTTAAAGATCGGAATGCTAGAACGATTTGCAGAGGAAAATTGGAGAAAGAAAGAAAGCAAGAAGCTGTGAAAAATGAGGGGAATTCGCCCCCTTTATATAGGATGCCAAGGGTCATGACGATCGGCATTGACCCCCACCCACTAATCGGCACTGACTCCTTACCTTCTCGAGGTAGTCCAAAAGTTCGTGCCACTGCCGAATGGCACCCTCTGAACCATGACAACCGGAAACCCCTTTAAATTTCGTATAAAAATTCCTAAAAAATACCAGACAACCCTGAAAAATTCTCATAAAATTCCAAAAATTTCCAGGAAGGATTTAGAACATTTTCATTAAGAAAGTTTCGCACTCCCTCAAGCGGAACCCCTATTTCCGCAAAGGAACTCTTAAAAACCAATTAAAACTCCTTCCAGCAACATCCCCGGAGTATCTCTAAAGATCACCCCCTATGCCCCAAAGGCCTAAATTTTCCCTAAACCCTGGGCCACCTAAATCTCCCTAGTGGAATTTTAGCTATTCCTTTAGAGGATGTAAAAGAGTTCCCCAGCATTCGGCTCCCCAGCTAAAAAAAAAACCACAAGATAAATCTCCCCGGAAGAGTTCCCCAAGAACATCTCTCCATAAGCCAGCAAAATTGGCTTCGACCCACAGAATTGGTCATGTCTACATAAGCCCACAAAATTGTCTTTGACCTTCATAATTGGTTACCTCATCTTTAAGCCCGCAGAATTGGCTTCGACCTGCAGAATCGGTCATGTCTACATAAGCCCGCAGAATTGGCTTGGACCCGCATAATTGGTCACCTTAACCTTAAGCCCTCATAATTGGTTTGGACCCGTAGAATTTGTCATCTCAACTTAAGCCTGCAGAATTGGCTTCGACCTACAAAATTGGTCACCTCCACCTTAAGCCTGCAGAATTGGCTTCGACTCGTAGAATTGGTCATCGCTACATAAGCCTGCATAATTGGTCACCTCCACCTTAAGCCCGCAGAATTAGCTTCGACCCTCAGAATTGGTCATCGCTACATAAGTCCGCATAATTGGCTTCGACCCACAGAATTGGTCACCTCCGCCTTAAGCCCGCAGAATTGGCTTTGACCCGCAGAATTGGTCATCTCTACTTAAGCCCGCATAATTAGCTTTGACCCACAAAATTGGTCATCCCACCTTAATCCCTCAGAATTGGCTTTGACCCGCAGAATTGGTCATCTGTACTTAAGCCCGCAGAATTGGCTTCGACCCACACAATTGGTCATCTCAACTTAAGCCCTTAGAATTGGCTTCAACCCACAGAATTGGGCATCCCACCTTAAGCCCTCTGAATTGTCTTGGACCTTTAGAATTGGTCATCTCATCCTTAAGCCCTTAGAATTGTCTTCGATCGCAGAATTAGTCATCTTTACTTAATCCCAAAGAATTGGCTTCAACCCGTAGAATTGGTCATCTCAACTTAATTCCGTAGATTCGTCTCTACCCATCGAATTGGTTATCCCTAGCACACCCCATAGGTCCTCATAATCAGCCTCGACCATCTTAATTGGTCATCCTCACTCCCTTAGGTCCTCAGAATCGACCTCGACCCTCTGAATTGTTCATCGTCCCTCAAAAGCATCACGCGGTGTGTATTCGATGGCTATCATTTATTCCAAACTCACCCATCGAGAGTCTCTATAAACACCGCATTCTGTTACCCCCTAAGCTCTCCTTAGGTCTCTAGCACCTCCCTTCATCACTACAAACCCAAGTCATACCCTGAGTACTGACCTAGAAGCCATCGGGCACTCCCAGGCTCCATTTGACAAAAAGTCAAAGTCTTCAACTCAACCGATACTGAATGAATCTTCGAAGGGCATTGAAACCCCTTTTAGATGATCCATCCCGTGCACGATTCTGACTTACCATGTAGACGAACGACCCATTTTCCCCGAAACTCAATTGGGAGGCCATCAGGCGCTCTCGGGCTCTGTTTGACCTAATTCAACTCTTTAACTTAACTGAGACTAAATGAATCTTCAAAGGGCACTGAAACCCCTTTCCAACAGTCCATCCCGTGCGCGATTCCGACTTACGATACAGACGAATGATCTGTTTTATTCTGAAAGGTCAACGAATATTTCCGGGGGACCGTTGACCAAAGTCGACTCCCTGAACCAGATCAAACTCTTTGTGATGTCTAAGTACATGCTTCTAATGGTCCACCCCATGAATGATTCGAACTTACCATGAGGATGAACGATCTGTTTGCGTCCGACGATTCCCCGTCCAATAGACCGACGAATGCTTCTGATCCACATCTAACCTAAATTCAACTTCCAAAACTGGGAGCAGTCCAAGGAATTTTGAAGGTCTCTGAATTACCTTTCCAACGGCCCATCCCGTGTGCAATTCTGATCAACGGTTTGCATTTTGGTGGTCGATTATTCGAAAAGGCCTGAAAAACACTGCCAAACGGCAGGTCCCAGACCCTGCCTATCGGTAGTGTGCCTAAATGCACCTGTCGATTGGCAGGAACAGGGCTATTCCGATCGGCAATTCCCTTAGCCTATAAAAAGGAGGCATGACCTCACTTGCAAGAGGAGCCCAAATTTGATAGATATCACTCTCAATAAATCCAGAAAACCTCACTCGAAGTCAGCGTGATTTCCACACCCAAATCCCTTTCCAACCATCACTTTTTCTCATCATTTTCATCAAACTTGGTGAATTCACTACCCTCCATCATCATCCAAGTCTAAGGGATGCCCTCCAACATTCAAAATCAAGCTCAAGATCTTCAAGAATGTCCAATTTTCTCAACTCTCTCCTTCAATTCTCATAAATTGGCAATAACTTGTTTTATTACTTAGCACTTCCATTATCTCATCGCACAAATCCTAAGATACTTTTTTATTTATTATTATTTCACATCTCTTATTTTCATATAAATAAAAATCCAAAAAACAAGAAAAAGTGGGTTTTCTCATAAATTCCAAACGGGAATTCTCATACTTTTCTTACACTTTTCTCACAAATAAAACACTTTTACTACACACACACACACACACAAATAAGAGAATCCCCCGGTTGGATTTATGGGATAAACCCCACCCCTCGTTTTGCATGCGAACTACGTGGACTTTGATGCCTCTATAGGCTACGTAGGTGTCTCGGGGTAAAATCCGAGATTCGAGTCCTATTTTTACTTTTTCTTTCAATCTCCTATTTTTATTTTTTCTCTCATTTTCGATTTTCTCTGAACTCCACTCTCTTATATTATATATATACATATATTTTTTCTTAGTGGCGTATTATTCCACATGCGTTATCGTTCCATCATAACGGTCAACGTAAGGATAATCACGTAAATCCTATTTTCTAATATTTTTATACCTTCCTACAGATGACTCACTTTACCTGCTCCATAGTGCAAGTCGATGATTCCTATCTCCACTATATATACACATGCACATATATCACGGGGAAAATAAAGGAAAATAACAAAAACCCATGAGAGACCGAAAGGGCGGAATGGGTGCCTAACACCTTCCCATTTCGTAACTTAGCCTCCAGACCCTTTTCGAATCATTTTTAGTTTCGTATGCATCGGTATGTCTTTGGATGCTGTCCTTTCGGATGGCTCCCTTTCTTTTGTCCGTTTTGAGTAAAATATACTGGCGGCTCTAACCTCTCTACATTTTTTCACCTCACCCAAATGATGTCGGCCGAAGCGCTCCCGAGTGGGACACGCTGGACCTAGGATCATCCCTCATGTGCTCGCCCACCACGAGGATCAGGGGATGGCAACATATTATATCCCAAACCTCTTTAGACACTTTATATGTCATAATATGGTGGAACTCCTCTAGTGTCACCACATAAACAAATCCTTAAGTGAACGTGATTAATAGTTAGTCAATTTATGCTCATCTTCATTTTAGGTCTGAACGGGTTTAAGGATTATGTATTCACTAATAAAGTCATGGGTGGGGACCATTCCTTAACAACATCTAACCATACTCGCTCATCTATCGCCTTAAATGCTGAAATTATATGCTCTTTAAAATATGCGTATTTAGACTCATTAAACAACGGTGGTCTTGAAAAAAATAACAATACATATAAAAAACTCCATCTATCATTCCTAAAAAACTTATAAGCAACCACTCTGATACCAGTTGAAAGACATAACTATGTGTTATGATTTTATATGGAAAGGCAAAATACACACACCGCTATTTAAAAAAAATCAAGATTAACTTTAACCAAAACAAATTATCTCAATTAAACTTATCAAAAATTGAATATATTGTTGTGATAAACAATTAACAAATTTTATCTTATCTTAAAATATGCATCTAGGTGAGTATACCAAGGTAAAATAAATCAATCACACAATGCAATTCACTATGCCAGGAATTACAAAAGGATGCAACAGAAGACATTAAAAATGACTCGGCTCCTTCAAATCTTAACGCGTGTTCATTCCTTTGATCCTCTATACAATGACACGGAGGAGTCCACCTACGGACTGCCATAATATGTGAGTCCACACACACCTCTGTATCCACCTATATAGGCTCAACAATAATTACCTAATGCGAAGTCCACCATATCAAAACAAAGAACAAGCCCGAAATCCACCGCACGAAACTTGCTCAACAACATGATTATACTTACACAAACTTTGGTGCTAAATGTAAATCTCAAACTATAATAGAGGATTGAAAACTTGGATCACAAAATATTTGGGTGAAACTAGGGTTTAGAGGCTTTGGGTTATGAAAAGGAAAACATTTTTCTTCTAAAAAAACTCTCCTAAAAATGTTTGCAAGATGAATATTTATACAAAGCACGATTTTAGAGGTAGCAAAAGTTGTACGAATGAAAATTGTTGGCTTGTTAGAACGAAGTGTATAATCTTGTTCGAACCATTATAAAACTCATTCGAACAACATGGATGATCTCGTTAGAATTGACTTCGAATGAACTTCGAACGAGTATCCATTATGAAACATAGGAAGGTCATTTGAACTAAGTATAAAGGTTCTTTGAACTACTTTCATCAACTTGTCCGAACGAACATATCAAAATCATTCAAACAAATTTAAAATAAAAATAATTTTTCTTTTAAAATTCATTTTTATGAAAAATAGCCTGAGACATATTAAAACAATAACCCAATATAAAACCTAAATATCAATATATTGTAAATTCATACTTCAAGAGATCATTAAATGTTGAAGATGAAACGTGGCACAAAATATGACACATTAAATTAGACTCTCTAACTTGGTCGTTACATGTTTCAATCAAACATACACGTCACAAGATTTGATGGATAATCAACTTAAGACCTAACCTTTGACTCAAACGGTTTTGTCCAAACCGAATTAAGCTCATACATACAAATTGACTCGATTTGGAAATTTGTCCTTACATGCACCCCCCATACGTGTGTGTTTGCATATATATATATACACACACACACACACACACACACACAAATTCTCTAAACCGGATTGGAAAAACAGACAATGTTGGTCACGGTTGAACGCCATGACAAATGTTGTGTCCCTTTTAAAATACCTGAATCTGTGCATTTACCCCAGCTTTTGACGGTGACAAATGTTACCTATTTTTTAATCCTCTTATATCAGTCCATGTAAGATAACTCCCAAATGTATACATGTGTGTGTGCATATGTATGCCACACATAAAGATACTCAAATTGACGCACAAATAAATTATTGGAGGGTTATGTTGGTTCAATTCGAGGGTTTCACTCTTGGATTCGATTATATGTTTTCAATTTTCAATTTGTTATTCCAAAATCATATTAATGTCGGGATTCATATCATATATGGTATTTGTGATTTAAAATTAAATTGCATTCAATTTAGGATATTTTATTGTTCATCAACTTAATTTGGTGGAGTTCATTTTTTATCATTTTTTAATAAATTTCGAACAACGATCCATATTGTATTTTTTTTAATTTTTTTTAAATTTTGGTGGTGGTGGAGGAGGCTGAGGATTGTGTTCGTTTATTGATGTTATTTCCCCCCTTTTTCTATGATTGACCATAAAGTATTCGATTGAATGTGCACAAAGCTTTATGATTGATTTTTTCAGTATATTTAAACTTTGATTAAATAGTCACGAGATAGGCACAAGTGTTTTCCAAAACATGAATTTATTGTTAATGACCCCCCTGGTTATAGATAATTCTTTTTTTTTGGAAAATCAGGATATATTAAAATGGAGGAGAAAAAAACCTTTCTCCAGTGGCCTACAATCTAGAGATGGAAATATCAAAATCATCAATATAGGAACTAAAAAAATCTATAGAAAGGACCTTCATAAGGCCTAACTTTGAAGGCTAGAATAATATCATAGTGAATGGCCTGAATGATTGACTTTGACTTCATTGAGATACCTTCAAAACTAGCTTTGCTCCTGGAACACTAAATCTGCCAACAAATATAGAGAGGAAGAATATTGCAAAGAATTGATTTAATATTTTTCCCACGATAACTAATCCACCAAGAAATAAGTTTAGATCTTAAATAAAACTTCTGAATTCTGAGGCCCATCAAATTTTCAAAATGAAACCACACTCATTATAAACATCACTAGAGTGAAATAAATGATCATCATCTTCTTCTTGGGATAGTATACAACAACGACATTTAGAAATCATAGGGATAAATATGCGCTTGAGATTATGTTTCCTTACCATGTTTCCCTATCTTCTGTAGCTCTTAGAAATAAATCATATAATATTGATTTTTATTAGATTTGGCACTAAGAAAGTGTCAAATATGAAATTTCACAAGGTTGAATATAAGTGAAATTGAAATACATGTGAACATAAGGGCTTTTTTAAATAATAATGATATGAGTCCCAAATAAATTGTCGAGATCATTACTAGGTAAAATTACCAGAGTGTGCTACTCTCTTCTACTATGTCACCTCATTTGGTGAATGGTTTGGTTTGGGACTCATAACATTACTCCCTTTGTAAAGGGTACACAAAATCACAACAATTTAAAAAGATAGAAGGGACTTTTTAACTTAAAAATATAACCTATCAATTGCATTATCCACTAACTTACCCATATGTAAACTTTTCATCTTGCTTAGCTTCCCAAGATAACCTTTCTTCTTCTTTTTCTTCCTCTCTCTCTCTCTCTCTCTCTCTCTCTCTCTCTCTCTCTCTCTCTCTCTCTCTCTCTCTCTCTCTCTCTCTCTCGTCTCCTCAAATTAGTTATTTTTTCTCTTTTTAAATCATCCACAATCGTGGATCTCTCAATATGTATAGTTTCCCAACTAAAAAAATATAAATGTTTCAAAGATTATCTTGGTTTTAAAACAATTTATACTATAATTAATCTGGACAAATATCCAAAATGGCGCATTTTGATCGGGAAAAAATTTAGTGGTCGTGTAAGGACATCGTCATTCATTGATTTTACACTACAATATAAAAATCTAAACTTTAACCACACTTGTTTTATAAGTATAGAGGCCACCTTGGGTTTCGAAATCCACTCGGAATGTTGCTTATAATTCAATTGATTTATTACTTAACAAATCAAAGTGTAAAAGATGATATTTTCTTTTAATGCATTTTATACTGGAATTAGTCTAGAAAAATATGCAAACTATTGAGCATAAATGGTTGCATGCATTGGAAAGTGTTTTCAAGATTAATAACCATCTGGGCCATTAATAAAACCAAGAGTTGTCATCCCTTAAATTCTTATAAAACCTTAGTTTGAGTTTGGTGTCAACAAATATTTTCGGGATTACACATGAAAGGTCTCAAACATGGTACATACATGATATACTCCATTAAGGTTCCTAGATGAAAAACCAAGAAGAACTAACCCATTAAAACTAGCCTAAACCATCATACCATAACAAAGAAACTAATTAATCCATGGCGAGTTCAAAAATCTCAACCTAAATTAACTTAGCTAGAAAGCATGTTAAAGAATGAAATGAAGGAGAGAAACAAAGAAAGTAGTAATTAAACCAATAAAACTAATTACCAAATCATTAAAGTAAGTTAATAAAGTTTGAATTAATGAAGAGGACAAAGAATAGTAGCTTAAAATACAAACCCTGTGAGTGAGAATGCAGAAAATCTCATAATATTAAAGCTAACTAAAAACTAACTATCTACGAAGAAAAACATTACGTTATATAGTAAGTGAATTTAATCAAAAGAAAAAGAAATCAAAAGGAAAAAAAATATCTAGAATCTACAAGTCCCGATCAATCGATTGAGCCACTAAATTTCAACTCAGCGTCTTCAATTTCTTCACATATCAATAGGGGTCGATCGATCGAGCCAGGGGTCGATCGATAGATGCTATGTTTTTAACCAAATTTTTCTTCATAAAGGAGAAATAATAGGGCTTCAATGAAACAACTATAACTCAATCATTCAATAATAAAATTATGTGTCATTTCCACTCGAAGCTAACACAACGAGCTATGATTCCGTGGAAGTCTGCCACTCAGGACATGAAGTCTAAAATTACCAAAATACTCCTAAAGTAGTGTCTTCTGGAGAAACTTTCTCGAAATGTAACCAAGTGCTCCGCTAAGAATTTCAATACGTACAAAGGCCCAAATAAACCTTGCAACACGCAAGCGCACGCACACACACACACACACACACACACACACACACACACACACACAGATATATATATATATATATATATATATATATATATATATATATATATATATATATATATATATATATATATATATATATATATATATATATACAGTCTATCCAGTAAATTATTGCTAATATAGGAATTAACGAACACAAGTATGCTAGAATGCACACATATAAAGGGCACTAATATTCAATATTTGTGACTAATCACCTTCGAGGCCAAAGATGGTAAAGCCTCAATAGGTATCTCCCGGTATATGGCAGTTGGTACAGTTGTCAAAGACAAAGAGGATAGCAGAAAACATTATGATCTCTCTCACTCAATAAAGGATAATCCAAAGAATATATAGTTCTTAACAAGAATCCTCAAAGATTGTGCATCCAACTGGATCAGAGGGGATTACTCCTTCATCATATAATCCAATCCCAAGGTTCCACAGAAATTCAAAGGGGATCTAGTCTTCTTTAAACCTGTTAGTTGAAAAACTTAAAGAGCTGGAGAAATCCTTGAGCATGGATGGAGATGGTTCTTCTAGGGATAGCTCTTGTGGTGATGAATAAAAAGAATAAATGATGGTTGTCAATGAAATAGGACCTGATCATGAAAGTGTGCCAAAATAATTAAAATACTTTGGGTTTCTGCCTCAACAAGCGTCAATTAACAAGGTTTTTAAAGAGATTTGATGCCAAAGATGGACACTAGGTTCTAGAAATAGAAATGAATAAAGATGCGAAATCAGAGGTAGAAAACTTCGACTTGTTTGTATCTTCTCTAGATATTATGTATGGGTTTGAAAAGCCTTCTAAGAACATGAATAATCATATTAAACCCTTGTTTATAAAGGTTTGGATAAATGGAGTTTTAGTTAATAAAATATTGGTTGATAACGGCGTTGCTATTAATATAATTCCATACTCCATGCTTTCCAATATAAAAGTATAAGACACAAAAATGTCTTAGACTTAGATCACAATATCTAATTTTTATGGAGATAAAAATTAGACCAAATGTCTACTATGACTTGATATATTTAAATGGGCTCTACGAAATCTATAACTAATTTATTTTTATCATTAAAGATCAATCAATCATGAATGCATTCCTTGGTAGATATTGGACTCACTTTAATAAATTCATTATTTCTTCCATGCATCAGAAATTACTTTTGATGAAGGGGGATGGGAATGTGGAAGAGGTAGAGTAAGATCCATTGCCTTTTCATGCTAGCTCTAACTATATCGAGGTAAGAGTTTACTAACATAATGCGGGACCTATGGAGGAGTTATCTTTTCATCTAATAGGACCATCTGAAAAAGATGACGGAGGTTTTGAATATACACTACACCCATTGTTGTTGAAAAGGTTGATGGAACTTTGGCCATGGTGTTATATAAATTCAGAAAACTAGATTTGAGTAGAAGGATTAGTGAATAAAGAACTATTAAATGGGTTGTATTATTATTTGTTCGAAGAAGATAAAGTGGATGAAGATCCTTACAGTAGATGCGAATTAGAAATTTCACTAATGGAGTATGAAGATCTTATGGTAAATCAATCGGATCCTTCGTTAGATTTTCACATGGGAATTGAACAATATAAGAAGGTAAGTAATATCAATGTAAACCTTAGTAAGAAAGGCCAATAATTGGTTGTGGACCTTCTACATCAGTACAAGGATTGCTTTTCTTGGGAATATATTGAGTTACCTATCTTAGACATGAAATTTATGGAGCACATACCACCAATCAAATAAGGCTACAATCTATTAAATAATTGCCAAGACGAATTAATTCAGAAGTCGCAACAGAGATAAAAGAGGAAATTGAATGGATGTTTAAGTATTAATTCATTAGAACATCAAGTTATGTTCAACGGATCTCTAATATATTCACAGTTATTAAGAAAAAAAGGAAAAATAAGAGTATGAATTGATTTCTGAAATTTGAATGTTGGCACTCCAGAAGATGAATATCTAATGTTATTTGTAGACCTATTAGTTGGCATATCTGCTGGTTATGATATCATGTATATGATGGATGGCCATTCTCGCTACAACCAAATATGCATAGCTGAAGAAGATGTGCATAAAACTACCTTTAGGTCCTTGGTAATTTTCGAACCTTTGAATGGATAAAAATGTCATTTAGACTAATGAATGCAGGGGCCACTCACCATAGGGGAATGAATAACATTTCCCATGACATGGTTGGACCATTTTTAGAGTGTTATATTGATGGCATAATGTCAAATAAAAAATTGTAAATGATCGTATAACATAACTGAAAAAGTCCTTCGAAAGAATGAGACTTTATCAACTTAAAATTAATCTTTTAAAATGTGCCTTTGGAGTTTCTATAGGAAATTTCCTACGATATTTGGTGCATCGAAAGGGAATATAAGTTAACCAACATAAATATATGGCTACCCAAAATAAGGAAGAATTACAAAGGTTTTTGGGTCAAGTTAATTTCATTCGTATATTTATATTTAATGTAGAAAAAAAGACTAATGAATCTTATCCTTTCTTGAAGATAAAATATCAAGAGGAGATTGATTATATGGAAGAGAATGAGATAAATTCCAAGGCGTTGAAGAGATATTTAGTTAAGCCACCTGTTTTGGAACCTCCAAAGGATGATAATCCACTGAAGTTGTATTTTTTGGGATCTAATGCATCAATTGGAGTTCAATTGGCTCGGGGATGTGAGAACCGTAAAGAACAAGCAGTTTACTACTTTAGTAGAATTTTGAAAGATGATGAACGTAGATTTATGTAATGGAATAACTATGATCGACTTTGTATTGTTTATATGAAATTAAGATATTACTTATTTCCTAAAGGGTTCTATGTTATTTAGAAGTTTTATTTAATCAAACACATGTTAACCGAGCCAGTTTTGTGCAACAGAATTTGTAAAT
This sequence comes from Sambucus nigra, assembly GCA_949130495.1. NCBI lineage: Eukaryota > Viridiplantae > Streptophyta > Magnoliopsida > Dipsacales > Adoxaceae > Sambucus > Sambucus nigra. Next base: position 107,984,953 of record OX422224.1, on the reverse strand, counting down.
GGGTACTAGATTAATCTCAATTTTGCCTACATTAAGTACATTAAAAGGTAATAAAAGTCCAACCTATGAATGAATTTTCAGCACACCATCCATGCGAGGATGAGACGAAAGGAGAATATAAGATGAAGTGTATATCTCTAAGTCCATGGTAATTACGCTTTGATGGTTCAAAGACAGAAATTATGTCAGGAATTAGGGTAGTTATTGAATTCATAGAATATATTAGAACTGTACATGCATATAGATTAAAAGAGAACACATGTTCCAATAATCAAGTGTAATATGATATTGTTAGGAAGTTATAATATTTTAGTAACAGAAATATATGGGGATTCTCAATTGTTCATCAGACAGTTAAGTGGTGAATACATGTGTTTCCATGATGGCTTACGTTTATGTAATCAAGTGGACTTGATTTTACAGTCCAAGTTTGATGAGGTTATAATAAATTATATTACCTGATTTCGAAATGAAGAGGCCAATGAAATGGATCAAAAGGCTTCATGTTTTAAAACTTAGTTCAGTTGATGGATTTCTACCATTGTTACATAACCTATGAACTTGAGATACGATTAAAAATATTGATGTTCAGGAAGATTGGAGAAAATTACTAATTGAATATCTAACTGACCCAAATATCAAGAATGATAGGGCAGTTAAATTATAAGCAATTAATTATGTTATGTATGCTCGAAAATTATTCAAAAGATGTGAGAATGGAATGATTATATAATTCCTAAGTAATTATAAGAGTCTAATAGTCATTCCACAAGTCGATGAGGGAATTTATGGAACTCATTAAGCTGGTCCAAATATGAAATGGTTGTAACACCTCGTAAATTCAAGGACCTTTAATTAAATAAAATATTTGGAGAAAAGGAATTTATTTTATTTGGAGAAATTAAATCCATGATTTGTGAATTTTTAAATTTGAGGAATTTATTAATTTGGCAAATTCAGAATTAATTATTTTAAATTATTTTAAGCCGCCTTCTGAGGTCTTAAAGTTGGAAGATGTTATAAATTAATTCAGATGGAAATTTGGAGTACAAGATTGAATCCGAATGGGTCAAAATACTTGGAAATGAGTGACCATATGTATATATTGGGTCTCGAGACTAAATTAGACATAATTAATGTCTAAATAAAGAGTTTGGACCCTTTTTAAAAGGCCCACAGGCCCAAAAAGGGGAATTGAGTTTTAACCCTAAGTGTGTAAGGGTAAGGCAACCTAAAGTCATTTTAGAGGACTAAATTTGTAGACAGCTTGAGAGGAAAACCATTTGAAGATAATTTGGGGATTTTGGAAGATAGCTTCAAGAACAATAAGAGATCCTTGCATTCAATCCAACAACCTCATCCAAAGGCCTTGATCTACAAATTGAGGCAAGTGGTTTAATTTGAAATTTGTTAATGTGTATTTAACTATTCATATTAAAGGAGGCCAGAATCAATTAATATGTTTGGGTTTGTGTTCGTTAGAAATTGGGGTTTTCTTTGATTTTATGTTGTAAATCTGTAGAGGTGTTAATATTTGATGAATTTAATGACCTAATTGATGAAAATGTGAGGGTTTAAATGTGATACAAGTATGATTTTAGAATGAATCTAGGGTCATTTTGGTGAAGAAACCTATACAGAATGAAGGTCTAAAACGTATTAATGGCGGAACTAGGTGTTTGGCAGAAGAGAGAAAGGAAGATGATACCAAGGTCTCTTAAACGACATTGTATCTCGTTCAAATGAGAGCCACTGTCGTTCGAATGACAGGGCTTGTCATTTGAATGACCTCCTAAGTAGGCCAGGTTTCTGTTTTCCCCGGATTCAAACATGCTATGAGTTAAAGATTCAGAGTTTCTACTTCTGTTGATTTTTGGAATTTAAATATGATTTAGGGTTTAATTTGTGAGTACTTAACCTTAAATTGATTAGTGGATTAATGAATTAGAGGATGTAAGGTTCATGATTTAGTATATGGTAACCTCGCTAATATTTTTGAAATCTTGGGTATGATTTAGGGTTTAATTTGTGAGTACTTACCCTTGAATTGGTTAGAGGATTAATGAATTTGAAGATTTAAGGTTTATAATTTAGTGAATTATAAACTTGTTAATTTAGTGGGTAGACTTAATTGAATGAAATCGAATGGCGGATTGAAACTATTAAACTATGGGACGAGAGGTAGAGAGTCCGGGTATTATTGGTACGGTGAAACCAAATAATGAAAATTGATTAGTGTATAATTAATTGAAATGAAGTCGGACCATAAAGTTAAATGCTTTAGGCTTTGTGTATGGGCATAGTACACCGGTAGCCTAGATTTTCTATATCTATACGGTAATTTGTAGTATATATATGACATAAATATTTGTGTGAATAATACTTATAACAAATCATATTAATATTAGTGCTATCGAGGAGGTCTAGCGATTTGGGAAAACTCCCTGACTAGCGAACGCAGGGTAAGCCAATTACCTAGGTCATAGCGTTTCGATTTAGGAGTGATGCGAATGGTGTCTAATTCGTTCTTACTACCGTAGGCAAATTTGGCCACCTCCCACTCGTTTAATGATAGCATCTATATCCGACATGTGCGTGAATGTTGTGATGTGATACATATATATTATGCAGAATTTTATACGGATATAGATGTTCATGGTGTAAATGTATAATTAATATAACTTGTGAAACAGTTATATAATATTCAATAATATTTTGCTCAAATAAGTTTATGTGCATAACAACTTATAATGTGTATGCTAAACTCACTTGGGGTATAGTAGTGCGGAAAATAGTATAATGTGTATCCTATTGACTTAAAATACGTCGTGAACCCTTGGCCATTCAGAAGATGGGCAATTGGTGTCATAGGTAAAGTCCACCCTCAATATTCCAAGATGCACAACATTGTTCTTGTTAGAATTCCTTACTTTACCAAGTGGGTGGAGTCTTAAGCTTTGAAATCAATTGACCAATATAAGGATGTAGATTTCTTGAAAGATATCGTGTATAAGTTTGTGATCCCAAACACCAAAACCTCAGACAATGAAAGAATTTTACATAACAAATGGTATTAGAATTAACTTAAAGGTTAGGAATAAGTTTGACAAAGAAACATCTTACTATGCTCAATAAAATGGTTAGACGGAGGATATAAATAAATTAGTAAAAAACAACCTGAACAAAGTGAATGAGAAAAATTCAAGAGATTAGCATAATTTGTTGCCAGATGTTTTATGGGATTATAGGACCTCTAAAAGGTCAAGTACTAGGGTAACCCCATATGCATTAACTTATCGTCATATTGTTGTCCAACCAGTAGAAATCACTTTAAATTCCTTGAGAGTGGTGGCCCAAAATGAATTAATAGTATAATGCTATGATCAAGCTACGCTCATGGGGTTAGAAAACACAAATGAAGAAAGGGTCAGAGCTTTGAATAATATATTACTCCAGAAGAAGAAAATAACTGATAGATATAACATGAATGTGAAAAAAGAGGACCTTTAATAATGGAGAATTGGTTTAGCATTTTTTTTACCTCTACGATTAAAGGAAACAACCTATGGAAAGTGTCCCCAAAAGTGGGAAGGTTCTTCTAAATTTACAGATCATTCGAAGGTGGATTTTCCATTTAAGTGACATCAATGGTCACATTCACATGAGAAAAACAAATGCCAATTTTCAAAATCCATATTTCCCAACCATTTGGGAAGCAAGAGAACAAAAAAAATGTTTGGATACAAAGTACTTAAATTGTGTCTAGAAATTCGAATACATAACCCTTTTGTTTTTATTTGAATCTCATTTTATTCCAAAGAAGTTGCATTAATGGTAGAGACTACCAACAAGTTCAATCTTAACCGAAAATCATATGCATGTCTGAATCGGGATAGAATTTATATCCGGCATGTGCATGAGTATTGTGACCTCATTAATTAAGTGGGTACACCAATCCCCTTCAATTGGTTAGGGGATTAATGAATTTGAAGATTTGAGGTTTATAAATGAGTGAATTGTGACCTCATTAATTAAGTGGGTAGACTTAATTGAATGAAATCGAATGACGGATTGAAACTATCAAACTATGGGATGAGAGGTAGAGAATCTGGGTATAATTGGTAGGGTGAAGCCAAATAATGAAAATTCATTAGTGTATAGTTAATTAAAATGAAGTCGGACCATAGAATTAAATATTTTAGGCTTTGTGTATGGGCATAGTATACCAGTAGCCTAGATTTTCTATATATATACGGTGATGTTTAGTATATATATGACATACATATTTGTGTGAATAATATTTATAGCAAATCATATTAATATTAGTGCTATCAAGGAGGTCTAGCGATATGGGAAAACCCCCTGATTGGCGAACGTAGGGTGAGTCAATTCCCCAGGTAAAAGCATTTCGGTTCAGGAGTGATTCGAATGGTGTCTAATTCATTCTCACTACCGTGGGAAAATTTAGCGCCTCCCACACGTTTAAGGATAGCATTTATATCCGACATGTTCATGAATATTGTGATGTGATACGTATATATAGTGCAGAGTTATATACGGATATAGATGTGCATGGTGTAATTGTATAATTAATATAACCTGTGAAACAGTTATATAATATTCAATAAGATTTTCCTCAAATAAGTTTATGTGCATAAAAACTTATAATGTGTATGCTAAACTCACTTGGGGTATAGTAGTGGGTAAATAGTATAATATTTTAAATAATGCTAGTACGGGGAGGGTGGATAGGTGAGTTGTGTGTAATTCGTTAGGCTTAGACATTAGTTGAGGGGTGAGGTGTTCTCAAGGGAGTATAAGACACTAACTTAAATATGAAAAGCATTTGTATTTTATTTTCTTGCATTTAAATACACTTGCTAAATATTTTTAAATGTTTTGATTTCTTACTCTTGTTATAAGAAAAATTCAAAAAACTTTTAGGTGTCCAACCACATGGGCGACATGTCTGATTCTTCCTACAGGGTACGCAGCTGCAGCATATGTGGATTTATGCGGGATCTTTGTTTAGATGCCAGTCTTATTCTCTCTTTAGATAGGGAGGTTTTCAGTTGTACTATTAGGTTTTTACTTCAATATTCAGTCTTGGCATGTAACGGTACTCTTTTATACTTGCACTTTGTGGATTTCTTGTAGTTGATGTTTCTCAACAAACACATTTACTTGTTTTGTGGCATGTTTAGTTTCCTTCTTGTGATAGTTGATTTGGTTTCCTATTATATTGGTTAGGTTTGATTTAATTCTAAAGATAAAATTTGACATTAGCTTAATTTAAGACTAGGTGATTAGTAATTAAAATTTTTTCGACAGTGATGCTAAGAATGAACTAGATGATATTCCTGTTTACTTTGGTATTGGACTGATCACCTGGTATTTTATTAGGCGGGATGTGACAGATGGTATCAGAGCCTCAGGTTTTAGTGTCCTTAGTATATGAGAGACTTTTCACATTTCACCGTTGCGTTATTTGGCATAGAGCCCTATTGTTAGGACTGTTGACTGATCTTTATGTTTATTAGGGATCGCATGTCTGCTATTCTAAGAATTGTATAAATCATGAACTAATACAACTCGATAAAATTTTCATATGACGATCGAGGAAGAATGACAAGATAACACCACCGAAGAGTTTATGAGCGGGCAAGCACATCAAATGCTTCAAACACCACAGGTGACGGTGACAATCACGAAGATGGATGAAATTATAGCATAAACGGTGACTACAACGCTATTACAATATCAAGATGGTCAGATCTGAAGTTCAAGGAGCAAGAGAACAAGGGAAAGTGGTCAAGTGAAAAATACCATAAATAACAAGGATTGTGAGATTCCACATCAGGGACAAATTTCTCGATAGAAGAGACACCAAGGACTGCCCCAGGGTTATCTTTAGCCTGACCATTAGGGGCAGAACCATGCAATGATTGATCGCTCAGACTGTTGCTTCGCGTGCGAGAGGAAAGGCCATCAAAATAAGGAATGCCCGGTCGAGGGTCATTACTTCACATGTGGAGAAGTGAATCACTAACGAAAGGATTTACCACAATAGAATATTGTACCACCATTGATGGTACAAGAAGGATAACAGGGTCCTAACTAGTAGTAGGTCCCTCTGTGCCACCGGGGCCAGAGGAACAATGGGGGCGTCCATCACTGCTACCACTAGGGGAAACCACATCAGGGTCAGTCGGGCCAGTATAAAATGCATTGCTACTTTTGTATCCAACTGGGCCACATCAAGAAAGAATGCCCAAGAAAGATCCGCCATATCCAGTGTTAGGGGAATGAACTGAGACACTGCTACACTTAAGGCCAGCCAAGCCACGTGAAGAAATATTGCCCGCAGAGAGGTAAGGGCCATCAGCAGTGTGTCCAACAGGGCTATTAGGTACAGGGACCTCAGGCCGCGACAGATCCCCAGGTTCCACAATAGTTGGGACATTTGCAGTACAGACGTGTGTATAATGTTTAGGATGTTTCGAATTCCCCAGTACCGCCAGCGCCACTGGCAGTAAAAGGTATGTTTCCTACCTATGAACATGAGTAGAATACTTTTGGCTACTGATGAATGTAATTTATTATTAGGACATGTTTTGTTAGACCTATTGGGTTATTTGAAATGGCTGTTAGTCCACTCATGTGTGTAGAGTCACCTCTAAGGAGTAGATAGGGTGATTGGAGGACTGAAGTCGCGACAGAACTCTTGGTATTTAATTTGGAGGGCTAAGATGTTTTTTTGGCTAAGAATTGGGTATCCAATTATAAGACGATGGTTCAAGTTTAAAACCTCAAGAGTAGATAATAAGGAGTGAGGGTTGAAGAAGACTTTGTTTTAGAAGAACAAATCTGCTCAAATCTAAGGAGGGTACTGAAGGGTAAATTTCCAATGGATAGAGAACATCCAAATAGGATCACAGGGGGTTAGGAAGTTGATGACAGACCCTTGGGTAGATAATACAATAGTGGATAGGAAATCCTATCATAATATAGTAGTACTAGACCCTTGTGAGGAACGGGTCTAGTGGAGGTATCGTTAATATCAGTAGTGTGTATTCTTACCATGGAGTAGTAGGGTACTCTTCGATTCCACCTGAAAGGAATGGGTGGGTACATTGAGACGATGTATTTTTTAGGACTAGCTCCTTTGAGAGGTGTTAATTTAGGTATGGTTTTGTCTTGGGTACGGACGGGTTCGTAATGGCGGGAGATCATAGCAATGCTATCGTGTTCGTGGTTTAAGTACCGGATGTATATTTTTTCATGATATGTCTCACCTAGAAGAGGGTTGAGCCGTGACAATATCTTGTGAAGTAGACCTCAGAGGTTACAATTGTCTAGTTATATTGGATCCCGGTGCGTAAGGACTCTTACTGATGAGATTCAAGTATGTTGGGTTACCGCAAAGTGGGGAGATTTAACTCGTCATTAATATTTAGCATTGATGGATTAGTAAAAGTATGAGCGCAGTAATATATGACTCCTTTAGAGGTGCGGGTGTCCATGATTAGATTTTTGAATGTAGGGACAGAGTTTGAGTGTCCCGGATGTATGCTTTGGGTTCTACAAAATCAAGGACCGACAATGCTGAGGAATATGCATTAGGAAAAGTATTTGGGCTTTGCTAGGAAGTGTGATACGCATAAGCCTTAATAAAATGTCAAAGGCATGGAGACGTCATTGGATTTTAGGTCATCGAATTCAACGATAATTAGTGAACGTGTGGAGAAAACACGTTGAGAAGAAAACCACTAAGTGATAGGGCTAGTGGAGCCTGAATGTATTGAGAAAGAATCACTGGTAGATTTATGCCACAAGTTTATAGGTGAGGTAATATCTGGAAGAATTTATTAGTGATGAAAAAAGGCATAGGAAATATTCGAAGGATATAGCCACGCCTTGAATGCGGGGGTCGAAATTGAGACAAATATGGTTACGTAACTGATGATAGAAGGTTTGTGTAAATAGGCTAGAGATAGAGGATGTATGGGCACCGTGGGAGGAGACAGAGCCTCTATTGTGCAGATACTTAGTAGATTCGGGGGGGGGGGGGGAGGGGGGGAGACGCAAAGGAAAATATTTTAGGTATATTCCGGAGGAATGGGAACAAATTGTCCCCGAATTATGGAATGATTAAACATGGGTGTGTTTGGAAGTGATAGTGAGTGCTTCACAACCTATGATTTGTATATATAAGTACCGTGAGATAAAAGGGTTCTTTGGTGTTAACCACGTGAGAGTAAGGGGTTACACTAAGAAGATGGTTTCATTATGCGAGAGATTTCTATTTTCAAGGATTATGGGAGTAGTGTGGATGTTTTCCAAGTTTCAACTGTGTAGCTATAGTTAGGGCTATAGTGGATAACTATAGTAAGGCTGGGTGTTTGTGGAACCAGGATATGAATTACCGTTGCTTGGTTTCACACGAGATAAGGTCTAGCGTATATATACGGTAATATATTTTAAATGTGTTGCACATTAATGTATAAATTGTTAATTGAAACCCCGGGGAGTAGGGACATTTCTTATGTGATTCCGAGTGGTTGTATTTATTATCGAGAGGGAAGATATAGTTCTGGTTTTATTTTTGCACAAGGAAACTAATGATAGTAAGGGCGTGGTAGTTTGGGTTATCTTTTTACATAGGAGTGGATATGTATACTTTCGTGCCGAGAGGAGGGTATTTGGAATGTTATTATTGTGGGACTGTACTTATATTACGGATTTAGGGCTAGTAAATGTCGTGTTTCATTTAATGTGGTTTTGGTTAATTACATTCGCTCAATGACTTCGTGTAGCAATGCTAAGTGTAAGTGATTGTGGGGCTTGTTGAGACTGGGAGTACTAGGCTCATCCTAATTTCGAGGATGAAATTCCATTAGGGGGGGGGGGGGGGAGTATGTAACACCCCATAAATTCAAGGACCTTTAATTAAATAAAATATTTGGAGAAAAAGAATTTATTAAATCCATGATTTGTGAATTTGTAAATTTGAGGAATTTATTAATTTGGCGAATTAAGAATTAATTATATTGAATTATTTTAAGTCGCCTTTTGAAATTTTAAAGTTGGAAGATGTTATATATTAATTTGGACGGCAATTTGAAATACACGGTTGAATCTGAATGGGTCAAAATAGTTGGAAATGAGTGACCATGTGTATATATTGTGTCTCGAGACTTAATTAGAGACAATTGAGCTCCAAATAAAGAGTTCGAACCCTTTTTAGGAGGCCCATAGGCCCCAAAACGGGAATTGAGTTATAACCCCAAGTGTGTAAGGGTAAGGCAACCTAAAGTCATTTTGGAAGACTAGATTTGTGGAGAGCTTGAGAGGAAAGCCATTTCAAAATAATTTGGGGATTTTGGAAGGTAGCTTGAAGAACAACAAGAGATCCATGCATTCAATCCAACAACCTCATCCAAAGGCCTTGATATAGAAATTAAGGCAAGTGGTCTAATTTGCAATTTGTTAATGTGTATTTAACTATTCATATTAAAGGAGGTGATTATGTTAGGATTTGTGTTCATTAGAAATTGGGGATTTATTTTATTTGAAATTGTAAATATGTAGAGCTGTTAAGATTTGATGAATTTAATGCATTAATTGATGAAAATGTTAGGGTTAGATTGAATGTGATACAAGTATGAGTTTAGGATGAATCTGGGGTCATTTTGGTGAAGAAACGTGTACAGAAAGAAGGTCTAAATCATATTAATGGCTAACTGGGTGTTTGGCAAAAGAGAGAGAGGAAGATGATACCATGGTCATTTGAACGACCTGGTATCTCGTTCAAATGACAGCCACTGTCATTCAAACAACAGGGCTTGTCGTTTGAATGACCTGCTATATAGGTCTGGTTTTTATTTTCCCCTGATTCCGACCTGCTATGTGTTGAAGATTCATAATTTCTACTTCAGTTATTTTCTGGAATTTGAATATGATTTAGGGTTTAATTTGTGAGTACTTTACCTTGAATTGATTAATAACCTTGAATTGATTAGTGGATTAATGAATTACAGGATGTGAGGTTCATGACTTAGTAAATGGTAACCTTGCTAATATTTCTAAAATCTTGGGTATGATTTAGAGTTTAATTTGTGAGTACTTACCCTTAAATTGGTTAGAGGATTAATGAATTTGAAGATTTAAGGTTTATAATTTAGTGAATTATAACCATGTTAATTTAGTGGGTAGACTTAATTGAATAAAATCGAATGGCGGATTGAAACTATTAAACTATGGGATAGGAGGTCGAGAGTTCGGGTATTATTGGTACGTTGAAACCAAATAATGAAAATTGATTAGTGTATAATTAATTGAAATGAAGTCGGACTATAAAGTTAAATGTTTTACGCTTTGTGTATGGGCCTAGTACACCGGTAGCCTAGATTTTCTATATATATACGGTGATTTGTAGTATACATATGACATAAATATTTGTGTGAATAATATTTATAGAAAATCATATTAATATTAGTGCTATCAAGGAGGTCTAGCGATGTGGGAAAACCCCCTGACTAGCGAACGCAGGGTAAGCCAATTCCCCAGGTCATAGCGTTTCGATTCAGGAGTGATGCGAATGGTGTCTAATTCGTTCTCACTACCGTGGGCAAAATTGGACGCCTCCCACTCGTTTACCGATAGCATTTATATCCTACAAATGCGTGAATGTTGTGATGTGATACATATATATAGTGCATAATTATATACGGATATAGATGTGCATGGTGTAAATGTATAATTAATATAACTTATGAAACAGTAATATAATATTCAATAAGATTTTGCTCAAATAAGTTTATGTGCATAACAACTTATAATGTGTATGCTAAACTCACTTGGGGTATAGTAGTGGGGCAAATAGTATAATGTGTATCCTATTGACTTAAGATACGTCGTAAATCCTTGGCCATTCAGAAGATGGGCAATTGGTGTCATAGGTAAAGTCCACCCTCAATCTTCCAAGATGCACGACTTTGTTCCTGTTAGAACTCATTACTTTACCAAGTGGGTGGAGTCTTAAGCTTTGAAATCAATTGACCAATATAAGGATGTAAATTTCTTGAAAGATATCGTGTATATGTTTGGGATCCCAAACACCAAAACCTCAGACAATGCAAGAATTTTACATAACAAATGGTATTAGAATTAACTTAAAGGTTAGGAATAACTTTGACAAAGAAACATCTTACTATGCTCAATAAAATGGTTAGACAGAGGATATAAATAAATTAAAAAAAAACAACCTGATCAAAGTGATTGAGAAAAATTCAAGAGATTGGCATAATTTATTGCCAGATGTTTTATGGGATTATAGGACCCCCAAAAGGTCAAGTCCTAGGGTAACCCCATTTGCCTTAACTTATCGTCACATTATTGTCCAACCAGTAGAAATCACATTAAATTCTTTGAGAGAGGAGGCCCAAAATGAATTAACAGTATAATGCTATGATCAAGCTATGTTTACGGGGTTAGAGAACACAAATGAAGAAAGGGTCAGAGCTTTGAATAATATATTACTCCAGAAGAAGAGAATAACTGATAGATATAACATGAATGTAAAAAAAGAGGACCTTTAATAATGGAGAATTGGTTTAGAATTTTTTTTACCTCTACGATTAAAGGATACAACCTATGGAAAGTGTCCCCAAAAGTGGGAAAGTTCTTCTAAATTTACAGATCATTAGAAGGTGGATGTTCCATTTAAGTGACATCAATGGTCACACTCACACGAGGAAAACAAATGACAAATTTCAAAATTCATATTTCCCAACCATTTGGGAAGCAAGAGAATAAAAAAAATGTATGAATACAAATTACTTAAATTATGTCTAGAAATTCGAATACATAACCCTTTTGTTTTTATTTGAATCTCATTTTATTCAAAAGAAGTTGCATTAATGGTAGGGACTACTAACTAGTTCAATCTTCATCGGAAATAAACTTCCTCCACAACTCTCAATTTGAGATCAACATTGACTCTTGCAAATTTCTTATCCAACTACTCTCTCTCAAATATAATCATAGTTCTTTTGGATCGAATAACTTTAAAATCTTGTAGGCCCTTGGTTGTTTCGGCATTTTAATTGGAGAAATGGGTTTGATATATAGATAGATCATTCTCCTCAGCTCCTACTTGGGACATAGTGTTTATAAAATAGATAAGTGCTAAGGCACCAATGTCTAAGATCTTAACAATACTCTCCTTTGAGACTTCAAGTTAAGAAATGCAGGAGCAAGCTGTTTTCAGACCAATGAGAAAGATAAAAATTAGTTAGAGCCTCAAATGCCCCAATGCAAAGATTTGAACTAGTTGTAGATATTGTAAAGCCTCCCATTTCCAATAAAGAAAGTTAGTTAGGACCGAGTAAGGTGTTGTATTTATTGATCCATATTTCTTGTAGAAATCTGAAACGTTTGAATAGGAGCATAAAACATAATTTCCTAAAGTTCCTATTAAAAATTATTGAATTCATTTGGGTTCATCAAAAGAGGAAGGTCCACAATTAGGGGATCAACTTCTTCTTGGAGACAAGCCCCTATTAGTGGTGAAGTTCTTGGCTTTAAAATATATTTTGGAATTGGGGGATTTGTAGGTGACTTTTGGGTATCATTAACAAGATTGTTGCCTTAGTTAGGCTTTTTTTTCATGGGAGATGAAGTATTAAGTTCTTTATCCTGAGAAACGGGAATAATAGAAGTAGAATTACTAGTTATTGTAGTTTCCCCCTCCCCAAAATGTATTTAAATCTAGAACATGGGTCTGGATAGGTATAGCAATCGGCTCATATATTTGGGATCATGGAGGAGGTGTCATGAGATCTCTGACAGGCATAAGATCATCCACATTGGTTGAGGTATCAAATAAATTAATGATAAAAGAAAAAATAGTACAAAATCACCTTTATTGGTGTAATTATGCCAAAATGGAAAAAAAGTGTTTCAAAAAGAAAATACATTGGCATACATGTCAACTGGACTTTACGTAAAGGTTTCTTGGCCAGTGTTTTAACACGCTTCTTTATGGAAATCTTAAACATGGATGGGATGGAAGGTTCAATAGTCTTATGAGTAACTAAAGAGGTGATAGATGGAACATTAGAGGAGGATTGTGTCCTCGTTGGCCTAGCAAGAGGAAGCTCTTATTCCACTTCTAGTTCCTTTCTCAAAGCTTCCTCCTTTAAAGCCTATAATTCTTTAGGAGTTATTTTCCTCTCGCGAGAATAAACATAGTCTGTAGGAGCTGGAGCTTTTTGAATAATTCACAATGGCTTAGCAAATGCCAAAATAGATTTAACATAAGAGTATAAGAAGTGACAAAGGCCTTACCAGAAGAAAAGGGCATCAAAGTCTCTATGGTTGTTTATAGAGGCTTTAATTGAATTTTAGTTTAATTTGATCACCAATATGCAAAAGTTTAGTTAGTCATATATTGAATTCATTCCCAAATGTGATCAAAGATGTTCGAATTTTATTATAGTGAGAAATCCCTTTCAGATCATCCATCTTTGGGATTTGGACGGGCCTCAAAAACAAATGAGGTTTGAAAAGACTCCTCATAGGAACTGGAATGGATTGGTAAAATAGATTTCCCTAAAAGATCTCGAAATGGGTGCAATGAGAGGTGACGTTCTATTGTAAAACTATCTGGAAATAATGAAACTTCTCTATCATGGGTTTAGGTTCTCTACACGAATGGACTTTTTCAAAATAGAGGCAAACCAATAAGAATCCTCCTTGGATGCCAACACAGGCTGTAAACAAATCCTTGGTCTATCAAATTCTAACACGGTGATAAAAGTTTCTAACATTTTGTTGTTGGTCTTATAGTGATAATAAGAATAGGAATGGTTAAAATCAGAGTTACATTTAACATGGCTAATTGCTGGGAAATAGGCGTGCGTCCATATTTAAAGGGAACATAATAGTCCACCTTGATTAACAATGAATGGCCATCTGAAATCTCATAGAAGCCCTTATAAAGGAAGCCCAAAGGGTAGGGAGGAATCGAAACTTCTCTAACCTTTATAAGGCTAGTAGATAAGAAGGAATACTCCAATATAACTATATGAGACTTCACACAAAAGACTTGTCTTGATATCCGTGGTAAAAGAAAATAATAATACTCCTTTTCATCAACGTTCTTGGTGATTTTCATGTGTTTATATATGAAAGTTGAGTATGATAAGTAAATGTTTTCACTTCGAAGCTTCAATGGATGTCAACTGGTGGTGTGGGAGGATGTAAATCTTCATTAATAGATATAAAACCAGTTAGTTGGAAAAAATCTAGCACAATGGGACCTGTCATCCTAAAATTGGACTCAAAATAGTTAAAAGTTGAGTTCCGAAAATGGATAGATCTATATTTAATGAATGGGTCATGTTTAATATCCTTTAGACTGGTTTTAACGATATTATAAATGTCAGGCTTTTCTATTTGTCCAGTTTTGGCAATGAGCATTCGATTAACCCACTTGGTCCAGGAGGTACTGTCCATATTTTTTGGCCAAGCCCTAAACTTGAATAAATAAGGTGCTTTAAGGCAAGCAAAATCATCTATGAGACGAGTGTGGTCCCCAAACTGAGGATAAAACAAAAAGATGGGCAATAAGAGCTTATCCTTAAAAAGGGGCAAATGGTGGAATAAGGGGCACCATATAAAGTCTTGATGAGGCATACAATACTTCCAACAATAGTTCAATTATTTCCCAAGAGCCTATTGACTGTTTCGTCAGATTGGGATCAAACATCAAAAGATTTAAGACTTGACGCCATTGATGATGATGATTTTGGATAAAGAAAAGTAGTCTTGAGAGTAGAAGGTATACTTGGACAGAGAACATAAACAGTAAAAAGGATAAGAATTAAGGAATTGATCTTAAATAACTTAGGATCCGTTTGATAACACAAAAATTTCAAGGCAAATTCCCAAAAGTTGGAAATTGTGGTATTTTTTAGCTTTTAGGCTGTTTGATACCCTTAATTTGCCCTGAAATTTGTTTTCTATGTACAACACCCCTTAAGCACAATTTGCCACCCTAGGGTGGAATTCAATTCTTTGGGGGGGGTCAGGTCTTTGTTTGCCACCTTTGGGTGGCAAATCACTTGAAACCAATTTTTTTTTATAACTCTATATATTTCATAAATATATAAATATATATTGTTAATAAATATATAAATATATATATTTCGTATATTTTAATATATATTCGTATATTTTATATATTTTAGCTCATATATGTATATTGCGTATATTTCGTATATTTATATATATTTCATATATTTATATATTTCGTACATTTATATAATTTATATATTTTAATATATATTTATATTTCGTAAATTTTGTATATTTCATATATTTCATATATTCCTTATATTTAATATATATTATTTACAAAATATATACATATATATAATATATATGTATATTATATTTTGTATATATACATATATATAATATACGTATACAATATAATATACACATATATAATATCCATTATTCTGTATATTATGTATATATATACATATATATATATATATATATATATATATATATATATATATATATATATATATACATATATATATATATATATATACATATATATATATATATATATATACATATATATATATATATATATATATATATATATAATTTACATATATACATAATATAATATTCTGTATATATGTAAATATATATTCTATATATATGTATATATTCTGTAAATAATATATATTTAGTATATTCAGTATATAATATAATATATATTCATATAAATATATGAATATATTTCGTAAATAAAATATTATATTTTCATAGATTTTGTACATTTAATAATATTTAAATGTACAAAATCTATTAAATATAAAAAATCTATGAAAATATAATATATTATTTACGGAATATATGAATATATATTATATTATTTGCGGAATATAAATATTTTGTAAATTATTATTAATTTCCGAAAAAATATACTAAATATATGAATATTCCGTAAATTATTATGTATATATTCCGCAAATTATATTAATTTTCGGAATATATATATTCCGCAAATAATATAATATATATTCATATATTTTGTATATTTAATAATATATATTTATTATATATATATATATATATTCCGTAAACAAATTTTCCACTTTTATATCTATTTTCCAGCTTTTGCGTTTGATAGAAAATGTGGAAAATTGATGATTTTCCAACTTGTATCAAACAGACACAAGTTGGAAAATATTCATTTGCCTTGGAATTGTTTGCCCTGGAATCAAATGTCCTGGAATCATTTGCATTTTCCCAGTTTTCTATCAAACGGACCCTTAGTGGTACCATTTTAAAAGCAATATAATTCCAAGAAATTTTTGGCATGGTCTCTAAGAACGAACCTTGCAAAAAGTGAAATTATGGGTAAGCGGGTTGATAAAAAGTCTCCTTTAGCGACTCCATCAATTAAATTGATCTCATGATAATATTTATGGGTCATTATTACCTGAAGTACTTAAGATTGAATATTGGTAGTCCCGTGGCATCCAATTGCATTGATCGGAAGGAATTGTAAAAGTTGCCTATTTTTTAAGAATTAATGATTCTAATTGGAAGGAAAAAGTTATCAATTGGACACTTCCATGCCAGCAATTAGATTTTCGAGGACCACTACTATGTAACACCCCGTGTTTTAATTAAATGGCTTTAATTAATTTAGAGTAAAATAAAATCTTGGAGTTAATGGCCTTTAAGAATTTAATTGGGTTTTTTAGTAAATTTTTCAATTGGGAATTTATTCCAATCTTTAATAAAAAGGTTATAAGGTTTTTATTTAAGCATTTAACTGGTAGGTGCGTATTTGTTTGGCTCGTGTATTTTTATTAGAAAATTAAGTTAATTTTTTAAAAAGCTTTAATCTTGGGATTGGGGCTCATTCAAATGACAAGGCATGTCGTTCGAACGACGTTGCATGTCATTCGAACGACAGGGGTCCTCGTTCGAACGACAGTGAGGCGGTGGCTTTGTTAGACTCCTATTTGTTTGCAACTCTGAAATCCTTTATATACTAAACTAATACGAGGGTGGGACTTTGAAAAATCATTTTTCTCTCAAACTTTCTTCAGAAAGCTTTTCCAAAACATATTTTTCTCATCCTCAACCCCTAGCCCCAACTTTTAACAAGTTTTGAAGATTCTATTGGTGTTTTCTCAAGAAGAGTTCAAGCTTTTACTCAAATTTTTATTCAACTAATCATAGGCATGAATACTCTATTATTTTCCTCTAGTATTATGCGTTTTAAGTGTTTCCTAATCCTTATTTTCATATTTTTCTTAAAAATCAATTAGCAATCTAATTAGGGAAAGTGAACACTAAATCTTGGGGCTATTTTTATAAAACCTTTTAATACGAATAATTTTCATAACCCCTGGGTACATAGGATTCATGAGTAGATTTTGGGTTTTATTGGTGTAAGTTGTATGTAGAAAAACCCTAGTTTTGAAATAAATGAATTTAGGGGCGTATACCTCACATAATGTGTGTAGAGATGATGAAATTGGAATTTTGTTGTATTATTGATGAAATCTCAGTGTATTTAATCTAAAATAATTAAATGGGATTAATTGGGATTTTGGCGATGTGATAATTAAATTAAGATTCAATTGAATTAGACTATCATGCATAGTTTAATGCATTGATTAATTATGATTCTTTGTGTGACTTATTGGTATCATTTAATTGCCTTTTTCTTACGACGGGTGGTTGGGCACTTTTGCTTTCCCTATATTTTAGTATACCTTATAGGTATTGTACTAGTGGGTAGGTCGTTTGACGATTTATGTCTTCTAGGTATAGGACTTGTGAGGGTAGATTATTACATGTCGGGGGTGGGCTGCTTGTTTTCTTCACTTTATCGTCACTACGATAACCTAGTCATGACACTAGGTTGAGGTTTATGTTAGAATTTCATCCTATAAATATGGTATGATGTATTGATAACTTCGGGACCCTTAGGTATGGGACTAAGGGGTATTTTGAGGACCGCACATCGATTTTAAGGGTGGGGTAATTTGTAAAATTGAGAATTAATGCCTAAGATAAAACGGGTATTAAAATTGGTGGCGATGTAATGTGTCAGTGACCGACAGTTTAAACGGGTCAGCTTGGGTGATTTATGTCGTGTCGTGAGTTGGAACCTTGTCATATTGCGGGGGGGGGGGGGGGGGGGGTCGGCTGTTTAAACAGATTCGACTGCCTATTGACAAGGGAAAGTGTGGCATTTTTTATGAATTATCACCCGCGGCGGAAGGACCGCTATAATGAATTTTGGTGAATTATCACCCGAGGTGGGAGGACCGTCATACCTAATAATTATTGAAGTAAGAAAAAAATAATTGAGAAATTTGGTAATTTGGATTAGTTAATCAAAAATGAACTCCACGGGATGTGGGAATTTAAAATCATATTGGTGTGCCTTTTTAAATGGGGACCTTTGCGGTTAGTTAGTGATTTATATTTATCGCGATTAATTATCTCGTTTTATTTTAAAATATTCCATTATGATATTTATTGCATATAATTTTACTATCTTATTTACTGAACCCTATTTGAGGGTAGTAGTGTGTATTCATGCTCGGGGCTTTGACCTCGTGCATTGACTAACTTTTCAGGAAATAGCATATGGATAATTGCTTGGAGGTTCAGTTGGAGTGGCTTTACCTTATGTGTATCGAATTAGTTTAGTTTTATATTCCTTCGCACTTGTATTGAGACTCAGTTTATGGTTTTGGTGGGCCATTCAGTTCCACAGTTGTACGATTTTATTCAAATATTCTTAATGGGATTTTATTTAATTTTATATTAATAAGAGATTTGATTTATTTTGAGTTTAGCATGGAGATGGATCTTTTATCGCTTAGTTGGATGGTTTACCTTTTGCGATATATTATCTTTTATCTTGTGGATTAATTTTATATGTCTCATATCTGTCTAATGCTAAGAATGGTATTTTATTTACTCACGCCCGACTTAGTTTTAGTGGCGGCCGACGCCAAAATTAGGCGGTGTGTGACAGATGGTATCAGAGCTTGGTCTTAGGTCTTGTAGGTTATGAGTCCATTTATCTTCCGCGTTGCCGATCTTTGATTTCGTTTTTTGATTTGTACTACTTAAGGTAGAGGGTCTAGCATACATGTTAGATGTGTTTCTTGGAGATGTGAAGCTTTGAGTTAAGGATGTTGTAGACATTGAGTTTAGAATTAGTAAGCTTGATGTGAGGATCCTTAGAATGGATTATGGATACGATAATTATTTTGGAGATTTTAGTGCATATGTTAGGTATCATTTGTATTGGTTTTTTGTGTTGAGATTTAATTTGAGGACATTAGAATTATTGATGACTTTCAGATATAGGATCGAGTGGGGAATTTTTGAGAGCATGTGGTACGCCATTATTTTCATAGTTATGAATATTTAGGCACTATATATTATTTTGTTGTTCATGGGGTAGGTGCACATAGGATTAGGTGTATGGGCGGCCAATTATGGCATTCTAAATGTAGGCATATGTGAGCCGTATTTTCTTTTGCGAGATTTACGCGTTGTTGGGTATGCTTCTTCTAATTTCGAGGACGAAATCATTTGCTACTAGGGAAGTATGTAACACCCTGTGTTTTATTTAAATAACTTTAATTAATTTGGAGTAAAATAAAATATTGAAGTTAATGGCCTTTAAGAATTTTACTAGGTTTTTTAGCAAATTTTTCAATCGGGAATTTATTCGAGTCTTTTATAAAAAGGTTATAAGGTTTTTATTTAAGCATTTAACTAGGAGGTGCATATTTGTTCAGCTAATGTATTTTTATCAAATACTTAAGTTGCATTTTTTAAAAGTTTTATTTTTTGAATTTTGGAGATTGTTCAAACGACAGTCCATGTCATTCGAACGACGTCGCATGTCGTTCGAACAACATGGGTCCTCGTTTGAACGACAGTAAGGCGATGGCTTGGTTAGTCTCCTATTTATTTCCAACTCTTAAACCTTTTATATACTAAACCGATACGGGGCTGGGACCTCAAAAAATCCCTTTTCTCTCAAACTTTCTCCAGAAAGTTTTTTCAAAACACATTTCTCTTATCTTTAACCCCTAGCCCCAACTTTTAACAAGTTTTAAAGATTCTATTGGTGTTTTATCAAGATAATTTCAATCTTCCACTCAAATCTTTATTCAACTAATCATAGGCATGAATACTCTATTCTTTTCCTTTAGTATTATGCGTTTTAAGTGTTGCCTAAACTTTAATTTCATGTTTTTCTTAAAAATCAATTAGCAATATAATTAGAGAAAGTGAACACTAAAATATGGGGCTATTTTTATAAAACCTTTTAATACAAATAATTTTCATAACCCTTGGGTATGTATGATTCATGAGTGGATTTTGGGTTTTATTGGTGTAAGTTGCATGTAGAAAAACCCTAGTTTGAAATAAATGAATCCGGGGGCGTATAACTCACATAATTTGTGTAGAGATGATGAAATTGAATTTTTTTTGTATTATTGATTAAATATCGATGTATTTAATCTAAAATAATTAAATGGGATTATGTAATACCCCGTATTTTTATTGATATTTATTAAAAGGATTAATTAAATTAAATGTGAATTAATTGAGAATTAATCCGGATATAAATACTAACAAGATGTGAGTTGGTATTTGATTATGTTGTGTATATATGACAATATATGAATATTGAAAATATTAAAATTGTCGCGAGACTGAAATACGACAATTTGGGAAATTTAGTTGGGACGTGCGTGTCAGTCGCGTCAGAAATGAAATTATTTGAATTAAAAAGTAAATTTTAGTTTTATCAACCAAATGGTAATTTTGAGTGCGCCAACGAGTCCGGAAGGGTCGAAATAGTCAGAAAATACTAGCCGGGGGTTTAGTTTGGGTCCCGGGGCATTTCTGGGCCATACCGGCAACTTAAAAGGGTATTTTGGTAATTTTGGAAATTATAGCCTACGAATTTTAAGAGTTAATTATACATTATTAGTAACCCACTAAGCCCATTACCAGCATTTGACAAGTTAGAGGGCTACGGGATTTACAGGAAGAGTTGGAAGAGGTTCCCAAGAGAAAACCCATAACCACCATCTTCAACCTTGGGAGAAAATCTGTAGAGAAAGGGGAGAGATCAACCTTCAACATCAAAATTTGAAGAACAATCTAAGGCAAGTGGTTTAGTATTTTTAATGCATTGAATATGTCTTCCATGCTTAGTGTAGGAATTATCTCATATTGATCTTTTTGAAGAAAACCCATTAAATTTGTTAGAGAAACTTTGAATTTGGGTTAGGATTTGCATGTAGTATGATAATGGACTGATTTAATACTTGAATAGTTATATATGATGATTTAAAAACGGATTTATGATGAGTAATTAGACATAAGAAAATTTGGAGTTCATGTTCATAGGGTTTGGGGAAATATTTGAAGATTCATGTAAATCCCATGATAATATGTAAGATTTGACCCTTTAAATATGATAAGGAATGATCTAGGGTGATTAGAAATGGTTTATATACGTTAAAACACAACTTGGATGGTCTTAGGGTGGATTTAGAGGAGAGAAGAATTGAGAAAAACGGAATTTGGATTCTCTGGGCTGAAACTGCCATCTCATTAGAAGACCTGCGCAGGTCGTTCGAACGAACTTCTAACGAGATGACAGTATGACTTCTAATGAGTTGGTATTTCATTCGAAGCCCTTCGTTCGAACGAACTCATTCGAACGACTTCGTTCGAACGAGACTTCTAACGAGTTGACAGATTGGCCTTTTTGGCCTGAATTGATTTATAATATCCCGTAGACTTATTTAAATGATGAGATAACCTTCTCTTATTAACTAGTGGGTATAGTTGGGAGATTGGGGTACATTGAGGGGTAAAAGTTAGAATATTGTCTTGAACCGGGTGACATTTGTGGATTGGGAAGCGAGTAACTAATCACGAAGTGAGAATAATCGATAACTTAAATACATATAAACCGGGGACTTGTGATTTGTATAACACTAAGTGTTGGTATAAGAACGAGAAGTATAGCACTAAAAAAATATTTTAATATCTAAGATGTGAGAATGATTAGTATATGTAGTTATATGTGTATGACATACCTATCGTACTTGCTATCATGGGAGGTTGGCGTTTGTTTAGGGCAATCTAATCTTTGTGTACCTACGGGGGGGATTTAGATTGGTACCTCGAGGACATAGGTCATAGAAGGGATTATTGAGAAGTTAATAAGTCTGCTGATCATGGGAGCGTAGGTATGTGCGTGACCCATGTGATGTGAACTATGTTCGCCTCCACTATTTATGATTGTTGTTAATGAAACGTTTCCTAAGAGATTCGGAATACGTGGTCCTCATGTACATGATGTACCGAGATTTGATAGCAGAGTATGTTAGCACCGCAGCTTAGCCTCGGGGTGCTAATATTGTATATTTATGGTGAGAATAATATACTGTTGATTGAAATGAATAGTCGTGAATAATTGTGGGTATAAGTAATAACAACGGTTTGTAAAGTGAAAATGTAAGATTTACAATAAATTGTAATGCTAAAGTGGGGAAACTGTGTAATAAGGTACAATACTCTATTAAATAGAAGATGTTGGGATTTGAGTTGGATATCATATAGAAATGTTAGATTTAGCATTGGACTAGATAGATATGGGAGCAACTAGAAATGGGTACGGGTACGATAGGAGTGCACAATTAGTTGAGAGGTGAGGAACTCATGTGAGTGCACACACTATCATGTACTTTATATTCACTGTTTAATGTTATTAAAAACTTGCATTTTTTAAAATTTATTTTCACATTCGGGCTCTGGCCCGTTTTCTTTCAAATCTATTTTTGTAAAAACCTTTTTAGGTGCCCAGCCACAAGGACACCATGCATAGAAGTTCTATTCAAGTGACGTGCTGTAGCTGCTGTGGAAGTTACAGAACCTTGATAGTAGATGCCTCCATCTTCGATCTTGACTCCATTATCAGTTTTTATCATTTGTTGGGCATGTTTCCCATTCCTTTTAGAGACATCTTACTTATTCAGTTATTTCAGACTTTGGGTTGTAATTAATTTTAGTGATGCAGACTTTATATTTATTTATTTCGGAATTCGTTTTGTTGTGAGGATTTTTCCTCCTGACTCATTATTATTGGATGGTTATCGCATTGTGACTATATTGTTGGTTATGTTAACTTTTCCTAATTCATTTATTGCATGTTAATCGGATTTAATTAAAATGGACAACTCACTTCTTAAATACTAGGTGGTTAGTAAATATTAAAATGTTTTCGACAGTGATGCTATGAACTGAACCAACTTGACATTTTGTATTAATTCAATATAGGAGTAGCTACCCGGTATTTAATTAGTCGGGGTGTCACAGATTAATTGTAATATTTGCGATGTGATAATTAAATTAATATTTAATTGAATTAGACTATCATGCGTAGTTTTATACATTGATTAATTACAATTGTTTGTGTGACTTGTTGGTATCATTTAATTTCCTTTTTCTTACGATGACTTTTTCTTTCCCTATATTTTAGGATGCCTTATAGGTATGGGACTAGTGGGTAGGCCATTTGACGATTTATGTCTTCTAGGTATGGGACTAATGAGGGTAGATTATTACGTGTCAGGGGTGGGATGTTTGTTTTCTTCACTTTATCGTCATTGCGATACCCTAGGCATCATACTAGGTTGAGGTTTATGTTAGAAATTCATCCTATACATATGGTAGAACGTATTGATAGCTTGTGGAACATTAGGTATGGGACTAAGGGGTATTCTGAGGATCGCACATCGATTTTAAGGGTGGGGTAATTCGTAAAATTGAGAATTAATGCCTAAGATAAAACGGGTATTAAAATTGGTGGCGATGCAATGTGTCAGTGACCGACAGTTTAAGCGGGGCAGCTTGGGCGATTTATGTCGTGTCGTTAGTTGGAACATTGTCATATTGCGGGGGATCGACGGTTTAAACAGATTCAGATGGCTGTTGACAAGGGAAAGTGTGAGATTTTTGATGAATTATCACCCGTGGCGGAAGGACCGCTATAATGAATTTTGGTGAAATGTCACCCGAGGCGGGAGGACCGCCATACTTAATAATTATTGAAGTAAGAAAAAAATAATTGAGAAATTTGGTAATTTGGATTAGTTAATAAAAAAATTAACTCCGCGGGATGTGGGAATTTAAAATCATATTGGCGTGCCTTTTTAAATGGGGACCTTTGCGGTTTGTTAGTGATTTATATTTATTGCGATTAATTATCTCGTTTTATTTTAAATTATTCTATTATGATATTTATTGCGTATAATTCTACTGTCTTATTTCCTGAACCCTATTTGAGGGTAGTAGTGTGTATTCATGCTCGTGGCTCTGACCTCGTGCGTTGACTAACTTTTCAGGAAATAGTATATGGATAATTGCTTGAAGGTTCAGTTGGAGTGGCTTTACCTTATGCGTATCGAATTTGTTTAGTTTTCTATTCCTTCTCACTTGTATTGAGACTCAATTTATGATTTTGGTGGGCCATTCCGTTCCACAGTTGTACGATTTTATTCAAATATTCTTAGTGGGATTTTATTTAATTTTATATTAATAAGAGATTTGATTTATTTTTGAGTTTAGCATGGATATGGATCTTTTATCTCTTAGTTGGATGGTTTACCTTTTGGGATTGATTATCTTTTATCTTGTGAATTAATTTTATATGTCTCATATCTGTCTAATGCTAAGAATGGTATTTTATTTACTCACGCCCGACTTAGTTTTAATGGCGGCCGACGCTAGAATTAGGCGGGGTGTGACATACCAATAATAAATCATGCATGCAAAATAGGCCATAATGAAAATATTTCTTGGTTCTAAATTACAAAAAAGTTACAAATGCATGTAGCATACCAAATTTGGTTAATGCGTGGGATGTTCATCAAATGGTTATAATAAATATTATGCAAAGTTGACATAATCGGTTCTGATTTGGACCTCCCTTTATTCAAAAGAAGATGAATTACTAGTAAAGACTTACATATCTCCTGTCAAATAGTTTAATATGAATAGGAAATCAGCTACTCCATAATTGTCAATTCGAGATCAACATTGACTAATGCCAATTTCTTATACAACTCTTCATTCTCAAATAAAAGGATAGTTTTTTTTTTGCTCAAACAACTGTCAAATCTTGCAGGACCTTAGATGCCACAAATTTTTAATTAGGGAAATGGTTTCATCCACAGATAGAGAATTCTCTTCGTATCCTGCTTAGGTCACAAACTTTATGAAATAGGTAGGTGCTAAGACACTAGTGTGTGAGGTATTTGCAACACTTTCCTCCAAGCCTTCAAGTTGAAAATGTCGGAGCACGATATTTCCAGACCAATGAGAAAGATTAAATCGGCTAGAGCCTTAAAAATCAACCTAGAAAAGCTTCAAAGTAGTTTTAGACCTTGATATGCCTCCATTTTCAAATGAAGAAGAGTAAGGTGTTGCAGTTGTTCCTCCAAATTGCTTGTAGAAATCTCCAAGGTTCGAACAAGAGCAGGACACATAATTTCCTGAAGTTCCACCTCATACATACTGACTTCAGCTGGGGTCATGAAGATGTAAAGGTCCTTAGTTGGAGGATCAACTTTTGTTGGGCGATAAGTAATACGTCGTGAATATTGTATATAATCGTTAGTTATATTTATGCATTCTAGCAAAATTGTGTCCATTAATTCTGATGTGTAAGCTCATATATATATATATATATATATATATGTGTGTGTGTGTGTGTGTGTGTGTGTGTGTGTGTGTGTGTGTGTGTGTGTGCGTGTGTTTCAAGATGGATTTGGGCTTTTATAGGTATTGGAATGCTTAGCGGGTCAAGTACTGCTTTTCGGTAAAGTTTCAATGAGTTATAAACTTCGGGGGAATTTTATTCATTCTAGCATTCGAGCTTCATACCCAAACTCTTCAGGGAAGTTATATCTCTTCATGTAACTTCTCATACCCACTGACGGTGCATCAATCTGGTTCTTAACAATCGAGTTATTACCATTTTCTTTGTTTTTTAGGCTAATGCTTGGTCTTGAAATAGAGTGGTAATCGACCAATCAAAATTAATCGATCGATCGGTGGTTCCAGTTTTGTCATAGTAGGAAGATAGTAGGCATTCTTCAGAATCATCGATCGATCGATTGATTTCATCAATTAATTGACACTAGAAGATATTTGGCAAGTTCTGCTTATTATTTTCTTTTCTCTTTTCTTTTAATTCAACTTACTACATATATGTATGTTGGATATTTGTTCAGATATTGAGATTTTATTAGATAGTTTAGGGCTTGGTTAGTATTTGCATCTCTTTCCTCCTTTCTCTCTCCTAGGGTTTGGTGTGTAAGACTACTTTTCATCTTCAGCTCCAATTAATTATAGTTTCATTTCTTGTTTTCAAGATTTGATAATTAGGTTATTTCTTTTATTAATTAGGTTTCATACTTTATTAATTGCTTTCATTAAATACATGTTATTTAGCATGATTTGTAGGTATTTTAGTTTAGGTTTATATTGTGGAACTCATATGTGTTAATTAATTTCCTTGCTATGGTTTGATGGGTTTAGGATAGTTTTAATGGATGAATTATTCTCGATATTGTGTCTACGAGATTTAACAGTGTATATCACATATGCGTCATATTTATGGTAATATTCCTTCATGCCAAACTCAAATTAAGCTTCTATATGAATTTAGATAGTGACAACTCTAAATTTTATTAATTGTCCAAATGAGATTAATCTTGTTAATGCTTTTCTTTCCATGCAACCATTTGTGATATTCAGTCTGTGTGAGGGATATGATTCTCAGTCTATAGTTTCATTCGTCTTGTTAATATAGTTTAATTACTCGCCTACTTTAATGAATTTCTCACTCATCAACTTTTACAATTTTATGTGAGAAGTAATAAAGTAATAGAATTCTAACAACAATTTACAGTGAATTCAATCCTTCTTAGTGCTACACTCCGTAATTTACGTGACAATTCTTGGTATTTGTTTCCATAGGGCGTAAACACCCAACGACATAATTTATATATAGTTTACACCAGTTATCAATAATCCTCTCTCAGGAACCATCAGATCTTGTGATATGACTCCCTAAAAAACTACATTTACTCATTTTATCCCTTTTTATCTCCTTTTTATTTTCATTATTCTTACATTTTTTATTTCACTCGAAATAGTTTGTAAAGTATATTATAACTATTTTTTGAGTTTATTAAAAGTTTCCTTGACTTTACATTTTCTTTTCTTTACTTTCTTGCTTACATTTCATAGTGTTACTATTTCTGTCATTGCATTTATCTTTATTTAATTTTGAAGCTTTATTTTACTTTCAATTTATACCAATTAATTTATCTTATTTAGTTCAAGTTAATTGTAGTACTTTAGCACTCATATCAAAGTCTTCCCTACAATAAGAAAAATTATTCTTAACTGAATCATCGAACGATGCACAATCACATGATTATCATATGACTAAGATAATAAATTGGTTGACAAGACCATAACCTTTCCCAGAGCTCTCATAATTAATAACAATATTCAAACCAAACCAAATGGAATATCCTATCCCCACTAGGATGCATAGAAAATCACAATCCATTGACTTCCTGCGTGACGGTGTTATGAAACTCTCCATCTAAAGGAACAACTAACCTTCCTCATATTTTAATCCACCAACAAAACTAATGGTGTAAATAGGTACACTGGAAGACAGAAGTTCGAACACTTTTTTGCTTAAAATCCACATCATTTTCCTGTGCTTGAATAACCCGTATACTCGCTAGCACCTGAACGAACCCCACATCGGTGAACTTATGAGTACATAAGTTACTTCTCGGCCGTCGACTCAAATTATCTATTACCACATTAGACTACCTCGTGTGACACTAAATCATAAACTAGTAATACTTGATGAACTCGAACCACCATTGATGACTCATGTTCAAGTCCTTTTGTGTGAGCAAATAATGAAGGATCTTGTGATTGATAAACTTCTCACCCCGTAAATAATGTATCCAAATAAAACGATCCTTCTGAATTAAAACACCACCTAATCCCTATAGTAAAGTATCGGTGTATACTAGATAATCAACCTCAATCCTAGGTAGAGCGAAAACTGGAGCCAAAGTAAACATCCCATTGAGTGTGTAAAAATATGCTAACTCTCGATCCAAACAATCTGAATACCTATGACACCCCACCTATTTTAATCTTAACTGATCAATCCTTTATCAAAATAAAATAGGATTCTCATAATGGATCATTCTCTGCATCACTATCGAAAACCAATTTAATTACTAATAACCTATTAGACCCAGTGTCAAATTTTAAACTTTATAATCTTGTTAACTTAAACACACAGTAAAACCATCCACACAATTAATATTCACAATAAATGAATCAAACAATAATTGATAACTCTCGGCAAACTATTAATACAACCATATCGAATATGTTCAAACGAAAATGCAGAAAATAAAATAAAAGACAACAGTTGGGCAACATGCCCAAACATAACTCACAATAACTCCTATTTAGATCACAAGGAAGGAAGCATCTAAACAATCCATACTAGCATCCACAGCTGCTGCAGCATCGTCTGACTTGAAGGAACAGTATGATCCAGGCGTCCCTGTGTCTTGACACCTAAAAGGTTTTTAAGAAAAATATTTGCAAGCGGGTTAGAGCCCAAAACGTTTTGAAAATATTTATCAAGTGTTTAAAATACTTCAACATTTAAAGTATGATATTCTCCATATTTAAACTGGTGCCGCACTCACATGAGAGACCCCTCACCTCTCATCTAACAGTGCACACCTAACGCATGTATTTTAAATGCCCAAGTTACGCTACCCAGCCTAAATAGCATCTCTCAAAACTTCTAAATCACCATATGCTAACTCATACCCCGCGTATATAATATCCTAAGCTTTCTCACGAGCTTATGCATTATAATTTCTCACTTATATTTATCCGTTCATTTTGAATAACTTTCACTAGTTTTTTTTTCCACTAGTTATTATACACTATTCATATTTAGTGTCATTAATTCTTTATATAATTTCTCATCTTATATACATGTATCACCATTTTATTTCGAATCTTGGATGTAACAATTTAATAATCATTTTATCCTTAATTTTGTCCATATATATATATATATATACATCAAGTATATCCATATTTATATATCACACACTATATAAGTATAATAACCATCCCTCAGAGCTATAACTCAATGGATGCAATCTCTAGAAAGCTATCATCTTCTAGGGTATACACACATCATTCTGGGTACCACCGGTCGAGATCTCACACCGACCTGATAAAAACATAATACAAACGTATAGGAAGCGGCCATAGTTCCTCACCTGAAAGTGAGACCAATCATACCCAAGACATCTCACCCATGATAAAATCCACACTGCATATATAACTGGACGCTATGACCTGGGGACTATACTCTCCTTGCATTCATTAGCCAGGGGACTCACCCACATCGCACAACTTCCCATGATAGCACTAGAGGGACATGTTCCACATAAATATACCATTCACACACACACATATATATATATATATATCATCAAATCCGGATATGCATGCCTATCTCCCGTGGCATTAGCCTATAATCCCGAGTATACCAATTCGTATCAATTCATAAACATACACACAACTTATTTCAAATCTCATAAGTATTCTCCCACTTACGATACAATGTTCATGTAAATATATATTCCCGAATATTATCTTATTACGTCTAGCTAGTATTCTATTATTCATCCTACTCACACAATCGGATTTCACTCACATGTTATTGACACATACTTTCTACATGCATAAATGTATATATAGCCGCCAAAATGATTTTCCCGAGTTTCGTTCGTCCCAAACACTCCTAAAATTTATAACCCAAATCTTATTCCCACTAACTTGAGATTTATATATCACCTAGTTAATCTTTTATAGGTCCTCACACTCTATTTAGGATCCCCTATTATTTATCTCCAAAAGAAATTCTTCTCCAATCCTTTTTGTCCAAGAAAAATTTCCCAAATTTTTTTATAAAAAATGAACCGAACTGATGTCCAGAAAAACGAACCGGTCCAGTGACAATAAATGAACCGAATCGATGGCCAAAATAAACGAACCGGTCTGATGCTCAGCTAAAAGAACTAATCCGACAACGTGATCATCTCGGGAGTTCATCATTTTCTCTTACTCCAAAATTTATGGTTTCTAAAGTCACCAACCATAACTATAAACATCTACACGCTTATTTATACCCAACACATCAATTTATTTATAGGATTCCTAAATTTAACTAAAATTTAAACCCTGACTTAGTTAAATCCTCAATTATCATCTTTTCAAATTTCTCACCAATAATTACACCATTAACATATTTTTGAGCTCAGATTTCATATGGAGTTGTTATCACATCAATTTATATGAAATCATTTCCAAAAACCCCATTTTGATTCAAAAATCCCAACCAAAAAATTATATAGTTTACACCAACTATATTATGAATAATAAACACACATAGATAATTAAAGCAAGTTAAACACTTGCCTCGTTGGATAAATCCAACGGCCTCGTGCCAGAATCCACGGAGCTTGGCCAAAAATACTCTTTGTCTTCCTTATTTCCTTCTAACTTTCTTTTCTTTCTTTCTTTCCTTTTCTCTTTCTCTCATGACCTTATAAGAGAGATATAAGGTTTATCCCCTTATTAAACCCAAAATTGATTCGTATACACAAATGTGAGTCCCTATTGATCCAAAAAGTCCTCGGAATCCAAATACTACCCCCGAGTACACTATTTGGACTATTTCATCCCATCCAAAACCAACCATGCACTCAAAATACCCATTCGAGTCACTTATAAAAATTTCACCTTTTTAAATCCAATACAAATCCACACATATTTTGTAAATAAAATACTATGACTTATCTCTTTTTCCAACCGTGACATGATATAAAATAGTCCAACTTCATTTACTTATCCTTGTAAGTAAATATGGCACACATTAATATTAATCCATCACTCGTCAATTAATATTTAACCCGCACTTCAAATTCTCTTATGCTTAAGATTTTCAAATTATTAAATTACACCCACTTATGTAATTTAAATATCCATAAAAGTATGGGGTATTACAATACCCTTCCGAGTCAACTTTGTCAATGGTCCTCCTATTTTTGAAAATCCTTGAATGAAGCTTCAGTAGGTCTTGTGGATTGTCCCTAATCCAAAACGATCGACATCTTCTCGGGATCCACAAATAATCCCATCTTTGAAACCACATAACACAAAAACTATACCTCACGTCTCTAAAACTCACAACTTGGGATTTAACATATAAATTATTCAACCGTAATGTGTGAAGAATAACTATTAAATGCTCGGGATGCTCGTCCTCAGTCTGTGAATATATCAAGATGTCATTAATGAAGATGAGAATAAATTAATCCAAGTACGATCGAAACACCCGGTTCATTACATCCATAAACATGACATATGCATTGATTATCCCAAATGGCATGACCATGACTCTTAGTAACCATAATGAGTCAAAACTCAGTCTTCAGGACGTCCTCCTCTGGTAACCTCACCTGATGGTAACCCGAACGCAAATATATCTTTGAGAAAAAAAAAACCTTTAACTTACCTAAAATATCATGGATCCTCAACAAAGGTTTCTTTCTCCTCACCATTATATTATGCAACTCATGGTATTCAACACACAATCAGAGTAAACTTTTATATTATTCACAAAGAAAATAGGATATCCACATGGATATGTGCTATATGAAATTAATCACTGATCTAACAACTCTTTAATCTTCTCCTTCAACTCCCTCACATATAAAGGAACCATTTTACATGCTACCTTAGAAATCGACTTAGTGATGGGAGCCAAGTTAATCAAAAAGTTAATATCTTGGACCAGTGGTAAACATGGCACGTCTTCAAATATGATATCAAAATACCGAATAATTTGTATCTAGTCTAACGGAACGATTGTCTTCTTATAAACAAAATACTAATGTGATATGGCAACACACTTTGGCCTAGGCATAGCCATAGTATATACATGTCTTGACCCAGTCTCTTGAAAAGGATATCTTGACCCCTGTATCCTATGTGAGCCTCATATCTAACCATTCAATGCATACCCAAGATCATATCATAAGAATGGGTATAAAAAACCAACAAGTACGCTATAAAACTCAACTAACCACTAAAAATATCTACATCAACACAAGTATACAAAATACGAGTAGATACACCTGGCATGGTAGCTACATATAAATCCCTATCGTAAGGTTTATGAAATAAACTAGAAATCTCAATAAGACTACATGATGGAAAGGAATAGGTGGCACCTCTGTAAAAAAAATGTCCAGGTATGGTTGTTGGAAAATCAAGATGGACGTATAAACGTGCAAACATTTCATCCCTAAGAACTTTGATTGATCATGCACTTAAACGAAAACAAGAAATAGGTTTAAAGGAAATGAAAACAAGAACTGGTTTTAAAGGATAAACCTAGGGTTTCAAGAAACAATACAATAGAGAGTGTTGTTATGATTAGATGAGGAGAAAAGGTTGAGAAGAATAATATCTTGCTTCCCTCCCAAGGTTTCCAAAAACCTTTCTAGAACGCTACGAACATTTCCAATCTTCTAGTATATGATCTACCCAATGTAAGCTTTGTATGTTGGCACTCTTGGAGATGATCACATGGTGAAATATGTGAAAAAATAACTTTCTCTCTCCTTACCCTTTCATGAAAGATGTGAATAGTGTTTTTCCTTTCCTTCTCCAATAGTCCATAATGGATTATTAACCCAAAACCTGAGCTTACACCAATATAAATAGGCATATGTCATGGGATTTTTCCAAACCGGGCTTCCATCGAATTTCAGGTCTACTACTTGGATAGTGGAATATATTAGGGACCTAAAATTAAGAAATATATTGGCTTCCAAATAAAAAATAAAAAATCCTTATTACAAATACTATCATAATTTCCATTATTCATTCAATCAAGATTAATTCCATTAAATAATCATGGACGCACTTAAATTTATTTATCTCCAAATCACTTGAAATACAGAGGTATTATTTGTAAATTTGATTATGGTATATAATGTGATTCACCATGTCATGTATCTGATAACCTCTTGGTTAAATCAACTCCTTGCATATCTATTTTGACCAAAATCTAATCAATTCATTGATTCTCAGACTTAACTTATTTGCTATTCCACCAGATTAGAATATAATCCACCGGTCGAGTTTTACTGGTGGAAACAAAACATATAAGTCTATTATTGCGTATCACAATCCAAGATGTCGTCTCGATGCGAATTCCTTCGAGTTATGATCTCAGACCTACATACAAAACAATTGCCCAACATGTAGGGATATACTTACCTAATATAAGACATCTCTTGGGTGCGAATTTCACTGAGTTTTCTTTTTTGTTCCTTTTCTTCTGTGACTTCTAAAAACTTGTAACAACCGCATATTTAGTCGTTGAGGGTGATATGGCACTGATGACAAATTATGCTAGGCATTAAAATTAAATAACGTTTTTAGCATGTGATTAAAATATGAGATATTAAAACGTTTTCCACAAGATATAAACTCAGATCGTCCAAAAATAATAAAATCTTTCTTCCCTAGAAGATCCATTGCCATGCTAAATTCCAATAATAAAATCTCAACTCAAAATACAATAAAACTCCAATGAAATAATGTTAACTACGTAAAAATCTCTTCAACTGAAAATCATAAAAAACTATGGATTTGAATGACCTACTAAATCCTAAAAAAACAATCTCATAAATAAAATCGACTCAAAATGAAACTAAATATGAAATAAAGTAAACTCCGTCTACAAGTTCGATAATCTCCAAAACAATACAACTACACCGTAACCTTGCTTGAAAGTTTAGTCAACCACGAGAGGTGAGGGCCTGCTATAAGAAAAACAATTACTTTTCCCAAATAGGATCCATGAATCCTGTCATAAGAATTATAAGAGATAAATATCACAATAAAATATTATAAATAATTAAGAACAAATGAGAACGATATGAGTACTGTAAAACTATAACAACTACCCACGTAAAATAACCCAACACACTACCCAAGTCTAATTACGTTTATTTCGAAATTAATTATCGTAATACCCCAAGTTTTTATGATTTAAATAATTATGGGATTAATTATTATTGTGGGATTAATTAAATTAAAATGTGAGAATTTAAACGTTAATTAATCTGGATTTATAATAAATATTAACTAACGGTCCAAGGGTTAATACTTATTGATTAAATATTATTGTGAGTCATGTAATATGGAACTATACACTTCGATAAATTGTCAAAAATAAGAATTACGCCAATTTAGTAAATTGAGTCAGGTGTGCGTATGAGTCGTGTCGGGACTAATTTAATGGAATAAAAAGATTAATTATGTTTGGTAACTCGTACGGTCATTTCGAGTGCACCGTTGAGTCTGGAAGGGTCTAGATAGTCAGAATAGTATACTCGGGTGTTTAGCTTGGGTCCTGGAGCAATTTGAGGCATAACCGGCATCCCGAGAGGGAATTATGGTAAATTGTATTTTTGGGTTTAATTAATGGATGAAAATTTGGAGTTAACTTATCAGCCACGAGAGGTCCATTAGGGTTGAGAGATACCGAAAGCAAAGAAAGGCCATAGAGGATGTGAGGGAGAACCAATTTCCAAGAAGGAAGGCCAAATTAACACTACCTTGCATAACCATCACCACCATCGTGTAGATTGGAACGAGAGGAACGCTCTTATACCAACAACATCAAGAAATCAAATGACTAAATCGAGGCAAGTGTTTATTACTTTCTTTTCTTTAGAAATAACCATATTCATGTTAGTATAGGGATGTTATAATATGTATTGTTCATAAAAAATGATGAAAAATTTAAGACTTAGGATATATAATTCGAATCTGAGATTAATTAGATTGAACCCTTCATGTATGTAAGATAGAAATTATGTTTTGATGAACTTATGTGAAGAACGAATCTGAAAATCATGTGTTCTTAAAAAAGAATTTGAAGAACTAGGGTTTTAGTAATTAATTTGGGGATTTCATATTTCTTTGATGATTCGTAATGATTTAATGATTCTAGGATCTTAGAATCCAGGTATAATTGTTAGAATTCGGTTTGGGATTTATTGGTTGGAGTTTGGGATGATAATTTGAGGTTTTAGGATTAAAAAAGGTGGAAAAACGCTGAAATTCTGTGTGGAAGACGAAATAGTAGGTCTCGCACGAAGTTGGTTGAGCGACATGTGGCAGTCGTTCAAATGACATTGCCAGTTCGTTCGAGTGATTGGGTGAATTTCTGGGAAATCTTCTTAGGGGCAGTTATGGAATTTTCCAATCTATTCGAGTGAGAGAAATTGCCAGTTAATAGATTCGAAACGAGACAAGCCTATGAGGAAGTATGTGAATTTTATACTTTAATTAATCCGAAAAAGGGAGTTAATTCGGAAGTTACTAAAGAGTTGTGGTGATTTAGTAATACTATAAGATACGTAATACTGAGAATGAAATATGTATGGTAAGTATACAAAATGGTTGGAAGAATACCTATAAATACTAATAGGATGTGTGGATACCTATTACATGCTTAATATTATGTGTATGATATACCTAGCTACTTACTATCGCGGGGGGTTGCGTAGAGACAGTCTTATCCTCGGTGACCTTCAGGGGGATATTTGACTTGTATCTCAGAACATAGAACTGTAAAGACTTATTTGTCAGTTGATAAGTCAGCTGACTATGGGAGTGTATGTATGTGCGTAACCCATAGGTATGGGGACTATGTTAGCCGACACTATGTGTGTTTTGTGTATATGGTTCATGGGTGACTTCCGAACCGACAGTCCTTATTTGAGTACAAGATGTATTAGTACATGATAGCAGAGTATGCAATGCACTACAGGTTTAGCCTTGCGTTGTTGTATTAGTATATGTATATAATAGTTGTGAATATATATATGTATACTTGTGTTATTCCTACTGTGAGATAATTGTAGGTTATTGGGATAATAACATCTTAAGGGACATAAGTTGTGAATACTTAACTAAGTGTAATAACACTTAACCGAATTAATAAATAATGATATTAATAAAGTGGAAAGCTGGGGATTTCATGTTGCTACCACGAGGTATAACTAGGAGTATAAGTCTTTATCAAGATAGAAGTGTTACGGATGACTAGGTGAGAATAGATGTACGTTAGGCGTGTACAATAGACGAGAGGTAAGAATTTCATGTGAGAGCTCGAACTAACATGCATTTCATTCTTGGTTTATTGCAGATTTTAAATACTTGCTAAAGCAAATATTTTTACACATCGGGCCCTGACCCGTTTCTTGCATCTCTTTTCTCTTTTGCTATATATATGTATTATATCAGGTGCTCAGCCACAGGGACACCAGCCTTAGAGTTTTGGATTGATTGGTGTACTGCAGCTGTTGTGGAAGCTGTAGGTCTTCGCGTTAGACGTTTCTATCATTTCACTCCGTTCTATATAGACTTTCAATTTAAGGCATGTGTCTCCCGTTCCTTAGACATTTTATCAGAGATTGTGTTCAGTTTACTTTCCGTTCATTTTCATTTGGATTTATTATTATTTTGGTTCTTGGTTTAAAGTTTGGAATGTTTTATCGAGTCTTAGTTATTTTAGGATGTGATTCTAATTCAGTATTTATATTAACTAGTTATGTGTGGATGGATTATATTTAAATTCTTGGATTAATAAATGAATGGCTTTTATTTAAAAAGGAAAATATTTTCACACTAGATTAATTCATTATTAGGTGGTTAATTGTGTTGTTATGTTTTCGACAGTGATGTTAAGAATGAACCAACCGAACATTCTATTTTTAATTTGATAAAGGACTGATCACCCGATATTTAATTGGGAGGGGTGTCACAGGTGGTATTAGAGCATCAGGTTCTAGAGTCCTTTAGGATATGTACGAGTTATCATGCTTTCAGCTTAGCATTCTTTGATATAGAGCCTTATTTTTAGGATTGTTGTATTCTTTACGGTATGTTTACGTCTTCAGCAAATTGAGAATCTAATGATAACTGTGGACTAAGAAAATTCTTTCTCGTTTCAGATGCCTCCTCTACATGCACGTAAGGACAGGAATGCCCAGCCAGAGCCACCGACAATTCAAGCTCAGGGAATGATCAATGCTCCAGAAGTTACTGCCATTGTTGAACAGGCAGTAAATGCAACATTGGCAGTGGTACAGCAGGCACCACCACAGGCACTACTAGTGGTGCCAGCACCTGGAAACACCTTCCCTACTACATGGGAGAGAGTTAGGGATGTCTTTCAGAAGGCGCACCCTCCAGAGTTCGCAGGTGGTTCTGACGTGGTGATTGCTAGCCAGTGAAAGAAGGACATACTGTGACACCTCCGTATGTATGAGGGCATCAAGGTCTAGAGGCAGGTTTTGGCTACCTTTAAGATGACAGGGGAATCCTTACAGTGGTGGGAGTCCACTACTACTACATAGGAGAGAGATCTATTGACGATCGAGGATTTCTAGGTGTGATTTGACCGCAAGCACTTTCCGTCTATCATGGAGACTAAGATGAGGCGGAAGTTACTAAACCTCACCCAGGAAGGGAAGACCGTAGTTGAGTACGAAGAGGAGTTTACCAGGCTAGTTAATCTGTTACCAACAGAGGTACCTATCGAGGAGAAGAAGATACATATGTTCATGAATGGCCTCACCTGGAGGATTAGGCAGCATCTCCTGGGTAACATCTCATTACAAACCTATTCTGATGTGCTTAATGCATCATTTCTGCATTGCCAGGATCACCGATTCCATATAACTGGAAGCAAATGAGCGGGGGAGTCCATCCAGCAGGGCAGGACAGGAGGTAATGGTGCCAGCGGGGCACAACCCGCTTAGGGTCAGCAAAGAAAGTTTGATCAGAGTTCCCAATAGGGGGATTCTAAGCAATTCAGGTGAGGGGGTTTCCGTCTGGGTCAGGGAGGTTTTAGGCCTAGCCATCAGGGTCAGCATGGCCATCAGGTCCAATGGGGACATCAGGGCCATTAGGGCTAGTAGTTGTTTAGGCAGGGCCAGCAGGGCCGAGGGGGAGGTAGAAATGACTAGTACGGCTAAGGACAGTAGGGGCAGCGAGGGGGAAACTTTGGTGGGAAGTGTTTTATTTGTGAAAAGACTAGACACAAGCGACATGATTTTCCTGAGAGGGTCAGGTCCCCATAGCAGCAGCAGCAGCAGGATGCTTGATAGGAGCCCTAGAGACCGATTTTCACCGCCGCCCTCCCATCACCACCTCAGATGCCAGTGCAGCCAGCCATTCTAGCAGGGACAACTTTAGTATGGATGGGTTTATAATCTCCATCATCCCACAGCCCCACAGGCTCCACCCATGATTGAGGGTATATTTTCTATACAAGGGACTATGGGGAGTATTTTATTAGATACGGGGGCCACACATTATTTTATTTCCATGAGGTTTGCACGTGCTTTGGGGTTACTAGTTACAATAGAGAATACTATTACTTCCGTAGTTTCACCTTTGGGTAGTGGTTCATCGACTAACCTTATATGTCGAGGGGTGGGTATAGAGATTGGGAGACTTACTTTACCTGCCGAAATGCTTGCATTAAATATGTCCGAATATGATGCGATTATCGATATGGATTGTCTTGTTGCTTATATAGCCGTTATCGATTGTTTTAGTAGGACTATTATTTTTGCCATACCTGATCAGGAGATGTGTCTGATGGTGATGCCTCATCCTGAGGGAGGACCGTCCACTCATTTGTATTATATAGAGGAGGAGATCTCTAAGGAGGAAGTGATACCGCTTGATTCGATACCGATGGAGAGGGAATTCACGGATGTGTTCCAGGATATTCCAGGATTGCCACCTAGTAGGGAGATAGACTTTGTTATAGATTTGATGTCGAGCACTCGGTCGATTGCTCGTGCACCATATCGTGTGGCTCCAGCAGAGATGAGGTTGTTACGGGATCAGATAGATCATCTATTAGGCCAGGGGTTTATTCGTAGGAGTACTTCACCTTGGGGGTGCCCTTGTGCTATTTGTTAAGAAGAGAGATGGATCGTTAAGGTTGTGTATTGATTATCGAAAGTTAAATAAAGTCACGATACGGAATAAATACCCGTTACCCCGAATTGATGACTTATTCGACCAGTTGAGAGGAGCTTCCTTCTTCTAGAAGATTGACTTGAGGTAAGGGTTCCATCAGTTAAGGATCAGGGAGCATGATGTGTCGAAGACTTCTTTCTTGTCCAGATATGATTCCTACGAGTTTAGGGTTATGCCTTTTGGGCTAACCAACGCCCCAACCATGTTTATGGACTTGATGAACAGGGTGTTCAGAGAGATCCTGAATCCGTTTGTCATTGTCTTCATAGATGATATTATGATTTATTCCCAGACTGACGAAGAGCATGTCGAACATTTAAGAAAAGTTTTGTAGACACTACACCAACACAAGTTGTATGCAAAATATGAGAAATGTGGATTTTGGATGAAAGAGGTTCAATTTTTGGGGCACATTATTTCGGATGGAGGGATATTCGTAGACCCGGGGAAGGTGTCAGCGGTTAGGGAGTGTGGACAACCCACGACATCGACAAAGATACGTAGTTTCTTGGGCCTAGCAGGATACTACAGGCGGTTCATTTGGGGATTCTCAAAGATAGCGGGTCCATTGACTCATTTGACTTGCAAAGGGGTCCATTTATTTAGGATGATGCCTGCCAGTTGGCCTTTGATGAGATGAAAAACAAATTGTCTTCAGCACCAATGCTAGTACTGTCCAGGTCGAGAGTGGAGTATCTAGTCTACACAGATGCATCCTTACTAGGACTTGGGGATGTGCTTTAGCAGGACGATCAGGCTATAGCTTATGCTTCCCGTAAGCTTAAGCCTCAGGAGAGGAACTACCCCACCTACGACCTGGAGTTAGCGACAGTCGTGTTTGCACTTTGGATATAGAGGCACTATCTCCTGGGGGAGAAATTTTGCTTATTCACGGATCACAAGTCATTACAGTACCTCTTCACGAAGAAAGAGTTGAATATGTGTCAACATCGATGGCTCGAATTCGTGAAGTATTATCAGTTCTATATCCAATACCACCCAAGAAAGGCTTACGTGGTAGCAGACGCGTTGAGCCGTAGGCTAGTGGATGAGAGGGCTTAGGTGTGGAAAGTGAAATGGAAGGAATTGGGACACCAGGATGCCGTGGCCCGATCATTTATGTTTGCGATGAAAGTTATGCCTCAGATTGTTACTAGATTAGTACAGTCATAGGCAGCGAATTTGTTCTGTCAAGATTGCATTACGTCACTTTAAGTCGATGGAGACGAGTCTTATTCCGTGAGCTCCGAGGGCGGTTTGCGCTTTAATGGGAGACTCGTTGTTCCAGAGGGTGAGGACCTTCGACATGCATTGATGACGGAATCTCATGGGTACCGATTTGTGGTACATCCCAATGGGAAAAATGTACCACGATATGAGGCGACAGTACTGGTGGAGCGGAATAAAGAGAGACATTGCGCAGTTCATCTCCAACTGTACCACTTGTCAGCTAGAGAAAGTGGACCAACAGAAGCCACCAGGTTTACTTCATCCGTTCGAGATCCTTACGTGGAAATGGGAGGGCATTTACATGTAATTCATTACCGAGTTTCCTACTTCGTAGAGGGGACACGATTCTGTATGGGTTATTGTGGACCGGTTGACGAAAGTAGCCCATTTTCTACTAATGAGGACAGGCTATGCAGAGGGACAATATGCTCAGCTATTTATTTCACAGATAGTGAGACTGCATGGTGTGCCTCTTAATATCATATAGGATAGAGACAAGACGTTTATATCTCGCTTTTGGGAGAGTTTCCAGGAGGCTATGGGTACCCAGTTGCGGTTGAGTACAACAT
The DNA here is from genome assembly GCA_949130495.1 of Sambucus nigra. Classification (NCBI taxonomy): domain Eukaryota; kingdom Viridiplantae; phylum Streptophyta; class Magnoliopsida; order Dipsacales; family Adoxaceae; genus Sambucus; species Sambucus nigra. The sequence goes on along the minus strand of OX422224.1, from coordinate 107,943,764 downwards.
ATCACCCTCAGACCGATGGGTAGACTGACCGCACTAATCAGATGCTTGAGGACATGTTGCGCATGTGTATACTTGACTTTGGGGGAGGTTGGGAACAATATCTTCCAGTGGTGGAGTTTTCTTATAACAACTCCTATCATTTTACGATTAGCATGTCCCCGTTCGAAGCATTGTATGGTAGACTTTGTCGTTCTCCAGCTTGTTGGCTAGAAGTAGGAGAAAAATGAGTTACTCAGGTCGGAGATAATTCAGGATACATTGATCAGTATTGAGATGATTCGAGATCGTATATGGATAGCCTAGGACAGACAGAAAATCTATGCCGATGCTAAGAGGTTCTTTCGAGAGTTCTTAGTGGGGGACTAGGTTTTTTTTAGAGTATCTCCGATGAAGGGAGTAGTGAGATTTGGGAAGAAAGGGAAATTGTCTCTAAGATACATAGGACCATTCCCTATTATAGAGAGGGTCAGACCAGTTGCTTACATGCTTGGGTTGCCGAAGCACTTGCACCGTATCCATGATGTGTTCCACATTTCATCACTGAGGTGGTATCTTCGGGATGAGTTGGCACACACTCGCATCGCGATTGAGGAGATTGATTTATAGCCAGATAGTTCATATGAGAAGAGATCGGTGGCTGTCCTAAATCATAGTGAGATAAGGCTGAGGTCAAAAGTCAAAGGTAGTTCCACTTGTTCGGGTGCAATGGCAGCATCACAATGTGGATAAGCCTACTTGGGAGTGCGAGGCGGATGTATTCGTACCAGGTATACCTTATTTTTTGAATTTCGGGATTAAATTCCGTTATTAGGGGGAAGTATTTAATACCCTATGTTTTTATGATTTAAATAATTATGGGATTAATTATTATTGTGGGATTAATTGAATTAAAATGTGACAATTTAATCATTAAGTAATCTAAATTTAAAATTAATATTAACTAACGTCCCAAGGGTTAATACTTATTGATTAAATATTATTCTGCGTCATGTAATATGAAACTATACACTTCGATAAATTGTCAAGAATAAGAAGTACGACAGTTTAGTAAATTAAGTCAGATGCGCGTGTGAGTCGTGTCGGGACTAATTTAATAGAATAAAAAGATTAATTATTTTTGGTAACTTCTACGGTCATTTCGAGTGCTCCGTTGAGTCTGGAAGGGTCGAGATAGTCAGAAGAGTATACCCGGGTGTTTGGTTTGGGTCCTAGGGCAATTTTAGGCATAACCGGCATCCTGAGAGGGCATTATGGTAAATTCTATTTTTGAGTTTAATTAATAGACAAAATTGGGAGTTAACTTATCAGTCACGAGAGGTCCATTAGGGTTGAGAAATATAGAAAGCAAAGAACGGCCATAGAGGGTGTGAGGGAGAACCAATTTCCAAGAAGGAAGGCCAAATTAACACTACCTTCAACAACCATCACCCCCATCGTGTAGATCGAAACGAGAGGAATGCGCTCATACCAACAACATCAAGAAATTAGATGACTAATTTGAGGCAAGTGTTTATTACTTGATTTTCTTTAGCAATAACCATATTCATGTTAGTATAGGTATGTTCTAATATGTATTGTTCATAAAAAGTGATGAAAAATTAGAGACCTTAGGATGTATAATTCGAATCTGAGATTAATTAGATTGAACCCTTCATGTATGTAAGATATAAATTACGTTTTGATGAACTTATGTGAAGAACGAATTTGGAAATCATGTGTTGTTGAAAAAGAATTTGAAGAACTAGGGTTTTAGTAATTAATTTGGGGATTTCATATTTCTTTGATGATTCATAATGATTTAACGATTCTAGGATGTTAGAATCCATGTATAACTGTTAGAATTTGATTTGGGATTTATTGGTTAAAGTTTGGGATGATAATTAGAGGTTTTAGGGTTAAAAATGGTGGAAAATTATGAAATTATGCGTGGAAGACGAAATAGTAGGTCTCGCGCGAAGTCACGAGAGAGAGATGGCATCTCGCTCGAAGTCGCTCGAGTGACACGTGGCAATCATTCAACGACATTGGCATTTCGTTCGAGTGACAGTTATGGAATTTTCCAGTCTATTCGAGTGAGAGAATTAGCCAGTTAATAGATTCGAAACGAGATATGTCTATGAGGAAGTGTGTGAATTTTAAACTTTAATTAATTTGAAAAGGAAAGTTAATTCAGAAGTTATTAAAGAGTTGTGGTGATTTAGTAATACTGTAAGATACATAATACAAAGAATGAAATACATATGGTAAGTATACAAAAGGACTGGGAGAATACCTATCAATACTAATAGGATGTGTGGATACCTATTACATGCTTAATATTATGTGTATGACATACCTAGTTGCTTGCTATGATGGGTGTTGTGTAGAGACAGTCTTATCCTCGGTGACCTTCGAGGGGATATTTGACTTGTATCTCAGAATATAGGACTGTGAAGACTTATTTGTGAGTTGATTAGTCAGTTGACTATATGAGCGTAGGTATGTGCGTGACCCATAGGTATGTTGACTATGTTCGACGCGACTATGTGTGTTTTGTGTATATGGTTCGTGGGAGACTTCCAAACCGATAGTCCTTATTTGAGTACGATATGTACCGAGACATGATAGCAGAGTATGCAATGAACTACATGTTTAGCCTTGGGGTGTTGTATTAATATATTTATATAATAGTGGTGAATATATATATGTATACTTGTGTTATTCCTACTGTGAGATAGTTGTAGGTTATTGGGATAGTAACATCTTAAGGGATGTAAGTTGTGAATATTTAACTAAGTGTGATAACACTTAACTGAATTAATAAATAGTTATATTAATATAGTGGAAAATTGGGGGTTTCAGGTTTCTACCATGATGTATAACTAGGAGTATAAGTCTTTATCTAGATAGAAGTGTTACGGATGACTAGGTGAGAATAGATGTACGTTAGGTATGTACAATAGACGAGAGGTAAGAAATCTCATGTGAGAGCTCGAACTAACATGCATTTGATACTTGCTTTATTGCAGATTTTAAATACTTGCTAAAACAAATATTTTTACACATCGGACCCTGACCCGTTTCTTGCATCTTTTTTCTCTTTTGCAATACATATGCATTATATTAGTTGCTCAGCCAAAGGGACACCAACCCTAGAGTTTTGGATTGATTGGCGTGCTGGAACTGTTGTGGAAGCTGTAGGTATTCGCATTAGACATCTATATCATTTCACTTCGTTCTATATAGACTTTCTATTTAGGGCATGTGTCGCCCATTCCTTAGACATTTTATCAGAGATTGTGTTCATTTTACTTTTCGTTCATTTTCATTTGGATTTATTGTTATTATGGTTCTTGGTTTAGAGTTTTGAACTGGAATGTTTTATCCAGTCTTAGTTACTTCGACATGTGATTCTCATTTAGTATTTATATTAACTAGTTATGTGTGGATGGATTATATTTAACTTCTTGGATTAATAAATGAATAGTTTTTATTTAAAAAGAAAAATATTTCTACACTAGCTTAATTAATTATTAGGTGGTTAATTGTGTTGTTATGTTTTCGATAGTGATGCTAAGAATGAACCAACCGAACATTCTGTTTTAAATTTTATAATGGACTGATCACCCGATATTTAATTGGGCGGGGTGTAACAATTATTTCTCATCCCTCTATCTTACACAATTTAATTCAATTATCTTTCTTCATATTAAGCATATTATTGATGAAACACCCTTATAACCAGTTTGTCTTTCTATTATCCCTATACATACTCATGGTGCGCCTAACGTCTCTTCTCATAAAAAAATCCACAAACCTCACCATAACTCATCAACCCAATTTTTGTTAGCCCGTGCATACCGTGATTCTCCTCACATAAGACGCGCAAATTTCAAATCCATAAATATTACTATAACCCATCGTCCCAATTTTAGTTAGCCCACTCATACAGTGATGTTACCCACAAAAAATACGTCACTATAGCCAGTTAGCGTAGGTTTCGTAATTATCGTAATGGTCAGCCCACGCTAGATGTTTCACGTAGTCGTAACCCTAAAAAAACGATCAAAGTAGTTAAAACCGTAATCATTGTAATGTCCAACCTACCCACACCTGCACATATAATGATGCACGATCAATTCATCTCTAATACCCATTTATTATCTTAGATATTAATTATCTTTTTTTAATCATGTATTCATTTTTTACAACTAGTCCCCAAATACAATTCCAGCATCCAACTGAAATCATCCGTAGCCTTATACCTGGACATCACCAAAACATGAGTATCATCTAGTACCTCACCTAGGAATAATACCTAAAACATAAACAACACCTAGCATCACTCCTAGGGAACAATAATTCAATGACATACCACCTAGTCCCATACATAGAAACTGTCAACAACAATTAATATGCCTACTCACTAGTCCCATACCTAAAAAGTAACATACCAACATAAAGATAAAACTATAACTACTAACATAAATCCCAACGTCCCCACCGTATTAATTTATTAACATATATAATTTCTACATTTATTACATTCTTAATCTAACATTATAATTCTTTATTTCTCAATTATACGAATATGATTCCGTGCACATTAAACCAATTATATTATTGTAACACCCCACGTGCCCAAAAAGACACGCAGTGTGCTATTACGATAAAACTAAACTAAAACCATCAATAAAGAGTATAGAGCATCTAAATGTCCACAACTGAAATACAACAAATCCACATAAATACAAGTCTTCTCATCTTGTATTAAAAATTCTTCCCAAACAATGCACGCTAAAAATCATCCTAATTGGTCCATAGTGTCCCAATCCACGCTAACATGCCACTAAAAAAATACGGGGAAGTACACAATATGACAAGAAATATGCTCAACAAATATATTAACGATGAATAAAGAGTAACCACACGAGTACGAATATTGAAATGAAATGGAAATCTCAAAGCATTTATCAATAAATTTCTCAACAACACGTCAATGGTTCACCAAGACTCACCCCATCTAAATATGCTTTACCAAGCCATAGCCCGGGAAGAAGGAATTTTGGCGGGTGCCCAACTTCCGTGCCATATTAAAATCTCATGACAACATGCTCAACAATAATATAATGATACCACATGAATCAACATAATTCAACAATTATTTTTTCAGATTTCAATGAATTTATCAATTCATATATGAGTTCAATTAATAAGAAATCAACGGAATAAAGTCTCGAGATATTTAAACAGCATATTGTGTAAGATCCCATACCTCAAAATCATTGCATGAATCTTTGCATAAATTCCGCCTCAAAATTTGATCGCACCATCATGTTCCTCTTGCGAAAATAATCAAATCACGTTCTAGCCCCAACACGAGATAACCCCAAATAGTCTTATTTTAAAACCCCAGAAAAATTAGATCCAAAAATTATTCGAATCATAAAACTGACCTCAGATTTGGATTCTAGACGAAAAATTAAGTCACGTATGTGTTTTCAATTTTTCTCAAATCTGATCCGAATGCACTCAAAAATAAGATCTAAACATTCCAAATTGGCTCTTATTATTCCACTCATTTTTGTCTTTTTGGATTTCTTTTTTGGCCTCTCTTTTTCATCTCCCTTTCCTTATGATCACCCATAATATTCGTTATATAGTCCCTCTATCAAACCCTAGCTTGGAGCCTAAGCTAATGCATATTACTATATTGCCCTTTAATTTAAAATTGTCAACTTTACATATTTAAACCATTACAGAATGTCCAAAAATAATTTAAATTTACATATTTGATTCATTTCAAATGAAAATAAATATAATATCAATATTCCAATTAATAAAATAACAATATTATTAAAATTATATACCATATTCATAAATAAAGCCCTCAAAATTACGAGGTATTACATACTTCCCCCTTGAAAAGGAATTTCGTCCTCGAAATTCGATGAAACCTAACACTCAAAATAAAATGCTACTCGATTCTATTTCCCAAAATCATACACTAAAGTACTCAAATCAATTAAAAACATCCTCACCACGATGCCTAACACATTCTCAAAAATTTCTATCTCCAAATAAAACATATCTTACCCGCATGCTAGACCCAATATCCAACACCCAAGGGTTGTCGTATACCTAAGCTCTGATACCATCTGTAACACCCCGCACGCCCAAAAAGACATGTGGTGTGCTATTACGATAAAGCTAAACTAAAACCATAAATAAAGAGTATAGAGCAACTAAATGTCCACAACTTAAATACAATAAGTCCACATAAATACAAGTCTTCTCATCTTGTATTAAAAATTCTCCCCAAATAATCTATGCTAAAAATCATCCCAATTGGTCCATAGCATCGCAATCCACGCTAACCTGTCGCTAAAAGAAAATACGGGGAAGTACACAATACGATAGGAAAGATGCTCAACAAATATATTAACGATGAATAAAGCGTAACAACACGAGTACAAATATTCAAATCAAATGCAAATCTCAAAGCATTTATCAATAAATTTGTCAACAACACATCAATGGGTCACCAGGCCTCACCCCATCCGCATATGCTTTATCAATCCATAGCCTGGGAATCAGGAATTTTGGCGGGTGCCCAACCTCCGTGCCATATTAAAATCTCATGGCAACGTGCTCAACAACAATATAAAGATACCACATGAATCAAAATAATTCAACAATTATTTTTCCAGATTTCAATGAATTTATCAATTGAAATATGAGTTCTATTAATAAGAAATCAACAGAATAAACTCTCGAGAGATTTAAAGAGCATATTGTGTAAAATACCATGCCTCAAAATCATCGCATGAATCATTGCACAAACTTATACTCAAAATTTTATCGCACCATCATGTTCCTCTTGCAAAAATAATTAAATCACGTTCTAGCCCAACACGAGATAACCCCAAATAGTCTTATCTTAAAAATCCAGAAAAATTAGATCCAAAAATTATTCGAATCATCAATACGACTTTAGATTTGGATTCTAGATGAAAAATTGAATCAGGTATGTGTTTTGGATTTTTCTCAAATCTCATCCGAATGGACTCAAAAAGAAGATCTAAACATTCCAAATTGGCGCTTCTTATGCCACTCATTTTTGCCTCTTTGGATTTTGTTTCTGGCCTCTCCTTCTCATCTCTCTTTCCTTATAATCACCCATAATATTCCTTATATAGTCCCTCTCTCAAACTCTAGCTTGGAGCCTAAGCTAACGCATATTAATATATTGCCCTTTAATTTAAAATTGTCAACTTTACATATTTAAACTATTACAAAATGTCCAAAAATAATTTAAATTTAAATATTTGATTCATTTCAACTAAAAATAAATATAATATCAATATTCCAATTAATAAAATAACAATATTATTAAAATTATATACCATATTCATAAATAAAGCCCTCAAATTACGGGGTATTACAATTATTTGATAAACGAGTTCAACAAAATATCCCAACAAGTTGCCCAAATTCAACATTTCAATACGAGTAATAATTAACCAAAACAAGTCATAAACCAATTCAAGCATGTGTATTAACAATTTTTCGCAATAAATTGGTGCATTCCATATCATATTAATCATCTACGTGATTTTATAAATCAACAAACATCATTGAGTTACATATTTTAATTAACAATCAATTCATCCTAACAATACAAAATAACAAAGTACAATCATCTAAGCATGTGGTTTTTCATGTATTAAGTGAAATTTCACAAGTTAATCAAAACATATTCATAATTAGGTTATCACTTCCCTAATTAAATTGCAAACCACATTAAGAAAACATACTTAATTAATGTTTAGTAACCATTTAACCCACAAAGTACTTAAGGAGAACAATATTGATATTGTTGCCTGAAAAGAACTAACCTAAAAAATTCAAGTGCACCATTCCGCGAGTCAAAAAAAAATGAGCAAGTTTTCTTTTAGCCTTCTTCAGAATATTAACTTAAAGCCTCCCAAAAATGAGATAAAGTTTTGTTTAATAAAGGTTTAAGGGTGAGGATGGATAAAGTTGATTCTTTAGGCTACTATTTTGGTTCTGAGGAAAAGTGGGTTGTGAACATGCATGTGCTAAAGAGAGAACCTAATGCTCCACGTTTCTCTTTATTCATGCTTTCCAATTTCTCTCATACTTCTCTTAAATTCTCTTATCTCTTCTTTTCTTATATTTCTTTTGTAATTCTCATCTCTTTCTCATGTTGTCTCCTAAACCAATTAGGACTCTACTAGCACAAACATAACCCATGAATTCTACTCGAGATACAAATTCAAAATCCAAGACTTACAAATCAAGAAATATATAAAAAGTCCAAAATAACCCTTAGGTTTGAACTAAAATTCCAAACTACTAAATTATTAATTAAATGAACAAAATTTCATATAATTACCCAAAAATCACCAAATTAAATTTAAATTAAATACTTCTAACTTGTTTCAAATTCGCACAAAAACACTTTTTTTAATTCATTAACCAAAATAATTAATTAAAATTTGTTTCCAAAAATAAGAAATATTGTAGTCTTCCCCACTAACACATAAATTTTGACCTCAAAATTAGATCAAGCATAACATCATAATGAAGTTCACACAAAAATATAATTTCATATACGCCCAACCAACACACATACCATCACGATATTAAAGTAAGGATCACATATTCTTGTGACACCCCGCCTAATTAAATACTGGACGATCACTCCTTTATTAAATTAAAATCAAGGTGAACAGTTGGTTCATTCTTAGCATCACTGTCGTAAAAATAACTTTTCCAAATTTAAAACCCTATTTAATTTAGCTAAGTGTCAAAACCATTTTTTTAAAACATTAGTTTCCAATTTAATTTATTTATTTTATTAAACAATCAATCCAATAATTTAACATTTAACAACCCAATCCCAGCATTTAAAACTTAAAGTTAAACATACATGTTGAATAAATCCCAAAGTAATAGTACTAGAAATAACTAAAATACAAATGTCCCAATAAAACAGATAAATCGTGGAAAGGGCGACACATTCCCAATAAGGAGAATGATAGAAGTGGAATCAAGTAAATGAAATCGTCTAAGCAAGTGGCCTGCAACTCCCACCTAAGCTGCAGCACGTTCCTTCCAAGGGATCCTAAACAAGACGCCCCTGTGACTGGGCACCTGTAATATATACATATATATACAAGAGAGAAAGATGAATAAAAACGGGTTAGAGCCCAATAGTGTATATGATTTAAAAATTCGTTTAGCAAGTATTTAAATTGATACAGGCCAATGCAACAACATATTAGTGCGACACTCTCTTGAGAAATTCTCGCCTCTCTTCTAATGTGCACTCCTATCGCACTAACCTTCCCAATGGTTTATCTCATCATATATCACACTATCCTTCCCCAAGGATTTAACTTATCTTAGGTGACTCTCAAATTTAAGATTTAACAACATCATGGTTTAAAAAGGATAATTTCATTTAGTACAAAACGCTCATTTTAACTTTATTGATTAATAAAGTTTTTTTTAATATCATATTATACTTTTCAAAACAAGTATTTCCAATTTGAGTCATTATACATGTCTTACTTACCATAACACAGTAGGCAGTTTTCCATATTTCAGAAGTTCATATATATATATTAAATACTCGTATAATATATATATTCTAACAGCACCCCACATAAAATTTTATGGTGCGGGCATGCTCTGCTATCCAATCCCCATATCAATCGTACTAAAGGCAGTACAAGTTCGGAATCACTCTCGAACTGTATAAATACATACACAAACAATATTGAGGCGAAGCATAGTTTCCAAGTCCAAGAGGTCAGTACATACCCTCACGTATCTTAGGACCGTGACTACCGATTCGATAGCCTGTACCTAGGATTTCTATCTTCTAGGGTACGAGTCAATATCCCCCATAAGGCACACGAGATAAGATCGTCCCAGCGCGGAAACCTCAGGGATAGTAAGTAGCGTGGGCATGATTTTCACAAGTATATAATATATGCATACACAATCATATAAATATACCACGTTTATTCTATCAAATTAGGTTTATCCAATAACCCACATTCACAACATTTATCCTTATTTTTCCATTATTATTTATCAAGTATAATGGTTCGTTTCTAACTTTAATTCGAAGGGTTTTTCCAACTTACTACGTAACCCTCATGGACTCTATTCTTCCAAATGTACAATTCAGTAGATATCCATTTATGTTCCAACGTAACTCTCTCTTACGTGTCTCTCCCCTTTAATATATACTTACATTATCCCTTATGCAAAATATCCCAAAAATATAAATTTCGCCGTACATTAAAGGATTTTGAATTTTATTTTCAAAGATGAGAATTTCAAACGGTTTAGAAATCGGAATTAAAATGGAGTTTTAATTGAATTTCTTTTTTATTATCTCTAAGAGTCCTCAAAACATAAAACTGTCTAGCAAAAAAAAATATTAAAAAATATTGCACGGTTCGATCGAGCTGAATTTTTTTCTGTAGCTTCCACTCGTCTTCAGCTAATTCTATGTAAAATTTCATCCAATTCCAACGGTCCGATCGTCCGGAATAATTTTTTTTTAGTGTTTGTATCTGATTAGAACTCTTTTCTTAATCAAACTCTTAATCCTTTACATGACAAAGGGTTTCCAGAATATCATATAAATCATCACTACATGAAAATTTCCCATCTCTAATTGGGTTTTTCTTCCATAAATCTCATCCTAATAACTCCTAAACTAATATTGATGATGCATCAACGAAATAAGCAAGATAAACACTTGCCTGGGATTTTCAGAAATCTGGTTTGGTGTTGAATTTTGTGTGGTTGCGTTCCCCGTCTCGCGATCTACGCGTTGGCGGTGGCGGCGGTGAAAACGGGTGAGTTTTGAGCCTTGGAATGCCTTGAGAGCTCTCTCATCTCCTCTCCAATGGCCGTTCTAGTGTTTTGAGTTATCTAACCCTAGGAGATAACCTAAACATCTAATATAACCCCTTTAATTTTAGTGGGTTTAATTACCCAAAAATACAAAATGAATAAAATGCTCTCCCGGGGTACTAATTATGCCTAAAAACACCCCGAGACCCAAATCAAACTCCCGGGTATACTTTTCTGACTATCTCGACCCTTCCGGACGTATTGGCGCATTCAAAACGACCATACGAACAACTTATAAAATATTTACTTTTATTTATCAATATTTAGTCCCGACGCGACACGGGCGCGTCCCGACTCAAATTTCTAAAATTGTCATTTTAATCACTCGTGACATTTAATATGGCCACTATTATATATTACTTTGCTCATTAGTAATATTCAACAAATTTTCCCATAATTACTAACTCTCATCACGTTAATAATTATAACATAATTAATTTTCGGATTTTTATTAAATAATTAATTCACATTAATATTAATAAATCCCCAAATTAATATAGCATAAAAATACGGGGTATTACAATTCTTAGCCATGACTGGGGATCCCATACACCTGACATACACATGCCCCACACGTAAAGCACACACACACACACACACACACACACAAATATATATATATATATATCGACCAAATATATAAGGAATAATGATAAATTACAAATCATAACCAGCAACTCCACTAACCACACCTAACTTATTCCTTATAAAATCAATGCACAATTCTAAATCCTCAAATGGTTTAATACCAAATTTCATATCGAATATCAAAATGAATGATTTCTTACACCACGTTACTACCTTTAACCTCAATGTTCAAAATGTACCAAATATAAATTCCCACTCTCCAGAAAGACATAACTAAGATGTATGCTCGACCCAAAGCCTAGGGATTACAAATCAGTAAATGAAATCAAAGATCTGCACTGGGGAAGTTATAACCGAGTCAAAACCTATGCTCTGACACCAACTTTAACACCCCACTTATATATTTTCTATTGAGGGTGGTCTGTCCACGATGCTAAATTATGTTGGAATTTCAAAATTAAATACCATTCTTAGCACGTGATAGAAATACAAGACATTAATTTTTTTCTGCAAGACGTAAACTGAGATAGCCCAACACTAATATAATTGTTATCTATAGTACCCCAATATTTTAGATGATTGATAAATGAACATGTAAACAAAAAATTAATGGATGAGTGCTTAGGAGGAACACCCACTACATCAAAATGGCCAAAATTTCACCTTTCAGCCGGCCACCCTTGTCAAGGTCATTGACCGTGACAAAAAACACGCATTTTATGTCACGGTCATTGACCTTGACACGACCGTGACAAAGACGGTCATCGGCCCGGGGTTTATGAGTTGGAAGGAGGTGCCATATGAGCTCAAGTTAGCTGTTTGGGCGGCACTACAGGTAATATATTTATATTTATATTTATATTTATATTTATATTTATATTTCAATTTCAATTTCAATTTCAATTTCAATTTCAATTTCAATTTCAATTTCAATTTCATATTTATATTTATATTTATATTTATATTTATATTTATATTTATTCGCAACTAACATTGTATTTGTTGGACAGGAACAATTCAACTTGGATCCAAAGTTACGCGATCCCGTGTTGGAGTATATTAGGGAGCAACTCAAGTCGTGGAAAAAAATATGCGGGCACGGTACTTTGGGAAAACACGAGAGTCGATTATCCAATGGCGTGAATCCGTCCCCCCCCAAGGAGCCGATCTCATTGGCACAATGGCAAAAGTTCATTGACAATGAGATCGAGGATCGACAATTGGCATCTCGCCAATCGGGGAGGGAAAATCGGGCAAAAAAGACGGACGTGCACTACTCCGGCCGGACCTCTTACGCCGAGGTGGAGCATAGGATGCAGGTAAGATTTAATTTTTCTATAACTACAGATATATATCATTCTTCATTATTTTACTTTGCGGGGCCGATACTAATTTTACTTTAGTTTATTTTATTTCAGGGGGTAGGGAGTGGGTCAGGGGGTAAGCCACATAGGCTCGATACTTATGTGGCTCTTCGGACGAAGAAGGGGAAGGACAAGGAGGTGTCCCCGAGCGTCGCGACCACGATTGTAAGTAATCCGAAAGTTTAATTTTTGTTATTTACGTTATAATTTTTTAGTTTACTTATTTTACTAATCATGTGCTTTTTGTCGTTTCAGGCAAAGCTTAAGGAAGTGCATGAGTCGCAGTCTGATGCCGACAAGGCATATTTGTCCACAGATGCACTCAGCCAAGTGCTTGTCTCTGATCGCAAGGGGAGGACGAGGGGGGTGAGCTCGCGGGTGGCCAAATCTAGGATCATCGGATTGGAGACGAGCGACACCGGGTTGGATCGAAAGGTGGATTCACACGACGTGAAGCTGTCCCGTTTGGAGGCGACGGTCCAAGATATGTACACATTTATGAAGCGTACGTTGGGCGGAGACCGTAAAGGGAAAGGGAAAGGGAAGGAGAAGGTGGTGGAGTAGGAGGTGCGGGAGGACGAGGCGCAGGATGACGAGGATGTGGACCTCGCTGCTTCATCACCGACACGTTCGTACTTCGATGATCCACTTCCCTATTTGGCGCCCTTCAACAGACCAATATCGACACTTGGTTGGCCGAGCGTGTTCATATTGGCGTATTTGATGGCCAGCGGATAGGGCGGGGGTTGAGGGACCCGAATATTGTCTAGGGTGGAATAGTTCATGGACGTGCGCTTCAAGAGATGGAGTCCAGGGTGCTCATCACGCATGTCATACCCGGGAAGGAGAACTCCCTATTGTGGTTACACGAACAATGCGGCACGATGTATATTAGTGGGTGCATCAATTCGTATGTCGTGTGGCCTACTCACCTCCTCAGTTTTAACAATACATCAGACATGTAGTGACATTGTTTTAAGTTTGAATTGAATTGTTATAAGTTTGAATTGAATTTTTTTAAGTTGTTACATTTGAATTATATCGTGATGCATATTGTTTCTATTTGAATATATATTTGCATTATCTTTAGTTTGTTTGGATATATGATGTTTGGAACAGGTACAACGTTTCTATAACAGGTACAAATATACTGCTGGGCAGTGGCAATGGCCATACTGCCCAACAAATTTTTTTTAAATTCTGCCCAGAATTGTCACGATCATTGACCGTGACAAGTCCGTGACAAAAAGTTGCCACGGACGTGTCACGGTCATTGACCGTGATAATTTTTTTAAAAAGGGTCACGGCTTTGTCACGATTATAAACCATGACAAACGTGTCACGGTCATTGACCGCGACACGATCGTGACACAAAACGCGATTTTTGTGTCAAGGTCAATGACCGTGACACGACCGTGACAAAAAAAGTTATCTCGCCTCGAAATGTCATGGTCATTGACCTTGACAAGTTGGATTTGTCAGGGTCAATGACCTTGACAATAGTGCAGATTTGGTGTAGTGACCCTTATGCCATGATACTTATTGAGCATGATTTATGATGGTATGTTATTGCATCACACAGAGTTGTCGGGTTTCGACGCTACATAGCATGGTGACTGTGGGTACTCCGGTATTGTGAAGTAGATGGCTACAAATTTTATGATAATTTAATTTAGTGTACCGCATGTTATTAATATGACTAGGAAGAAGGGGTGCATGTCGATTAGTGTTAATTAATTAGAGAGAGTTATTAATTTATAAAATAAATTGAGATGATTATAATGCATCGTGAGGGAGGTTTAATGAGATGGGTAGTTCATGTTGATTGTATATAGACTGTGATTATATATAGTAATAATTTGTGTTGCTAAGCGACTTGCTAGGGTTTTGATCCATATCTTTTGCGTGGTGTCTTCAAGTGCTATAGATGGACATCTCGCTTAGCTTTCCTCATTCCAACTAGCACTCACTATTCATATATGTCGTTCAGGATCTGCTACCTCAGAGATTATGTGGGTCGCTACATTGTTTAGCTTATCACTTTACATTTCAATCTAGTTATTTTGAGACACTTCAGTCGGCATGGTTTATGGGACTTAGTTTTGGTTTGTATAATTTGGAGTTTCAATTGATATTTTTTTTAGGTTTTATGTTGGACACTATTATATCTCTCTTTTATGGATTATGGACTTTCATTATGAGTTTTTATTAGAGGACTTTCTTACTACTTTCATATATTTTGGCACATGCTTCATTTGACCTCTTCATGTTGATAATAGTATATAAGTATTTTAATACCCTGTATTATTTTAATAATTTGACTCGATTGAATTCACTATTAAAAATATATGGAGCACCACAGTTGGTACAAAAGTATAGTCTTAGGCCTCAAGGGTATTAGGTTCTCTTAGATTGTTACGCAACGTTCTTTGATAAATGACTATATTTTTACTCTTATTTTTGTTTCATTAGTGATAGGATTTATTCTTTAACTTTTACATGCCGCCCAGAAGAGATTTATTTATGCTAAAGATCCCATGGGGTTGGCTGAGCCCGTAGTCCCCATACCATAGGAGCCTGCTATGCCTAGTATTACGTCACCCGTTGCCTAAGGGAAGTATTATATTATGGAATAATATCGAACTTGATCAGCTAGGAAATCTAGGCGGTCTTGGAGAATGCACATAGGAAATGCCTCCCGTATAACCTAAACCAATTTAATGAGTCCCAGTAGGATAGGAGAAGGGACAAGGTGCCTTCATGAAGAACAACCGACCTATGTTCATAGGTTTTGTTGATATTATTTTGGCACAAAAGTGGCACTAGAATATTGTGAGAGTTTGAAGGTTATTGAGCTTCATAGAAGTGCAAACGCAAGTTTGAGCTACTTTTCGTCTGGTTAGGAATGTTGAGGGTCCCACACTGCGACTATGTATGTGCAAGACTTTAATATTTTTTTACTTTTTACACCTGATGAGGTTTATGCTAAGGACAAAAACATGAAGAGGTTCGTGAAATGAGTCGCTTATTAAACGGGTTCTTATGGGGAAGTTGTTCTTTACCCCTTATACCCAGGTGGTAGATGCAACACTTATGTAGAACTAGGATTAAAGGGATCATAAGAGGAAACTAGATAAGGTGACCCAATATAGTAGGCCCAAGGTGGTCCCAAATTTAAGAGGAGACATACGTGGTGTGCAGGGCCAGTAGGGCCAAGGGGAGTGGAGGCATTTCAGTCCTGGAGAGGGGAGACGCCATAAACAGCTTTAAAACCACCCTTAAGTAAGGTAGAGACATTATTGACAACACCCACAACAACAGAGGCGAAAAAAGGCACCCACATTCCCATTTCAGAGAGTGTGCTTTAGATGTGAGGGAAAGGGACATAGATCGTAGTTTTGCCTGAGAGTAGAGGTTCAGGAACAACAATGTCAAGGCTAACTAGGATAGGGATAGGGACAACTGAGATGTGGCCATTATGAACAACGTCAAGGCCAATGCTAATAAGGATATATGCCCCAGCAGTAGTAGAAATATCGCCCCCAACCACTTCCAGCGCTAAGTCCACTGTCGAAAATGACGTTACCCGCACTCCTAATAATGCAAGAGCAGCACCAACTTCAGTATTATAGGGTATATCGGACGACATAACCCCGGTAGGAGGAATAAGGATAGGTCTAGGCGGTGGATGATACATTTTACAGTTTTGATACCTTAGTTAGACTTTTATTTGACATCGGTGCCACACGCTCATTCGTATCACGGTGGAGGTTTCAAGTTACAACTTAGACCTTTATGATAGGGATTTATTGATAGATACCCCATTCAGCGTATCCATTTTTATTTTAGAGATTTATGATCAGTGGCGGAGCAAAGATTGTGAGTTAGTGTGTGTGAAACATGTCTGATGTATCCTGGTGGTTCGGGGGCGGGAGCCTCCAAGGCGAATTATTTTTGAGTTATTTTAACTATATTGGGCATAAATTTAGTACTAAAGAAAATTTGAAAAAAAAACATGCATTAGTATTCATTTTCAATAAAACAAACCATGCATTAAAACCATTATCAAAATATCATATGATAATTATTACAATGCAGCTCTCCTAGACTTCATTTTTGGAAAAATTGAATGATATCTTCAGTGTCAATATCATCCAAGACATCTCTTTTCATATATGCCACCAAAAAATCATTCATCACCTCATCCCCCAATCTGTTACGAAGTGAAGTTTTAACAATCTTCATACCAGAAAAAACTCTTTAAACTGTCGGAGTAGCAACGGGTAAAAGTAATGCGAGTTGCACGAGTGAATATACCAACAGATATAAATTATGCTTCTTTGTATGAACAACTAATTTAGTTAGCCCACCAATCCACTCAACTTCATCAAATCGATCGTTAGAGTGCACATCCATAATATAGGTTCCAAGTTGACGCTTAATATGCATTAAATCCATAGCAGAGAAATTCGCGGGGTAAAATTCAGCAAATCGAAGAAATTTTTCTGCATCATATTTAACAAATGAATCAAAGGGATCAAGGCAGGCCAGGCACAACAAAAACTATGTATTTGCCTCAGTAAAACGATTGTTCAACTCTTGAAGTTGTAAATCTATCACCGCATAAAACATTTCAACTCGATAATGGTGAAGATTATTTTCTCATGTACATTATGCTTTCACCTTCCACAAAATCCATACAAATCCTCCATTTGTATAATATCCAACTCATATTTGACACAAAATAATGAGTCTTCAGCTAACAACAATTCCCACCCATTATCTCTCATATTTTGTAATTGTTGTTTTGTTATTCTTACAAGATTCATGGCATTTACAATTTCTTGATCTTTTTCTGTAAAGCTTGGGACAAATCATTTGTAATTGACAAAATATTTTTCATCAACTGTAAAATGAATGCAAAGTCATAACATTGCCCATTCTTCAAAATCCCCTCAGCATGACCCCTTTGCTTGTCATTTGTCCCTTTATCCTCAACAATTAAAACAACATCAATGACCGACGAGAACAAATATATCAAACTTAAAAGTGTACCGTAAACGTGTGTTTGCAGCTCGTTTGATTGCCATTTCTTGATTCATGCCTTTGCTAGTCAATATATCACCATTGCAGATTCCTTCAACAACTTTCTCAAATTCTTTCTCTTGTAGTATTAATCTAACAGTTTTATCATAGTTTTATAAACATAATTAATAGAGAAAACATAATTAATCTAACAAAAATAAGTTATTTGAAATTAGAATAGGAATTAAGTTATGGATTTAAATTAATCAAACAGTTTTATATAACATAAAAATCTAACATAAATCAGAATTAATTTATATAACAGTTTTATAATACTTTTTCGAATTAATATAACATAAATCAGAATTAATTTATTTATATAACATAAATCAGAATTACTTCAAGTTTTATAATACTTTTTCGAATTTTTTGCTTTCCAACAATTTTACACACTTATGAATATAACAACATTAAGAGTGATTTAATAAATAAATTAACAACAAATAAGAATATTATACAAATTAAAAACAAATAAACTAATAAAAGAAAATAAACTAATAAAAAACGTGAACACATAACAAGTCGTTAACAACACACCTTGATTTTTCGGTGACAGTCGCGGCCGATCGGATGCTATTTGGGGTCAAGGGGGTTAAGTGTTTTGAGTTTTGGGGTAATGAGGAAGTGGGTTTAAGTGTTTTTGGGGAAGGGAATGAAGAAATGGAAGAAGTGGGTTTAGTGTTTTTAGGAATGAAAATAGGGTCGGCTGCTCTATTGTAGATGGAGAGTTAAGTTTCAAAAATTACATTTTTTAACCCCAACATTTAAGTTATTAGACAGGTAAAATATAAAAAAATTAAAAAACAAATTCCATAAATTCAGTGAGTGTGTCCGCACCCGCACCACTGTAGCTCCTCCCCTGTTTATGTTGATGTGGAGGTCTACATTGATAATCACCCAAAAGCATAATTTTATACCCATAATAGATGCATTTAATTGCTAGATTTTGGTTTATACCCCAAATAGATGCTTTTTGATTGCTAGTTCTCGTAAAATTGACTTCTATAGGTGTTTGTTTGTTTCGTAGGCTTGCATTTGCGGTTCTAAAAGCATTATCTCAATTAAAATGTTGCAAAGATGCAGTTAAATGAGCCTAAACCCAGTCCCGAACCAAATGTCCATACCAAATCCAAGCCTAAATCGAGCCCAAAGCCATCACATAAACCTCCTGTGTGTTTAGTTTGTGTTTATATTTTTTTAAATTTGTACTTGAGTCGTGCATATTTTTTATAATTTTTATATTCTATTTTTGTGCGTATAGTTGTAAAGATTAGGGTCAGTGTATTTTTATTTTTTGTCAGGTGTTTTTATGTAAATATAACAGGTGCATGTATTTTATTATATTTTTCTTTATTTTATTTTATTTGTTTTTAGTTTCATTATTTTAAGTTTTTATTTATTTTATTTGAAACTTTTATTACTTTATAGGTTCGATTTTCTTTTTAGTTTTATTATTTTTAGTTAAGTCGTAAATATTTAATTTAGTTTTAGTTAAATTTTTGGCATAATTATGTTTGTACAAATTAAACACACACACAAACGGCATACACATCCATACACTCAAACACCTCCCTCGCTCACACCCTACTATAATACACCATACCCAAGTGACCAAAATACCCCCACTACCTCAGAACACGCATGCACATGTTTGAATTTTCCACATTACCCCTAACCAAATTACCAAATTACCCCCAAATACACTTTTTTAGCCCACAATATTTTTCCATTCAAATTATACCCCCGACCACATGCATCTTTCTATAAAAGCAGGTGAAGACTCATTTGAGGAGCTAACATGTAGAGAGGGAATTAACCAACAATTAGAGAATAAAGTAGAGAACAATTTTAGAATTAGATTTCTTTTTTATTTTCTTATTTTTGATTTAGTTCGAGAAAAAATAAATCGTTGTGAGATTCAATTTGAGTGTGAGAACTTCATTCAATATTTGTTTGCTCATTCAAATTGAGGGCTATATTCTTCAATTTCAAGGATTGGTGTTCAATTATGATTCATAGAGGTTTTGTTTGATTGTTCCCTTTTACATTCTTCATTTTTTATGCCTTCGTTCATTTGATTATCATGTTTCATATCATGATAGGCTAAAACCCCTTTCAAGGGGTGGGATGAACCCATGTTTAATGTTGATGTAGTTAATTAGTTTGACTATTTGATATATCCCTTTCAATATTAATTTTGAACTTTCACCTTTCAATTTATGCCTCGAGAGAGGATAATGATTTTCATGATAAAATTAAAATTAAAGATATAATGTCCATTTTTTAATCGAACTAGAGATAGGTTTTTCTTGAGTTTGTTGTTATTTCATGAATTTCAACTTTAAATTGTATTTTCTATGGTTTAAATGAATTGTGGTGAATCGATCCTATCGAGTGATTTACTAAAACGGTCTTTAAACCTACTTTCTAAGAGTTGCGGGGTTTAAATTTAATTTGCTAAAAGGTTAGTGTTAGACTACACTTGTGACAAGAGTTATACTTGTAATTTTAATATTAACTTGGGAGATTTCAAATGAATGTTATTTAATTAGAATAACTAGAATATATGGTGCAATCTCATCCCTTGTCCGTTCTTACATTTATTTACCTCACATTTCTCTTATTTTAGTATTTGATTTTGTTAATATTTTGTTCACTCAGTTGAGCAGCAAAATTACCCTTGAAAATTGTTTTAAAGGATAATATATATATATATATATATATATATATATATATATATATATATATATATATATATATATATGGACCCTCTCCTGTAAGGACTCCTTATGGTGCAGACCCCGGTACATACCATTTTTTTAAAATTGTAAAAAAATGAATTTTTTGATGTAACTTCATGGATATGATCTCTATGTTGGGAAGATCATCTCCAATTTTCTTCATCAAAAAATTCAAGATTTTTTTTTGAGATGAGGTGATATGTAAAAAAATTGTATAAATATGCATTTTTTACCGTTGAAATATTGGCGATCATCTCACCTACTTTTTGATTGAATTTTTTGATGAAACTTCATGGATCCGATCTCGCTAGTGAGAAGATCATATCCATGATGTTTCATAAAAAAATCAGTAAATAAAGCGGCTGGGGCCGACCCAACATTTTAACGGTTGAAAATGCATATTGATACCATTTTCATATCACCTCATCTCAATGGGATTTTTATTGAATTTTTTGACGAAAAAATTTGGATATGATCTTCTCAACGTAGAGTTCATATCCATGAAGTTTCATAAAAAAATTATTTTTTACTATTTTAAAAAAATTGTATGTACCGGGGTCTGTACTATAAGGAGTCGTACTCTCACCCTTGAAAGTTGGATTGACATCCTTACTTACCACTTTGTAAGTTCATATCGTGATTCTAGGTATTCAAGGGTTTTAATTGAAATGTCTTTGTAATAAAGACACACACAAACACACACACACACACACGCACGCACGCGCGCGCGCGAAAATAATAAATTATGTTTTGAGATTGATTCGTTGGTTGTAGACATCCATTCTTATAATGTGATCTTGGGTATGCAATGTTTGGTTAGGTATGAGGCTCATATATACTGTAAGGGTCGGGCTATTATTTTCACTATGCTGGGTCAAGAGATGTATATTGTTTTTATGCCTAGGATAGAGGGTAGTGTTATGAAAAAATCATGTTTAATGGATGAGGGGACTTAGGTGAGGACTACCATTATATTTGACTCGATAGCGATTATTAAGGATTTTAACTACGTATTTGAGGACGTGCCAGGGTTGTCACTAGACCGAGAGATATATTTGTCTCCCAAAATGACGCTGAATAATAAGGTTCCATATAGGATGGATCCTGTGGAAATGAGGGAGTTGAGAAAACAAATTTGGAATTTATTCCAATAGGGATTCATTTGGCAAAGCATATCTATATGGGAAGGCCTAGTTTTCTTTAGGAAGATGTATGATGGTCCACTACGATTATGTGTTGACTACTATGAGCTGAACAAGGTGACGAAGAGGAACAAGTACCCTTTTGTCGAGGATCGATAACTTGTTTGATCATTTACATGGTTCTTCTTTCTTCTCGAAGATAGATTTGCATGCGGTGTACCATTATTTGAGGCTACATGAGGAGGACGTGCCGAAGACTGTCGTTTTGACTTGCTATTTTTCTTATTAGTTCAGGGTCATCCTGATTGGTCTAACCATTGACCCCGTCATGTTAATTGATTTTAAGAACAGGGTGTTCTGACTATATTTTGATTATTTTATTATCGTGTCCATATATTACATCTTGATTTATTTGCGGACTAAGGAGGATCATGTCGATCGTTTGAGAGTTACGCTTCGATTGTTGTAATTGCATAAATTGTATGCAAAGTTCCAAAAATGTGATTTTTTGAAACAGGAGGTGAATTTTTTTGTCCATGTAGCTTCGGAGTCGAGATTAACGATGGATCTCAAGACGGTGTTAATCGTTGTAGATTGGGTACATCATAAAAAAACTTTGGAGGTTCATAGATTTTGGGGTTGGGTGGGTATTATCGGAGGTTTATTTGAGTATTTTAAAAAATAACAGGATCCTTAACTACGCTGACTAGGAAGGGCATACAATTTGGTTGGAATGAGAAGTGTCAACATTCCTTTGACACTCTCAAGTAGAAATGGACTCCGGCTCTCTAGGAGTGGGGTTGTGTATTTGGTATAAATTTATTCTTACCTATAGGGATTAGGTAGGATGTTTATGTAAGAGGATCATCCTATTAAATATGCATCTCAAAAGTTGAAACCCCACGAGGGTAATTATCCTACCCATGGTTTGGAGTTAGCGGAGATTGTGTTCCACTACATATATGGATGAATTATTTATGGGGTTAGAAATTCAAGTGATTTAGTGACCATAAGTGTCTTCTATATCTATTCACTCTATTGGAATTGAACATACGACATTGATAGTCATTTGAGTTTATTAGGACTAACAGTTTACGATTTAGTATCACTCAAAGGAGGAAGCAAATGTGGTTATAAATGCTTTAAGTCAAAAACCGAGTGGAAGCTTGTCTTCTTTTAGTTGATCAATGTAAGGTTAATCCATGTGATTGGATAATACACAATCTCTAAACCGATGCCAAGTCCCGAACTCTCCAAACAAATCCTAACCATGGTCCCGAACTCTCCAAACAAATCCTAACCATGTCTTGGCCTAAACTAGAGGAGTCGATCAATTTAATGTCTTAAATTCAGATTCATTAACTTAATTGTCCTCATATAATTAATAATACACAATATCTAAACCGATGACAAGTCCCAAATAACCAAACACATCCTAACCCTATCTTGCCTAACTTAGAGTGTTCGATCTATCGATCATTCGTCATCTTCTTTATGGTAATTTACCTCAAAAACCCTCCACTAATGAAATTTTAAGCTCCTAAATCCTTACTATAATCAATAATAATCACACACACACGCACGCAAATGCACACACATTTAGTTAATCATGCACACACACATACACACATTTAGTGTGTGTGTGCGCTTGTGCGCGCACGTGTGCTTGTGTATTCACATCATTTCTAACCTGTAATTAAGTTTTTTACAAAATTCTAACAAGATTTAATGGTATAAATTCTAATTTTATCTCAAGAACCCTAGTTTGTCATTTTTCTCACATTCAACTTAGATTCATATCAATTCGTGAAGATACTAAGGGGATTTTATGACAATATCTAACTTAATCTAAAGAGGTCCATATCAATTTTCTCTTCAATTCATAAATAATTCTATGAAATTCAATATATGTCAAGAACATGAGTAATAATCTCAATTATCACGTTTATTCAATTACTAATTTAGTTAATTAAAATCTAAATAATATTTTAATCAAATTATGTTTTAATTCCAATGAATAATTACATTATAACACAAAATTAATTAAAATCCTACAATAAGTAAACTTGCCTTGATTGAAAGGGGTGGAATCCAGGCGCAAATTCCCGAGTTCTCCTCTTCTCTAAGTTGTAACCTCCCTCTAGCTCTAGGTCTTCCCTTCAAAAAATTTAGAATGAGTTTGGGTAACTCACTTGCTTATTTGATTATATTAATTTAAAAATTAGTCTATGTCTTATTCAAAACCCCAAAGAAATGAGTCCAACTTCATCTCTAAATGGCTAAAAACTTTGCCCAAGTCATATACCCATCCATAATATCTAGAACCCATTATTTTAATTCCTCGCCAGACATTCCACATGCCCCAAGAATCAACCTAAATTACCAAACCAACATCCTAATATTCTACCTGATATGAGTTCAAAATAAATTAACAAATTATTTATTCATTAGCATGTATTAAGTCCAATTTTAACTTCTAGCAGAACAAACATAAAACACAAACACTTACCACCTATGCACATAAAAATATAACACATGCATATAAAAATAAAAATTTCAATTTTGAATGCTATAAACATATAACACATACACATAACCATAAAACGCATATGCACATAACAATGAAAATAGTGACCTTACATGTCACTACGACACAAATAATAATAATTAATAAATTTCACCATTTAATTATTGCATGAATATTATAGGATATTACACCACTAGTGTGCCTCTTTATATTGTTAGTTCGGATGGTCAATTAGGGTACAAGCGGAGGTTAGTTGTGCTTTTAGATGAGGATATGCGTAGGGGCATTACGTAGATGGTCCATGGATTGCAATTTTCAGTACATCTTAGTGGGGATAAGATGAACCATGCCGAGACAATATTGGTGGTCTAAGATGAATTGGTAAGTTTCTACACTTGTGTACCAGTGTAGCACATCTTAGATGGTGAAGGTAGACCACCACCAACCTTTGGGGAATAAGGGTAAGTTATCCCCGAGGTATATTGGGTCGTTTATGATCACATATCAAGTTAGATTCCTCATTTATTATTTAAATCTTCCAAACCATCTAGCCCGTGTACATAATGTGTTTCCTGTATCGATGCTTCAAAGATTCTTGCGGGATGAGGTTGTGTATTAGCATATTGACTTAGAGGATATATAGTTAGATGAAGATGATTTTTACACTACAGATCCAACTTGTATTATAGACCGTAGGCTCCAGAGTTTGAGGATTTAGGAGATATCATTAGTTCACATTCAGTGGGGTCACCATAGTTCGGATGGGTCCACTTGGGAGAGTGAGGATATGATGAGACATCAATATCCGCATTTATTTTGAAGCAGGTATGTGTTTTATATTTTTATGAATTTTGGGGACATAATTCCTTTTTTAGAGGGGAGGAATGTAATATCCCTATATTTCAGATTATTTATTAATTAATAATGATTTAATTAATTGGAAAGCATTCTGATTAGACTTCATAATTAATGGAGAAATTTATAATTCATTAAGGGAAAATAAGTTAAATGAAGATAACATGAGATTTTATAGTTCAATTGGTTAATTGATAAATAGTTGTGGGCTAAAGATTAATTTATGAAGTATAAGTTTAATTCGGTAATTTTAAGAAGAAAAAACTGGATCTAAACTCTTAAGTGATTTGTAAAAGGACTTAAGGGTACTAATGTAAAATGTTATTGACTTCAGAAACAAGTTGTAAATTAGAGTTTCATATGCTTATAGGGTTCCTAGGGTTGCACGGTCTCAGCAATGGGTAAATTAAATTTGAGTGGGCCATACCCGTGGCTATAGGTGGCATGCATGCAGGAGTTATGTCACGTCAGTGGCTAGGTACCAGGAGTGACTAGGTCGTGACCAATTTGCGGGGTACGCGGGGTCCTTTAATTTTTTTGACTTGTTTTAAAACCTATTAACTTTAAGTATTAAACCCTTATTTCAACTTACACTCTCCTACAGAAACCCCCCAAAAATTAAATTTTCACTCAAGGAGAACCTTTTCCCCAAATCAAATGAAGAGTATTTTTCAAGTATCAATCAATCTTTCAAAAGGATATTCAATAAATCAACTCAAGTATCTTAAATCAAGTTTCAAGGGATTTTTAAGAGGATTTCAAAAGAAGTTTCAACCATATTTCAAGTGGGTTCAAATAAAGTATTCAAGAAAATTTATCATTCAAACTAAGTCAAGTTTATTTCTCAATGAAGTCAAGTTTTTTTCTAATATTCTCCTTTTATATATGTTTATGTTAAATTTCACCTAAACCTAATAGTGCTAAAATCAATTACAATCCCTTTGGAAATTTGTGACTTCCAAATATATTATTGTAATCAAATGAAATATATTATTCTCATGTGATTGACACTAAGTTTTTAGCCCTGATAAATATAAATATTGAATATTGAAATTATGAATTTAGCATTTTATGTTTTGTGACTTCATTTTAGGAAATGATTAGTTGAGATTAAAAGATGGATAATACGGATAATATGGACTTAATTTAGAATTCATAAATTTAGAAATTTGCACATGCTTAGTAGGGTTGTATCTCATGTTTTAATGGTAATAATGTAACAACTCCACTTTTCTCATGTAAAGGTTGGCCAGACATGATACGCCGAAGATGGGGCTTTCTTGTCAATTTATATCATTCTCAGCATCAACCATAAATAAACATTTATATTTTAAACCACATTTGTATTGAAATTTGAATTTAATTAACAAACAAGAAATAATAATAAATCCAACATTCAAGTCCTATTTAAAATAAAATCCAACATGAGCAAAACTTTCTTGACTTGTAAAACCAAATAACTCCAGCCTTATGCCCGTACAATAACCAAAAAGTAAAAGACTAAAGCAGAGTAATAGCCTAAACTAGGATCAATGATTTGATCTATGATACGCAAAGTGATACTAGAAGGTTAATCTCTGAACAGTCTTGCTGTCCCTGTCTAGGTGCATGTGGGGGGACAAAACATACGTTAATTTGTGTCAGCTCCCTAGAGTTGCAAGAATTAACTTACTGAAATTGAGGTGCATTGATACAGTTAATTCAAAATTCCCCATTCGCACTCACATACGTTAAGTAACTCACTACCCATCTAGAGCAATACTACATGTACCATCACTTGATTTTAAAAGGTAAGAATTGGTAACTAAGACAATTTAATAAAAGATGCATCTATCATAAATAATGTACTAAAATGTAGTCATCTACATTCATATTACTACTTCCCAACGTATCCCAGCCACATTACCCATGAATGTGACATAAACATCTTTTATGCATATTACATAGTATTAGGTCTTTAATTTATTGTCTACATCATTAGACTAATGAATTAATGTTATTCATTTTGTATGATTATATATATATACACTACACCAAAAAAAGCAATTTGGCACAGTTTAAAATTGTACTAGACCAAATCTGGCACAGTTTTGAACTGTGCCAGAATCAGATGTTCCAAAATGGTCATTTTTTCTGCCACAGTTTAAAAGTCCGCCAGATATGACAAAATAGGAACATTTCTGGTACCCTTTTAAATCGTGAAAGAATTTGATACTTTTGGCACACTTTTTGCACCATTTATAACTGTGCCAGATTGAGTACATTTTTGTACACTTTTGACACAGTTCATAATCATGCCAAAATTTGATACACTTTTGGCATGGTTTTAAACCATGCCACATTTTTGGATCAAAGAAAAAAAATATTTGAAAACAAAAAAATTCACAAATTGCGAATCTCGCACATTGTTGATAAACTAATATACATACAAACTTCAAAATATTACAAGCCTTAATGGCTCACAGGAAAAAAAATGAATAGAGTTTACTCTATTTTCTGGACATTCTAAAACATACTAATATAAAACCTGTGTAATGTAAAGCCCGCACGGCTATAAACTATAACAATAAAATTACAAAAGCCCACACGACCATAACAGTTAACAATAAAACTACAAAAGCCTGCATGACCATAATAAAAAAAATAGAATCCTTAATATTAACGACATTAAATAAATAATCCCCTTGTTGTAAACCATTGACTTATTCGTGTGTTCCACGTGGATAAAAGATAACGATAAAATGTTATACTGTAAAAAAATAAGATACAAAAAAGAAATGATATTAGTAACCAAGTAATTTAAAAAAAAATCTTATTGAAGCGGAAAAATTACATATACAAGTTACAATTATTATTAAATTCTCAAACCGGAAGTATTGTGACTATGTGGTCAGCTTCTACGAGTTACATTACTCCTATTAGAGGTGTTAGTGCCTCTTACGGGGCCGTTTGAGGACTTGTTTGAGTTTTCACCCTCAAACGGCATGTTTTTAATCATAATCTAGATATTTTCAAATTATCGTCATATTCACAAATCGAGAGACACGTGACTACGCAGTCAGTTCATAGAAGTTACATTGATCCCATGCGAGGTGTTTATGCCTATTATAGGGCCGTTCGGGACGGGTTTGGATTTTCACACTTTTAACGGCTTATTTTAAGCCTAATCTAGATATTTTCAAATTATCATCATATTCTCAAACCGGGAGACCAGTGACTATGTGATCAGTTCCTACAAGTTACATTGGTCCCGTGGGAGGTGTCCATGCCTCTTATATGGCATTTGGGGCATAGTTTGGGTTTTCACCTTTTAACGACCAATATTTAAGCGTAATCTACATATTTTGAAATTATTGTCGTATTCTCAAACTGTGAGTCCCATGACTATGCAATCAGTTCCTACGAAATAGTGAGGTGTTAGTGCCTTTTACGGGGCCATTTGGGCGCTGATTTGGGTTTTTACCCTCTAACGACATGTTTTTAAGCCTAACTAATATAGATATTTTCAAATTATCGTCGTATTCTCAAATCGGTAGATCCGTGAGTACGCGATCAATTCCTAAAAGTTATATTTGTCCCGTGCGAGGTGCTCAGGCCTCTTACGAGATCGTCTGGGGACTCATTTGGATTTTCACCCTTTTAATGACTTTTTTTAAGCTTAATCTAGATGTTTTCAAATTATCATCATATTCTCAAAGCGGGAGACCCGTGATAACATGGTCAGTTCCTACAAGTTACGTTGGTCATGTGCGAGGTGTCCATTCCTCTTACGAGGATGTTTGGGGATTGGTTTGGATTTTCATCCTTTTAACGGCTTATTTTTAAGCCAAAGTATAGATATTTTCAAATTATCATCATATTCTCTAACTGAGAGTCCCATGACTACGCAATCAGTTATTGCGAGTTACATTATTCCCTTGCAAGGTGTTAATGCCTCTTACGGGGCCGTTTGGGGGATAGTTTGAGTTTTCACCCTTTAACGACATGTTTTTTTACACTAATCTAGATATTTTCAAATTATCATCATATTATCAAATCGGGAGACCTGTGATTACGTAGTGAGTTCCAACAAGTTGTATTGGTCCCGTGCGAGGTGTTTATGCTTCTTATGAGGCCATTTGGGGGATGGTTTGGACTTTCACCCTTTTAACGACTAATTTTTAAGCCTAATCTAGATATTTTTAAATTATCGTCATATTCTCAAATTCGGAGCTCATATTCTCAAAACGGGGGTCTCGTGACTATTCGGTTAGTTCCTGTGAGTAATATTGATCCCGTACGAGATGTTCATGCCTCTTACGGGGAATTTGGGGGTTGGTTTGGGTTTTCACCCTTTAATAGCATGTTTTTAAGTCAAAGTCTAGAGATTGGTTTGGCTGTTGTGCAACTTTCACTTTGATATTTTCTTTTCCAAGCATTTTCTTAAAATACTTCCTTATCAAATAAAGGATTTTGAGAATAATTTTATTGCTATGATGATAATGTGTTTTCATTCTTTCATGCATGGGATGATCTTCTTAAGTGGGGGTGTGCAGGACCCTAACAAATTTTCAAAAATAGGAAGATATTATATTTCTTACCATTGTCATTGTTACTATGCTTACTATTTATTTATTTGTTGATTTTAAGTGATGACGTTTAGGATTACATAGGAGTAGTCTTTTTGTTACCTAGTTTATCTATGTTTCTCCTTTCAATTAATTACTGAAATTAGGACTCTAAGTAATTAGGTGTAGTATCAATTTAAATACGACCCTGGTAATCACTGGATCATTATATAGGACTTATGCATAAAAAGGGGCTCATTGGTAGTGGTTTCTTTTCTTGAACCTTATGATCAATTACCCATGTTTTATCAGAGAATGTTAATACATGAACAGTCCCAAAGAGTTTGTGACGTTTAAATAGTTATAAAACCATATTGACCCTGAGGCATATAACCAATAAAAAGAATTTTAGGTTATTCATTCTACGCAGATTTTACAAACACAAAATGTTGTAAACAAAAAATCTATAGTGAGTGATAAGTGTTCCTACGTTTCTGAGGACATGAATAGTTTCTATTTTACCTCATGTATAAGAAATCTCGACAAATCTACCCTTATACACCCTTAAAGCTGCTGCAATCAGTACGACAACCAAGAGTTTTTTTCCTGTAAGATACCGGGACATAGTGCCTTACCATGTAAGTTGTAAATTCATTATTATTTTTAAGTGGAATTAGTTTTGTGGTTTAGTAACCACAACTAGGATGTCTCCTCCATGAATTTTTACCTAGTCTAGACATTGTACTTGTGTTGATTCTTGCTTATTTATAAATTTCTTGAGATTTGTGCCTAATCCAATGACATGCACATAATTTCAAAAACATATGACCAAATTGTGTTTTTTCCCACAACAGTAAAGATAAGAGAGAGAAGATTAGTGAATGAATGCCTATTAATGGACTTACTTTAGCTCTAATCTAGTTCGAATCTAATATATTTACTAATACTAATTATCCTATGTACTAGTTACTACCTGTAACATTCCTAATTATCAGCAAACAAAATATTTCCACACGTTTGTAAGGGAACCTTCTGTTCAATTTTATATGAATATGGATCAAGAGGACACCATATTATGGAAATAATTAGGTTGATATGTAGCATCTCAACAGGTAGGCAAGGGAATAAAATCAGATTTCTATAAGCAAATATTCCATTTGTCTTAAAGTATTATAAACATCTAATACTTAGACGAGCTCATTACATGTGTTTTCACGTAGATTTGACTCATCTCAAGCTCCTTAGCATGAATTTTTTCCTCCAATTTCATTAAATAATAAAAATGTATATAACGACAAGAAAGGGATAATAACCTTTCCAGATCTAAAATTTAGGATGAAAGCACATCTTATCATGTATTCAATCCTATTCGTTGTTTGACGTTCTCTAGAAACAAACTTCTCCGTTGTCGAAGATTGAGATTCAACAACTCTCCTTGTTCTTAATTCCTTCCTAATGCTACAACATCAAGGGAAACATTTTTGAAGACCTACCCAATGGAAGACATCATTTTTAGTAAAAGAAATGCTCAAAAGTAAAAGAACAACATATACCTTATGTGCTCATGAATTGATTTTTCATCCAAACTACCAGAATCCTGAGATAGAAAAAGAAAATAAACAACTAGTTACTATAAGAGAAACATATTACATAACTAAAATACTAAACAACGTGATGACTAAGTATGTAAACATAGTAGTAAAATTATGGAAGTTTTGTTAGTAGAAATCCTAATTTCGAAAACATTTCGAAAGGAAAGTTATTAAAGAATGAATAATATTCTTTTGATTCACTACAGGCTTTTAAAGCAATCAAGTGACCTCACTATTTACCAATAAAAATCATAAAAGATAAAATAAAGTGTTTTATCCAACTCGGGAGGGAATTATATGAATCCACTAAAACAATGAATACCTCAATCCACTATCAATTTACTTCTTTCGTCAATTCCCCTATATTTATACATATCAAATTGGAAGACTTTCAAAGTTCAAATAATTCAAACCATGTTAATTTTGTACCACCTGATTTTGATAATATTCTCAATGAGGATCATAATATACAACAAAGATCAGTCAATCAAAAGTATATTAAATATAGATACGGTTGAGTTATTCACTATATAACCATGGATGACAGAATTGATGTTACAAAAGTAACAAGACGGTGAACTAGAGATTTTGATCATTGAGAAGCAAGGCCTTAAATGATGTGATATCAAGTTCAAATCATTTAATCCAAACCACTATTATTCATGAATTCAGTGGCACACTAAAGGAGGCTGTCAATTTTGATCTGGTTCATAACTTAGCTAATCAGTTATACCACAAGATATTCAGATACAATATCTAATCAATTGTCAAAACAACTAGTAAATTTAACATTTTACTAATCAGTTGTTAAAAAAAATAGCTACCCTGTTATTTGGAGTACAACATTAACTATATATAATTAAATTCACATCAGATCCAGTCATTAAGACACAATCAATATTTTAAGTGAATCAACAACCACTTGTATCTAACCTCGGGGGTATAAAGATCAGCATTTTCAAATGGCATGGGCGAATACAACACAGGAATATCTCCACCGGCCATAGATGTTAAGATAAACCTATAGCTTAGAATAAAATCAAATAATCCGTGGACATTCTCATTCTTGCTGCACACTAGCAAATATTGTGGGCTATTATCCACATTGGACACGGAACCCAAGTGATGAGTCTGGCCCAAATTATGTTTTTCTACTGTGAATAGATACAAATCCACATGACCGGCTCAATCAAATGAATGTAATTCTTTAATTTTATTTAGAAATTATCAATGAACTGAATAACATTTTGAAATGATGACTCGAGTATATGTGATACAAACTTACAGAAAAACAAATCAACTAAAAAAATACAACAGACAAAAAATCTATTAAAAAAAGACATTAACAAAGTGAAAATTCTAAGTTAGACATTATGTCCAACACTTGTTAAACAAATATTATTAAACCCTATTTCTATTTAGAAGCCAACATAAAAAAACACAAAAAGTGAATGTGGACCACATAAGTAGAAAAATAAAACTCAAATAAAAGTGATTTCAAAATCTCAACCTAAAAGCACTAATAAAAATATAATTAAAAATGAAAATATTCTTTATTTTGCATAACCAAATAATTAGGGGGTGAGGGAAGAAAATGACACTGGGAGAAAAGAACGAAGCCTCTAAAATTTA
This sequence comes from Sambucus nigra, assembly GCA_949130495.1. NCBI lineage: Eukaryota > Viridiplantae > Streptophyta > Magnoliopsida > Dipsacales > Adoxaceae > Sambucus > Sambucus nigra. The sequence continues at coordinate 107,910,750 of OX422224.1, read as the reverse complement.
AACAAGAAATATGTTTGGCAAAAATAAAATAAATTTATGAGATAAAGATAAAAAATATGAAATAGACTCTTATAAATGAGTTTATGGGGTAACCTAATTTCAACTCCCAGTTTTAGTTGAAACCCAATTTAAAACCTACTCTAAAAAAAAATCAAAATCTTGACTTAAAACCTAAACCTAAACCACACGTATATGAATATAAATGATAAATGAAATAAAGAATCAAAAATTTGAAACCTATTCTGAAACATAAATGTACATTTATTCACCTCAAAATGCTTTCTTTTTTGATATAATCTCGGTCACTTAATCATTTAAAAACCATAAAAATGAACTTTATTACACCTGCAGTAAACAAGAACACAATATGATACAATTAATTCAAAAAAATGTGAGATGTAAAGGAAACGAAATCTGAAACCCTAAAAGGGAAGTCGACGAAAGACTGTCCTTATAGGAAGAAGAAGAAGAAGAAGAGAGAGAGAGAGAGAGAGACCAAGTTGAAGGTTGCATGGTTAGCTTTGATTTCATGAATCGGAGGGGGGAAAGAGCAGGATCTGATAGTGCAAGAGGAGAGAGTGGGAGAGGGAGGGGGAGAATAAAATATTTGGGAGGAGATTATTTTTTAAGGTATTTATATTTTAGTTAAGTGTGCTCAATTTTGGAACACTTTTAAAGTGCCAAAGTTTGGGACAATTTTAATGTCGCCAGATTGTCATTAAACCGTGCCATAATTTGGCACGGTATTAAAGTGTGCCAGATTTTTAATATCAAGGTGTGCCAAATTGATGTTTTTGGTGTAGTAATATATATATATATATATATATATATGTGTGTGTGTGTGTGTGTGTGTGTGTGTGTGTGTGTGTGTGTGTGTGCGCCACTTAAAGGCGACGACCCGTAATCTCTCATTCGTGCTCTATAAATAAGTCCAAATGAGTTCCTTATCTAAATAGGACATCACAAAACACACACAAGTGGGGCGGTCCCAACGTAGTACACCATTTCACGGCCCATATCCAGCGGTAACAATGTAGATCAACATCTACACCTATCTCTGATAAGTGGCACTGCTACGTAGTACCTAAAATAATGACCTACCCAACGCCTAGCCCACTTGTGCCAAAGTGTGCTACGGTCCCGAACGCGTAAAGCCCCATCCGATAGGGCCGTCAATGAACATAGGTATGTCCACACACATAATATAAATACATATTATTATCATACAATATGTATAGGTAACTACCTCTATAATTACCCCACAAGTAGTATCCAAAATCCCCAAGTAATATCCTTACTTTAAAATTAACCATCTAGTTAATTGTCTATTTTCCATTATGACACAGTGACGTACCTAGGTTATCACTAAATATGTTTAGGTAATTCTCTCCATAAGCACCCTTTGAGATGTATCGTTAAAAAATTATTAATAATCCCCGAGATAGACCCTATTTATCGCCCATTGACAAACCCCAATGTAGTACTTAACCATCAAGTTAAATGACAGGTTCTTATTTACCAATAGTGCCACAATTACATGTTTAATAAAATAATCGTTCATCTGAACATCGTTCCACCAACACTTATATGTCCTTAAAAATATCCCGGATCCATTCCCAGTACTAACTTAACCTACCCCAAGGGATGAACCGGTTCGCCTCTTGGGACCCAATCGATTCCCCTCAGGGGGATGAACCGCTTCAGATCTGGGTAGAAGCCCGGATCTACTAAGGTTTCTTAATAGGCAAATCTTTAATTCTATCCCAAGATCACTTATAATGGTTTATACATTTATAATAATATAAAAATAGGTTCCCATGACTTAGTGTTTCATCTTAGGAAGTCTAATTACATGAATTAATATCAAATTTCATTCCCTAAAATCTAGAATTTAAATCAATTGACATATCTATAGAAATCAGGTTTTTCACATCTAAATCTCATTAGATTATAATCATATATAAGGATCATAATTATCATAAATTCCCGATCCTAAAACCCGAATTCTAATCCTCTACATATATATCAAGCTTTCCAATTTATTCAAGATTCCTAAGGGATGAATTCTATCATCCAATTCAAGAATAATATCAACCTAAATTTTTGGATTCAAACTACCACAATTTTGATTTATCTCCGATCTATGCATGTGATTAAACCTTATCATTCTATCACCAAACCTCGTATTAAAATCTTGAAATTACATGGGATATGAATACGATGAATTAAAAAAATAAAGTGGACATATAGTTTAAACAAGAAAATTTAATAGAGTGCTCGAGTGTTCTTCAGTTGGATTCTTAACCTGAGCATTTTCCTTTGAATCTTAGCCTCTTCTCCTCTTTGGCCTTTGGTATCCTCTCTATAGATATGTGACATCTAGGTTTTGTGTTTGTTAAGTGTGAGGATTTTCTTAACCTCCATTCTTAATTTATACAAATATAATTTTTGAGCTAGGCCTAAAGTCCCTTTTTTGGACAACCAAATGGGCCCGAACCCATAATCTAAATAGTCCAATAACCCACAACTAATATACATATATTGTGGGGGCATTTCTAAGGGTCTAAAACACCTAAACGAGTTCACAATACCTCCTAAAACGCATCCCAATTATTTGTATTCAACATGGACATTTCTTTATTATGTTTAAACAACATGTAATAATACGTTAATTACAATTCGATTTATTTTCCACGAGTGAAGCCATCATGCCCAATCGAGTCAAATAATTATATAATCAGGAATAAGCATTTATTCTCAATTTAAACTTTACACATTTAATTTAAATACCACCGATAATTTATTCTCGAATTTATTCCAAAATTATTTATTTAAATCCTAACACCATATTTTATTCTGAAAACACGGGGTATTATATTCTCCCCCTAATATTGGGATTCCGTCCTCCGAATTCACTAAAGCATTACCTCATATTTTAATATGCACAATTATCAGAAGTTTTACACTCAAGTAGTCCATACTCATATCACACGAGATAAAAGAAAAAGACTCATATATGCCTATCATAATATTATTAGATGTCCATAAATCACACATTACATGCACACACATGGACAAACACCAAATATGTTTTATAGCTATACACTGAACGTGAGCCATATATATTATGTATATCTATTAAATAAATTATATTCAAATATCGTGCTGACCGTGACTCATTTCGTTCAAAGATTGTCCCACTTATTCCATTAGTGGTGTAAACATTACTACGTGCTATAATTAATAAACTCATTGGCCCTGTTGGCCTTAACTCTTATAATATCATCTCCCGATGCATTATACCCCCACACGTGTAAAATGTAGTAATAAGACATCTTGGAACCCAACATCTCTCAACCCCCGACAGTTTTTAATTTCGTAGGTGGGACATATTGTAAGATAAATTCAAGCAAGGAACCCTCCTAATACACTACTACATATAGTAGCCAGTTATTTATATCCGCCAGTTCAAGGCCAAAAGGAAGGAAAGGAGAAAAAACTTACGCTAACTTCATATATTTCAACTTGTGCCCATTTTAATAAAAGGCTCATCACTTATAAGGTGTAATACCCCGTATTTTTACGCATAATTATTTTTATGAAAAATGGGGATTTATTTAAATTAAAGGGAGAAAATTTAAATTGAAATTAATCTGATTTTTATGATAACAAACACTAGTGGGATGAGAGTTAGTAATTATTGAAATAATAGTATGACCAAGAATGAGATACACGACAGTTATATTATAAATAACTGGGGCGCGTATGAGTCGCATCATTTGTATATATTTGGAGGGCCAAAAGATAATTTATTTTTGTATAACTCGGACGACTATTTTGAGTGTGCCAGAGTGTCCGGAAGGGTCGAAATAGTCAGAAAATACTATTCGGGTATTTTATTTGGAGTCCGAAACATTTTAACCCAAAATGCCACCCCAGAGGGGTATTTTGGTCTTTAGGAATTTTAGGATAATTAAATGGATGAAAATTAGGTTTAATTAAAAGGAATTTTGGGTTAGTGGCCTTTAACTTCAACCTACGTGAGAAGAGAGGAAAAGAGAGAGAGAACTAAGGAAGAAGAAGGAGACTCCATTAGAGCCTTAGCCAAGAACTCAACCTTTCACAACAAAAAGTACACCAGTGCGTAGATCGTGTGAGGAGGATCGTTCCTATACCAATTTCAACCCGCGAATCAGAAGTTTATTTTTAAGGCAAGTGATTATCTTGCTCTTCTCTTAACAATTATTACTCCTGTTAACATGTGTTGAGGTTTTAGAACAACTAATAACAAATTTGGGTTTACCTATAATAAAACCGTGTAGGAATTTTAGAAATGTGATGGGGGTTTGCATGTAGAGGATTTTTCCCTTAATGGGATTGCGAAATTTGATGAATTAGACGTTAATCACGAAAAAAGAATGGAATTTTTATAGACAAATAATTCTAGGTTCATGTTAATATGGTTTATGGTAAAATTTGGGAATTTATTGAAATTTGATGATGATTAGAAGGATTTGACCCCAAAACTATGCTAAGAAGTGTTCAAGGGTGAATTTAAGTAGTTTGGAAACCTGATATTTGGGATGAAATGAATTTCGGTTGAGATTTGAGTGGAGAAAATCTGGAAAAACGAGTTTTGGAGATGAACTAGGGGACATCAAAAATTTTGTTAGAAGTCCAGTCGTTCGAACGAGACTTATAACGAGATTCCATTAGCCCTTCTAACGAGTTTGGTGGTTCATTCGAAGTTCCTTCGTTTGAATTACCCTCGTTCGAACGAGATTTCTGGGCCTTCTAATGAGATTTCATAATGGTCTTTTTAAGCCCGATTTTGTTTCGAACTTCCCGTAGTGTTATTATAATGCGTGTTAAACTAGAATGATCGTGGAGTGACTTATATTGATAATTAATAGTGAGAAGACAATATGTCGACCCTCGGAAGGTATAAAATCCATTGAATTAAGGAGGTGCGAAAATATAAGGTAGAGTATACACAAATAAAGTATGGGTTATAATAAGAGATATAATATATGTGCTACAAACACTAGACCATGGGAAAGATAATGAATTTATATAAGTTGTGTGTATGCTTATTGATTAAAGTATTATGTGTATGACATACCTAGCTACTGGCTATCGAACGGAGGTTAACGTGTTGTGGACGATCGAATCCTGTGTGCCTTTAGGGGATTTAGAGTCGTACCACTAGAGCATGGAATCTAGGTATGGGCTATCAGTGAGAACGATAATGATGCGGTCGTATGGGTGCATAGGTATGTGCATAGCCCATCGGCTTGGGACTATGTTCGCCTCCAATAGGTGTTTATGTTTTTATTAGTTCACAAGAGACCTGTTGTCCTATATGCGTGAGCTTTACAAATGGACTAAATAGCGGAGTATGCATAGCACCAAGGTTTTCTCAACCAAAGGTGAATATTGTTATATTTATATAATTTAATATGAATACATTAACTGAATAATGTGTGTATACCGAAAATCATGTTTGGTGTCTTATGCTGTTGATGGTATTTTTATATGTACACATATGGTACTATCAGTTGGGCATTTAGAAGAGTACGAGAATAAATTAAAGAAATACTAATGCTATATCGAAATCATAAGTACGTCGGTTTTGAGTTATTTAGGGAGACTTTTAAACATCATATTATACACTTATTAGTGATTCAGGGTACCATGACTAGTATGGGTAGTTAGGCTCGTTAGACGTGCACACTAGATCGAGGGGTGAGTATCTCAAGTGAGTACGCTAAGTTAACTTGATTAATAATTGTGCTAATTAAATCAATTTAACCACTGGCTATTTTAAATTGTTTTCAACTCGGGCTCTGACCCGTTTTTCTGTATATCTTTCTATTGTTCCATTATTTTTAGGTGCCCAGCCACAGGGACACCAGCCTTAGGAGACTCTTTTCAGTTGATGTGATGTAGCTGCTGTGGAAGCTGCAAGGTTATTGCTAGTAGACGACTCATCTCATTCTTTCCTTTCCAGTTATCCATTCTGTTGGACATATCGTCCTTACATATGTTTACTTTCAGAGATTTAGTAGTTTTAAATTCTCTCTTAGATTTGGTTTCTTTTATTGGATTTATTGTATGGGATTGTTCCTGGAGATGTTTACTCCAGACATTTATTTTACTTTAGTCATACTTTACTTATGTTACTGTAATTCATGGTATTTTTTGGTATTCTTTTGGTAGTAGTTAATGACAAGATAAAATTTGGACATCACCCTTTTTAAATATTAGGTGGTTAGTTTTATTAAATTAAAATTTAAGTTTCGACAATGGTGCATTATCTGAACCAACTTGATATTCTGAAATTGATTAATTAAGGATTGATCACCCTGTAATTAATTAGGCGGGGTGTCACATAAGGGATATATAAAATCTTGATGAATTTATCTATTCGATAATATCAAGAACTTTAGGTTCCTTTTATCCATACAATAAGATATCCTCTGTCCATTCTTAAGTCTAGTAGAGTGCTTAATCACTTCTAAGCCTCCGGAGACCTATCTATTCTAATAAAGGATAGTACTACCCATTCTTAAATGACATCGTCATTATTATAAAACTATTCTTGAACATACATATCTTCATGTGCCCGAGATCCTCACTAGTCATAAACACGAAAAGTAACTAAAACTTTTAAAATATGAATGCTTCTAATTTTGAATATCCTTACTTTCAAAATAAATCCATCCCCTGGATAACTATTGCATTTATTCCTATTTTAAAGTATTCTCTCATTTGCATCTAGTCTATGTTCATACGCTGAATCGAACATCCATTATATCCCTAATTCAAGAAATGCATTAGTAACCCATCCTAAAATCTTCACATTGTTGTGCCTACTCTCGATAAGGGAACACTACTTGATTCATGAAAACCCTAGGGCTAAAATCCCATTGCCCGTATAAAATTCCACTACATAGGGATATAGACTATTTTGATCCATTATTGGTCCAAATATACCATCTCCACAATTTGTATTTGGACACATCCAACATTAGTATATCTACAAAACACACGTGTTTGATACACAATTCACTCCATCCCCATAAAATTTCTAAGTCGTCATTCCTTATATTTTGAAATTACATAGTGACCCTAAGTCTAGGTCCAACAACTCGCACATTATTTTCATCAAAATCATGAATGATTTGATAACATAATAAATCTTGTCCAAGTAGAGTACATCATCAGTTAATGCTCTCTAATTGGAATTTTTCCGTCCCAAAAATCTCTCCTCAAAATCCTCACATTCTCATCACTATGCAGTTATCTTCAAATTTTATAATAATAATTGTACTAATACGAAGTTTCCATCACCATCCATATCCATAACTAGACCCAAAGTACTATAATTCTAGTAATAGTTCTCTCAGCGATGGTGAACACCATCGTCTATATAGTCATTCTACACCAGTCTATTAACTCTAAACGGTCTCATAAAATCAAAACATGCCCTATAGTTGGCTTGATGATCCATTCTTAGGATAATACCATATTTTTACATATTTAATGCAAATAGGTATACCATAAACCTAAGCCTCCCAATGTCAATTCCTATATCTATACACATGAAGCAATATACTTGCCCCTCAACTCGCGGGTGAAATAACATAAAGCACTATGCCAAATGCTATATCTACCATCTTCGATGTACCAACTAAGTAGCATTTAAAATAAAGTACTATACTCTAGTAGCAAAAAAACTATGCTTCACATGCTCAATAATAGGTAACATACCATCCACTCCTTATGATACCGTTGGCCCCTCTCTAGGTACGGCGTGATACATATGCCTATATTGCAGTTATAATGTTTTACCTGAGGTGGGTCTAGCAATGCTAGTACTACCACCACTGGCTAGGCCAAAAATGGCTGATGCTTCCCCTGAGGTGCCTGGTACCCTTGGTCCTGTGTTGCCCAGTTTCCCTGAGTCACTTTCTTGTGAATTGCCCCTTATCACCACAAATATAATAATTCCCTCGAAACTTATGCCTATCTGGTTGTTGCTCCTATTTCCCTTGACCCTATAGCTATTGGCCTTGGGGGATTCACTGTTATTTTCACTCGATGTTTCGATCATCGAAACATCTAAATATCTTGTACTAATTAGTAAACTGTGGACCCCTGAAGTTCTAGGTCCCATGGATATTGCTCCCAGTCATCTATCCTACTGGTTCGATGTCTCAGAGTTATGTCTCTTCTCTCCCTTCATTTTTCTAGAATGCCATGTGATCTTGGTAATGTAATAAAGTTACATTCACTATTTTATTATACGTGGTGAAGGATGAATTCCTCATTAATGACTACCTGATGTGCCAAGTTGTTCTCGGACACGAATTCCTCCATTTTCTTCTCCTTAGTGTTACTCTCGTCCCCAACAAATTAGGACAGTGTAGTAAACTCTTCTTTGTATTCAACTACGGTGCTTCCTTCCTACCAAAGGTCCAAAAATTTTCTTTTCATCCCAAATTTTATTGCTGATGGGAAATATTTCCCCTTAAATTTACCACATAACTCGTTCATACTCAAACCGTCTCTCTCCTATGTCAAAGTGACAAACTCCCACCACTATAATGCTACCCCAACAAGCCAAAATGAGGATAACATTTGCTTCTTAATCATTGTACACTCTACTATCCACAAGTGACGATGTATATTCTTATTCCATTGACTCCCCACAATAATATCGAAACATCCTATAAACTCCGATGGGTGGCCCTTTGTGAAGGCCTCCTTAGCTCTATCCTCTATCGAACCAGGTGTTTGTACTAGTAGCACCACTTGTTACGGTGGATACAAATGCTGAAGCATAGCGGCTATTATTGTGGAGACTGCGTGAGTCATATTAGTGGCAATCTCTGTTGGAATAACTATAGGTGGGGCTGGTGGTGGGGTTATGGCTCCTGTTCAGACCCCTCATTTGCAGCCGGTGTGGAGACATGCCATGGTCTACATCTCCTACCCTTTTCCACCTGAAAACAAACGAGTTTCATATTAGTTGGTTATTGGAAGAATACAATGATTCATTAACATAGGTCTCTATACATAAAAGAAAGAAATACATAACATAATGAAGGAAACACTAATCCTAATGAGAGTAGAACCTAGATTCTTTGATACCAATTTTAATAACCCCCATTTTTTTTATGTAAAGGTTGGCCAGACACAATACACTGAAGATGAGGCTTGCGTGTCAATTTAAATCATTCTCAGCATCAACCATAAATAAACATTTATATTTTAAACCACATTCAAATTTAAAACTGAATTTTATTAATAAACAAAAGATATTAATATATCCAACATCCACGTCTAATATAAAATATAATCCAACATGAACAAAACTGTCCTGAGTAGAAAAACTAAATGACTCCGGGCTTACGTACATACAATAATCCAAAGTGACTCCTAAACTTGACTCAATGATTTGATCTCTGATACGTAAAATGATAATACAAGGTTAATCTCTCGATAGTGATGCTATCCCTGTCTAGGTGCACATGGGGTGGAATACATTTATAATTTTGGGTCAGTGTCAGAGAGTGATAATAATTAACTTACTAAAATTAAAGTGAAATAGTACAGTTAATTCAAAGTAAGCATCCCCCATCGGGATTCACATACGATAAGTATCTCACCCCTCATCTAAGAGCAATACTACACGTACCACCACCCAAGTCCCAAAGACAAGAACTGATAACGATGATAATTTAATATTAGATGCATGTAGCATGACTAACGTATTGAAATGCAATCATCTACATTCATATTACCACTTTCCAAATTGTTCCAGTCATACTACGCATAAAAGTGACATAAACATCTGTTAGGCATGATATATATATATATATATATATATATATATATATATATATATATATGTGTGTGTGTGTGTGTGTGTGTGTTTGTGTGTGTGTGTGTGTGTGTGTGTGTGTGTGTGTGTGTGTGTGTGTGTGTGCGACACTTAAAGGCATCTACTGGTAATGTCTCATTCATTCTCTATTGGTAAGCCCAAAGGAGTACCTTATCCAAATTGGACATCACAAAACACACAAGTGGGGCGGTCCCTACGCAGTACACCATTTCATGGCCCATACCGAATAGTAACAATGGATCCTAGCATCTACATTTATATATCATAATTTGTGCTGCTACGTAGGACCTAAAATAATGACCTACATAACACCTAGCCCACCTGTGCCGATCTGTGCTACGGTCTCGAACGCGCATAACCCCAACCGATAGGACCGTCCACAAACATAGGTATGTCCACAAAACACATATTATTATCATAAAATATGTAAAGGCAACTAAAAATTTAATTACCCCCAAGAAGTATCCATAATCTCCAAGTAATATCCTTACTTTAAAATTAACTATCTATTTAATTTTTCCATTTTGGACATAATGATGTGCCTTATTTTTATGACACAATATGTTTAGGTAACTCACTCCATAACCACCCCTTGAGATGTCTCGTTGATCCTTTATTAATAATCCCCGAGATAGCCCTATTTATCATGTATTGACAAACCCCAATTTAGTAGTTAACCATCTAGTTAAATGATAGGTTCCTATTTACAAATAGTGTCACAATTCAATTTTTAATAAAATAACTATTGATATGAACACCGTCCCACCAACTCGTATATGTTCCTTAAAGTAGTTTAGATTCATCCTAAGTCCTAGCTCAACCTGTGCCAAGGGTCGAATCGGTTCACCTCTTGGGTTCGAATTGATTCGCCTAGACGAATCAATTCGCCTTAGGGGGGCGAACCAATTCAAATCTAGGAAGAAGCCCAGATGTGTTAAGTTTTTTTAATACGCAAATCTTTAATTCTATCCCAACATCCATTATAATGATTTATACCTTTGTGATAATATAAGAACAAGTCCCCACGAAATAGTCTTTCATCTCAGGATTGTTACTGACATGAACTAACATCAAATTTCATTCCCAAAATTCCAGAATTTACATCAATTGAGATATTTATAGAAATTATAGTTTTGTCCTCTAAATCCCATTAGATTCTAATCATGTACAAGGATCATAATTATCATAAATTTCAGATCCTAAGACACAAGTTCTAATTCTTTATATATATATATATATATCAAGCCTTTGAATTTATTCAAGAGTCATGAGGCATGAATTCTATTATCCAATTCAAGATTAATATCATCATAAATTTCTGGATTCATACTACCACAATTCAGATTTATATCCTCTAGATACATGTGATTAAACCTTATCATTCTATCACCAAATCTTGTATTAAAATCCAGAAATTACATGGGAGATTATAATGATGTATTAAGAAATAAATTGTTTATTTAGTTTAAGAAGAAAATTCGTGCCTAAATAGAGTGGTTGAGTTATCTTCAGTTGGATTCTTTGACTCCCCCTTGAGTATTTTCCTTTCAATCTTATCATTTTATCCTCTTTCGCCTTTGGTATCTTCTTTCTTGAGATGTGACTGTTAGGTTTTATGTTTTGTTAAGCGTGGAGAGTTTCTTAACCTCCCTTCTTAACTTATGCTAATCCAAATCCAGAGTTGGGCCTAAAGTTTCATTTTTGGACTCCCAAATGGGCCCGAATTCATTACCAAAATAGGCCAATAACTCCCAACTAATACACCTATACCTTGGGACCGTTTCCAAAGGTTTAAAACACCGAAAGGATTTCACAAGATCTCCCAGAATGTGTCCCAATTATTTTTATTAAACTTGGACATTTTTTATTATGTATAAACAACATGTAACCATATGTTAATTAATATTCAATTTATTTTCCATGAATGAATCCATCATGCCAAATTGAATCAAATAATTTTGTAATCAGGAATAAACATTTATTCCCAATATAAATTTTACCCATTTAATTTAAGTCCCATCATTTTAATTTATTGTCGAATTTATTTCGAAATTATTTAATTAAATTTTAACACGATATTTTATTCCAAAACCAAGGGGTATAACAAATATCCTTGGTAGTAATCACCCAAAATGATGAAAATTAGAATGTGGACTTTATTCATGTTGTGGAAACTTATGATAATCATATTAGATTACTTAAGAACACTTGAAATAATAAGTGGAGTCCTTATGTTGAATTATTGCCTTGAAATTTTAATTACATATATTCCTTTTTATGAAAGAACATATTATGAGCCTTTGCTTAAAGTATTTTTTTTTCCATTATGAATCATCATGTAGACGATATAGAAGGAGTACTATATAAATTTACGTTGGTTGTTGTATTTATGGTTGTATGGTTGTGTTGGACAAGTTTGATTGGTTATGGACTTTGAATATTTAGATACGTACTTTGTTAATTTAACCTCATACAATAAATTCATAATTATATTTTCTTAACAACTACATTATCTAAATTTAAGAATTAAGGGGGATCCTTATTTGGATTTCACTTCTGTAAGATGTTCCATGCACAGAGTTTAGAGACCAATAGGGGTGATGACTCAAAATCTTTAAAAAATCAATAAACTTTTATTTTTATATTTTGTATTACAAGTAGTTACTTGTAGTCTTGATATCCTTTTAACTCCTTATATAATTGTTTAAAACAAATTTAAAGGATTTAAATGGTAGTAACGCGAGAGTGGGGCAATTAAATAATGATATTATAACACAGAGTGATATAATACGTGTGAACTTGTGAATGTCATTGATAAATGAACATGAGAAATGAGTATTAATAGGTAAGTGTCGATGAGGAACTCCTCTATGTTGAGATACTTATTGACCATTATTTATGATGTGATATTATTGTGTCATACATATTTGTGGAGTTTTGGCACTGCGTAGAAGGGTGGATTCATGTATTTCAACATTGGGAAGCAGATGACTAGGGATTGTGTGATAATTTGATTTGGCACACCTCATGTTCTTATAATGGTCGATGAGAATGGGCGCATTTTGGTTACATGTTAGTTAATATGAGATAATAATTAATTAATAAAATGAATAATATAATTCTAATGCATTGTGAGATTTCATTTTGTGACATGGGCCCTTCATGTTGATTTTATGTATACTGTGATTTTATCATCTATATAAATAGATGATTTAAGTTGCATAACTAAGGTACTTGCTATGGATTTGATCTATTTCTTTTATGTGATGTCTTCAGGTTCTGGAGTTGGACCTCCCTCTTAGATTTTCTCATTCCATTTATCACTTTTTATTCATCTCACTCCTTCACGATCTCCCACCTCAGAGATGATATAGGATCCTATCTTGATTATCTTGTCACTTTACATTTCATTTTAGTTACTCTAAGACATTTCAGTTAGCATGTATTATGATACTTAGTTTTGTCTTGTATCATTTGGAGTTTCATTTAGGATTATTTTAAGGTTTTATCTTCAGATATTATTATATCCATCTCTTATGGATTATGGACTTTCATTATGATTTTTTATTAGAGAACTTTATTATCGCTTCCATATATTATGTCACATGTTTCATTTACCTCCTTATCCTGAGAATGATTTCTAATTATATTAACAACCTATAATGTTTTAATAACTAGACTAGACCAACCTGAGTATTAAAATATACGGGGTGTCACAATTTGTAACAAAGCTTGGTCTTAGGCCTCTAGGGTTATATATTCTCTTAGATTTCTCCATAGTGTTCTTTGGTACATTCTTATCTTTGTGTTTTTATCCATGTTTGGCTAGTCATAGGATTTCTACTAAGAATTTTAGATGCTGCCAACAGGAGAGTTCTTTAGGCCAGAGATCCCGCAGGGCAAACTAAGCCCGCAACACCCGCCCATAGGAGCCCGTTATGCCTGGTATTCTAGCCCCCGATGCCGAGGGGAAGTATCATTTTGGGTAACAAAAGTTATCAAACTGAGTCAACCAGAAATCCAGGAATTCTTGGTAAAAGGTATATACGAGGTGCCTTCCATAGCACCTCAATCAACAGTCCATCCAGATTGGTATAGGATAAGGGACATGGATCCTTGATGAAGAACAACCCATCAATGTTCTCAGGTTCTACCAATCCCACTAAGGCAAAGTAGTGGTAGGAGGATATAGAGAAACATTTGATCTTGTTAAGCTCCATAGATGCATAGAAGCATCTTTTAGGTACTTTTTGCTTGATTGGGGATGCTTTCTGGTGGTAGGAGAGTGTAATTTTTGTGGAGAGGAGAGAGAGAGAGAGAGAGAGAGAGAGAGAGAGAGAGAGAGAGAGAGATGAGCAATAGGGATTTTTTGGTTTCGATGATAAGTATTTTATACCAATATTAAGGTTTTGATACCTGCTAGATCAAATGATGTGAATCGGTTTTGGAAAACATCTAATCAATTCCTTGATTCTTAGAATAAACTTATTTTTAGTCCACCGGATAATAAATATTCCATCGCACAGATTTCACATGTGTAAACATAACATATATGTCTATCAAAGGGTTATCATAATAAAAGATACCTCATGAATGCAGTACTTACATTATGATTGTCCAACTTGCAAGGATCTGTTGACCCAATGTAAAATTTTATATCACAATAGCAATTAAAGAAATAATTGTACAGACATACCAATCATCACAACACTCGGGATTAAGAATCTATGCACCTTTTACAAATAGTGTGAAATTACCTAAGTCTAATCGAGACACCCCTTGGAAATAGATCTCATGGTTGATCTTATTCAATTCATTATTTGATGTATCAGTCACAATCTTATTTTCAACTATCACATAAGTTGTCGAACCATTATACATGTTCTCGTAGTTTATGATAAGCCTCTAGGATTGTAAGTGTAACGATATCGAGAGGATGTTAACTCTCTATTTAGGTTGTGAACTGTTCAATTACACTAGAACTGAAATTCTAATCTCCTATAGCAAGCCGAACCCCACTCACCGAAATTTCTACTAAGTATAATTGATCGAGATTTTAAACAATATATTTAAAACAAATATAAGGCATTCTCACTCCCGTGATTCTTATTTCAAAATGAACTAACACATGTATACTAAAAAGTAAACATCATGCTTGGTTTTAAAAATAAAATGCCAGTAAAGTTACCCATAAACTTAGAACATACTATCCATTTCTTGGACCTGCCTTGGGTCCTCTAACTGGGGCTGTGAAATCTGATACACCCTGCCATACTGAAGTTGGGGTTATTATTGTGTTATTGGGGGTGAAAGAAGTGTCGCTATTAATTGTGGCCTCAACACTAGAAGTTACTGAGGGTGATATAACCGACGTCACTTTGTTAGGGATTGAAGCCTTAATGGCTCTACAACTGTCATTGGAGCTGATGCCCCCCTGAGTCTTAACACTGGAGAAAACTAGGTATCTTTGTCCTTTATCTATACATCCAAAGAATACACCCTCAAATGCGGCTTTAGGCATCCTTAATGCAATTGATGCTATGGGTATTGCTTCTACCGATGCCCTACCCATTCCCACGGGGTCCTAATAACTATTATTAGCACCTCTTTTTCCAAGGTCTAAAGGACCTCCAATGACCTTCTCCCTATTATCCTTGAACTCTACATCTATCTCCATCATAACTAGACTCTACCTTAGGCCCACTGAACCAAACCATCTTCTCTAACTTCCTTTTATTCTCCCTCCCATCCTAATAATGCATCAAATAGGCATCCACCACCTGAGCATAGATGGAATAATCTAGGTTCCCCAAAATAACTTTTTTTATATGGCACATCAAACCCTAAATGAACCACTCCATCTTTTCCTGCCCTTCACTGATGTCCTCGGGTGAAAACATTGATAATGACATTAACTTTCTCTCATGCTCAGCTATCCTACGAGACCTCTATTGTAATAGAGGGGACTATTTTTTCTTCTGCGACCTCAAAGAATAGAAAACAAATTTCTCCTGAAATCGAAAAAAATGAATTCATTATATGTTAGACCATCCCTCTCTGTTGGCATTGTCACATTCTCCCACCACAAAAAAGGATCCCATGTAAGTTTAAAAGTCTCAAACACCTTCTTGTGAACATTTGTGCAATGAAAAAGTCTCAAGTGACTCTAGCATTCCTGGAACCACTGATAGGATACAATAGTATCCATAGAAATAAAAAATATAGGTGGGGAGTTCTTAATCAAAGAACTCCCCACCTTCTCTCATGTACTCGTTTGAATAATAGGCTTCTCAATCATTTTTGGAACCCTCTCCTACTAACTAGTTGTGCAACCTTCCACCATGGACTTTTCGATAAACTCAGACTTCTCCTGGGGCCCAAAATTATATTACCCATGGGAGTTAGGCGCCAGTATTTCCTATCCTTGTGGTGGATCTACGAGGTCAACTTGTCTCGCGAGTTCCCTTAACACTCTATTAGGCGACATTGAAAATTAAAGATTACATCATATTAGTAACAAAACATTAATAAGAGTAAAAATAAGTACACATATCAAAGAACTCTATGTAGAAGTATAAAAGAACCTATAACCCTTGAGGCCTATGATCGTGCTTTGATACTAACTGTAATAACCTGTATATTTTAACCTTAGGGCTGATAAATTCTTAACATTAAAATTTACAACTTATAAAATCAATTTCAATAGCATTCTTAGGATAGAGGAAAACAAATGAAACATGCAATAAATATAATAACACAAAATGTGAGTCCTTTAATAAAAACTCATAAAGATGCATCAAAGCTCTAAGAATACGAGACAGATATCTAAAACTAAACACAAACTCCAAAATATACATGCCTATACCAAGTCTCAATAATACCAGCCAAACCCTTTGATCCAATATACATATAATTCAAACCCAAAAGTACAACTCACGTGTGTGAAAATAAAAGGATATTATATGAATGAAATCGAACTGCATCAATCTCTAATGTTAAAAATATCTTAGTAGGGGAATGAAATGTCTGCTCACTAGATAAGAGAAAATATTTACAGGAGGACAAACCCTATCACTTAAAAGGTTATGATGAACAAAATGGGTCAAAACCCTGGGGAGTCTCCAATCTACGATATATATATATATATATATATATATATATATATATATATATATATATATATATATATAATAAAGTAGGAAAATTAAGTACGTCATAAGATTCAACTATGACATCACAAGATGAATTTTGTTTTCTCTTCCTATTTTACCCTTAAAATTTTTGGTTTCCCCTCCTTTCTTTCTCCACACTTAATTCCCACTCCTCCACTTTAATTCAAACATGAGGACGTTTTTGGTAAATTAACTCAAAATACACACCTCCTCACTACACTCTCCCATTTAATCATCTCGCCCGAAGTTTTGCACATCACCCAAAAAAACTCTTACTTTAATTCAAACCCTCCCCTCTTATCCCAAGAACTTTACTCTCACTCACCCAAACCCAACTTTCCCTCTGTCAATTTCTATCTACCTTTCTCTTCTCAATCTCAGATGGGCAAAAGAAATTGAAAAACCTAAAATGCTCTCCCTTCTCTCTACCCTCTCTCTCCTCTCTATCCACGGCACCCACCAAAACACCGCCCCCTCACCTACGTTCCTTTCACCCAGTAACTCGATGGCTTCTATGGCCAAGATGGTTGGTGGAAAACCCCTACCACCCCCTTCATTTTCTACTTTACCAGCTTCTATTCGTGGGAAGGTCATTTCCCAAACCGCTTCCCCTGTGCTGGCTGAAGCTGCGTCTCTTCTCATTGATGAGACTATGATTTGTATCAACGACGACGACCAAGAAGAACATCTGAGTGTTCAGGAGCTAGAGCAGGAAACGGATCTCCTTCGTATGTTCTGTTTAAGCAAAGGCGTCACTCTAGAAGACATCCAAAAATTAAAGCTATCTTCTGACTCACAAATCTACGATTGAACCAAAAAAAAAAGTTTGGCAGTTTTGCAAGCGTGTATCTCACAAATCTCTATCTCAGAAATTTACGATTGAACCAAAACTCACATCGTTCACAACCAAAGAACCAAATCTTCTTGAGGTGTATCTGGTGAACTTTTTTTAGATCTGGTGCACTTTTTTTTACCTTTTTGAGGTTTCAGCGTTGGATGGGGTTTCGAAGCCTGCTGTCACATGTTTTCTCAACGGAGTTGGTTTCGGGGCCGGCTGGGGTTTCAGCGTCGGATGGGGTTTCGAAGGCATGCCCTAAAACTTCTTGGGCCTTGGTGCAGGTGGAGGCTGTGGAGTTGGGCTGGGCCTTAGATGGGGATTTGGCACAACATTTGGTGGTCAATATCATGGAGTTTCTGTGTAGGCCAAATGCTGTGATTTGACACACCATTTAGGGAAGATGGATAACTTCACCTGGTGATTTAAAGGTTTGGAAACTGAAACTCTCAAGTAATTTTTGTCATGTATGGAATTTAATAATTTACATTTCTCCCCCTTTTGTGTTTGGGTTAAATGTCATGTTTTTGTTGAATGTATTCGTTTATCCAGAAATTAGTTTACTGAACTGGTGATGGATTTTCTAATATAATGAGAGAATGGGCATTTTCAAACAAAAGGAGCTGGAGCTCAAAAGTGAACAACCTGGCTTAACCGGTAAACCTCCTGTCTACATTTTTCTATGATAATAGCCCATATAACTATTAACTTGAGTTTTATTTGGTACTGATTTAGTTTTATTTGGTATTGATTTAAAAAATCCATCACCAGTTGGTATTGACTACACTTTTTTATTTAGTTTTTTTTATGTATTGATTTAGTTTTTTTTTTGTATTGATTATGCAGATCAAATCATCAATTAACGTGGTGTCAGTACAGGGGCCTGATGTGTCCACATCAATCGTAACAATATCAAAAGGCAGTGTATTTGGCATATAATTAATGATTAGCATTGTTTATATAATATTTGACTAGCTATTTCCATTGACTAATTATATTTTTTATTTTGCATCAGGTCGCATTTTGAAAATTACGGACAATCATTACAGTGGAACACGTGGGACAACCTCAATTAATATATTTGATTTTTTTTAAAGAAGTTTGTTTCATTAAAATATTTGTTTGATGAATTTGGACTTTTTGAATATTGTACAATTGGTTGTTACCCCTTAAGCAGGGTGGATAGTCCAATAAATAATGGAGACTATGTCCATTTTTTTTAAAATTTACACTTTGTTAATTTGAGACACAATGTTAATTCAATTGATGAATATTGTATATTTCATGTTATATGGGAGTCTATTTGATGAATTTAGATTATTCGAATGTTGTTGGACTATTTGTTTTTTCTTAATCATGGTGGATAGTCCTAAAAACAAAGGAGAATATGTCCAATTTTTTTAAAATTACATTTTGTTTTGTTGGGGAACGAAATTTGTGCTTTTTTTGCAATTACGTGTTTTGAAAATTTATCGTTTTGCGATTATCAGCGTGCCTTCAGGCACAGGCATACCCTAGTATATATATATATATATAGACACACATACACACACACACACACATATGAATAATAAGTTCATAGTTTATATAATCAATATTGATGACACACTATGTGTCACGGAACTTCGCAGTCATTTAATTCACTCATCAATATCATTAATTAATTAATTACCATGTAATTAACATGCTCCCCTTCTCCCCTGTCATCTATCGAAACATGTAGTATGCCCATATAGAACATTAACACAACACGTCCCCACCTGTTCCACAATGATAGAATACCACTCGACACTTTCTACATAGTGCTAGAACTCCGTAAGAGTGTGTGATCCACCCAAAATCGACATCAAGCCGTACTCCTCGAGTGCACCGATATAAGAGTGTTCCCTCTTAGCTCACAGCCAAAAATCACATTCATTAGTAACGTTCTAAGTGTCAATCGTAGCTTATCACTTATTATTATATCATTATTATCTAATTACCTACCGTCCATGTCATCTTAAATGGGTTATTAAACCAAGTGTGTTGCTAATGCATTAAAGGCTAAAATGACGATACGTCTAGTGTGGAACCTTTCATAAACTAAATATAAAAATCAATATATGTATTTGTCAAAAGCTCTAAGGTTGTCACTACTAAGATATACTTCTGTTTAGATAGGGTTACCTTCAAGACATTTAATTAGTTAAGGATTCATAAGGATGCATGAAATTAATAGATTACGTGGACTAAATATCTAATTTCCATGTCCATTTATAATTCGTCAAACACAAGCCAAACAATCATAACCCAACAAGTGTTCCTTATAATTTATCTACTCGGTTAATTCATTATCAATAATATGGTTAAAGTACTAATGGTCTAACATGAAATTCTTACACAATTAAGTCAAATTATTTATTCCAATAATATAATTCACACAAGGTATTTTATTTATGTTTTAAGGGTAAAAACATGGGCACGTCATTAATAATAAACCAGCATAAGCAACTAAGCCATAAATATAAATTACTATGGTAAAAATCTCATTCATTTGATAGTTATTGCCAAAGGTACTATTCTCGATCCTAAAGGTTCCAAACTATTAAGCATACTTATATCCACATTACATATTAAATACTAATTTAATATAACTCCAAAATCAAAGTTCAACCCCTAAATGCCATTATACTACCAAGGATTCAATAATCATTTTCTCACATTAATTAGGACCAAATCCTAATATATAACACATAAGAATAATTATTTTCACCTAAACACGATTAACCAATGAGATATCTCACGTTCCTGTGGGTTTCTAACACATTTTGATTCTACAATTTATATTTAAGTGAAATTAAAAAGTGTATACATATAAGGCGAGGAGTATCTAGTAACCTGCCTCAAAGGATGAACTAAAGCTTGATTTGAGATGAAGAGATATTGTCTTAAAAATGATAGACATGAAATCCTTTTGAAATCCTCTTGAAAAACTTGAGTGGGTTTATAATAAAACCTCCTTAAATTTTACTTTGAAAGGTAGAATGACAACCTGGGGTTTAAATATTGTATTTGTAAAGTAATTTGGGTGAGGAATTAGGGGTTGGTATTGTTTTAGGAGAGAAAACAACAAGTTAAAAGATTTTACTGAGAGAGAATATAGTTGTTGTACAAAATGGGAGGAATAAGGGTTGAAGTACTCTTTAAATGCACACGCTCTCTATAGGGGCTACCTAGGACTTTTATAGCATCTTATGAGGCTCGCTATAGCGTCCCCCAACCCAGACATGAGCTGCAATTAGTTTTGTTTTCCCTCCTTTTAAATTCTGAAATTAATTCCCTAGAAATTTCTCTAAAGATCCTTGTACCCTAGGCCTTATCCAAAAATTATCCATTTGTCCAGCCCTTTAACTAGCATATAATAATTACCATATTATCTCCAAATATTATAGAAATTACAATTAAGCCCACATAACTTTAACACTTCACCAAATAAGCTCCATATTTCCAATTTAGACCATTTTAACTTTAATTTCACACAAATAAATATAAATTCTCTATTTAAGTGATTCAGTAAGCCCGAAACCCTAATTAATTCATTAAATTATTCCCAATGAATTAATTATCAATTCCTCTTAAAATTATGGATTAAACTATTCCCCAATAATTAATTGTCATTTTTTCTTCCCATAATATACACCCGGATATCCATTTTTACCCAATTCCTTGGATTCTTATGTAACAATTTTGGTTGCTCTTAGATGTCTATATCTAATTTTTTTTTTATGTTCCTTCTTTAATGACCATTTTCTCTTAATTCCTTCTTTATATAATTATATGTTCCCGCGCCATTTTAACGTGCTCTTCTCTAACTTTGATCTATCTTTTCTCTCTGAGGCTCCCCTCTCTTTTATCTCTTTTGAGTGAATGTAATATGAAATTGTGACTAAAACAATTGTCGACATCTTAAGTGGAAAAAACTGTCAAAGGAAAAAAGAATTTTCTTCATTATTCAAATTTATAGTATGATTTTTGAATGTAAATTTAACTAATTTTTTTGTATATTAAACATTTATACAAGTCCATAGTACTTATTAATAATAATATTATATTATGGCAAGAAAGGGTATATAGTTGGTGCTATTTTTCAATTTTAATTGATTTATATATATCTAATTTTAATTCATTTAATTAGGTTGAATGTATATGCTGCATTGGTTTTGAATTAATTATCTATATATGTGTTTTCTTTAAAATAACCTTTCATATTTGAAAAGTAAACACTACTAAAACAGTTCAAACTAACTAATATTTAGAGTTTTTCAAATATGAATTATTACAATATAAATTATTTTTTTTTTTGCAATTTATTAGAACATTGCAATAATTTTTTGGTTTATATTTTTAAATAGAGTAAAATTTAAAGGGCCTTATTTATAGTTTTTTCACAAACTCCTCTAAATCTCACGATTAAACCATGTTTTGACTTTTGTGAGGACAGAAATTATTAAAATGTATATATAATTAATTCCTTGTAATATCCACGTTATTTTTCGTGTAATTATCATAATTTTGAAATGTTTTTCCTTTAAGTTTTAGATTCTTGGAGTATTTTTAGTAATATTTCGAGTTTCTAAATGTGTATATTAATAATTTCCAAAATTTTGAAATATTCTTAAAACAAAATCTTGATTTTAGACTATTTTTTTAGTAGTTCAAAGATTTTATAACAATTTTCTTCATATTGCTTATATTTTAAAAATAAATCTCCTTTAATTTATAGATTTTTAAAACCTTTTTTTTCTGAATTTTTAGATTTTAAAATATTTAAATGTTTTTCTTCAATTCCAAGATTTTGGAAAGGTTTTTGTGAAATTCTCTAAATTTTGAAAATATTTTTAGTTATTTTACAAATCTACAAAATATTTTTTTCATTTATTTCTTGATTCTAATAATAGGAGGATAAAATGCAAAACTATCCCTTGAATGTTGGCATAAGGGAATATGATGCCCAATCATCCAATTTATTAAGCCTCGTTAATAGTGACAGATGGATAATGTTGAATGAGTTTTTAAACAATAAGGTTAATATTACAACTTTTAGAATATTGAAACTGAGCAAAAAAATTTGGGTTAGTTTTGCAGTTTACCTAAAATAATATGCAATTTCTAATTTTTAAAATAAATTTTCTATAATTTCTAGTTATTTGAAATGACTTTCTCCATTTCTTCCATATTTTTAAAATATATTGTTTATAGAATTTCCAAAAATTTATAATGTTCTTTTTGTAATTTAATTTTTTTCAAAATTTCAAAATGATTGGATTTTTGACAATAATACCCTCATGCGACTTGCGATATATTAACTTTTCATACAAAAAATAACTAATCATAAATCTTTTTTATATAATTTTGTGTGCGTCATTATAATAAATTAAGAAGGTTTAGTCCAAAAATTAAATTTTGGGGTGGTTAGTGTTACTAAAGGTAAATTTAAGGGGACTAAGTAATAGAATCTTTAAATGAATAAGATATATTTTCAAAGATTTTCTATGATTTAATGTATGTTAATCGTAACTAATTTTACTAAGTGAGAACTTTAGTAATGTTGTTAAATTTCTTAAAAAAAAGTGAATGGATTAGTGTGCTAATGTTAATCAATGTAAAAGTATAATTATGTTAACATGTTATTGTTTGACACATATATAGTTCAAAATGATTATTATAATGATTGAACATGACACAATTCATAAAGACAATGAATTGGGTTTGTATACAGGCTCTCCCAATTAAAAACTCACCCGTTCAAGTATAAACATAATAATATTTGGTAACGATAAAAGACGACATGACTCGAGACAACCTATTGTCATGTATATTTATGCAATTCGAACCCCCGTTCAATGTAGACTAGCACTAAATAATAAGTAAAGGTGCTTAAATTTTAGATAATCATCAGATGTGAGGTAAGAGTAATTATTTTTAATAAAGTATCATTGGCCTTGTGCTATTTAGGTTTTAAATATAATAATGTTGATTTGATGTTATGTTCATTCATACTTTTTTTTCTCGCCTATTTTTTAAGAAAAATGCTATGTAATGTAATTAAATTGAACAACTTGATAGTCCAGGTGATGTTCTTTCATACTTAAATGCTCTTTCAGTAATAAATCGATGGAAAGATCAAATAGTTTATCACTTCAATCTAATATTTCTTCTCAAGCTCGAGTTCCATAAGACTTTTGTATAAAGGGGTAAGCATGTCACTTTATCGGATCTATTTGATCTTAACATCATGACTATTCTAGAATTCATGTGTTGCATAACTCTTTTGTAGTTCACGTATTTTGAAAAACTGAAATGTGGTTGTCATATCTCCCTCGATGCAGCCTCTTTAAATTTGAGCGATGCATGAATCATTTCCTTAAGAGGCAGTAGTAGTCAGAAGTACTATAATTGTTCATTGTGATGGTCACAGATATAAACTGCATATATATAACTAACTAGACACAAATGGTTAGATATAAAAAAATCACATTATATAAATGATATTAGTCTCCTGCTTTTAAAGTCAATGGTAATTTTTTGTTATTACGAGATTGACTGCAATTATTATGTCCAGTATTGTGTTGTGTCTAACAACATACTAATAGGTTGTATGTATGGTACATCAACAGTAAAGTTAACAATGTAATAACGATATGCTAATATAGTACTTAGGGACTATATATATATATATATATATATATATATATATATATATATATATATATATATATATATATCATATTTAGGACGATATGGATATTATAATATCTAAATACCGAAGAAGTACTGTAGTACTTTTCAATACATTTAACTTATTAATCGGTATTTTGTCAAAGTTATCCTCAATCTGCATGCCAAGACAATAACTAATTAACCCAAGTTCATTTAGTTTGAATTCCTTATAATTGAGTATTTTACGTATCAATTGTGCCCTTTAGGAACATCTCCTTTTTAAGGATACTTTTATAATGGAACAATGGAATATAAGATTATTCGCATACCCTTCCTTCGACAAGCATTTGCTAAGATGGTTATGTAAGACCCGATAATTTTGAGTAATTTATTTTAGCGGTTAAATTACATGTGTGATGTAAATTAATATAAGTGGAAAATAATATGGAATTTGTAAATATTAATTTTTGAGAATAAAATTAATATATATGTGGTAGATTTACTAGCGTGTTTAAGTAAATTTAATTAAGTGAATTGGCGAGAATTGATGATTTCGCATTGGGGGCACTTGTGTGGGCTATTTTTTAGATGAAATAGGATAATTATATTTAATGACTCGGATGGTGATTTCGAGTGCACGGTTGATCCAGAATAGGTCGAAATAGTCAGAATTATATACTCGGGTGTAGTAATTGGGTTCCAGAGACTTTTTAAACTAACCCAGGCTCACATAGGAGTATTTGGGTCATTTTTATATAGGCTAATAACCTAATTTCGAGATTAGTGAATTAAAATATAAGGGTTAGAGATGGCAGCCATAACATTTATTCTAAATCCTAAGAAAGAAGGGATAGAGAAGGAAAAAGAGAAATCAAAGGAGAAAGCTAGAAGAGGCTAATTTGCGAGGAGATTCAAGGAATCCAACACACATAAGAGAGAAATCAGAGCCTATGAACATTCAAAGCCAAGTAATTAACTAACTTTAAATCAAATTTAGGCGAATTCATGTTCATATCATGGTAGATGTAGAACAAAAGAAATGTTGGGAAACATGTAAATGCTTTGTTTTTATAAAATCAATATCATTTGTAGTTTAGATGATCAATTGATGAAGTAAAACCATTTATGATTTCTGGAATTAGATTATATTTTGAAAATTTATTTTCAAGACACATAAATATGTAATCTTGTTGGGTTCTTGGTTGAAGAACATGAATCTTGAATAAGTTAGGATTTAATTTATGAACATAAGATGATAATTTGAAAGAATTTTTTACATTAATTTAAACTTGTGGCATTTTAATTGTACTGATAATTAGATTGCGTGCCATAGATTTTTGAAATTTTTTAGCTCTTATCTTTCCAATGAGATTTTAATTAGGTCATTTTTAGTTTTGTAGAGTGAGAAATTGCAATTTTACTACAGGGTCCTTAATCTACCAGCATATCTAGCTGCCAGAATTTTTGATGTTATTTAAACTTAGGCCATTTTAATTGTAATTTGAATTAGATTGAGTGCCATAGATGTATGGAAATGTCTTGGTCATAGATTTACAATGAGCTTTGAATGAGTTCATTCGGATTTCGTTAGATTGAGAAATCATAATTTTTCTATAGAGTGTTTAATCTGCTAGAAAATTTACGACCCGATTCGGTTGCTTAGAAAATGATAATTTTGTTAGTTTAGGTGTAAAACTTGAAATAAATTATTGGAACCATAACTTGAGTAGTTTGGGATTATATATAGATCGATGAAAGCTATTTTTGGAGAATTATGGGTTTTGTTATTGGGTAAATTCTGAGGAGTTCCAAATGACATTTATAAGCTGTAAAGGTCAGGGAGAGCCTAGTAAGGTGATTTGAAGATACTTTATGGTCTAGATATGAGTGGGTAATTATAATGGGATTAGAAATCACAAGATAGATAATTGATGAGAATTTAATAACGAATTTATGAGTTAAATTCGAGAATAAATAAACGGGATGGTTGGGTTAAGTCCGGGTTTTTTTATCGGAGTGATGTTACTTGGTAAACTTTAATACTTTATTTACGTGCTAGTTGGGTATATATGGGGGTTATATCAGTGTGACTTTATGTCATTAATTTGATTAAGTATGATAATTAATATTAAGAGTCGTGATATAGACTCGAGATTTATAGGCTAGTGCTCAAGTGATAGGCACTTGTTAGCCAGATTATATGATTTAATTTATATATATAGGTATAAAGACAATATATGTACAAATGTAAATAATATCTGCATGTATGATATTTACATGAAGCATACTTATCTTAACCGTAATGCTATCAAGGAGGTTGGGCATCGTGGGAGGTCACTTTGGCGAATCCCAGTAGAAGTAGTACCATTCCCTAGGGTCATAGGTGTTATGAACGCCCATGTGTTGTAGGGTTGGAGTACCATGTAATAATGTGGTGTGGTTATGACCAAGGACTTATGTCTATGACCGCCTCTGATGTTCGTTTGTGATTTTCAGGTCCAATCGTGAGATCCGACCTAATTGCCCAGAATGTGGTGAACATTCCGGGAGCACGATATCATGCTAGTGATCTCGCTTTTAGAATGTGGAGGACATTCGAAAGTGCAGATGTATATATTACAAGTGATATATATTTATATAGTGTCTTGGTGTGACATGTCTTATGAACTTAAATAATAGCGAGGTAAATTATATAGAAGCTTAATACGTTAATGATGAACGTGATTAAATAACTGGAGTAAAGTTATAATATGATTAATAATTTAATAAGCTAATGAGGGATATATCTAATTAAGAAATGAAAGTTAGACAAAACTTGAGTCAGGGTAGTGTTCTAGTGAGATTTTCCATAAGACTAGTTAGTCAGGGTATGTAACTAAGTGAGTTAAGATGTAGGCTATAGGTGTGCGTAATAGTTGTCAGGTGAGGGGTAATCTCATGAAGGTGCGGCATCGGCTTAAATATGAAAAGTTTGAATGCATATTTATTTACCGCCTCTTAATTACATGCTAAATATTTTTAAAAGGTTTTGGACTTTGACCCATTTTCAAATCTATTTTCAAATTTTTTACGTGTCCAAACACAGGGACACTAAGGATGATTGTCCTTTCCAGGCACATATAGCTGCAGCTAATGTGAAATCTTGCAAGATGTTTAAGTAGTCGATTTCATTCTTGATATTCTAAATTAGGTTCTCTATTCTAGTATTATTGGGCATCTTTCCCCTTTTATTTAGACTTTTGTTTTTAGTCTTTTTAGTTAGCTAGATTTATTATATTGGATTCTTACTTGATGGTTTATTCAGGAACCTTAATTATTTATCTCAGTTTTAAACTTTATCTGGAATTTCATTTATATCATCACTGTTTGTGAATTTCTTGAGTATTATTTAATCTTGTTATATGTTAATGAAAGATAAAATTTGACACTGCTTGTTAAAGAAATTAGGTGGTTAGTAATTAATTATCTTTTGACAGTGATGCTAAGAATGAGCCATATGAGATGAACGATTTATTTTGGTAGAAGGCTGGTCACCCATTATTTTAATAGACTGGGTGTGACAGTTTGTACCTATATCCATTCGAATTTTCTTTTGTACAATGAACTTCTAAGTGTATTTGAGTACATAATCCTTATCATTTCTCTAGGCAAAGAAAATCCTTCTAGGATTTTCATATACATATATATATATATATATATATATATATATATATATATATATATATATATATATATGTCATGTGCCTAAGTTCTGTATAAATAAGAAGTTATAATATTCATGAGCATCAGTTATAATATATTTCAAAACATCTAAGCCTGTAAAATATCTGAAAAGTATATGCGACCGTAACTAGATAGTTTTCAAATCTAATCAATTTTTGGTTTCCAAAATAAACCTTCTACCACAAGTTCTATACTTTTTGGCTAGTGTCTTAATCCACTTTCTCATAAATTCCCATTCATAACATTCAAGGTTAAAATCTCATGGTTTGTTCTATAGGTCCTAATACCCCAAGTTTATGTAGAGACTCGAATCATGCCATCATGTCATTTTTTCCATTATATTCTTTGTCGAAATTCAATTATAGAACGCGGATTTTTATTACGAGTGTCAATTGGTTTATGTAGCAACAACATATATAATTATATTTTCGACGGTCATCTTTAGCGATCCCACTTTTCTCTTATGTACATATATAATACAGAGATCTTATTAATATTAGTTATCTTTGCATACTTTTGGGGCTTTGTAGTAACTTCAGAAACTTGTGTATTTTCATAGACAATAACATCTTATGTGGACTAAGAAAACGTGGATATTTCCTTCACCTATTAGTCAAAGTTATGTGTAACCTCCTCTAGAGCATTATTTAGGTATAATTTCATTTAACCTCCACTACTATGGAGTTAAGTAATTGCTACCTATAAGTTTGCCATGCTTCTGTCATGCAATACACTTATTTGTTGGTGAATTCATATTGTCCTTCTGGGATAATGATTTTGACAAGCTTAATTGCAACTAGTCCATGCTACTGCATCTAACATTTTAACTTTCATAATTATTTGATGTTTAAATATCATTATTCACTTTATTTTCGGATTGAGAAATACTGGGGATTATATGAGATTAAGTGGAAGTATTTTATGATAATTCTCGATGTTTTTCAAGAACCAACCGTTATTTAGGAATAATTTGTAATTTAGGTATGTTTTATCCCCGTCTTAACGACCGACGGAGTCTAATTAATAATAAAATTTCACAAAATATACAATAAACACTATATTTGTCAATCGTTCAATAGAGGGTGAATCATTAACACTATATATATATATATATATATATATATATATATACCCTTGTGATAACAACAATAAAGATACCTATCAATTAAAATCATAAATATCATTTTTAAAAAAAATCATGAAACAGATCATTGCATAATATCACCTAATTGAACTATGACAAAGTGTAATTTTACAACAATAAATGTTGTATCGTATAACCATGTGAATAATGAAATGGTGGTTTGCTAGTGTAAGATTTTTTTTCTAACACTAGAATTAATGCAAAATTACTATTCATTATTTATTTCAATATTATATCTTCGTATTCCAAAGCTCATAAAGGGAAGATAATTTCTTTTATATAAACTATCATATATGAATGGGCGGGTACCACATAGCAACATCACCTAGGCTTTTCTAAAGCCTTTAATAATTTGAAAATTTTCAACTATGGTCGAAAACATAATTATAATATATAACAAGTGTAATAAAACTTCCAATTTTTTAGAATATTTTGAGTTGTTCATTGTTTGATAGAAAATTTTATTATATGATGATAGTTTATAATTGTTATTTGAGGATATGTTATAAATCACTAAGGAAATGACAACTGTATATCAACCCCAACAAATATTAATTGAACTTATTTTTAAAAGAATTAGTGTTTATTAACTTTCACTATATATCTACATCCCCAGTACTCCAATGTATAGTAAATGACTAGAATGCGAAAACGAGTTAAAAACATCACTAGAAATAATATTCTCAGTAGAAGTGGGAACGTAAGTGTACTCAAGGGAAGGATGAACCTCTTAAACCCTTTATACCTAGTCAACCTCTTCTATTTGGTAGGTATCAACAACTGACCCGTCTACCTCTATCATTTTCTTGGTAGCAAGGGCAGTGGCCTCATCATCATCCCCTTCCCACTTACTCACTTCTCTAGATATGTCGGTGAAATGTTTCATCGCACTCTTTTCATCTTGTCATACTCATCAAGGAAGAAATAAATTCTGTCCATGTTGTCTTCAGTTGAGGATTTGTACTCCTCCACAACAATTTCCTCTGCCTTCGCTAGAGGTTCCTTGACCTTCATAAATTTATGATAGGCATCATCTAAATTCTTATTGCATAACAATAAATCATCAGTTTCTTTCCTTAAATCTTCCTCCGGGCTCTTAGATCTTACAACATTTGCATAATCACATTCCCTCACCTTAGGAACCTATTCCTTTAATTGACTAAGAGCAACCGTCTTGTTGATTATCTCCTCATCCTTCTGTTAGAGCTCATTAAAGGTCTTATTCAGGTCATCATTAGTATCCCTTAAGATTTCCTTTATCTCTACATTATTCTTAGAAAGAGAATCTATGTTGTTCCTCCGCTCCTCATACGACAGATGATTCGTGATGCCTTTTTCTCTTAAAATTGTAGCATCCATAGAGCTCTATCAAAAAAACAACCAAGTTAGGAAAAAATTGTGAAATGTAAAACATGTAAGAAGAGAAAGGGTATAGTAAACTCACCACTACCAAACGATAATGGGCTAGTCTCCATAAGGCATTTGGTTCATATTCCCTTAAGAAATAAAAATGTTTGTGGTGATAAGTAGCATTGTTCATATGTTGATATATGGAGTCATAGTCATTTTTAAGATCCTTCGGGGTCACAACATAACGGAGTTTAAATTTAAAATCTTTAACTTCCCAAGAACGTAAAGACAATCCTTGTGCTTGGAATAGCCAATGAGAAGTTCTTTCCTTAATTTGTCCCCTTTGAGAACTAGCACAAACACATGGAACCTTCAGGTCGTTCGGAGGTGTTGGTCTATATAAATGCCTTTTTTCTCCCATGTAAAGAAGGGAGGACATGGGAGATTTCTCCTAGCCTTTGTCACGTGGAGCAGTCTCAGCGTCAGCTGTTTTGTTGAGGAGCAGCCTCAACTTATTTTATCCGCTCAGAATTATCCCTCTTCTAGGCATCCATTTTCTTATTTTACCTGGTCTCAACTTCATCCTTTCTCTTGTGCTCTACCTCAACTTTTCTATGGCGTGATTGCTCTATTTAGATCCTGCCCAAGATTTGGGGAGCTATTCTAAGACTAGACTCATAGGGTGACTATTCTGATGCAGCAGGGGATCCAACCGAGAAAGAAAAAATATAAATTAGTCAAAAATAACAAAAATAGTCCAAAGACGAGCATAATAAGATTATTACCTTTTTTATCCTCATCTTCGACACCTTATGTAGCTTCGACTTCTGGATTCGTTTCAAATAGAAATCCTCCTTCCACCGGTATTGCTGTCTCAACAGGGTCCTCCACTTGGTGGAGTATTATACCCGTCACTGACGAACTTCTCAACTAAAAACAAGTGTTCAAATTTGCAAGTGTTAGGCAGACAATATTCCCCAACCAAGTTTTGTAAAATTATGGGGAGCTTTGGGGCCTTCTTCGCTAAAATAAATATCAACTAAATTATAATAAGACATTGTGAGTAAAGACTAGAATGAAAGGAAATAAATTAGAAATTTATCTATCATATATGACCTATTGCGCTCGTGAGGAATCTTACATAACTGATCTCTCTCATGGTTTCTGAACTCCTAATCACCCTTCATAAAAGAATATTTGTCTTTTCAGTTATGGTTGCTATACTGGATGACTTGACGATTTTTAAATGTGATTTCCTAGCGAAGAAATAGTATTATCCTGGGGCTTTTACATTATCTTTCAGGTCCTAGACATATCTGAATGTATCCCCAGTCAGGTCAAAATCAGTTTAAGGCTTCCAAAACATTATAGCAACTAGGGGAAGTGGGTAAGGGGCACACCATAACCCTTCAAGATAATCCAAATAATATGGTGTAAAGGTAGGCAAACTCTCTCCTCACTGGTAGGCAACATAATGTAAATGCTAATAGAGGTACTATACCTATCCCTCCGATGATCTATCTCATCTTCTAAAATATCAAAAGCATACCCCTAGAATCATTAGTGAAGGGGTATAATAATTTAAGGAATCCCTAGAGGAACTCTCCTTATGTGTTGGATCCTCACCAATTGGTTCCTCAATAGGGGAAAAGGAAGAGGAGGGAAGAGGCCTTGCATGTGCTTACTTATTAAACATAACCTTCTTAGGGGAATAATCCAAGTCCACTAGAGATATTAACACCATGTTTGCTAAATTTTCATGCTTCTCAATAGGGGTCACTACCTCTAGTTACTCAAAATCAAGACCCTTGAAGGTAATTTCACCAGGAAACGGAGCAAAACCACCATAAGAGGTTGCCATGGGGTATAATATGGGTATTCGGACTCGTCTTTAAGATGAACGACTTGAATGGGTTTGGGAAACCTCCTTACAAGAATGCCTCAGCAATCAACCTCTAATTAGACAAATACTCTAGCCACTTAAGCACGTGAGGTTCGTAACGCATCAATAATACGACAAGAGCAAGGTACTAAGAGCATTTAAACCACGATAATTAAAATTAGCTAACTTAAGCTCAGTCTCACTCCATCCCTCAATAGGTTTACTCACACGAACCCCTCATTCTAGGCATGTTGGTGGGGTCCACCCTTTAATTATCGAAAGCCAAACCCGTTCATCTAGGGATCTAAGAGCCGACCTTATACGCGCTTTCTAATATGCATAGTTGGAACCATCAAAAATAAGAAATTTTGCACCAGGCCAATGTCACAACCCGACTGAAATAATAACGGGTGTCCAGCCCTATAATATATTAAATCAGGATTTTCAGATGGTCCAGTCTCAACATCAACTGCCAATACTATATAATATAGGACTAACTACCCGAAATCATATAAGCGGGATGTGAAAATTTAAATAAAATATGCAACATCCAACCAACTAACGCTAAAAAGGAAAGATGCATGAAAGAACTTAGATAAATGAGATGCTAGAAATAAAATGAACTAAATAAACACAACCGAATGTACTACACAAAATAGGCCCGAATAAGCTGTTGGGCCACAGCCAATACAAAAATTGAAATGGAATAAATATAAAAATGTATATAAATATCCCTTGGGTACCAACCCGATATACAACATGAATCCTACCTAGAATTTTAAAGAAGTAGGAAGCGGCTAGATGAAACATCCCGCAACAGTCCGCACCTGTCACGGCTCCCAAGACTCTGGATAGAAAGTCATCCGGTATCCATGCTGTAGGATACCTATGGTAATATATATATATATATATATATACAAGGAGGAGAGAAAAGTAAACGGGTCAGATCCCCGAATGTGAAAAATACTTAGCAAGTGTGTTAACCGTGCATAATAATTATCGGTGCACTTTATCATAATTAAAGTGAGACCGCTCTCTCGGGGAACCCCAACTCACCTCTCATCTAAAGGCGCGCACCTATTCGCGTCCTCAAGTTTTAGTTAAATTACCCCATAGAATTAGGACAACCTAACTTATCATAGGCCTAGCCTATACCCACGAGAGCTACTATCCCATCATAAACCAAGGATCCACCCTATCTAAACCCACTAGGTTATGATTACAAACAGTGATGCCATAAAAGGCTTAATGGATTCCGATTTATAATTATAATGAATTATACTTCTTAATACGTTACCCCTATATATATATACATATATATATATATATATATATATATATATATATATATATATATATATATATATATATATATATATATATATATATATATATATATACATATATATATATATATATATATATATATATATAGGCTAAAATATAAGAATTTATATTCTTAATATCATGCACATGGAATATTGGCAAAACCTCTCTCTAATCTCAAACTTGTACTACGTTTCGTGCGTGGGGAGTCTCGCAAAGCGAAATTCAAACAAGGAACCGCCCCGTTACACTACTCCTGACAAGGTCAAGACCAGATATCCGAGATGCCACAAATAGAATTACTTCTCTCAAATCTCGACATGGCACTGCGTTTCGTGCGTGAGGTGTCTCGCAAAGCGAAATCCAAACAAGGAACCACCTCGTTACACTACTCCTGGTCAATGTCGATCATAGAGATCCATAATCCTTAACATACTATATAATACTACCATTATTACTGAACTATAAAATACCAAAGAAAGAAAGAAAGAAAAGAAAAAATAAAAGAAAACAAATAAAATAAAATAAAAGAATCTCCAATAATATCCTTGGTGTGATGTAATCGAAGTATTCCTCAAATACGATACATCAACCCCCAATAAAACTGGTACACCATAATCATCCAAGATGTACCCTATGGAAATACCATATCCTTTCATCTAGGATATATAAATATATATATATAGGTATTTTATTCTCACCATATATATACATGCCATCATCCATAACCATGACCCAGTGTACATACCATATATGATGTATAGGGGCCATGCACATATAATACCCGACTATATATAGCGCCGATAAAACTGCATCAATGCTATCATCTTCCCAGAGTCCGGATCACGTAACAACTGGGGACCACTTGGTGGGGATCAACAACACCCACCTCGTGGTAACTCACACACACGACGTCCCGGGAAGCGGTCATAGATCCAACCGGTAATGAGACGAAACATACCCACCACGTCTCACCCCAAAATATATATATCTATATCGTATAATAACACAAGGGACGACTATGACCTGGGGAATATCCACACCCTGCTCTATATGCCAGGATGCTCACCCTCTGCGCGGAAACTTCCCAATGATAGCATGAGCGGGGTATGCTTAACCAAATAAGTATATATATTGCTCACATACGCAATATACATACATCTATATGATCCCATCATATGATTTAATATAGTAAACCATCATATACGGTTTAAGTATCCATATCATATATGTCCACAACATAAATATATCCATATATTCTTATTCATACATAGATATATGTACATAAATTCACACATCGCTATATGAATATATATAGAAACTAATTCCCGTTCATATGTATAAGATATATAAACCCGGCTATAAGTATACATAATCCTCAATATACAAGCCGTCACCACAATTTCCAATAAATATACCTCGATATGTGAATACAATCCCTCACTTGAAACATATTCAATCATTTTTCCTATGATGAATAGTCTCCCAAAACCATATGTATATATCTATACATATATATTCAACATCAGGGTTATCACCCAAGAGTATGTGTAGGAATCCATCACTACACATTTCACCCATAACCAAAAGTACATAATTACGTTTGTACTATTTAACCATAGGCACACACGTGACTTAATAGTCTAAAATCTCAATTTATTCCAACCTCATTTCAAGTATTGGAATCCCAATGGTTATTTCCCCATATTGACATGTAAACTATCCTAACTAGAATTTGTGCTACCGCTTATTCTAGTCGATAGTACGATCCAAAGCTGATCTCAAAGTCACCTATGGTTCAATAAATCTCGGTAACCCTCACTCCTATAGAGTTATCAATTGTTCCTTAGCCTAAACTTTTCTAAGGATATGAGACCCCTCGCTCTTAAAGAGTACGTAACCTTTCTCTTTCAATTGGCCCCGAATTATATCTTCACAATATCCTATCCTCAATAGGATTGGACATAAATGTCGGCCTAGAAACTTCACAACATACATGGATATTTCTTATCCAATTATTCCAAGAAGTCCCCACTATCATATACTAAGTGAGAAACCCCCCTATAAGTCACCAAAATATATCTCTTACTTCATAAGAGAGAACCTCAAATCAACTAACCCAACCAAAATGGGCTAGAAGTTATCTTAGGAAACCCATAAAACAGCCCATTAAGGAAGCCCCTAAGAATAAACTCCAAAAGAAAAGGGGGAGAAGAAATCCAAGTTTTGGGCTAAAAACAGGGGACCGGTCGACCGGACCCAGACCCCTGGTCGACCGCGGGTCCAAATTTTGCCTATGAAGAAATGCAGTAGGCTTTTCCTTTAAGGCGCGGTCGACCGGTCCCCAGACCGCGGTCGACCGGCCATACCAGTTACCTTGGCCGATTTTTCCATTTTCAGCAAACCCCACGAATTTAAACCCTAAAATTTTCATTCCAATCCCCAAATCTTCATCACAACATGATTTTAAGCCAATAAATCAACCTAAAGTTGATCCCAACCAATTCTAATCCATTAAATCCATATTTGAACATTGAATTCAAGATTTAAACCCAAAAATCTAGGTTTTGATATTTATACCCAAAAATCCAATTCTTTACCCCACAAATTATGAAATTAGAATACACAATAGCTATTTAGCAAGATTAAACACTTGCCTCAGATTTGTAGAGGTTGGATCGTCCTCGATGTCGCGGTTGGGCCGAAAATCCCAAGCTTTTCTTCCTCTCTCTCTTCCTTTCCTCTTCTTTCTCCCTCTAGGGATTTTCTCTCTTTCTCTCAAATGAGAAATGGCTTAATCCGTAAGCCTCATGAGCCTTTAAAACAAAATCCCAATTTATAATGTTAATACACACTTTAAATGACTCGTTTACTCCAATTCGAGCCAAAATAACTTAAAAACATTCCGGAGCCGAAATAAGACCCAGTGACAGTCATTTTGACTATCTCGACCCTCCCGGGATCGATGGTACCCTAAAAAATATCATCCGAAATACTTTAAAATATTCTCTATTTTCGGGCCTAAGTTCCCAAATTTTGAAATTCTCCAATTCAATTAAATTTTATTTTCCCAAAATTTAAATTTCTCAGTCTCCAAAATCGAGGGTTGTTACAGCCAATTTTCTATTTTTTAAACCA
Organism: Sambucus nigra; assembly: GCA_949130495.1. Lineage (NCBI taxonomy): Eukaryota > Viridiplantae > Streptophyta > Magnoliopsida > Dipsacales > Adoxaceae > Sambucus > Sambucus nigra. The sequence continues at coordinate 107,873,571 of OX422224.1, read as the reverse complement.
AACAAAAATAAGGATCTTAATGCAATAATTTAGCATTTCTTCTCTGATACCACTTGAAAGGGTGAAACACCCTCAATTTAAAATTCCAAATACGGGATGGTTCATCAAATATTTCACACCTGAAAATTTCTTTCGAATTTAGGAATAAAAGTTCACAAATTTTAATTTCTTTAAAATTAAATCAAACAACACAAAACAAATATTTGAATTTTTCATTTTATTTCAATAAACAACATTAATTCAATTCAAGTTAAAATTATGCCAAACAATCTAAGCATGTATTTTACCAAATTAATTATGCCAACTTGAATTAAATTAAACTAAAATTACCCAAACAAAACTTAGCACCAAAATTACAGAAAAGTTGTGATTAAACCAATTTTATCTTGATTAACCTAGCATGTATCTAAGTGAGCAATTGAAAGATAAAAATAAACAAAGAGAAGGCAGGACATACGAGGAAAACCCACAATGGGTAAAACTTCAAACGGCCCAACCTACAAGTCCACTAAGTATGGTATTTTTACAAAAGACACGACAAGAGAACTTACAACAATGACTTGCCTTTCAAGTATTGATGCTCCTTCACTCTTCAACCTATGCCTAGTTGACAACTTCGGAGTCCACCAAAGTCTTGGAATCCACCAATGGGTCTTGGCTACTGTCAACCCGCACATGGTGCCTTTCACAGTAAGAGTACACCGCCGGAAAAGTAAACTCCTTTTTGGGTAGAGAAGACACCCAAACTTTCTCCTTTGATGAGTAGAGAATAATAAGATGCCAAATAATCTCCAAGAAAAGATATATATATATATATATATATATATATATATATATATATATATATATATATATATATATATATATAAATAAAGTAGGAAACTTATGTATGTCATAAAATGAAAAGATGATGTCATCTTTATGAGTTTTTCCTACACTACCTCTTTTACCATTGAAATTTTTGGTTTCCCCCTCTTTTTCTTCTCACTACTTAATTCCCCCTCTTCCACTTTAATTCAAACATAAGGGCTAATTTGGTAAGCAAACCTAAGGTCACACATTCTCACATAGACTCACCAAAATGCATTATCTCTCCTATACGATTTGTCTCACTAAAACCCTACACTCACTCACCCTTCTAACCCATCAGAGTAATAGTTGAAGACCCTTTGTGTCGCATATTATTATCTTCAACTACTTCATCCTCTCACAAGACCCTCTATGTCACATTTTATTATTGAATGTATCATTGTGTTACTCAAGGGATGGACTTACGGTAATACCCATTTATTTCTGCCCATTTTACTTATGTTGGTATTTTACATCATAGCAGATATTTTTATCCATTATTAAAGTTTTTTTTTCATTTGGGCATTCCAGGGTATAATGTACCAGATCTACGATTCTTTATATTTCCCTTGCTCTCTCTATCATTATCTCTAAATTTTATTTTTTAAGCCCTAAATCTGTTTTATACGATTTTATACTATATAACTCCATCTACCACCATGAATGTCCACTTTCACAAGTGTTGGATATTTCAGGGTTTAGTTCACAATGAACGTTCTCCTCACACAACCAATAATGAACGCATGATCTTTAACCCCAAAATTGGAATATTAAAAACAACAAAGTTGTGTTATCTCCTAAAATGTGACATAGAGGGTCTTGCGAGAGGACATTCATGGTGCTTAATACGACATCGCAATATGATGCTCTCCTTACACGGTTATGGTTATTGCGTGATGGATGACATTGCAAATTTTTCTTTATTTTTTCGACATATTTGCTTAGGTTCGTTCGGAAAAAAATAAGATGCTCTCTCTTTCGTTCAGTAAACTATCTTTTAAATTGTAATTTCATTTCTGTGAATTGAAGTATGTTCAATTAATGTTTTTTAACCTTATTTTCAACGTATTGTAGTAGTATTACCATATAAGTTATAAATATTGTTCTTTTTTTTTTCTAATTTGTTTCCTCTTATATTGTACATGTCATAATGAACAAAAAATGGTGCAACTCTCTGGGAAACAAATTCTGATTCGTTCACATAAGGCACGTCTCACCGAGTTCAATTAAGCCCAGTTCAACTTCTAACAAGGTTAATAAGGTCTTATTCATATAATCATTTATTTGTACACCTATATTTGTACACGCTTATAGTGATATATTTATTTGATTTATTTACATTTTACAACAGGTGGCTTACACATCTTTCATCGAGAAACAAAGAGGGATGGGAGATAATAAGATGTTATAGATTTGCGAAGTCAAACGAACGAGACATCGACTTGCAGCATTGGAGAAATGATGAGGTGGGGAGTAATCAGTGTGGCATTTCAGTACCAAACGGTAATAATGTTTTTATTCATATAGTGTTGCCATTTTTCACTATTTTCGGCTTCATCATTCGATTTTCTGTGTTTATAGAATGGTATGGTGGGATTGGTTGGTTTTATGCATTTAAAAAAGATAAATAGCCATCAATGTTAGTAAACCAGTGCTATTACACTAATGATTTAGATGCATTTGCTATAGAGGTGTTCCATTCTCTACTACAACCAATTATATCATCCAAAAGATCTTCTTTCAAGTGATGAACCTTCAAGATTCACATATCATACGATTTTAATTCATAATTAATTTGATTTATTATTTTTAAGGTTTAAGTAAATATTTAATCTTATGTCTTTCGTATTATTTCAGTGCCTTATTGAACTATGGGTCTTCAACAGTTGCATTGCCCCTCTTCTCATTTTTTTATATGAAATTTTGTGAATTACAATATTTGTTACAGTTTGATGCCGCATTTTTACTTTAATCAAAGTTCACCATTATGGAGTTAGATTGCATCGTTACCAGTTTGAAAGGTTCTAAAAAACACGGGGCGTGATCGAGGCGTGGAGGCCAAGCCTTAATCCTTAGAAGCCTAGGCGGGCCTTGGCGTTAAAAGGCGTGAAAAGGCGTTTAGGTCTTTTTAATATATTTTAATATTTTTTAACCATAACAAGGCTATTAAAATACTAAAATTGTACATATCATAAAAATATGTCTGAATATTTGCAAATAAAAATACTATTTGATTATTTTGGATGAGATAATGGTTCGGTTTGTAAAAAAATCTTTAAAAGGAGATATCGTTTCACTAAAGCATTATTGTTTTTAGAGAAAAAGTATGCCTTAAGGGTTTTACCAAGCATACGGCGTCAAAATCTTAAGGCGGGGCGTTTCTCCCAAGCCTCAAGCCTAGGCGGGTTTTTTAGAACAGTGGTTTGAAGTATCCCACGAATATAGTGCCATACTCACAGAATTATATTATTATAACATAATTATATTGTCATGGATGTGAAACTATAGTGTGACTTGCAAACTTACATCCAAGTCAATGTCCGGAGTTGTAATTAAGTTCAAGTCGATGATTTGTTTGAATGTTTTTCAATTTTTACTTAGGTATGATCTACTTTATTATTCTTTTCTACTTTTTATTTAACATGAGTCATAAACACTTGGTAATGCGTCTTGAATTTTTTAGTTAATATTGAGACAATGGTGTTAATCAGCTAAAATATATTTGAACTTTTTTTTATATATGTTCGTATATAACTAGGAGCAACAGTGGAAATAAGTAGCAGCAACAGTGCTCATGTGAAACTTTGAAGGTATTTTTTCAAAAAATCTCGCAAGATATGGTTTTTGTGGAAGAATAGATTTGTAGGTATTTCATCAAACTTGCTTTTACTGAAGTTTAGGCCCTGCTATCTTGAGTACGCACCTTATTAAGTATGCACCTTTTAATGAAGTATCAAGTATGCATGAAGTATTAAGTATGAACTTGTTTATTTATTAGTTTGGATTCTCTATCTTATGTTTCCATTCAGATTTGGATGTCCGTGTGAGGTTTGAAAGGGTTAACTTTTGTTTTTTAATGAATTCAAAATCAATTGTTAACTTTTTTTTTTGGATTTGATACATTCGTTCCTTCTAAAGGAACTACCATTATAATAAGAGAATGTTTTTTGAACTCGGTTCACAAAGCACTTGAGAGTCTACCTTACTTTGCCTTTTTCTGTGCCTAAAAAACATGTATTCCCCTCATTTTGGACATATGTTTTTAAAGGCTATTTATAATAAACTTTATGTTAAAGTATATGTATTATTTATGTATTTAAAACCGTGGATTATATGGCTTGAACCATTATAATTCAACATTACTTTTATGTGGATGTATGGCTTCGTTTAAATGTTGATAACTCAAATGAGGCTTCAATTTTAAGAAGCATTCAGAAGTTTTATTGGAATAGGAAGCCAAAGTTGTGGTATGAGTCCGTGTTGTTAGAATAAGATAATGATGAGTTTAGGAAGTTGTACGCAATTTCATTGTCATATTCCATATATTAACATTTGTAATCTATGCAATTAAATGTGTATGACAGTTTAATATAATATCATGTTTCCCCTATATCGAAAGAAGTTGGTAACTACTCTATAATTTATTTCCCAGTGTCAATTGTAATCTGTGCAATTATGGTGACAATGCCAATTGTTCCCCCAAGTGATTAGCTACTGCTAATTTAAAGTTTATATATTTGTTTGGTGTAAGTTACGAAAGAGTCGTAGCGACACTGTTTTGGCTTGATATTGATCTAAACTGTCATACACACTTTAAAACATGACAAATGTAGTGTGCTGGAAGCATGGATATGGACAATTTTTCATAGTTTTTATGTTTTTTTGCATTGTCTATTGTTTTTTTTTTCAGATAACTACTTTTATATGAGTCAAGTGAAAGTTAATATTATATTTGGATTGTTTATTACTGATTTTATTTACCGAGTGCTCATTTTTAGTAAAATTTTTAGCTTTTTCTTGCACTACTTCGAGTATTGGTTGATGTTATTGTGGTGTTTAACAGGGTTTCTATCGTGTCCCAAAAATCATGGTCGGTAAAATTAACTCAAGAAGGATTGGAGGTCTTTGGGGAATATTACCCAAATAAGGACCGAGCAGTGTCCCTAGAGTGAATATGGGAAACATATAAGTTTTTGTTACTTGCAAGGGTCATGAACCTGATAATAGAGGACCTAGTTGTCTGCCTAACTTGTTGCAATTATATTCTATTTGCACAGGTTTTAAACCTCTCTATTCCCTCAAAACTTGCTATTTTAATTTTGTAACTTAACCTTATCTTTTATACACGACTATTGATTATTTATGTTGGTTCTATGGCAGGCCATCTGCTTAACCATAGATAATGACAACTCGGACATTTTCGACATAATAACATTCAATTATGTGTGTCCAAAATGTAGATTGCTTGATTTTAGGGATGACATGAATGTTGCGGCCCACATTTTGTAAATTAAATTAATGGGAGCCCCGTGGTGAGTTATTCAAAATTTATATCTTTTGATTTTTTATCATCCATATGGCAGACATTGCACTTAGGATTTTCTATTTAATATGAACAGTGTTACAAGTAGGTAGGTCTCGATATCTTACAGATTTCAAGATAGAGAATTTGAGTCGTGTTTTGAATCTGATGGCTCCTGTATAAGTTTTAAAACATTTGGATGGTAAAAACCAAACATATCAGAACCAGATTCAAAAAATCAGAAGTATTGAATTGCAACTTTTTTATTTTTTGGTAGATTTTATTCCAGCAGGCATAGGGAGTGGCTAAGGACTATTCAGTTCCCGATCATATTGCATCTGAGTGCACTATAAAATCTCTATGTGCCACACATGCGCTAAGATGGGGCACCATGAAAAAGACTGTTCAGTTCCCCCATAGGCACTTGGTGACCTGAGACTCTGCAACTACTACTACAAGTAAGGGCATATGCCAGCTGACTCTACCAATGCCAGGGCTTGCAAGAATTATAGGAAGACGGGTCACCTTTATCGCGATTGCACAAGGTTTGGTACACAAGCCATATTAGGGAACTGTGATGTATCTAAATCCTTAAGAGTAACTAGGTGTGGTAAAAAGTCTAACTTAGCCATATTCTTGATACATTGAGCATAAATACTTTTTATTCTCTGTTTTTTATATAGGAATTTTATTTTAGATATGTTCATGAATTCAATTTTAGACTTTATGTGTGATCCTGGTGTTTCATGAGGAATGTGTATACGATGTGGGAAAAAGGTGGATGATCAACCTTGCATTGCATTTGTGTATATACACAAGGATTTAACGCTTGCTAATGATGAAATTTCTTGATTACGCGACAGAGACTTGAAGAATTTATCACGGCATACAAAGATTTATTTGGTTCTTGATCTAGATCACACACTGCTTAATTCAACCAGGCTTGTGGATATTACACCAGAAGAAAAATACTTAAAGAACCAAAAAGATTGTCTGAAAGATGCATTAAATGGCAGCATATTCAGATTGCACTTCATGCACTTAGTGTCGCATTAAATGGAAACCTATTCAGATTGAAATTTATTTATTCGGGATTCTAAGTTTGTAAGATTAATTTGTAAAACTTTACTCACTTTTTTGGTTTCAGATATAACATAAATAAAATCCCAAGTGTTGGAAATTCAAGTTGTTTTATATTTCATCCTTGTAGTGAGTTTGGAAATTTAGGTACTTATTGGGTTTATATATGCTGTCATATATTAATTAATATACATGAAGGATACGTGTCTTAAAACATCACCAAAATACTAATTACATTTGGAGTTTGAATGAGTTGAAAATTTTGATTTATACCCATGATATCCCAATTATTTTTCAAGTGGATTAGGCAGTATATCAACTGCGCACATGATTTCTTATATAAACATCGGGTGAGCCTCACTTTAAAAATGGGTTCACTGGGGAAAAATATGATAGTGCCATCGACACTGGTACGAGTGTGTCATGATAGTGCCAATGACATGGGTTTGTGCTTGTGTAGCAACAGCTGCGAGGGGGTGGGTACTGCTGGGTAGAGGGTGCAAGTGGGGAGTTATGGTAGATGAGGTTCGGGGTTATCTTGATTTGACAATGGTAGGGGAAGTAGCAGGTGGGATCCGAGTAGTGGATTGGGAAACAAGGGTGGTTGGGTATGGTGTTTGGTGTGTGCATGTGCTGGGGTCAGAGTTACTGCGTCAATGTGTGTGTTACGATTTAGGCAGGGAGGAGATGAGTTAATGCACAAGGGATGGGGATGTGTGATTTAGGAGAGGATAGGGTGGTTTTATGGGTTCGTGGGGTTGAGATTTTATTGGGGTTGTACGATTTGGGAGAGACACGACTTTATGCTTTTCCTAATTATCAGTGTACATTCAGGCACGGACATACCCTAGTGTGTGTGTGTGTATATATATATATATAACTTGGATTTAAACTAAGACATTGGGTGTAAACTTGTGTTCTTTGAGAAATGAATCTTTAAAGATGATGAACACTCAAAACAAACTCTTGGATTAAGAAAATTTTCTCTCTAAGTAAAAGGAAAACTCCAATTTTTTTTAAAAAAAACTGACTTCCCTCCCCTTTTGAAACAGGTAAAAAGTAGTGGAGAAAGTACGAAGTTTTTTGAAAAACTGTCAAAGAGGAATGTCGTTCGAATGACATTTGAAAGTACTTCGAACAATCCTATTCAAATGGGATTACTAATGAGATTAATAACAAGATTTTAGAAACATTTCCATTCGATATTTCATTTGAACCAAATTTCTAACGATAAAACTGGGAAGAAATGAAAAAATGTAATTAGAAGTTTGTTTGAACGACCTGGAAAACTCGTTCGAACGAGATTCCCAATTTATTCAAACAGCTTTACAGAAAATCCCCATTTTCATTTTAAGCCCAAAAATTTTATAAAAAGATTTTTTGATAAAACAAAAAAGTCTCTTTGACAAAAACATATAAAAGAACTCCCACTAAAATTATCCAAGTCTCTCTTTATATATTAAATTCTTTCATACCTTTTTGAGACCTTGGAATTCAAATGATGATGATACAAAACTTGGCACATAAACCGACAAGGATGAAATCTTCACTATTTTAGGCCTCTATGTCTTCAACTATCTTGTTATAGGCTTGAAAGGATACAACCAACATCTATCCTATGACATAATTAGTTTTGTCCATAATTAAGTCAACACTACAAATGACTCGATTGGAAATTTTCCCTTACAAATCTTCCCCATTGGTTATTCCGGGACAAAACCCAAAAAAAAATCCTAAGGGTCGTCAAGATTTTCTAAAAGACTCAAGCCACCCAAAATAAAAATACAACACTTGACATGACTGATTGGGAAGAAGCTTTGCCGATTTAAAATGTTTTTGCTTTAGATGATAACCAACACACTTAAACACATAGGTAATATGACAATTTAAAGTGAGTAAAAATAAATACTCCCACCTAATTAATTCTCCCCCTTTGACAATGATCGTCCTAGAAAGACGTCTCCCCCTAAGTTAGATGTCCCCAAATTTCGAAGGATTAGATATAATTTCTCCCCCCTTTTGTTCAGGAATAAAAAAAGGTTAAAGAATCAAAAAATAACTTATTTCTCCCCAATTAACGCATAATCTCCCCTAAACGAAATAAGGGGTAAGAAAAATGGAAAACCAAGTTTATCATGCGATAGTGTAAATAGAGACATGAACAATAACGCATATTAGCAACAATGAAAATCAACTAATCCACAAAATAACAATAGAAACTAACTACGATGCAAAAAATAAATGATACCAACTAAAATGTACTAAACATAAGCATGGGATATCAAACAAATGTCGCAACCAGATGGATACTAAATTGAAGAAGATGCATACATGGATTAGATTCGAAGGCAAAGACTCAAAACAAATTAATAGCATACATATATATTCACAAATATACAAATAACTCACACGCACATATACATAAGTATTAAACGCCACACAAGACACAAAAAACACTAAGCCTTCCACACTCATATGTCAAAATGCGTCTAAATACATGTGAAAAACATAAGTGAAGGGGCGTGAACTAGAGACTAAAGGAATATAGCCCCAATCACTTAAACATGTTCACAGAGTTCTCATCTGATTGCAAAAATTTATTTAACTTAAATATAGCCTCATGTGATAAGATAAAGTGAACTCACAGAACAAACATACACAATGCACACACGCCTAGAATTTTGATGATTCTACAAACCAATAGAGTCATGACAAAAATAGGATAACAAGGATACACTGTCATTGTGCAAAACCATTTATATATCCAACAAAACTTCCACATTAATATTCTTTTTCTTTTTCTTTTCTTTATGAACATACCAACTAAACAATGAAGGCCTTGGCTAATTTTATGCCTCATTTTTTTGGCCAACTTTCAATGGTGTCTTTTCACGCAAAGTTATTTTGTCATTCGCAGCCCGATTCCATTGATAAACAAATACACCAGATAAATATTTTTCTATTTTATTTAATTCTGGAAACAGTTATTACATGCACAAATCCTCCATAGTCATAGTAACATGCAGATTACTAAATTGATAGGAGGCCAACTCACATAACTTAAATATACATGTGAGGTTAAATTTCAAATGTGCTCATGCATGTGTAAATCCATTAATCAAGTCAAAGTCAAACTACTCCTTGCAAGCATGATAAAGAACACTTTAAGGATTGAAAATGTTAACCAAAAGGTCTAGCCACATGGAAGAAAATATGATTTTGGATTCAAACACAAGTATATGCCACATAAAATGTGTAAAGCTAAAATAAGAAAAATAGAAAATCTCTTTATGTTTTTCAAATTTTAACCAAACACAAAAAAATTCAACTTAAAGGAAAATAAAAATGTTTTTTGTATTTTTCAATGAGACACAATAAATAAAAATTAAATACAAAAGATATAAAATTTGTAATTCTAGCAACACATATATAAAGAAGAAAATACTAGAAAATGACTAATAAACATACAACTAGCAAGAATATAGCATGAGGCACAAAAGCTAGTGTATGCAATAAAGCTAAAACATTCAACCTTTAGATTTATCAAGGGAGGTATCACGTGCAAGCAAATGAGAATGAAAAATCCTATCTTGTACAGACGCCAAATCGGATCTCCTAACCCAAACAAGTGAAGTGTGACGCTCTCGAGTTTTGATGAATTTTGTGAGTTTAACCTTAAATTTCCTAGGACCATTTTGAAGATCAAAACAAAATTTCCTAAGGTGACCCTTCCTACCACAATGTGTGCATGTGAATACACGACGAGAGATCTTACCTAAGGATTGATCTTTTCTAGTGTTGCTAGATGATTCTCTCAAACACATGGTTTTGGATTTATTATTGAAAGCATTTTGAGTATCAAAGCCAATGCCACATGTGTCATTTTTTATTTATACGGTTTGTAAAATTTTATCTAATTTCTCTAACCTACACTCCAAATCAAATTTGACCCGAGTTGAGTCTTTTAATTTTTCTTCAAGTTCAATTATTCAAGAATCAAGTAAACGCCTACGTACTCTCTTCAAACTCAAGAAGATCTTTCTTCATAGCCTCCATTAATCCTCTAAGTCTATCCCTCTCACCTTCTACATATTTAAGCTTCTCACAAGGAGATCTCTCACGTGCCCTAAGATCTGCTACTAAAACACACTCATTATATTTCTTAGCATGATCTCTCATACTGTCATCTGACTTAAAGTTTGCCCTTTTTAATTTTATTGAATCGGCATATAACTCTTGAAAGTCTACTTGAAGTTCACTCTCCACCTCCTCTTCTTCATTCTCACTCTCACTTTCTACTCCACTCTCTATACCATCAAACTCATAGGATTCACAAAAAAAGGCATTGGAAGTATCGGGTAAAGGAATATCTTCATGGGAAGATTCATTATTAATGCTCACATGACTTACCATGATCGCAGTAAAGTTGTTCTCAATGGAGGAATCGGGTCCCTCTTCCTCTTCACTATCACTAAGGTTGACATTATATGAAATTGGTTACTTTCCCTCCATCCCTAGTTTAGTAGGACACTCAAATTCCCTTTTGTCATTACCCTGACAACCATAACACCTATTTGACTCATTCCTATTAAGATGTTCATTTTGATTTTTAGGGAATTTTTTGTCTTTACTATACTTAGACTTCTCAAATTTCTAATAATCATTCTTAAGTTTCTCTTTATTAGTCTTAAAAAAAATTCTAAAGTTCCGAGAAAATAAAGACATATCTTTTGAGTCAATCTCAGACTCATCATCCGAAATCAATATTTCATCCTTATGGTCTTTCAAAGCTATGCTCTCATCCTTGGAGGAAAACATGTTAAGTTCAAAGGTTTATAAGTCACCTACGAGCTCTTCATGTTTCGTGGATTTTAAAGTCTTTAAAGAATTTATGACAGTTACCTTGGCATAAAATATCTCGGGTAATGACTTTAAATTTTTCTTTATAACATGGTTGTCGTGTATCTTTTCTCCCAAGTTAAAATATGAATTAACAATATCAGACAATCTCGCATAGAACTCATCAAAAGTCTCACTTTCTACCATTCTAATGGTTTCGAATTGAGTGGTGAGGTTTTGGACTTTCTAAGATTTCATGACACTAGTTCCCTCATGGGTGAGTTTTAGAATATCCCATGCCTCCTTAGACATTTCATACGTCATAATCCGGCAGAACTCATTTGGTGTGACCGCTCTAAAAACGGCCTTTAAACCACGGGAATTAAAAATAACTAGCTTAAGCTCAGTCTCACTCCATCTCTCAACATGTTTAGGTACATGAACCTCTCCTTCTAGGCATGTTGGTGGGGTCAACCCTTTAACTACTAAAATCTAAACCCTCCCATCTAGGGATCTAAGTGCCGACCTCATATGCGCTTTCCATTACGCGTAGTTGGAACCATCAAAAACAGGAAATTTTGCAAAAGGTGAAGTTTCCATTTTTTAAACCAAACAAAAATAAGGAACTTAACGCATTAATTTAGCGGGCCTACTCTGATACCACTTGAAAGGGTGAAATACCCTCTATTTAAAATTCCAAATACGGGACGGTTCACCAAATATTTCACACTTGAAAATTTCTTTCGAATTTAGCAATGTTCACAAATTTTAAGTTCTTTAAAATTAAATCAAAAAACACAAAACAAATATTAAAATTTTTCTTTTGATATCAATCAAACAACATTAATTCAATTCAAGTTAAATTTATGCCAAACAATCTTAAGCATTTATTATGCCAAATTAATTATGCTAACTTGAATTAAATTAAACTAAAATTATCCAAACTAAACTTAGCATCAAAATTACACCAGAGTTTTTATTAAACCAATTTTATCTTGATTAACCTAGCATGCATCTAAGTGAGATATTGCAAGATAAAAATAACCACACATTTAAGGCACGATGTACGAGAAAAACCCACAATATGAAAAATCTCAAACGGCAAAGCCTAAAAGTCCACTAAGTATGGTATTTTTACAAAAGACACGACAAGAGAACTTACAACAATGACTTGCCTTTCTAGTCTTAATTCTCGTTCACTCTTCAACCTATGCCTATTCTACAACTCTGGAGTCCACCAAAGTCTTGGAATCCACCAATGGGTCCTAGCTACCGTCAACCCACACACGATGCCTTTCACCGTATGGGTACACCACAGCAAAAACAAACTTCTTTTTTGGTAGAGATGAAACCCAAACTTTTTCCTTTAATGGGTAGAGAAGAACTCGGTGCCAAATAATATCCAAGAAAAGATATATATATATATATATATATATATATAGAACTTGGATTTAAACTAAGACATTGGGTGTAAACTTATTTTCTTTAAGAAATAAATCTTTAAAGATGACGAACACTCTAAAGGAACTCTTAGATTTAGAAAATTTGTTATCTAAGTATAAGGACAACTCCCAATAGTTATGTCAAAAAACTGCCATCCCACCCCTTTTAAAACAGGTAAAAAGTAGTGGAGAAAGTGGGAAGTTTTTAGAGAAAACTGTCAAAACTGACGGAATGTCATTCAAACGACATTTGAAAGTCATTTGAACGACCCTGTTCAAACAAGATTACTAGCGAGATTTCGGAAACATTTTCGTTCGATATTTCCTTCGAACCAAACATCTAACGAGAAAATAGGGAAGAAATGAAAAATGTCGTTAGAATTTCGTTCGAACGACCTGACAAACTCGTTCGAACGAGATGCCCAGTTCGTTCGAAAGACTTTATAGAAAATACCAATTTTCATTTTAAGCTCAAAACTTTTATAAAAAGATTTAAAATGATTTTCTGATAAAATAAAAAATTCATTTTGATAAAAACATACAAAAGAACACTAAAATTATCCAAGTCTCTCTCTATATATTAAATGCATTCATACCATTTTTGAGACCTTGGAATCCAAATGATGATGATGCAAAACTTGGCACATAACCTGGCATGGATGAAATCTTCACTATGCTGACCCACTACGTCTTCAACTATCTTGTCATAGGCTTGAATGTATACAACAAACATATATCCTATGACACAATTAGTTTTGTCCGAAATTAAGCCAACACTACAAATGACTCGATTGGAAATTTGCCCTTACAAAAACCCTAGAGAGAACTTGGAAAGCTTGTAACCATCCTTTTCATGACTATTGCCCATTGAAGAACAAATGATCATTAATGTAGATGTGGACGTAGGCGCCAAATCAGGTCAAACCCCATTAATCTTTGAGTTCCTTCTTTATCTCTCATTCCTCTCTACTCATCCTAAATTGGCGAGTTAGTAGTGATTATTTCTTTATTTGTTATTGTTCAATTTTAGTATATTATAGCCAAGGCCCAAAATATATATACCAATTTTAGACGATAACAATTTATATTCTATACTCAAGTGGTATCACCCCTATTTATAGTATAAACTATGGTGTATCAAGAGACATACAGAGGAAATATATGTCGAAATCCACACATTAATATACATTTTATAATACAAGCGACTTTATGAGGTTTCTTTATGTTTTTTCGTACATGCCAAATTTTCTTATAGGTGAAGATAATTGAAATGTCAAAACAAGAATAAGGTCAAAGTAAAGACAAAACTTAAATAAATGCAATAATTTAACATATTAATCTTGTGAATGGAAAATAATTACAACTAAATTACATTTAAACTTATATATATTTTTTTGTCTTATTTTGAAATTTCACATTGAAAATTGATGTTTTGGATATCATTCTAATGAATTCCAATTTAACTTTTTCTTAACTTTTTGAACGTAAAAAGGCATATGCTTCTCGCATGGTGTTAAGTGTATTTTTTAAAAACTCTTTATTTTAGAAACAAAAAGAAAACTTGAACATATATTCTTGATTAAATACTCTTAAACTTTGGCCACCGCCTCTATTATGTCATTCTACCACCTTCAACACTAATCACTATACATATCATCATCAGCAGCATCCTTTCCTTAATCCCATCATATGGAGTCGACCGCATGGATTATCCTTTTCCATTCTAATCTATTATATGCATTATTATCATTCAAGTTTAATTCCTTAAGGTCTCTTATAATAATTTCCTACCATGATAACTTAGGGCGAACACTTTCTCTTTTACCCTCTATTTCCATAAATCTTCCTCTTGTTATAGGATCATCTACTGGTCTATGCAACACATGGCCATACCACCTACGTCTACTTTCTCTTAATTTATCGCTAATGGGAGCTACTCCTAACTTTTCTCTCACGCATTGGTTTTTAATTTTGTCCTTTATAGTAATTCCTATCATCCACCGGAGCATCCTCGTCTCACTAACATGGAGACTTTTTTCATATTTTTACTTTAACGCCCAACACTTCGCTCCATACAGGGTCGCTGGCCTAACAACTATTCTATAAAAAATTTCTTTTATTTTATTAGTTTTACCTTATCACATAATACCCCACTCTCTTGTCTCCATTTCATCCAACCAGTTGATATTCTACTCGTAACATCCTCCTCAATATCCCCCATTACGTTGTAACATTGAACCTAGATAACGAAATTTATTAATTGTGAGGAAAAGAAAGAAAAGGTGTAAGGTGAGGAGACATCGAGAGGTAGAATAGGTGAAATGAGTTTAAAGGAATTAGTCAAGACATGCTTCTTTAGCGCAGGATCTTTAACATTATATTACTCGATGCCTCATTATTAAATTTACATTCCCTAAATTCTGCTTTAAAACTATTGATTTTTCGACCCTTAGTCTCCAATGTTTTTCTCCAAGTATGTACTCTCATCGCTAAGCTTTCCTTTGAAGTGTCTAGTAAAACTATATCATCCGCAAACAACATACACCATGGGATATCTTCTTGTATGTCCTTAGAAATCTCATCCAAAACTATGGAAAATAAATAAGGACTTAAGATTGACCCTTGATGTAAACCCACTTTAATCGTAAAGTCATTAGTTTCTCCATATATAGTTCTTACTCTAGTCTTTGTGTTATCATACATATCTTTAACAACTTTAATATAACTCATAGGGATTATTTTCCTCCTTAAATCCCACCAAATTATATCCTTAGGTACTCTATTATAAGCTTTTTCTAGATATATGAAGACCATATATAAATTTTTATGCTTACTTCTATATTTCTCTATTAACTATCTTAATAAGTAAATAGCTTTCGTGGTTGATCTCCATGGCATAAATCCAAATTTATTGTCCGAAATAGTTGAGTCATTTATTAATCTTTGTTTTATAATCTTTTTCCATAATTTCATTTTGTGACTCATCAGTTTGATTCCTCTACAATTTACCGCAGTTTTGTATACCCCTTTATTTTTATACAACGATATTATGCTGCTTTTCCTCCACTCATCTGGAAGGTTTCCTTATCTTAAAATTTTATTAAATAAGCATGTTAACCATTCGACCCCTAGACTTCCAAGGGTTCTCCAAACCTCTATGGGTATTTTATGAGGGTCAATCTCTTTATTCTTTCCCATTTTTCTTATGAATATATCCACTTCTTTATAGTAATCGGGCATACCACTCCTATATTCTATTCAATGTTCTCACCATCTTTTTCGGATACTCTTCATTTAATAATCCATGAAGTACTCTTCCCATCTATCTAGAATTTCTTTATCGTTAACTAATACATTTTGATTTATGTCTTTAGTACACTTAATTGGACCCATATCCCCTATCAACCTATCTCTATTCTTTGCCAATTTATATATTTTCTTTTCACCTTTCTTTGGTACCTAATTTATTATAAAGATTATCTATTGTGTTTTGTTCGGCATTTCTAATAATATTTTTTAATTCATTTTTTAACTTCTTATACTTTTCTAAATTTTCTTAATTTTTACTCTTCTGCCATTCTTTAAAACATAATTGTTTCTTTTGTATTATCTTTTGCACTTCCTCATTCCACCACCAAGTATCTTTTTTATGATCTTTTTTCCTTTAGTCTCACTTAAAACTATCTTACCTATTTCCTCGATGTCATTCTTTGTTATCGACCAAATGTTGTTAATATTTTCTGTGGCCATTCCCCCGATCCTCGCGATGGGTGGGACGGAGAAGAGTGGGCATCTTAAACGTGGAGAGGATTTTGGTCCCACGCATCCCTCTAGGGAGCACTTTCGCCGACATCGGTGATGAGATGAAGAATGTAGAGAGAGGAGTCACCAGTCTATTTTACTCAAAACAGACAAAAGAAAAAGGATCCATCCCGAATGACAGAATTCAAAGACATATTGATATATAGTATATACGAAACCAAAAATGATTCGAAAAGGATACGGAGACTAAGTTACGTAATGGGAATGTATAAGGCACCCATTCCGACCCTACGACCTCTCATGGGTTATTGCTATTTTCCTTTATTTCCCCGTGATATGTGTGCATGCATGTATATAGTGGAGATAGGAATCATTGTCTTGTATCATGGAAGAGATAAAATGAGTCATCCGTAGGAATGTTCTTAAAAGTAATGTTAGAAAAATAGGATTTACGCGATTATCCTAGCGTTGATCGTTATAAAGTGAATGATAACACATATGGAATAATACGCCACTAATCACAAATATACGTATATGTAAATATATAGAATCTAAGAGAGTTAAGTTCAAAGAATACAAAAAGGAATAGGAAAAAAGTAGGAAGGGGACTCGAGCCTCAGGTTTTACCTCGAGACGCGTACGTAGCCTATAGAGGCATCAAAG
The DNA here is from genome assembly GCA_949130495.1 of Sambucus nigra. Classification (NCBI taxonomy): domain Eukaryota; kingdom Viridiplantae; phylum Streptophyta; class Magnoliopsida; order Dipsacales; family Adoxaceae; genus Sambucus; species Sambucus nigra. Next base: position 107,856,414 of record OX422224.1, on the reverse strand, counting down.
TTCACGTAGTTCGTAAGCAACACGAGGGGTGGGTTTTATACCATAGATCCAACCGGGGACTTCTATTACGTGTGCGTGTGTGTAAAAAAAGTGTTTTAGTTGCAAGAAAAGTGTGAGAATTACTATATAGAATTTATGAGCAAACCCTCTTTTTCGTGTTTTTTGGGTTTTATTTGTATGAAAATAAGAGATGTGCAATAATACTAAATAAAAAGTATATTAGGATATGTGTGATGAGCGAATAAAAGTGCTAAGTAATAAAATGAATTAATGCGAATTTAGGGGAATTTAAAGATAGTGTTGAGAAAGTTGGACCTTCTTCAAGATCTTCTGCTTGATCTTGGATGTTGGAGAGAAGCCCTTTCACTTGGGTGATGATGGATGGTAGTTACTTCACTAAGTTTAATGAAAAGGGTGATGAAAAGTGAAGGTTGGAAAAAGATTTGGATGTAGAAATCACGTTGACTTCGAGAGGGCTTTTCTAAGCTCGCTGAGAGTGATGGGTTTCAAATCTTATTTTTTTTGGAAGGAGGTTAAGCCCTACTTTTTATAGGACTAGGGCATTGCTAATCGGAATAGCCCTAGTCCTGCCAATCGACATGTGTGTTTAAGCACATTGCCGATAGGCAGGGTTTGGAACCTGTCATTCGGCAGTCTCTTTCAGGTTCCTTCAGAAAATTGGTCGTAGAGAGAAAACTATTAATTTGAATCATTGACACGGCAAACTATTGGAAAGGTACTTTAGATATCTTTGAAAGTATTTTGGATTACTCTCGGGTCCGGGAGTTTACTTTGGGTCAAATGTGGCTCGAAAGCGTCTGTCGGTCCTTTGGACGGGGAATCGTCGGACGCAAACGGATCGTTCGTCCGCGTGAAAAGTCAGAATCATGTACGGGATAGACCATTGGAAAGTTTAGGAGATGTACCTCAACATTCTAAAGAGCTTGACTAGGTTCGGGGAGTTGGATTTGGTCAACCGGGGCCTGAAAGCGTTCGCTGACCTTTCGGAGTAAAACGGATCGTTTGTTCGTACCGTAAGTCAGAATCGCACATGGGGTGGACCGTTGGAAAGGGGTTTCAGTGCCCTTTGAATATTCATTCAGTCTTAGTCGATATGAAGAGTTGGCTTAGATCAAACGGAGACTCGAAGCGTCCGATGACCTCATGATCAAGTTTCGGGGGGAAATGGGTCATTCATCCGCACCGTAAGTCAGAATTATGCATGGGATGGACCATTAGAAAGTGGATTATGTTCCCTTTGAATATTCATTCAGTCTCAGTTGAGCTGAAGAGTTTGAATTTTGGTCAAACAGAGCCTGGGAGTTCCCAACGTCCTTTAGGTTAGTACCTAGGGTATGACTTAGGTTTGTAGTGATGAAGGGAGGTTCTAGGGAACCTACAGAGTGATTAGGGGGTGATATAATGGGGTGTCTACAAAGCCCATCGACGGGTGAGATTAGAACAAATGATAGTTATCGAATAGACACCACATGATGCCTTTGAAAGAAGATGACCAATTCAGAGGGTCAAGGCCAATTTTGAGGACCTGGGATGAGGATGACTGATTCTGTGGGTCAAAGCCAATTCTAAGGGTTTAATGATGAGGGTGACTAATTATGTGAGTCGAAGACAATTTTAAGGTCTTTAAGCTGAGGGTCACCAATTCTACGGGTCGAAGCCAATTTTGAGGGCTAGAAGATGAGGGTGACCGATTCGGCGAGTCCAAGCCAATTCTATGGTCTTAAGTTATGATGAAAAATTCTACGGTTCGAAGACAAATTTGAGGGCTTGAAGATGAGGGTGACTAATTCTACGGGTCGAAGCCAATTCTACAGGCTTAAATTGAGATGACCAATTCTGTGGGTCGAAGCAAATTCTGTGGGCTTAAATTGAGATGACCAATTCTGCGGGTTGAAGCCTATTTTGTGGGCTTAAGTTGTGATAACCAATTCTGCATCTCAAAGCCAATTCTAAGGGCTTGAAGATGAGGGCGATCGATTCTTCGGGTCGAAGCCAATTCTGTGGGGTTAAATTGAGATGACCAATTCTGTGAATCGAAGCCAATTTTAAGGGTTTAAATTGAGATGATCGATTCTGCAGTTCGAAGCCAATTTTATGGGCCTAAGTTGAGATGACCAATTCTGCGGGTCGAAGCCAATTTTATGGGACTAAGTTGATATGACCAATTCTGTGGGTCGAAGCTAATTCTGAGGGCTTAAATTGAGATGAACAATTTTGTGGGTCGAAGCCAATTCTGCGGGCTTAAGTTGAGATGACCAATTCTGCAGGTTGAATCCAATTCTGAGGGCTTAAGTTGAGATGACCTTTTCTACGGGTCGAAGCCAATTCCACGGGATTAAATTGAGATGACTAATTCTGTGGGTCGAAGAAAATTCTGAGGGCTTAAGTTGAGATGACCAATTAGACAGGTCGAACCCAATTTTGAGGGCTTAAATTGTGATAACCAATTATGCGGGTTGGAGCCAATTCTGTGGTCTTAAATTGAGATGACCAATTATGTGGGTCAAAACCAATTATGAGGGCTTAAGTTGAGATGACCAATCGGCGGGTCAAAGCCAATTATGCGGGTCGAAGCCAATTCTGAGGGCTTAAGTTAAGATGACCAATTATGCGGGTCGAAGCCAATTCTGTGGGCTTAAATTGAGATGACCAATTCTGCTAGCCGAAGATAATTCTGCGGGCTTAAGTTGAGATAACCAATTCGACGGGTCGAAGCCAATTACGTGGGCTTAAATTGAGATGACCAATTCTGACGGGTCAAAGCCAATTATGAGGGCTTAAATTGAGATGACCAATTCTGTGGGCTTAAGTTGAGATGTTCTCGGGGAAATCAGTCATGGAAATTACCTCATGATTTTGCTTTGAGATGGGGAGCCTATGGATGGGGAAATACTCATATCTTTTGGATATTTTGCCCTGTAATAGACAATTTGACGCTGTAAATTCCACTAGGGAGAGATTAGGTGATCCACACTTTGCTCGGGAAGGCTTGAGACCTTTGGGGAATTTGGGATACTTTAGAGGTCCTCTGGGGACGTTACCGGGAGGAGATTCACTTGGCTTTTGATAGTTCTACTGGGGAAATAGGTGTTCCGCTTTAGGGAGTACGGAATTTTCTTGGTGAAAATGTTTTAAATCCCCTTCGGGATTTTTAAGAATTTTTTGAGGATTTTTCAGGGTTTTTTGGTATTTTCTAGGAATTTTTGTACAAAAATTTAAGGGGGGTGCCGGTCGGCACGGTGTAGAGGGTGCCATTCAACAGTGGCACGGACTTTTGGACTTCCTCGAGAAGGTAAAGGGTCAGTGCCAATCGGTAGGGTTGGGATTAGTGCCAATCGGCATGAACCTTAGCATCCTATAAAAAGAGGGAGGGTTCCCCTCATTTTTCACAGCTTCTTACCTTCTCTCTTTCTGCAATTTTCTTCTGCGAATCGCTCTAACATTCTGTAATTTAAAAAAATGACCATTTCTGTGAGCACTGTGGTACACAAGGAGTGGTTGGTTGTTGACGACTGGGCGAAAGTGGAGTGGAGGGATAGGGCGCCTCTTTCTTTGGGGAGTGAGAACTCTTTTGATGCATTTGAGACGATTGCGAATGAGCAAACTTTATTGCGGGAGCCATCGCATCAACGCTCTTCGAGGGTGGTGAACCTTGGAGGTTATGTAAGTACAATGACTTTTGCCATTACTTTTTTGTGGTTTTCCTTTATTCTTGGATGTTGACAAGTTTTTTCTTTTTGTAGTCTGATGTTTCTTTGTCAACTATGCGTGCCCGTGGGATGATGGGGCTTAAGGATGTTTGGGAGCACCTTCCACCTGTAGTGCAGTGGGTAGTATTGTTAGCAGGCTTTGGGAGGCTGGAATTTGTGCTGGATGAGATGCCTCGTTCGACGGGGGTCCTATGCGCTCTGGGGGAGAGGTGGTGGGACACTCCCCACACCTTCCATTTTGGTTTCGGGGAGATAACTGTGACTCCCACAGACATGCAACAGCTATTGGGGTTAGATTACGATGGAGAACAGATAGAGGTGGATCGCTCTTTGCGGTGAGGTCGGAGGCGGTGCGAGCGTCACTAGGTGATGTAGGTAGGATAGTGTTTAGGGATTCCATCCGTCTATCCCTACTGAGGGATGTTTTGCTGGGCAGGGTGATTGATATGGATGATGGGCTGCAGGTGAGACAGATGGCCCGCGTTGTTTATTTTACTAGTGGTGGGGGGATTTATGGTGGCGTTGAGCAACGACTTCGTCCATTTATGATTTTTACCATACTTTAGGATATTGTTTAACATCCCTCTCTGTAATTTGTGGAGCCTTACATTGGTGACCCTTTATTTTTCTCTAGATGCATTCAGTCGGTGCTGCTGGCAATATTTCACTGGAGTCACGTATCTTCTTGAGGTATTCTTTAATTTGCGCATTTTTCTTTCATGCATTCTCATTTCCTTATGCGTCTCTTTTTTATTGTGGATTTTTTTATCTTTGGCAGATGTGGTTCTATGAGGTGATTGGGTGTAATACCCAGCTAATTTCTCTGAAGGATGAGACAGTTGGGGACTTTTACCAGTTGTATCGATGGCGGAAGGCCAATCGGTAGTCGATGAGGTCTCTCTCTCTAAAGGCGGTGCGTCAGGTCTTTAATAGCCTGACCAGTGATAGGGTAAGACTTTCCTTTCTTCAGTCCTTGTCTTTGTTTGCTCTGACTCTATATTTGACTCATATCTACTGGGGATTTTTTAGGTGTCTTTTTACCCTTGGGGGATGACCATTCAGGATACGGGGTTGACTCGAGTCAATGCACAAATGAGGCGTTTGCTAGCGCTTGAGTTTGGCCACTCTTGGTATCTCGAGGAGAGGGTGGTTCGTCAGATTGATGATGAGGAGGTGGTTGTTCCACCTGCGAGGCCCTCTATGTCTATGAGGCGAGAGCAGTTGTTGCTAGAGGACACAAGGATCACGGCGATGATTGGTGTGTCCTATCTGTTGTACACCAATACGGCTGTGTTGTATGATTATATGGAATTTGTGATGAGCTGGATGATGGCGCCCAACATATATGATGCATTACCCTTCCCTCCTGTGGCTTCGAGTCGGCCAGTGGGTTCCTCCCATAGCAGTGGAGGTCCGTCGACATCTACGGCGATGGCAACTTCGGAGGTCCCCTTTGTGCAGTTTCATACTCCTTTAAACATCATCCGCAAGGATGATGGAGGAATGGTGCCTATGTTTCATCGTCCTCATGCGATGGATCCGGATCACTTGGTCTTGATAGAGGAGGTTCTTCGTCCTTTGGTATATCTTTATGTTCTTTTCTCTTGGTTTATTTTTATTCCTTTTGATCTTTTCTCTTTGATAGCAATTTTGGGTGTACACCACTTGGCTGAGGGAAATTATGGACTGGATATCTTCAGCGAATGCCCACATTCGGGACGCGGTTCCTGTTCCTTCTTACTTGGTGTCGTCTGCCTTATTTGGGGAGGAGTCTCGTTCAGGTAGCATTGGTACGTCATCTCGTCGCAGGGGAAAAATAGTGCGTCGCAGGGGTGGAAGCTCTTAGGAGAGAGAGGGGGATGGTTTAGGTGAGAGAGACAGATAGAATGTGGGTTCGGGCTGAGTCCCGTTATTTTTTTGGTTTCTTTATTTCCAGCAAGATTGACGTAACACAGAGAAATATCTATGCAATGCAATGAAGTTTTTTTATTATTGTTTGTTTAATGACGAATGAATGAATGCACATGCACTTTTTACTTTGCTGCTGAGATCGTAAAAAGAAATATTTTTGGGATTTGAAGGAAAGGTTTATTCATAATGAGAAATTATATAAAGATGGAAGGGGGATGTTTGAAATTCTGTTTGAGAATATCAATTTATTTTTATTGAGTTTTCTGATTTTGACAAAAGAGGAAAAAGGAAAATTTCTAAAAATATGGGGTTACCGATCGGCAAGCACCTTCTCGTGCCTATCGGCAGGTTAGTCCAGTCTAATCAATCAAATCTTTAATTGGTATCCTCTTCAGCCTTTGGTACCTTATGGGCCAGGATTTCCTTCAATTTTTGTAGGGGTTATGTCTTTTATGAGGGTTTTCAAGTATAAAAGAGGGGTAAGGGTGGAGTGTTTTCATCACACCTTCACATCGTGACTTTCTTATTCTGTGAGATGACTCTCCCTGGTAGTGTTGATTTTTCCAACTATCTCGAGACTTTGGAGGCGATGTGCTCCTACAATGTTGAGTACAATTCTTTCAACATGCATTGAGTCACTTTATGGCGTAATCGACCCATAGAATGGAACATATTGATGGTGGCGGTACCATTTTGGTACCCCAAAGACCATGTATTCCGCTTTCGCTTGGAAGAAGGAATTTTCTACTATGTTGGGAGTAAATCCTAGTGTCGCGGATGATATGTCTGAATTTTATTGATCTCCACGGGAGTTGTTGGTTGGTCTTCTCCGTGTATCACCCTCAGCGGGTAGATCCTTGGTTACTGGAGGAATGATTTCTCTTCCGGCAATGTTGCGGTCCATGCATTTATAGGAGGTTAGTGATGCTGGATATGCCGGAGCTGTCATTCTGGTCTTGGTTTCAAAATTATTACTGGTGACCGGGTAGCTGCTGGTGGACCCACAACTTGTTGCTATTACTTCATGGATGTCCTACCATCGCAATCCTACGACGATGATACTTACAGAGACTCTGAATGGCCTAAATGCCTGGTGAAAAGGTCGTTCTGACTTTCTGAGGGGTAGTCCTCTGATGTTTTTTATGTGGTTGTTTGAAAGATTCTTCCTGGTGATTCCTCCGAAACACCCTTTTTTGGTTGTACCCAACTTGTTTTCGCGCCATTTCATCAGTGTTCGTCTGGATATTGAGATCTGGGAGAACTAGTTCGTGGAGAATGGGGCTCTAAATTTGTACTGGTCAGTGCCTTGGTGGGGACAGTTGCTGCCTATTCTAGAACTGGGAGAATACTCGTACCTTCGGCTAGTTGGTCTTTAAGAGACCTCTTTTTAATTCCCCTGGCGGCTTCTGCATCAATTTAGCGGGAGTAGGTCGTGCCACCTCAGACACTAGACTTCTTTCCCTAGAAGATTTGACAGAGCGTCTGCGTATGCGACTTGGCTCTTTGTGGGAGAGTCGACGTCGGTCGACCCGTCCCTTTCTGTCTGTTAGGAGAGTTTGGCACACCCTTGGGGATTATATAAAGTGGTTGTGGAGTAGAGTAGTTAGCAAGATATTGGTAGTGGAGACTAGACAAAGGTGGCTCATCTCATCTGATACCATGAAGGGATGTGTGGTAGTTTTTTAGAGGTTGTTCGAGCTTATCTATCCATGGAGCGTCTACAACATTCCATTCAGGCAGGGGAAACATGGGGACCCCAGGATGTAGATGATGAAGGAGCAAGCTCCTCTGGTAGCTGTGGATAGGACTCTTCAAGAGTTTGTTTTTTTGTAATGGGGAATAAATTTGGGAATTTTATTTGGATTTTTAGGAAGGTAGGGGGAAGGGATTCATTCGTTCCTTTTCTTATGTAATTGCACTGTAATCTCTTATTAGTGAAATAAACAAGTTTTTGATCATCCAGCTATGCCCTTTGATGAATTTTTTATTTTTGAATTATCTATACCGATCCCTAAGGCATGCATAATCCTTTTGTTCAAGTATATGATAGAATGAACTGTCGTTCTCGGAGATAAGCAAAGAGTAGTTTTTTATGAAAAAGAAAGGGTCGTGATCATGTAAGATGTATGAGCTGCCTACGTACCTCTGGGATTTTTGAAAGGTTTTAATTTTTCTGAGAATGATTTTTACAGAGGATCAGGCCCACGTAATTCTGGGTAGAAGGAAATGAAGATTTTTTTTAGAATAGAAAAGGAGATGAGAAGAGTCATACCGCACCAAGATTTAAGACTAGGGATAAAATTTCTTGAGACGGTCCAGGTTGACAGGACGGGCCATCTCTTCTCCATCTAAGTCGGTAAGCATGGAGGCACCATCGGACAAGATCGTCTTGACAATGTATAGGCATTTTCGATTGGGATTGAATTTCACTATGGGCTCCCAAATGGGCTCTACTATTTCTTTAAGGGCTAAACCCCCTTCTCAGACACCACGGTCCTTGAGTCTCTTATTGAATGATCGCGCTATGCGACGATGGTAACCTTGTATGTGATACAACACTTTCAGTCTCCTCTCGTCCAAGAGTGATAGCTCGTCGAGGCATCTTTGATGCCTGTCCTCCTCACTGACTTGGTTTTCGAGCATGACACGAAGTGAAGGGATTTCCAGCTCCATGTGTAGGACTGCTTCCATGCCGTAGACTAGAGAGTAAGGGGTAGCCCCAGTAGAGGTTCAAATTGAGGTTCGGTAGCCCCAAAGGACATAAGGGATTCGTTCGACCCAATCTTGATAGCTTTCGATCATCTTACAGATGATGGCTTTGAGGTTCTTATTGGCGGCTTCGATTGCACCATTGTTATGAGGTCGATAGGGAGAAGATTTTTGTCTCTGAATCCCATACTCGTTGACCACTTTTGTGACTTCTGCCTCGAAATATAACCCGTTATCTGACACTAGCTCCTACGGGACCCCATATCGACAGATGATATTTTTTTTGATAAATTGGTCCACTTTTTTGGCGTTCAGGACTGCGTATGACTCGACTTAGACCTATTTGGTGAAGTAATCAATGGCAACTAGGATAAACTCATGCCCATTGGAGGCCTTGGGTGTAACCTTCCCTATGATGTCGATGCCCCAGGTGGATAATGTCCAGGGAGATGTCATATTTTATAATTCTCGTGGAGGCAAGGGTTGAAGGTTGGAGAACTATTAGCATTTGAGCATCTCCTAACACAGGCGGTGTAATCCTGGATCATAGTGGTCCAGTAGTAGCCTTGTCACATGATCTTATTGGAGAGCATGTGACCGTTCATGTGGGGCCCGCATTCCTCGCTATGGATTCTCTGCATTACCTCTTCAATGTCAGCCCCTGCGATGCAGTGTAGATGAGTTCCATCGAAGTTTCTCTTATATAGTGCTTTATGACAGATGATGCACTGGGCGACTAGTCTTCGGAGGGTTGTTCGATCTTTCTTGTTGGAACCCTCGGATACCTACCATGCTTGAGGAGGTTCCATATATCGTAGTACAAGTAATTGACTAACTCGAGATCTTCTTTGGTGATGAGCTCAATGTGGTAGTAATGGGTTGGTTTATCTTGCTTTTGGACTGGGAAGGGGGTCATTGTTATTCCTTCGTGCATGCCGACCACGGAGGCCAAGGTAGAAATGGCATCGGCTAGGTTATGTTTTGCTTGAGGTAGGTAATGTAAAGTGATGTCTTGGAATTGAGAGGATAGTTCTTCTAAGTGGGCATGGAAGGGTTGGATTTTCTCATCCTTGGCTTTCCATTTTATTAGCACTTGACCAATGATGAGGGCAGAAGCCCCGTAGACATCTAAGCATTGAATTCCTCTCTTGAGAGCGATTTTGAGGCTTACAGTACACGCCTCATATTCAGTCATGTTATTGGTGCAGGGGAAATTCAACTTGATAGCAATAGGAGTATGGGAGTCATCTCGGGTGATCAGAATTATCCCAATGACATATCCCTTTTTGTTGGCAGCTCCATCGAAGAATATTTGCCATCGAAGGTCATCTTGAGCGGTGTAGAGGATGTTTTCATCTGGGAATTCAGATATCCAGTTGTCAACTTCTTTTATGGGGTAGTCAGCGAGGTAGTCAAAGATGGCTCTTCCTTTCATGGCTTTCTGCGTGATGTACACGATATTAAACTCGACTAGGAGCATCAACCATCAAGCCATTCGGCTGGATAAGGCGGGTTTCTCAAGCAGTTACTGATGGGGTCCATTCGGGATACAAGTTTAATGGAGAAGGCGAGCATGTAGTGTCTCAACGTTTGGGTTACCCAAACAAGCGCGATGCATGCTTTTTCCAAAGCAGTGTAGTTGATTTTGTATCCGGCCAATTTTCCACTGGCGTAATAAATGGCTCTCTTTTTGTAGGAATCCTTAAGGTATTGGGCTAGCAAAGCCCCAGCTGTAGTGTCTGTTATGGTTAGGTATAGAAGCAAGGGGAGACCAGGATATAGTGGCATGAGTATCGAAGGTTGGGTCAGATATTGTTTGATTCGGTCAAAATCTTCTTTGTAGACCTCATTCCAAATCTTTGCTGAATTCTTTCGGAGAAGTTTGAATATAGGTTCGTAGATGGAGGTTAGCTGGCTGATGAACCGATTGATTTATTGTAATTTTTCAAGGAAACCTCGGACTTCTTTCTCCATTTTGGGAGGTGTAAGCTCAAGAATGGATTTTCTTTTGGCAGGATCTTCTTCTATCCCCTTCTCACCGACCATGAATCCCAAGAGTTTTCCCTTTGTAACGCTAAAGAGACATTTCTATGGATTGAGTCTCATATGATATCGTCGCAATCGTTCGAAAAAATTTCGGAGAGGGGAAGCAAGACCTTATCTAGTTTTGGATTTGATAATCATATCATCCACATAGACCTTGACTTCTTTATGAATCAGATCGTGCAGGATGGTTGTGGAATCCCTCTGGTAGGTAGCCCCAGCATTCTTGAGACCGAATGACATAATAATGTAGAAAAAGGCTCCCCGTGGGGTGATGAACGTGGTTTTTTCTTGGTGATCTGGGTGCATTCACTACACCAAAATGGGCAAATTGTCACCTTTCAGCCGGCCAGCCTTGTCAAGGTCATTGACCGTGACAAAAAAACACGCATTTTATGTCACGGTCATTGACCTTGACACGACCGTGACAACGAATTGTCACGGTCATTGACCGTGACAAGCCCGTGACAAATGTAATTGTCACGGTCTTGTCACGGTCAATGACCGTGACAATTCCTGTCACGGTCAATGACCTTGACACGACCGTGACAACTTTTCCAGCAAAATCACTTTCCCCCTTCTTTTTTCCCTCCCACCGTTCCCTCCCTCTCTCTCTCTCTCTCTCGACTCGACGCTGCTCTCTCTCTCTCTCTCAGGTCCAATTTCTCTCTCTCTCTCTTCCATTTATATATATATTTGTTTGTATATTTATGTGTGTATGTGTATATATATATGTGTGTGTGTATGTGTGTGCGTGTGTGGGGGGTGGGGCGGGATGGGGCAGGGTGGGGGAGGGTGCGGTGGAGGGGGCAGGGGGTGGGGTGGGGTGCAGTGTGTGTGTGTGTGTGGTGGTGTGTTTTGGGGGAAGGGGGGAGGGGGTGGTGGAGGGGGGCAGGGGGTGGGGTAGAGTGGTGTGTGTGTGTGTGTGTGGTGGTGTGTGGTGGGGGAGGGGGTGGTGGAGGGGGGCAGGAGGAGGGGGTGGGGTGGGTGTGTGTGTGTGTGTGTGGTGTGTGGTGGGGGTGGGGCGGGATGGGGCAGGGTGGGGGAGGGGGGAGGGGGTGGGGTGGGGTGGGCACACCTACGCCACACACACACGCACACCTACGCACCTACGGACACACACACACCCCACCCACCCCACCCCCTGCCCCTCTCCACCACCCCCTCCCCCATCATTGTGTGAATAGGTATGAGATCATAATTTGGAGGAATTCACGTCCAATAAATAATTTGGATTCCCTTTAGGGTCTTATGTCTTGAATTAATCTGAGGGGGTGGGGGTGGGGGCGGGGGTGGGTGGGGTTTTGAATATTATTTACATTCAAAAAATATAATTGATAATAGTTGGGTAATAATTGGATAATAATTGTTTTTATACCCATAGAACAACTTAGATAGTGTGTGTGTGTGTGTGTATGTGGTCAATACATGAATTTCTTTTTGTATTTGAATTATCCCATGAATTTATTTTTGTTACTGAATTATCCCATGAATTTATTTGTGTATTTGAATTAACCCATTATATGAAACATACTTGAAATTAAATATAGTGCGCATAGATACTAGCATTCTAGTTCTTATGCGTACGCATTCAATAACCCTTAGACCCGTTCGAGAGTCATTACCCCTGTAATGAGATCTCTCGAATTGTCCCGTTTGGACAGTTTGAGACTGTATAATTTTTGTATAATATTCTTATTGGCTTAAAGTTGTTACTTTTGGAGGAAGTTCTGCAGTCGTATCTTAATGTTCTCTGGGTACATACTAGATTGACAAGTGTGACTGTTATTTTAATTGAAAAATTGAAATAACACTCACACCTGCCAATCTACGTCGTGTACTTGGAGAACTAAGGGGATATGCTGTCGAATTTTTTTCAAATCGTAACAATGTGCATGAGCTGTTAAGTATATTACAGAAAAATGCATTCTTGAATGGGATAGGACCACATACCCTTTAATAGGATAATTAAATGATGGGATAATTAAAAAAAAACATACTATAAATCTAAGTTTTGTTTACCTTTAATAGGTGTTTAGTTGTGGTAGCTGTGATGGGATATCCGAAATACAAAGAGTGGATGGGTGAGACTAATAGAATGGGGGATGTGTTTCGCAGAGGTGCTAACGAATTTGTGAAATATGCAAAGAGATGTCGTAATGATGAAGAGTTTCCGTGTCCGTGTGCTAGGTGTAAGAATGGTAAGGTGTTTGAGTGGAAAACAGTTGAACTACATTTGTTAAGATCGGGTATGCAAGATAGTTATCGATTTTGGAGTTTTCACGGTGAATTGAAAGTTCCTTTTGTCCCTGACCAACCTTCACAACATCCTTCAATAAGTAGAATAGATGAAGAAGGGGACGACGTAGATCATAATATGTTAGAGGATTTAGTTGATGATGCGTACGGAGTTTATGAAGCTGAGGAGAATGAGGTTACTGATGATGTAGAAGATTCAAGTGCTCGTGAAGATAACACGATAAAACTTGACGATGACTACCAAAGTTTAAAATTTAAGGCGACCCAACCGTTATACTCTGGCTGTGAGAAAGATCAAACAACTTTACATGCCATGGTTGGTTTGCACAGTTTGAAGACGCAGTACGGTTTGTCTGGCAATAGCGTGATGGGAATTCTGAAATGGGTGAAGGGCTTATTACCCAAGGTGAATACACTTCCAAATAGCTATCCTGTTATGAAGAACAGTTTGAAAGGTTTGGGAATGAAGTATAAATCGATTCATGCTTGTGTGTATGACTGCATACTATACCGAAAGGAGTATGAAAATCTCGATCGTTGTCCGGTATGCGATGAACCTAGATATGTCCAATCTACTAGTAAGGAAGGCACAAGCTCAGAAGTGCCTCAAAAAGTATTGAAATATTTTCCCGTTGGGCCTAGATTAAAGAGATTTTTCACAGTACCATGGATTGCAGAGGCAATGACTTGGCATGCTAGGGCAGAAGTAGGGGGTAATATCATGCGTCATCCTATTGATTCTACTGCCTGGCGGAGGATGAATTATGAGTATCCCGATTTTTCTCGAGAACAACGCAACATTCGTTTGGCTATATCAACAGATGGTTTCAATCCATTTGGAAATCTAAGCACCAATCAGAGTGTATGGCCAGTGATCCTAGCCCCACTCAACCTCCCTCCTTCACAGTGTATGAGACCTGAATTTTCGATGATGGCTTTATTGATACCTGGGCCAAAGGCACCAAGTGAAGACATTGATATCTACCTGGCTCCTTTGGTAGAAGAATTAAATGAGTTGTGGGAAGATGGTGTGCAATCATTTGACTCTTTTAGAAAAGAAGAGTTTACGCTGAAATCTATGTTGATGTGGGCAATTCATGATTTTCCAGCTTATGGGACATTATCCGGATGTGTAGTACATGGTTATTTGGGGTGTCCTATTTGTGGAGAGGAGACTGAATCTCTTCGTCTATCCTCCAGCTTAAAAAATGTATACCATTGCCACAGGAGGTTTTTACCCCCAGCTCATAGTTTCAAATTTGAGAAAGCTTCCAATTTTTTATTGGGCGGAGTTGAATATAGGCTACCGCCGAGACAACTTTCGGGTTCAGAAATTGAAAGTAAATCTTCTAAATGTGGCCCAAATATGCCAGGTAAGAATCCCAAATTTAAGAATGTCAAGCATAAGAAGACCCCAACTGGGAATGAAACTGAGATAAGAAAGGCATGGTCTCGGAGGTCAATTTTATTTGACTTGCCTTATTGGAAGAAAAACCCGGTGCGCCATGTATTGGATGTGATGCATGCAGAGAAGAACTTCGCTGAACATATTGTGGGTACTTGCCTTGGGGGTAGTCATTCGAAGGATGGAGAAAATGCACGAAAAGACCTTAAAACGTTAAAACTTAAACCACAACTATGGTTGAAAAAAGATAGTAGGGGAAGGACAATAATTCCCCCTGGTGCGTTTACTTTGACGAGTGAGGAAAGGAAGGTGCTTCTAGACACAATATATAATTTGAAGGGCCCATCTACTTTTTCGTCCAACTTGCAAAGGATTGTGAATTATGCTACTCATGATTTACATAAGTGTAAGTCCCACGATTGGCATGTGATCATGCAATTGGTTCCTCTATTGTTTAAGCACTGTTTCTCCAAGCACAAGGATTTGCGTAGGGCTATTATGCAAATTAGTATTACCTTCTCCCTCTTGTGTGAGAAGGTAGTGAATCGAGAACACATAGTGGCTGCAAAATTGGCTGTGAACGAAGCGATTTGTGTATTGGAGAAGTACTTTCCCCCAGCATTCTTTGACATAAGTGTTCACTTGTTGGTACACCTATGCGACGAGGCACTTCTTTATGGTCCAGTTAGATATCGGTGGATGTATCCGTTTGAAAGATTGATGAAAGTTTTTAAAGATTACGTCAAGAATACGCGATATATTGCAGGATCAATTGCAGAGGAATACATCACCGTGGAGTCATCAATATATACTCGGGAATATATGACTGACTCTACCAGCGTTGATGACAGTGATGAATTCCTCGATGATGGTGGTAATGTGATGGGAAAACGAGTGAAATTAACGAGTTTGCAACATGAACAAGTAGCTCGTTATCTATTTGACACACATGAAGATGTCGAAGAATGGAAAAAGTAAGTTTCGAATATTATAATGTTTAACATTATTTTAGATTATTTTATACATGATTAATTTTGTAATATGCAATATGAAGCCTGTGAGAACAATAAAAGACGAAAAATAGTGGTACAATCAGACAACGAATTTAGGCTATGGTTGACACAAGAGGTAATTACAATGAAAACAGTCGTTATATAACGTTACATTACACTCATATTTTACCACTAATATAATTAATTTATCTATATTCTCAGCTCCTAAAGATGGGTGATGCGACATCAAGGCTTGCTCGTCTAGCCACTGGACCCTTGTTCGTGGCACAAGAGTACAAAAAATATCGATTGAACGGTTACATTTTCGGCGCTAAAGTGTACGAGGAAAGTACAAATGTACAGAACTCGGGTATTTCATACAAGGCTCTTACTTTCTTTCGAGCAAGCGCAAAAGATAAAAACCTCGTTGAAGCTGAAATGACTTTCTATGGTGTAATTCAAAATATATTTGAATTGGATTATATAAGCTTCAAAGAGGTTGTATTTTACTGTGAATGGGTAAGAGTTGAGGATAAAAATGCTTCTAAAATTGATCCTGTCACCAATTTGATCATGGTTGACTTGTCCAAGTTGAAGAGCAACGACCACGTGAGCGATGAGCCGTTTGTTTGTGCATTTCAAAAGGTTAAGCAAGTGTTTTACTCGGAGTATATCAACAACGAGCCGTGGTCAATTGTCCAACACGCGCCAAGGCGTCTAAATAGTAGTGTGGATGACTTGGTTGCTCCTACCGAATATCAATCCATTTTTGATGATAACCCGAATTTGAAACAATTTTTCAATTTGTAATAATTATTTCAATTTGTACCGAAACATCCATTTTTAATGCTTTTACTTGATCTGCACTTTATCATTTTCACTCTTGTGTAGTGTGCGTGTGTGGAGAGGAGATTAATACATAAATATTCCAACTACATCTAAGTTTTGTTTATACTAATCCATGAATATACGCTTCTTACCTTTAATAGGTGATTAGTACATAGTTATTTGGGGTGTCCAATTTGTGGAGAGGAGACTGCATCTCTTCGTCTATCCGAACACTAAGAAATGCCATAATCCTATGGAGCGATGCTCTGCAAATTCCTCCCAACCGTTATGTAGCCAAACATCACCGGTTGAAGTTGTCAATTCCACTTTCCATACCCCACCACTTTCCATACCCCATTCAAAGGTGGAGTTGACAACTTCAACTGCTGATTTTTGGCTACACAACGGTTGGAAGGAATTTGCAACGCATACCTCCATAGGATTATGGTATTTCTTAGTGTTTAGATATGAAGAGAATTATAATTGACACGATTGCCCGGGGTACATTAGTTGGAAGGAGGTGCCATATGAGCTCAAGTTAGCTGTTTGAGTGACACTACAGGTACTGTATTTATATTTATATGTCAATTTCGATTTCGATTTCAATTACAATTTATATTTATCTATATTTGAGGGGCGGATACTAATTTTACTTTATTTCAATTCAGGGGACAGGGAGTGGCCCTAAGGGTAGGCCACATATGCTCTATACTTATTTCGCTATTCGGACGAGAAGGGAAGGATAAGGAGGTGTTCCCGAGCGTCGCGGTACAAAATCTCTTTTCCATGCAAATAGTTTGTAGATTTGAGATAAAATGATGGTGATGTTGTTTCTTTTTAAATAGTTTCTTATGTGAATATATATTTGCATTATCTTTAGTTTGTTCGGATATATGATGTGTGGAACAGGTACAACGTTGCTATAACAGGTACAAATATACTGCTGGGCAGTGGCAGTGGCCATACTGCCCAGCAGTTTTTTTTTAATTCTGCCCAGAATTGTCACGGTCATTGACCGTGACAAGTCCCTGACAATTTTGTCACGGCCTTGTCACGGTCAAGGACCGTGAAATTTTTTTTACTAAGGGTCACGGCTTTGTCACGGTCATTGACCGTGACAAACGTGTCACGGTCATTGACCTTGACACGACCGTGACACAAAACGCGAGTTTTGTGTCAAGGTCAATGACCGTGACACGACCGTGACAAAAAAAGTTGTCTCGCCTCGAAATGTCACGGTCATTGACCTTGACAAGGTGAATTTGTCAAGGTCAATGACCTTGACAAATGGGCAGATTTGGTGTAGTGATTTTGATTTGTTGTATCCCGAAAACATGCCAACAAATGACTTTAGAGCATGAATGGATGTGTTATCCACGATCATGTCGATATTCGGTAGTGGGTAATTATCCTTTGGAGAGGATTTTTTCAAGTCCCGGTAGTCTACACACATCCAAACTTTCCCTCCTAATTTTGGTACATGCACTATGTTGGCTAGCCATGTGGGATATTCGATCACACGAATAAAACCCACGTTCAACTATTTGATTTCTTTTTCTTTGACTTTGAGCAACCATTCGGTGGAGAGCATTCTCAACTTTTATTTAACTGGCTTGTCATCTGAAAGAGTGGGATCTCATGCCGAGCTATTTCAGGATCAATGCTGGGCATATCGTCATAGGACCATGCAAAGACATCCACGAATCCTTTTAGTAATTCTTCGAGTTGTTCATTCTCATGATCATCAATGGCAGCCCCTATCCTAATCTCGTGCAGTTGGCTACTAGAACCGAGGTTAACAATAACAGTCTCTTCTTCATTAACTTGAACGCGATTATGTTGTTTGTTATTAACCTTATTTAGATCAGTTAAGAATTGTTCATTTGCAAAATCATCATCATAAAAAATTTGATTAGAATCTACACAATTAATGTAAGTAACATCAAGATACTTGAAATATTTGTTTATTTCATTGATAGGAAAAACAATATTGAGAACCTCATCAAAGAAGATCTCGATTACATTTGAGAAAATGATAGACAACAAAAGAAGAAATGGGGTAAAGATTGGGGTTAGGTGAGATTTCAACAGGTAGAACCGGTGTAGCATGCCAGGTGAGGAGAGGTGTATCAGCAGCTTTAATCAGATGAGATGGATCCAGTGATGTAGTGCTTGAATGAACCATGAGAGTGTCAGCCTTAGTTTCTGCAAGTTGAAGAAGTCCTCGAAGTCACTTTCCTCAGTCTCTTCGGTATCTTTGATGAGCATGTATATATGGTGTTGGGAACTCTCGGCCCATGGGTAGCTGTCCTGGAAAAATATCTCCATTTCGGGTTTCATCTTCTTGTCTATATGGTCATACCATGGTTCTGAAAAGACACAAAAGGGGAAGTCCTCACCCTCTTTAATGAATCGTCTATTCAAGGAGTCACATGGGATAGTCTGGATGTAGTCTAGTCTTCTTTTTGGTCGAGACTGGCGGATTATTCTGAGCACTTATTCTTATGGTTGATACCCCAAACCATAAGGAGGTAAAGCTTTCTTCAGCACAATGGGCCCAAGTATCCCTTGTTGTCTTTGCCATAGCCCCAGTCCGGCCATGAAGTGCATGTTTCTGAACATCTGAATCACATTGACATTGCCATGAGGATCGTATTTCGGACTAACACTTTCTTTGAAATCGTCCCCTGCCGAGAGTAGAAGTGGTTCAACTTGAAATCCTGACAGGAGCATATCATTTGACCTGTATTGTATCTCAAGGATTGGACTGCTGGTATTTTCACCCTCAGCATTATCATCATTGCCAAAAATGCTGATGACTCATCCATTGGCAAAGAATTTGAATTTTTGATGGAGTGAGGAAGACACACCCTTGATACTATAAAGCCAAGGTCGTCCGAGCAACGGGTTGAAATAAGAGAGGATGTCAATAACTTGGAATTAAGTGATAGGGTTTATAGGTCCAGCCCCTATTACAAGATTTATGGATCCCATCACTTCTCGATAAGTATTATCGTAGGCGTGTACAGCAGCGAAGGTTGGAGCGAGGTAACTTTCTTTCAGTCCTAAGCATTTGAAGGTTCTTAATGGGAAGACATTCAAGGGGGATACATTATCGACAAAAGAGTGTGATACGATCATCCCCATAACTTCGACGGATATGTTGAGTACATGATTGTGGTTTGGCCCAATTCTGGGGAATTCTTCTTAGGAAAAGGATAGCATTCGAGTAGAGGTTAAGGATCCCACTAAATTTACCGCTTCTTCTGGTGTGATAGAGGGAGGAACTGTGGATCTAGTGAGCAATTTGATCAAAGAATTTCTTTGCAGCTAGGAAGACATGAAAAGCCCCCATAGAGTGATATTAGCTTAAGTTTTCTTTAACTAATCGAGGATTTTTCTCTCCTCGAGGGTCATTTCTGGCTTAGGAAGGTTTTTAACTCCCTTCCCCTTGTCATTAGCTGGTTGTGAGCTTGGGATCTGGTAATGCCTCCTTGATCTGTTCATGTGATTTACTGAAGAAGGGAAGAACATGAACCATATTTCTTCGTCAATCTCGGGTTGTTCTTCCATGTTCTTTATTTCTCCAAGGAGTTCCTCAAATGATATCATCCCACATATTTCGGTTATTGGGCCAGTTTTCTCGAAAGATTGTTCTTCATTTGAATCTTCGAATTCTTCCCCTCCATACAGTGGCAACAATTCCATTTTCCATGTAAAGTCAATGCATTCCATAAATTCAATGGCTTCTTCATACAGGTCTTCCTATTCTGTGGGGATAAGTAAGGGTAAAAGGACCATGCGCCCTTATAGCTTCAGAGTATCAAGTAACTTAGTCATACTACAAATATCGTTGGTTTTCTTGAATGATTCTGCCATACTCTAGACAACAACATCTAAGCTGACTTCATATGTTGGTACTATCCAACTGTCTGACCCTCGATCCCATTTTCGTGCTTCCAAGAATAGCATACTGAACCTCTGGCAATTTTGATCATCTGTGCGTAAAATTTCAACCGGAACTTAAGGAGTTGGTTTAACACTTCTGATAATTCCATACCTCCATCTTCATAACGAGTACGGACAATGATTCATGCTCTGGTAAGGAGTGACAGTGCTTGATCAGTGAGGCTAACAGGGTGTAGGAGGAAATATGGGAAAGTTTGGTGAGGTTTGGGAGAGTATATGTGTGTGATTTGAGTTGAGGGATCAAATTGTGGGTCTATTTTTAGGAAGATAGCATTGGTATGGTTTAGGAGTGGGTTGTGAGTAGTGTTTAGGTTAGGATTGGCTGGTGGGGCAATGGTACCCCGATCAAATAGACGTTGGATTATGTTTCAGATGTGAAAGCATTGGTCAGTGGTATGGCCAGCATTATGGTGAAAGGCTCAATGGGCATCTGCCTTGAAGTTTCTTGGGAGTGGATTTGGTAGTGGACTGGGATCCAAGGGTTTGATAAGGTTTTGGCTTAACAGGGCCTGATAAACTTTGGAGAGGGGAGCATGGAGCTCGGTTTATTTCTTTTGGACTGGGACAGGGCGGAATACTGGTGCCCAGGATGTGGTTGGTTGAGAGATATTATTGATGGTTAAGACTGCAACACTGGTTGGTTTGTCATATTTTCTGGGGGTGAACTGTCTGGACACTTTCTTTGACTCAACCTATGTCTTAGCAAGACTTTCTTTGATTTCTAATCCTGCTTCTCTGAGAGATCAAAAATGGAGATAATATTGTCCTCCCATCGTTGCTTGGACATGGGGTAAGAAGTTCTTCACTATGTTGACTTGTTCTTCCTCGGATGGACGATTGGTCATGGTACCTGCCTTTTCCCTCCATCGGGATATGAAGTTACTGACAGATTCACCAAAGTTCTATTTGAGCAACTCTAAATCACGATGGGTAACCTCAAGCCCTTCATTATATTTGTACTGCGACATGAATTCACGGGCTACATCCTCCCAGCTACGGACTCTGGACTCCTTGAGAGATAAAAACCATCAGAGGGCTCTATCCTTCAAAGTTTGCTAAAATAATTGTGCCATCACTTCTTTAGAATTCCCTAGGAGAGTCATGGAACGGTGATAACTGCAAAGATGAATAATCGGGGGTCCACTTCCTCCAAATTTCTCAATATTTGTCATTTTGAACTTCTCGGGTAACCCTACCTTAGGATAAGGAGACATGTGGGTGTAGTCCATGTAATTTCCAGATATTTTGACTTGGTCGAACTTCTTAGTTAGCATCTTGAGATCTTCTTTGAACTTTTTCAACTCTTCCTCCTTTGGATCAATGATCATAGGCAAGTTAGCCCCATACTGGGCAATGTTTGGCATAGGAAGCTGGGCAGGCGACGGCGTATTAACAGGAGGGGAACGTGGAGCGTGATGATACTCTTTGGGAACCCAAATAGGCTCGAGTGGACCCATAGCATGAGGGAATAGGGCCTTGCGATCTTGAGGAACATCAACCAGGTTTCGTTGCACCTCTCGGACCTCAGTCTAGAGGTTGTCAATCTTGGACATGAGCTGAGCTAAAAATGCCATCAGATCTGACTACACAACTGGTACTTGATCTATGTTCTCCATGTAAAGTGGATGGATACTAGACTCATAAGAAGTAGTAGTGGAACAGAGGAACTTCGGGTGATTTGACTGAAGACCGAAGCCAATAAGGAGCCAGGACAAGGGCGCGCGATCGACCTGAGAAGGCGTAAAATGAGATTTATTTTTAAAAGAAAAAAAAATGAAAATATTTTTGACATTTTTTCTTTTTGAGATTGAAAGACAAAATATTTTTGGATTTTTGATAAACAAAGGAGAAATATTTTTGGATTTTTGATAAAGAAGGGAGAAATATTTTTGGGATACGGGTCTCAGCATGATTATTATAATTATGTTCTCACTTGTATAAAATTCTCCTAAATACTGAATGAAATGTCAGACGGGACCCGAGCCTAGAAAAGTTGGGTTTGTAACATATGCAAAGTTATGGCTGGACTTGTAACCAGGATCACGAGCAGGGTCCCATTTTAAAAATGCGTGAAAATTTAGGCAGTAGGTCGACCCGGAATTTCGATAGAGTTTTAGGTCGAAATCGATAATCTAACATGTGTGTCCTAGGCTTGACACCTATATGCAAGTATGCAGTTGGTTGGGTGAATCGAAAAGGGTTCCCCCCTTTGGCGTGGCTTCCACGATATACATCTTGATTTTAAGGGCAATCAGTACGTGTGGACAAGACATTTGATATACCTGAGTGTACATGAATTTCCTGACTATATACCTCGTGAGGACGGTACGTGTGAGAGAGAATTCGATATACTCAGCGTACGTGAACGAGTTCCCTATGATATACCTCCCGTCATGACTTCGGTCAAGCGGTATGATACGGAGGAACCGTTCGATATATGTCGAAGGTACTTGGCCAATGGAAGGTGAGAGTCATATCGCTTAGGATAACTGTGCCCTGTCGGACCAGCGCCCATCACGAAGTGAACCTCCTATTACTGGACCAAAATTTGGTCAACTACATTGCGCTTTGGTGATGTCGTGTGAATCATGCATGATTATCTTATTAGTATATTATGATGAGAGTATCTTTCTTGATCATGTCCAATAAGGAGCAAAGTACGAGTACCAATGGTATACCAAGTATGGATGGTGATGCGTGCAATATGGGGACATATGTGATCCTAGGTGCACATGGTGTGAAGTGTACATGGAGAATATTCTACAAGTATATGAATAGAAGCATACACATGAGGTACACATGAATAGTAAAGGGGAACATGCAAAATAGGAAAAAATATAAAAAAATATAATCACCCATGTAAATAAAGTCTAGCCCTCAAAATATGCCCAGAAGAGTCACCACTGTGGCCATCCCCCCGATCCTCGCAGTGGTTGGGACGGAGAAGAGTGGGCATATTCAACGTCGAGAGGATCTTGGTCCCGTGCATCCCTCTCAAGAGAGCTTCGGTCGGCGTCGATGATGAGGTGAAAAATGTACAGAGATGGAGTCGCCAGTGTATTTTACTCAATACAGACAAAAGAAAAAGGATTTGTCCTAAAGGATAGCATCCAAAGACACATTGATAAATAATAAACCAAATAAGATTCGAAAAGGGTCTGGAGGCTAAGTTACAAAATGGGAAGGTGTTAGGCACCCATTCCTCCCTTACGGTCTCTCATGGGTTATTGCTATTTTCCTTTATTTTCTCGTGATATGTGTGCATGTGTGTATATAGTCGAGATAGGAATCATTGACTTGTATCATGGAAGATATAAAGTGAGTCATCTGTATGAATGTTCTTAAAAGTAATGTTAGAAAATCAGGATTTACGCGATTATCCTAGCGTTGATAGTTATGACGGAACGATAACACATATGGAATAATACTCCCCTAAGAACAAATATGCGTATATGTAAATATATAGAATCTAAGAGAGTTGAGTTCAAAGAATACAGAAAAAAAATAGGAAAAAGGTAGGAAGAGGACTCGAGTCTCGGGTTTTACCCCAAGACGCCTTCGTAGCCTATAGAAGCATCAACGTCCATGCTATTCGTATGCAGCACGAGGGGTGCAGTTTATCCCATAAATCCAACCGGGGACTTCTCTTATGTTTGCACCAAATTCAAAAAAGTGTTTTAGTTATGAGAAAAGTGTGAGAATTCCCGTTTGGAATTTATAAGCAAGCCCTCTTTTCCTTATTTTTTGGTTTTTTATTTATATGAAAATAAGAGATGTGCAATAATACTAAATAAAAATTATATTAGTATAAATGTGATGAGAGAATAAAAGTGATAAGTAATAAAACAAATTAATGCGAATTTAGTGGAATTTAAATAAAAAGTTGAGAAAGTTGGTCCTTCATGAAGATCTTGAGATTGATCTTGGATGTTAGAGATCATCCCTTGCACTTGGGTGATGATGGAGGGTAGTTAATTGACCAAGTTTGATGAAAAGGGTGATGAAAAGTGAAGGATGGAAAAGAATTTGGATGTGGAAATCACGATGACTTCGAGAGGGGTTTTCTGAGCTCGCTGAGACTGATGGGTTTCAAATCTTATTTTTTTTGGAAGGAGGTTAGGCCCTCTATTTTATAGCACTGGGGCATTTTCGATCAGTATAGACCTAGTCCTTCCAATCGGTAGGTGTGTTTAGGCACACTGCCGATACGCAGGGTTTGGATCCTATCGTTTGGCAGTCTCTTTCAAGTTCCTTCGGAAAATTGGTCGTAGAGCTCAAACCATTGATCTTAATCGTGCATGAGGAAAACTGTTAGAAAGGTACTTCAGAGATCTTCGAAAGTATTTTGGGCTACTCCCGGTTCCGAGAGTTGACTTTGGGTCAAATGTAGCTCGGAAGCATTCGTAGGTCCTTTGGATGGGGAATCA
This sequence comes from Sambucus nigra, assembly GCA_949130495.1. Lineage (NCBI taxonomy): Eukaryota > Viridiplantae > Streptophyta > Magnoliopsida > Dipsacales > Adoxaceae > Sambucus > Sambucus nigra. The sequence goes on along the minus strand of OX422224.1, from coordinate 107,832,140 downwards.
TCGAGTGAAAATGGATTATTCATTCGCGTGGTAAGTCAGAATCACACACGGGGCGGACCGTTAGAAAGGTCAGTAGGTGTACTTAGATATTCCAAAGAGCTTGACTTGGTTCGGGGAGTTGACTTTGTCAACCGGGGCCTAGAAGTGCTCGATGACCTTTCGAAGTAAAACGGATCGTTCGTCTGCACCGAAAGGGGTTTTAGTTCCCTTTTAAGATTCATTTAGTATCAATTGAGATGAAAAGTTGACTTTGGTCAAATGGAGCCTGGTAGCATCCGGTGACCTCCTGATCATGTTTCGAAGGAAAACGGGTCATTCGTCCGCACTGTAAGTAAAAATTACGCACGGGATGGACCATTGTAAAGGGGATTCAGTTCCCTTTGAAGATTCATTCAGTATCATTCGAGCTGAAGAGTTTGAATTTTGGTCAAACGGAGCTTGAGAGTGCTCGATGGCGCCTTTAGGTCAGTACTCGGGGTATGACTTAGGTTTGTAGTGATGAAGGGAGGTGCTAGGGAACCTACAGAGAGGTTAGGGGGTGTTAGAATGGGGTGTCTACTTTGTCATTCCAATTTCACTTCATATTTAATGGACACTTCTTTCGAAATTCAATCTCCTTGCATCCTTTTGAATCCTTCAATTTTATATTCTGATAACCTATTTTCTATTTTCGATACTTAAATCCTTTAATTGTTAAATCTATTTTCAATAGACGATGTTGATTTATTAAGATTTCACCTGGTATAACTTTACAATCTTTCATGTGTACAAGTATCTTCTTCTAAGTAAGCAATAGTCTATTTGAGTTTTATTCTCTCCGCTTTTAAAAGTTATTAAATGTTCTTCCTTTTAAAAAAAATGTGTTTGTTAGCGCTAGATCATAGGCCTTAGTAAATTCTAAGAGAGTTTTCCCCCTTTATTTCTCTTACCAAAATCACAACCTCCGTGTATCCTTGGATAACCATCTCGTTCTACTCCTACATGTCCATTTACGTCGCCTCCCAAAAATATGTTTTCATGCGTAGGAATTTGTTCTAATACTTCATCCAATAACTCCCAAAATGATTTCTTTATATTTTCATCTAACACTCCTTGGGACGCATAAGCACTTTAATATTCAATATTATAAGTGCTTATACATATAATAAATCAAAACTCGTAATATAGTATTTAAAATCCATTATGTAAATTAACAAAATAGAACTATAAAAGTTGAATCCTTTTAATCATTGTTTCCATCTTCACTTAAAATAATAAAACAAAAGATGATAGAACTTAAAAAAAAAAACTTAAAACCTCAATCGGATCTCGTAAATTTGTTGTAAAATTTTTATTTTGATTTAATTACTATTTTACATTTTCCTAAACTACGAAGAGACACTATAAATTTCCTTTTTTATTTTTATCATCAAAATAGAGTTCATTATAGATAAATTCACAATTTTAGTGGTCATGTGAGAGTGACGTATCGTTTGTAAATATAAATTTAATAGAAGGTGATGCTTGAACTGCATTGAAACAATCTCCAAACTTTAATGTTAATGTGAGGAAGTGAAAACATCAAGGATCAAAGTGATATTAATCCTAAATTTAAAGGCCATCAATGTAATTTACTCTAAAAATAAATTCAAAGGCATCAATGATAAAGGTAACAATGAAAGTTTAACCTGAAGTTTGGGGTCAATATAATTTTTAACCCAATATTTTTAAAGTTGCAATGTTAGGCCTAGAGTATGAAAATTGATCCAATCAAATCCACATATAATGTCATTTTGAACATTAACACAAATGCCAACATGGGGTCTTATGAGGATATTTTAATCATATTTATCAAGTTTCGATTAATAGATGACTCCAAAATATAAAACGTACATAAAATGTCCCTTTTAAATACTAAAAAGTTTAAATAACCAAAGATTTAAAAAACATTAAAATATACACTCTCCCTGACCCACCGATCACCACCCCTCTCTCCCCCTACCCACCACCTTCTTCTAGAGTCTTATGAAAAGAGTAATGAATTTATCCAAAGTCTAGGTTTGGTTAAAAAAATCCAGGTCGAGGACGACTTCTTTCTCTCTCACACAAGTGCAACCAAAATTGTAGAACCCTATATTTTAATAATTAATTTAATTATTTTGTCTAGTATTTTAAATTGAGAAATTTAAATTGGAGATTAATTAAATAATTGGAACACGGAATCTTAATGTTATCAATTAAGCGGACATTAAACAAAGTCGGACTTGGACTTAAGATACGAAACTAGATTTGGTTTCAATTGGTCTATGGTGTGAAATAAAAGCCTAAGGTGAATGGGAGTTTTGGGAGAGTCCGGTTGGTACGATTTTGGAACTTTGAATGTTGTAGACGTGGAGATTATCTTAAGAAAGGTTAGGAATGATTTGTCATCTATTTGGGATTAATTAAGGAGGATTAAATAGGTGATATGTGAGGCTAAAAGAGAACTTTGGCAGATAAGGGCCACTATTTCGGGTTCTAAAGTCACAATAATGGGTTACGCCACTATAACACACCGATTATGCCACTATGGAGGCCCTAGAGATTTTTATGAGTGCCTTTCTATTGTAGAAACAATAGCGAGGGTATTTAACCAAGCCTCTTGGCCCAGTGGTATAAAGATGCCACTGGGACAGTCTTGGGAGTGGATTGGGTTTGGTCCCCAGTTCCATCCCTGACACTGTTAAAATAATGCTTAGCCAGTAGAAGCTAAGAACCACGGATGGGGATTAGTCGAGGTGCGCGTAAGCTGGTTCGGACACCTCATTGTATGCTACCAAAAAAAATAGTGAGGGTATTTATAATTTTTGTTATGTAGATACAATTTTGGACGAATTTTGAAGAAATATATTGACATTGTTTCGCCCCAAACACTAAGAGAATCCCCCAACTATATCTTTATCTCAAACAACCATAGATAACGCACGTGGAAGATTTAAAGGAGGGATTAATGAAAGAGGATGGAAGAGAAGTTGATCAAGAAGAAGAAAATGTCAACTTTTGGCAAGTTTAGATTAAGGATTTTTTTACTTAAGGCAAGACTTACCTTATTCTTCTCCTTTATTGCTGGTAACGTTATGTTATTAAACCATAGTTTAAATAAACTAATTAATATGTGAACCCTACTTACGTTTCCCTCAATCTACAGTGAACTAACATAAGAATGTAATATTGTAATGATAATTAATTGATATATATATATATATATATATATATATAGTACTCCTCTTGTGCAGGCCAATATGCATTTTAAAAGTACAGACCAGACATGTGTCACTTGGCGGTGAGCTTAGAAATTATCGACTAAATTATAGACACAACCTCTCTCTTTTCTAAGGTCATCGTCAGGTGACACATATTCGATACGAACGCTTCAAATATGGATTGGTCTGAACAAGAGCATTACTATATATATATATATATATATATATATATATATATATATATATATGTGTGTGTGTGTGTGTGTGTGTGTGTGTGTGTGTGTGTGTGTGTGTGTGTTGAGTAAAAAAATTATGCTTCTGGGGACTTCACCATGTTGAGAAATATTTCCCCTCTTTAAAACTCTTCTTATTCCGTAGTTTCACTACAGGTTATCTACGAGGGCACCAAATTCAAAAAAATTAATCGGAACATAAACAAGAACTTACCTCGAAAAGTTCAGTGGTCCACGTAAACGTGACACCCCGCCTAATTAAATACTGGGTGATCAGTCCTTTATTAGATTTAAAATATAATATGTAGTTGGTTCAGTCTTAGCATCGCTGTCAAAAAACATTTATTAATTACTAACCAACTAGTAGTTAAATAGTATAGTGTCAAATTTTATCTTTTAAATTAATATGCAACCAAATAAATGATTAACTAAACATTCAGCATCTAGTAAACAATATTATAGCAACTAAAATGACATAAATAAATAACTAAGTCTGGTCTAAACACATCCAGACTAAGTTCCAAATATAAGAGTCTGAAATGAAATAAATGCCAACAATTGAAATGTAAATAGATGTCTGAAATCACTATCTCTGAGTACATTTGAATAATAATGGGTAACATGCCCGACTAAAGTAAATAACTCGAAAAGAATCAAGTATAGGTGTGGAGGTGTCTAATACCGAGGTCCTGTAACATCCACAACAGCTACAGCATGTCAATTGGTAAGAACTCCTATGTTTGGCATCCCCGTGGCTGGGCACCTAAAAGGCTTTTCAAAAGCAAAATAGATTTGGAAGAAAATGGGTCAGATCCCGAGTTGAAAATATTTTAAAATCAACTAGTGTTTAACATGCATTAAACAGTAAATATTATATACATGTTAGTTTCACGTGCCCTCACTTGAGATTCTCACCTCTCATCTAAATGTGCATGTCTAACGTATGCTCCTAACCCATCCTAATTACGCTATCCCACTTATCTAGTTTAAATAAAGTCTCTTACTATGATGACTAAGTCATTGTGCCGACCTGTATTACCTAAATAATACATTCTTTCATACTCAATATTAATTTAATCGAACTCAAATATCTCATTACTCATTCAAATTTCCACATTCTTGATTAATAGTAGATGTTGTAATCTTTCTCATCTACTAAGCAACACAGTAGAATAATCACAAGTGTAAATATATTAATCACTATCATACATATCTACTAATACGGCAACCCGAAAAGGCTAAACTCGCGGTGCGTGCATACTCTGCTATCAAATACCAGTACATCACGTAAATAAGGATTACAAGTTCCGAATCACTCTGAAACCGTATCAATACAAATCACACATATTGGAGGCAAACATACTTCCCAGGCCTATAAGATATACACATATCTACGCACCCACACAACCACAAACTTATCAACTCACCGATAAGTCTTTCCCAGACCTATGTTCTGAGGAAGGCTCATCAAGATAACATTGTCCCCTTTTTAAAACCTCCCATGATAGCAAGTAGCGTAGGTATGTCACACACATAATAAATCATACTATAGGTACAACCTATAAAAATCAATAACTATACACACACCATGTATTTTATAATTCATACCTAGAATTTTTTTATGTGTTTATTTTTCGCACTAATTCTACCGATATATTTACTAACTTAAGAATATTCTCCCCATCGTATTTTTCCAAGGATGATTCACTACCGAAGAATCTTATAAAGTATTTAACCCAATTCTCCCACTATTAATTTACCGTAATAATCATCGTTGGTTATTCTATTTCCCTCGGATTAACTACGTCGCAAGGTTTTAACATAAACGAAATAATTTTCTCAATTCACCCAATATTTATTCGTCTCACTTTATGTAAGCCTAATATCCACTTTAGGCCTAATTTACTTATTATAGAACAATAATCACAATCAATCAATCTAGGCAACCTCCAATGGAATAACAACTAAAATAACATTTCTTAAAATTTCTCCCATGAATTTACCCAGATTTTTAAATTGCAGTTTTGAGGCATCTCAGAGTTGGTTTTGGAGAAAAAATGTCAAAGAACAAAATACAAAAAACAAGGTTTGCTACAAGGCACGGTGGACACAATAGCCATTTTCAGAACCAGCACGGCTCAAAACAGTTTCTGAAATGACGATTTAATTTACCCAATTTCATAGACTTCTTCAAAATCAAGAAATTGTTTTATAATTCAATCATACCCATCAAAACCCAGATTTATTCATCAAGTTTTAATATAATTTCATAGGTTTCATTATACCTATTAGGAGGATCCTATTCTATATCAATTTCACCCAAGATAATGATATATGTTTTCAACGGTTCATTCAAATCAAATGAATTTCATAGTTAATTCAACCTACAATAACTTGGATATTATATATGTTGTAAGTTTGCAAGATTAAACACTTTCCTCTTTTGGTAGGTCTGATCCGTTGAAGATGATGGGTATATTGGTTTTCTCCTCTTCTCGATCAACAATCCAGCGGTGGTGGTGGTCCAAGAAGGTGGTTCTAGCCTTGGAACTCCTCCTCTCTTCCTTCTATGGCCACTGTGTGGGATATCTTTGTTTCTCATGTAACTAGCCCTAACCCCCCCTACTATAATCAGATATATTGCACTTATAAATTCGTAGGTGTTATTTCCCTAAAAATGCAAATGACCAAAATGCCCTCTCGGGGTGCCGGTTTGGCCTAAAATTGCCCCGGGACTCAAACGAAACCCCCCCAATAGACTTTTGTGACTATCTCGACCCTTTCGTATACTTTGGCGCATTCAAAATGATCATTTGGATGACTTAAAAATAAATTACTTTTTATTCCATTAAATTGAGTCCAGACACGACTAATGCACCCGTCCCGACTTAATTACTGTAAATGTCATATTTTTCACTCGAAATAATTTTAATAAATTCATAGTCACATATTACTTTATTCCCTAAGTAATAATGAATATAATTCACATCAATAAATACTAACCCTCATCTCAATAGTTAATATTTAATTTAATCCGAATTAATTATAAATTAAATTCCCATATTTAATTTACTTAATCCTATATTTAAAAATCTTTAAAAATACGGGGTGTTACACTAATGGCTATCGAGATTGGGGAAATTTTTTGTATTATTACAATGGGAATAACGGTGAAGTATAATTCTCCATGTCTATCTCCCATGTAAGAAATAGAATGAACTGAAATTTTGTTGAACATTCAAGCCTTTAATAATGACCTTGTAAGAGTACTAGTTGTCCTCAATTTCTAGCTGTATAAGAAAATGAGTTGGGAATTGTGACACCCTATATTTTTCATATACAAGGTGGCCAGAGTCACATACATTCAATAAGGGCTATCTAACAATTACAAAAATGTAACATTAATAAATAACATAAATAATAATTGTCATAATAATATAAATACCAATTGAGTCGAAAACAAACAACTAAGATAATTGGAATTTTTTTCGTCATTAAGATAATCTCCATAACACAACGTAGAATAAAAAATGTCTCAAGTTAGGCACCCGACACTAGTCTATAAATAATTTCATAAACAAATAAATAATATAATCATGGAGGATGCAACCCTCAAAACTTACATAGTTAATAACAAGAATTGGATAAACAATAGAAAAGATAAACCCTATTGTGGTATCAGCCCCGATAGTGCGATTTCCTAGGACCTGAAAAGTTTTCAATGAAAAAGGATCAGGCCCACAATAAGAAATTTCTATGTAATCCCAATCAAAGGAAACACAATATTGTAATATATTCATGATGTCTTAACGGATCAATAATTAGGTTAATCTCCCATCCCATAATATAATGGCAAGTAACACAACTAACCTCCGTAATACACAATCAATGTAATATATCACAGTCTATCATGACCATATAAGAATAAGGATAAATATATTACAAACAATCCTAACCATATAATCATTGTCAATAAAATCACATAATACTACAACTCAACTATCCACGTGAGTACTCTCGACCCCCGACTATAAATAATATGGCTCTACTACAACCCACACATAAAATATCTCATAAAGTTTTATACCTCAAGAATCACTATGCATGTACTAGTATCGACTAAAGAAGGTCATGACTTCTAAAGTCTTAAAATATATGTTGATGTAAAAAATTAGATTACTCTAATAATTCAATCACAGATAAATAAATGAGTCAAAATATTTTAAAGTGGTTCAGCCTTATATGAATGGCCTACGTCCACTGTTATGTTATTGCTGAGTGTTTTGGAATTCTCGATTACAAGTACTATCAAGAAATTCCGGTCTCCCTGAATGAGGGTAATACAATATATTTATAGCCTTGAGGATATAATCTGAAAGGGATTTACATTAAATGATATACATATGAAAGGGTAATTCATTTAATGGTCTTCAAGCGTGTGCGTCAAGATGATAAGCATTCAATGAATAGTTGAACTGTTGATTATCTGGCAATCAATGCTGTGGTCGAGATGCAGCTCGAACCGCCTTAGTTGCTCGCCGTTCAGGAGTTCCTCGGAGAGTTGGAGTTCCTCGTAGAGCTGGAGTTCCTCGGAGAGCTGGAGTTCCTCGGAGTATACTTGTTGCTTGGAATGAGTCTGACTTGGTCGGGGAAATATACTTCCTCGTTGTTATTGTGCCATGTAGATCGACACGTGTCTTCTTGTGATTCGTCTATATCAGCATACTAATTTTGGTATCAACAGAAGCCCCTAATGTTTCATATTTCGAACTTTGAGGAGTATGGAACATTCTTTCTCAGTATATGGCAATATTAAATAATCTTCCTGGTTTTTAGGAACATTTCTCCGTTTTTGAATTTCCTTCCAAATTCGCAGAATCCGCCTTTTTGCATTTTTATAAGCGCTTCGATCTTCGTGTACTTTTTGTCCTTTTAGCCGCCGGTAGCGTAATAGTTTCCTTTTTGTAATCATTTCTTTCGTCGTTTCCCAAGGCAAAGTATTTAAACTTCATAGACAATATCACCGTCTTCTACCTTTTCCAATTTCTGCTTTCGAGTTTTCCATAGTCTTTCTTTCTCTTGTGCGTTCATCCTTGTTTTCGTTCGTTGTCAACAGATCTCCCTTTTTTCTGTAAGATCTTCTTTCTTCTTGTTCATTTCTTTTATTCACCATGGTTTATATTATTGAATCTCTTCAGAAACTCCGTTCTGATTTCTCTATTCCGTCTTGGGTAACTTTGGAGGATCTTTCTGAGCCTTCAAATTATTTTCATTTGGTTGAGGGACATTGGTTCCCCAGCCTTTTTATTGCTGAATGTGGATTTTCTTTTCCGCCAAACCCCTTGTGTTTAGAGTTCTGTCATTATTTCGATCCTGTTCCTGCAAAAATAGCCCCCAACACATGGAGAATAGTTAATGGGGTGCATAGGTTAAATCAAACTCATGGAACTCGTATAGGAATTCCTGAGATTATGTACTGTTATAGATGGGCTGTTCTAGACAATGTTTATTATTTAAAAACTAGATTTTTGAATAGAGCTTTAGTAGTCAATCTCCCTGATGCTAATAGGGATTATTTTGAACATGGGGTAATTATCAAAAATTGGCAACATACCCCTTTGGTTGGAGACGAAGTATATGAAGGTCCCAAATGCCCTCCATATGGCAATGGGATAGGTTATTTTCATCTTATTTTATTTCTGAAATTATGATTTCATTATGTTTGATAAAATGTATGACTGATATTTCACTATGTATTTGTTTGCAGTTGACAGCAAGAGAAAAACTCCCAAAGAATCAGAAGTTAATATAAAGCATTTGAAACATATCTGGAGTTTGCATCAGAAAGTTGCAGATGAGCACGTCAGGTCTACTTCATACTTGTTGCAGTACAAGAGCTATACATCATCCTTTACTGCTCGTCCTGTGGTCAGCATTAGTGAACCATTGCCAGCTTCTGAGGATTCTTCACCAGAATATCACATTCCTCTAAGTCAGAAAATGGGCAAAAGATGAGTTCCTGCTATCTTCGAGGAGACTTCCTCTGCTGGAGATGGAAAGAGAAACAAGAATGATGTCCCAAAGGGGATAAAGAAAGTAGATGCTGCCACTTCTGTTACTCTTCAAAAGGCTGTCGAGAAGCCCGTAGTGGCTCCTAGTAAGAAGGATGCACATGTGGAAGTGATCACCATTTCCCCAACCAAAAGCTCTTCTTTGGTTGAAACTATTGAAGTGCCACCGAGGAGACTGAATAAATCCTCCTCGGTCAACTTTTTTGAAACCATTCCCCAGCTCCAAGCTAGTGGAGCTGGTGTTCCAACCATTATTCCCCCGAGTTCTGCAATGAGCTTGGTAAAGACTTGGACTATTCCTGAATTCCAAGGAATTGAGGAAAACATGTCTAGGAATATGCTGACATCCCTAGCTACTCATCACATTGCTTCAGTAAGTTTCTCTTATCCTGAATTTTTCTTTCTTTCAGTCAATATATGTATCTCAGCACTGACTTATCATTACCTTCTTTTTCAGCTGGTGAGTTGTTTTAACACCATAGTGAAGAAAAATAAAGCACTCAAGGCTTCTAGCTCCTCGTCTGGAGTGGAGGATGCTTTTCTAGGTTTGGCCCTGTCTTTGAAGGATTCCCATCAAAAATATGACGCAGATAGGGGTGAATGGGAGAAGAAGTTGGCTGCATCTGAGGCAGAGAAGGTGCAGTTGGGAAACAAAATAAAAGACTTGGAGAGAGAGAATAAGAAATATGCCGAGAAGCTCACAAACTTTGGGGAGCTTGAAAATAAGTTGAAGTCGGCTGAGGAAGAGCTAACCCTTCTGCGAGATGTAAATCGCCAGAAGGAGGAGGTGGAGGCCAAGTTGAAAGCCTCCGAGGATCTTCTATCCGAGAAGCTCTCCTCGGAAAAAATGAAGAGAAAATTGGCAGTGAAAAAATATTTTCGTACTGGTTGGGATAAAGGATGGGACAGGGGGTATTAGCAATGATGACCCAGGTGCAGTATGGGAGTTTAAAATACTTCCGAGATGGTTGGGTTGCTGCCCTGCAAGAATTGAAGGTGAACGAGGAATCTGAGCTATTTCAACAACATCTTCCCGATCCTCCTCCTAGAATTGAAGATGAGGATGAAGATGAAGCTGCATCCGAGGAGTCTTCAATGACAGTGGGTGACCCAATCAGACAGCCACCGAGGAGATTTCGTCTTTGCCTGCTCCTCCTGAACAAGTCCCAACTTCTGCCAACCAACTCATTGTTCCCACCGAGCAACCAAGCTCCTCATCCCAGCCTCCCGAGAAAGTCTTGGGAGACAAAGAAAAGGTGTGAAGTTGTTCGATATTCTCTTTCTGTTTTTATTTTACTTGTACTCTGTATTTTGAACGCTGTACTCTTTTTGATGATGTAATAAAATCACCCTTTTTGTTCCTCTACGTTGTTGATGTTCTGTCTGCTTCTTTTATTAACTCTTGCTTTCTCTTCTTTACTAGTTTATGGCTAGAATCGAATTGCTGTCTGCCAATGATACAAAACTGATGCAGCAATGCCATGAATATTTTAAAGCTGGCCATACTGACCTGAGTGCATCAGAAATTGATGATATCCTTGGTCATGATGCTTCAGACCAAGCATTGGAGGCATATCAATACTTGAAATGTCTTCTTGATCGTGTTGTAGCCAACAATGTGGCTTATTACAAAATGATTGAAGATTTGCAAGGTACTCTCGATGAACTTCAGCATCAGTATAAAGAGTCTTCGGTTCTTTTTCATGAAGGGTATGAGAAGAAACTCAAACAACTTAGTGCTGAAACAAGTTATGACAAGATGCTTGTTGGCTCTGAAGTGAGAGAGAGAACCCTAAAGGGTGAAGTCGAAGCATGCAGACAGATCGCCGAGCTGCTGGAGCAAGAGAATAACAATTTGCAGAAAGAGTTGGCACAGTATAAATCTTCAGCTTCATCTTCCACTGCCTTGGTACCGGTCACCGATGAAGGATTCTCATTTTTAGAGGTTGAGAATGCCAAATTGAGGCAAGAATTAGAGACTTTGAGAAGAGCTGGGCCTTCTACTACTACTCGGGGATGAGGAAGAGGTTCTCATGGATGAGGAAGAGTTTCTCAGGATGTTGACGAGGAACAAAGTATTCAACCTGCTCGGGGATGACCAAGAGGTCTTTATCGTACTGTTGAAGAAGCTCGTACTCAATCAACATTAGAAACTCAAGCGTTCCAATTGAATGCAAAAGATCGGGCTTTGTCTGAAATGTCCAAGAAAATCCAAACTCTGGAGGATCAACTTGCTTCGATAAAGTTTGCTCTGAATAATAAGGATATTTTTTCCAGAAACCTTCACGAGAAGTTAGAGAGAATAACTTTCCAATTCCACAAACAACCTCGTGAGTTTTGGATGGCAGGCTACAATGAGGCCCTTTGTCACTTGGATGCTCGCGTTGAAATGCCAATAATGAAGGTTATAAACAGGGATGGTTGAATGCCTTGGGCGTGCTGAAGCTCGAACAAGGACACTACCTGTGGGACTATTATGATCCTGGGGTACTAGACCTGCCTGTTCCACCTTATAAATTGGACATGGAATGGATCCCAGCTCGTGCCATTCCTCGGAGCTTAATTGCAAAATACCTCGGTGACTACAATCTTCATTCTCAGATCGAGGTATCTCGTCCCGAGCATCTACTGGACACACCTTCAGTAATGAACGTCAGAATGCTTCAAGATATTAACTTCATTAATTCTCCCCTTTGCCTGGAAGATCCTCCTGCTGGCGAGGAGCCTATATCGAAAGCTGAAGGAAAAAAGACAATAGAATAGAAAATTCTGATGTAATAATTAATACACAATTTAATATCAATGTAATAAACTTGTGTAATTCATTTTGACTTTAATGAAAGAATTTCAGTTTTGTTTGCAAATTTGTATTGCTCTTGTATTTGTCAAACACTTTATATTTGTGCTTGCATAACAATATTGTGTGGTTCATCGACCAACTTAGTAATAAAAAGTTACAAGTATCAGAAATGTTGCTCGATCACTTAATAATAAAGTAATGAGTATAAAAATGTTGAAAATTATTCCAACCAACCAAGGTTGTTAAATTGTGCTCGTCGACCAATTATAGTTAGTGAGAGTTTTTATCCCCGACTAACCATACTTGGTAAATTTTTGTATTTTCTCCTCGTCGACCAACTACAGTTAGTGGATTTTTATCTCCGACCAACCATATGTAATAAACTTACCTCCCGACCAACATAAGTTGGCATTTGAGAGCATATCTTGTTTCCTAACCAAACACGTTGGCATTTTTAGAAATGTTGATGTTGTTCTCGCCCTTTTACCAACCGGGGTTGGTCTGAGTTCGAACTATCGTGTTCTCGCTCTTTTACCAATCGGAGTTGGTCTGAGCTAATGTACGCCTCCTAACCAAAGGAGTATGGGGTGTTCTCGCCCTTTTACCAACCGGAGTTGGTCTGGGTTCGAACTATCGTGTTCTCTCTCTTTTACCAACCAGAGTTGGTCGGAGTTCGAACTATCATGTCCACTAACTCTTTTACCAACCGGAGTTGGTCTGAGCTAGTGTACGCCTCCTAACCAAAGGAGTATGGGGTGTTCTTTCCCTTTTACCAGTCGGAGTTGGTCTGGGTTTGAACTATCATCTTCTTTTTACTGTCGAGCAGCGTTGTGTGCCGAGCAGCGTAGTGTTAAACACAAGTATTCCCCGAAAAACTTTCAATAAAAGGAGAGAAGATTGTGAAATATCATCATTTTATTCATATTGATGGAACTGCTTTACATTTTACATCACTGATAATACTTGCGTAGGTGTTCAGCATTCCATGCATTCTTAAATTCCTCTCCTTCTAGAGTTTCTATTCGGTAAGTTCCTGGTCGAACAACTTCTGTAACTCGGTAAGGTCCATGCCAGTTTGCTTCCAACTTATTGTGCTTCTGAACGACCTTTTTAGCACGTAATCTCCTTCTTTTAAGCCGCATTTCTTCACCCTCTTGTTGTAGAACAGAGCTGTTCGTTGTTGGTAAGCAGCATTCCTAATGGCTGCCTCTTCTCTAACTTCCTCGAGCATGTCCAAATCTAATCTCCTCATCAAGTCGCTGACTGGGGAATTGAAATTCAGCACTCTGTGTGTTGGAATACCCAACTCGGTAGGTATTACAGCCTCACTTTCAAATGCCAGCATATATGGTGATTCTCTAGTTGCTGCTCGGGGAGTTGTTCGGTAAGCCCACAATAATGAATGTAGCTCATTAATCCAATTAGCTTTAGCCTCACTTAGCCTCTTCTTCAAACCATTTAGTAATGTTCTGTTCGTCACTTCAGTCTGCCCATTTCTTTGAGGATGGCCTGGTGCTGAATGAACCTTCAAAATGTTTGTCTGATGACAATAGGCGGCAAACTTTTCGTTATCAAATTGTGTTCCATGGTCTGTGATGAAGGCATGAGGGAGACCATATCGGTAGATGATGTTCTTCCAAACGAATTGGTACACCTTCTCGTATGTCATATCAATCAGAGGCTCAGCTTCTACCCACTTAGTAAAATAATCCACTGCGACGACGAGGTACTTGAATCTTCCTCGGGTCATTGGCAGTGGTCCAACCAAATCCATTCCCCACATGGCAAATGGGCAAGGGGAAGTTATGGGTGTCAACAATGCTTGTGGAGTTCGTCGGATGGAGGAAAAACGTTGGCATTTATCACATCTCTTAGCATAGGCTATACAATCAGCCCTCATCGTTGGCCAGTAGTATCCCTGCTTCATCACCCTTTGCAAAAGTGTTCGACTTTCTACATGGGCTCCACAGGACCCTTCATGGATCTCTTCAATCAATTCTTTCACCTCGGAGGGATGCACACATCTCTGCAAACCTACCATAATTCCTCGTCTATACAAAACACCATTAGTTAGTACATACCGAGCAGCTTTAAACTTCAATTTCTTTATAGAGAGCTTATCCTCCGGCAATTCTCCCTCCTCAATATATGCCCTGATGGGATCCATCCTAGATGGTCCTGAATCAAGGGTAATAACATTCATCGTCAAGTTTTCCTATATGCTCCGACTTTCTAATACTTCAATTGGTATCGTTCTTCGCAGCTCGGTACGAGTAGCTGATGCTAGTCGGGCCAGTGTGTCTGCTCATGCATTCTCCATTCTTGGTAATCTGATCAACTGAATGGCATCAAATTTTGTCAACAACTCTATCGCCTTTGCATGATACTTGACCATTAATTCTCCTTTAACTGCATATGTTCCCAGCATCTGATTCACAATTAATTGAGAATCACTGAATACCATCACTTGTTGTGCTTCCATAATCTTTGCTAAATTAAGACCTGCTATCAAGGCTTCATACTCAGCCTCATTATTGGAGGCTTTGAATTGGAATCGCAAGGCATATTCCATGTCAATCTCGTCTGGGGTGTTCAAAACAATCCATGCTCCACAACCCGTTGTTCAAGATGACCCATCTACATATAATCTCCATGTAGGTAACTCGTCTTCAAATTTCTTATCTAACAGAGTTCCTCGGTGAAATATCTGTTGTTTCCTTTCATCCTCCCCTGGTATTTTTTGCTCTCCGTCGATCATCTCTTCTCGCCCTTTTACCAACCGGAGTTGGTCTGGGTTTGAATTTGATGATCTTTCTACATCCACAAGCCCTTTTACCAACCGGAGTTGATCTGGACTTATGTCTGTTGATCCTGTAACATCCACAGGTTGGTCAGCGAGCAATTTTTGTTCCTCGGGGGTATCAGGATATGTAAACTCTGCTATAAAGTCTGCTACAGCCTGCCCTTTTAATGATGATATGGGTTCATACACAATATCATATTCGACGAGCTCTATTGCCCAATACATCAGTCTCCCTGATTTTTCTGGCTTATGAAGGGCTTATCTCAATGGCATGTCGGTATACACGACGATGGTATGGGCCTGGAAATATGGCCTCATTCTTTTACTTGCCTCAATTAATGCCAATGCCAATTTTTCCAGCTTTGGGTACCTGATCTCTGCACCTAGAAAAGCCTTACTTGTGTAATAAATTGGCTTCTGGACTCCGTTCTCCATTCTGATCAATGCCGAGCTGACTGCATTCTCCGATACTGCCAGGTACAAGTACAACTTTTCTCCCGTTACTGGCCTGGACAACAATGGAGGTGTTCCCAAATATTTCTTCAAGTCTTGAAAGGCTTTTTCACATTCATCATTCCACTCGAAAGTTTTTCAAAGTGTTTTGAAGAATGGGAGGCATCTATCAGTTGCTCGGGATACAAATCTGTTGAGCGTTGCAACTCGTCCTGTAAGACTCTGCACCTCTTTCTTCGTCGTTGGAGATCGCAACCCTAAAAGAGCTTTTATCTTTTCTTGATTCACCTCAATGCCTCGCTGGTTGACGATGTACCCGAGGAACATTCCTTCTCGTACTCCAAATGTGCACTTCGTCGGGTTGAGCTTCATCTGGTATTTATCCAGTTGATTAAAGGTCTGACCTAAGTCAACTAGATGATCAGCATCTTTCTTGATCTTTGTCAGCATATCATCGACATAGACTTCCATATTGCAACTGATTTGTTCGGCAAAAACCTTGTTCATCAGCCGCTGGTATGTCGCTCCTGCATTTTTCAAACCAAAAGGCATAACATTATAACAATAAGTTCCCCTAGGGGTAATAAAAGAAGTGCTTTCCCTGTCTTCAGGTTTCATTTTGATCTGGTTGTATCCAGAGTAAGCGTCCATGAAGCTGAGCAACTCGTGTCCCGAGGTAGCATCCACTAGTTGGTCAATTTTGGGCAATGGAAAGTGATCCTTTGGGCAGGCCTTGTTGAGATCAGTGAAATCAACACACATTCTCCATTTATTATTTTTCTTCTTTACCATCACCACATTTGCTAACCAGTCTGGATATTTCACATCTTCAATGAATTGGGCTTTCTGGAGATTCTCGACCTCCTTTTGTATGGCTTGATTCTTGTCGGGACTAAACACTCTTCTTCTCTGCTTTACAGGCTTGATCTCCTTATTCGCATTGAGCTTATGACATAAGAAGTTGGGATCTATTCCTGGCATGTCTTCATGACTCCATGCAAAAGTTTTCTTTCTGTTTCTCAAGAAAGTTATCAACTCCTATTTTATTGAAGCATCCAACGTCGAACCTATCTGGGTTATTCGTTCAGGGTGCTCGTCGTCCAGAATAACATTTTCTTTAGATTCCACCACCTGTCCTTTTACAAGTTGGGATTCATCTCTGGGATCCAGTGTTTCAATTTTTGTACCTTCATCCACCTGGTAGGTAGTAGTAGTCTTTTTCCTTGATTCTTCAAGCTCCTCTTGCTCGACAGACGAATAATAGCATTCCCGAGCTACTTTCTGATCACCTTTCACAACTCCTACTCCAAAATTTATAGGGAATTTTAAACACTGATGTACCGTAGATGGAACTGCTTCGAACTTCTTCAAACCAACTCTTCCTTTGATGATGTTATAAGCTGATTGCACATTTTTATCCATCACAAAGAAGTGTATTCTTTCTGTTCGACAAGCAGGCCAAGTTCCAATGAATATATCCAACTTGATCGTCCCAAGTGGAAAAACCTTCTCGCCAGCAAAACCCAAGAGAGGTCTGTGATAAGGCTCCAATTGAGATAACTTTAAATTTAAACTGTCAAAGCATGAGTAGAACATGATGTCTGCCGAACTACCATTATCTACCAGAACCCTTGAAATCACTACTTCTTTCATCCTTATTTTGATCACCAAAGGTTCGTCGTAAGGGTAAAGAACACCTGCAAGGTCGTTTTTTGAAAAACCGATGACCAGCTTCTCTTTGTTTACCTTCCTCGGGCGATCCTCTTCAGCCAAATTTATTCGTTAAATGTATGAGCAAGCTTGAGCCTCACCGAGGTAAGCTTTTCTTTCTGCAGTAAGGTCTCCTCCTCCTACATCTCCTCCTGTAATGACATTACAATCAAATGACCCAAAGCGTATTGAAAATACCTCTCGTTTTGGCTGGCTTGGTTTCTTGGGAAGATCGGGGTCATCATCTGGATCGTCTTCATGATCTCTCTTCTTTTTCTCCTCTGCTCGACGAGGAGAACTAGACTTTTCTCTAGTTCGGTCATTATCTCTTCTTTCGCCTCCCCGATCAACATACTTTGCTAGCTTCCCTCTTCGGATTAGTGTTTCAATCTCGTTCTGAAGAGCTATGCAATTTTTGGTCATATGGCCGTGATCCTTATGGAACTCGCAATATTTCTCCCTATTCCTCATGTCAGGGTCTGATCTCAGTTTCTTTGGCCACTTTACTTCCTCGTTATTCTTGATTTCTTCCAAGACATCATTAATACTTATTTTCAAAGGAGTATAATTATCGAATTTCTTGAGGACTTCCCATAATGATTTATTATTCTTGGAATGCTTATCACCGCCATTGCCCTTATGCTCTTTATTCTTGGATTTGTCATCTTCCACCTTGGTTTCTTTATCGATATTCTTTTTCGCAGCCATAGCCTCCTCGGCATTCATGATTTTGGCTGCTTTTGCCATCAACTCTGACATAGTTGTAGGTGGATCTTTGGCCAAAGTGTAATACAACTTATTAGGCAACAACCCACTCATCAAGGCGGTGATTGCTGTCTTTTCTTCATAATCAATGACTTCCAGCTTCTCGTTATTGAAACGAGTTATGTAATCTCTAGTACTCTCACCAAATTTTTGTCTAACACTTAACAAGTGTGCTAATCTTTTTACTAGCTTTGCCCCAAAACAGAAATTACCGATGAACAACTCGGCCAATTGAAAGAAAGTTGAAATCTTACCCCGAGGAAGATTGTTGTACCATATCTGGGCAGATCCAGTAAGAGTTCCTGAGAATGCTCTGCATCTCATCCCGTCGGGGACGGCATAGATGTCGGCAGCAACTTGATATTGCTCTATGTGTAGAACAGGATCTGTCTTTCCATCATATTTGGGGGTTACTACCGGTGCTTTAAACTTTGATGGAGTAGGAAAACCCACAATGGCCTGGACAAAAGGTGTCCCTTGAACAAAAGTTCGTTGTAGGGGATTCTTCGCCTTAGCCATTTCTCCCAATCTATCCTCCAACCGCTGAATGGAACCTTTCCACGCATCATTTCCTTCCTCGGGCTTGTTAGTTCGAGCAATTGATTGCTCTGATGTGGCCTCCTGAGATCTATCTTGACGAGCAACTGGTCGTGATTGTGCTGATCCTTCTCTTAGATCTGATGGTTGTCGAAAACTCCTCGACATGATCTTAGGTGGACTCCTATTCTTCCTAGGGCCTAATCGACTGAAAGGAGACACCCTACTCAGTCTTTCCAAGGCACTGGGTCTCTCTGGAGAGAGAGTGATACGTTGATCAGTATCTGTAGCCCTTATTGACGAAGTTCGCCCAGGTTGATAAGAGAAATCATCAGATTCTTCATTACGATATGACTCAGCACACTTGGATCGTGAAAAGAGTAAATAAGTTTGCCTCTGACCACTTCACTGTCCTGAATGTGCAGGTGCACCGCCATGAAGGGTCTGTATGAGTTGCATCATTGTTTCTTGCATGGCGGTTTGTCCTTGAGCCAGATTCGTCATAATCCCAGCCAGATCTGGAGGTGCGGAGGGATTTGGAGGATTTCCATCATTTCGATTGCTGGATTCCGGATTATCTGCCATTGATGATGAATGATTTTTGGTGAAAAACGATAACAACAGTCGTTCCAATAGACGGCGCCAATCTGTTGATGTAAAAAATTAGATTACTCTAATAATTCAATCACAGATAAATAAATGGGATAAAATATTTTAAAGTGGTTCAGCCTTATATGAATGGCCTACGTCCACTGTTATGTTATTGCTGAGTGTTTGGGAATTCTCGATTACAAGTACTATCAAGAAATTCCGGTCTCCCTGAATGAGGGTAATACAATATATTTATAGCCTTGAGGCTATAATATGAAAGGGTGATACATTAAATGATATACATATGAAAGGGTAATTCATTTACTGCTCTTCAAGCGTGTGCGTCAAGATGATAAGCATTTAATGAATAGTTGAACTGTTGATTATCTGGCAATCAATGCTGTGGTCGAGATGCAGCTCGAACCGCCTTAGTTGCTCGCCGTTCAGGAGTTTCTCGGAGAGTTGGAGTTCCTCGGAGAGCTGGAGTTCCTCGGAGAGCTGGAGTTCCTCGGAATATACGTGTTTCTCGGAGTGAGTCTGACTTGGTCGGGGAAATAGACTTCCTCGTTGTTATTGTGCCACGTAGATCGACACGTGTCTTCTTGTGATTCGTCTATATCAGCATACTAATTTTGGTATCAACAATATACATTAAGAAAAATTACTACGCCATCACACTAATCGTATAAGTATAACACAATGTCTAGACAAAAGGATCCAACCCACGGGAGACAGTGACCTTGTCTTGTATGTTCTGGAAAATATGATCCAACATACGCATCAAATAACATATCTAGATAATATATTCTCCATGATTTTACACAATCACCCATTGTACGTTCACGCTCATGTATATTAATATATATTATCGTCAAGATCATCGTAAATCAAGAAACCAACCCTAATCTTCCTCCATCGTATGACCGGATCGATCCGGGATACGCAACGTAGATATTTGCCTTTATTTTTTTTATATAAATTTTCTTAAGACTTATCTTAATTAAATATTATTCAAATCTAATTAGTTTCCAACATTGTAATTTAAGTTTAGTCATAAAACCCAATCTTTTAACATTTAATTTATGAATTTAGCAGTTCAAACATAATTCCTAATTTAATAAGAGAATGTAACAATATAGGAATCCTAAAGTCCAAAAACGTTAATTTAATCATATCATTTATCCAATTAACATATTCCACAATGAATGTAGTTTATGAACATAAATCCTAACATGAGTAACTTATAAATTTAAGAATTAGATATTAATTTCAAAATTTGATCAAATACGAAAAAATAATTCTTCCAATTGGCATAATTTGAAATTCCTAATTATTATTTATAATTTTCAAAGTATTATTCTACATAAAAATGTAGGTTTATTAATCTAATATAGGTTTTGATTTAGATTAAAGTTCCAATTACATCACCTAGGTTATAATTACACCAATTAAGATCAAATTACGACAATTAGATTCCAATTACAATCATTAGATAAACAAAATTATCATCCTGAAAAGATTTCTAAATATAATTTCTATAACTATCATATGAACAAGAGGGAAAAATTAGAACTTGAAAATACTCTTACTAAATAGTTTAACATAAGTTAAATCAGTTGAGTAAGATCCAAATTGTTTTCTTGAATAAACTATTTTCTAAAACAGTTATAAGAACACAAAATGTGTTTGAATATTATGAACGTGAAATTTCAGTTACTTGAATTTAGGTTTTAAAATCCCCAAAACTAAGTCTATTAGTGCAGTAGTATGATTAATGAAATAAGAAACACACAATGCTAGGGAAGTTTCTACACCTCAAAATAAAAAATCCACTAGAATGAGTTTTAGGTTACAAGCAAGCAATGAACTAAACACACAACTACGTTAGGTAACTCTGACTTCTTTTAAGGTTCTAATTGGTTGTTTTCGTCTTTCAACTTGTCTCCTTAGCTCCTTCTTTACATCGACTCTAAATGGTCAAAATCTCTCTACCAACACACGGTTTTAAGTGATGTGCGAAGATGTTGTGAGTGAAGTGCCTAATACATGCATGCACTCACACACACAATTATACAAACAATTCCAACGAATTACAGAAATTGTCTAAGTATGAAATGCACTATTTCACACTGCTGAAATAAAGTACATTCTTGAAATCTCAGTATTTACAGATCTTTGTCATCAAGAATATTTTAAAAAGAAATATACTTCGAATCTTATTTTTGTACAAGTTTTTCAAAATGAAAAACTCAAATTTGAAATGTATAAACCCTAGTTTCAGTTTTGTAAAATGAAATAGAGATTTGTTGGATATAGCTTGATAATTTTTTTTAATAGATCGAACAAGAGAGGTTAATTTCTAAAGTAAAGAAATCAAATCTAAACACTACTAAGTGAATGTTATCACATTTGAATTAGATTTACAAGTTTCTATAAATGGAATTGAGTTCTAATCCTTAGCGAAGGTGTTAGACGAGAGATTAAAACCAATGAGGTGTTGAAAAATCAAACCAGAAAACCCTCAAACTCTCAATGTCTCAAAAATATTTTTTGAAAAAATTTGGTAAGAGTTTGGTTCGAATTTTGTAATTTCTCTCGATTTATTTCTATGTCGTCTCTCTCTCTCTCTCTATTTTTTTCTTAGACCTCTGATCTCCCAAAGATTGTACATAAGGGGTCGATGGGTCTTATTTACCGGTAGGATAGAAGGCTCTGGAAGGTTGAATGTAATAGACGGTTGAGATGAGTTTGAATGTTCGAAGACTTAATCTAAAGGCTCATAATGAACCGCCTGTATTCGCTCGATGATTGGTTCATAAGGATATCACAGGGATCATCTTAGAACACATGGAGAACGTTGATAAAGATTGATCCAACGATGATAAATGATTCTCAGGTTTGTGAGTGTAAACAAACACAAATCTAATCGTTGTTATGCCAACTCGTGTAAGGCTCATATAGAATTAAAAACACATGTGTTTTAAGTTTAAAAAATCCTATTTGATACCCCAGAATTATGTAGCACTTTCGGATTTACCCATTAATAATTTGAGGAGGTTTTTCAAATACAATTTTAATCCCAAACATTTTCAAATACTAAATTTTAATTTTAGAAAAATGTTTTTAAATGTTTAAAAATCCTTAAAAATTGTAGAAACTTCCTTTTATCTTAAAAGAACACACTTACACACACACACACACACACACACACCCCTCATATACGTCCTAAAATATAATAAATGCAATCTAGAATTGTGCAGTGTTGTTGGATTTTTACATGTATGGCCATATACCTTGTTGATGTAGACATCTTTGAGATAATGAAAAGGCAATGAGGCAGAGAGGATGACACAAATTTTATCTCTATTTCCAAACTAGATAAGCTCCTTTATATTAGAATCAAGCAAGTCACATATATAGTGTACTTCAATCTCCTCCTTTGGAAATATGAGACAAAATCTCCTTTGAGTCATCTAGGACTCGTAGGGATACCAAAAAAAATAAAAAAAACTTATTCCTATACAAAATTATATCTACCCATTTTCTTCGAAATGAAAAAGTACATAACTCAACTATTTACAAACCAATACCCTAAATATATTAGATGAAGATAGTGGTACCGGATCCTGAAAATCAAACAGCTAAGATTAATATTTTTAGTTGAATTGCACAATAAATATACAAGATGGACTTAAATACTTCTCCCCCATTTTGTCTCAAATCGACAAAGGGTGAAAAAACATAAATAAGCATAAAAATGGAGTAGATATCTATCAAATTAGAAATATCATGTCATATCATGGATCTCCTACATAAAATAGATATAGGAGACGTCTTTTGTCATTTTACAAACGACCTTGCCCTATACACTCAAATATCTATTATAAGCATGAGTAAGACAAGAGCATATATTAAAAGAAGACTGATACTATTCAAGATGTGTTATGCTAACAGATTCCCTTAGAAATTTTAAATCTTAAACTATTTACAGGCTTAGTGAACAGATCTGCTAATTGAAGTTCTATGGGCAAATAGTTTATTTCCAATTCCTTAGATTCTACTAATTCACGTCTAAAGTGATGTCGAATCTTTATGTGTTTTGTGTGCGAGTGTTGAACAAAATTTTTGGAAATATTAATCGCACTCTGGTTATTGTAATAAAGATGTAATTTATCTGCATTAATGCCATAGTCACTTAACATTTGCTTTATCCACATCAATTGTGCACAACAACTACTTGCGGCTATATTCTAATTCAGCTGTGGAAAGCGAAGTGCAATTTTGTTTCTTACTATTCCAACCTACCAAGTTATTACTAATGTAATAACACGCGC
This sequence comes from Sambucus nigra, assembly GCA_949130495.1. Lineage (NCBI taxonomy): Eukaryota > Viridiplantae > Streptophyta > Magnoliopsida > Dipsacales > Adoxaceae > Sambucus > Sambucus nigra. The sequence goes on along the minus strand of OX422224.1, from coordinate 107,808,622 downwards.
CTGACGTGCTTTTGCTGTAATCAGAACAGCCAGCCCAATCGGCATTAGTGTATCCTATTATGGTGTTAGATGTGTCATTTGTGTACCAAATTCCTAAATTGATTTTCCCTTTTACGTATTTTATTATTCTTTTGACGCATAGTAAGTGATTCTCCTTAGGAGAGCTTTGATAACGAGCACACACAGAACCAACATACATTATGTCCGGATGTGAGGTAGTAAGATATAATAGACTACCTATCATGCTTCTATACAAGGTAGGATCAATAGGTTTCTCATGTTCATCTTTCGATAATTTACCGAGGTACTCATGGGTGTCCTAGCGTCTTTGGCATTTTCTAATACAAATTTCTTCACTAACTCTATAACGTATTTAGTTTGCGAAATAAATAACCCATCAGACATTTGTTTAATGTAGGGACCTTAGGAATATTATATCTCCCCCATCAATGTCATTTGGAACTCCCCATGCATAATATTTGAAAATTGTTTAACTTCAGTAGGGGATGGTAATCGAAAAATAATGCCATCTACTTAAACCTGGGTGATTAAGACATGTTTGTTAAAGTTTTTAACGAATAATGCCTGGTCATTACCACCTTGTTAAAAACCTTTATTAATAGGAAAGGTCGACATGCATTCCTACCATGCCATGGGGGCTTCCTTTAAACCATATAATTCCTTTTTCAATCTATAGACGTGGTTTGGGCAATAAGGATCAATGAAGCCTTTGATGTTCAACATAGGTTTCTTCTGTCAAAATACGATTAACAAAAGCGGATATCTCATCCATTTGAAAAAGTGTGAAATGTAAATGACATGCTATTTCTAAGAGTAATCGATAAGACTCAAGTCGAGTTACAAGAGAAAATGTTTCCTCGAAGTCTATTCCTTCAATCAGAAAGTAACCTTGAGCCACTGATCTAGCTTTATTTCTAACTATCATCCCTAGTTCATCTGATTTATTTTTAAAAATCCATTGAGTGCCAATAATCCTTTTATTTTTTGGCTGAGGTACTAGATACCACACGTCATGACTCTTGAATTGAGCAAGCTCCTCTTGCATATCATCAATCCAAAAGAGTCATTTAGTGCTTCATTCACATTATTTGGTTCTACTGGAGAAACAAAACATGCAAAATGAGCAATATTTCTTATTTGGGATCTTGTACGAACATGCTCATGAGGGTTATCAACTGTTTTATTGTAACACCCCATATTTTTTATCATTTAATATTTAGTTAATTCGGATAAAATTTAAATTACAAGTGTGTCGAAAATTAAATTGATTTAATTAGGAATTATTTATTTAAATATTAATCGGGAGAGTAAATGGTTAATATTTATGGTATATCACTACTAAGTGGATAAAAATATGCATTATACGTCATGGGTAGTTAAATAACGAGATTTTAATACATCTCAATCGGGAATTGGGAATAAACTAATTGTGGTGAAAATAATCAGTTTTGGTAAAGTGTCTCAGATGATGATTCCGAGTTCACGGTTGATTTCGAAAGGGTCAAGATAGTCGAATAAGAGTACCCATGGGTAGTATTTGGGTCTAGGGGCACTTTTAGGCATGACCGGCACACAACGTTATTCGAGTCATTTGGGATTGGCCCATTCCCCCCAAAACGGGATTAATGTTTATAAACCAAAACCTAATTGTGTTGAACGGAAGTTAACACAACTAAAAAACTAAAAACTTGAGAGAGCAAGAGAGGGAGCAAGTGGGAAGCAATTGGAAGCCAAACTAAAGGGGGATTTATGTGTTCATCATCAAATCTTCTTATACACCAAAACAATGTGACACTACGAACCTTATGCCAAGTGGTTAACTGCTGTGATTTGAATTAAATGATAATCAATTCAAATTATAGTGATGTGTAAACCAAATCAATTTTCAAGTGGGTTCTTGGGGAGAAAACGGGTTTTCGATTCATTGATGGTGAGGCATAATTTAATGATTAAATTGATGTAGTACTATTCTAGGTTGTTAGAATCATAACTATAATGAAAATTTAGTAGTTAATGTGAATTATGTGGACTGTGCAATCAATTTTGGAATAACGATTAAAATTGGAACCTTAGAATCCCATTTGAAATCTTGTGACATTTCTTCAAAAATTCATGATGCCAAAATAGTTAGATGATGTTTATACTCTGTTGTGACATGAAAACATACGGGTAGGATGATGAATTCATAGTGGAGATTAAGATATCAAAACTTGGGATTCATTAATGGATGAAACAGAGGAGCGGATAAGAAGACACTGCTCGATCGATCGATCGACCTTAGGAGTCGATCGATCGATCCAACAGGTATTTCGACAGTAAGGCTTATTTTAATAATTAACCTTAAATCATTTAGGGAACTTTTAAGGGGATTTAATTAGTGCGATTTGAATTTCTTATTAGTACCTAGGACTTGGTGAAGATGGTATTAAGATTATTAAATGGACATAAGGTAGTGAAATTTTATGGGATGCATTTGGGGAATATATTCATATGCTTTAAATTACGGGTCGAGTAAGAGTGTCCAACTAGCATAGTTGCATGACACTACTTTGATTAATTAATTACATGATAATAATTAAATCACGAGTGGCAATATAACTCTGGTGTTTCAGGCTAGTGCTACGGGTATTAGGCATGTATTAGCCAATGTAAACTATATATATATATATATATATATATATATATATATATATATACACACACACTAGGATATGCCCGTGCCTGAAGGCATGGCGAATATTTCGAAAAAGTACGTAATCGCAAAAACGATAAAAAATTCCAAAGTACGTAATTGCGAAAAGAAAACAATTTCGTTCCCCCAATAAAACAAAGTGTTAAACCGTATATAATTTAAGTTATCCAAAGTACGTGATCGTAAAACGGTAAAAAAATTCAATGTACATAATTTTCAAAATAATTATGGGACTATCCACCATGTTAAAGAAAAAAATGTTCTAACAACACTAATAGTTGTTCCCAAAACTTGTATAAACAACATTGATTTAACTAAACGCACGAAGTCATATCAACTACAATAGACCACACACATAGACTAATAAAGATAGTTATAGTCTAAAATAACCACATGTGACAACCCGCCCACTAAAATAATAGGTGGCCAGCCCAATACTCTAATAATCATAGGAATCATAGATGGTCCATTCTCAGCATCACAGTCGATTTAAAATAATAGTACGAGATAACCACCAATCATTTTAGAAAACGGAGTGTCAATAAAAAGAAAATTTGTAAATAAAAGAAAACACTCAGACAATCCCATTTGCGAAAACGGTGGATATAAAAAAAATCGATGAATAAAGAATGACAATAAAATAAATAATCACCGAATAAGATGTCGGTGAACAACCCAATACAAATAGTTACACCGAGTATTACATTTCAATATTTACAATATAATAAATGATTGCAACACTTGGGCAATACGCCCGAATAACTAACTGAACATAACTAGACTACAATAGAAAGAAACGTCTTAACAGTACCCTACAACATCCGCAATATGTCGTAGCTCCATGACAACTACAATGGAAATGTAAATACGGGTGTCCATGGGGTAGAGAACCTGTAACGGCAAAGATTATATGCAGAAACAAAGAAATAACGTACGGGTCAGGGCCCGGTTTGATATAATTCCCATGTGAATAAAATGCATGACAATTAAGTGCGTAATTCTCTCGCAGTTAACAATAACATTTCTCACCTCTCAATCTAAAAGCAACCTAGCGCAATATCAATGATGATGTTATAATTAAAAAAATAACAGAACGCTAACTTCTCTCCAGTCTCAACACTATGCCCTTATTCGTGCGTGGGGTGTCTTGAAAGCGAAATCCAAACAAGGAACCCCCCCGATACACTACTAGTAGGCAAGGCTAATCGTCGAGATACATTAGACCCTGTCCTAATTAATCTGAGTACTAAAGGCTAACTTCTCCCCAGTCACAACACTATGCCCTAATTCGTGCGTGGGGTGTCTCGCAAAGAGAAATCCAAACAAGGACCCCCCCCCCAATACACTACTACTAGGCAAGGCTGATCGTCGAGATACATTAGACCCTTAGCACAATATTATATATATATATATATATATATATATATATATATATATGATAGAGGTCTCATCTACTGCTACTCAAGGATACATAATTATATCCATTCACCATCAAAACATAACTCCCATTTCTTTCTTTAGGAATATATAAATGGTACAGCATTTTATCAAATGTTTACCAATCAATTTTATCGTATACTAATTCATTTCATAATTCCATTCCTTATCAGGAAATATAATCATAGTTTTTATTCTCTTTGTGGCGTTCCATTATGCTCTTTATGGTACTTGTAAAAATACCTTCCTTATCAGGAATACCATCATCATCAAATGCTCTTTGTGGCATTCCATTGTGCGCTTTATGGCACTTCATCATGCTCTTTATGGCATATCGTACATCAAGTCCAACTTGATTTAGAATAGTTAAAATCATATATATATATATATATATATATATATATATATATATATATAACGATTCTAAGACCGCCCGTCCGGGTTTCCCCACTGTACGCGCCCCTAAATGGCTATCATCTTACAGGGCCTATCATTTAGACAACCTGGGATCCTACCGAAACGTCGGGAAGCGGCCATGTGCCTGCGGGATTGTCAAGACCACACCCGAAATCTCCTACCCATCACAGAAAAATATACAATCACAAACTCTCACATGGCCTAGGGACTATATCCACCCTGCATTTTTAGTCAAGGGGCTTCACCACAATGCGTGGACTTCCCTTAAGATAGCGATTTAGAGAGGGGGTGTATCCATACCTTTTTTAACATTTATGAAAATCATCTTCCTTTTCATTTGAAAACATCCATTTTTACATTCTCAAAATCATTTGTACTTATTTATTAGTACAAAATTTAATAATTATTCATTTCTTAATCTTAAAGTCATATTTTATTAATGACTTATGACCCGAAGTGCCAACAATCTCAACTAGTCCCCAAGACTTCAATATAATATCATAAACTATTAAAATGAATCTCCCTCAAGGAGTGTCTCCCAAAAGTCTCATCGTAAAATTTTTTATCTCCATTTCATCTTTAGGTTAACTCCTATATTATTCAAAAATTAACCTACACAACTAGACCTCGGGGTAATCCTAACTATCCCATTATCCTAGGACATTAGTCTACCCAAAACCACTATCTAGGACTCCCCATTATTCCCCAAAGGAAGGTCCCTAAACCTTGGACCTAAAAGAAAAAGGGCTAGAAATCAAACTAGGAAAAATCCCACAAAAGCAGGGGAACCGAATCAATTCGCCCCTTGGGCCGAATCAATTCGCCCTTGAGAATCGATTCTCCAAAAAGCCGAATCGATTCAGTAATTAAAAAATGACTTTCTGCAAAAGCCGAATCGATTCGGCCTCAACCCGAATCGATTCGGTCTGCCCAGACCTGTAAGTCTCCCCTTATCAGAAATCGATTCGCCCCTTGAGCCGAATCGATTCGGTCCTGCAAAAATCCCAAGTTGGGCAACGGGTTGTTTGAGCCCTAAAACCCCAAAATCTCAAATCTTCCATTTAAGCCAACATCCACAACAACTAATTTTCCCAATTTGTTTCTACCCATTAATAACCTATATATAATCCTCAAATCAAGTTAAAACTAAGATTTAAGGCTTTAATCACCAAAATCAATAAATACCCATTTAGGGTTTAAATCTCCAAAACTTAACTACACATGCAATTTATCACATTAAATCACATCTAGCAAGTAAGAAACTTACCTCGAGGTTCGTAGTCTCGGATTCCCTTCCGGTAGCAACGATTTACGGCCTTAATCTTCCATTTTCTCTCTTTTCTGTCCATTTCTCCCAACTCTCTCTTCTCTCTCTCTCTCATTTGGCTTTTCTCACAAATGAAGAAAGAAAAGGGGGTGGGGGAACTTAAACGGGTCTTAAAACAGAAATGCCCTCTTTTAATTGCTAATACACCAATAAAATGACTCGTATCTACTTAATTGAGTCATAACGCGTTAAAAGTGCTCGAAACCCCAAAATAAAACTTGGTACTTATTTCGACTATCTCGACTATTCTAAAAACAACCGCAGCCCCTATTTTGGCATTCGGGAAAACGTGAACAAATTTTATGTTCTAAATTCATTTTCTTTAATTAATTATACTCCAATTTAAATATGACTCATAACCGTCGTTTTACATACAACGACGCAATATATCACAATATAATGCTATTTACCTTCTCATACGGTAAATAGACAAAACATAGTAAATATTATCCCTTAATATCATGGGAAACAATATTTACTCGAACTTCCCTTATTTTATAGAATTAGCCCATCGGGCAAAATAATATAAAATAGCAGCTCAAAAGCCTGGGTTGTTACACCACCATAGCATATTTGGTTGGCACTATAATCAATAACCACCCAAATCCATGACAGCAGTACTCGTTTACGTTAAAATTCCAAAAAAAAAATGTAGTCAAAATAAATGTACAATATTTAATTCGAAGATTATTTTACAACTAAAATTGTAAACAATGTGTAATTTTAAAGGCACGGTGACAATTTTCAAAGTACGTAATCGCAAAATGGTAAAAAAAAAATTAAATACGTAACTGCAAAACGGCAAATTTTTTATTCCCCAATAAAACAATGTGCAATTGTATAGAAGAATGGCCATAATATCATTTATGTATAGGGCTATCCACCCTAGTTAGCAAATAACAAATAGTCTAACATTCAATTAGTCTAAATTTACCCCCAATATTAGTGACTTGTCACACGACGCCATCGCCGAGTACCAAAAACACACCAACCAACATAAAATATTTTCCAAGGTGTTGAATCCGTAAACAATTTACATCATAAATGATTTTTACAACACAAATAAGTGTAAACAATATAAAACTTTTGTTTACAAAAAAAAAGTGTAAACGTGTTTAAAAAAAATTGGACAAATTTTTTTCTATTTATTATTATTCGTCCTGTTAAAAAAATAAAAAATAAATAAAGGGTTTTTTACCAATTAGACATGTTTATTAGGTATGTAGTTTAATAGGTCCTAACATTTATTTTTGCTCCATCGGTTTTCATGAAAAAAAAAATTATTTCAATAGGTCATATTTGTAAATATGTAGTGAATATTCACTATATGTATAAATATAACATATTCAGGAAAAAAAACAGGACTTACCATTATTTTTAGATCCAAGTAACATGTTACCTAAGACCACATAAAAAATAAATAAAAACATAGTAGGAATAACCCAACATACCATTATTTTTGGTGAACATCTTAACATTTTTCATATATTTTTTGTTCATAAAAAAGGCCAAATGCCATCGAAAATACAACTGCCACAAAACCAAAACTCAAGCAAAACGTTATAGTCTGCCACAAAGCCAAAATTAAAGCATAAACATAGTTGCAGAACAAAAGAACATTTCTTCTCAAAAGTCATTTCCAAACTGATTACATTTAGAAAAGACAGTAGCTACTAAAGGGAACCTACCTCTTTGTCCAATCAAGCCACAAAACTTTGATATGTTTTTTTATATTATTTTGTAAAAATCATAACTATATATGTATGTTTGTACGATATATTTCACTATATATATATATATATATATATATATTGTTTTATCCTAATGTTACCCATGTCATAGCCCTAATTTTTTAACTTCTGTTAAGTCACGACATAAAAACAGTACAGCTATCATGATAGCCGACCTAATTTGCCCAAGGGAGACTAACTGCTATGTACTAATTTCCCCTTTAACTTCACTTTAATTTTCTACTACTCGAACAGTACTTCCATAAGGCTCTACACTTATTTTTCTTAGTACCCTTTCATTTGTCCAATCAATATCTTGTCCCTACTATCATATAGCTCCCCCCCCCCCCCCCCACACACACACACAAAAAAAAATGCTATTTTAACTTAAATGTAAAATATAGCACATGTATTACTTTATAATTTATATACTACTACTTTAAAGGGGAAAAAGAATGTGTATGGTCAAAAAAATAACGGAGTACACCAAAGTATTTGCTAAAAAAAGGTAACTAAATATAAAAATATTTATATAAAATGCTATAAAATAAGATTTCAAATAGTATAAAAGAAAAGAAAAAATATATTTTACTTTGTAATGATCTTTGATGATGTGGCTTCTTTTCAAACCCAACCAAGAAAGCATATATAAAAAGTCAGAAAATAGTTGTAAGTACTTAATGATGGGTTGAGTATAGGTGCAGTGTAGTACATGGTATGAAAATATAGGTAGATTGAGTATACCATAAAGGTCTATTAACTTTCTCATGTGAGATACTCTTCCATTTAGATAAAGCTGAGTACATACATAGGTTTAAATTACAGTTTTATCACATATATTTCTTTTTAAATTACAATTTTGTCACATGGATTAGATAAAAAATACCATCCCCAAATCGTGATAATACAGAGTATTGACATCAACTTCTTAAAAAGAAAATTTAAAATGTTTTATCTATCTTAATACATTTATTTTTTAGTAAACATTACACATTAGCTCCTTCAATGCCATCTTCAAGATTTTTATGGAGACTTCGACGCAAAAATATTGATAACCGTACAAATCAAAAAGTGAAAACCTAATTCTGTTTTAATTTTTCATGATTCAAATGGTAAACGGTAAATAACTTGTCATAAAATAATTAAACTAAAACATTAAATGGTAAAGAAAGAGAAAGGTATGAATAGTAAAACACCCACATCAAATGCATCAAATGCATTTTCACTGCAAATTAACCACCCCAATGTAGTTTAACCTTATAACACAACACCCACATCAGACAAATTTTCAAGTGATATTCATATAAATAGTGAAATCAATAATATCGGACATTATTTTCATGTGATATATTTCATATAAAGAAATGCCATTTTTTTATACATGACTAAACTATTATACAAAATCAAAGTGAATCTCCTTAACTAAAACAGATCAGTGGGTTATTACAGCTCAAAGAACCAAAACAATATGATAACCACAAACATCCAAAAACCTAAACCATTTTCTCCTGGACCAAACCCTAATGTTTAAATCAACCTCAATAGTTGAGATTAAAAAATGGATCAACTGTTTAAACAGTTCATTATGAAATTTTGCACAAAAATCTGGAGGGTTTAGACTTCAAACACAAAAATCAGCATGCAAGTTCCAAGAGCACCCACCTCAATAGTGATCCAACTAACCTTGCAAAAATTTAACCTGAGATATAATATTAAACTCATAAATCAATACCTGTAAAAATATAGATTGTATGCCCAAAAAATTAAAGAAGCTAAAAAATCTTCATTTTCCTTGTTAATACAAACATACGTAATCACAATAAAAATAAAATACCTCCCCCTGTTCCAACTTTCTCTCAACCCATTTTGTCTCTCTAGATTTATGAGTGAGTGCACCATTTTTCTACGAAACCCTGAGCTCCTAAAACCTCAATCCATCGAAACTACCATCACCCGTGCTCTATTTTCGGCAATCTGAACCGTCACCTCTGCTCCATCGAAACCACCATTAAAACACACCTAAATCAGTAAAAACAAATTAAAAACGTCTTTTAACACAATAGTTCTCTTTCTTTCAGAAAAAAAGAAAAAAACATAATGGTAAGTCATGTTATTGAAGAAAACGTTATTGACCCAAAAGAGTTATCTTTGTGGTTGGTTATCTGAACCTATAAACAAAAGAAAAAAATGTTAACGATACAGAAGACTGGATAAATGACCCAAAAGCTAAGAAAATCCAAATCGTTTCAAAATATGAATAAAAGCTAAGAAAATAAGGATAAATGACCCAACTGTAGAATCACAACCGATTAGTTTAACGTTATAGGAGACTGGACTACTTTGGCAAATACGGTGGGAGGTGTGGAAATTTGGTGGGAACTTCACAGGCGACAGTGGCGCAACAGATTCGTATGCTTGAAAAAATGGTAAAAGTATTATCACTATCCAAACTGAGGAGATACAACAAAAAAAATACACAAATATAACCAAATCGAGTTCTTGATCCCACCCACTAAGATTTTTGTCAACAGATATGCTGAGATTTGTGAGGGGAGGTTTAGGAGAGTTAAGAGATAGATAGGCTTGATAGGCGTCCTATTTTTAGTTCGGTCTTTCAGGGGTAGGTGGGTGTGAGATTGAGAGTCTCGAGGTAAATAATAGATTTAGAGGCTCGAGGGTACGTATTAGGTGCAAATTCATCTCATCCCTCCATTTCGTACCTTGGTGGCTTCAATATGAACCGTCAAATGTCTTTTCAACTTTTGAACAGTGAAAATACCATTGTAACTTATTATATAGACACACACACACACACACACACACACACACATATATATATACGGGATGCGTAGTGTATGTATATAATTGTGTGCCTTAAAAATATTAGTGTAAAATATTTATAATACATATATACTCTCTAGTGTTATCTTAGAAGATTGTGCGATGTGGGTGACTTCCCTAGCTTGAGGAGCAGGGAAAGTACATCCCCAGGTTATATCTGCCAAATTATTGCTGAGGGTTTATCTCGCTTTCAGGTACGAAATATGATCGCCTCCACTACGTTTATATTTTCACTAAGCTCGTGAGTGATTCCGACTTGGGATATCCGGGTTAAGTGAGCATACCCGTGTTGATAGCATTTTAGAGGAAACATCTAATGAGGGTATACTCGGAAGGATGTAAAATTTATATTTATGTAGTTATTCGATAAGTATGGGATTTTCGAGGCATAGCTATACGTATATAGTTGGGTAGGAAATTATACGCGGGTATAAAAATACAAGTTCTACGAATGTATTCATTGTATATAACTTTTGAGATTCCTGTATGTTTTATTTAATATTGGATTTAATTAAGTTAGTGTGAGTCATAACTTATAAATCATAATTAATAATAATACTCAATTTAGAATAGCATGGTCAGGAGAAATTAATCAGGTCAGTTAGATAGGGGGTTATAAAAAGGAACGTTAGATGTGCACAATAGTGGAGGGGTGAGTAAGTCCTCAAGAGTGTGACACTAACTTAAATATGAAGAGCATTCACGTATTTTAATTACTACAGTTAATTCGCTCATTAAATAATGTCAAAACATTTTGGGTTCTAACCCTTGCTGTAAAAATCATTTTTAAAACCTTTTAGGTGTCCATCCGTAGGGACACCAGGCTTAATATCGGTTCTAGGGACACGCAGCTACGACATATGTGGATGCTAGTAGGAGCTTTGATCAGACGCTTCATCTAATTGTTCTTAGATTAGGAATTTATTTCAGTCTCAGTTACATTCAGGGCATGTCGCTAAGTTATTCGAATTTAATATTTGGATTTATTTATTTGGATTATTGGATTATTTTTTGTAGTTGAGATCTTAGCCGAATGTGATGAGGGCCAGTCATTTATTATTCATTCCATTTATGCACTGATTAATTGTGTATGGTTTGGTTTACATTAGTCAGCATGCTTCATTAGTTTAAATTAAAAGATAAATTTGGCACTGGTTTCTATTAAATAATTAGGTGGTTAGTAATTAATATGGTTTTCGACAGTGATGCTAAGAATGAACCAACTCGATAAATTATTTTAATTTAATAAAGGAGTGATCACTCGATATTTAATTAGACGGGGTGTCATAGGTGGTATCAGAGCATCATGCTCTTGTGTCCATAGGATCTGTAGGGTTTACTATGAATTCAGCGCAGTGTTCTTTTGTTATGGAGCCCTGTCTATAGGAATGTTGTTTTATCTACACGAGTTTGAGACTTCATACTTATGCTATTAAATATTGTATTGTCATTGAACTAACACAATCCATTATAATTTTTAGATGCCGCCGAGGAGAGGTAGACCCACAAGGGTAGTAGCTCGGGATGAGTTTAGAGAGGCTCATTAGGAGCTTGAGGCACCGCCACCACAGACCCCACCTGCGATGATTTTATCAGTAACAGTGGCCCAGGAAGTTGATATAGCTATGAGAGCGATGACAACTCTCTTTCCTCAGCCACAACCACAGTAGCCCGTGGCAGCAATATTACAGGCTCACTAGGGGTCGTCAGAGTGGCATAGGGTCAAAGAGGCCTTTTAGAAAGTCCATCCACCGGAGTTTCAAGGGGCATATGATGTGATTTTGGCATGCCAGTGGAAGAAGGACATGAAACGTCATTTATGCATGGTGGATTGAAGTGAGGTCCAAAAATAGATGTTGGTGACTTCAGGATAGTCGGGGTGACCTTGCAGTGGTGGGAGTCTACTAGCACCATTTGCGCGAGGGATACACTGACTATCATAGAGTTCTATGTGTGGTTTGATCGCAAGTATTTTCTGCCAGTAGTTGAGGCTAATATGAGGAGGAAATTCAGCGAGGTGGTACAGGGTGACCGCTCAGTGGCAAAGTACGAGGAGGAGTTTACCCGCCTAGCTAATTTTGTTCCAGATGAGGTGAACAAAGAGGAGAGGAAGAAGGTCAAGTTCGTTAATGGTTTAGACTAGAGAATCAGGCAACACCTGATTGGGAACCCCGTCTTGGTGACGTACATAAATGTTGTCAACATGACATTATTTCACTGCCAAGATCATCATTTCCACATCAAGGGAAGCAAGAGAGGAGAAGAATCGAGCCAGCAGGGCAAGGCAAATGGCGGTACTTCTAGTAGGCTGAAACAGCAACAGGTTGGCAGATAATAGGGGTAGGATTCTCGATAGGGGAGCTCTAGCAAGAGATTCCAACTAGGGGGTTTCAGACTAGAGGCTCAGGGATTTGTACAGGGCGAGTAGGTCCCAAGTCAGCAACAACAGGCTCCCTAGGGCTTCCAGGGCTAAGGGAACAATGGGGGAGGCCATTAGAGGCAGTATCACCGGGGCCAGCAGGCCCAACGGTAGGGAGACTTTCTGAGACCTTGCTTCATTTGTGTCCAGATGAATCATTTAAAGAAAGAGTGCCTACAGAGGGGTAGGGTCTAACATTAGGGCTCCCAACCAGGACCTTAGGCACAGATGCCTCCAACAACACCAGTTTCACCAGTCCTACAATAACAGGAACAGATGCACTACGAGCATGTCTACAACGTCCTATATGTATCGATACCTCCAGCATCTCAGGCACCTCCAGTGATAGTGGGTACATTTTATATCCATGGGCATAAGGGTAGGGTAATATTTGTTATGGGGGCATCACATTCATTCATATATACTAGATTCTCTAGAGTGATCGGTCTTCTAGATACAGACTGCGCCCTCTTTATGTGCATCAAGTCACCATTGGATAGTGTTTCACTCATTCACTCTATATGTAGAGAGGTAGATATCATGATTGGGGGAATTAGCCTAGCCATCGACCTTCTCGTTTTAGATATGGAGGGATACGATGTCATCTAGGTATGGACTGGCTAGGAGGTTATCGAGCGACAATGGATTGTTATCATATTACTATAATATCTTCCATTTCGGGACAGGAGATGTTCCTGGTAGCGATGCCCCTCCCGAGGGAGGATCACGCACCCATTTATATTATATTGAGGAGGAGATCTTGCAGGAGGTAGTTGTTCCATTAAACTCGATTCTGGTAGTGAGGGAGTTCGAGTACATGTTTCAGGAGATACACGAGTTACCACCGAGCTAAGACATTGAGTTTCTCAATGACTTAGCACTGGGGACTAGACCGATTGCACGAGCACCCTACTATATGTCCCCATCAGAGATGCTGAGTTGAGGGAGTAGATTCTGAAGCTCTTTGCCTAAGGCTTTATACGATGGAGCACATCGTAGTAGGGTGCCCCGGTATTATTTATATAGAAAAGGGACGGTTCCTTCCATTTATGCGTGGATTATAGGGATCAGGATGTACCTAAGACTTCTTTTCTGTCGCAGTACGACCCGTACAAGTTCAGGGTGATATCGTTTGGGCTCATTAATGCGCCAGCAGTGTTCATGGATCTCATGAACAGGGTATTCAGGGAGTTTCTGGATCCGTTTGTGATAGTTTTCATCAACGACATCCTAGTTTACTCATGTACGGATGAAGAACAAGCTGAGCATTTACATCGGGTTCTGTAGACACTAAAGGACCATCAGTTGTACGCCAAATTTGGTAAGTGTGGGTTTTGGCTTTGAGAGGTACAGTTTCTAGGCCATATTGCGTCCGACAGGGTCATAGCCGTCGATCCTAGTAAGGTATCGGCAATGAGGGATTGGGGATAACCCACGACACTGACCGAGATTCGCAGCTTCTTGGGGTTGGTCGGGTATTATCGTCGCTTCATCAAGGGATTCTCAAAGATTGCGGGGACTTTGACAAACTTGACTTAAAATGGAGTACCATTTGTGTGGAGCGACTAGTGTTAGTTATCTTTTGATGAGTTAAAGGAAAAGTTGACATTGACACTAGTACTTTCATTACCGAGGAGTGGAGTAGAGTACCGGACTTATACAAATGCATCCTTGCAGGGACTTATGGGTGTGTTATAGTAGGAGGAGAGGGTTATAGTGTATGTGTCTCGAAATCTAAAGCCCCACGAGAAAAATTACACCACCCACGATCTTAAGTTGGCAGCGATCATGTTTTCTTTGAGTATATGGAGGCAATATTTACTGGGGGAGCAGTTTACCTTGTTCACAAATTATAAGTCACTTTAGTGTCTCTTCACACAGAAGGATCTAAATATGAGGCAAAGTTAGTGGCTAGAATTCATAAAAGACTTCATTTCTATATCCAGTACCATCCAAGTAATGCTAACATAATGACAGATGCGTCGAGCGGGCGACGTATTGGGGAGAGGGCAGAGGTCTGGAAGGCAAAGTAAAGTGATCTTCGACATGATGATGAGTTATCCAGGGCATGCATGGCAGTTTTAGTTATTACTCACGAGATTATGATGCAGGTAGTGAGGGCACAGGCAGGAGATCAATTCTGCCAGGATAGAGTGCGACAGTTGCTAGTCGAGGGTGCAGAGTCTTACTCGATGAGCTCAGATGGAGGAATACATTTTAATGGGAGGTGAGTAGTGACCGAGGATGAGGAGTTGAGGCATGCAGTTATAACTAAGTCACATGGTTCAAGGTTTGCGGTAGATCCAGGTGGGGATAATATGTACCATGATATGAGGCGGTGGTACTGGTGGGCATTGAGGAAGCGATACATAACTGAGTTTGTCTCAAAGTGTGCCACTTTCCAGCTTGTGAAAGTGGAACATCAAAGGCCTTCAAGGATGCTTCACCCACTTGATATTCCCATATGATAGTGGGAAATCATTTCGATGGACTTTATCACTGGGCTACCTACGTCGCTCAGGGGTCACGATGCGATATGGGTGATAATGGATCGACTGACCAAGGTGGTTCATTTCTTGCCGGTTCGTATCAATTTTAAGACGATGCAGTATGTGAATCTATTCATTTCAGAGATTGTTAGGCTACACGGGGTACCGATCAATGTTTTGTCCGACTAGACAAGATCTTTGTATCCTATTTCTGGAAGAGCTTTCAGGACACCATTGACTTGCATTTAAACACTGCTTATCATCCCCAAACAGATGGGCAGACTGAGAGAGTAAACCATATGCTGGAGGACATGATGAGGATGTGTATCCGTGATTTTGGAAGGGGTGGTAATGGTATCTTCCTTTGGTAGAGTTTGCATATAACACCTCTTACCAATTTACTATCGGGATGGCGCCGTTTGTGGCACTATATAGCAGACCTTGTCGTTCACCCGCTTGTTAGTTAGAGGTGGGGGACAACAAGTTCTTGGGACCTGAGATGATTCAAGAGACCACTGCCAAGATTGAGTTGATTTGGGGGCGTATACGAATAGCTTAGGAGAGGCAGAAGATTTATGATGATGCCGATAGGAGACGTGCTGAGTTAGAGGTTGGTGACCAAGTGTTAGTTCGAGTATATCCTATGAAGGGGATCATGAGATTCGACAAGAATGGGAATCTAGCATCGAGGTACGTGGGGACATTTATTGTGATTGATAGGGTTGAAGCGATGGCCTATATATTGTGTTTACCAGAGCATCTTCAGCGAATACACGATGTGTTCCATTTATTACCGCTGATGAAATACAGGAGGAGCGAGGGATATTTCTGGCATGTTCCACTTGAGGAGATTGACCTCCAGCTAGACGTCTCATATGAGGAGAGACCCGTTGCCATTCTTGACCATTGTGAGCGAAAGTTGTGGTCCAAGGTAGTTATGTTAGTGCGAGTTCAGTGGGGGAACCACAATGTTGATGAGTCGACATGGGAGAGAGAGGATGACATGCGAGAGCAGTATCCATAATTATTTGCAGAAGGTACATCCTAATTTTGGGGATTAAATTCCCTTGTAAGGGGGAAGTATATAACACCCCCTATTTTTAGCATTTAATATTTAATTAATTCGGATAAAATTTAAATTATAAGTGTGTCGTAATTAAATTGAATTAATCAGGAATTATTTATTTAATTATTGATCGGGAGAGTTAATGGTTAATATTCATGGTATATCATTACTAGGTGGATAGTAATATGTATTATACGTCATAGGAAGTCAAATAATGAGATTTTAATACATCTCAATCGGGAATCAGGGGTAAACTAATTGAGGTGAAAATAATGAGTTTCAGTAAACTATCTCAGATGACGAGTTTGAGTGCACGGTTGATTTCGAAAGGGTCGAGATAGTAAAAAAAGAGTATCCGGGGGAAGTAATTGGGTCTCGGGGAACCTTTAGGCATGATAGGGCCCACATGGGGTTATTCGGGTCCTTTGGGCTTGGCCCACTAGCCCAAAAATGAGATTAAGATTTATAAACCCAAACCTAATTGTGTTGAACGACAGTTAACACAACTAAAAACCTAGAAACTTGAGAGAGGAAGATAGGGAGCCTTTGGGGAGCAATTGGGAAGCAATTGGAAGGCAAACTAAAAGGGGATTTGTGTGTTCATCATCAAACCTTCTTCTACACCAAAGGAATACGACACTAGGAATGTTAAAGCAAGTGGTTAATGCTATGATTTAAATTAAATGATAATTGTTTCATATTATAGTGATGTGTAAGCCGAATCTATTTTCGAGTGGGTTTTCAGGGAGAAAACGGGTTTTCGATTCATTGATGGTGAGACAAAATTTGATGATTAAATTGATGCAGTACTATTCTGGGTTGTTAGAATCACAACTATAATACAATTCTGTAGTTAATGCGAATTATGTGGAATGTGGAATGAATTTTGGAATAACGATTGAAATCGGAACCTTAGAAACCCATTTCAAATCTTGTGACGTTTCTTCAGAAATCGATGATACCAAAATAGTTAGATGATGTTTACACCCTGTTGTGATGTGAAATTATATGGGTAGGATGATGAATTAAGAGTGGATATTGAGATATCAAAACTTGGGATTCATTAATGGCCAATACAGAGGAGCGGAGAAGAAGACACTGGTCGATCGTTCGATCCACCCTAGGAGTAAATCGAACGATCAAGCAGGTATTTCGACAGTATGGATTATTTGATTAATTAACCTTAAATTATTTAGGGAACTTTTAAGGGGATTTAATTACTTCAATTTCAATTTTTCCTTAGTACCTAGGACTTTTTGAAGATGGTATTAAGATTATTAAATGGACATAAAGGGGTAAAATCTTATAGGAAGCATTTCGGGAATATATTCATATGCTTTAAATTAGTGATCGAGTGAGCATGTCCAGGTAGTGTAGTTGCGTGACACACCTTTGATTAATTAATTTTGTGATAATAATTAAATCACGAGTGGGAATATAACTCAAGTGTTTCAGGCTAATGCTTTGGGTATTGGGCATGTATCAGCCGGTGTAAACTATTATATATATATATATATATATATATATATATATATACACACACACACTAGGGTATGCCCGTGCCTGAAGGCACGCTGATAATTTTGAAAACTATAAAGTCGTGTGTAATCTAAATAATAAATATTTTATATATTATAAGTGTAATTTTTCAAAGTATTAAATTGTGTAAATTTAATTAGTGTTGAATCTTGTATAATTAAGTCAAAAAGATTTTTTTTTGACACATAAATGTAAACAATTTAAATTTTTTTTACAACACATGAATTTAAACAGTTTACAAAACATTTGCCCATCCGTGAAGGCACATCGCTAATTTTCAAAAGTGTACGTCCTTGATAGGACCAAACTTCGCATTTATTTAGTAACGGATAAATAATTTTTTAGACTTAATTATACAATGTCATGTGAAGTGTTCATAAGTATTGTTATCATGTATTACCTCAAGCTAGGGTATGCCCGTGCCTGAAAGCACGACGAACATTTCCAAAAAATTGCGTCGACTAAGACTTGTAATCATATGATTTATTATAAAATACAAAAACGCGTACACGATTTAAAACATTTGGACAATTTTTTTCTATTTAGAGGATTATCCACATGTTTAAGAAAACCAAAACTACTCATCCCGGATATTATATAAACTAATATATAATTACACTAAAAATAAGTATCTGCAAGTTTACCAATAAAATGATGATCACAATAATGCTTAAGTTTATTTAAAAATCATTATTTAGTTGTTTTTTTAATGTACACTTTTAATGTACGATTTTAAAATTTTAATTTGAAATTTTATTATTGTGGTTAAACATTTTCAAAATTAATTTGGAACAGTAAATATTTTTTTTTTAAAACTAATTTGTATGGATGAATGAATATATGATGTCTGTATACTATATAATTTACATAGGTATGTATTGTTCTTATATTCGCGTGTGCTATGAAGTAGCTCGCCTGTTTAATGATTTGACCGCATTAACATGCCTTGACTCTACTCAATGTACATATCCAAGTAAAGGTATTCACATGTTGTTGTACATTTGCACTTGACACATTAGGCACTCATGTATTTATTATTTGATATTTTTTAGTGCGTCTAAACATTTGTTAAAAAGTAAAATTTGAATTAATTTTTCTAAAAATAATTTACAGATTTGAGAAATAATTTTTTTCAGAACATTTCATTTTCATTTAATTAGTACTTGATTGAAACAATTGATTCTAATGGATCCCATATGACCTTAGGAAGCTTTGACCGAGATTTTTTTTATCTCTATACATGTTACATTGGGTTTGCATAGATTTCGTCCTTTTAGGTAAGATATAAGCTTAGGCAGATTTCAGTTTATGTTCTAGTGTACCTATATAGATTTTAAACTTCATTCGTACCATTAGAAGCCATAGGCTAGTACACATATATATGTGTAAGACCTCTTTAAACCGGATCTTAGCTGTACGAGATTTTCGTTCTTAGAGCATCCACAATGGTGGAAGGTGTGGACAAAAAAAATGGTAAAGTTACAAATTTGTAGGCGTGCAGTGGGGATTGGTAAGTAACAAAAGAGGAGAGAGGAATGGTAAGGGGTTTGTAAATGTACCGGATGGCTACTGAGTCAGTAAAACCTTCTTACGAACTTCTGAAGTTCGTAGGAACTTCCTACGAACTTCTTTTGTTCGTAGGAAGTTCCTACGAACTTCAGAAGTTCGTAAGAATTCCTACGAAGAAAAGAAGTTCGTAGGAAACCCTTTTTACCACAGTGAAAACTAACACCGTTTGGGAGAGATTTCTTTATAAATAGCACACTTCCTTCTTCCATTTCTTTATCAGACCCTATATCCTTCTTCCATTTTGTTATTTTCATTATAAATATATTATATTTTTATAAAAAATATGTCTTCTTCTCAACCAATTATTTCTAGTACATCTCGACAACCTAATATGACTCCTTTTGAGGATGAAATATTATGTACTATTTATGCAAAATATACAGCTCGAAGTATTGAAGGAAACTCAATATCATCGGGCACATTTTGGAACACTGTGAAAGATGAGTATAACGTCACGCATGGAATTACAATTA
Source organism: Sambucus nigra (assembly GCA_949130495.1). Classification (NCBI taxonomy): domain Eukaryota; kingdom Viridiplantae; phylum Streptophyta; class Magnoliopsida; order Dipsacales; family Adoxaceae; genus Sambucus; species Sambucus nigra. Next base: position 107,788,602 of record OX422224.1, on the reverse strand, counting down.
CTCGTACGAGATCCATGCTATCAACACGTTATAATCATATATCGCATCAAATAATGCTATATATTCCAAAGCTTTCTCACCAAAAGAATAATATGGGAAGCGGGATGAACGAATTCTAAGCGGTTACTAATGCACGCGACATGTACCGCTCCGAAACCAACAAACATTTTACGTTCGAAAACTGCTATCAAATTTTAAAAGATTTGCCAAAATTTGACTTGGAAAATACAGCGGGGAACAACGACAACCCTACACCTGTTCGCGAAGATGATACTCCGGGGGTACGAGACGTACCGGATAGACCCCCAGGTAGGAAGGGTGAGAAACAACGTGCACGTCAACGAGCGCGTTCTGACAGCTTGGATTGCAACACGGCAGTACTCAAACATTGCGAAGACTTCATTGCAATGTTTAAAAGAAAGCAAGAGTGGAAGAATAATCGTGCCCTTAAATTTGACTCTCAAATGGATGCGTTCATTCAGATGAAGCGAGCTGATCAACTCACCAAAAAGCAGGATCAACTCGTGCGCCTAGGTCGAGAGCAATCGTACATCATGGAGCTGGATATGACCCATATGAATGAAATACAAAAGCAGTTTCTTTTTAAAAGGTTCAATGACCTAACAACGATGGTTGTTGCGACCGAAGCTGCGATATCTGAGTTGCAATCGAACTCCGCCGGGTCGTCTGGTCCAAGCGGTTCAATTAATGATTAGTAGTGTTTTTAAATGATGTATTGAACCCTCATGATTTTAATTCGTTTCTTTTTTCGGTATATGGAGAGTGATTCACTATCCATCTTAATAAATGAAATGCCACCCTTAAATAGATGAAATGTGATTATTGTTTAATAATTTTCTGCTTATATAATATTGTCGGTTAAACAATTATTTTATATAAAATAACAGGTATATGATCACTACGACAATCCTACAAATACAAATTGAAAATGGAACAAACATAACATTTAACCACGGTTAAAATAAAAAATACAATAAATTCATCAACCGACCATTTCATCACCGTGGGTGTTCCAAATGTGCTCTACCAAATCATTCCGTAACTGTTGATGTTTAGTTACGTCTCTTATCTTAGTATCCCGTATGAGGTAGTCGTAGAAATTAGTTTGGCCCCTCATAATTACAGGTGTTTCATCATTCTGTTCGTACTCATTTTGCCATGGACAATCTCTGCGTTAATCGTCAATAATCATATTATGCATTATAATGCACGATTTCATAATGGTTGATAGTGACGCCCTATTCCATAATTTACAAGGTTCCCGAACAAAAGTGAATCGAGCTTGTAATACACCAAACGCACATTCTACATCTTTTCTGCACGCTTCTTGGTACTTGCAAAAAAATTTCTGTTTTTGTGTAATACCATTTTGGTTACTAAATGTTTTTACTATTGAAGCGTACGGAGGGTAAATGCCATCTACAAGGTAGTAGCCCATGTCATAAGAATTTCCGTTAACATTGTAATTAACTGGAGCTGCCGTCCCATTGCGTAATTCTTGAAGGACAATAGATCGGTGCAAGACATTCAAATCATTGCAAGAACCAGGAACCCCAAAGAATGATTTCCAAATCCAAAAATCGTAGGAGGCAACCGCTTCAAGGATTATAGTTGGTGACTCTTTACGACCACTATATTGAGCGTGCCATGCTGTTGGATAATTTTTCCAATGCCAATGCATGCAATCTATGCTCCCTAGCATTCTTGGGAAACCTCTATTTGCATTTTGTTCGAGTAACCTTGTAACGTCGCCTTGTGTCGGATTTCTACCGTACTGGGGACCAAAAATTCGTACAATTGCCTCTGTAAATCTAATAACAGTTTCTAATATAGTGATTTCACTCATAGCGTACTGCTCCGACCACACGTCATGGGAACCCCCATTAGCTAACAGTCGAATTGCCCCTAACACTTTCTGATGAGAGCTCAAACCTTGACGGCCGCAAGCATCATTCTTCTGAACAAAGTAGTTATCATAATGGCAAACAGATTCAAGGATGCGATTGAAAACACTATACCGCATTCTGAATCTCCTTCGGAAAAAATACTCATTGTATACTTTATCTTCCCCAAAATAATCTTCCCATAGTGTTGCATGTCCCCTTTCTCTCCTACGATTCACTCGACGCCTCGTTTCGAGTTCTTTCCCATCGCGAATTATATTTTTTTCAGCACACCACCGGGTAATCTCCATCATAATAATCATTTCCTCGTCTGAATCATCGGATGATCCACCGTCATTAAATTGTGCATATTGTAGCATAAGATTTCGGCCCTCATCGCTAGAACTGGAGGAGTCCATGATATAATATGGTTACAAATGAATTTAGGTGTAGATGAAAAATTATACTCTACCTGTATAGTTTTACGATACACAGGTATTTATAAGTTTAGATGTAGACGAGTAAATTATACTCTACCTGTATGATATGTGTCCCTTAACAATTATTATAAATATTTTTTATCATTGTAAAATAAATATCTCTGTCCTTCCGTAAAAATTATACTGTATGATATTGGTAAGTGTGCTCATGATTGATATTGGTATGTGTGTTAATTTAGAAAGTTACCTTATACAGCTTTATGTGTGGCTTGGTATGTGAGCCTTTATATAGTTTTACTTCTACATTGGATATGTCTGCCTTAACAATTATTATAAATATTTTATATCATTGTAAAATAAATATCTCTGTCCTTTCGTAAAAATTATATTGTATGATATTGGTAAGTGTGCTACTGATTGATATTGGTATGTGTGTTAATTTATAAAGTTACCTTGTAGAGGTTCTTCAGGCAATCAATAAGTGACAATTTAGAAAGTTACCTTGTACAGCTTTATGTGTGGCTTGGTATGTGTGCCTTTATATAGTTTTACTTCTACATTGGATATGTCTGCCTTAACAATTATTATAAAAAAAAATTATCATTGTAAAATAAATATCTCTGTCCTTTAGAAAGTTACCTTATACAGCTATTGGTATGTGTGCTCATGATTGATATTGGTATGTGTGTTAATTTAGAAAGTTACCTTGTACAGGTTCTTCAGGTAATCAATAAGTGACAATTGAAAAACTTACCTTATACAGCTTTATGTGTGGCTAGGTATGTTTGCCTTTATATAGTTTTACTTCTACATTGGATATGTCTGCCTTAACAATTATTATAAATATTTTTTATCATTGTAAAATAAATATCTCCGTCCTTTCGTAAAAATTATATTGTATGATATTGGTAAGTGTGCTACTGATTGATATTGGTATGTGTGTTAATTTATAAAGTTACCTTGTAGAGGTTTTTCAGGCAATCAATAAGTGACAATTTAGAAAGTTACCTTATACAACTTTATGTGTGGCTTGGTATGTGTGCATTTATATAGTTTTACTTCTACATTGGATATGTCTCCCTTAACAATTATTATAAATATTTTTTATCTCTGACCTTCCGTAAAAATAAATATCTCTAACCTTCCGTAAAATAAATATCTCTGACCTTCCGTAAAAATTATCATCACATGATATTGGTAAGTGTGCTACTAATTGATATTGGTATGTGTGCCTTTAAAATTACCTATAAATAATTTAGAAGGATTGCAACAATTATTTATCTACCATTATCTTATATTTCAAAAATGGCTTCATCTCCCTACTATTCATCCATTTACAATGGCTCTTACACAGATATTGTTGGTAACGATTGGTATGGGAAAAAAATCATTTTCGAAACATATCGAATTGATACTTCTCGACGTTTTCTCAATGACTTTGGTCATATATTCATAATCTCTCCCAATTCGGAACCTGAAGATGGAGTTGTGTATCCGTGGGAACACCTCACATGGCTAGATAAATATAATTAAAGGTGTGACCTGGAGGTGCTTTGCCATTACCATCACATATCCGTGCCAAAAAATCGGGCTTCTGCACTTTGGCCAATATCGTATCCCGAAGAAGCGGATATGTTTTGTCTTGATTTATTGGAGGAAGAGATATGGCAGATGGAGAGGTGCCTACAACGTTATCACAAAGCACAACGCACGATGCTATCAGGTCGTCACATTCAAGAACAATTAATTAACATATATAACGACTCTACGTTGGCATCAGATAACGATATTTCAGATTACATGAATTCCGGTTATGATTACTTTTCGGAATGCATATATGAAAATGATGGGGCAGAGTACGAACCAAATATATCAAACTACAACGAAGAATATGTTGATTCAGATATGCAACGATCTTACTTACCTAAATGTTTAGTGCGAAATGGGAAACCATATTGTTGTACTTCTACTAGGTTCGACCTAAGCGTTTGAATCATATTGTTGTACTTCTCCTTTTAATCATTTTGATCGTGTATTAGTGTTTTTACTACTTAAGTCAATAATAAAAAATGATATCAGAGCAATGGCAATATGAGTCATCATAACATTTATCATCACAATTACATTGAGACGACAATAAGAAAATTTATTCATAACATTTTTCTATTGTACATTATACATCACTGGCGCCCCGGGCTGAACTCAAAATCAGCACCTAAATCTGCATGTGAACCCGTGTAAGGGTCAGACCCAAATAAATTACCCCAACCTTGTTGGGCCTCATATGTCGGGACCGGGTCAGAGGGTGGGGCTGGTCTGTAAACGCTCGGACGACTAGAACTAGTACCACCCTCCTCAAACCCTCGACTAGGCATAGTAAAACGTGCTAGTCTACGCTCCAACTCTTCAATGCGATCATCACGTGCTTTGAGTTGATACTCTCGCTGACGTTTCTCGTGTAATATTAAATGGCGTAGACCTCGAATGTTATTTGCTGCCTCGACGTAGGATTGACGCCATTATAACTGCATCAAAGATTGAGCTGGAGGTGCGTTGGTTGAAAATTCAGGTCTCGGCACATCTATAGTATATGAAGCCCCCTCCGGTAGGCCTACGTCAACCATCCAATTCTTCCTCGGTGGTTGGATGAGTGTAGAACCACCCACAGAGAACTGTGTCTCATACACATGCAGATCATTAGTCGGTGCTGGTGCTTGCGGGATTCGCAACGTCGAAGGTGCCACTGAACCAACTCCAATCAAATCTACATTAACATATCTGGCAATCGGCGGTAGTATTGGCCCGAGTGCTACTGCCTTCCAATATGCATTATACTCTTCTTGTGACACATCTCTTACGTATTGATTTGCGATAGGTCAATTTTGGGCGGCAGCTGCTTGGAAATCATTTTCTGAGGCAGAACACAAACTTGGTGGTGGGTTGTCTGCGATACATATCCTCCCAGTCAATTGCCGGATGGCCCGATCACCCAAGTACCAAAAACCCTTAAATAGGGGATCCCAAAAAATAATCCGTAACCCCGATATCTCTCGATCATATAACATGACATCAGAGTCACGGTAGGCAGAAGTCTCGTATGGCTGCCATATAATGGACTCGGGTGACCGCATCTCAAGCTGATGTTGACTGCTTGAGATGTTAAATCGTTGTGATCCCTTTACTTTATTTCTATTCCCCCTCTACCAATGAAAAATGCGGGGCCACACATCAATAGACGGATCAACGAGAATAGGACATGCCGTGGCCATGTACTCGTGATGTAAATACTGCAAAAATTTTCAATAAATTTAATTCGTTAGAATAAGTTGAACGTATATTGTAATGAAACATAAATTTTAATAAATAAGATGAAACGATAATATACCTCGAGTATTTGCCACATGCATTCAACGCTAGTCAACGATCGTCGGCTGGCTTTGTCCAAAGACCATAAAATACGGGCATAAATAGCCGAACCCCAGTCGTATGTGCCTATGGCATGAATATCCTCAAGATAATGTAAATAATCGAGGTCGGCAGTGGAGTGAGCATTTGGAAAAAATACACTCCCCAATACATAAACCAAAATGCCCGAGCTATGATTGGGGACATATAATCTGGTAACGGTTCAACCTTGACAAAATTTTCTATGTATTTTTTTAGGCCAGAAACTGGAATTCCCGCACCAGTAAATCTCTGTATATGAATTTCTGGAAAAAATTCATTTATGGTATTAACAAAATTTGTATATTGTTCAATTCGTACATTTTCAATCCGTCGTCCTTGTCCAATTGGAATGCCTGCACGAAGGTTAAAATTTTGTCATATATTTAAATAACTACGAATATGAAAAACATAATAAATATTTCAAATAATCATTTATGAATTTAAGTACAACTATTTATTTTCACATATTGAAACATTAAGTGAATATGAATAATTATTTTCATATATTGACACAATCGGAATGCGGGAACATTTTCATCATTTTTTTGTCGTATATTGAAATAATTATGAATATAATTACCTAAAAATATATTTCAAACATGTAATTATGACTTTACCTAACAACATATTATTTTCACATTTTGAAACGATTATGATGCCGGTACACGAAGGTTAAAATTTTGTCATATATTTAAATAACTATGAAAATGAAAACCATAATATATATTTCAAACAATCATTTATGAATTTAAGTACAACTATTTATTTTCACATATTGAGACATTAAGTGAATATGAATAATTATTTTCATATATTGACATATTCGGAATGCGAGTACATTTTTCAATTTATTTGTCGTATATTGAAATAATTATGAATATAATTACCTAAAAACATATTTCAAACATTTAATTATGAATTTAATTACAACATATTATTTTCACATTTTTAAACAATTATGAATATATGTAGAACGAAATAAGCCATAAGTTATTACCGGAAAGCATTGTGAAGTCCAGCGGAGTGAACGCAAGCTCGACATATGGTAGCTGGAAGGTATGCGTCGTGTCCCACCAACGTTCGATCATCGCCGTGACAATACATTGATCGGAATTGGGCATCACCACAGATAAGAAATTCGACATAAAACCGACACTGTCGATAATTGTTTTGATATCGGGCTTTCTCTCTTGAATCAATTTGTACAATTTCATTGGCCCCGCCCAATTCCCCCGAAATTCGAATTTGTTTCCGTTTATAATCGGAGTTTCGTCGTCCGACGCGTGTGATACTCCGTCGTAAATACGGGTATAGTTGTCAATTGCGGGATTCGACGGTTGAGTCGGCGCGAAAGAATCGGGAATTTCCGTTGAAGTCGACCCGTGTTTTTTCGATTTCCCGATATTAATATATTTCTTCCATTTTTTTCCTAATTCCATCGTGTTGACAAGATCTGATTTGGAGGATTTTCTATATCTGGATTGGGTATCTAGATTGGGATTGATTTGGACTAAATTGGGACTGATTTGGATTAAATTGGGACTGATTTGGACTAAATTGGAACTGATTTTTTATAAAAAAATTGGACTGAATTATGAATACTAGACTGTTGCGTATGAAAATGGAGAGGCAGAAAAAATAAATGAAGACGAAGAAGGAAAGAAAGAAGATCAAGAGGTTAAATACACTGATGATGCAGAAGAAATGAGAAGAATGAAGAATACTGGAGATGAATGAAGAACGAAGAAGAAGCTTTATAAACGGAGGAATGTTACCGTTTAAATTAGACCGTTAGGTTCTTACGAACTTCTATACCTCGTAAGAACTTCTTACGGACTTTAGATGTTCGTAAGAAGTTCCTACGAACTATAGAAGTTCGTAGGAACTCCCCCACTGTTTGTTGCCCATTTGGGCGAAAGGTAAATCCCAACCACGCGCCTCACGCCTACCTTTCGCCGTATCACACCATTACGGATGCTCATAGTTGTCCGAATAGTACCCGTGTTAAAGGTTAGGAGCCTTAGTACACTATTTCGTCATTTTCTGTAACCTTTGGTTTTCTCTGTTGTTGCTTTCTGCCATGACATTTTGTTGATGTGATATATCAATTAGTGATGGAGACCCCCATACGATTTCATCCATAGGTAACTGTTAAAACTTTTATTGTATTTGCCCTGCTAGATTTCGTTATAGCTTTAGAACTATTAGGTACACTTTGGTTTAATAGATTATTGAATAAACTACTCTAACAGTCCTTTAGTTTTCTGAGCCATGAACCCGATTTTTCACTAATTATATTACCATAAATAATTTTTTAATTAAAATAAAGTGTTTGAAGAGGTCACACAAATTAAACCGGAGCACAAAGTACCGGCCATAAGTCTATTCTCGTATGGCTCATTTGTCTTTCTCTCTCGTGCAAGAAATAACTTGCAAACAGTGTAATAAAAGCAAAACTTTCCCTCAAAACATTTATATATTTAAAAAAGAAGACTCATCCAGAATAGAAGATTCTTTCCATTTTATCGAATGTTGAAATTTTTGTACAAAAACCATAGATACAAACCAGAGTTATTCCTACTCAAAGACTGAGCCAACCTACCAGAGTTTCCAAGACGAAGAACCAAAATAATATATGAACCAAATATGGAAACCGAGAGATTAATAATCATATAAGGAGAAACAAAATACAATCAACGATAAGCTATTCGGTACACTTTGGTCTAATAGATTATTGAATGCACGCTAGATCAAAAACATACCTATAATCCAAATTTAAGTTTAGAGTTCTACTTACTGCTGTCATAACATCAACATTATAAGCTAATACCAATAACAATAACCAGTTTTACATTATAAGAACAATTATTTGCTATTTAGTTTCTGAAGAAATAATAACCAACTAAGCCATGCTCTTATAAACTAAAGAGACACCTAATCAAAATGCCAATATGTACTATTTAAATTTGGTACTCAACATCCAAAAGCAGCAATAAAAATAAAAGCATAAAGTACATATCTAAGACAAATAAAATTGAAATAAGAGGTTAAGTTGATTAAATCCACATTAGTATGTTTCAAACATAAAAAGACACGTTATACAATATTAAAATTAAGACCTTTGATTCCATTAACAATAATTCAAGACTTGGTTAAAAAAATCAAAGCAAAACAGTACTGAATGGTACTACAGAATGCAAAGCTTGAATAGTTCACAACCCATTTACACAATATAGAATGGTACTATGCTGAAGACCCCCTGGTGTTGGATTCTGTGCTAAAAATCTCTCTATAGAGAATAAAATTACATCTTTCATCTCCATAAACACTCCATGTAAGAAACATTGATTAGATACACATTTGGGTATTTAAGTTGATCCAAATACCTCCAATTACAGATGAGTTTGTAACAGATACGTTCTCTAAAGCCTACTTTTAACATAATAAATGAGTTAGTAATAACAAAGAGTCGCGGGTAACAAAGAGTCACGACTCCTAATGCTCCATAGTTGACTGTTGATGACAAAATATAAAGATGATGACAAAAAAAATATTAAAAAAAAAACGTAAAAATAATCAAACAGCACACACCAAACTGCAAACCTCCCCCCTTCACTGACTAACCCAAGATCTAGCAGTTCGAAACCCACTCCTAAGCCAGTACCTTCTTCTCTTTAACTAAACCCAACTTCTTATATAACTACCCAACAAATCCAACACAGTAGCTGTTCAAAATAATAATCGAAATTGAAATCAAAACACATGGATACAATGTTCTTAGTTCTTACACATCAGTCAAACCATCAACACATGAACAAAAATCCCATAAATGAAACATCACCTGAAGAAAAATCTCACAAAAGAAGCATCATAAATGAAACTTGAAAAACTTGAGCAGACAGATACTTGCAAAATAGCAGAGGCGGTGGCGAAACCAACGCCTTTCAAAACGGTGAGCTCGGAAAAAACTTTGGAGACATAATGAGGTGTACATTTGAAAGCCTTTATAGGGCGAGCTTCCATTGCCCGATCTTAGAAAGCTATGGGGTAATGATGTGTGGATTAGTGTTTTATTTCCTTTGATGAGGATCTAGATATCAAAACTTTTTGTGTGCAAAACTTTTAAGTGCCTAGATGATGGGGGAGGAGTGTGCAGAGAGCAAAGACTTTTTTAGAGGCTCGAGGTGATTTAGATGGGATTTCAAACATTGAGATAGGACAAAAGAAGACAAAGACATAAATCTCCTCCTCATGGTTCTGTGTTTCAAAAGCAAATGAAATAGGGGTTGACAGAGCAATTGGGCCTCTTCGTAATATTGAAGAAAATATAATTCTATCCCTATTTTTGAATTTTAAAAATAAGGGAGAAACAAATTAGTGTATGTTAAAAAGAGAGGAAAATTAAAAATTTTAAGGACAAAATAGGTAGTATAGGATAAATAAATATGAATGACATCACTGTTTCATCTTATGACATATATAAGTTTCTTACTTTATTATATATATATATATATATATATATATATATATATATATGTGTGTGTGTGTGTGTGTGTGTGTGTGTGTGTGTGTAGTGTATGTATATAATTATGTGCCTTATAAATATTAGTGTAAAATATTTATAGTATATCTATACTCTTTAGTGCTATCTTAGAAGATTACGCGATGTGGGTGACTTCCCTAGCTTGAAGAATAGGGAAAGTATATCCCCAGGTCATAGCGTCCAAATTATGGATGAGGGTTTATCTCGCTTTCAGGTAGGGAATATTATCGCCTCCACTACGCTTATATTTTTACCAAGCTCGTGAGTGATTCCTACTTGGGATATCGGGGTTCAATGAGCATAGCTGGGGTGATAGCATTTTAGAGGAAACATCTGGTGAGGGTATACTCATAAGGACGTAAAATTTATATTTATGCAGTTATTCGACAAGTATGGGATTGTCGGGGCAAAGCTATATGTATATAGTTGGGTAGGAAATTATACGTGGGTATAAAAATACAGGTTGTGAGAATGTATTCATTATATATAACTCTTGAGATTGATGTATGTTTTATTTAATATTGGATTTAATTAAGTTAGTATGAATCATAACTTATAAATCATAATAAATAATAATACTCGATTTAGAGTAGTATGGTTAGGAGAAATTAATTAGGTCAGTTAGATAGGGTAGTCTAATTAGGGGGTTCTAAAAAGGAACATTAGATGTCCACAATAGTGGAGGGGTGAGTAAGTCCTAAAGAGTGCGACACTAACTTAAATATGATGAGCATTCATGCATTTTAATTACTGCAATTAATTCGCTCATTAAATAATTTTAAAACATTTTGGGTTCTAACCCTTGCTGGAAAAATCATTTTTAAAATCATTTAGGTGTCCAGCTACAGGGACGCCATGCTTAATATCTGTTCTAGGGACACGCAACTGCGGCATATGTGGATGTTAGCAGGAGCTTTGATCAGATGCTTCATCTCATTGTTCTTAGATTAGGAATTTATTTTAGTCTCAGTTACATTCAGGGCATGTCGCTTAGTTATTCGGATTTAATATTTGGATTTATTTATTCGGATTGTTGGATTCATTTTTGTGGTTGAGATCTTAGCCGAATGTGATGACGGCCAATCATTTATTATTCATTCCATTTATGCACTGATTAATTGTGCATGGTTTAGTTTACTTTATTCAGCATGCTTCATTAGTTTAAATTAAAAGATAAAATTTGGCACTGGTTTTTATTAAATAATTAGGTGGTTAGTAGTTAATATGCTTTTCGACAGTGATGCTAAGAATAAACCAACTGGATAAATTATTTTAATTTAATAAAGGACTGATCACCCTATATTTAATTAGACGGGGTGTCACATTTATCTAAGGGATGATCATTTGAAACCCAGTTAGGTCCTTTAGGTATATCAGTTTGTAAAGAATCGACTATCTCTGGAGAGCCATAATTTAAAATATCTTCAGAGTCATCCACTATAGTTGGCTCTTGTTTTTTAGTCTCAACATTAGTGTCGCTAACAATCACATTTATCGATTCCATAAGAACTTTGGCACGCATATTATAAACACGATAGACCCGAGTATTTAGAGAGTATCCGAAAAATATTGCTTTGTCGCCACAGGTTTCAAATTTAAACATGTGTTCTCTTTCTTTACAACCATAGCAAATACTCCCAAATGTTCGAAAATATTTTTAAGTTGCAATTTTTGCCATACCATAGTTCATATGGAGTATGTTTGGTATTGTTTCTAACATATACCTTATTAAATATATGACATGATATCTGAATTGCCTCAATGCAAAAGTATTTTGGCAAGTTCTTAGCATAAATCATTATCCTAGCCATCTCTTAGATTGTGCGATTTTTACACTCGGTTATACAGTTTTTTGTGTTGTTTTGGGAGCACTAAATTCATGCTTGTAAACATTGTAGTCACAATATTCTATTACACCCAAAATTTTAAATTTACCTTCTCTATCACTACGAATTCGATTCACTTGGGTATCCTTTTCATTTTTAATCCGTAAAAGAATTTTCAAAAATTCACGAAATGTGTCAGATTTTTGTTTTAAGAATGCAACCCAAATGAAGCGAGTGAAATCATCCACCATAACTAGAATGTAACTGTTACCACAAAGGCTTACAGTTCTAGATGGACCCATACGATCCACGTGGATAAGATCTAGAGGTTTTTTTGTTAAGATTTCTTTATCTTTCTTCTAAGCAGTTATAACTATCTTTACTTCTTAGCAGGGCCCATAAACAATGCTTGAAATAGATTTTATTTTAGGCAGTCCTCTAAATATTTCTTGAGATCTTAATTTGCCAAGATTATCGTAATTTATGTGACCCAACCCGTTGAGCCAGATTTCATTATCTTCCATCCTGGCTATATTACAAATCTCAGTGCCTAGATTTGCTGTGTAATAGTTATCAATGTAACTATTACCACAAAGGCTTACAGTTCTAGAAGGACCCATAAGATCCACGTGGATAAGCTCTAGGGGTTTTTTTTGTTAAGATTTCTTTAACTTTCTTCTAAGTAGTTTTAACTATCTTTACTTCTTAGCAGGGCCCACAAACAATGCTTGAAATAGATTTTATTTTAGGCAGACCTCTAAATATTTCTTGAGATCTTAATTTTCCTAGATTATCGTAATTTATGTGACCCAACCTGCTGAGCCAGATTTCATTATCTTCCATCCTAGCTATATTACAAATCTCAGTGCCTAGATTTACTGTGTAATAGTTATCAGGAGTTCTGATCCATGTAATGATGCAGTCTCAATTCTCGTATAAAATTTTATAGTTTGTTTTTGAGAATGTGACTGTGCGGTTGGAGTCATAAAATTGCGATATACTCAACAAGTTAGCTTTAAGACCTTTTACTAAAAGGACATATTCAAGAATAGGTAGTCCCCTTTATTAGAGTGCCCCTTTACCTATGATTTGAGCTGATACTCCATTTCCAAACAAAACATTTCCTCGTAAGAAGTTTGTTCTGTTGGTTAGTTTAGTATCTTCTCCGGTCATATTCTTGGAACAACCCGAGTCTAAATACCATCCAGAAGAAGTGTTTTCATCTTTTAAAGTTCTAATCAAAATGTTACACTTCATCCGGGGTATTAGATCATCTTTTCTAACCCAAATTTCTCTAATTTTTAAAACATTTTCTCACATTTTCTCTAATATTAAAAAAATTGCGAGCATTAGCTTGGTTTTTAAAAGATTTGTGCGCATTTGCTTGAGTTTTAACTATTTTTTGAGCATTTGGTTTAGTCATGAATTTGGGACTCTTTCTTTTGGACTTCTTTTTAGTGTTAGATCATTTCTTCTTATTTCTATAGTTAGAGTTCTTGTCAGGCTGCCTAGGAAGAATATAGTTATTTTTATTTTGTGTAGAATAGTTAATTTTTTTACAAAATGGTGAATTAAAGACAGGCTTATTCAAACATTTTTGAAAAATTCTTCAAGGCAGTGTCCATAAACATCGCAGTGAGAACAGTATAGACGGCTAGATGGTTTCTTAAGATTTTGAAAATCTTTGAAAATAGGTTTGTCCATTTGTTGGACTTCAGCCTTATGTTTAACTGCAACATGTTGAAACCAAGGGTCTCCTTGCCATATAGGGTGGTAGACATACTTAGCCTTAGGCTCAACATTAACTTGGAACTATTTTCTATAAAAATGTCTGGTTCTTTGTGTTTATTATCAAAGTCCTTTTTCAATGCTTGAAAATCTGGACATTGGTCATTAGTTCTTATTCCTCCAGGCACAAATTTCATATTTGGAAAAGATTTGTTTGGTGCTTTAGGTTTTTTTTCAAATCCTATGCGAGTTTTATCATTAGAATTGGTTTTACTTGATGATACACAATCTTCAAAATAGTTAGCATTATTTTTAAATTTAGAATTTTTTTAAGATTGTTGAAACTTTCTCTTTAGATTGTTTCGATTCGAGTAAAGTAGCTTTGTATTTCTTTTCAAAAATCTCATTTGGCTCTGAAATTTCTTATATTTTTTCAAGAAAAGACCTAGTTTTATTTTCATGGTCCAAACATTGAGTGGTGTAGTCCTTAGCACTCTGTTTTACCATAAGACTTAGGGCTTCAATTTTCTCAGTAAGGTCCTTAACTGTTTTTTCAAGTTTAGTGTTATTCCTAATAGTTTTGGTATAGAGTGTGTGAATGTCTAGAAGATCGTCATTATCGGAGTCACTAAGTGTGGTATGTGAATTGTCCCCTAACACATCATTTTTAGGACTCACGCACACATTAAATTCGTCATTCAAACTTTCCATTTGACTCACACACCTCGTAAATGAACTACTAGCAATTTCAACATTTATAGCATTCTCTATGCACAAGGCACATAACCTAGTAGGGAAAATAACACGTGACATAGGAAGATTAGACATCCTATCATCAGGTTTAGCATGAAGTGTAGTCTTATCATCAGTATATAAAATCTTAGCAAAGAACATCATGAAGGGATCAAACACATTAGGTGATTCAGCCTCATCATTATCTGAGTCGCTTCAATCGTCCCAAGTCTTACAAATATTGGCCCTATTATTTTTTTTGTCCTTATTCAGATTAACTCTACACTAATTGGCCATATGATCTAACTTGTCACATCTAGGGCATTCAATCTTTTTAAGGTCTTTGTCAGGTCTATTATTGTCCTAGATGTGTATTTCTCATGAGGTTTTCTATTATAAGAATTTGAATAAGCAAACTTCCCATGTTTAAAAGCAATATTGTTTCTAAATTTCAAAATCCTTTAAAAATATTTAGACTTGAGGGAAAGATAATTGTCCAAATTATCTATGTCACACTCCTCATCAGGTCCCATGTCAGCATTGAAAACATCAAGGTGTGGTGAAGTCACCTTAGACTGAGAGACAAGGTTTGGACTGGTGTGTTTCTTATGATCATTGGAGAGTTGTTTCTTAAATTCTAATTCCATTTCCAATGTTCTGGGTTTTCTATTGAGGAGTTATGGAGTGAGATTTAGATCATCCATATCCTCAAATGCATATATTTTATTATCAAACTTTGATGGAAGTGATCTCAGAATTTTTTAAACTATCTATTTCCTATCATATACAATGCCATTAGCATGCAGTTTGGTAATTACATCAGTTAACTGAATGTAAAACTTGTCAAATCTTTCAGTCTTAGCCATTAAAAGTGTGTTATACTGTTGTATAAGCATTTAGGTCTTGGTAGCCTTAACACGTGTGTCACCTTCATGGGTAGTGACCAACATGTCCTAGGATTTCTTAGAGGTTGAACAAATAGATATCCTCTTAAATTCATCTTCATTGATCCACCACATGAAATAATTCTCAACAAGATGAGGAGAATAAACTTAGGTGTCCAAAAACTATGATATCAAAGCATATAATATGATGAAACCTGGATGTGTAAATTACTGGGACAAACAGTGATCGGGTTTGAAAAAATTGTTCATAAATTATCATATAAACACGAAGAGATTTTTGGAAGAGTTTTGGAACTCAAAACATATGAAAAAGTCTCTATTAAAACTGTTGCTCTGCAACCCTATTTATACTTTATTTTCCAAAAACGAGATACGGATGAAAATTATAATGAAAAATATCAAAATATTTTAAAAGGCGTTGGGTCATTTGAATGAAGCTATGAAACTCATTCAAACTAGGTTTTAACAAAAATTCTAACTAGACACTAGTGTAGGACAAACACTAGGTCGTTCAAAGTTCGTTGGATATTGTTTTAAAGAGTTGTGTAGGCTTGTTCGATTGATGTAGTTAATGTCTTTTTAACGACTTGCCAATTTTTGGGGAAAAAATAATTTTTTAACCTATCAAAACATTTTACAAAACAACACCCAAAATAAAACCATTCAGGGATATAAATATATGCATTCATACCTGAGAGATTCTCGAAAGTTGAAGACAAAACATGTCATTAAACACGACACAATGAATGTAGAACTTCTAAATTGTCCGTTACATCTTCAAAAAATATATCATTATCATTAAAGGTAAACAAACTCAAGACCTAACGTATGACTCAAAGGTTTTGTCCAAAAATGTAATTAAGAAAAAATACATAGAAATTGACTTTATCAAAAATTTATCCTTACAAATCTCTCAAAAACCTATGGTCCATCAATCACTCTAAATGACTCAATATCCAACCCTAAACTGAAAAAGTATAGGCACTTGACAGACTAATGTTGAGTACGTTTTGTCTTGTTTAAGCTTTGTCGCATCGTTGCAAACATTCACACTTAAACACATCTTAAAATGCAAAGAGAATATACGAAAACATAAATTCGCATAAGAATAAACCCTCCCCCTTTGTCTAACAATTTGTACCTAAGTTATGGCATCTCCCTCTAAGGAGAAAATATACCTCGGACTATAAAGATTGAGATACCAATTCTCCCCCCTTTTGTTCAGGAATAAAAAAATATAAAGAAGCACAATAAAACCATTTCTCCCAATGTAACCAAATCTCCCCCTTAATGGAACATGTTAAGGCATAAAGTAAAAAACAAGTATGTAAGGACATTTTTATCATGTCCGAAATGTTACATTTGTGTATATCGTACGCCGCTACTAAAGGCATGTCTCTTCACGATCTCACATGATGGCCTCAATTCAAATTCCGAGAATCAAGCATTCAATATCTCCATCATGTGTTCCACATCTGCCTCAACGACTTCATGTTAGGCACTTTATGCAAGTGGTACTCAAGAGAAGTCAAAACAGTGAAAGAAGGCAAGATATGAAAGTTTAAGGGAATTTTGTTAATTTTATAGCTACCGTCCATAGGTCCAATCAATAAGAAAGTTTATTAGATCGCCGCAACAAAGATACTAGAAGAAACGGCTGCTCAATCCGAGCTACGGTGAAGAAGTTATGGCCCATTAAAAATGGAGAAAATTATGAGAAAAAGACTAGGAAGAATGGTGTGTATTTTTAAGCCCCAAACCAGCGAACTTTCTCGAACCGAAGGCCGAACCGGTTCGGGGGAGGCGAATTATTTTGTGGTACCACCCAAACCGGTTTGGGGTACCTGACGTTGGCAAAAGTCCCAAAGTTTTAAAATTCGTTTTGGATTCCTATAAAAGCCAACTTCGGCGAAGTTGTTCTGCAAGACTTGGAGAGAAGTTTCTGAGAGTTCTATCACCTCAAGTCTTCATATTTTTTAGTCCCAAAACTCATGTTTTCATTCACACAAAATTCTCATATACTTTTGTGAATCTTTTGGAACCTAAGAACACTTTGCTTTTGTTCATCTTTCGTTGAGTGCGTCTCTACACCGTATGGCTTCATGTCATTGAGGATCTTGTTGTGTGAAGATTCTTTACTAAAGATTGGACTACGAGTCCTTGGAGGGTGCTGCCTGTATTCTCTTGCTAAGTTCAAGACTACGTGTCTTTGTGGGTTGGTTGCGCGTTGATCCACTGCAGATTTCTCTATGTACTTATAAGTCGCGATTTATAGATTCATAGTGGAATAAAGGTTTTACCCGAAAGGTTTTTTTTCTTGAAATATGTGTCTCAGCATATTTACTATGTCGCATGATTTTTATTTGATAGGTTGACACACGCACACACGTAGTTGTTTGTTTAGGGGTTGTTTCTAAATAGACTCTAATTAAATAAGGTTTACTTGGAAACTTGTGAATTTAATTTAATCAAGTATCACACACCGCATTTATTAAGTATTACAAATTGGTATTAGAGCTGGTTGCACTAATTTATCGCGTATTCCTATTTACAAAATACTATTATTTTCTTATCTCCGAGAACGGCAGTTCATTCTAACAAACACTTGAACAAAAGAATTATGTATGCCTTAGCGATCGGTATAGATAATTCAAAAATACAAAATTCATCGAAAGGCGCAGCTGGATGATCAGAAACTTGCTTATTTCATTAATAAGAAATTACAGCACAAATTACATAAGAAAAGGAACGGATAACTGCCTTCCCCCTACTGCCATAAAAAGCCAAATAAAATCCCACATCTATTCCCTATTACAACAAACAAACTTTCCAACAGTCCTACTCACAGCTAACAGAGGATCCTTCACCCTCATCATCTACATACTGGGGCCTCCAAATTTCCCCTGCCTAAATAGAATGCCGTAAACACTCTATGGATCGATAAGCTTAAACCAGCTTCGAAAAAACCACAACACCCCCTTCCATAGTGTTAAATAAAATAAACCACCTTTGTCCAGTCTCCACTACCAACATCTTGCTGACTACTCTCCTCCACAACCATTTCATATAATCCCCAGGGACGTGCCAAACGCTCCCGGAAGACTGAGAGGGATGGGTCGACGGATGTCGATTCTCCCACAGAGATCCAAGCAACAGACGTAGGCGCTCGGTCAAAACGTCTACCGGAAAGAAGTTTAGTGTCCTAGGTGGCACGACTTGGGCCCAGCCAAATTGGTGAAGAAGCCGCCAAGGGAAATAAAAAGTGGTATGTCTGAGACCAACCAGCCGCACATATGAGTACTCTCCTAGCTCCAGAACAGGCAACAACTGCCCCCACCAAGGCACTAACCAATACAGATTTCGAACCCCATTCTCCAGAAACCAGTTCTCCCGTCTCTCAATATCTAAGCTAACGCTGAAGAAGTAACGTGAAAAGAAATTGGGTATAGCCGATAAGGGATACTCTGGAGAGGCCACCAAGTGGAGTCTTTCAGACAGCCACATAGACAGCATCAGGGGGCTACCCCTCAGGATTTTAAAACGACCTTCTCTCCAAGCATCCAGACCATTCATCGTCTTCGCCAGTATCATCGTCACAGGATTACGACGGTATGACATCCACGAAGTAATGGCTGCAAGTTGCGGGTCCACCAGCAGTTCCCCAATCACCAGCAGTAATTTTGAAACCAGGCCTAGAGCAACGGCTCCAGCATAGCCAGCGTCACCTACTTCCAGCAAATGCACAGAGTGCAGCACCACCGGGAGGGAGATCATTCCTCCAATAAACAATGATCTGGCCGCTGATGGCGAAATATGAAGAAGCCCGACCAACAAATCCCTAGGAGAACGGGAAAATTTTGGCAAAGCCGCAGCAACACTGTGATTTACACCCAGCATGGTAGAAAATTCCTCATAGGTAGGACAAACTTCATCTAACCCAAAGCGGAATACATGGTCCTCTGGGTACCAGAATTGTACCACCGCCATCAACATATTTCACTAAATAGGCCGATTGCTCCACAAGGAGACTCGACGCATGTTGAAAGAATCATAGTCGGCATTATAAGAGCACATTGCTTCCAAGGCTTCGAGGTAGTTAGCAAACTCAATGCTACCAGGGAGAGCCATATTGCAAAGCTAAGAGATAGTGAATAAGTAAGTAAGAATGCAAAGGTGTGATGAAAACACTCCACCCTTACCCCTTTTTATACTTGAGAACCCTCACAAGATACATAATCCCAACAAAAATTGGAGGGAATCCTACCCCACAACATACAAAAGGCTGAAGAGGGTACCAATCAAAGCTTTGAATTGATGGGACTGAACTGCCGATAGGCAGGACAAGATGCTTTCCGATCGGCAATCTCCCATTTTTTGAAATTTTCCTTTTTTCCTCGTTTGTCAAATTAGAAAACTCAATAAAAATAAATTGATATTTTCAACAAAATTTCAAAATCCCTTTTCCTCTTTACATAATTTCCCCTTTTAATTTAAAACTTCCCTTAAAAAAATACTTTTTTTTACGTTCTCAGCAGCAAAGTAAAAAGCGCATGTGCATGCATTCATCATTAATAAATGATAATAAAAAAAACTCCATTACATTGCATCTGTTTGTTTCTGTGTTACATCAATTTTGTAGGAAATAAAAAGAAAAAGAAAAAATAATGGGACTCAGCCCGAACCCGCATTCTCTCTCTCTCTCTCTCTCTCTCACCCACCTTTCTCTCTAAGAGCTTCCACCCCTGCGACGTGCTATCTTCACCCTACGGCGAGAGGATGCACCACCACTACCCGAGCCAGAGTCCTCTCCAGATGAAGCAGATGGCACCAAGCAAGTAGGAACAGGAACCGCATCCCGAATATAGGCAGTCGCCAAAGATATCAAGTCTTTGATGTCTCTTAGACAAGTGGTTGACACTCGAACTTGCAGAAAGAAAAAGGCAAAATCATAATCAAAGAAGATATGACCAAAATAGAAAAGAAAGAAAGAGAAGAATAGAAAGGTATACCGCAAGTCGGAGGACCTCCTCTATCAAACCCAACTCCTCCGGATCCATCACATGAGGACGGTGCAACATAAGCACCATCCCTCCATCAGCCCGTCGGATGTTGTATGAAGGAGTGTGCAATCGTACGAAAGGAACGTCTAAAGTGGCAGTCGCCGCAGATGTCGTCGGACCACCGCCACTGTAGGAAGATCCCACCGCCCGAATCGAACCCACAGGAGGGAAAGGCAGGGCATCATATATGCTGGGTGCCATCAACCAGCTCATCACAAAGTCCATATAGTCATACGGTGTAGCCGTATCAGTGTACAATAAGTAGGACTCGCCGATCATTGTTATGATCCTCACATCCTCCGACAGCAGTCGCTCCCGCCTCATAGACATAGGAGGCTGTGCAGGTGGCACCACCACCTCCTCCTCAGTAATCTGGCGAACCACCCTCTCCCTGAGATACTAAGAATGGCCTAACTCATGTTCCAGCAAATGCCTCATCTGTGCGTTCACCCCGGTCATCCTCGTATCCTGAATGGATGTCCCCCAGGGATAAAAGGTCACCTGAAAATCTCTAAGAAGGCATAAATTAATACAAGATCAGACGGCGTAAAAACCAAGACTCACAATGGAAAGAGTATTACCCTACCACTGGTCAGGTCATTCAAGACATGACGCACCGCCTCCAGAGAGAGAGATCCCTTCGACTACCGATTGTCCTTACGCCATTGATACAATCGAAAGAAGTCCCCAACGGTGTCGTTCTTCAGAGCGATCAGCGGGATATTACACCCAATCACCTCATAAAACCACGTATGTCAAAGATAAGAATTCACAAACAAAAAGATACGCATAAGGAAAATGCGAATGCATGAAAGGAAAATGTGAATGCATGAAAAGAAATGAGCAAACTAAAAAATACCTCAAGAAGGTACATGGCTCCAGTAAAAGTTTGTCGATAACATCGGCTGAATGCATCCAGAGAAGAGTAAAGGGTCACCAAAGTCAGACTCCCCCAATCATAGAAAGGGATGTTCGAAAGGTACGGTAAGAACCATAAATGGATGACGTCGCCGCTCGACACGACCATAAAACCTCCCAACACCAGCAAAATAAATAACTGGACCAGTTGCCTCACTTGCAGCCCGTCCTCCACATCAATCACCCTGCCCAACAGAACGTCATTCAGTAGAGACATTCGGATAGAATCCCCAGAAACTATCCTTGCTACATCACCAAGTGATGCACGCACTGCCTTCCCCTCAAAGAGTGATGCACCTCTATTTGCTCTCCATCATAATCCAGTCGCAATAGTTGCTGCACGTCTATGGGAGTCACAGTCATCTCCCCGAAGCTGAAATAGAAGGTGTGGGTAGTATCCCACCACCTCTCCCCCAAAGCGCACATGATCGCTGTCAAATGAGGTGTCTCATCTAGTGAAGATGCCATCCTCCCAAAACCCACTGATAATACCACCCAACTTACCACAGGTGGGAGATGCGCCCAGACGTCCCTAAGCCCCGTCGTCCCATGACCGCGCAAGTTCTTTAAAGAAATATCAAACTGGCAAAAAAGAAAAAAATCTCATCAGAAGTCAAGATAGAAAGAAAAATCACCAAAAAGAAAGGAATGCCAAAGTTTAGTTTACTTACATAACCACCAGGGTTCACTCTTGAAGAGAGATGACGCGATGGCTCCAGTAGCAAAGTCTGCTCATCCACAACAGGCTCAAACGCATCAAAGGAGTTCTCACTCCCCAAAGCAAGAGGCGCCCTGACCCTCCACTCCACATTCTCCCAGTCATCAACGGTCAACCACTCCCTATGGATTGCAGTGCTCACAAAAGTGGTCATTTCTTAAAGATCAGAATGCTAGAAATATTTGAAGAGAAATCGTAGAAAGAGAAAAGGCAAAGAAGGTATGAAGAAATGAAGGGATTCGGCCCCTTTATATAGGATGCCAAATGCCATGCCGATCGGCACTAACCGCCACCATACCGATCGACACTGACTCCTTACCTTCCTGAGGTAGTCCAAACGTCTGTGCCACTGCTGAATGGCACCCCTCAGACCATGCCTACCGGCACCCCCTTAAATATAGTACAGAAATTCCCAGAAAATACCAGAAAGCCCTGAAAAATCCTCAAAAAATTCCTAAAAATCCCAGGAAGGATTTAGAACATTTTCACCAGGAAAATTTCACACTCCCTCAAGCGAAACCCATCTTTCCCAATAGAATCCTCAAAAACCAAGTGAATCTCCTCCCAGCAAAGCCCTGGAGGATCTCTAAGGATCGCCTGATCACTTCCCCAACGGAGTTTTTACAGCACCAAAATTGGTTGTTCCCCCCTGTGAGGCCTCCTAAAGAAATAAAAGCTTCCCCAACTATCAGCTCCCCAGGTCAGATCAAAATCACAAAGCACTTTCTCCAGCAGAATCAAAATCTAATCTTTATCCACTCTTAGGTCAGAATTGACCTCGGTCTTAGATCGTCACTTGAGTTAGTTCAGAATTGACTTCGGTCCTTGGTCGTCACTACTCTTAGGTTAAAATTGACCTCGGTCTTGGATCGTCACCTGAGTTAGGTCAGAATTGACCTCGGTCCTCGGTCGTCACCACTCTTATGTCAGAATTGACCTCGATCTTGGATTGTCACTCGAGTTAGGTCAGAATCGCCACTCTTAGGTCAGAATTAACCTCAGTCTTGGATTGTCACCTGAGTTAGGTTAAAATTGACATCGGTCCTCGATCGTCACCACTCTAAGGTCATAATTGACCTCGGTCTTGGATCGTCACCTGAGTTAGGTCAAAATTGACCTCGGTCCTCGGTCGTCACCACTCTTAGGTCAGAATTGAACTCGATCTTGGATCGTCACCTGAGTTAGGTCAGAATTGACCTCGATCCTTGATCGTCACCACTCTTAGGTCAGAATTGACCTTGGTCTTGGATCGTCACCTGAGTTAGGTCAGAAATGACCTCGGTCCTCGGTCGTCACCACTCTTAGGTCATAATTGACCTCGGTCTTAGATCGTCACATGAGTTAGGTTAAAAATGACCTCGATCCTCGATCATCACCACTCTTACATCAGAATTGACCTCGGTCCTTGGTTGTCACCAATCTTAGGTCAGAATTGACTTCGGTTATTAGATTATCACCCTAAGCCTGCAGAATTGACTTTGCCCCATAGAATCGGTCACCCTCATCAATTAAGCCTACATATTTGGCTTTGACCCACAAAATTTGTCATCCCTAGAACACCTCTCAGGTCCTCAGAATCGGCCCCGACCCTCTGAATCGGTCATACTCCATCAAAAGCATCATGCGGTGTCTATTCGACGGTTATCATTTGTTCTAAACTCACCCATAGAGGGGCTCTGTAGACACCCCATTATGTTACCCCTAACCCTCCTTAGGTTCCTAGTACCTCTCTTCATCACTACAAACCCAAATCATACCCCGAGTACTGACCTAGAAGCCATCGTGCACTCCCAAGCTCCATTTGACCAAAAAGTTAAACTCTTCAGCTCAACCAAAGCTGAATGAATCCTTGAAGGTCACTGAAATCCCTTTCTAACGGTCCATCCCGTGTGCGATTCTGACTAACCATGCGGACGAACGATCCGTTTGCGTTCAAAACTTGATCTAGAGGCCACCGAGTGCTCCCGGTCTCTGTTTGACCTAAGTCAACTCTTCAGATCAATCGAGGTTGAATGAATCTTCTAAAGGCACTGAAATACCTTTCCAACAGTCCATCCAATCCATGATTCTGACTTACCATGCTGACGAACAATTTATTTGCATCCGAACAATTCCCCGTCCAATGGACCGACAAACACTTCCGAGCCATATTTGACCCAAAGTCAAATCCCAAACCCGGGAGTGTTCCCATTAATTTTAAAGGTATCTTAATTACCTTTCCAACGGTCTACCCCGTGCGCGATTCTGACCAACGGTTTGCCCTCGGCAACCGATTTTCCAAAAAAGGCCTGAAACACACTGCCAAATGGTAGGTTTCAGACCCTGCCTATCGGCAGGTGCTGATAGGTAGGACCAGGTTTATTCTGATCGGCAATGACCTGAGACTATAAAAAGAGGCCTTCACCTCATTTACAAAGGGAGCCCAGATCTGATGCAAATCGCCCTCAACGAATTCCAAAAACCTCTATCGAAGGTAGCGTAATTTCAACATCCAAATCCCTTTCTAACATCCGCTTTTCATCATCCTTTTTCATCAAACTTGGTGAATTATCCACTCTCCATCATCATCATCATCTAAATGCAAGGGATGCTCTCCAACATTCAAGATCAAGCTCAAGATTTTCAAGAAGGTCGAACTTTCTCAACTTTCTCCTAAATCCCTTAAATTCTCAATAACTTGTTTTCTGACTTAAAACTTTTATTATCTCATCTCACACATCCTAATATACTTTTTATTTAAGTATTATTTCACAACTCTTATTTTCATATAAATAAAATCCCTAAAAATAAGCAAAAGAGGGTTTGCTCATAAATTCCAAATAGGGATTCTCATACTTTTCTCACAACTAAAACACTTTTTTCTACACAGACACACACTCACAAATAAGAGATCCCCCCATTTGGATTTATGGGATAAACCCCACCCCTCATTTTGTATGCAAACTACGTAGAGTTTGATGCCTTTATAGGCTACGTAGGCGTCTCAGGGTAAAACCCAAGACTCGAGTCCTATTCTCACTTTCTCCCTCATTTTCTATCTTCTCTAAATCCATTTTATTTTATTCTATACACTTGCTCTTAGTGACGTATTACTCCATATGTCTTATCGTTCCATTATAACGATCAACGTAAGGGTAATCACGTAAATCTTATTTTCTAATATTATTTTTATACCTTCTTACGGATGACTCGCTTTATCTCTTCCATGATACAAGTCGAGGATTCCTATCTCCACTATATATATACACATGCACACATATCGCGGGGAAAATAAAAAGGTAAATAGAAAACATCCATGAGAGATCGAAACGGCGGAATGGGTGCCTAACACCTTCCCATTTCGTAACTTAGCCTCCGAACCCTTCTCGAATCATTTTGGTTTCGTATGCACTTGTATGTCTTTGGATGACGTCCTTCGGGATGGCTTCCCCTTTTTCTTTTGTCTGTTTTGAGTAAAATAGACTGGCGACTCTAAATCTCTCTACATTTTTACACCTCATCTCAAACGACGCCGATCGAAGCGCTCCCGAGAGGGATACGGGGGACCTGAGGATCCTCCCTTAACGCGCCCGCCCGCAGAGAGGATCGGGGATGGCCATAAGCCTCCCCTCCTATAGTTCTTCTAATGACCCTCGTTGGTCGTCCCAATGTTGTTCGGTGTACGAAGCCCAACCGAACTCGTATATAAATTGCATCAGTTATATTTAAACGCAGGAGAACGTAAGTCGTATACGTGAAGGAATATAACAATCCTATAATAAGGCTATATATCAATAAAACCTATGCTGAAACATAATAACCCACACAGATCCTAAGGACTCTGGATCCTGATGCTCTGATACCATTTGTGACACCTCACCTACTAAAATATCGGGTAGCCATTCCGTGATCAAAATATAATGTTGGTCTCATATGGCTCATTCTTAACATCACGGTCGAAAACTTTTTAAAGTTAGTAACCACCTAGTAATTTAATTAGACTGGTGCCAAATTTTATCTTTTATTAATTAACAACAAGTAAAAAATAAATAATAATAAAACCATCAACACAACTAATAACTGAATCCCACACAAATGAATAACAAAAATCAAGATAACCGAATCAGCTATCGGTTCAATAGTAAAATACAATAGTCCATGAAGCAATAACCTGGATACATAAAGTCCAATAAATAAACTAAATACAAAATCTGAGGGCGACATGACCAAATGAGTACGGAGGAAAAGTTCCTACACTAGGAGTAAATGAACGAAGCGTCTATAACAAGGTCCTACAACTTCCACATGAGTTGCAGCTATGTATCCCTAGATAGAATCCTCAAACTCATCTTTCCTGTGGTTGGATACCTAAAATGTTTCGAAAAAGATTTTGACACGGGTCAGAGCCCAAGTAAAATATTTAGCAAGCAGTTAAATTACAATAATTAAATATGCATGCACTCTTTTCATATTTAAGATACTGTCGCACTCTCTTGAGTCACAGCTCACCCCTAATCTAATGTGCACACTTAACGCTTACCTTTTACATTTTC
The DNA here is from genome assembly GCA_949130495.1 of Sambucus nigra. Classification (NCBI taxonomy): domain Eukaryota; kingdom Viridiplantae; phylum Streptophyta; class Magnoliopsida; order Dipsacales; family Adoxaceae; genus Sambucus; species Sambucus nigra. The sequence continues at coordinate 107,761,849 of OX422224.1, read as the reverse complement.
TCATTAAGCTACCCCACCTAACTAGCCATAACAGGTCGCATTACACATACTAACTCATTGTACCCACCTGTATTACCCATATAATATGTTACCAAATTTCCATGTCTTTTATCCCAATATAAATTTATGAGTATATGCTTATTTCTCCCCATGATATATGTATTTTTAATGTCACTATCTTTCTCTTCTACTAAACCTACACAGTAAAATACAATCACACGTATACATATATCACTCTGTTATATATATACTAACATTACACCAATAAACTCAGTTGAGGTGCGAGTATACTAGGCTATAATGTCCTGGTACATTATTTACGAAACACACGTAGTAGAATAAGTCACAAGTATATATATATTTATCACACTAATTATATATATACAATACCACACCCCTAGGCTGAGACTTGCAGTGCATGCATACTCTACTATCAAGTCCCGGTACAACACGCACTGTCTAAAGGAGTACATATTTCGAATCACTCTATAACCGTATCAATAAAAAACACACATATTAGAGGCGAACATAGTTTACATACCCATGGGTCACGCACATACCTACGCTCCCACAGTCAGCTGACTTATCAACTCACAAATAAGTCTTCACAGTCATATGTTCTTGAGGTACCAAATCTAAATCACCCCGAAGGCACACAAGACAAGATTATCCTCTTCCTACAACCTCCCATGACAACAAGTATGGTAGGTATGTCATATAGATAATAAATCATACAAATCAGTATAGGTATACACACGACCTATATCATATATTCCATACATAACATATATATCTCCTGAATATCCTAAGTATTATTTAATTTCAATTATATGTTTCATCATATATTCCCGAGTATCCCTCACTACTCGAAGTTTTCCAATTATCCTTTAAAATATTGCAGTGGGTAATTCACTCATATCCTACTGATCTAAGTCATAGGTTCGCTCATCCCCCGAATTCGTTAGATTTCAAATTACACCGATTAATCTAATCAATTTTACATTAATTAATTTATTAAACTAGTGTCACCCAACTACAATAATCCGACTCACTTATATGGTCCATATCTTCACTATTTAGATTTTGTTACACAAAAATCTACTATTAAGGTTAACACCTCTCGTTAAATTCATTATTCGATAATTTAGTATATATCTATATAATAAATTAAACCGGTTAAGCTGTGCCTAACTCCCGTAGAACTAGCCTGAGAAATATCAGAGTCAAAACCCCGACCCTTAATTTTATTACTATCACCTCAATTAATTTTTTATCCAAGTGCTATCACTCAACCAAAATGCCCAGACACCCTTTATTGGTCCGTATTTTAACCTTTTAGAATTCATTTTATCAAATTAGGTTAATAAGTTTAACACCCTTATTAAATTTAATAGTCCTTAATACTCATCCCATAAGACTCTATGTATTAGGTTCCATTTAATTTCAAAAAATTAAATTCCACATTAAGATACCAGCCCGTATAAGAAATTCATCCAAAATTCCCATTCGAATACGTTCATATATTTTTGACACATTTTATCGAGTGTCATTCATTATAAATACTCCTAAATCCATACCCCGGATTCATCCTTATCTAATACAAGGATAAAATAATTTTCCTTTATATTTTTCCAAAGTCGTTGACTCATTTACGGACATCTCCAAATAACCCGAATTTATTTCTTCCTAAAGATGTCGATCTCGTGCACCCTATCGTAGAAAAATCATATTAAATCCAAAAAAAATAAAAAATAAAATATGAGGTTGGCACTCACGTGACCGTGATGAAAATATCTACAATCTCATGTTTTTCAATAACTGAAGGGGTCGATCGATTGGAAAATTGGGTAAATCGATCAATTGAGCAGATATCCGTCATCTTCCCTGAGTGCTTTTTTCACCATTTTTAAACTCCGAAGCTTTCCAACTTCAGTCCAGACCTCGATTACTTTATCTCTCATATTTATTTCATCTATAACCATGTTAAAAAAACTAATATATTACATTAATCCTCAGTGATTTTCATTAAAATTGTAGTGCTCATAAATTGGGTTTTTCTCAATACTCATTAAATAACAATTCTCAATTCGATTCAATAATCCGAATTCAACAACAATTTATACAGGTCTTCGATTCTAAATCATATTCGAGACTCACATGATATTATTCTCACATTAATTAAACATCAATTTCACCCTTAATGCTTAAATCCCCAAAATCGAGATTTAACATGTGATACCCTCCAAAAATGAATTTTCCTATAATAACTCATCCCAAAATGAATATGGTTTACACCCACCATGATGTGAATCGCAATACCGCAATTTAAATGAAAGAAAGTTTAACTACTTGCCTGGATAATTTCGTCGAGTCTGATTTCCTTTGTTGTATACGAATATTTGACGAAGAACACACTCCTCTTCCTTTAGTTTGTCTCCCAAAAGATCCCTAATTTCTTCCATTGTTTTCCTCTATAGCTCTAGGGTTTCTCTCAAGTTATGACAGCTCCAATTCCCTCAATTAGGTTTTATTTCATTAATCCCATTTTTAAGCTTATGGGCCAAATTAAAATGGCTCAAACACTCCCGTGTGGGCCCGGTTAAGCCTAAAATTGCCCCGAGACCCGCTTACTACCCCAGGTACACTTTTCTGACTATTTTGACCAATTCGGAGTCAATCATGCACTCAGAATTACCATCCGAATTAGTTTATAATATTTTCAAATTTCAACCCCAAATTACGACACATGTGAATTTCTAAAAATAGCACGAATGAAATAAATCTTAATTCACCAAATTAATATAAATTCTCCATATTAAATCATTTCTCCAAATCACCAATTTATTTAAATGCTCCTGATTACTTAAATCTTTTATCACCAAATTATTTAAATTATATATCCTTAAAAATATTGGGTGTTACAATATCAATTTATGTATACACACTTATGAACAAATTTTCGTCAAACGGGGAGGAAAAAAATCTACTTAAGAATGGACGTGGGCGTGACATAACTCCAATACAACGTCAACATTTTCGATGACGTTCAAACAACGAGTAAGATTTGAATTTACATATATTAAATTAAAATTTAACATGAACGTGTATCATGCTGTATATATTGTTTGATGAATCTACTATAAACACAAAGATCTCCAGAAGCAACTAATAAACTTTGGTCATTAGCAAATGGTTCTAATGTGATAGTGAATCTTAATTCAGGTTGCATTTAAATGGAGTCCAATTCCATACTAAAGATCGCAAAAATCGTCGTAGAAGTCATAATAGTGTTGTGGAATCTAAAAAGTAACATGAGGGATGTGCGATTGACTTTTATAGTAACTTATGTAATATTTGGGAAATGAAATGTATTTATGTGCCAAATTTTATTTTATTTCAATGTGAATGGTTCAGCACTAGTAGTACAAGAACAATACAGATATATGCACATTTCACAAGAATTGATAGACGAGGTTGTTAGTATAAAGATGATCCATCTGTTTTACCAATTTATGTGCAATAAGTATTTTACGTTAATTATACAAAATTAGGCACACATCGGCAAGTTGTACAATTGGTTCAACGGGCAACCTCGAATGTACCAGAGTTAGAGGATGATGAATCTTTTGGACCCATTGATGCGTTCTAATAGGTGGAAAGGAATGGAAATATCCCAATTTTCATTGATGATCGTAATATTCAACATCATAAGATTTATTCTAATCCCGAGACTATCTCAAGTAACCGAGTTAAGGAACTAATTAGAGAGCATAATGATGATGATGATGATGATGATGATGATGATGATGATGGGGAGGAGGATGACAAGAAAATACATTCTGATTTTGATATAGATATTGATATGTAGTCTTGTAACTTGTGTTCTGTGTATGGGAGAATGTTAGACGCAAACTTGTACATTTTAATTTTATGTCATTATTTATGTGGTTTTTATTTTTTGTATTTTAATCAATGTCTTGCAAGCATGCATGCGGATCACGATCATTTGTATCCGCGATGTAAATCAAGGTAATGTGTTTATTAATTTCCAAATTATTATATAGTTATCAACTTGATTTTACCCCTAGTAAATTTTATTTCAATTTAATACTCCGATAGATTTTTTAAATTTATATGTCGCACTAATATTCTCGACATTGTGCATATTATACATGTTTCGCACGCATTACCAACTACTATGATTATATTCTTACATGCATTCATTTTGAATTCAGTAGCATAAACCGGCGTGGAACCTGGCATCAAGGAATTCTTCAAGATATCTCTTTGGATTAAGAGAAAGCATGATTAGATGAATGATAATTGTAAGGAGACGCATGTATGTTTCACTTGCTGGCCCATTTTATCCATTTGGGTGGTTTTTGTCTTTTTTATTCAATGCTACTGTATGAGCGTAAAGAATACATAAATTGGGTCTTGTTAAGTCAAACCAGGTAAAATATAAGACAAATATTTTAACATAATTATTCTCGTTTTCATTTTTTTAGTTCCTTAATATTAGTTTTATGAAAAAACATTTTACCTTATATATATATATATATATATATATATATATATTACTTTTTTTAAACTGTAAGATATGCTTCTAAAGATAAATAAGAGATTTAAGGAGTCAGGATGTTAGAGAGGATTCGGTATCATTCAAAAGCCCTCTACTACTTCAACAGTCATAGGGCAATCCCGATCTCATAATGAAGAGCTGAGAAAATTTAGAGATAATATATCATCACTTAAAGAACTGAACACTTCCCAAGATAGAAGATTTGAGGACTTTATGTCATTGTTGGAGCACAATGGGAAACTTTTAAGAAGTCAAGACATGGAGAGTTCATCGGGTGTCTATCAAGATGCAAATGAAATCTGGTTTGCCTCAAACTTTTTTTTATTTTAAAATTTGTAGCAATTAAAAAATAACAAAATGCCACAAAATAGTGGTAAAACGTTACCAAATGTGAAATAACTTAGTTTATGAGATTATAAGTGTAATCGGTTGAAGGGATTTGTTGCTGGTTTAGTTATGGATTTTTTGTTACCATTGAGTTTATTTTAAATGTTAAAATAGGTTTGATTTCATGAATAAATAAAGGAAACACTATTGAAATTTCTGAAATTTAATAAGTGTTCGAAATTGATTAATTCGAATATACACGGATTTAAAAATTGGGCGGTATTATGAAAAAATGTAAAACGACTATCAAACATACCGACAAAAGGAAAAAAACACCTCATACATGATTAAACAAAAATATAAAAACAACCCTTGTAGTCATGGGACTCATGGATTTAGATGTCGTTCTAAATTTCAAATTTCTAATTATAAAACATGAGAATTGGTGGTTGGATCATGAAAACGTAAGGCAATAACAAAACCACCTAAAAAGAGGCACAAACACCTCACATGAGTTCAAAATAACTTGTATATACAACTCATATAGTCATGTGACTCACGAGTCAAAACTTCGATCTAAACTCAAAAAATTCTAAGTGTTACGATTTGAAAATTGGACATCGGTGGGAGAAAACGTAAAATAACAAAAAAAACGACCCGAGAAAAGTCACAAAGACCACATATGGGACTAAAGGAAAAATATTATTAGTCTATGTAGGACATATGAGACTATATGCATATATTTTTAAAACTTGGACACGATTCTAGTGAACCTTTATAAGGTTCGACTTTGTTTATGAGTTTATATATGTTAAATCAGTAGAAGGAATTTGTTGGTGGTTTAGTTATGGCTTTAAATATTAAAACATGTTGGATTCCATAAATAAAAATAAATAAAATTCTACTGAAATTTTCTAAAATTAATAAGTAATCTAAATTGATTAACTCAAAGATACACGGATTTGAAACTAGGTATTGGTGGGAAAAGTGGTAAAACAACTATCAGATATATTAAAAAGAGGCAAAAAAACCTCATACATAATCAAAGTAATTTCGACAAACAATCTGTGTAGTCATGGGACTCGTGGATGTAAACATTATTCTAAAATTCAAATTTCTATGTAAAAAATTTGAGAATTGGTGATTGGGGGCTGAAAAAGTAAAATAATAATAAAACTAAAAAGAGGCACAAATTCTCACTTGGGTTAAAAATAATCGGTATAAACAACCCGTGTAGTCATGGGACTCATAAGTTGAAACGTAGATCGAAACTTGAAAATTCTATGTGTTAAAGTTTGAAGATTAGGCATTAGTGGACGAAAACATAAAATAACAACAAAACGGCTTGAACAGAGGAACAAACGCCACATATGGGAAAAATTAAGACTATTGTGAGGCCATCTGGGATGTGTTAGACTATTTTTACATATTTTTAAAAAGTTGGACACGAGTTTGGTGAACCTTTATATCGATGGACTTAGTTTAAGAGCTTATTTTGTCAAATGGGGGAAGGAATTTATTGGTGGTTTAGTAATGGATTTTGTACCCTGTCAAAATTTTTTGAAATTGATAAGTGTTCTAAATTGATTAACTTGAACATATGCGAATTTGAAAATTGGGCATTGGTGGGCAAAAATGTAAAATGACTATCAAATATACCGGAAAGAGGATTAGTTATGATAATGATAACTTTTGTATTTTGTTCATATTATATGAGTTCAATTACTATTAATGGGTGGCTTCGCGATTTTCTCTGGGCACGAGCATCCAAGGTAATTCAATCTTATGGTTCTTTATTATCTGCATATGGCCTTTTTTTCCTGGGTGATCATTTTGTATGGGCATTTAGTTTACTATTTCTATTTATTGGACATGGTTAAACGAAAGAATTTATTGAATTCATCATTTTAGCTCATAATAAATTAAAATTTTCTCCTGCTACTCAATCAAGAGCCTTAAGCATTGTACAAGGACGTGTTGTAGGAGTAGCCCATTACCTTTTGGGTGGAATTGCCACATCATGGGCGATCTTCTTGACGAAATTATTGTAGTAAGGCAATGTCTAGGAGGATTTAAAAAGAATTATGGCATTAATATTTTTGAGGTTTAGCCAAGGCTTAGCTCAGGACCCCATTACTCGTCGTATTTGATTTGGTACTGCTACCGAACATGACTTCAAAAGTCAAAATGATATTACTGAGGAACGTCTTTATCAGAATATTTTTGCTTCTCACTTTGGGCAATTAGCAATAATTTTCCTGTCAACTTCCAAAAATTTGTTTCATGTAGCTTGGCAAGGAAATTTTGAGTCATGGGTACATCATGACAAGAGCTTTTGCTCATGGAGCTATATTTTTTGTCAGAGATTACAATCCAAAACAAAATGAGGATAATGTATTGGCAAGAATATTAGAACATAAAGAAGTTATCATATCTTATTTAATTTGGGCTATCCTCTTTCTGGGTTTCCATACTTTAGGACATTATATTTATTATGATGTCATGCTTTCCTTTGGTACTCTAGAGAAACAAATCTTGATCGAACCTATATTTCCTCAATGGATAGGATCTGCTCATGGTAAAACTTCATATGGATTCGATGTACTTTTATCTTCAACGATATATATATATATATATATATATATATATATACAGATAATTGCTGAATTGGATTGTATGTTATTTTGTGTGATTGTTTGAATGCAAAATTGTTATGAATGCACATCTATATAGGTTATATCAATGCAAAAATTTATGTATACGTCTTTTCCAATATAAAAAAATACTTTTTACGACACAATGTTAGTGTTCCTAAAAAATCAAATCATAATCTGAAAAATGACTTTTAGTGAAATAATTTATGTGAGAGGAAATGTAGGACATTTCACGACATGTATTGAATGTCACCTAATAGATGAGATTCCGTGACATGTATAGCATGTCGCCTAATAGATGAAATTTTGTGACACACCAATATGTCGTAAAAAGTGATGTATTCTTTAATATAAAAATAAATATTAATATATATTAACTTAAATATTTACATTCCGCGACATGTATATTTGTCGCAATATTAGTCATTACGCGATATAGATATTTTATGCCGTTGAATAAATTCCAATATATGGATTCCGTGACACAAGGGCGACATACGGTAATATGTCACGAAATGTCTTTGGCAACATAATTATTACCTTTTGCTACACACTTATTATGTTGCGAAATTCATTTTTTTCCTTCTAATGTAGGTATGGGAAAACCTAAAAGTATACCTAGTATGCACGAGCGATCCCCAAAGGCGATATGATAAGCCTTCATTATGTGCGGTCTCGAGGGGAACCCACTTATGATATACGTGATATGGACCGTACGTATATGGACGTAGACGTAGATACCATCTTCCCTGATATTTTCATATACTTAAGACGTATAGAATTGTTAATAATATAACCTTTACTTATATTCAGTTGAGATGAATAATACATAATTATGGGGTTCACTTGGGCTTCGAATGAGATGGACGTGATAATTAGGGTTGTTTGTGTTGGGATAACTTGAAAGGAATTAAAATACGAGATGATGCGTAGTTATATTGTAACCCAAACTCAGTTATATCCTTATGCTTCTTAAACTTGTTAACTTTTTTATTGATTTATCTTTTCAGGACATAGGCCATAAGTGAAGCCTCACCCCGGATCCCGTCATACTCTTTCCTTAATTATTGCTCGGATAAGATGTAGGTATCAAGCTTGCATTCTCACTATCTTAGTCCTATTTATTTACTTAATTGGTCGGATTATGTTTACTAGTATTGAGTCTATATCACTATTGCATTTGATTTGGGATTTTTATGAGATGGCTATAGCTATGCGATGGTTCTATTATTGTTGGTTAGAATGGTATCAAAGATTATGTGGTTTACCTTTATTATCCTTCAATTACTTATTTCATACATTTAATTTTAATTCCAGAAATGCTTAAAATGATACCCAATTGTTCAGACTCGTATTTTATTTATTTTAGAAGTTGATCATCCAGTTTAGATTTTATGGGGTGTCATAATTTGTGCCTTTGAAAACATGAATAGGGTATTCTACTCAAAGTGAATAAAAAATGATAATTGGTCTGTTATTTTGTATGCACCGAAGGGTTTGACTACTCAAGCAGAGGCATCAAATGACCCTACAGAGTTCTAGTGTGCTTTTGATGAAAATCCCAAAATGAAGGATCTTTTAGCTGATTTAGACGAATGTCGAGTTTGGAAATATTATTTTATTGTTATTTAGTTGATCCTTATATGATAACCCTATTTGTATCATATGTATTTAAACAACACTTGTATTTTTTACATTTGTGCATTATCTACTCATATGGTTAGTTTTCTTGTATTTGCTTCCTTGTCACTCCTATTTTTTTCGTTTTCTGTAGAACTTAATATGTTTTGAATGCGACCCTAATAACGAACCGTCAATCTGAGGTAACCACCTAAATAGTCACGATTTTTTTTATATTCAATACTTGTGTGGTTGCCTCAATTGGTGTTTGTATTACGTGATGTTCAGTGAGACACAAGGTATCAAAGCCTCTTATTGGTAATATCAATCCCATTTTATAATATCCTTTTATCACCAATACTACTTTATTTCATGTGATTACCCTCGTAAAGTTTCATGGGGGTCTAACCGGTGAACTCATATGGGATTTCAAGACTAACAAGGTTTTGTCATAGTGTTGTTATGAAGCTAGGAACCCCAGATGCCTTAGACAGGTTAAACCTCGAAGAAACTATTCAAGGATACTCACATAAAACTAGGGATACTTTGTAATATCCTTTATTTTTTACTAGTTTCATAAATGTTATTCTACATATTTTAGTCTTTTTATTTCGTTTGTATAATACTTTCATCACTAATCCTGCTCTTTTTATTATTATATGTGTGTCCATGCCGAGGTGGGGTCGGGGGGTCTCCGAGGAGGATCCTCTTCCATCCCCTTTCCTTCCCTTCCTGCGTATTCTTGGGATTGCATCATTTCTCAGGGTGCTCGACCGTCGTCAATGTGGAGTGGTATGTAGAGAGAGGGTCGCTAGCCTATTTTGCACAAAATATGCAAAAGAAATGTTGTTGCCTTGAGAGAATGGCATCAAGGACAATATTGATACTTACGAAACCATGTAGTTTAAAGGTACGTGGATGAAATTACAAAATAGGAAGGTGTTAGGAACCCATCCCGCCCTTTCGGTCTCTTATGGGCATGTGTTAATCTTCTCATATTAAACTCAGTGATGTGTGTTCTTATGTGCATAATATAAATTGAGAATGGAATCGCTCAACTCGGGTCATGGACAAAGGAAGAGTTTTCCCGAAATAGTGATTCAAAGTATAATGTTAGTGTTTGTTGATTTAGAAGTCTTTAGAGAAGAACGAATTCGTATATCGGACAAGACACAAGCAAGAAAGAATATAAAATATATTAAGAATCTATAATAATAATAAGAAGGTAACAAATATATATGGAAGGATACGAGTTTAGGGATTTACCCATGACGCCTACGTAGCCCAGGGAGGCATCAAAGTTGACGGAGTTCGATGGAAATACGAGGTGGGGTTTGACCCATAAAACTAACCGAGGACTAATAATAAAAGGTGTCTTGGTGTTTACTTGTATTATTAGTCATTTAATTCCAAGTAAACCCTCTTTTTATTATTTTTGAATTTTTTATGAAAATTAAGTATATGCAATTACTAATAATAAAAGTTTTGAAACCAAGGTATATGATGTAACAATATAAAGCACTATAGTGAAAACAAAATGACTAATGAAAAATAAGAGAATTTAAAGACGAGGGTGGAGAATTGGACATCCTTATGAAGACCTGTAGTGGATCTTGATTGTAGATGCGCTCATATCATGACGAGATGACGGTGGTATGAGGAGAGGGGTGAGAATTTACTAAATGGAGTATGAAAACGATGGAGGAAATGTGGGAAATGGGATTTTTAATGAGGAGAATTACCCTGAATTTGAGAGAAGGTTTTCTGAATTGCTGATAGGGATGTTCAGGGATGCCTTTCAAAGTGAGGTCATGGACTCTATATATAGGACCAAGGGGGGTGCTAATAGGCATGGTCCTAGACCTTCGTATTATCATAGAACCCCAGACAGACTGTCAATATGCAGGGTCCTCGGGGTGCCATTCGAGAGTTTGAGGCTGGTTTTTTGGAAAAATGGTCTTAAAATAAAAGGTGTGAGTCAGAATTCCACATGTGGTGGACCATTGGAAAGGGTATTCAGATCCCTTTAAGAATAGATTGAGACACTTTCGGGTTTAGGAGCTGACTGAGGTCAAACGGGACCAAAAAGATCCCATCGATCTCTAGATAGGAAATTCTAAAAGGAAAATGGATCATTCGTTTGAACCTTAAGGACGATTCATGCACGAGATGGACTGTTGGAAAGGGTATTCGGAGCCCTTATATATTTGATTCATCTTCATTCGGTTTGGAGAGTTGACCAAGGCTCAATGGGGCCTGAAAGGTCCTAGTGACCCTTAAGAGTAAAAGGGGTAGTTCGTCCATACCTTAAGGCTGATGCATGCACGAGGCAAACCGTTGAAAAGATGATTCAGATACCTTTGAATATTAATTCATCTTCATTCAATTTGAAGAGTTGATCAAAGTCAAATGGGGCCTGGAAATACCCAGTGGCCTCTAGATCAGTTTTTGGGGTAGAACTACTCGTTCGTCGAAATCGTAAGGCCGATTTGTTCACAGAGAGGACCGTTGGAAAGAATATTTAGAGCCCTTTAAAGATTCATTGAGCTTTCATCCAGGGAGAGAATGAAGTTAAACGGGGCTAAGGAGGGCCATGGGGCCTGTAGATCAATTTTCGATAATAAAACAGACCATTCATTCAAAACATAAAGTCGATTCATGTAGGAGGTGGATCGTTGGAAAGGGAATTCAGATCCCTTCAAATATCCATTGAGCTTTCACTTAGGTGAGAAAGTTGATCAGAATTAAATGGGTTCTGAAAGCACCCAGTGGCCTCCATATCAGTACTCGTAGTATAAACTTGGGTTTATGGTGAATGAGTGAGTACCAGGAACCTAAGGAGGTACTTAAGGAGTCCTAGGATTGGGTGTCTATAGAGAGATCCTCAATGGACAAGACTCAAATAAGTGAAGGTGGTCGAATGACAGACACCACATCGACGTTGGGAAGGAGGTTTTTAGGTCAATTCTGTGTACCTAGAGGGGGAAGTTGATTGATTTAGAGGGTAGAGGTCGATTCTGAGGACCTAAGGAGTTGAGGATAATCAATTCAATGGGAAAAAGATGTGTTAAGAATGGCTCTAAGGGGATAGGGTGACCAATTCAGTTGATTGAGGTCAATCTGAGGACCTTGAGTTGTCACGACCGATTCTGAGGGCCTAAAGTTCTAACTATCAATTCTTAGTGTCAAGGTCAATTCTGAGAGCCTTAAGTTATGATTACCAATTCTGATGGTCGAGGTCAATTATAGCGACCTAAAGTCGTGATGACCAATTTTACAGGACGAGGTCAATTCTAAGGGCCTAAAGTTATGATGACCAATTCTGAGGGTCGAGGTCAATTCGGAGGACCTAAAGTTGTGATGACCAATTTTGTAGGATAAGGTCAATTCTGAGGACCTAATGGTTAGAAGACCATTTATGAGGGCCAAGGTTAATTCCCGAGGACCTAAATTTATAGCGTAGGGAATAGCTCTCTTGGGGAAATTTAAATTATCTTGGGGGTACAAGTGTGCTTGTAGTTTCGCTGGGGATTATGTTCTCTTGAAATTCCAATAGAGATGTTTAGTTTTGAGGTTTCGATTTGGGAATTGCAGTAATCTTAGATGTGAGTGCATCGTGCGTTATGTTGTGTAGTATTCTGAGGATAAGAGTGTAAGATTAATCTTGCTAAGGATTTTGAGAGTTTGTAAGAGTCTTAGTTCTCTAAAAATAATTTTCTTGAGGAAAATGATGTTCCATATTTTCAGGGATTTTTGAAAAAATTTCTGGAAATTTCTGGATATTTTGAAATTTTCTAGCATTTTTTGTACAAAATTTTAAAATGGATGCCGATAGGCAGGCTTGGGAGGGGGCAAGGGAACAGCCTCCTAGGATTCCTTATGAAGAGGAATATGCAACTACTGATCGATGTGGTCAGGGGGTTGTCGATTAGTAGGTCCCTTGGCTTTCTATAAAAGGGGGCAATCCCTCCCCATTATTAAATCCTTTAAGTGTTTGAATCTTCTTCTTTCTCTTTATAAAAACCATTCCTAAGTACTTTTTGCCTCAAACTTCAAATGGTTGGTTCTTCAAATGAGGGATACAACACTAAGTGGCTGGCTGTTGATGACTGGGTTGGCTTGGAGCGGCTGTCTAGGGTGCCCATTTCATTGAACAATGAGAATACCTTTGATTTGTTCATGTCTGTAGTTGATGAGCGTATCATTCAATGAGAGCCTACATTCCATCATTCGTATAGGGTGAGGAACCCTAGTGGCTACGTAAGTTAGTGATATTTGGTATTCAATTTTATTTTTCTCTTTGTTCTCAATTCTAATAAAGTTTTTTTTATGCTTCTTCTTCTGAATATTTGCATTGCTCCTTCAGGCATTCGGTCTCGAGGGACAAAGATACTAAATTAGGTTTGGGAGAAGCTCCCTGATGTGGTGCGCTAGATGGTTTCATATACTCGTTTTGGCCATTTAACACGGGCTTTGGATGAGACATCGGGTTCTACTGCGGTGTTATGTTCTTTGGGGGAGAGGTGGTGGGACACTACTCAAACTTTTCATCTTGGCTTAGGGGAGATGATTGTTACTCCCGTATACATTCTGTAGATGATGGGACTTAATTGTGGAGGGTTCCTGATAATGGTGATTCTTGTGTTGAGGGTTACACTGTAGACGGTGCAAGAGGCATTGGGGGACATGGGTAGGATCGTATCTGTGAATTCTATTCGTATTTATTCTTTGAAGGAGACTCTCTTGATGAGGAGGGGACGTGACCGACGATAGGCATGTGATATAGATGCCCCGTCTATTTATTTTACTTTTTTCGATAGGCTTTTTTGTGGCGACGAGCGGTGACATTTTTTATCTTTGGTTCTTACTATATTTGAGGATGATTTTGAACGTCCAGCTATACGATTGGGGGTGCCTGACTTTGGCGTCCCTTTATTCTTATTTTTATGCTTTTAGTCGGTGCTTCCAGTAAAATTTTATGGGAGACACATTTCTTTTGGAGGTAACTTTTAATTTATTTTTCTTTTTATGCATTTCCTTCCATTCTTCTTTTCTTTCTTTTTTACTGATTCTTGTCTTTTGATGACATGGTTCTATGAGGTGATTGGGCACAATGCGAGGTTGGTATCCATGAAGGATGAGGACTTGGGGGCCTTCTGCCAGATGTTTCGATGGCGAAAGTGCAACTATCGGTCCAATCAGTCTTTATCCTTAGCGAAAGTGCAACGGGATCTGAACACCTTGACAAGCGACCAGATGATCTTTCATCTTTTCTGTTCTCTCTTTTGGCATGTTCATTTCTTGAGTAGAGTATGATTTTCCATTGGGGATTATAGGTGACCTTCTACCCCTAGGGGATGACTTCATAGGATTTGGGGATGACCGTCATACATGCGCAAATGCGGAGGTTAATTTCACGCGAGTTTAGGTGTGTTAGCTACCTAGGAGAGAGGGTGGTGAGGCAGATTGCGGAGTAGGCGGGTGACAGAGATTTTAGATGATGCTCAGGTGACACTGATGATCGACCAACCCTATGCGCTCTACATGGATACAGTGGCGAGATATGATTATCTAGATTTTATTACAAGATGGTTGATGCCCACCTGTATATGTGATGTGGAGAACATACCTCCACTCGCCAAGTCTTTAGGCAGGGGTAAAATCGTACCGATAGGATTGTCCCACAGCGCAGGTTGTGGAACATCATCACTAGCGGTGACAGCAGAGGAGGCTTTGATCATTCAGGTTACTCCCCCTTCCTATAATTTCGACTAAATAGCAAGCAGTCATTGAGTGTGCCACACCTTCATAATGCATCATTGTCTGTGTTGATGGGTCTCATGGATGAGGCCCTCCAGCCTGAGGTATATATTTCTCCCTTCTCTTTTCAGTTGATTTTTCTTTGCTTCTTTAGTGACTAATTTTCCTTTTGTTGTTGCTTCTTCGCTTGCAGTATGTTCGAATGTCAACCAACTGACTGAGGGACATCAAGGACTAAATGACCTCAATGTTGGATTACATCAAGAAATCGGTTCCTTCCTGCTTTGTGTTGTATTCCACCGCAGATGAGGGTTCACATTCTGGGAGGGGAGGATCCACCACTCGTCATCGGGGAAAGTGCGTTCGTCATGGCAGTTAAGGGTTTGAGAGGGACAGTTGAGGGTTTGGGCAAAGTCCCGTTTGTATTTTCATGTTTTTCTTCTCTATCTACAAAATGTAACCAGATGAAGCAAAATATATGTATGGAAATATGTATTTCATTTTTTGGCATTTTTCTTGATTTACTGATTTTATCCTATATGCTCTTTTAATTTTTTGTTGAGATTATTTATTTTATGCAAAGATAGAGATAAGTATGGAATTGAAAGCCAAATTTTTTCTTATTATTATTTTAAAAAAGGGAGTAAAAATAATTAAACCAGGAAAAATATTTCGAGTAAGAATTTTTTTTGAGAATGAAAATATTTTTCTCTTGAGATAAAATGAGTAAATTTAAAGAGAATAGCCCAAGGGTAATTTTTCAAAATAAGGATTTTTCTGAAATTAATTTTGACAACATACCCTTTGACTTGCCTATCAGCATGGGGGTTCAGTCAAATCGTTCCTAGGCTTTGATTGTACTTGTCTACACATCAAAGTACTCCTGTAAGGCTGAAAATTAATTGGGTTTCTAGGGTTCTTATCTTTTGCCAAGGGTTTTGAGTATGGGGTATGGGTGGGACTTCTCCACCAATACCCACATTTCTCTTCTTGCTTCATATTTCCTATTCTTAAATGGCTCTTCCCATGTATGAATGATTCTAATCTTACCTTCATGGTCTGGAGGTCATGCTTATACAATGTGGACTACGATGCTTTCATTTCTCTTTAGCGTAATCGAGCCATAGACTAGAACCTACTAGCAGCGACGGTACGGTTCTGGTACCCTGAGGATCATGTCTTTCATTTTGGCCTGGACGAGATCGGTCCCACCTATGAAGAATTCTCGACCATGTTTAGGGTCAGCCCCGGTGTGGCAGCATCTATTTTTAATTTTGCCCGTTCTCCCCTGGTTTTTTTTGTGGAATTGCTTTACATTTCTCCTTCAGGGACTCGACTGTTGGTTATCAGAGGGATTATTTCTCTTCAGGCGGTTATGTATTCAGTGTGCTTGAGGGTTTTTGAGGATGATTTCTTTGCCAAAGATGTCACCTTGGGCCTTAATTCGAGGCTTTTTCTGGTGATGGGGGACTTGACAACGGATCCCCAAGTGGATTCGATAACGTCATGGATGTTTTACTTCCATAACCCCGCGGGGGGTGATGTTGGTTGATACCTTGAACGATTTGGATTCTTAGAAAGATGATCGCTCCTATTTTTTGAGGGGAACCTGATAATGTTGTTAATGTGGCTTACATTGAGTTTTTTTCTGGAAGCCCTTCCTGAGTATCCCTTGGTAGGTGTGCCCAATTGTTTTGTCTTGCCTTTCTTCAGTTTCGAACCATTTTTAAAGAGTTGGGTTAACTATTTTGTAGATCACGGAGCCCGGTGTCTTCATTGGTTAGTGCTATGGTCAGGAGATTTGTAGCCTATTTTGCAGCTTGGAGAATATCGGTATGTGCAGTTGGTGGGCCTTAGAAAGACTTCCTTCTATTTTTAATGGAGTCTTCTGTTCCAAGTTGGGTTGGAATAAATTTTGACCCCTGGGATAATTAACTTCTTCGCGGTGGAGGATTTGGCTGAATCGCTGAGGATGATGCTGGGCTATTTGTGGCAGCACCATCGGTCGTCTATCCATCCATCACAGTATATGGGGGTGGCTCGACATGTGTTTGGGTACTACCTAAAATGGTTATAGAAGCAGGTAGTAGAGAAAATCACAGAGGAAGAAACTGATAAAAGGTGTCTCGTTGCCTTCGACACCATGGAGGATGATGTTGTGGTTGTCCCGAATTATTAGGGTGTATCGCTCCATGGAGTGCATAGAAAGTGTTAACCAGGGGTAGGAGACTTGGGACCTCCGAGGGTCAAAAATGATGATGAAGCGAGGTCGACGGGTAGTTAAATTCATTGTCTTGTGAAGCTTCAGTGATTTTTTTTAAGATGGGGGTAATTATAGTGTTTTATGTTTTTTAAACAATTTTTGCTTATCTTGGTAAGGGTTAGGTTTGTTTTAGAATGGTTTGGTCAGTGGAAGGGAGGTTTGTTTGCTAAACTTCGTTCACTGATACTTCATGTAACATCATTGTATTCCTTATTCAAAAATAAAAATTATTTTTGATCATATTTTGTTGTGCCTCTTGATGAGTTTTGCATTCGAATTGTCTATACCAATTGCTAAGGCATACAAAATCCTCTTTTTCATGTAAATGATAAAATTGACCTTCGTTTTTGAAGGTTAGAAAATAATAACATTTTTAAAAAAGGAAAGGGATCGGGCCCATGTTTGGAGTATGGGTTGCCTATGTACCTCTGGGGGTTTTGAAAATTTGCATGGGTTAATTTTGAAAAGAAAATGTTTTTGAGAGGATCGGGTCCGACATAGTTCAGGGTGGGGGAAATGAAAAGTGTTTTTAGAGTAGAAGGTAGGTGAGAAGAGTTATAACGTGCCAAGACTTCAAAATAAGGGTAAATTTTCTTAAAATGGTCCAGGTTGACTGGACACACCATCTCTTTTCCGTCAAGGTTTGTGAGCATAGAGGTGCCTCCTGAGAGAATGTTCTTCACGATGTAGGGGCCACTCCAATTCGTTTTGACTTTCCCTCTTGGGTCCTAGACGGGTTCCATGATCTCTTTGAGGGCAAGGTCTCATTTTTAGACACCACGGTCCTTAACGTTTCGATTGAATGATCACGTTATTGGGTGATGGTACCCCTATATATGGTGTAGAGTCATAAGTCTCTATTCATCCAAGAATGATAGTTCATTAAAGCGTCTCTCATGACATTCTTTTCGTTAACCTTTCTTTTGAGCATGACATGCAGGGAAGGAATTTCTAGCTCAGTGGGTAGGACTGCTTCCATGTCGTACAATAGAGAATAAGTGGTAGCTCGAGTAGGCATTATGATTGAAGTGCAATAGCCCCAGAGGGCATAAGGAATCCATTCTACCCAATATCTGTAACTCTTAATCATGTTATTGATTATGGTTTTGAGGTTTTTATTGGAAACTTTGACAGCACCATTGGTTTTGTGTCGATAGGGAGAAGATTTGTGTCTCTAAATCCCATACTCGTCGAGTAGTTCTGTGACCTCAGCTTTGAAGTCGAGTCCATTATTTGATACTAACTCATGGGGCGTAAATAATGTTCTTTTTTATAAACTTGGCCACTTTCTTAGCACTCAGCACCGCGTATTACTTGGATTTGACCCATTTAGTTAAGTAATCAATGGATACTAGGATGAATTCATGACCATTTTAAGCTTTCAGAGTAACCGTCCCTATGATGTCAATGCCCCAGGTGGCGAAAGGCTAGGGAAAGGTCATGTTGTATAGTTCTCAAGGAAGCAAGTGTTAAATATTGGAAAATTGTTAGCATTTGAGGCATATTCGAACATAGGCAGAGTCATCTTGAACCATGGTGGTCTAATAATATATTTGACGAATGATCTTTTTATCAAGCATGTGACCGTTCATGTGGGACCCTCATTCCGACTATAGATCCTCCGCATCATTTCTTTGACATCATGGGAGATTAGGAGTATCCCAATATCGTATATTTTCTTATTGGTTAATCCATCAAAGAAGATCTGTTATCTAAGGTCCTATAGAGATGTACGGAGAATATCTTCACTTAAGAATTTAGAGACCCAAACATCGATCCCTTCCATAAGGTAATCATCAAGGTAGTCTAACATGGCTCTCCCTTTCATAGCTTTCTACGTGACATACACAATATCGAACTCAGTTAGCAACATCAACAAATGGGACATTCGACTGGATGGAGTGGTCTTATTTAGTAAATATTTGATAGGATCCGTACGGGATACTAGTCTGATGGGGAAAGTAAGCATGTAGTGCCGTAACTTCTGTGTGACCTAGACCAGGGTGACATTTTATTTCTCCGAAGCGGTGCAGTTGACTTTGTACTTGACGAATTTTTTACTGGCATAATAAATGGCTCTTTCCTTACGGGATTCTTCAATGTATTGGGCTAGCAAAGCCCTAATGTGGTATCTGTTATAGTCAATTATAGGATTAGGGGAGACCTTGCTATTGAGACATCAGCACTGGAGGTCAGGTGAGGTATATCTTTATTCGATCAAAGGCTTCTTGGAACGCCTAGTTCTAGAATTTAGTTGAATGCTTGTGTATAAGTTTGAAAATGGGTTCGCAGATAGAAGCTAATTGGCTGATGAACTGACTGATGTACTACAGTTTACCCAGGAATCCTCGGACTTCCTTCTTCATCATTGGTAGTGGCATCTCAAGTATGGCTTTCATCTTGGTAAGGTCTGCTTCTATTCTTTTTCACTGATCATGAATGTCAAGATCTTTCCTTTTGTGATGCCGAAAACACAATTTTATGGATTTAGCTGCATCTGGTATTACAGCAATCACTCGAAGAACTTTCGAATGGAGAGAATTTGACCTTCCCGAGTCTTAGATTTGATGATGATGTCATTCACAGAGACTTCATCCTCCTTGTGAATAAGGTCATGCAATATGGTTGTGGATGCCCTTTAGTAGGTAACCCTGGCATTCTTCCGTCCGAATGGCATGACAGTATAACAAAAAGTTCCCCCAGGGGTTGATGATGGCGATTTTCTCTTAATGGTCAAAGTGCATCTTGATTTCGTTATATCCAACGAATCCGTCGACAAATGACTTAGGGCGTGTCAAGCTGTGTTTTCCATGATCATTTCAATGTTGGGCAATGGGTAATCGTCTTTTGGGGATTATTTATTCAAATCCCGATCGTTAGTGCACATGCGAACATTTCCTTCTGACTTCAGCATGGGGATGACATTGGCGAGCCATGTATCATATTCGACTACATGAATGCAATCTACATTTAATTGCTTTACAATTTCTTCTTTGGCTTTGAGAGACCATTCGGTGCTAAGTTTTCTTAGCTTCTGTTTGACCAATTTGCCTTTCGGGAATGTCAGGATCTTATGTAGATCTATTTCTGGGTAAATGTATGGCATGTTATTATAGGACCATGCAAAGATGTCTATGAATTCTTTCATTAGTTCTTCAAATTATGGTCTCTCATGCTCGTTAAGGGTGGACTCTATCCTAATCTCGCATTGATGGTTAATAGAACCAAGATTAATAACAACAGTCTCATCATCATTAATTTGAACGTGTTTATGTGGTTTGTTATTCTCCTTGTTAAAATCAGTTAAGAATTCTTCATTTGCAAAATCATCATCATCAAAGGTTTGATTAGAATCAAGACAATTAATGTACGGTACATCAAGATACTCAAAATCTTCATTTATTTCATTTTTGGGAAAAATAACATTGAAAACCTCTCAAAAGAGCTCTCGGATACATTTATATCAGAAAAAGTAACAACAACATCATGTGAAGAGACTTGGAGAAGGTTAACAACACGGTCAGGTTAAATTTGAGCAGGTTGGATAGGCATGACATTCCAATTGAGGAAAGGCATGTCAAAAACTAATATTTGAGTAGAGGAGTCTGACGGCGTGGTATCTGAGCGAATTATGCCGAGACTTAGCCCCAGTGTCTGCAGTTTGAACGAGTCCTCAAAATCACTTTCCTTATCTTTCTTGGTGAGAGGCTGCACTTTATGTTGGCAGTCTTCAGCCCAAGAGTTATTTTCTTGAAAGAACATTTCCAACCCTGGTTTCATCTTCTTGTACATATGGTCATACCGTGCTTCAAGGATATCGTAGAAAGGGGAGTCTTCACCTTCCTTGATAAACCTTCCGTTCAAAGAGTCTCTTTAAATAGTCATTTTTTCTAAGTTTCTTTCTGGCCATGGCCATCGCAGTGCTCTGAGTTACTCTAGCGAGAGATGGTAACCCCGTCCATATAGGGAAAATGCCTCGTTTGGGACTATGGTCTTAAGGATTACTTATTCGCATCACCCTAGCACCATTTTTGGACATGAAGTGCATGTTCTTAAACATCTAAATCACGTTGATCTTACCATGTGGGTTGTGTATTATACATACTCGATCTTTGAAATTATCTCCTACTGGAAGGGGAAGTGGATTAATTCTGAATCCAGAGAGGAGCATGTCATTTGTCCCATGATGGATATCTAATACTGGATTATAGTACTGGTAGTGTCTAAACTGTCATGATTTATCAAGATGGTAATAACTTGTCCTTTTGTGAAGAATTTCAATTTTTGATGAAAAGAATAAAATACCCGTCAGATATTACAGACCCACGGACAATGAAGGAGAACGTTTAAACATGTAGGTATGTTAATGACTTGGAACTTTATGATAGGATTGATAGGGTCATCCCTTATTGTGAGTTTTATGTACCCCATTACCTCTCAGCGGGTATTGTCATAAGCACGCCCGGTAGCGAAAGTGGGAGTGGGATCACTGACTTTCAATCCCAAATAATTGAAGGTTCTGAGAGGACAAACATTTAGCGCAGATCCGTCATCAATAAGTTAGAGTAGGATTTTCTATCCCAATACTTCAACAGAGATGTTAAGGTTATCGTTGTGGTCAGTATCAATCTTTGGTATCTCTACTTCAGAAAAGGAGAGGACTGTGGAAGAGGTCAAGAATGAAACCATGTTTACGGCTTCTTCGAGAGTGGGGGAAGGAGGGACCATAGGCCCGGTGAGGAGTTTTATCACATCATTTTGGTGCAGCTGGGAGGACATGAAAAGCCCCCATAAGGTGATCTTAGCTTGGGTTTTCTTGAGTTGGTCAAGGAGTTTACTTTCGTTGATGGTCATTTCTGGCATGAGAAGTCCTTAAAAAACTCCCTTTCCTTCATCTATATCGACCACATGAGGAATTGGATCTTTGTAGTGTCTCGCTGACCTCGTTATATGATTAGTGAGGTGGGGAAGAATAAGAACCCCATGTGTTCATTTACCTCTGGCTGAATGGACACCTTATTGATTTCCCCCAATAGATCTTCGATGAATATCATTCCACACAAGATGGATATTAGAATATCTTCTTCCCGACTGGGTTCATCATCTGAGTTGTGAAAGTCATCCCCTCATCTGGTGGCAACTATGTCCTCTTTCTAAGATAAAACAAAACATTCAATAACCTCAACGGCTTCATCCTAGAAATCTTCCCACTCAGCGGGGAGGTGCAGGAGTGAAGGAACCAACTATCCTTGAAGCTTTTAAGTGGTGAGTAACTCAAAAATGCTACAAATTTCCCTTTTTTATCAAAATACATCGGTCAATATCTGTACCACATCCTTTAGACTGACTTCTTCAATAAGTACAACCCATTCATCTTATTCTCGATCCCACTTTCGGGCTTCCATGATCAAGCCACTAAATTTATGATAATCAAAAGTCATCTTGACGGGAAACTTTAACCCAATATCTAAGAGTTGATTCAACACAGTTGGTAACTCCATGTCTCTGTCTTCAAATAGGGTACAAATGGCAATACAGGCCCTTGTAAGGAGGGACAAATCTTGATAAGTGAAGCAAGTATGGTGTAGGAGAAAATATGGGCAAACCTTAAGTGGTTTGGGTGGGATTATCGGTATTATGTGTGCTTTTCTAGGCATGATCTCAGTAGATGGGTCAAATTATGGGTCACTTTCTAGAAATATGAAACTTATATGGGCTGGAAGTGGGTTATGAGTGGTATTGGGTTTAGGATTATCTCGTGGGGCGATGATACCCCGATCAATTAGGCCTGGGATCATATTCCTAAGGTGGAAGCATTAGTCAATTGTGTGACCAACGGATTAGTGGAAATCACAACGGGCAACGATTTTGAAGTTTTTAGGGAGTGAGGTAACACCCCGTATTTTGGAACATTCAAACAATTATGTGATGTGTAATTATTGTGGGATTAATTGAATTGAAATGTGAGATTTAATTGTTAATTAATCCGAATTAAAATAGATAGATATTAACTAGTGTGCCAGTGTTAATACTTACTGATTGAATATTACTGAGTGAATGAGTAATATGGAATTATTGAATTTGATAAATTGTCAGGAATGAGAAATGCGACAATTGGTAACTTAAGTCTGATGCATGTGTGAGTTATATCGGGACTAATTAACGGGAGAAAAAAGAGAATTTATTTTTATTAACTTGTATGGTCATTTCGAGTGCATCGTTGAGTCCTGGAGGGTCGAGATAGTCAAAAAACTCTACCCGGGTATTTTATTTGGACTCCGGGATATTTTAGGCCAAACCGGCACCCCGTAGGGGTAGTTTTGTAATTTGGTTTTTTAGAGAATTAAAATGGACGAAAATAAGTAATTAAATAGAAAAGGTACGTGGGTAAGAGGTTACCTATAAGTTTCTAAACCTAGGTCATAGAGAGGGAAAATCTAAGAGGGAGAAGAAGAACTCCATAGGTGTTCTTAGAGAAGGACTAAAGCTTACAAATAGTCCCACCAACGCGTAGATCACAAAGTGAGGAACACACTAATACAAACATCATCAACGGATCAGACCTTGTGAATTTAAGGCAAGTGTTTATTACTTGCTTTTCTTTAGCAATAACCATATTCATGTTAGTATATGGACGATATAAACATATATTTTTCATAAAAGTGATGAAAATTGGAGATTTAGGATGTATGATTTGAATCTGAGATTGATAAGATTCAACCCTTCATGTATGTAAGATAGAAATCACGTTTTGATGAACTTATGTGAAGAACAAATATGGAAATCATGTGTTCTTATATAAAAATTTGAAGAACTAGGGTTTTAGTAATTGATTTGGGGATTTCATAATTCTTTGATGATTTATAATGATTTATTGATTCTAGGATGTTAGAATCCATGTGTAATTGTTAGGATTCGATTTGGGACAGATTGATTGGAGTTTGGGATGATAATTTAGAGGTTTTAGGATTAGAAATGTTGAAAACATAACTGTTGCAGAACATGTCTAACGTAACGGAATCGGTTCCATTTTTGGAGGATTCGGTTCCATTTGGTGAAAACGTAACTGTTGCAGAACAGGTCCGACGTAATGGAACTAGTTCCATTTCGGGAGGGATTTGGTTCCATTTCTAGGCGATTCGGTTCCATTTCTAGGGGATGGGTTCGATTCGCTTTCTGTAGATTTCCAGTGCCGCTGCAGAACCTCGGAGAACCTTTAGAATCTTATATGGTGGAATTTGACGAATAAAAATACCTGGACCGGTAGAGTAACGGGACCCTTTTTACTTATATTAATATCGTGGTACCCTTCGAGTGAGGAGAAAAACTCGCGAGCGCTCAGAAATGAATCTAGTTATGAATTACTACTACGTTGACTATTTGGGATAAAGTAAATATAGTATACATAGTAATGAGAGAGTAATCCATATGGAATATATATATATATATATATATATAATCAGGTTGAGTTGATACATAATGAATATTAATAAGATGTGTGGATACCTATTAGATGCTTAATATTATGTGTATGACATACCTAACTCCTTGCTATCACGGGAGGTGGTGTAGAGACAGTCTTATCCTGGGTGACCTTCGGGGGGATTATTGACTTGTATCTCACAACATAGGACTATGAAGACTTATTGGTGAGTTGATAAGTCAGCTGACTATGGGAGCGTACGTATGTGCGTGACCCATAGATATGTGAACTATGTTCTCCTCCACTATGTGTGTTTTGTATATATGGTTCGTGGAAGACTTCCGAACCGATAGTCCTTATTTGAGTACGAGCTGTACCGGGACATGATAGTAGAGTATTCAATGCACTATAGGCTTAGCCTTGGGGTGCTTTAGTAGTGTATGAATATTCTAATGATTAATATATATGTGTACATGTGTTATTCCTACTATGAGGTAATTTTAGGTTATTGGAATAGTACAATCTTAAGCGACGTAAGCTGTGAATACTTCACTTAGTGTGATAACACTTAGCCGAATTAATAAATGATGATATTAATAATGTGTAAAACTTGGAATCACGGGTTGATATCACGAGTTATAACTAGAAGTATGTCTTTATCAAGTTAGAAGTGTTATAGATGGCTAGGTGAGAATAGATGTACGTTAGGCGTGCACAATAGACGAGAGGTGAGAATCTCATGTGAGAGTTCGAACTAACATGCATTTGATACTTTCTTTATTAAAAATTTTAAATACTTGCTAAAACAAATATTTCACACATCAGGCCCTGGCCTGTTTCTTGCATCTCTTTTCTCTCTTGCTATATATATATAAATAAATATTATATCAGGAGCTCAGCCACAGGGACACCAGACTTAGAGATTTGGATTGCTTGGCGTGCTGCAGCTGTTATGGAAGCTGTAGGTATTTGCATTAGGCACCCCTATCATTTCACTCTGTTATAGATAGACTATCCATTTAGGGCATGTGTCGCCCATTCCTTAGACATTTTATCATAGATGTATGCAGTTTACTTTCCATTCATTTCATTTGGATGTATTGTTACTATGGTTCTTGGTTTCGAGTTTTGAACTGGAATGTTTTATCCATCCTTATTTATTTCAGTGTGTAATCCAGATTCAGTATTTATATTGATTAGTTAGGCGGTGGATGTATTATATATAAATTCTTGGAATTAATAATTAAATGATTTTTTATTGAAAAAGGAAAATATTTTGACACTAGCTTAATTAATTATTCACACGTGGTTAATAAGGTTATTATGTTTTCGACAGTGATGCTAAGAATGAACCAATCGAACATTCTGTTTTAAATTTTATAAAGGATTGATAGCCCAATACTTAATTGGGCGGGGTGTCACAGGTGGTATCAGAGCAACAGGTTCTAGAGTCCTTTAGGATTTGTATGTTTTATTTCTTTTCAGCTTAGCGTTCTTTGATATAGAGCTTTATTATAGGATTATTATACTCCATTGCGTATACGATTCGTGCTCTCCTGTGATTAAGTTTAGTGAATCCAATTCGTATGCGAGTTTGATTAAATTTCGTACACCGAACAACATGGGATGATCAGCGAAGGCCTTTAGCAGGACTGCAGGAGGAGAATAACAATTAAAAGATGTGATGCATTAGGGGAACAATGATCGTGATAGAAGTCACCAATAGTACTATCTAAGTGTGATGGGCCTATGCAGGTAGCTAATCCAAAGGCAATAGTGTAAGGTAGAGTGAAGCGACACTTAGAATTTAAATTTCAGACGAAATTTTTCTAGCGCAGAGAAGCAGTATAAAGAGTAAGAATAGTCACTCACTTTGAGATATTGGGGTTGACAGTGTAATTTTCCATCTACTGGTCAGACAAAGATACGAAAGATATTTCAAACTTATCACAAATAGGTTAGGTAGGGACCAACAGTGAGAAAATAAGCTAACTTGGCAAGCGAACTTCGTAACCAAAGTAGGGTTTTACAGAAAAAAAAAGAGTTCTCAAGTTAAAAATGGGCTCATGAGTGGAATGCCCAAGTGTGAATGGGAGGTACGAATAATGTCATCAAAGTTATACGTTTAAGAGAATACGTCAACACCCCAAAATAAAGGGAGCCAGTAGAGTTACGGTACCTAGCCGAAGGGCAATATTGAATTCAACAGTGTTAGTTAAACACCACCAGAAGGTATACCCAATGGGGAAGACTATTTGAAAGAATATGATTCCATTTCCACGTAATGGAGATGGATTCAACCAAGACCAACGAGGTCGACCACGTGTTCCTTATGTCCAGTTGAGCCAAAGGAACAATGAAAATGGAAACTGGGAGATAAGACTACTAGGTCCGAGAGAAGGAGATCCCAAAAAGGACAGTAGGACCAGGGAAATAGAAATATCCCTATTTGTAGAGAGAGGGGTTACCAGTATTGAATGAGTCCATATGAGAAGTGGAATTGATAAGAACGGGAATATCAAACCGTTACAGTAAGGCATAACATTGGAGGAGTAAGATATCATGTGTAGAATTTGGGTAAAAAGAATTAGGCCCAGGAACTAATAACCCGAGAGTAGTGGGTCCAAGCAAGACCAGTGTAGTCCTCAACGATTATAGTATATCGTATTTCAGGGTCTACGGGGCCCGGGGAATAAAAGGAAGGACAGTAAGGACATAATTGAGGCCTAGAGATATGGGGCCAAAATATCAATGTGAGGCATGTAAGCCTCAGAGAAGATAATTTACCCAGAATGAGAAAAGGGAAAACTAATGAATGGAATTCGAAAGGTATAACGATGATAGATAATTGGGTCGCGAAATATACGTGTGGGGACCCTATGATCAGGATAGACTGATAAAGATTTATTCCATCCTTACGAGAAAATAATGGATTCAATGACATGAGCATGTCATAACATGTGTGAATGGTTAACACTATGGATTTGAGTGTACATCTGGTAATGGCTGCGCTGGCATAAGAGCCTTATTATGTAAATGACTACCATTTGGTAGCAAGACTTTTGTGCCACCTGCAGGGAGGAGAAGGTGTGGGCAATAGGAAGAATTTGTATATGGTATTGCGTAATGATTCGTGATCCTTTGATTGTTATGATAGTATAACAAATCATTATTATATTGTATCGTTACTAGATGCCGAAGGTTTGAACGTTAGTATATTGTGTGATAAGACTTTCATGCTTAATATATCCAGTTTAAAAACATGGCGTTGGCAAGGCATCACCTGAAGGACGATTGAGCCTACATGTAAGTTACATTATTTCATAGACTTTAATGAGTATGTTGTCGTAATATTTTAATCCCGAGGAGCAGGGATGTTTTACTAATTTAATTCAGGGTATATTGACTTGTTATAGAGAGGAGAGAGATAGCTCATTAATTATATAACACTAATAACTTGTGATAGTGAGAGCGCCACGTTGTATGTCGTCTTTGGTGATATGAGAGTGGATGGTTAGAATTTTTTATATTCGTAGATGAGAATTTAGAGATATATGTTATGAATTAAGGACTTAACAGATCTCGACGACCATCAGTGTTAGATAGTAGTGTATCGGGAGGGTTCCTCGTTTGGATTTCGCTCTGCGAGACATCCCATGCAAGAAACTTAGCGACTGTTGGAAGTTGGGAGAAGTTTGTCATTAGTACATGGATTTATTATCATAGTGGTTACACTAATACGTAGTTATAACTCTGAGATGATGATTATATTACAGATTAAGGCTGATAGATCCGTATAAGGTCAATATGTGAAAATGCTACCAATTGTTGACACCACGAGCAGGCTAGTGGGATAACCTAAGATATAATTAGGTAGAAAAGGTAGGGTAGCTGAGTAGAATCCTACCATTTAGTCATGCCAAGCATGTGGGGCATAATTTGATATATATATATATATATATATATATATGTGTGTGTGTGTGTGTGTGTGTGTGTGTGTAATGCACAAAACATAAGGTGTATGGGTGCCCTAGGTAGTTAGACTATGGTATTTTCCATAAGTGAGAATTTTGTCAAAATGCGTATCTTCAAAGTAAATGAATGTGGAAGTGGTGACTTCAGGACTTAGATGTTGACGGTTTTGGTCAGCTAGTCCTGATACTTCCCTATTTTTTCACGAGGATGGCATAGGAAAACTCAAGAAAGTTGAAACTTACTTGGTAAGACGTGTAGAGACCATATTTCAAGAGAATCTGGAGTTTTAAAGAGAGGGGGAAGGACTTACGACTCACGGCGATGATAATTGTCACATGAGTTATGGTTGTGGATGCGTTTGTGAGAAGGGTAAAATGCATCATGATATAAAATCTTAATAGTGATGGCATAAACGAGACAAGACATTACTAAGCTCAAATTGGAAGTGGACCATCAGGAAATAATAGAGTTTCCTTCAGCACTAGAAATTCCTTGTTAGTAATGAAAGAATATATCCCTACACCATAACAGAGTAAATTACTTCGTAACGGGATCATAACTGTATTCATGTACAAATGGGTCCGGTGATTGGACTAACTCACGTTATACCAAGTAAGGACTAATCATAACGTGTGACGGTAAACCCCAACCATTATTTCTGAGATGGTGAGATTATAGGGGGTACAAGAAGACAGTTTGTCTAATAGAGTGGAGAGATTTATGACTCAATTATCGAGAAGAGATCCCGGGAGGCCATGAGTATCGAGATGCGAATGTG
The DNA here is from genome assembly GCA_949130495.1 of Sambucus nigra. Lineage (NCBI taxonomy): Eukaryota > Viridiplantae > Streptophyta > Magnoliopsida > Dipsacales > Adoxaceae > Sambucus > Sambucus nigra. The sequence goes on along the minus strand of OX422224.1, from coordinate 107,732,467 downwards.
TACGACCTAACACACCCACAGGCAGACGAATAAACTGAGAATTTTAGCTATGTATTGTGAAATATGTAGTTTTTGCAAGAATGGGAAGGTTTAGAGTAATATCTTCCACCAGTGGAGTTAGTGTACGACATCTCCCCTTAGCTCAATATTGATACAACTCTAAATTAAGGCGTCATATGTAAAATCTTGTCATCCTTGTGCTTATTGGATAGAGGTGGAGGACAATGAGCTACTAGGGCCAGAGGAAGTTAGGTCCCGTTAACCAGGATTGGAATGATTTGGAGTCGCATTATTGCATGTTGTAATGAGGAAATTGGTACCAAGTGATGTGGGATCTTTTTCTATTATTGTTAAGTTGGAACCGGTAGCTTACAGGCTTGGGTTCCATAGTCCGTTGCTGAGGTAATATGGTGGAAATGTGTCAACATTGATAGTATATATTGTGTGTAAAATATATATCATATATACAAGAATAAACTACTGATGTGATATGCTAGTGAGACGAATTCGTATATTTCTAAATACTGATTAATCTACTAGTACGAGTACTAGGGGGCTAGATAGTAATTATCTAAAATTTAAGAAGTGAAACTTAAATGATAAGGCTTGTAGAGTAAATTATAACATCAGTGAGGTATTTATTATTATGGGTATTCGGTAATGTATTGTATGGGCAATACTGCATAGATTACATGAGATGTGAGGTAAATACCCGGAGTTCTCCTTACCAGAAATGCCTTACTTTCTGAATTTCGGGACGAAATTTCGTTATTAGGGGGGAAGTATGTAACACCCCATATTTTTTAGCATTCAAACAATTATGTGATGTGTAATTATTGTGGGGTTAATTGAATTAAAATGTGAGATCTAATTGCTAATTAATCCGGATTAAAATAGATAGATATTAGCCAGCGGGCCAGTGTTAATAATTTTTTATTGAATATTACTAAGTGAATGTGTAATATGGAATCATTGAATTTGATAAATTATCGGGAATGAGAAATGCGACAATTGGTAACTTAAGTCTAACGCGTGTGTGAGTCATGTCGGGACTAATTAATGGGAGCAAAAAGAGAATTTATTTTTATTAACTCGTATGGTCATTTCGAGTGCACCGTTGAGTTTGGGAGGCTCAAGATAGTCAGATAACTCTACCCGGGTATTTTATTTGGACTCTGGGATATTTTAGGCCAGGCCGGCACCCCATAGGGGTAGTTTTGTAATTTGGGTTTTTAGAGAATTAAAATGGACGAAAATGAGTAATTAAATAAAAAAGGTGCGTGGGTAAGAGGTTACCTATCAGTTTCTAAACCTAAGTCAGAGAGAGGGAAAACCTAAGAGGGAGAATAAGAACTCCATAAGTGTTCTTAGAGAAAGACTTAAGCTTTCACACAAATAGTTCCAATAACGCGTAGATCAAAAAGTGAGGAACGCACCAATACAAACATCATCAACGGTTCAGACCTTTGAATTTAAGGCATGTGTTTCTTACTTGCTTTTCTTTAGCAATAACCATATTCATGTTAGTATAGGGATGGTATAAACATACATTGTCCATAAAAGTGATGAAAATTGGTGATTTAGGATTTATGATTTGAATCTGAGATTGATTAGATTGAACCCTTCATGTATGTAAGATAGAAATTAAATTTTGATGAACTGATGTGAAGAACAAATCTGGAAATCATGAGTTCTTGTATAAAAAATTGAAAAACTAGGGTTTTAGTAATTAATTTGGGGATTTCATATTTTTTATGATTTGTAATGATTTAATGATTCTAGGATGTTAGAATCCATGTGTAATTGTTAGGATTAGATTTGTAACAGATTGATTGGAGTTTGGGATGATAATTTAGAGGTTTTAGGTTTAGAAATGTTGAAAACATAACTGTTGCAGAACAGGTCTGACGTAACGGAACCGATTCCATTTCTAGGGGATTCGGCTCCATTTGGTGAAAACGTAACTGTTGCAGAACAGGTCTGACGTAATGGAACCGGTTCTATTTCTGCGAGATTCGTTCCATTTCTGGGGGATGGGATCGGTTCGCTTTCTGCAGATTTCCAGTGCCACTGCAGAACCTCGGAGAACCTTTAGAATCTTATATGGTGGAATTTGAGGAATAAAAATACATGGCCCGGTAGAGTAACGGGACCCTTTTTACTTATATTAATATAGTGGTACGCTTCGAGTGAGGATAAATACTCGCGAGCGCTAATAAATGAATCTAGTTATGAATTACTACTACATTGAGTATTTGGGATAAAGTAAAAATATTATGCGTAGTAATGAGAGAATAATCCGTATGGAATATGTATATGATCAGGTTGGGTTGATACCTAATGAATATTAATAGGTTGTGTGGATACCTATTTCGCGCTTAATATTATGTGTATGGCATACCTAGCTGCTTGTTTTCACGGGAGGTGGTGTAGAGACAATCTTATCGTGGGTGACCTTCGGGGGGGGGGGGGGGGTATTGACTTGTATCTCAGAACATAGGACTTTGAAGACTTATTGGTGACTTGATAAGTCAGCTGACTATAGGAGGGTAGGTATGTGCGTGACCCACAGATATGTGAACTATGTTCTCCTCCACTATGTGTGTTTTGTATATATGGTTCGTGGGAGACTTCTGAACCGATAATCCTTATTTGAGTACGAGATGTATTGGGACATGACAGAAGAGTATGCAATGCACTACAAGCTTAGCCTTGGGGTGCTGTAGTAGTATATGTATATTATAGTGATTAATATGTATATGTATACTTGTGTTATTCCTACTATGAGGTAATTGTAGGTTATTTGAATAGTACAATCTTAAGCGACGTAAGCTGTGAATACTTAACTTAGTGTGATAACACTTAACAGAATTAATAAATGATGATATTAATAATGTGGAAAACTAGGAATCACGAGTTTCTATCACGAGGTACAACTAGAAGTAAGTCTTTATCTAGTTAGAAGTGTTACGTATGGCTAGGTGAGAATAGATGTACGTTAGGTGTGCACAATAGACAAGAGGTGAGAATCTCATGTGAGAGTTCGAACTAACATGCATTCGATATTTGTTTTATTATAAATTTTAAATACTTGCTAAAACAAATATTTCACACATCGGGCCCTGACCCGTTTCTTGCATCTCTTTTCTCTCTTTCTATATATATATATATATATTACATCAGGTGCTCAGCCACAGGGACACCAGACTTAGAGATTTGGATTGCTTGGCGTGCTACAGCTGTTGTGGAAGATGTAGGTATTTGCATTAGGCACCCCTATCATTTCACTCTGTTATAGATAGACTATCCATTTAGGGCATTGTTCGCCCATTCCTTAGACACTTTATCAAAGATGTATGCAGTTTACTTTCCATTCATTTCATTTGGATGTATTGTTACTATGGTTCTTGGTTTCGAGTTTTGAACTGGAATGTTTTATCCAGCCTTATTTATTTCATTATATAATCCAGATTCAATATTTATATTGATTAGTTTGGTGGTGGATGGATTATATATAAATTATTGGAATCAATAATTGAATGATTAGTATTAGAAAGGGAAAATATTTTTACACTAGCTTAATTAATTATTCACAAGTGGTTAATAAGGTTATTATGTTTTCGACAGTGATGCTAAGAATGAACCAATCGAATATTATGTTTTAACTTTTATATAGGACTGATCACCTGATATTTACTTGGGCGTGGTGTCACAAGTGGATTTGGTAATGGATGGGGGTCCAACGGTTTGATGAGATTTTGGCTTAGCAGGTCCTGCTAGACTTTGGATAGGGGAGCATGGAGCTCAATATACTATTTCTTGGTATGATTATGATGACATTTTGGTGCTCAAGAGGTTGCAGGTTGGGTAGTGTTTATTGTGGTTGTGGTTGTAGCATTAGTAGGCTTCTCATACTTCTGGGGAATGAGTTATCCACTCACTTTCTTTGGATTAGATTCAACTTTGGTAACGCCTTCCTCAATTTATACACCACCCTCCCTAAGGGCTCAAAAGTGTGGGTAATAATGTTCTCCCATGGAAACTCGTATGTGAGGCAAGAAGTTCTTCATAATACCAACTTGTTCCTTTTTGAATGGCCTGTTTATCATGATAGTTTCTTTCTCTCTCCACCTTCCTATAAAGCTACTAATTGTCTCCCCAAGGTTTTGTTTAAGAATATCTAAATCTCAGCATGCAACCTCTAGCTCCTCATTGTACTTATACCGAGACATGAATTCACGGGCGATATCCTCCCAACTACAGATTATGGATTATTAAAGGGACATAAACCACTGTAGGGAACTTTTTTCAAGATCAGTTGGAACATCTGGGCCATTATCTCTTTGGAGGCACCACCAAGGAGGTTACGGCTTGGTGATAGCTTCGAAGGTGAATAATTGGGGGTACGCTTCCCCCAAACATTGTTTACCTTGTTCAGTTCCTCCTCCTTGGGATCAACGTGTATTGGCAGATTAATCCCTACTTGGGTAAGGTTCAGAATAAGTAAATAAGCTGGAGGTGGCCCAATATCAGGAGGGACATGCGAAACATGCTGATATTCTTCTGGGACCAGACAGGCTGGGGAACGGGTGGATCCATGGAACGAGTAAAGAAAACTTTGGGTTCTTAAGGAATTTGAACTAAGTGACACTGCATTAAATGGACCTCAACTTGAAGGTTGTTAATCTTGGCACAGAGCTGGGCTAAGACGAACATTAGATCGGGCCTCACATGCGGTTCTTAGTTAGTGTTCTCTATGAAGAGCTCATGAAGGTTAATCCTAAACTCGGATGCCTTAGAAGAAGAACTGCTGGAGCTTCGGGGCCATTTGACCGAAGACCGAAGCCAATAGGGATCCAGGCCAAAATCAGGTATGCAAACGACCTGAGAGGGAAAACGGTTCGAATTTATTTCTGAAATAAGGAGGGAGAGTTCTTTTTTGGTATTTTGGAAGGAGGATAAAAAAAGGTGGGAAAAAAGAAAAAGGAATCTCAGCATAATTATTATTAATGTTATTATTAGGTTCTCACTTGTATGAGGTTTGCCTAAATGCAGAGAAAATGCTGGATAGGACCCAGGCTCAAAGACGTAGTCCTATTTTGCAAAAAGAGAGAAATAACGTAAAAATTCGGGCAGCAAGTCGACCAAAAATTTCGGCAGAGGACATGGTAATTGGCAAACTAAATATGAGTTACACCTATATGAGGTTTATGCCCTTGTTGGGTTAGTGGAAGAGTTCCCCCCTTTGGCATGACTTCCACGATATACCTCTTTCCTATAAGGGCAATCATTTATCAGCATGTGTTGAAAAGACATTTGATATACCTGAATGTACGTGATTTGCCTCACTATATACCTCGTGGAGACAGTATGTGTGAGAGCAAATTCAATATACTCAACGTACATGAACGAGTTCCCTGCTATATATCTCCCATCATGAGTTCGGTTAAGTTGTACGATGCACGGGGAACTGTTCGATATACGTCGAAAGTACTAGGTCAATGCAAGGTGAAAGTAATATCACTTAGTTTAACTATGACCCGCAAGACCATCTCCCATCACAAAGTTACCCCACAACATGGGATAATTTTTTTATCAATATTGCCATGCTCTTGGTGATGTAGTGTGCGAAAATGCATGAGTCTTAATTAATATATTATGGAGAGAGAATATTTTTTATTATTTTTTATTGGCATGATGAGTAGAGGGAGTACTATATTAATGGGGGAGCACATACAAGTACTATCAAAAGTAAATCTAGCATATGATTATACTACGCAAGGATACATGTGAGTGAGTAAGTGATATGGGAATATATACAAGTGAGTGTGTGTGGTAGTGAGCCTATACTTGGATTAACTATGAATGGTGTGTGATATGTGTAAGTGATAATGGAGACATATACAAGTGTTGGAAGTGTGAGTGTGTTCTACTGAAGCTTAAGCATGGTTATTCTAAGTGGTGTGTGAAGCATGTAAGTATAAAGTGAAGCTAAGTGTAAACGTGTGAAGTGTACATGAGGAGTATATACAAGTATGTCAAGTGTATAAGTGAGTTAAAAGTGATATATACATGAGAGAGATATACATAAAAAGGTGAATAGAGGAGAAAATGGAACATATAGGTAGGTGCATATGCACACATGTCGAAAAGAATATCACCCATGGAGAAATTGAGTCTAGTCCTCTTAAAATCGTCCCCGGCAGAGTCACCACTGTGGCCATCCCGAGGTAGGGTAGGGGGTCTCCGAGGAGGATCCTCTTCCACCCCCTGTCTTTCCCTTTCATCATTCGTGCGGGATTCCATCCTTTCTCTGGGCGCTCGATCGTCGTCGACGCGGTGTGATATATAGAGATAGAGTCGCCAGCCTATTTTGGAAAAAAAAAGGGCAAAGAAATGTTGTCGCCTCGAGAGAACGACATCAACGAAAATACTAATGCTTGCAAAACCAAGTAGTTCAAGGGTCCTAGGATTAAGTTACGGAATGGAAAGGGGTTATGAACCTGATAAGAACACAGAAGTGTTGATTTTATACCCCATATACGTGCATTTTAGTCGCTCGTTTTCAGTAAAATTGGCCTTATGTTCGTATTTATCTATATTCCAGGTCAATCAATAGTCGCATTATTAAATAGTGTTAAATCAAGTCAATTGCAACAAAGTAGCAGTCAAAAGCATTCAATGAAGAAAATCAAAGCGATCGTGAAGTCAGAAAACCATTATTGAGCTTGTTCTGATGCCCTAAACCCAGTCCCATAGCCTAAGCATGTCCCGAACCAAGCCATGTACACCCCTAGCCTGTCTTATACATGCTCAGTGTTTGTGTGGTGTTATTTCCTCTATTTTTAATATAAATATATATTCTATTTAGGTTGTGTCATTTTTTTAGTTCTTTTTTTTTTTTTTTTTTCTTTTATTATTTTGTTTTATTTTAGGATCTTTATTTTATTTTAGTATTTTATATTACGTGTGTCTCTTTAAGTTTGTGTTTGTACATATTATAGGTGTCCATTTTATGAGAATTTTAGTTATTTATTTCTTTTCTTTTTAATTTTATTGGTTTATTTTTAATATAATTTAATTTTATTTTGGTTCTTTTATTAATAGGTTAGAACATTATCTTTTTAGTTTTATTATGTTTGTTAGTTTTATTTATTTGTTAGTTAGGTAGTGTGATTTTTCGTTTGGAGTACAAACTAATAACATACACACACACTAACCCATACATCCTACCTCACCCAAATAAACCCATTAATTATTCATCATCTCCTACACCCACACTGTCGCTCCTTACTCCATTAACACAAACCTCCATTAAAATTCCACCACCCAGAGATTGAATACAAATCCCAACTTTCAACCCGACATATCAAAAACCCCATAACCCGAACCTCATCATACTATAAAACCTTCAACCCAATATCCATTCTACCCATACCCATTTATACCCTCCACCATTCTTATCTCAAACCCGGCGACCCGAAAACCTATGCCTACCCGCCGATCTAAACCCACGATCTAGCCAATACCCGAAATCCATTACCATAACCCAGATCTATGACTTGCTATAAAACTCAATTTTAAACCCTTTCAACCCAACTCGGTCTCAAAGCCATCTTCACCCAAGACCCGACCTTTATGATCATTTCCAATCACCCAACTTTCATTAAAATAGGAGCCCTCAACTGTTCAAAAACCAAACCACTTGCCAAGCTTCAAAAATCCACATGCCTTGCCAAAAGAAACCCTTTACTTATGTGAAAATCCTTACAAAATCTCCTAAGAAAAGACTCGTGGGTTATATTATAAGCAATGTTATAAAAAATGCGGGGCGTGATCGAGGCGTGGATGTTAAGCCTTGAGCCTTATAAACCTAAGCAGGCCTTGAGCGTGAAAAAACGTTTAGATATTTTTTAAAATATATAAACATTTTTAACTATACCAAGCTATAAAAAAATATTAAAATGGTACATATCTTAAAATATGTCTAAATATATGCAAATTAAAATACTAATTTTTTAAAAAACTAAGAAAAAAAATGAGTGTTTTTTGGACAAGAGGTAGAGAGGTTTTGGATACCATTGGTCTTTTGACTGTTTTGAATGAGATATTGGTCTATTTTTTTAGAAAAGGTCTTTAAAATGCAAAATCGTTTCACTAAAGCGTTTTTAGTTTTAAAAAGGTGCACCTTAAGCCTTTTACAAAAAAATAAGGCAAAAAAAAACTTAAGGTGGGCATTTCACTCAAGCTTCAAGCCTAGTCATACCTTTTATAACACTGATTATAAGACAAGGATGCAACTCATAAAAAGAGGACCCATACACAAAGAGTGTAGATAGAAAAGCAGTGTAGTTTTGTACAGTTTAGGGAAATAATTTTTTTTTAGAAAAATGCCAAAAAATTAGTTTAGTTTAGATTAATTTTTAATCTTAGGTTTTATTTTTATTTTTATGATCAAGTGAGAATAATTGTGGAAGAATTGAGACGCATTTCAAGAACGCAATTCGACAAAGAAACTTGTGTATTGTATTCCGTTCCTCTCTTTCTCAATTTGAAGCCATCTTTTGATATATTCTTCTGTATTGTTTATGTTCCAATATGAGAATGTTAGGATAAACATCCCGTTCAAGGGTGGGATGAAACGCGTATGATGTTAAGTTGATTAAATAATATATTTAATTTCTATATTTCTAGGTTAATTAATTTAGAATTGTCATGAATTAATTTATATAGCGAGAGTTAGTAAATTAATTTTAAAAGTTAATATTTAATTTTGGGAATCGAATTAGAGATAGGTTTTTCTTAAAATTAAATATTAATTTCATGTTGAAATTCGAGCATTCATACATTTTTTATTAAATTGATCCTAGCGGATAATTTCTTTAAAAAGAATATGAATCTTAGATTTTCATAGTGTGATATTTTGTAACTAGTTTCTGAAAAGATATTTATTCAATTAATAATTGTAATGAGAGTTAGATTATGAATTTAATATTATCTCAAAATATTTCAATTTAATAAATTAATCAATTAAAAATAACTAATCATGCAGTAATCCCATCTCTTGAATCTTTTCACATATATCACACTTGGTTACATATTATTTTTAGTTTACTTAATCACAATTGATTTTTTATCATTAATCAATCCATTATCCCTTGAAGTTGCTTTAAAAATTATTAAAACAACATAAAAAAGTTTTATTAAATAAATGGAATTAAAAGTGTTCACGCTATTTGTTTCACCTTGATTGTTGGATTTAATAAGTTTTATAGGTAATTCAAAGGAATTTTGAGACTCGACGTTCGGAGACAACGGCTAACACATAAAAAACAAGTTGTCAAATGACAAGTTTTTAAATGGCGCCATTGTAGCTTTCTTGATGAGGAGACAAGTTGATGACTTGTAATTTAATTGTAGATATAATTGTTTATTTTAGTTTATTTTTTATTCTCCATTAGATTGGTTGTTTTAAGATTATTGAGGCTTTGTATTTATTTGGGTGCATTTTGACACCACTTTATTTTGTAATAGTTATTCATAAAAACAAAAAGAACAAGGAAAACGGTACAAAATAGAAAAAGAGTGCCCTTAGAGTGGATTTTGATACCTCTATATTTTGGGTATGTAGGATTACCGAGGACGACTGAAGTTATGTGAACTTCCCCCGATCGACTCAACTCGATCTTCACCCCACATGTGTAAAAGTTGTGGGAGGTAAATTTCTTAATCACTCGCGAATCTCCTGCCAACGAGATCATTTTTTGTGTGATTATTTGTTCCCATGTGTTTTTAATTATTTCATCGCACTTAATTTGAATGGTTTAATGAATTAATCTACCTAAGACCTAAATTCCATCATTGAAACGAGTTCGGATTTCATTACCCACTGAATCACTTTATCCCATTTGCTTGTTACCCATGCCATCACTCAATTAAAATCAACCAACTAGCAAGCCAGGTGATCATTAGGACCCTTTTGAAACGAGACACTTGAAGGATACTCTAGTAACTCCTTTCCACCCCTGTCAGTCTTGAATCAACTTTCTTAAAACTATTGTCTAGGGAAACTGGGTTTTAAGTGAGGTCGTCCACTAAACGGGTATGTGCTTTCCTGAGCGTGGTACCGGGCGGTCGATCTTTGTAGTAGATAGTGTGGTGAGCCTTAACTATTAAGCTTCTTGTTCTCTTAGGAAGAAAGTGTGGGCATAATTTTGTCAAAGGCAACATATGTCTTCGTGATTTTCTTGCCCTCGAATTAATTAAAAAATGACTACCCACAAACCCAATTGCTGATAATAATTTGGCTATGTGCTCGTTAGGACCTTGCCTGTACGTGTCTAATTTGTTCTTTTAGGTCGTCAATTTTCAGCTCCCTCATTCGGTTTTTCTCACATGAGTCCATCGCCCCTTTTTCCATAAAAATCCAAAAATATTTTTCCTATTCTTTAAAAACCCTAATAATACAAAAAATATTTTCCATTTTTTATACGCCTAATATTTTCTTATTCCAAAATCCAAAAGTATTTTTCATTTTTCCTTCCTATTTTTTAAAAAAGTCCAAAAATATTTTTCTTTTCCCCTTTTCCAAAAATCTCAAAAATATTTCTTTATTTCCCACAATATTTTCCCAAAAAACACAGAAAAAGATTTTCCTTCTTTTTTTAAAAAGTATTCAAAATGCCAAAAAGATTTTCCTTTTCTTCAAAAATCACAAACATATTTTCTACTCTTTTGAAAAAATATTTAAAAATCCGAAAATATTCCTATCGTCATGGTCGAAGAACATCCTTTACATGAATACTTTGGCCATTTCCCATTGTCTCCAAGCACGTATGACGTTGAGTACAAGTCGAACCTCCATAAATTACTTCGTGGATTTAACTCTCTCATTCCCACAGTTGATTCTCGTGTGTCGTCCATGCCCACATCTCATATTCCACCGCCTCCGGTGATGAGTGACAACCCATCAATTGCTTCCCCATGCACCCACTTCTTTCACGTCGATCACTTGTCCAATGAGTGTCCATATCTTCCATTTCTACCCGAACTAACCAAGGCCCAAATGCATCTGTATGAAACTATTTCGGAACCACCCTCGGTGTATTGTCATGACATATCTAATGTCAAGGGTTATGAGTGTGACAACCCGCTCACCAAAATAGGGGGTGGCCAGCCCAATACTCCAATATAACGGAATCATAGATGGAATCATTCTCAGCATCACAATAAAATACAGAGTATCCAGGATAACCACCCAATATTTCAGAAAACGGGTTTCCAAATTTTTTGAATTTAAAGTAAATAAAAGAAAACAAACAACCCGATTCCTGAAAAGATAGGGGAAACCCCAAGAGTATATATATAAAATAACAACAAGTACGATAAAGGACCGAATAATGCCGTCGGTCCACAGAATCTACATCAATATTGAACAATTCAATAATTTGTATAATACATTTCATTAGACATTTACAAAAGCTTGGGCCTCTCGCCCGAATAAAAGACTTGATCTTAACTAGAATAAAAAAGGAAAACGTCTATACCAAATGTATCCCGTAATACCCCCAATGCATCACGGCTCGTCGAGGACATCGGAATAGGGATTCAAATCAGGCATCCTTGCGGCGGAGTACCTGAGCGGAGACAAGATGCATATGCAACAAAAAATGTAAACGGGTCAGGGCCCGATTCTATATGAATACCAGATGAATAAAGAGTATGACAGTTATGAATGATAAATCATAATGAGAGATATAACTATCTAACTACACAATTTAAAACATAACTAAGCAGGAAGATAAAACAAGTAACATTAATCTGAAGACTTATCATGTGTACCAATTATCTCATATATCTTTTTCCTTAACAGGAAATATATGTAAAATCACAATATTATGCTTTTTATGGCATTTTTATCTCACTTTTACATTTTGTAAAAATCCTTTCCTTATCAGGAAAATAGTCATTTTCAAATGCTCTTTGTGGCATTTATATGTGCTCTTTGTGACACTTTATCATGCTCTTTATGGCATATCAAATACATCAAGTCCCACTTGATTATGAACTGTTATATTTATATACATATTACGAATACTAAGACCTCCCGTTCGGGTTTCCCCACCGTGCGCGCCCCTAAATGACCATCATCTTCCAGGGCCTATCATAAGACAACCTGGGCACCTATATCGCAAGGCGTCGGGAAGCGGCCATGTGCCTGCGGGATAGTCAAGACCACACCCGAAATCTCCTACCTATCGCAGAAAATATACAACACAAACGTTCACATGGCCTAGGACTATATCCACCCTGCATTCATTAGCCAGGGGGCTTCACCTCACGCGCGAACTTCCCTTATGATGTCATTTAGAGAGGTGTGTTTAGACCACTTATTTACCATTTTAAAAATCAAGTAAATTTATCATTTACCGTTTTCAAGATTAAGTAAATTATCATTTACTAAATCAATGCCATTTCCATTTCATTTCATTTCCATGTATATGTTTCATTTTATCCGAAACCATTACTATTCACTTCTTATGAATAATAGAACTTATTATCTGGAGCCATACGATAATTTATATCGTTCCTACAACCTCAAAGGATTAAGTAAACTCTTAATTAACTCCAAACATTTTAGGGTGTTATTTTAAAACCCTAATACAATCATACCTCAAAGTAATGAATGAACTTCCAATTTATCCTCCCAACATACTTTTATGGTGGTATTACTAATCACCAAGGTTAACATCGCTCAATTGAGCTTCTAGAATCTCCCAAACATAATAGTACATCTCCTAGTTTTATATTAATCAACTAGAAGAAATAGTGCCCTAACATCAATAGGCACGACCCCGGAAAAAAACCCCATATAAACCAATTCTACTCTTGGGTAGCTTCCTAACACATCTATAACACTACGACCCTAAGTTTACTTCATTCAAGAAGGTTCCTAGGTCCTAAGCCTAAAGAAAAAGAATAAAAATTGAGTTATAAAATTTACTCAAAAATAGCAGGAAAACGAATCGATTCGCCCTAGCGAATCGATTCGCCCAAAAAGCGAATCGGTTCAGACCAAAAAACCAACTTTCTACCATTGTCTGAATCGATTTTGCCTTAACCCGAATCGATTCGGGTTATGCAAACCTGGAAGCTACCCCTTACCGAATCGATTCGCCCAAGGGCCGAATCGATTCGGTCCTGCGATTTTGTCAAAAATGTCTACGAAGGGTTATGAACCCTAATTTATCTAAACCCCAAATCTCTTCCATCTTACACACAACCAAAAATATTTATCTACCAAAAATGTATCCTACACGATTTAAAACCATTTTAGTCCACAATTTTATCATAAAAACTAAGATTGGGGTTTAAATCCCATAAATTCCATTTTGATCTCCAAATGCATATACATAAATATCATACAATTTATTCAACTTAAATCCTATATTAGCAAGTAGAAAACTTGCCTTAGGGTTGATATCTCAGATTTATTTGGAGAAGAAGCAATCCCAAATCCTCCATCTTCAATCTCTCTCTCATTTCTCCATTTTTCTCTTCCTCTTTCTTTCTCTCCTTTTTCTTTCTATGTTTTAAGACATAAATGAGGAAATGAAATAAGGGGCAAGACCAAAATCGTGGCTCAACATAATTCTCCCAACTTAAGTGGTTAATACTACATTAAAATGACTCGCAAATACGCATATAAGCTAAAACCAGGTAAAAGTGCCCGAAACACAAAAATACAATATGGCACTTATTTTGACTATCTCGCACCTTCCGAGACTAACTACACCCTCTAAACTGGCATCCAGAAATTTTATAAATTATTTCGAGTCCCAATAGCATTTAAACTAAAAGGCCATTTAAAATACATGACACTACAGACATGTAACCTGATGATATTTACTTTCACATACAGTAAATATGCATCAATCTAGTAAATATTAACTTCCAATTTATTAAATTAATATTTATTCCAATCCCCGCATTTTATATAATTACCTTATGCGATAAAATTAGTATAAAATGAGCCTACCAGAATCGAGGGTTGTTACAATGAGCACCCAATATATTCGTGGAGTCTTGATCACCCTTCTATATAATATGAATCCCAACCCCATGTTGTGGTCCTTATGGGTTCCAACAGTCATCATGGCAACCTAGTGAACCTCATTATGAATAGTCCCCTCACTACGGTCCTCGTGATTATCAACCTTTTTTTCTCATAGAGACACTTTTCTCGTGTATGATGCACTTGACCCTGTTCCTCACACTTCATATGAATATTCTCCCCATCCTAGTGTCTATAGGGAGTTGTGTACACCTCCACCGCCACCCGCCAAAACTTCACCACCACCATCCACATCCCCTCTCGAAAGCCTCTTTCAACAATTGATCCTCGAGCAAGAGCAAGCCACTAAATATAAAAATCAATCCCTTCAACGGATTGTATAAAGGTTAAATGAAATTGAGTATGCGAACGAGTCTGATTTCACCCCAAGTCAACCCATTCTTGCCCCAATGTGGACCGATGATGAGTGGTCTTGTGCCACTGATTTTAAGTGTGACCAACCCTATCATCCCGATAATCTCGAAGTTGAGACCACCCAGTGGTCCGGGCCTAAATTTGACAATTATGTTGACTTATCCATCGATTGTGAGACTGATGTCGACCTTATCGCATTCAAGGAACCCACCATTGAGGTTCATCTTTACCCTCCCATTACATCCAAAAATACTCCTGAGTTTACACCTATTGAGTGCACCATGTGTGTTCCCGAGGAACAAATTCATTATAGGCTAGCTCTGTCCATGAGTGATCACCAATTTCTTGAGATTGAATCCGAGATGGTCCATCCCTCTCTATATATGGATCCCGTCCACACCTGATTGGCTCACTTTGAGTCCGATTTTAATGTTGATTCGTTTATCTCGGATGTTAGTACCTCGTTCCCTTTTCCCACCACCTCGAATGGTGACTTATGGGTGAATCCCTTGATCTATCCATCATTTACTTCCACACATCCTCCTATGAGTTCCCTTGAGGATCACTCCGAGCCTCATGAGGACTGTGTATCTCCTACTCTCCAGTTAGATCCTCTTCCTCCACCCATTGTCCCGCCCGACCCACCACCTGGTTTGGACATTGTTATTATACCTCCTATATTCCCATCTCAGCATTTAGGTCTTCACCTACACCCACCCTCCACCGTAGTGCTCAACGAGCTCTTTCGTGCATTTTCCCTTCATCCCACCATCCATGAGAGTATTTGTGATACTCTCCCCTTACATGACATAGATCTTATTCCTATATGCATAACATTGTCTTGTTGTGGTGATTTTTATTTTTGCCAACTTATTGATGTGTCACGATGCGACCATTATCATTTTCTATTTATAGAACGATCGTGCACTTTCTTTAAACCCCACCCCATCCCGAGTGCCAAATTTTTTTACCTCCCCATCCAATTAGAGCACCATGCTTATTGGACCCTTATTTCCCTCACATTTACACTCAATAAGTCCCCGTGATCGGTGCCTCTTCACCCTCACCCTTGCTTGTCTTCTCCCTACCCTTCTCCCTACCCAACCTTGGTCCACCGATGCTTTACATCGCACGAAACACTTTTCCATACAAGTGCATTGTTCTCGTCACCTTTCTTCAGCAAGACTAATTTTTAAGTCTTGTTTGGGGGTGATTCGCATCACCCAATTTTTCTTCCACCCCGTGCTTTCATGTTTCTTATTTTCAGGGTGAGAATCGATCGATCTGGCTGAAGACGTTAAACTTAACACTATCGGGAGGCATCCTGTCGTATTTTGTTTCTAAGTATGAGTCTTATCTTGTTTAGGGTGGTGTTCTATCCTCCCCCAATAATTTTCACATGCTTTATATACTTGTATATATTTTTGTGCTGCATTTTCTCTTCAGGTTCCACCTTTTCTTCCATCATGCAGTCCACATTTCATTAGCGGTTCATTATGGTATTATCTTTCCTCCCTTGTGATTTCCATTTTAATATAGAGTTTTAAACATCGAGGACGATGTTCTCTTTTTCTTTGGGGTGGGAAATTTATCAAAATCGTATCCCTTTTGTATTTTTGTTTAGAAACAAATCATTTAAAAAAAAATTGCTATCCAAAATTTTTATGACATGAATTTTCTATCATCCCTCTTTTAGAAATCTACGAATATCCTTATTCGACCCTAAAATTTTGCATTTTGCCATAAAATTAATTAGTACATCTTAAAAGCGTACTTGCACTATGAATTCCTCAACTCGGCAATGTGCACCATCACGTTTTATGATCTAAAGTTGAAGAGTAACAACATTCTCAAGAGAGCCTTAAAAGGTCACTAGTGGCGAAATATAATAAACTATTATAATAAACTAAAGTTTAATGATAAGTGAGGTATCAATCCATATCAAAGGAGTGAAACGAGAGGAAAACACATGTAATTCAATTTTTTTATTTTCTCTTTTTGGAATTCTGCTTTTTCTATTTTTTTCATGCTTTTTCAATATTAAAATAATTTTTGTGATAGAGGTAAGATGTAAATAACTAACTAAAAGAATAACTGAAGATACTAATTAAATCTAACTAAATAAAAATCTAAAATATGAGATGGGTGAGGAAATAAAAGTGAGAACTAATAACGGATAGGATGACACCATATATTCTAGTTAATTAAAATTAATTAATTCATGAAAATTAACTGTCCCAAGTTAGTATCAAAATCACAAATCAACTCTCGTTGCAAATGTAATTTTAATAATAACATTTTAGAAAATAAATTTTAACACTCCTACAACTCTTGAAATGTAGATCCAAACAGCATCTAACAAATTATCCGCTAGGATCAATCGATTAAACTAGTTTAAGTCCTAAAAGTAAGCCTAGAGTTGAAATTAAAGGAATAATACCACACTTGACAACCCCTATCTCTAGTTCAAATCTAAAATGGGTATTATAAGTATAATTTTGATTTTCTCTTGAAAATCATTTACCCTCTCTCGAGGCATAAATTAAAATGTAAGAGTGCAAAATTAAACTTCAAATGGACATTTAATTTAAATTAATTAATTAAATTAGGATTGACATCAAATAATGGGTCACCCCACCCCTTAAAAGGGGATTTAGCCTAACATGATATTAAACATGGTGAATAAATAATCAAAGGTTAATGAAATAAAATAGAAGATAAGAGAACAATCAAACTCAATCTCTTGAAGTGAAATTGAGCTCTAATTTCTTTGAAATCAAGCACCATACATCCAATATGAGCATCTAATAATAATCAATTCAATATAATACTCAATTGAATTACTCACAATTTATCCTCACAAATCGCTAAATTTTTTTTAAAAAAATAAAACTATTTACAAAATATTTCCCTAATTTATTTTCTACTCTAAAATATCTCTATTCTTCTCCAAGTCTCCTCTCGATTTTTTTTCAAATGAGCTTTTGGGTCTTCATTTATAGTGAGGTAATGGAGCAAGGGAAATTTGGGGAATTGACATGATTCTTCATGGGTTTAGCACATGTGCATGGAAAATGTGTGAGGTAATGGTGAGAGTAGCATGGTGAGGATAATATATGATTTGGTTATGAGGGTAATTTCGGTATTGGGGGTTAAATGGTATTTAAAAGACATGTGGTGTTATTTGACTTTAGTCTTGGCTTGTCTTGGTTTTGTTTTGGGATTTGGCAGGTGATAAAATCGGGTAAATCTTGGATGGGTGATGCGGATTATAACACATGTGGTTTTATTTGGGCAAGTGGGTCTTGGTTTGCTGTTTGCATAATCGTGGGTTTTATTTGGTCTTTGGAGGGGGGTTAAATGGGAGATGGGTAAGACGAAAAATGGGTATTGGGTTGGAAGTGGGTCTCGGGTATGGTGGTTGGCTTAGATTGGGGATCCTTGGAATCGGATTAGTCTGGCAGGTCCGAAATGCGTCAGGGCGCCGTCGAGTTTGTGTTTAGGTGCCCGAGGTAGGTCTGGTGGGTTGGGTTGAAAATGGTGGCCGGCGGTATAAGGGTCGAAGTTAGGAGGTTCAACTCGGGTTGTGTCGCGGGTCAAAGGGGCTGCTGAGCGCCGTCGGGTTAGGGTATCGGGGTTGGTGGAGGTGGTTCGGGTCACGATGGTTGCGGGTTAGGGATCACTCGAGTTTCGGGTTGTTGGGGGTTCAACAGTGTTGAGGTAGGGAGGCGAGAGTTGTGGTATTAATGGAGATGTGTAAGTGTGTTTATGGTGGTTAAGGAGGTGAGAGGAGAGAGAGTGTTAGGTGGAGAACAAGGTGAGGAGGGATAGTGTTGGTGAGGGTGTTGGGGAATAGGTGTGTGGTTGGGGGGTTTAGTTTAGTTGTAGGATATTGTGTAGGTAAGTTTGTGTGTGTGTGTTTAACTTTGCACCCAATTAAAAAAACTAACTTAAAAAAAATAAAACTAAAAATTAAAATCTACTAAAATAAAAATTCTAATCTTTAAAATAAAACTCGAATAATAAAATATAAGAAATAAATACTAAAAATCTATTAAAAATAAAAACTAAAATCCTAAAAAATATAAAATCTAATAAACTAAAAATACTCTCCTAAAAACTAATCCTAATAAAATAAAATAAAAACTAAAAACCATTAAAAATCAAAATAAAATTAAACTAATTAAATAGAAATAACAAAATAGAAAATAAATCCTAGAAAATTCTAAATAAATCATCAAAATAAAACAACTCAAACTAAAAATCTAAGAAAAATCTAAAAAGCACAAACTAAACATACATGGGGTTCGAGGTAGGTTCAGGCTTGGTTTAGGATTGGTTAATTAGCTCCACTTGACTTTCAAATTGCCTCAAAATATTGATTTTGACACCGCACCTGCAATCAAGCCTGCACAGTATACAATTAAGCATATAGGACCCATTTTGTCGAGAATTATTAATTAAAGATGGTCTAATTGGAGTATTATTTGAACACTTTTGGATTCTTATCACACCATCCCCAAACAGAACATTGCTAGTCCTTAAGCAAAATATAGAGAGAAAGAGATAAGAAGCCAAAAGTGTACCACTTTCGCGGGCACTTGCTATTGCACTTAGAATGTGCAACGAGCCTTTAAGCCAATAGGTTTCCCTACAGGATAAGTTGTGTCTCGTGAGGGTTTGCAGGAAATATACCCACAAAATTCTTTATTTAAAATAGTCTATTTAAATGCAGTCAACCTCTTATTAGACATAGAATAATCGTACAATCCATCATGAGAAAAATATTTTGAAGAATACAAGCTATAATTGTGTAAAAATATTTAGCTAAGTGAATACTCAAGGCATATCCTTCCTAGAACTCAACATGTGTAGTGTGAATCAGTCAAAACGGGTCGAGTATCATGAGAGTAATTCGTAGATTTCCTTTCAGAATCAATGCTTCAACTTCAAAATCTCACGGATATATCTCTCTCAAACGAACTCTCGAGATTCGGGTAAGTGTATCGCTCTTGTGTGTAAGGAGGTGAGTAAATGTAATCAAATTCAAACGTCTCATACACATATACGAAAGAACAAACATTTAGAAAGAAAAATGATCTCATGAAAGGAAGCTAATCACTATAGGGAGGACGTAGAGTTATTCACCATGTTGACTTTCATTTGCTTGAACACATAGGGGAAATATGGATGTATATGGGTGAGGGGGAAATGAGATGGGAAGGATGGAATGAGGTGAAGTAGGTATGATGAATGTTTGATGGATGATGGATGATGGATGCGAGAAGAGTGTACACATGATGAACAAATGTCTTTATTACAAAAGAACTAACTACAAACTCTTTTTTTTTTTCTCTCTCTTTTCTTTTTTTTCGATTTTTTTCTTCCTTTTTCCTTCTTTTCTTCTTCTTTTCTTCTTCTATGTTTTTCTATTTTTACTATTTTTCTATTTTTTTTTCTTTTATACTCTCAACACTGAAGACATTTCACATTTGAAAAATACTTTTTTTCTCAAAAAATGATGGATGATATATAAATGGAGTGGGGAATGTGTATGGATGGTGAGGGGAATAGATGGGAATATGGAAGAATATGGGAAGGTAATGGGTGAAAATCTAGTGATCGGGACAAACTTCAAGACACGCGTTTCTTAAAACTCGAAGAAGATGTCATTCTCAGTGATCAAGACAAAAATTTTAATGAAAAATAATGAGATCATACAACGATTTAAAGTGCGGACCCAAACGAAGTTGAATCAACTTGTGACTCGTAGATTGCGTAAAACTCTCTGAAAGGGTGAAAGGCACAAATCTCACATGATAAAGTCTCTACTAGTCATCCTTAAGGTTTTCTTTAGAATTATAGTAATCCTCAACTCTAAACCGTAGTGACGTGATAAGTGCACAAGTTTCGTTGAGTCTAGAAATTCATGGTGCAACATGCCTTGAAACGTATTACATAAGCTATAGAAAAAATATCATCTATCTTGATTCCTAGAAATAAAAGATGGACGATAGAAAATTCACGTCAATGAGTGAGATGAAACAAACTTCACAAAATTTCAAAAATCAGGTTCAAAAATCAAAAAATTTCAAAAGAGGCATGATTTTGATAAAATTCCCCACCCCCAAACAAAAAGTAACATCGTCCTCGATGTTAAGGAAAATGATTTTTAAAATTGAGAGCATAAGGTAGGAAAGAGATTACTAGAATCAACCGCTAATGAAATGGACAAATGGAGCCAAAAATAAACCTGAATAAATGATAAGATAACAAAATTGGTACAAGTCTATAAACATTGGACAGCATGGGGTGATGTGAAACACCACCCCCAAATAGAATGAGACTCATACAAGAAATCACAGGCTGCCTCTCGGTAGTGCTAAGTTTAACGTCTTCAGCCAGACCAATGGAATCTCAACCTAAAGATAAGATCAAGAAAAGTACGGGGCGACAAAAAAATTGGGTGATGAGAATTACCCCCAAACAAGACTGAAGCGTCAGCCTTGTTGGATAAAGGCTAAACGAGTTAATGCACTTGTATGGAAAAGTGCATCACATGATGCAAAGCATCGGTGGACCATGGGCGGGTGGGTATTAGGGTAAAAGTGAGAAAGGCATGGGTGATTGAGAATCGATCATGGGACTTATTTAACCAAAAGGTGAGGGCAACAAGGGCCTATAAGCAGGATGCTCTAATCGGATGGGGAGGCAAAATGGTTTGGTAGTAGTGAGAGGGTGGGCCTCATAGTAAATAACACGACCGTTCTATTAATAGATGATGATAATGGCCGCCCCGTGACACTCCAGGGAGCTGTCGATGGGAAAAATCAACACCACAAGAGAGTGGCGGGCATAGAGTAACAAGCTCGGTGTCACGGAAATGGAGAGTAGCACCAAAAAAACTCTCATGGAAGAGGGATGGTTTCAAGTGAGGATCTAAAAATGTAGATAGGAACATCAAATGTGTAAAATCAAGATCCAAACTAGGTGGTGGGGTGGAAGGGATAATGGGTGGGGATTAAGGGTAGATTGGGTGGGATAAAGGGTGGAGGAAGATGATCCAGCTCAAGAGTAGGTGACACACACTTCTCATGAGGCGCTGAGTGACCCTCAAGGTCACTCACAGGAGGAAGTGTGGTATCTAGAGAGGGAGTGGCCATCTTCTCCACACGAACATCACCGATGAATGGGGTGGTTGGTTCAAACGAGGCACCAAGATCGGAGATAGAGGAATCACTAAAAATAATGGGCCCAAGATGAGCCAAGCATGGTGGAAAAGGATCCATATCTGGAGAAGTATAAACCATCTCAAATTTAATCTCTAGAAAATGGTGAGCACTCGAAGCTAAAGTTAACCTAGGATGAATTGGTCCCTCGAGAACACACGCATTGGGCTCGATAGGTGTAGACTCGGGCATTTTTTTTATTCGACGGGAAAGGGAAGGTGAACCTCAATGGTAGGTTCATTTGGATATGACGGGAGAAAATCAGTCTCACTAATGAAAGGTAAGTCAACCCAATTGTTAACTTAAGGTCCGGACCATGGAATGGTCTCAATATCGAGATTCTTGGGAGGATGGGATTGGCCACACTCAAAGTCAGTGGCACAAGATGACGCATCATCACTCCACGTGGAGGCAACAATGGGTTGACTTGGGGTGAAGTCTGACTCTCTCTCACACTCAATTTCATTTAACCTTTGTTTAAGCCTTTGAAGAGCTTGATTTTGAATTTGAGTGACTTGCACTTACTCGATGATAAATTGTTGCAAGAGACTTTCGAGAGCGGAGGTGGAAGATAGTGGTGAAGTGGTGGTTGGTGGCAGTGGATGAGGTGGATATGGTGGACACAACTCATTATGGACACTAGGATGCAGAGAATACTCATATAAACTGTGGGGATCGGAGTCAATTTGGTCATACACATGAGAAGTTTCTCCATGAGAGATAAAAGGTTGATAATCGTTGGTGTGTAGTGAGGGAACTGATCGGGAATGGGTGCACAAGGTTGCCATGACGACTGTGAGAATGTGTGAGGATCCACAACAGAGTGTTGGGATTCATATTGCGTGAAATGGTGATCAGGCCTACCCGAATAAATAGGGTATTTACACAACTCAGGATTTGATATATCATGACAATAGGCCGAGATGGGTTTCGAAACAGTGTCATATGGATACACAAGTTCCATGGTGGGTTCAGATGGATACGAAAAGTATGGTCACTCATGGGACAAGTGATCAGCATATGAACAATGGGTGCACGATAAAGCATTTGATGCGTTGACACCCATCATCGGAGGCGATGAAATGTGAGATGTGTGCGTGGATGACGCGTGAGTATCAACGACGAAGGTTTGAGAGTTGAAGCCACTAAGTAAGGTATGGAGGTTGGAATCGGGCTCAACTTCAAACATGCTTTGAGAAAATGGGAAATGGCCAAAGTAATCCCGTAAAGGACATTGTTCGGCCATGATGAGAGATTTTTTTTTGGATTTTTTTGAATTTTCTCAAAAGGAAAGAAAATATTTTTGGATTTTTTTTTTGGGGGGGGGGGGGGGGGGGAAGAAAAGAGCAGGAAAAATATTTGGACTCTTAATTTTGAACGAACTCACTAAAATCATCTACCGAAAAATCGAATTGGACACACACAAGTCAATGATAAATCCTAACTAGCACATAGCCAATTTTTATCTTTAAATTTAGTGAAAGTAGTAGTCAAATTTTAATAAAGTCTGCGTGCGATAAAAAATTACAGAAATCTTTATGATCGCATTTTCAAAAATGTTCTCCTATTGTGCTACCTATTTTACTGATTTTAAATTTAATAATAGCTAGGGTATCATACAATTAGTAAGCGAGTGAGTCGGGTGATGAAATCCCTTCTCGTGAATGACCTAGTGTAGGTCTTAGTAATTTAATTCATCACACCATTTTAAAATAAATGCGATAATAAAATCACACAAGAGCACATAATCACACACAAGAATTGACTCGCTAATAGGAGAGGCGCGAGGGTTTAGAAAGGTACATCCCACGATTTTTACGTCGTGGGGTGATGAGTTAATTGAGTCCACCGGGGGGGATTACGCCGATCTTAGTCGACCCCGGGAGTCCTACCGACCCATGGTAGAGAGTCTTCTTTTTCTCGACATGGACGCCATCTCTTTTCGTTGTCCGATTTTCCTATCACGTTTGTCTTCGATTATTACAAATTTAAATGAAAAATAAATGGTATTTATATGCACTACAATACAAGCCAAGAATAAAAATCCTAATGCAAGCCTTCTAAAAAAATGAAAAATGGTACGAAAATGAAAAATGCAATACAAATGAATCACAAAATGGAAAAATCCTCTCAAGTGCTTCGAGGTCCAAAGATTGGCAATGGCGTTATTTGATAGAGTTGACTTTATGTATTTGTCCTAGCTTGAAATTCCTCTAATCAAAAATATCAAATACCTACAAAATATAATAATTTAAAGTGTAGTGGTAAGTGAGGTATCAATACACATCAAAGGAGTGAAACGAGAGGAAAACACATGTAATTCAAATTTTTTATTTTCCATTTTTGGATTTTTTCTTTTTCTATTTTTTTCATGCTTTTTCAATATTAAAATAATTTTTGTGCTAGAGGTAAGATGTAAATAACTAACTTAAAGAATAAATGAAGATACTAATTAAATATAACTAAATAAAAATATAAAATATGATATGGGTGAGGAAATAAAAGTGAGAACTAACAAGGGATATGATGACACCATATATTCTAGTTAATTAAAATTTAGTAATTCATTAAAATTAATTATCACAAGTTAGTATCAAAATCACAAATCAACTCTCGTTGCAAATGTAATTTTAATAATAACATATTAGAAAATTAATTTTAACACTCTTACAACTCTTGAAATGTAGATCCAGACATCATCTAACAAATCACCCGCTAGATCGATTAAACTAGTTTAAATCATAAAAGTAAGCCTAGAGTTGAAATTAAAGGAATAATACCACACTTGAGAAACCACTATCTCTAGTTCAAATCTAAAATGGGTAATATAACTAGAATTTTGATTTTCTCTCGAATATCATTTACCCTCTCTCGAGGCGTAAATTAAAATGTAAGAGTGCAAAATTAATCATCAAGGGGATATTTAACTTAAATTAATTAATTAAATAAGGATTAACATCAAATAATGGGTCACCCCACCCCTTGAAAGGGGTTTTAGCCTAACCTGATATTAAACATGATGAACAAATAATCAAAGGCTAATGAAATAAAATAAAACAGATTAGAACAATCAAATCTGATCTCTTCAAGTGAAATTGAACTCTAATTTCTTTGAAATCTAGCACCATCCATCCAATATGAGCATCCAACAATAATCAATTCAATATAATACTCAATTGAATTACTCACAATTTATCCTCACAGATCTCTAAAAATAAAAATAAAACTATTTACAAAATATTTTCCTAATTTATTTTATACTCAAAACTATATTTCTTCTTCTCCAAGTCTCTTCTATATTTTTTTTTCCAAATGAGCTTTTGGGTCTTCACTTATAGTGAGGCAATGGAGCAAGGGTAATTTTGGGAATTGACATGAGTGTGCATGGGTTGAGCACATGTGCATGGCAAAGGTGTGAGGTAATGGTGAGAGGAGCATGGGTGAGGATAATATCTTATTTGGTTATGAGGGTAATTTGGGTATTGGGGGTTAAAAAGAGTTAGTTGGGGGTAATATGGGTATTAGTGGTTAAGTGGCATTTAAAAGACATGTGGTGTTAATTGACTTTGGTCTTGGCTTGGCTTGGTTTTGTTTTGGTATTTGGCAATGATAAAATTGGGTAAATCTTGGATGGATGATGTGGCTTATAACACATGTGGTTTTATTTGGACAAGTGGGTCTTGGTTTGTTGTTTGCAGAATCGTGGGTTTTATTTGGTCTTTGGATGGGGTTTAAATGGGAGATGGGTAAGATGAAAAATGGGTAATGGGTTGAAAGGGGGTCTCAGGTATGGTGGTTGGGTTGTATTGGGGCTCCTGGGAATCATATTACGATATCAGGTTTGAAATGGGTCAGGGCGGTGCCGGGTTTGTGTTTAGGTGCCCGGGGTAGGTCTGGTGGGTTGGGTTGAATATGGTGGCTGACGGTATAAGGATCGAAGGTGGGCGGTTCAACTCGGGTTGTGTCGCTAGTTAAAGGGGCTCCTGGGCGCCATCGGGTTTGGGTTCCAGTCGTGGTGGAGGTGGTTCGGGTCGCGGCGGTAACGGGTTGAGGATCACTCGGGTTTCGGGTTGTTGGGGGTTCAACAGGGTTGAGGTAGGGATGTGAGAGTTGTGGTATTAATGGATGTGTATAAGTGTGTTTATGGTGATTATTGAGGTGAGAGGAGAGAGAGTGTTGGGTGGAGAAGATGGTGAGGGGGGATAGTGTAGGAGAGGGTGTAGGGGAATAGGTGTGTGGTTGGAGGGTTTATTTGAGGTGTAGGATAGTGTGTAGGTAAGTTTGTGTGTGTGTTTAACTTTGCACCCAACTAAAAAAAAACTAACTTAAAAAAAATAAAAAAATTAAAATCTTCTAAAATAAAATCCTAATCTATAAAATAAAACTCAAATAATGAAATAAAAGAAATAAATACAAAAAATCTAATAAAAATAAAAACTAAGATCCTAAAAAATATAAAATCTAATAAACTAAAAATAAACTCCTAAAAACTAGTCCTAATAAAATAAAATAAAATAAAAACTAAAAACAAAATAAAATCCAAATAAAATTACACTAATTAAATAAAAATAATAAAATAGAAAATAAATCCTAGAAAATTCTAAATAAATCCTAAAAATAAAATGACTCAAACTAAAAATCTAAGAAAAATCTAAAAAGCATAAACTAAATACACATGGGGTTCAGGGTAGGCTTAGGCTCGATTTGGGGTAGGCCAGGGTTACAGAATTGGTGAATTAACTACGTTTGACTTGCAAATTACCTCGAAATATAGCTTTTGACACCACAACTGCAATCAAGCCTGCACAGTATACAAATAAGCATATAAGACCTAATTTGTCGAGAATTCATAATTAAAAATGGTCTATTCGGAGTATTATTTGAACACTTTTGGGTGCTTATCAATCCAACCGCGGGCTTTTCATATATTTTTGTGTGTACAAAAAGGTGTCTTAGTGTGAGAAAATATGATGAGAATTCTCCATTTGAAATTTACAATTAAACCCTATTTTTCTTATTTTTGGCTTTTTTATGAAAATAAAGTATGTGCCAATACTAATAATAAAAGGTTTGAAATTAAGGTATGTGATGTAATAAAATAAAGCGTACAGTGAAAATAAAGTGACTAATGAAAAAAATAGGAGAATTTAAAGACAAGGGTGGAGAATGGGAGCTCATTATGAAGACTTGAAGTGGATCTTGATTGTAGATGCGTTGATCTCATGTCGAGATGATGGTGCGATGAGGAAAGGGGTGATACTTTACTAAAAAGAGTATGAAAAGGATGGAGAAAATAGGGGAAATGGGCTTTTTAAGAGGCGAACAACTCTGAATTCGAGAGAATGTTCTTTGAATGGCTAAGAGGGATGTTCAGGGGTGCCTTTCAAATTGAGGTCAAGACGTCTATTTATGAGGCTAAGGGGGTGCCGATCGACATGGTCCTACACCTTCTTATCAGCATAAAACACTAAACACACAGCCGCTAGGAAGGGTCCCGGGGGTGCCATTCGACAATATGAGACATGTTTTTCAAAAAATGGCTTTAAAATGCGCACCATAAGTCACAATCATGCACGGGGTAGACCGTTGGAAAGGGTATTTAGGTCCCTTTAAGAATACATTAAGCCACTACCAATTTTGGGAGTTGATCGAGGTCAAATGGGTCCCGAAAGCGCCTGTTGGTCTCTAAATAAGAAGTTCCCTGAGGAAAACGGATCGTTCATTGGAACCGTTAGGCCAATTTGTGCACTGGACGAACCTTCTGAAAGGTTATTCAGAGACCTTCGAGATTTCATTCAGATTAATTTGGTTCGGAGAGTTGACCAAGGATAAATAAGGCCCGAAAGCACTTGATAAGCCTTCATAGTAAAATGGGGCATTCGTTCGTACAAGGATGATTCACGCACAAAGGAGACCGTTGAAAAGGGGATTCAGATCTATTCGAAGATTCATTCAACTTGGTTCAAGATGAAGAGTTGACCAGAGTCAAATAAGGCCCGGGAAGGCCTAGTGGCCTCCAGATTAGTTTTTGGGGTAGAACGGATTGTTCATCCAAAAAGTAAGGCTGATTAATGCATGGGGAGGACGTTTGGAAAGGGGATTCAGAGCCCTTCAAAGATTTATTGAGTTTTCACTCAAGCAAGAAAGTTAACCGAGTTAAACGGG
Source organism: Sambucus nigra (assembly GCA_949130495.1). Classification (NCBI taxonomy): domain Eukaryota; kingdom Viridiplantae; phylum Streptophyta; class Magnoliopsida; order Dipsacales; family Adoxaceae; genus Sambucus; species Sambucus nigra. Next base: position 107,704,585 of record OX422224.1, on the reverse strand, counting down.
GCCTGGGAGCATCCATGGCCTTCAGATCAGTTTTCAATAGTAAAACAGATCGCTCATTTGAATCATAAGGTCGATTCGCACATAGGTTGGACCGTTGGAAAGGAGATTCAGATCTCTATAAAGATTCATTGAGATTTAGCTCAAGAGATAAAGTTGACCAGAGTCAAACGGGGCTCGGGAGCGCCCAGTGGCCTCGAGATCAGTACTCGGTGTATCACCTAAGGGTTGCGATGAACGAGTGAGTGCTAGGGACCTAAGGAGGTGCTTATGGGGGTCCTAGGATGGGGAGTCTACAGAGATACCCTCGACAGGCGAGCTTAGAATAAGTGAAGTTCGTCAAATGATAGACACCACATCGACGTTAGTGAGGTTGACCGATTTAGAGGGTCGAGGTAAATTCTGAGGACCTAAGTGACTCCCTAGATTCGGATTATGGGTTAGGCCCAACCTTTTTTATCATACGAACTACGTGAACATTGATGCTAAATTTGTCTTCGTGGGCGTCCTGAAGTTATTTTGGCATTCAGGTTCTTTCTTACCATTTGAATTTTTTGGAAATATTTAGAGGCCCAGTTGGAGAAGGGACACTTTGAACATTTCTATCACACCCGATATTCAATATATGGAACTATATAATCATAGCATAATAATCGTAATAGTGAATAAAATTTTAGGAAGAAAACGGAGTTTAATAAAAACGTAGTGCATAAAACACCTTATTACATAACGTTTAAAGTCTCACACAACATAAGTAAAGGGGGAAACATTAAGGTTTACATAAGTTGATAAGTTATAGTTAATATATTCCACTCTAGCTTGTCTTCTTTGTTAAACACCACCCATATGTATGTGACATAATGTGTTCTCTCGGGCATAATGGATAGAAAATCCATGGGGCGAGGGGGTATTTTTCCTTCTTCGATCCCACTATCCATCTAGAAGGGGAAAAAATAAGCAGAACTTTTCCAAGTAGATAAGTCCAATTATATAATTGATTAGTAAATTTAGAGTTGTAATAGCATATGAAGATGATAATTTATGATCAATTGTACGTAAAAAATATAGGGAGATTTGAATTATCAATGGTAATGGATAATGGTATAATTTAATAAATTGAAACGAAGGAATTATAACTAGATAAGTGATATCAAGTCGTAAGGAAATGGTTCAGATATTTCTAAAATCAGATAACCCATAATTATCAGTTATAATGGCTTTGTGGTATAGCAATACACATATAATAACATCAATCCAAACATCATTGGAGATAAGTAACATTGTTAAGCATGACTTCGAAGATTGGCATCCATATAATACATGAAAACAAGGCTGTCAAACCTGAGTTCTATAGGTCAAATAGCACTGTTGTGGGCTGTCGATCTATTCCCTGATTATATTGTATGTTATTAGGATTTAATGAATTTCATACTATGTCAATAAAGTCATTGATTTTAGTAAAATCATCGGTCTAAGGCTCGCATCGGTAAGGGAAACATAGGGTTCCTATGTTTTAAATTTGAATCAATATTCAAGGGAATTTTTTAACTACACAAAAGAGTTCATAAATGAGAACAAGAGTTCAGGAATTATCACGGAGTGATATAAACAATTGCAGTAATTCAAGATATAAGCTCAAAATAACAATGAAATAAAATTAACCTACTTTTCAAATTTTCGCTTCTTTAGTAGGGGTTGGGCACCAAAATTTTCGAAAGTCATATATATATATATACAATGACATATTGAGGGTATGGTATTTAAATAAGATGAAAACAAAAGTGGGGGTTTGTACATAATGTAAACTATAATAGAAAAAGTATGGAGTTATTTGTGTAATTACTTATAATAGGTTTAAAGTAATTCATAAGTTTGTATTCAAATTTAGGATTTGTGGTAAGAAACAATTTTGTTACTTTTGATGTAAAGGACTTATGTTTTTATGTTTTGTGGTATAATTCAAATGTTTTAAAATTTCAAGGGTTTTTGTGTAATAAAATTTTCTTCATTTTACCTTTCAAACTAATTTTCTCGAAAAATGCTTTATAGTTGACCAAACAATATGATGTAATATACTATTTTGGTCAGAAAAATGAAATACAAATTTTTGATAAAATTTCATAATTATCTTATTAGAGATGTTCCCTTAGGCACTTGGTCAAAGCCCAAAAGCGTTGATTTTGACTTCACGCGTCTTGCGTGGACTATGGTACATCGTCTTCCTTTGAAATTCTGACCTATGTTTTAAAGAAAGTTTGAATGTGAATAACTCTCTCTTCAAAATGAGTTTTAAGTTGATTCCAGAATGAAGGTTTCCTAATTTTTTGTGAGGAATCCAAAAATATAAGTTTAAGACATTGAGGTTTACTGTAGAGAACGATTGTTTTTTTTAAATGGAATAAATTTGACTAGAACACTCAGGGTTTTAGGCTATAATTTAGGTCACGACGGGTTTATAGTTTTATTTGGTGATGAAAAAAAAATTCAATTGTTTTGGTTTTATGGATTAAGATGCATTATAACACCTGAATTTTATCTCTGAGAATTATGATGCCGTAATTGAAAATCTTTGATTTGGGGCATAAAGTGTAATGAAAATAAAATTAAACTATGCACATAGGTTCCTTAGACTGAGAGTTTGAGTTCTCCCACTTTAAAACTGGTTCAAAGTTAGGATTACAAATTTCACCATTGAAGCTCAAGCTTTAATGGTAATTTCTGGTATTCAAGCCTTCTTAGTGGTTTTCTTATGTAAAACTTCAATGTAAAAGCACAAATGTAAGCTACGAATGTGCAAAAATTTAACGAAATGTAATAGAATAGAAGTTGCATATAAAATGATAGAAATAACAATTTAGTTTCTGGGAAGAAGTATGTTTGTATTGTTATAGTGTGGGGTTTTCATACTATTTGGTGAGAGGAATTTATTGGTGGTGTTGGTGGTGGATGTCAACTGAGATTCATTTCGTTTTGTGTTTAGGTAAGATGTGAGGGTATGTGGGTACCATGTGAATACATGTGATACAGATCTCTTACTAGGCTGCCATCTGTCCAAATTTGACAGGGGGTGTAGGTGTAAAGTTTGGGGTTTGGGTTTTGGTCCTTGAGTAATTTATGTGGTTATTTTATGGTATTATATATATATATATATATATATATATATATATATATATATATATATATATATATATATATATATATATATATATATATATATATATATGTTTAGGGGTGCAATGTGTAATTTTTCAAACATAAAAGTATGTTTTTGTGAAATATATGTTATTTGAACTCATGTGGTGATTTTGTGATAAGCTTTTCATACTAAAGAATTTTAATAGGTTTATACACAATTTCAAAGTTTGTAGGGGCTTTTGTGTAATTTTATGAAATTGGATGTTTAGTGGGGTAATTGAAAATGTATACAGGTCGTTTCGATTCAACTTGTGCTGTATTATTATTTGTGGAAATATTTACATGTTGGGTTGAACAATTTGTTGGATTAATAGGTAGTTACTTCTATTATGGAAATGTCTACTTGTTTGAAAAAATAAAAATATTTTTTTTGGGAGACAAGAAATTAAAAGTTATTATTTGTGATTAAATTTATTTTTGGTCACTGCTCAGAACCTTGACCATTTAAATTGGATTTATATAAGGTCACGGTCTTGACCGTGACCACGGTTCTGACCCTTGATCGTTTTGATCACAACTGAGTGTCACGATTGCAGACCATGATGATTATCAAAATTTCTTTAAGGATGGTCACAGTTAGGAACCTTGACCATCAAAATAACACGATCGGTTGTCATGGTCGGGGTCATGGTTTTGAGCCGTGAAAACTTAGTCACGGTCCACACACGTGACCAAGCCCTAAATGTCGATGTCACCAAAAGGACCGTGATCACCTGTTTGTCACGATCCAAAATTGTGACCATTCTTGGTATATAGGTTAGTGAATACGCAATTGATTGTCTTCTCTATGTACTTCTTACGAACTTAGTACTCATAAAACTAGAAAACATACTAAGTCATCTAGGTATAAAGCTTAGTATAGAATATAGGAGTCATAAGTGGTTCGAACCTTTTTTACAAAGGTTAACTACAACTCTTAACACTTGTCTACTCGTAGAATTACTTCAATCTGATCACTTGAACCTTCCCCGTGTATCCTTTATATAGGCAGCTATTGGGAGTACCTAGGAAGTGATATTTGAGGAATGGGTGGCCATGGTTGAGCTCTATTGCTACAATAGAATGGTGGAGTGTTGATGGACGATCTAGCATGTGAGTGGTGATGGTTGTTGGAAGCATTAAATGGAATTTAATGCTCTAGGAAAAATAATAAGTGATAAGTGATACCAGATTAGTTTAGCGAGCTCAGTTCGATCCTTGGGTGACTCCTTTGATTATGTGTTGATTTCTGAGATACTTAGGTTGTATTGATTGTTTATACACGGGCGCAAATACTGATATGGTCTGGAAAGACTAAATGAGCTTGATTCTTTCCTGGCGAAGTTCCTTTGGTCCATGACAATTGATAATAGAAAATAGAAAACCCTTTGTCTAAGGACTAATGAGAGACTTTTAGTCCCCAGGAAACATTGTGGAGGATAAACCATGTCATTTCTATAGAATAAGAGGGATATCTTCAACCACTGAGGTTTAATAGTGGTCCTGAACGCTTAATATGAGAGTCTTATGAGGTCATTCTGCTTATATTTTGATCTTAATGACTTTAAGGTCGGAGTTTTTTCTTACGGCTTGAGGTCAAAGATCATATTGGGTATCATCAATTACTAAGTTATCCACTCTCACTTCATGGGTACCATTGGACCCTCTTTATATGATAATATCCATTGTGGTTTTAGAATTATAAGTCCATTCCTCTTCCTCATTACGATTCGTCTTGATTGAGATTGAGTCAAAATCTATTATTAAGTTTGTTCCTCATTTAGTTGCTTGCATATTAAAGAAATGAACAGAAAGGAGAGAGAAGCTTCTATTTCTCTCTAAAAATATCCTGTTATGCTCACCGAGTTTTCTTCTTTTATATATTAATTATTCTCACAGCATCATCTTTTATCAACAAATCTTATGCCAGTACTCTCAAATCTGGTGGTTCTCGAATATCGCAAACAACATGAAAATCATTTAAAAACTTCTCTCCATTTCTTTCTAACCTCCAATGCCAACTTTCCATGAGGACATACCTCACATCAAGCATTCTGCAGAAACTTATCATCAATTTTTGCAAGCTTTCAAATCAAAATTTCTTGACAGAATTTTCCTTCCAAAAGGCCAAGTCCCCTTCCTGGAAGAAGAACTCAAAAATCATCTAAATTCTTCATGGAAACTTCAACAGAATTGAAGAATCACAACAAAATGTAAGGGTTTTTGTAGTCTTCATTTTGATTCTTTAGAGGATTTGCATAAGGTTTGGATGATTGGTTAAATTAGTATAATTTTTGGCTTTTTTAAGATTATGCAATGGTGTACCAATTTTCACCTTCAAAGTTCGTCTCATCAAAATCTCAAATTTTGTTCAGATTTCTAGATCTACCCAATAAATATTAGAACATTCGTTTACTTTTGGAAATTGCGCAGGGGGTCGATAATCCGATTCGAATTGATCCACCTACTCTAGATAAAAAATAAGGTCTCAATGCTGAAATTCTAATATAAATGGATTTTTCATTTACTATACCTAAAATGGTAGTAGTCGATGCTTATGGGGTATGTTTGCGATTCAAATTTGTTATTGAGCATCCGCCGTTTTTAGTGATTTTTGGGATTTTATGGAGGGGAATTTTTTAATCGTCTAAAACTTTAGCGGAAACGTTTTCTTTATAACAGTCAAAACCAAAATTAACTGTCAAAACAGTTAATTTCGTTAACTGTTGACCCTTAGCAATTAACTGACAAACAGTTAATTAATAATTTTAATAATCAATTAATAAAACCCAAAAAATTAATCAAACTTGGACCAAAAAGGAAAGATATTTTTATAAGCCTAAGCTCGAACCGAATAGAGCCGAGCCGAACCGAGCCGAGCCGGACGGATGGCGTGCGTGTGTGGGCTTTTGGCCCAAGTCCAACACATGCATAGTATAGGTCATCTCCCCTTCAAAGAGTTGGGATACCCCAAAGGCATCCAAGCCTTAGTCCATACTTGGGGTGTTATTAACTCTTCAATTTTGCACTACTCTTCCAATGCGGGACAAGGGTTAAAACACACCTAATTCATTAACTTTCATTGCTTTATGAGTCACTTTGAATACAAATATATCATTCATAACTTAATGGAATTGGACATGTGAATATACCATATTAATCTCCTTGCGAAGGAGAACGCGTTCGCATATAGTCCCATAATTATCGTAGTGTGGGTCCTACCTAAATTTGAGCTCAAAGTTGCTCAAAATTCTGTCCAAAAAATCTAGACAACTTTTATTTCCAACTATTAAGTCCAATTTTCCAACAATCCCCCACATGAATGATATATCGCTATAAATAGAAACAAAACAGATGCTGATGAAGATGCAGACATAGGTCGAATAAAATAGAAGATTTATTGCTTCGGGAGAAGTAGCCTAGTGGCCTCAAACTTTCCTTAGTGATATATTATCGGATTTACTTGATAATCAGTAGACTTCACGTCCTTGAACCGTCAACCGTTTTTGTAAACCTAGACAACAGTATTCACACAATAATTCTTCAACACAGTTGGTTCTCACGTTTGTGTTCGTTTTGGTCATGAACACCACTTGGTTCCGCGAGTATTTTAGAGAATATGCCTTTCATTATTCTCATAGAAGTGGCACCCTTCTTACTCACGCAGGTGACTTCTATAAAGAGTATCCTGTAATACCCCGCTGAGACATACTATGATATGGATGTCATTAAAAGCATAACTTATCCTAATTTTACGGCAGATGTGCAATGTCTCATCTTTGGAGTGGATAGGATTAAATATCCTTCAGTGTTCACTGAATACAATGTAGTTCGATTTTCCATTAAACCTAGATCTTGGGATATCCAGTCAACTAGGTTAGGTTGCCACTATATTGATTCTTATTTATTTATAGGCTTTAGACCCATTCTTCTTGATGATCTTTCAACTTTCTCTCTGTTTAAACCTTTCGTTAGTGGATCCGCTATATTATCTCTTGACTTTACAGTCATTTGAGATAGTTCCGTTTGAGAGAAGTTGTCTAACGGTATTATGTCGACGACGAATATGTCGTGACTTTCCGTTATACATGTGATTTTTTGCCTTTCCAATCGTCGATTGACTATCGCAATGTATACATATTGCGGGCACATGTTTTGACCAATTTGGAACATCCTCTAAGAAATTTCGAAGCCATTCAACTTCTTCTCCAGCTTTGTCTAGTGCAATGAATTCGGATTCCATTGTCGATCTAGTAATGCACGTTTGTTTTAAGGATTTCCAAGATATGACTGCACCTCCAAGGGTAAACACATACCCACTCTTAGACTTGGAATCTTTTGTATCGAATATCCAATTTTCATCGCAATGTCCTTCAAGAATAGCTGGATATTTTGAGTAGTGTAGTCCATAGTTTTGAGTATATTTTAAATAACCCAAAACTCTCACTATTGCCTTCCAGTGATCTTTCCATGGATTACTCGTAAATCGGATTAGCTTACTTATTGAGTATGCTATGTCTGTTCATATACAGTTTATGATATACATTAAGCTGTCGATTATACGAGAGTACTCTAGTTGAGATATGCTTTAACCATTATTTCTTGCTAGATGTAAATTTACATCTACAGGTGTCTTGGTAGGACTGATTCATACTTCTTGAAATTTTCAAATACTTTCTCTATGTATTGAGATTGAGATAATATAAGTCCATCCGATGTTTTAGAAATTTTAATTCCTAATATAACATTGGGGATACCCATATCTTTCATGTCAAATCGACTACTCAACATTTGTTTTGTAGTTTTGATAATTTCCAGGTTACTACCCATGATAAGAATATCATCAACATAGAGGCATACAATGATATATCCATTTTGAATGTATTTAAAGTAAACACATTTGTCGCATTCATTATTTTTGAAGCCATTTGATAACATTGCATTATCAAATTTTTCATGCCATTACTTAGGTACTTGTTTTAATCTGTAGAGTGATTTAACAAGCTTACATACTTTTCATTCTTGTCCAGAAGCCTTGAACCCTTCAGGTTGCTCCATATAAATTTCCTCATCAAGTTCACCATTTAAGAATGCGATTTTTACATCCATTTGATGTATTTCAAGTCCATTAATCGCAGCTATTGCTATTAACATCCGAATGAACGTAATTCTTGTTATCGGTGAATATGTGTCGAAGTAATTCAACCCTTACTTTTACCTATAGCCTTTAGCTATAAGTCTAGCTCTATATTTATCAATTGATCCATCGACCTTCAACTTCTTTTTGAAGATCCGTTTATAACCTAACGATTTTGAACCTGGTGGAAGGTCCACTAGTTCCCATTTTTTATTTTGTAATATGGATTCAATTTCACTATTAATTTCGTCTTTCCAATTAGAAGCATAGGGTAAGGATATGGCTTATTTGTACGGTTGAGGTTCATTTCCTAGCAGATATGTTAGAAAATTCAGACCGAAAGAAGTTAAGGTTCTTTCCCTTTTACTATATCTTGGTTCATACTCTATTAGTTCAATAGGTTGATGAGTACCACTTGTAGTAGCTTAATTTGTCCTTTTAGAAAGACCAGATTCTTGGGTCATATTATACGGGAATTCATTTTCAAAAAATGAAGCGTCCCTCGATTCAATAATCGTATTTACATGAATATTCGAAATCTCAGATTTACAAACTAAGAAACGATATGCACTGCTATTAGTAACATAACCGATGAATACACAGTCAACGGTCTTTAGCCTTACTTTTACCCTTTTAAGTTTAGGAACCATTACCTTGGCTAAGCACCCCCACACTCGTAAATATTTATAGCAAGGTCTTCGACCTTTCTATAAGTCATAAGGTATTTTATGAGTTTTCTTGTGTGATACTTTGTTAAGAATATAATTAGCAGATAAGGCTTCCCCTCACAAGTTCTGTGGAGCTCCTGAACTTATTAACATGGAGTTCATCATTTCCTTCAATATACGATTTTTGCGCTCAGCAATGCCATTCGATTGAGGAGAATAAGGAGCGATGGTTTGATGAACAATTCCATTTTCGAAAAAAAAAATCATTAAACTGATATTCATATTCACCTCCTCTATCACTCATAATAGCCTTTATCTTTTTGCCTAATTGATTCTCAACTTCATTCTTATATTGTTTAAATGCATTAATAGCCTCATCTTTACTATGTAATAAATATATGTAGCAATATTTTCGGCAATCATCAATAAAAGTAATAAAATACTTTTTCCCATCTCTATTTTGTACAAATTTTAAATCACAAATATCCGTGTGAATTAAATATATTGGTTCGGATATCCTTTCAATAGAATGAAAAGTTAATCTAGTTAATTTTGATTCCACACAAATATCACATTTATGATTTTTATCAAAATTAAATTTTGGAAGAAATTCCAAGTTAATTAATCTACGCAAGGTATCAAAATTAACATGTTCGAATATAGCATGCCAAATATTAGATGACTCAATCATATAAGTAGAACTAGAAATTTCATTCATAGGGGATGCCTTAGGCATTAATGTCATTACATTCATTTTATAGAGCCCCTCGGACAGGTAGCCCTTTCCCACATACGCATCATTTTTAGACAACACAAACTTATCAGAAACAAACACAAGTTTAAGCCCATTCTTATTTACAAGCGGTTCGAAAATCATATTTTTACAGATGTCAGGCACGTGCAGCACATTGTTAAGAGTAAACTCCTTTTTCGAAGTCATCTTCAGAATAATCTTTCGTTGTCTCATGACTTTAGAACTCGAAGAGTTTACCATAAAGAGAGTCTCCTCATTTTCCAAAGCCTTACAATTAGTGAACATTCATTTGCTTGCACAAATGTGGCGAGTAGCCTAAGTATCCAACCATCATTCCTTGGTATTTCCTACAAAGTTGCATTTTGAGACAACAGTAGAAAGATTTTATGTCTGCGATACTATCGGAAATATTCTCAGCATCCGTCACATTTTCTTGAGTATTGTTCTTTTTGGTATTCTTTGGTTTACGACACTCGCTTGAGCAGTGTCCTGGCTTGCCGCAATTGTAGCATTTGCCTTTGAACTTCTTTCTTTGTTTAGATGTGCCTTCCCCATCACGCTTACGTTTGGATTTAGGACCTTCAACCACATGAGCTTTGGATTCCATGATGTTATTTCCACTTTTCTTTTGAGATTCATGATTGTCTTCTTCAATCTGCAATCGCACTACCGATTCTTCAATGTTCATATCCTTGTGTTTGCGCTTGAGATAATTTTTGAACAAATTCAAAGATGGAGGCAATTTTTCAATTATCGTTGCCATTTGAAAAGTGTCACTGACTGACATTCCTTCAGCATGAATGTCATGAAGAATAACCTGAAGTTCTTGAACTTGTGCAATAATTGGCTTGGATCAACCATTTTGAAGTCTAGAAAACGGCCCGCGGTGAATTTCTTCATACCAGCGTCTTTAGTTTTGTACTTTTTCTAAAAAGAATTCCATAATTCTTTTGCGGTTTTCATAATGATGTACACGTGACACGTCTTGTCTAAATAGGTCAGGATGTAGTTACGACACAGATAATCAGAATGTTTCCATGCTTCAATAACAACAACTTTTTCAGTCTCATCTACTTCTTTCAAAGGTGGACAATCCTCATACACAAACCTTGTCAATTAAAAACTTATGAGGTAAAAGTTCATTTGTCCTTGCCAATGTTTGAAATCAGCCCCGATAATTTTTTTCGATTTCTCTCCATGTGACATGGTTACAAGGGCAACAACAGGTGCATGTGTCACATTCACGGTAGGTGGAATGTTCACGGTAGGTGGTGGAACTGTGATTGCATTTTATGATTCTATTTATGTTACAAAAGCATAATTTTTATCAATGATAGTATTCATTTGTAATGAAATTATCAAAACGAAATACAAAATTATGTATACCAATTTTTTCCAAATATAATTTATGATTAACTGAATTCTAACAAGAATTCTAAATGCATTTTGAATTATATAGCATAGAATTAAAGTAAGATTTCTACACAATATTACGAATTCTATGTCACAGAATTAAACTAACATATTAAACACTAGTTTATACTAGTCTAAGTTTAAAAAAAATCTGTGTCACACTTTTTTTAATATTAAAAAAAATCCATACAAAACAGAATTAAAATATCATGTGAAAGCAGATTTTAACAAATTTCTGAATAAAATTTATTTTCTGTAAAAAAAATTATTTTATTCTAATATAATTTATGTAATTAAAAAAATTGTACACAATATAAACAGTAGAAACTAGTCAAATTGTCTTAAGATTGTTATGTCTACTATTTAATTCATACAAAATTACAGAATTACGAATAATATTATATTTGCAGAAATTGAATGAAATTACAGAAAATAAAAGAACATACTTGAATTTGCAGAACATAAAAAAAAAATAGAAAGAATCCGAGCGCTATGAATTTACACAGTGTCCTTAAGACAATTTATTCCCTCCGATGTGCTAGGTTGATGAATATTGTTTCCCAAGATAGAACGGATTTTCCAAATTAATTATGTAGGACGATAATAATTAATTTCAACGAAGACAAATCTGTGTTATAAGCCCAACCCCGAGCCTAGCCGAGTCGGACGGCGCGCGCGTGTTGGCTTTTGGCCCAAGCCCAACACATGCATAGTGTAGGTCATCTCCACTTCAAAGTGTTGGGATACCCCAAAGGCGTCCAAGCCTTAGTCCATACTTGGAGTGTTATTAACTTCTCAATTTTTAACTACTCTTCCAATGTGGGCAAGAGTCAAAATATACCAAATTCATTTAACTTTGGACACAAATATATGATTCATAACTCAATGGAATTGGACATGTGAATATGCCACGTTAATTTTCCTGCGAAGGAGAATGCGTTCATATGTGGTCCCACAATTATCGTAGTGTAGGTCTCACCTAAATTTGAGCTCAAAGTTTTAAAATTCTGTTCAAAAAATCTAGACAGCTGTTATTTCCAATCATTAAGTCTAATTTTCCAACAATCTTTGTGGGATCCAATTTCAGTATGTAAAGTGATAAAGGAAAAATATTCATAAACAACCATTAAAGAGAAAAAATGTGGTTCCAGTTTCTGGAAATACTCATGCTCCAAACAGATTAAGACTTTTTGACAAAGCTGGGTTTGGTCTCAAAACCAAGTCAGACTTGAGTGCTAGTCAAAGTGCTCAACGAGCCCAATAAAATCGGATGGAATTGTTAAAAAAGAATTCAACACCTTCACGTAACAGTTCTTTAGCCCACCCTCTTTGAATAATATGATGTTAGTGTTACACTCATAATTCAAATGAGATACAAAGTTATGAGTCTGCATCTGTCAACGGGTTAATGATTCCGAAATCTAAGGGAGTTGGAGACTCAGTTTCAAGGCCCTTATAAGCAGGAGACTATAAAATCTCATACTCAAAATATAACTCGTCAAAATGGTCTTTCGATCCTTGTTGCTGCTGACAACAAAAATACTAATATGGATAGTGAAGTTGTAAGAGATGAGTTTGGGAATAATATCAATAAGGAAGATGAAATGCCGCATCTTGGAGATATTTCGGAGTCAGTTTCAAAACAAGCATGGGATTTTGACAAAAACAAAGATTCTTAGTTTGAGTTGTTAGATGAGGCTTCTGAAGACATTAAAAAAGCTTTAGCCCAAGTTAAAAGTTCGTCTCATGCAGGTGTAGAAAATGATTGCCCTGGGGTTAATATTTTTATGGAAATTCCTAATCCTAATATAACCCCAACATCTGAGTCAATTGTTACGAGCCCAGCTTTTTTGGCACGAGGCCAATCCGAGAATACTAATTTATTTAACAAATCTATTCCAACGATGATTTGAGCATATCTTCGGGTTTAGCTAAAGCTCGTGCCTTTCTTGAAGACTCAGTAGGTCAAATAATTGGAAAAAATCAATTTCAAATATACAATACTCATGTTAGTAATTCCTTTGACTTGTTAGGAAGCATTGATGATGATGCTAACGTTAGGAATAAAGCTACAATCATTCAAGATACGGAGGATGGAAAAGCTCAAAATCATAACGGAGTATATAAAAATTCGAATGAAACACCAGCTCACTTGTCTACGGAATCTTTTCCTTCTTTTATGTTTTGAGGAGAAATCAACCTTTAAGTATAATCTAAGGTGTTCTTCATCTCGTTCAAGATCTCGTAAATTATCAGGCCCTACCCTAGTTAGTTTTCAATTCTTGAAAGTCTTCTCTTTTTTCGGTTTTTTATCTCTAGCGCTTGTAAGAGCCACCTAAGAGGGACTTTCCCTCCTAAGTTTTTCACAAATAATATTTTTTTTGTTAAACAAAATATTTGCTTGCATATTACTATTTGTCAAATTATTTAATTATATGGGGATTCAAAACATGGTAACTGCACGGTAGTAGCATGGCTCGTGAGATATGGGTTAGTTTAAGGACAAAGGGCTAAAGAGTGACTTTTAGTTTCGAGGACATATTATGGAGGACAACTGAGGTCATTTCTTTTGAATAAGAGGGTTATGTTCAACCTCCGAGGTTTGATAGTGGTCCTGAACACTTAATGTTCCCTCTGAAGGACCTTATGAGGTCATTCTGCCTATATTTTTACCTTGATGACTTTAAAGTTGGAGTCATTTTTCTTATAATTTAAGGTCGAAGATCATATTGGATATCATCACTTACTAAATTATCCACTCTCACTTCGTGGGTACCATTCGACCCAATTTAAATCATAATATCAATTTTGGTTTTAGAATTATGAGTTCATTCCTCTTCCTCACTACGCTAGTCAAAATCTGCTATTAAGTTTGTTCCTTCCTTAGTTGCTTGCATATAACTATTTGTCAAATTATTTAATTACATGGGGAATCGGAATTGAAAACTGCATGGTATAGTAGCATGGCTCATGAGATATGGGTTACTAATCAAGCCTTGGCCGAGTAGTATAAGATTGTCACTCGGACAGTTTTGGGGGTGGATTGAGTTGGTCCCCAGTTCGATCCTCGACATTATCAAAATAATGCTTGAACAGTGGAAATTACGAATCGCGAATGAGAATTAGTCAAGATGGGCGTAAGCTCACCTCAACACCTCGTGGTATGCTTAAAAAAAATGAGATATGAGTTACTTTAGTTAGTGGTGGGACACTAATTATCTTACACTTGATAAGTTGCGTTGTGTTTGTGCAACTTCATGAACAATATTGGATTTGGGTTATCTGATTCAGCAATGTTAAAGTCACATCGTAATTTGGTTCGGGTGATATGTTTTCCATATATGGGCTTAAGTGTCTCCATATGTTAGAGCCCAATGGGTTTTGAGCCAAGAAAAACGAGTATAGCCGTATTCAATATATAATTAAATACCGACTTGCGCTGAGATGGAAAAGGTGTTGGGCTATGATGATTGTCCAAAGAGAAACCCAACATAGACCTACTTGCACATTCCTTAGGGTAAAAAACAGTATGGCTATCATTAGGTTGTGCTTCAGTAGCTTTTGAAAAATCACTGTAAAAAACGGTTGATACGTATGTTCCACAGAGCCTCTTGGTTCGTAGCTTTCAATACCTTCGGTTTTGATGACCTATTGAACCTTTATAGCTCACATATGAAAGTCACCTATTATTTTTAATTAAATAAATTATTTTTTATGACTAGGTAGCCCATCTTATGTACATAGCCATATGTCCGATGATTTAGTTGCACACGATCCCATATACTTATATTTTTAATTGTTAGTTTTGTTGAGTTATGGTCAAAATCTTGACTTGGTCAGATATATTTGAGTTTGTTATACCTGCACGTGTATATATGTTTAGTGGGATATTGAATAGAATTTAATTGAAGCTTCCTCAATTCAAAATTTACATAAAAAGTTGATCCGAAATGTGTCAATTTTCAAGTAAATGAAAAATGGCTATTGGAGGAGGTTATGAGATTATTTGACAATAATTAAAATACAGGGAATTGACCACAATTAAAATTTTTGAAGTGAGACTAATTACTAAAAGAGTACCCCTTCTCACGAACTCAACTCAGTCACTCTCAGTTTCATAATATTGAATTTTTAGGCCTAATTTTTATATTAATAAGTTCAGACAACCTCTTTTCATGAATATTTGCATGGAAAACGTCTTTCAATATTTTCAGAAAATGAAGTCACATAGGTGAATGTTGTAAACAACCGCTTGTGTTCGCTTTTTCTAGTCATGTATGAAACATTGCATCTGCAAAATTCTAACTTTATTTTATGACCTTTTTTGTTGTAATTTTTAGGGACATATACCAAATAGTCCCTCGGACATTTTTTAATACCCATTTAGTCCAAACTTTTTTATTTTGCCTCAAAAAGTCATTTGCCACATATTTTGGAGAGGGAGTGCCGCTGGCGCGGACCTCTAAAAATAAGAGGATATTGAGTGCTTGAGGGACTAAATGGGTTAAACTAAAAATATGTGTCCTTTTTAAAAAATATATATTTATAGTAGGGACTATTTAATAATTGACCCTAATTTTTATGATTAAATTGTATTTGGTTGTGTGTAAAAATATTATTAGATTGAGTCCCTCCGGAATTAAAACTATGGATCTGCCGCTGTTGAGAGGGGGATTGTTTCATAATTTTTGCATGAAACTTCTAAATTTTTATCAATTTCAGAATCGTTATGCATGGAGGTAATCCTCTTCATATTTTATGGTGTTCTTTTCTTAAAGGGGAGGTTATGATTTTATATCTAGAAAGGTACTCATAAAAAATCGGTGCATTTCTGTCTCCAGTTTAGGGTTCCATCTCTTTAGGGCCAGAAGGTTACACAAGTTCCACCATGACCCTTTTCTTTCTATTATGAGTATATCTTGCTTAAGTATGAACATTGTTGATGTAAAAAACTAGATCGCTCTAATTATTCAATCACAGATAAATAAATAAGACAAAGATTTTTAAAGTGGTTCGGCTAGGAATAAAGCCTACGTCCACTGTTATGTTATTGCTGAGTGTTTGTGGAATTCTTGATCACAAGTTCTTTCAAGAAATTCCGGTCCCTTTGAATGGGATTGATACAGGGTATTTATAGCCTCAAGGCTGTACATGAAAGGTCCAATACATTAAATGATATACATATGAATGGGTAATACATTTAATGCAGCGTGTGCGTCAAGAATCTAATGAATACTTGAACAGTTTTCCGTCTGATAATTGATGACACGGCCGAGGTGCAGTTCGGACCGCCTTAGTTGCTCGTTGATCAAGAGTTCCTCGGAGTGCTTAGAGTATCTCGGGATGATAGAGTTCCTCGGATGGAGTTCCTCGGCATGCTAGAGCTCCTCGGTGTATTCTCGTTGCTCGGTACCAACCATGGTTGTTCAGTAAATGATCTTCCTCGCTGTTATTGTGCCACGTAGATTGACACGTGTCTTCATACTATTCGTCCACATCAGCATATTAATTTTGGTATCAACAGAAGCCCCCAATGTTTCATATTTCGAATTTTGAGGAGTATGGGACATTCTTTCTCGGTATATGGTAATATTAAATGACTTTCCTGGGTTTTAGGAGCATTGTATTCAAATTTCCTTCTCATTTCGCAGTTTCCGCCTTTTTTATAAGCGCTTCGATCTTCGTGCAACTTTTGTCTTTTTAGCCGCCGGAAGTTCAGTAGTTTCTTTTTAGTAATCATTTCTTTCGCCGCTTCCCAATGCAAAGTATTTAAACTCTTTTGGTAACCATACCGTCGTCTACACTTTCCATTTTTCTGCATTCAAGTTTTCTATTCTCTTCCTCTCTCTTGTGTGTTCATCATTGTTTCCGTTCGTTGTCAACATATCTCCTTTCTTTCTGTAAGATCTTCTTCCTTTCTTCTGCATCTCTTTTATTCAATATGGTTTATATTGTTGAATCTGCTGAGAAATTTCGTTCTGACTTTTCCATTCCTTCTTGGGTAACTCTAGAGGTTCTTTCTGAGCCTTTAGATTACTTTCGATTGGCTGAGGGACATTGGTTCCCCAGTCTTTTCATTGCTGAATGTGGTTTTTCTTTTCCCCCAAACCCATTATGTCTTGAGTTTTGTCAATATTTTGATCTTGTTCCTGCAAAAATAGCCCCCAATTCATGGAGAATAATTAACGGGGTGCACAAGTTAAATCTAACTCATGGGACTCGTATAGGGATCCCAGAAATCATGTACTGCTATAAATGGGCCACTTTAGATAATGTTTATTATTTAAAAACTAGGTTTTTAAATAGAGCCCTTGTAGTTAACCTCCCTGATTCAAATAGAGATTATTTTGAGCATGGGTTGGTCATAAAAAATTGGCAACACGCGCCTTTATCTGGGAATGAAGTATACAATGGTCCCAGATGCCCCCCATACGGCAATGGGATAGGTTTATTTTTCATTTTTATTTTACTTATGAAATTGCGTTTTCATCATGTTTGACAAAATGTATGACTGAGATTTATGTATTTACTTGCAGTTGATAGTAAAAGAAAAACTCCAAAAGAGTCGGAAGTGAATATCAAGCATTTAAAACTTATCTGGAATTTGCATAAGACGATTGCAGACGAGCATATTAGATCTGCATCATATTTGCTGCAGTATAAGAGCTACACAACCTCTTATACTGCTCGCCCTGTTGAACCAGCTTCAACACCAGAAAGTTCATCTTCAGATTCTCATATTCCCCTATCTCAGAGAATGGGCAAGAAAAGAGCTCCTCCTGCTCTATTTGGTGAAATTTCTTCTGCTGTTGAAGCAAAGAAAGGCAAAATTGATGTCCCAGAGGGGACTAAAAAAGTAGATGTTAGTTCCTCCAAAGTTGCCGAGAAGCCTCCAGTGGCCCCGAGCAAGAAAGCTGATGTAATTACAATATCTCCGACCAAGACTTCTTCCTTGGTTGATGCTGCTGACCCTCCTTTGAAGAGATTGAGGAAATCATCTTCGGTTAATCTTGCTGGAACTGCATCTTCTCTACCCGCTGGTGGTAGTAGTGTTTCAAAAATCCTTCTTCCGAGTTCTTCAACGAGCTCAGTTATACCTGAGGTTCTCGTGATTGATGAAAAGATTCCTAGGGATACACTGACATCCCTAGCTGCTCGCCATCTTTCTTCAGTAAATTTCTCATACCTTTGGTCTTTCTTTTCTTTTTCCTGAACTCTTATATTTGTGTTGACTCTATTGTTTTTCTTATCTTTCAGCTGGTGAACTGTTTCAATACCATCGTGAAGAAAGATCAAGCTATTAAAGCTTTTAGTTCCTCGTCCGATGTTGACGATGCCCTCTTGGGTTTAGCCCAATCTGTGAAAGAATCTCGCCAGCAGTACGTCGAGGAGAAAGCTGTCTGGGAGAAAAAATTGGCTGCAGCTGAGGCTGATAAGATGAAGATGGATGAAACCTCCAAGAATTTGAAGGAGAAGGTGAAAAGCTTAGAGGTCAATCAGCAAAGGTGCGATGACCAACTGAAGAAGGCAGAAGAAGAACTGTCTATCCTGCGAGACATCAAAATCCAGAAAGAACAATTGGATGTCAAACTCTCCTCGGAGCAGTTGAAAAGAAAAATTGCAGTTAGGAAACATTTCAGTGCTGGTTGGGAAAAAGGATGGGATAAAGGGATTGCAGCTATGACATCTCAAGTCAAATATGGGGAGTTGAAATACTTCCATGACGGTTGGGTAGCTGCTCTACAAGAGCTAAAAATCCAAGACAATTCTGAGCTATTCCAACGGCATCTCCCTGGTCCTCCTCCACCAATTGTGGAAGAAGAAGAAGATGAACCTGCTTCAGATGAATCTTCCATGGCTGTGGATGTCCCAATCTCTGCTTCTCAACCCTCTGTCATTGAGGATATTTCTTCTATGCCTCCTCCTGCCGAGAAGATTTCTGCCGATCAAGCTGTTGTTATCACCGAGCAACCGAGCTCCTCGTCCCAGCCTCCCGAGAAAGTCTTGGGAGACAAGGAAAAGGTGTGAAGTTGTTCGGTATCATTCTTATCTTTTATCATTTGTAATCGAACACTGTAATCCTTTTATGATCTAATAAAATACTTCTTTACTCATCGCCGTTATTGATGATTCTTTGTTGATTGTTGTCTTTTTCTTGTCTTTAGTTTGTTGCTAGAATGGAAATAATCTCTTCTCATGATACCGAGCTGATGCAGCAATGTCACCAATACTATAGGGCTGGTCATACAGACCTTAGTTCTTCTGAAATTGCTGACATTCTTGGTCATGATGCTTCAGAACAGGCGACTGAGGCTTATCGGTACTTGAAAAATTTACTCGACCGAGCTGTAGCTAACAATGTCGCTTATTATGACTTGATTGAAGAGCTGCATTGTTCCTTAGAGGATCTCCAAGGCCAGCACAATGAATCGATGGCTTCATTACACGAGGAATATGAAAATAGATATCAACAACTTTCCTCTGATACAGGTCATAAAAAGATCATTGCTGCATATGACATTAGGGAAAGGACCCTAAAAGGTGAAGTTGAAGCCTGCCGACAAATTGCCGAGATCCTGGAACAAGAAAATAATAGTCTGCAGAAAAGATTGGCTCAATATGAATCCGTTGCCTCCTCTTCCACTGCATTAGTACCAGTTACTGATGAAGGTTTTTCGTTTCTAGAGGTTAAAAACGCCAAACTAAGGCAAGAGTTGGATGACTTAAAAAAGTCTATTATTCCTGTGACTGCTCGGGGACGAGGAAGGAGTTCTCGGGGACGAGGAAGAATCGTCGAGGAGCAAAGTTCTCCAGCTGCTTCTCGGAGCCGATCAAGAGTTCTTAGCCATAGTGTTGAAGAATCTCGCACCCAATCTACTCTGGAAACTCAAGCATTCCAACTGAATGTTAAGGATCGTGCTCTGTCTGATTTGTCTAAGAAAAATTTATCTTTAGAGGATCAATTGGCTGCGATGAAGTCTGATCTGAATAATAAAGATGCTCTTATCAAAAACTTTCTCGAGCAAGTAGATAGATTAACTTTCCAATTCCATAAACAGCCTCGGGAGTTCTGGAATGCAGGCTATAATGAAGCTCTTTATCATTTGGATGCTCGCATTGAAAATGCTAACAACGAAGGTTATAAGCAGGGATGGTTGAACGCCCTGGGTGTATTAAAATTGGAACGAGGTCATTATTTATGGGATTATCATGCTCCTGGATTGCTAGACTTGCCTGTTCCTCCCTATAAATTGGATATGGCATGGATTCCTGCTCGTTCCATTCCTCGGAGTTTGATCTCTAAATATCTTGGTGATTATAACCTTCATTCTCAAGTTGAAGTATCTCGTCCTGAGCACCTGTTGGACACTCCTACAATAATGAATGTCAGAATGCTGAAGGACATGAACTTTATTAATTCTCCTCTTTGTCTAGAGGATCCTCCTGCTGGCGAGGAACCTGTCTCAAAGGATAAAGGAAAGAAACCAATAGAGTAGGAATCTTTAATGTAATAGTTAGCACATACATGTAACATGTAATACATTTTTATCTTAATGAAAGAATTTTATTTTCTGTTTTGCCAATAGCTATTTTTCTGTTTGCAAATTATATGGTTCATCAACCAACTTAGAATTTATAACAAGCATAAATTGTTCAAAATTGTTTCCAACCAACCAAGGTGGATAAATAATGTTTGTCGACCAACCACAGTTGATGGGTTTCTATCCCCGACCAGCCATACTTGGTTCAATTTTAAAATATAAACATGTGTCCGACCAACTAAGGTCAATACTTTTGTCCTCGTCGACCAACTACAGTTAGTGGGTTTTTATCCCCGACCAACTATACTTGGTACAGTTTGGAATATTTTGTTCTTCAAAGAACTTTTTGTAATAATGTTTCCTCTCGATCAATATAAGCTGTAATGCGAGAGTATATAAAGTCTTACCAACCGTAATTGATCATGCTGGTATACACCTCCTAATCAAAGGAGTAGTAGGGTTCTTTCGAACTTTTTGGCTCCTTGGAGCATATCCTCCTAACCAAAGGAGGTTGGCTACTTATAGCACTTTTGCTCCGTAGAGCGCTCCGTAGAGCTTATCCTCCTAACCAAAGGAGGTTGGCTACTTATAGCACTTTTGCTCCGTAGAGCGCTCCGTAGAGCTTATCCTCCTAACCAAAGGAGGTTGGCTACTTATAGCACTTTTGCTCCGTAGAGCGCTCCGTAGAGCTTATCCTTCTAACCAAAGGAGGTTGGCTACTTATAGCACTTTTGCTCCGTAGAGCGCTCCGTAGAGCTTATCCTCCTAACCAAAGGAGGTTGGCTACTTATAGCACTTTTGCTCCGTAGAGCGCTCCGTAGAGCGCTCCGTAGAGCATGGCTCCGTAGAGCATGGCTCCGTAGAGTAGTCTGCAGTCTTCTTCTTGTTATCAAGCAGTGTAGTGTTCAACACTAATATTCCCCGAAAAACTTTCAACAGAAAGAAAATGGTGAACCATCCTCGTTTTATTCATAATGAAGGAAATACTTTACATTTTACATTACTGATAATACTTTCGCAGGTGTTCAGCATTCCATGCATTCTGAAATTCTTCTCCTTCTAGAGTTGCTATTCTGTAGGTTCCAGGTCGAACAACCTCTGTAACTCGGTAAGGTCCATGCCAGTTTGCTTCCAGTTTATTCTGTTTCTGAATGACTTTCTTCAGCACATAATCACCCTCCTTCAAATCGCATTTCTTCACCCTTTTGTTGTAGAACAGAGCTGTTCGTTGTTGATAAGCAGCATTCCTAATGGCTGCCTCTTCTCTTACTTCTTCGAGCATATCCAAATCCATTCTTCTCATCAAGTCACTGATCGGAGAGTTGAAATTCAGCACTCTATGCGTTGGGAGACCCAACTCGGCCGGTATCACAGCCTCACTTCCAAATGCTAGCATATATGGTGATTCTCCAGTTGCTGCTCGGGGAGTTGTTCGGTAGGCCCATAATACTGATTGGAGCTCATTAATCCAATTTGCTTTAGCTTCACTTAGCCTCTTTTTCAACCCATTCAATAATGTTCTGTTTGTCACTTCAGTCTGTCCATTGCTTTGGGGATGGCCTGGTGCTGAATGAAACTTCAAAACGTTCGACTGATGACAATAGGCAGCAAATTCTTCATTATCAAATTGTGTTCCATGATCTGTGATGAAAGCATGAGGGAGACCATATCGACAAATGATATTCTTCCATACAAACTGGTATACCTTCTCGTACGTCATATTGATAAGAGGCTCAGCTTCCACCCACTTAGTAAAATAGTCCACTGCAACTACGAGATACTTGAATCTTCCTCGGGTGGTCGGCAGTGGTCCAACCAAATCAATTCCCCACATGGCAAATGGCCAAGGGGAAGTTATTGGTGTTAGCAATGCTTGTGGAGTTCGTCGGATGGAGGAAAAACGTTGGCACTTGTCACATTTCTTGGCATAGTCTATACAATCAGCCCTCATTGTCGGCCAGTAATATCCCTGTGTCATCACTCTTTGTAAAAGTGTTCGACCTGCTACATGAGCTCCACAAGATCCTTCATGGATTTCTTCAATCAATTCTTTCACCTCGGTGGGATGTACACATCTCTGCAAACCTGCCATAATTCCTCGTCTATACAAAATACCATTAGTTAATACATACCGAGCAGCTTTATACTTCAGTTTCTTGGCAGCGAGTTTGTCCTCCGGCAATTCACCCTCTTCAACATATTTTCTGATTGGATCCATCCAAGATGGTCCTAAATCAAGGGTAATCACATTCGTTGTCAGATCTTCATCTATGCTCCGACCTTCTAATACTTCAATCGGTATGGTTCTTCGCATCTCGGTACGAGTAGCTGATGCTAGTCGGGCCAGTGCGTCTGCTTGTACATTCTCCATCCTCGGTATTCTCACCAATTGAATGGCCTCAAATTCTGTCAACAATTTCATCACCTTTGCATGATATTTGATCATTAAATCTCCTTTAACCGCATACATTCCCATCATCTGATACACAATTAATTGAGAATCACTGAATACCATCACTTGTTGTGCTTCCATAGTCTTTGCTAGATTAAGACCTGCTATCATGGCCTCATACTCCGCTTCATTGTTAGAGGCTTTGAATTGGAATCGCAAAGCATATTCCATGTCAATCTCGTCTGGAGTGATCAAAACAATTCCTGCTCCACAACCAGCTGTGCAGGATGATCCGTCTACATATAATCTCCATGTAGGTATTTCGTCTTCAAATTTCTTATCTGTCAGAGTTCCTCGATAAAATATCTGCTGTTTTCTTCCATCATCCCCCGGTATCTTTCGCTCCTCGTCAGTCATCTGCTCGTACCCTTTTACCAACCGTGGTTGGTCTGAGTTTGAATATAATGATTTCTCTACATCCACAAGTCCTTTTACCAACCTTGGCTGTTTTGGACCTATTTCTGCTGATCCTGTATCGTCCACAGGTAGGTCAGCAAATGTTTCTGTTGATCCTGTATCGTCCACAGGTAGATCAGCAGGCACCTTTTGCTCCTCGGGGGTATCAGGGTACGTGAACTCTGCTATAAAATCTGCTACAGCTTGCCCCTTGAATGATGATCTGGGCTCATACACAATATCATATTCACCAAGTTCTACTGCCCAGCACATCAGTCTCCCTGATTTTTCTGGCTTATGGAGGGCTTGTCTCAATGGCATATCAGTATAAACGATGATGGTATGGGCTTGGAAATATGGCCTCATTCTTCTACTTGCTTCAATTAGTGCCAATGCCAATTTTTCTAGCTTTGGGTACCTGATTTCTGCACCTCGGAAAGCCTTACTTGTGTAATAAATTGGCTTCTGGACTCCATTCTCCAATCTGATCAACGCTGAACTGACTGCGTTCTCTGATACTGCCAAATACAAATACAACTTTTCTCCTGTTATTGGTCTGGACAACAGTGGGGGTGCTCCCAAATATTTCTTCAAGTCTTGAAAAGCTTTTTCACATTCCTCATTCCATTCAAAGGTTTTTCGAAGTGTTTTGAAGAATGGTATGCATTTATCAGTTGCTCGAGATACAAATCTGTTGAGCGCTGCAACTCGTCCGGTAAGACTCTGCACTTCTTTCTTCGTCGTCGGAGATCGCAGCCCTAGAAGAGCTTTGATCTTATCTGGATTTGCCTCAATACCTCGCTGATTGACGATGTATCCGAGGAACATTCCTTCTCGTACTCCGAAGGTGCACTTCGTCGGGTTAAGCTTCATTTGGTATTTATCCAATTGATCAAAAGTTTGACTCAAGTCAACCAAATGATCAGCAGCTTTCTTGCTTTTAGTGAGCATGTCATCGACATAGACCTCCATGTTGCGACTGATTTGTTCGGTAAAAACCTTGTTCATCAACCGCTGATATGTTGCACCTGCATTTTTTAAACCAAAAGGCATAACATTATAACAATAAGTTCCCCTAGGGGTAATAAAAGAAGTACTTTCCCTGTCTTCAGGTTTCATTTTGATCTGGTTGTAGCCAGAGTAAGCATCCATGAAGCTGAGTAGCTCGTGTCCCGAGGTAGCATCCACCAGTTGATCAATTCTGGGCAATGGAAAATGATCCTTGGGGCATGCCTTATTGAGATCGATGAAATCGACACACATTCTCCATTTGTTGTTTTTCTTCTTTACCATCACCACATTTGCCAACCAATCTGGATATTTTACATCTTCAATGAATTGGGCTTTCTGGAGTTTCTCGACTTCCTCCTGTATGGCCTGATTCTTCTCGGGACTAAACACCCTTCTTCTCTGCTTTACAGGTTTAATCTCCTTATTCACATTGAGTTCATGACATAAGAAGTTTGGATCTATTCCTGGCATGTCTTCATGACTCCAAGCAAAAGTATTTTTCCTATTCTTCAAGAAAGTTATCAACTCCTCTTTTATTGACATATCCAACGATGAACCTATCTGGGTTATTCGTTCAGGATGTTCGTCGTCCAGAATAACATTTTCTGTAGATTCTACCACTTGCCCTTTCACAAGTTGGGACTCATCTCTAGGATCAAGAGTTTCAATTTCTGTACATTCATCCACTTGATAAGTAGTAGTCTTTTTCATCGATCCTTCTAGTTCTTCTCGCTCGGCCGACGAATAATAGCATTCCCGAGCTACTTTTTGATCACCTTTCACCACTCCAACTCCAAAATTTGTTGGGAATTTCAAACATTGATGTACTGTTGAAGGAACGGCTTCGAACTTCTTCAATCCAACTCTTCCCATGATGATGTTGTAGGCCGATTGCACATTCTTATCCATCACAAAGAATCGTATTCTTTCTGTTCGACAAACAGGCCAGGTTCCAATGAATATATCCAACTTGATCGTCCCCAGTGGAAAAACTTTCTCGCCAGCAAAACCCAGAAGGGGTCTGTGATAAGGTTCCAATTGAGATAATTTCAAATTCAGGCTATCAAAGCATGAATAGTACATGATGTCTGCCGAACTACCATTGTCTACCAACACCCTTGAAATGATCACGTCCTTCGTTCTCATTTTGATCACCAAAGGATCATCATGAGGGTAAAGAACACCTGCCAGGTCGTTTTTTGAAAAACCAATTACTAGCTTCTCTTTGTTTACCTTCCTCGGACGATCATCCTCGGCCAGGTTTATTCGTTGAATATATGAGCAAGCTTGAGCCTCTCCGAGATAAGCTTTTCTTTCTGCAGTAAGGTCTCCTCCTCCTGCATCTCCCCCTGTAATAACGTTACAATGAAATGATCCAAAACGTATGGAAAATACCTCTCGTTCAGGTTTTCTTGGCTTCTTGGGAAGATCGGGGTCATCATCTGGATCCTCTTCATGGTCCTTCCTCTTTTTCTCCTCTGCACGACGAGGAGATCTAGATCTCTCTCTAGTTCTATCATCATTCCTCCTTTCACTTCTGCGATCTACATACTTTGATAATTTTCCTCTTCGAATGAGTGTTTCAATCTCGTTCTGAAGGGCTATACAATTTTTGGTCATATGGCCATGATCTTTGTGAAACTCGCAATATTTGGTCTTATTCCTCATGTCTGGATCTGTCTTCAGTTTCTCTGGCCATTTGATTTCCTCGTTATTCCTGATCTCTTCTAGAACATGATTAATACCCATTTTCAATGGAGTATAATTATCATACTTCTTTAGGGCTTCCAACTTTATCCTGTTATTCCTGGAATGTTTGTCACCACCATTACCTTTCTGATCTTTCTTGATAGAGTTGTCGACCTCCACTTTAACTTCTTTATCCATATTCTTCTTCGCAGTCATAGCCTCCTCGGCATTCATGATTTTGGCTGCCTTTGCCATCAATTCCGACATATTTTTAGGCGGATCTTTGGCCAGAGTATAGTATAGTTTGTTAGGCAGCAAACCACTCATCAAAGCAGTGATTGCTGTCTTTTCTTCATAATCTATGACTTCCAACTTCTCGTTATTGAAACGAGTTATGTAATCTCTAGTACTTTCTCCTGATTTTTGTCTAACACTTAGTAAGTGCGCTACTCGCTTTACTGGCTTTGCTCCAAAACAAAAATTACCAATAAACAGTTCGGCTAACTGAACAAAAGTTGAAATCTTACCCCGAGGAAGATTATTATACCATATCTGTGCAGATCCGGTAAGAGTTCCCGAGAATGCTCTACACCTCATCTCGTCGGGGACAGCATAGATATCTGCAGCAGCTTGGTACTGTTCTATATGAAGTACAGGATCTGTCTTTCCATCGTACTTGGGGGTCACTACAGGTGCTTTGAATTTCGACGGTGTAGGGAAATCCACAATGGCTTGCACAAAAGGTGTCCCTTGAACAAAAGCTCTCTGTAAGGGGTTCCTCGCTTTAGCCATTTCTCCCAGTCTATCCTCCAATCGTTGAATGGAACCTTTCCATGCTTCATTCCCTTCCTCGGGCCGCTTAGTCCGAGCAACTGATTGCTCTGACGTAGCTTCCTGAGATTTATCTCGACGAGTAATTGGTCGTGATTGTGCAGATCCTTCTCTCAAACCTGGTGGTGGTCGAAAACTTCCTGATGGAGCCCTAGGTGGACTCATGTTCCTCCTTGGTCCTAACCGACTGAAAGGAGACACCCTGCTTAATCTTTCTAAAGCGCTAGTTCTCTCCGAAGAAAGAGAGATTTGTTGATCTGTATCCGTAGCCCGTATTGATGAAGTTCGCCCAGGTTGATAAGAAAAATCATTGGATTCCCCATTGCGATATGACCCAATACGTCTGGATCGTGATTGCCCATGATCAGTCCTTTGCCCTGAATGAGTAGGTACACCGCCTTGAAGAGTTTGAAGGAGTTGCCTCATAGATTCTTGCATGGCGGTTTGTCCCTGAGCCAGATTCATCATAATTCCGGCTAGATCTGGAGATGCAGATGGATTTGGAAGATTTCCAGTATTTCCAGCATTTCGATTACTGGATTCTGGATTATCTGCCATTGGTGATAAATGATTTTTATGAAAAACGATAACAACAGTCGTTTCCCACAGACGGCGCCAATCTGTTGATGTAAAAAACTAGATCGCTCTAATTATTCAATCACAGATAAATAAATAAGACAAAGATTTTTAAAGTGGTTCGGCTAGGAATAAAGCCTACGTCCACTGTTATGTTATTGCTGAGTGTTTGTGGAATTCTTGATCACAAGTTCTTTCAAGAAATTCCGGTCCCTTTGAATGGGATTGATACAGGGTATTTATAGCCTCAAGGCTGTACATGAAAGGTCCAATACATTAAATGATATACATATGAATGGGTAATACATTTAATGCAGCGTGTGCGTCAAGAATCTAATGAATAGTTGAACAGTTGTCCGTCTGATAATTGATGACACGGCCGAGGTGCAGTTCGGACCGCCTTAGTTGCTCGTTGATCAAGAGTTCCTCGGAGTGCTTAGAGTATCTCGGGATGATAGAGTTCCTCGGATGGAGTTCCTCGGCATGCTAGAGCTCCTCGGTGTATTCTCGTTGCTCGGTACCAACCATGGTTGTTCAGTAAATGATCTTCCTCGCTGTTATTGTGCCACGTAGATTGACACGTGTCTTCATACTATTCGTCCACATCAGCATATTAATTTTGGTATCAACAAACATAAAAGTATTTTTTTTCCCTAGCTAGTCATGTAAAATCCTCTCTTAGTTTTTCATACCCCACCAAAGAGTGTTTTTTTTTTAAACCAAACTCCACTAAGAGTGATGCCAATACCAATAATATTTAGAGTTTATTTGCATGTATATTAGTGTGACTTATTCATCTCTTTTAGTGACTAGTTGGTTTTAACATCAAGTATGAGACATACATTTAGTGGAGGCTCCTATGATATAAATGAAGATTTTCCATCCATAGTAGCAACCCACATCGATGCTAGCATGCATTGACGAAAATAGTTTAGAGGAGGAGCTGATTTGACTAAGAATGGGGAACAGGAATGTATGTCGCGAAAACAATAAGAGAATATTATGGTTAAATCATCTCCAACGCTAATGTGTATGGAAGAATGTCAATAATCACGTAGGATTTATACACAAAGAAAGTAAAAAAAAAAAGGTTTTCAATGAAGAAAAAATTTAGGGAGACTCATAAAAAAATTCAATTTTGAAATTTACTGTATTAAAAGCTTATATCTTATTATTGTGGGTTCCGTCAGGACATCAAAATGTGTATTAAAAATTGGTACCCGTTTTTGTCTTATGTATGGATTTCAAAATTGAGTCCCAAAAGTGAATCTCTCTATCACCACTCTTTCAATGAAAGCCTCTACAATGAAAGTGAAAGTGACATGGCAATAATGATTATCCACAATATGAAAGAGATCTTAAATTCAAAATTCTTTCTCTAATGCAACTATGAATATGATTATTCTCCCATATTTGATACAAGTGAAAATTTAGACATTTGCATTGGAGAAAATTTATTTTATGGACAATTTGTATACTAAACTTTGTTCACATAATATTCCCGTTGTCTTATTCCACCCCCACATAAGCAAAAAAAGATAGACATTTGCATTGGAGATGCTCTTATAGGGTTGGGCTTCAATTTTTTCAAAAGGGGGTTTGATTGCATTAATTTTTCACGTGTCAATTTTTTTTTTTGATAATTTTTTTATGGATTAGATTAAGGAAAAAAATGTTTGAATATGTTACATGTGGTGAGGGACTTAATAGAAGAGCGATATAAAAAAATATGATATTACAAAAATCTAATAATATTAAAATATTCTGATAAAAAGAAAAATTCAATTTTTAAAAATATGATAAAAAATTAACTGTCAAAAATCATATATTCATAAAATCGGACAAAACAATGACATTGAGAAGAATATGATATTTAAAAAAATGATGAAAAAAATCTGATGTAAAAAAAATCAAATGTACAAAAAAAATATTTTATAAAAAAATCAAGACAAAAAAAAAATATAAAATAAATTCTGATATATTAAAGAATGAATATGATGTTAAAACAATTATAATGTAAAATAAATTCTTAGATAAAAAAACCTGACATAAAGAAGTATATGATATTAGTAAAGTATGATAAAATAATCTAATGTAAGAAAATATTGCTTATTAAAAAAATTTAATATAAAACACATCGAATGAAAAAAAAACTGATATAAAAAACATTGAACGAAAAGTCTATGAGTGTAAAAAAGGGTAAATACCCACTAAAGGGATAACACATAATGGAGATGAGTTGGTCATCAGCAACGTTAAGTGTACGAGTAGGCACTTTGATTAGGATTTTACATATAAGGAAAATGATTGACCATAAAAATCCTAAGCTTGAGAGCCCTCCATAAATGCATATGCCTTATTTCGGAATCATGTCTTACTATATTATGTTCTCAGAGTGTGACTTAAGGCATACGTTATTAGGACCTTATATATAAAATTTAAACTCATCAAATTTAGTCTTGTTTTTAAAAACCAATTTTGATCCAATTTAAATTGAATTGTATTAATAAGTTTCATAAGTTTAATTTTGATTCATCAACCTGATTATGGACGAAATCGATTAAATGACCAACAAAAAATCGCTATAGGTTTGGAATCTTGTCAAACCTATAGTAAATTTTATTCTGCAACCTGTTTTTTGTTCTGTAATCTTATCATATTACTATACGTTTGAAATCTTATCAAACCTGATTAGTTTACTTTTGATTCGATATCATGATTATGGATGAAATCAACATGTTTGGGCATAAAGGGTTTTCGTGGGTGGGTGATGTGGGATAGAAGGGCGGTTAGTTGGAAATTAATAGGTGGCGATTGACAAATGGAAAATCTGGATTACTTTTTCATTAGCATAGCCTTTAGAGTCCTTTTTGAGTATAAATTTGTTGACCCTACCCAAATGAGGGTTTACATTACCATCCAATATTGTTAGCAAAAACATGAATGAGTCAACAATTGCTTTCATAATTTTTAATGAGTTTTTCATATTTTTACTAATCACATTAGAGGGTCATGTAAACCCTCATTGTCAACAAATTTGAAATATTACTTTTGATTGTTGAGGTTTTACTCTTAAAACCATATATCGATAACAGAAAAGGTGAGTTAGTTCACTCTGAAACAAGAATCATGATTATCAAAATGTCTTATATTTGTCTTAAATATGTTGGATATAATATCGGTTAATTTTACTTATTAGGAGTTCCGATAAGTTAGGTTCAACCTTATATAAGGAGATTAAACTTTCGGTTCAAGTTGAATAGGACATTTCACAACTTAGAAATGGAGTTGACATGCTATTGGTATGGTTACGTGCACAATCCTAGTAGTTTAATTTAAACTATGAGAACATGTCTGATGGTTTGAGAATTTTTATGATAGTTTAATAGATGATTGTAACTAATACATTTAGGAATGTACTAGACAATACCTCCCATATGATTTAAGTCTAAGAGTTATCTTAATTATACTTAGGTAATCTCATACAGTTTTAAAAGGGTGCATGTATTCTTAATCCCCAGGGTTATGAGGATTTGAATGCTTGTAAAATTGCTTCTTTGATTTCTATTGGTGCGATTATATTATATATTGGGTCAATAGATCCCGGCAAGTTGGGCAATCATTGTGTGAGCGGATCGGAGAACATAATTCTGAGGAATCCACATCTAGGAGATATCTTGAATTGTTATACCCCTTAATAGACTTATATGTTTTGTTTCCACTAGTAAAGCTCGTCCGGTGGATTATTTTATAATCCGATGAAGCAGGATATAAGTTAAGTTTGAGAATCAAGGGAATTTATTAGATTTTGGTTAAAATCGATTAGATGCAAATTGATTTGACCAAGCGGGTGTCAGACACTTAATGCGAGGAATCACATTATACACCATAATAAACTTTGCGAAAAATACTTTTTTATTCCAATTTATTTATAGATAATTAAATTAGAGTGCAATCATGATTATTTAGTGGAATTAATCGCGATTGAATAAATAAAGGAAATAATTATGGTAATTGTAATTAGGTTTTCTAATTATTTATTTGTAATCCCATTTAATTCTTTGTCTTGGGTCCTTAGTACAGTCTAATACCCAAGTAGTAAGTCGAAAACTCTTTGGAAGCCCAGTTTAGCTAAGGCCCATGACTTATGCCTGTTTATATGGGTGTAAGTTAGGATTTTAGGTTGATGATATATTATGGAGGGTTATAGAGAGAGGGAGAGAGGGATAAAAAATACTATTCACACACTACAAAAAAAAGGTTATTAGGGATGGGGGTATTTGGGACGATCGTTTCATTTTGAACCTTAAAAGTACTATTTGGGATTGATTTTAATTACCGTCCGTTTTGATAAATCACAAAAGGGACAGATTTTACAAATCATCCCATGTGTTATATCCTTAAAGTAGAGTTAAATTTTTTGCGCTTTTGTTTCAAACAAACATAAGGGACGAACTTTAAAAACTGTCTTATTTCGACGAACTTTGAAATCGTCCCATTTAGTGTAGCTAACACCATGAAAAATTCATCCCATTTTATACATTGGAAAAGGGACCGAAAAAAAGTCCCTCTTGATAAATCACAACTAGGTTTTCTTCTTCTTTTTTCTTTTATTCCCCCCCCCCTTTTTCCCATTTTGTCCGATCTCTCACTATCTCTCGTACCTCTCTCTCTCTCCCCCTCTCCATCTCCCTCCCCCTCCCATGACCGCCTCGCTGCCCCTGACTCGTCCAACCCGCTCCTGCCCCGCCACATGATTATCCTCACACAACCACTAAGGATATATGTATTGATAAATCGATAGAGACGTCAATCCGTAAGCTTAGGTTATGTTTATTGGATTTGGGCTTATCTGATTCATCATGTTAAGTCGCATAGTAATTTGGTTCGGGTGATGTGTTTTGCATATATGGGTTTAAGTGTCTCAATATTAGAGCACGATGGGTTTTGAGCCAAGCAAGATGATTAAATGGGATTGAATATGTAATTAACTACTGACTTGCATGCGTGCGATGGAAAAGGTGTTGGGATCGAAGAGCATCCACAGTGGTGGATGCTCTGAAATGTAAACTTGTCGTACCAAAAGTGGATATAGCCTTTCTTCAAGAGGAGAGGTCAACAGTGGTGGAAAGGGTAAATACTTCCTACGAACTAATGTTATTCGTAGGAAGTATCAAAATATTTCCTACGAACAACATTAGTTCGTAGGAAGTATTTTGATATTTTCTACGAACAACTGAAGTTCGTCAGAACCTAAATACGAGTTCCTAAGGACTTCATTTGTTCGTCGAAATTCCTACGAACAAATGAAGTTCGTAAGAACCATTTGCAAATTCAATAGTCGTTCAGCAAAGTTACAAATTCACTGCCTTTTCTCTTACAAAATTTGTAGATTTAACTCCACCATTGGAGAGCCCTCACTTTGGAAGTTTACAAATTTTGTTGTTCGTTTCCTTCACCACCAAGGATGCTCTGATGATCGTCCAAAAAGAACCCCAACATAGACCTACTTGCACATTTCTTAGGGTAAAAACATTATGGCTATCATTGTGTGCTTTTATAGATTTTGAAAAATCCCTCTAAAAATGGTTGATACGTTCCACTGAGCCTCTATGGCTTGGTTCATAGCTTTCAACACTTGTAACTCACATATGAAAGTCACCCATTATTTTTTAATTAATTAATTTATTTTTGTAAGAATACGTAACCCATTGTTTTTGCTTCCCTAGAATCTCAGGCACCTAGTCGCATGTCTCGGATGATTTAGTTGCATCTGATCCCATATGTTTATATTTTTAGCTCTTGGTCATGTTGAGTGATGGTTCAAAAGTTCAGAGGACATGTGTCACTTTTCAAGGAAATAAAAAAATGGTTGTTTGAGGAGGTTATGGATGGACATGGCATTAATTTACAATAATAAAAATACATGGAATGATCAACAATTAAAACTTTTAAAGTGAGACCAAATCCTAAAAGACTACCCGTTCTTAGGAACATAGTCACCCACATTTTGATAGTATCGAACCCTTAGGCCTTATTTTTATATCAATATGTTCAAACTACCCCTTTTCAAGAATATTGACACGAAAAATGCCCTTTAATATTTTCAGAAAATGAAGTCGTGTAGGGGAATATTGTAAACAATCCCTTATGTTTGCACATTTTGATTATGTATGAAATATTGTATATGCAAAATTCGCAATTTATTTTATGATTTTTCTATCAATTTTTATGATTAAATTTTATTTAGTTGTGTCTTTGGAAAAATAAATATTTGGTTGAGTCCCCCCTGAACTAAAATTTTAGATCCACCACGGTTGAGAAGGGGGATTGTTGTATACTTTTTGTAGGGGACTTATTAATTTTTATCAATTTCCGAATCATTATACATGGGGGTAATTCTCTTCATATTTTATGGTGTTATTTTCTTAAAGGGGAGGTTAAGAATTTATATCGAGAAAGGTACTCATAAAAAACCGTGTCTTTCTATCTCCCCTTTAGGGTGCCATCTCTTTAGAACCACAAGGTTATACATGTCCAACCATGACCCCTTTCGTTTTATTATGAGTAGATCTTGTTTCTAGTTAAATCTGAACATAAAATTATTTTTTCCCTAACTGGTTATGTAAAATCCTCTCTTAGTTTTCCATACTCCACTAAGAGTGTTGCCAACACCAATAATGTTTAATAATTTATACGCGTGTATGTAATCTCCCTATCACACTACACCATTTCCTGCGAATGGTCACGCCCAGTGGGTAACGGCCCAAGTCCGCGACCAGCTGGTCGCGGACTTGGGCCGTGATCCACTCAATATTTGGCGTGACCATATTTATTATCACACTAAATTATCGATGCTCTAGAAGTGGTCACGGACCAAGTCCGTGACCACGGTGGTCGCGGACTTGGGCCTATACCAGGGCGTGACCATCTTGGCGCAAAACTCGCACCAAAATTTCCTCCAAGCTTAGTCGCGGAGGGGTCACGGACCAAGTCCATGACCCATGGCGTGTTGAAGATAGTACCTCAATTCTTGCTACACAGATTGAGGGTCACGACTATGGTCCGTGACCATTTCTTGGTATGGGTCACGGCTATGGGTCGTGACCATACCTCAATCAAGCATGGAAAAAGGTCGCGGATGGTGGGTCACGGCTCTAGGCCGTGACCAAGTCTGAAGAACCCAACTCTGCCTCACCTTCGTTTTAAGGGTCGCGCATATGGGGTCACGGCTGTTGGCCGTGACCAGTTTCAGGTCTTAAAAAAAAAGGCCCGCCCCGCTGCTTCTTATTTCATTTGGAGTAAGGCAGCTGCTTCTCAGTGCGATTTTGAGTTGGATTTCAGTTGGATTTGTAAGGGTTAAGCGATTTCAGTTTGTTTGCATTTGGATTAACCCTGGTATGTATTAATTCATTTTGATTTCATTTGGATTTATGATTTCTATCTAAAACCCTAATTTCGGTGTATGTATGTGTAGATTTACGTTTGTATGTGTGTGTATGTATAGATTTATGTTATATATGTGTGTGTGTGTGTGTGTGTGTGTAGATTTATGTGTATATGTATGTTTATGTGTGTAACTATGAACAAATAAATTATTTTTTTGTCAATAAACCCTATATTGTACGTGTGTGTATGTATAGATTGTATGTGTGTGTGTGTGTATGTATAGATTTATGTCAAAAAAAATATTAGGGTTTAGTAAACCCTAAATAGTATGCGGTGGAGACGGGTGGAGACCGGGTTGGGGGTTAGAAGCAACAAATAGTCCCTTAGGAATTCTGTAAGTGTTAATTTTGTTCTTGGCCTTGGTATTTTCAATTTGGTTTTAGATTTGTCCTTGTGAAAAAAAAAGGAATAGATATATACCTAGTTTAATTAGATTGGTGTTGGTTATATTATGATATACATGTTATGCCATTTTATATAATTGTTGAAATTGAATAAGTATTGGATTTTGAAATGTAATCAAAATCAATTGTAATCTTCTCAGTATGTGTGCATCTTATTTTTTTCTCAGTAGTAATCCTTATATATGTGAAAGAAAATATGAATGAGGATTAACGAATTTCAGTTCACACAATTTTACCACGAGTCAAGTTGGGGCAGTGAGTGACACAAGAACAAGTTTTGGTTTTCTTCCTTTGGTTTTGAATTTATTTTTTTGGTTCTACCATTTTTTTTAATTGAACATAACTGTTTGCAAAAAATTCATTATTTTTTCACTGTCATAGGATACATTGATGTTGGGGTCGAACTACTATCAAACATAATCTGAAATTGCATCGCTGCTGGCATAGAGAAGGTTCTGATTGGCGTTGGGTGTAACAAAATATCCAGGTAATGGATAGACCAATGATGAACTTTATTTTACGGTTAAATATGCATTTATTCAATTTTTTTAATTATTTTGGGTTTGGATCTTATTTATGTCTAAACCCCGTAATTTTAATTCTGTTGTGCCCCCTATAGCTTGGGTATTGTTGGCGCATTTGTTTCTTGTCACTTCTAGTGGGGGGGGGGGGGGGACATAACTTTTGAACAAAGAATAGTTAGGGTGAACATTAGAAAAAGAAGGCATTATCCAATGGATTGCACTTTCTAGGTTTAAGGCGTGTTAATTTCTCTGCAATGGTTCACATTAAACTAATTGGTAAGCATTTGTTTATTAGCTTAAATTTGCACAAATTTAGACCTGAGCATAAAAAAATACCATCGAAGGGTGAAAATGTAAAACAAGCACAAAACGGTCCCGTAAGAGTCAAGAACACCTCGCACGGGACCAATGTGACTCTTAGGAACCGACCACGTAATCACTGGGCTCCCGGTTTGAGTGTACGACGTAAATTTGCAAAAAAAATAAACTTAAGCATAAAAGCATGCCATCGAAGAGTGAAAACATAAAACATCCTTAAAACGGTCCCATAAGAGTTACGAACACCTCGCAAGGGAACAATGTGACTCGTAGGAACCAACCGCGTAGTCACGGGGCTCCCGGTTTGTGTGTACGACGTAAATTTGCAAAAGAATTAGACTTGAGCATAAAAACATGCCATCGAAGTGTGAAAACAAAAAACAAACACAAAACAGTCCCAAAAGAGTCATGAGCACCCCGCACGGGACCAATGCGACTCGTAGGAACCGATCACGTAGTCACGGGCTCCCGGTTTGAGTGTACGACGTAAATTTGCAAAAAGTTAGAGTTGAGCATAAAAACATGCCATCGAAGGGTGAAAACGTACAACAAGCACAAAACGGTCCTGTAAGAATAACGAACACCTCACACGGGACCAATGTGACTCGTAGGAACCGAACGCGTAGTCACGGAGCTCCCGATTAGAGTGTACGACGTAAATTTGTAAAAAAATAAACTTAAGCATAAAAACTTGACATTGAAGGGTAAAAACGTAAAACAGTGACAAAACGGTCTCGTAAGAGTCACGAACGCCTCGCACGGGATCGATGTAACTCGTAGGAACCGGTCGCGTAGTCACGGCGCTCCTGATTTGAGTGTACGACGTAAATTTGCGAAAAATAAAACTTAAGCATAAAAACATACCATCGAAGGGTGAAAATGTAAAACAACCACAAAATGGTCCCATGAGAGTCATTAACGCCTCGCACGGGACCAATGTGACTCGTAGGTACCGACCGGTTAGTCACAGGACTCCCGGTTTGAGTGTACGACGTAAATTTGCAAGAATTAGTCTTAAGCGTAAAAACATGCCATCGAAGGAAGAAAACGTTAAACAACCACAAAACGGTCTCGTAACAGTCACGAGCACCTCGCGCGGGACTAATGTGACTCGTAGGAACCGAGCGCGTAGTCACGGCGCTCCCGGTTTGAGTGTATGACTTAAATTTTCAAAAAATTAGACTTAAGTATAAAAACATGTCATCGAAGGGTGAAATCATAAAATAACGACAAAACGGACCAGTAAGAGTCACGAACACCTCGCACGGGACCAATGTGATTCGTAGAAACCGACCGCGTAGTCACGGACCTCCCGGTTTTAGTGTACGATATAAATTTGCACAAAATTAGACTTAATCATAAAAACTTGCCATCGAAGTGCGAAAATGTAAAACATTCATAAAATGGTCCCGTAAGAGTCACGAACACCTCTCAAGGGACTAATGTGACTCGTAGGAATCGACTGCGTAGTCACGGGGCTCCTAATTAGAGTGTATGACGTAAATTTGGAAAAAAATAGACTTAAGCATAAAAACTTGACATTGAATGGTGAAAACGTAAAACAGTGACAAAATGGTCCCGTAAAAGTCATGAACACCTCACATGGGACCAATATGACTCGTAGGAACCGATCGCGTAGTCACGGGGATCCCAGTTTGAGTGTACGACGTAAATTTATAAAAAAAATGGACTTAAGCATAAAAAATTGCAATCGATGGGTGAAAATGTAAAACAGCCACAAAACGGTCCCGTAAGTGTCACGAGCACCTCTCACGGGACCAATGTGACTCGTAAGAATCGACCGCGTAGTCACGGGGCTCCTAGTTTCAGTGTACGACGTAAATTTGTAAAAAGTTAGACTTAAGCATGAAAACATGCCATCAAAGGGTGAAAACGTAAAACAGACACAAAACGATCTAGTAAGAGTCAGGAGCACCTCGCACGGGACCAATGTGACTCGTAGGAACCAACCGCATAGTACGGGGCTCCCGGTTTGAGTGTACGACATAAATTTACAAATAATTCGACTTAAGCATAAAAACATGCCATCGAATAGTGAAAACATAAAAACATCCACAAAACGGTTCGGTAAGAGTCACGAGCACCTCACACGGGACCAATGTGACCCGTAGGAACCGACCGCGTAGTCACGGGACTCCTAGTTTGAGTGTACGACGTAAATTTGCAAAAAATTTAGACTTAAGCATAAAAACATGCCATCGAGGGGTGAAAACATAAAACAAACACAAAATGGTCCCGTAAGAGTCACGAACACCTCACACGGGACCAATGTGACTCGTAGGAACCGACCGCGTAGTCAAGACACTCCCGCTTTGAGCATACGACGTAAATTTGTCAAACGTTAAAATTAGGCATACAAACATACTTTTATAGGGTGAAAATGTTAAAACAACTATAAAACCGTCCCGTAAGAGTCACGAACACCTCGTACGGGATCGATAACTCGTAGGAACAAGCCGCGTAGTCACGGCGCTCCGGGTTTGAGTGTACGACATACATTTATGAAAAATTACACTTAAGAATAAAAACATGCCATCGAAGGGTGAAAACGTAAAATAACCACAAAACGGTCCCGTAAGAGTCACGAACACCTCGCACGGGACCAATGTGACTCGTAGGAACCGATAGCCTAGTCACGGGGCTACCGATTTGAGTGTACGACTTAAATTTTCAAAAAATTAGACTTAAGAATAAAATATGCCATCGAAGTGCAAAAATGTAATACGTCCACAAAACGGTCCCGTAAGAGTCACAAACACCTCTCACGGGACCAATGTGACTCGTAGGAATCGACCGCATAGTCAAGGGGCTCCCGATTAGAGTGTACGACGTAAATTTGCAAAAAAATAGACTTAAGCATAAAAACTTGCCATTGAAGGGGTAAAACGTAAAACAGTGACAAAACGGTCTCATAAGAGTCACGAACACCTCGCATGGGATCGATGTAACTCATAGGAACTGGTCGCGTAGTCACGGCGCTCCCGGTTTGAGTGTACGACGTAAATTTGCGAAAAATAAGACTTAAGCATAAAAATGTGTCATCGAATGGTGAAAACGTAAAACAACCACAAAACGGTCCAGTAAGAGTCACGAACGCCTCGCACATGACCAATGTGACTCGTAGGAACCGATCGCGTAGTCACGGGGCTATCGATTTGAGTGTACGACTTAAATTTGCAAAAAATTAGACTTAAGCATAAAAACACGCCATCGATGGGTGAAAACGTAAAATAGCGACAAAACGGTTCGGTAAGAGTCACGAACACGTCGCACGACACCAATGTGACTTGTAGAAACCGACTGCGTAGTCACGGAGCTCCCGGTTTGAATGTATGACGTAAATTTGCAAAAAAATAGACTTAAACATAAAAACATGCCATCGAAGGGTGAAAACGTAAAACATCCACAAAAATGGTCCCGTAAGAGTCACGAACATCTCGTACGGGACCAATTTGACTCGTAGGAGCCAATCGCATTGTTACGGGGCTCCCGATTTGAGTGTACGACATAAATTTGCAAAAATAAGATTATAAAATCCCTACCTTATAATGTTATCCCGATCTTATGAATTTCAAATAGATATTTAAAGACTTTCTCGCAGGTTAGTCAATTCCACTTGAGAGAATATCCATTATTGAATTCAACATAGAAGATCAGCTTCCTCGAGACCAACACCATAAAAACTGCCGTAACTAAAAACAGTTAATCGTTCATATTATAATAGTTAATGAGTTCATAGTGATGGTGGGATATGATATTGTGGGACCTAGATAGGATACAAAGATAGAAGAGGCATCTCCACTACAAAAATGGACTGTGAGGTCATTAGAGTAACAAAAATGGAGGACAGCACCGGCTACTGCCTTGCTGGATAGAGGACAGCACCGGCTACTGCCTCGCTGCCACGACAGCAGCACCTGCTACTGCCCCAATCCCCCTACTAGTGTTACTACCCCTGCCCCAAGCCCCCTTCTCCTCTTGCTTATGCTGCTTCTACTACCTAAACACCTGCTTATAAGATTTAAACACCTGCTCCTCTTACTTATATGATGCTTGAGAAAGTGATACCAAGAATTTCAAGTTACTCTAGAGTTCGACATAAAGTTATTCAACATAATGAAAAGATGGAAAGACATATATATATATATATATATATATATAATTGTTATATATAACAGTTATATATATACTTTTATATATAATAGTATATATATAACTGTGATGTATAGAAGAGGTAGGTCTTTGTGAAGACCTAGTGATGGAAAATAATTGGAATGTTTAACTAGATATTTAAAGGTTCGGGTATTGGATTACAAATTGGGAAGGTGTTAGGCCCCTGTTCACCTTTTCGATCTCAAATGTAGATATGAAACTTTTATTTTAGCATATTATGGTATAAAAAGAAATAATAAAATGAAAACATTAAGTACATATCTAGTATGGGATATGCTTGTAGATAATATAGAGAAGGGATGGATATGTAAAAAGTTGGACTTATTCGTTCGGATGATAATCTGGGTGAGCATACGTACTCGCGCGGAGCAATTCAAAGTTCACGTAGTTCGTGAACGAATCAAGATGGATTTCACCTCATAAAGAGGCTCAATGTCAGTGATCTAGTCTTTCTTTAACCATAGGGCTGTTTTACAATTGAAACAGAGTTAGTTCTGAAGACGTATACAATTTGAGTTCATAAGAGTACTTGAACAAGGTTGGTTCACTCATAAATTCATTCGAAGATGAAGAAATAACTAGAACTCCACCATTAAAAAAAATAGTATATGGAATCCCCAAATCAAGTGTGCCCCAAATTATATGAGAATATTCCTTGATTTTAGGGATTTTGTTTAGCCTTTATGAGAATAAAATGATAATCGATAAATATATACAAGATTTACTATTATATATAATAGTATTATATATATACTATTATACTATTATATAATAGTATATGGAATCTCCATATCAACTGTTATAACCCAAAACAGCCCCCGAATGGCCCCGTGGGTGGCACAACCACCTCCCACGGGACCAATGTAACTCGTAGGAACTGACCGCGCAGCCGCGGCACTCCCAGTTTGAGAATACGACGGCAATTTGCATATTTCTAGACTTAGGCATAAAAACATGGCGTTAGAGGGTGAAAACTAGAAACAACCCCCGAACGGCCCCGTGGGTGGCACAACCACCTCCCACGGCACCAATGTAACTAGTAGAAACTGACCGCGCAGCAACGACCCTCCCGGTTTGCGAATACGAAGGTAATTTGCATATTTCTAGACTTAGGCATAAAAACATGGCGTTAGAGGGTGAAAACTCGAAACAACCCCCGAGCGGCACTGTGGGTGGTACCAACACCTCCCACGGGACCAATGTAACTCGTAGAAACTGACCGCGCAGCCGCGACCCTCCCGGTTCGAGAATACGATGGTAATTTGCATATTTCGAGACTTAAGCAAAACATGGCGTTAGAGGGTGAAAACTCGAAACAACCCCCGAACGACTCCGTGGGTGGCACCAACACCTCCAACGGGACCAATGTAACTCGTAGGAACTGACCCCACAGTCGCGGGTCTCCCGGTTTGAGAATACGATGGTAATTTGCATATATCTAGACTTAGGCTTAAAAACATGGCGTTAGAGGGTGAAAACTCGAAACAACCCCTAAACAGCCCCGTGGGTGGTACCAACACCTCCCACGGGACCAATGTAACTTGTAGGAACTGACCGCGCAGTCGTGGCACTCCTGATTTGAGAATACGACGATATATTGCATATTTTTAGACTTAGGAATAAAAACATGGCGTTAGAGGGTGAAAACACGAAACAACCCCCGAACGGCCCCATGGGTGGCACCAACACCTCCCACGGGACCAATATAACTCGTAGAAACTGACCGCGCAGCCGCGACACTCCCGGTTTGAGAATACGATGGTAATTTACATACTTCTAAACTTAAGCAAAACATGGCGTTAGAGGGTGAAAACTCGAAACAACCCTCGAACGGCCCCGTGGGTGGCACCAACACCTCTCACGGGACCAATGTAACTCGTAGGAGCTGACCTCGCAGTCGCGGGTCTCCCGATTTGAAAATACGACGATAATTTGCATATTTATAGACTTAGGCTAAAAAACATGGCGTTAGAGAGTGAAAACTCGAAACAACCCCCGAACGACTCCATGGGCGGCACCAACACCTCTCACGGGACCAATATAACTCATAGGAACTTACTGCGTAGCCGCGAGACTCACGATTTGAGAGTACGATGATAATTTGTACATTTACAGACTTAGGCTTAAAAACATGGCGTTAGTGGGTGAAAACCCCGAACAGCCCCCGAACGGCCCCGTGGGTGGCACAACACCTCCCACGGGACCAATGTAACTCGTAGGAACTGATCGCGCAGCCGTGGCACTCTCAGTTTGAGAATACGACGATAATTTGCATATTTCTAGACTTAGGCATAAAAACATGGCGTTAGAGGGTGAAAACTCGAAACAACCCCCGAATGGCCCCGTGGGTGGCACCAACACCTCCCACGGGACTAATGTAATTTGTAGAAACTGACCGCGCACTCGTCGGTCTCCCGATTTGAGAATACGACGGTAATTTTCATATTTCTAGACTTAGGCTTCAAAACATGGCATTAGAGGGTGAAAACTCGAAACAACCCCCGAACGGCTCCGTGGGTGGTACCAACACCTCACACGGGACCAATATAACTCGTAGGAATTGACCGCGCAGCCGCGAGACTCCCGATTTGAGAATACGACGATAATTTGTATATTTATAGACTTAGTCTTAAGAACATGGCGTTAGAGGGTGAAGCCCCCGAACGGCCCCGTGGGTGGCACCAACACCTCCCACGGGACCAATGTAACTCGTAGGAACTGACCGTGCTGCCGTGACACTCTTGGCTTGAGAATACAACGATAATTTGCATATTTCTAGACTTAGGCGTTAGAGGGTGAAAACTCGAAACAACCCCGAACGACCCCTTGGGTGGCACCAACACCTCCCACGGGACCAATGTAACTCGTAGAAATTGACCGCGCAGCGGCAACACTCCCGATTTGAGACTACGATGGTAAATTGCATATTTCTAGA
Source organism: Sambucus nigra (assembly GCA_949130495.1). Lineage (NCBI taxonomy): Eukaryota > Viridiplantae > Streptophyta > Magnoliopsida > Dipsacales > Adoxaceae > Sambucus > Sambucus nigra. The sequence goes on along the minus strand of OX422224.1, from coordinate 107,661,121 downwards.
CTTAAGCAAAACACGGCGTTAGGGGGTGAAAACTCGAAACAACCCCAGAATGGCCCCGTGGGTTACACCAACACCTACCACGGGACCCATGTAACTCGTAGGAACTGACCTCGCAGTAGTGGGTCTCCTGGTTTGAGAATACGACGATAATTTCATATTTCTAGACTTAGGCTTAAAAACATGGCGTTAGAGGGTGAAAACCCAAAACAGCCCCCGAATGGCCCCGTGGCTGGTACCAACACCTCCCACGGAACCAATATAACTCGTAAGAACTGACCACGCAACCGCGAGACTCCCAATTTTAGAATACGACGATAATTTGTATATTTATAAACTTAGGCTTAAAAACATGGCGCTAGAGTGTGAAACCCCGAACGGCCTCGTGGGTGGCACCAACATCTCCCACAAAAATAATGTAACTCGTAGGAACTGACCGCGCAGCCACGGCACTCCCGGTTTGAGAATACGACGATAATTTGCATACTTCTAGACTTAGGCAAAAAAACATGGCGTTAGAGGGTGAAAACTCGAAACAACCCCCGAACAGCCCCGTGGGTGGCACCAACACCTCCCACAGGACCAGTGTAACTCATAGAAACTCACCGCGTAGTCGCGGGTCTCCCCGTTTGAGAATACGACGATAATTTGCATATTAGTAGACTTAGGCTTAAAAACATGGCGTTTGAGGGTGAAAACTCGAAACAACCCCCGAACGGCTCTGTGGGTGGCACCAACACCTCTCACGGGACAAATATAACTCACAGGAACTGATCGCGTAGCCGCGAGACTCCCGATTTGAGAATACGACGATAATTTGTATATTTATAGACTTAGGCTTAAAAACATGGCGTTAGAGGGTGAAAACCCCGAACAGTCCCCGAACGGCGTCGTGGGTGGCACCCACCTCCCAAGGGACCAATGTAACTTGTATGAGCTGACCGCGCAGCCGCGGCACTTCCGGTTTGAGAATACGACGATAATTTCCATATTTCTAGACTTAGGCATAAAAACATGGCGTTAGAGGGTGAAAACTCGAAACAACCCCCCAACGGTTCCGTTGGTGGCACCAACACCTCCCACGGAACCAATATAACTCGTAGAAACTGACCGCGCAGCTGCGACACTCCCAGTTTGAGAATACGACGGTAATTTGCATATTTCTAGACTTGAGCAAAACATGGTGTTAGTGGGTGAAAACTCTAAACAACCGTCGAACGACCCTGTGGGTGGCACCAACACTTCCCACGGGACCAATGTAACTCGTTGGAACTGACCTAGCAGTCGTGGGTCTCCCAATTTGAGAATACGATGATAATTTGCATATTTCTAGACTTAGGCTTAAAAACACGACGTTAGAGGGTGAAAAACAAAAAACAATGCCGAACGGCCCCGTGGGTGGTACCAACACCTCCCACGGGACCAATATAACTCGTAGGAACTGACCGCGGAGCCGCGAGACTCCCGGTTTGAGAATATGATAATAATTTGTATATTTACAGACTTAGGCTTAAAAACATGGCGTTAGAGTGTGAAAACCCCGAAAACCCCCCGAACGGCCCCGTGGGTGGCACCAACACCTCCCACAAGAACAATATAACTCGTAGGAACTGACCGCGCAGCCACGACACTCCCGGTTTGAGAATACGACGGTAATTTGCATACTTTTAGACTTAGGCATAAAAATATGGCGTTAGAGGATGAAAACTCGAAACAACCCCCTAACGGCCCTGTGGGTTGCACCAACACCTCCCACAGGACCAATGTAACTCGTAGAAACTCACCGCGTAGTCGCGGGTCTCCCCGTTTGAGAATATGACGATAATTTGCATATTAGTAGACTTAGGCTTAAAAACATGGCGTTAGAGGGTGAAAACTCGAAACAACCCTCGAACGGCTCCGTGGGTGGTACCAACACCTCACACGGGACCAATATAACTCGTAGGAACTGACCGCGCAGCCGCGAGACTCCCGATTTGAGAATACGACGATAATTTGTATATTTATAGACTTAGTCTTAAGAACATGGCGTTAGAGGGTGAAGCCCCCGAACGGCCCCGTGGGTGGCACCAACACCTCCCACGGGACCAATGTAACTCCTAGGAACTGACCGTGCTGCCGCGACACTCTTGGTTTGAGAATACAACGATAATTTGCATATTTCTAGACTTAGGCGTTAGAGGGTGAAAACTCGAAACAACCCCGAACGGCCCCTTGGGTGGCACCAACACCTCCCACGGGACCAATGTAACTCGTAGAAATTGACCGCGCAGCGGCAACACTCCCGATTTGAGAATACGATGGTAAATTGCATATTTCTAGACTTAAGCAAAACACGGCGTTAGGGGGTGAAAACTTGGAACAACCCCAGAATGGCCCCGTGGGTTGCACCAACACCTCCCACGGGACCCATGTAACTCGTAGGAACTGACCTCGCAGTAGTGGGTCTCCTGGTTTGAGAATACGACGATAATTTCATATTTCTAGACTTAGGCTTAAAAACATGGCGTTAGAGGGTGAAAACCCAAAACAGCCCCCGAATGGCCCCGTGGCTGGTACCAACAACTCCCACGGAACCAATATAACTCGTAAGAACTGACCACGCAACCGCGAGACTCCCAATTTTAGAATACGACGATAATTTGTATATTTATAGACTTAGGCTTAAAAACATGGCATTAGAGTGTGAAAACCCCGAACGGCCTCGTGGGTGGCACCAACACCTCCCACAAAAATAATATAACTCGTAGGAACTGACCGCGCAGCCACGGCACTCCCGGTTTGAGAATACGACGATAATTTGCATACTTCTAGACTTAGACAAAAAAACATGGCGTTAGAGGGTGAAAACTCGGAACAACCCCCGAACAGCCCCGTGGGTGGCACCAACACCTCCCACAGGACCAATGTAACTCATAGAAACTCACCGCGTAGTCGCGGGTCTCCCCGTTTGAGAATACGACGATAATTTGCATATTAGTAGACTTAGGCTTAAAAACATGGCGTTTGAGGGTGAAAACTCGAAACAACCCCCGAACGGCTCTGTGGGTGGCACCAACACCTCTCACGGGACAGATATAACTCACAGGAACTGATCGCGTAGCCGCGAGACTCCCGATTTGAGAATACGACGATAATTTGTATATTTATAGACTTAGGCTTAAAAACATGGCGTTAGAGGGTGAAAAACCCGAACAGTCCCCGAACGGCGTCGTGGGTGGCACCCACCTCCCACGGGACCAATGTAACTTGTATGAACTGACCGCGCAGCCGCGGCACTCCCGGTTTGAGAATACGACGATAATTTCCAAATTTCTAGACTTAGGCATAAAAACATGGCGTTAGAGGGTGAAAACTCGAAACAACCCCCCAACGGCTCCGTGGGTGGCACCAACACCTCCCACGGGACCAATATAACTCGTAGAAACTGACCGCGCAGCCGCGACACTCCCGGTTTGAGAATACGACGGTAATTTGCATATTTCTAGACTTGAGCAAAACATGGTGTTAGTGGGTGAAAACTCTAAACAACCGCCGAACGACCCTGTGGGTGGCACCAACACCTCCCACGGGACCAATGTAACTCGTTGGAACTGACCTAGCAGTCGTGGGTCTCCCGATTTGAGAATACGATGATAATTTGCATATTTCTAGACTTAGGCTTAAAAACACGGCGTTAGAGGGTGAAAAACAAAAAACAACGCCGAACGGCCCCGTGGGTGGTACCAACACCTCCCACGGGACCAATATAACTCGTAGGAACTGACCGCGGAGCCGCGAGACTCCCGGTTTGAGAATATGATAATAATTTGTATATTTACAGACTTAGGCTTAAAAACATGGCGTTAGAGTGTGAAAACCGCGAATAGCCCCCGAACGGCCCCGTGGGTGGCACCAACACCTCCCACAGGAACAATATAACTCGTAGGAACTGACCGCGCAGCCACGACACTCCCGGTTTGAGAATACGACGGTAATTTGCATACTTTTAGACTTAGGCATAAAAACATGGCGTTAGAGGATGAAAACTCGAAACAACCCCCGAATGGCCCCGTGGGTTGCACCAACACCTCCCACAGGACCAATGTAACTCGTAAAAACTCACCGCGTAGTCGCGGGTCTCCCCGTTTGAGAATATGACGATAATTTGCATATTAGTAGACTTAGGCTTAAAAACATGGCGTTAGAGGGTGAAAACTCGAAACAACCCTCGAACGGCTCCGTGGGTGGCACCAACACCTCCCACGGGACCAATGTAACTCGTAAAAACTGACCGCGCAGCCGCGACACTCCCGTTTTGAGAATATGATGGTAATTTGCATAATTCTAAACTTAAGAAAAACATGGCATTAGTGTGTGAAATCTCGAAACAATCGCCGAACCGCCCCGTGGGTGGCACTAACACCTCCCACGGGACCAATGTAACTCGTAGGAACTGACCTCATAGTCGTGGGTCTCTCGACTTGAGAATACGACGATAATTTGCATATTTCTAGACTTAGGCTTAAAAACATGGCGTTAGAGGGTGAATACCCAAAACAGCCCCCGAACGGCCCCGTGGGTGGCACCAACACCTCCCACGGGACTGATATAACTCGTAGGAACTAACTGCGCAGCCGCGAGACTCTCGGTTTGAGAATACGACAATAATTTGTATATTTATAGACTTAGGCTTAAAAACATGGCGTTAGAGTGTGAAAACCCCGAACATCCCCTGAATGGCCCCGTGGGTGGCACCAACACCTCCCACGGGAACAATGTAACTCGTAGGAACTGATCGCACAGCAGCGACACTCCCGATTTGAGAATACGACGATAATTTGCATACTTTTAGACTTAGGCATAAAATCATGGCGTTAGACGGTTAAAACTCGAAACAACCCCCGAACGGCCCCGTGGGTGGCACCAACCCCTCCCACGGGACCAATGTAACTCGTAGGAACTGACCGCGCAGCCGCGACCCTCCCGGTTTGAGAATACGATGGTAATTTTCATATTTCTAGACTTAAGCAAAACGTGGCGTTAGAGGGTGAAAACTCGAAACAACCCCCGAACTGCCCCGTGGGTGGCACCAACACCTCCCACGGGACCAATGTAACTCGTAGGAACAGATCCCACATTCGCGGGTCTCTCGGTTTGAGAATATGACAGTAATTTGCATATATCTAGACTTAGGGTTCAAAACATGGCGTTAGAGGGTGAAAACACCGAACAACCCCCAAACGGCCCTGTAGATGGCACCAACACCTCCCACGGGACCAATGTAAGTTGTAGGAACTGACCGCGCAGTCGTGGCACTCCCGATTTGAGAATACGATGATATATTGCATATTTCTAGACTTATGAATAAAAATATGGCGTTAGAGGGTGAAAACTCGAAATAACCCCCCAACGGCCCCGTGGGTGGCCCCAACACCTCCAACGGGACCAATATAACTCGTAGAAACTTACCGCGCAGCCGCGACACTCCCGGTTTGAGAATACGACGGTAATTTGCATAATTTTATACTTAAGCAAAATATGGCGTTAGAGGGTGAAAACTCGAAACAACCCCCGAACGGCCCCGTGGCTGGCACCAACACCTCTCACGGGACCAATGTAACTCGTAGAAGCTGACCTCGCAATCGCGGGTCTCGCGATTTGAGAATACGATGATAATTTGCATATTTATAGACTTAGACTTAAAAACATAGCGTTAAAGGGTGAAAACCCCGAACAGTCCCCGAACAGCCCCATGGGTGGTACCCGCCTCCCACGGGACCAGTGTAACTTGTAGGAACTGACTGCGCAGCAGCAGCACTCCCGGTTTGAGAATACGACGATAATTTCTATATTTCTAGACTTAGGCATAAAAACATGGCGGTAGAGGGTGAAAACTCGAAATAACCCCCGAACGGCTCCGTGGGTGGCACCAACACCTCCCACGGGACCAATGTAACTCGTAGAAACTGACCGCGCAGCCGTGACACTCCCGGTTTGAGAATACGATGGTAATTTGCATATTTCTAGACTTAAGAAAAACATTGCGTTAGAGGGTGAAAACTCGAAACAATCCCCGAACGGCCCCGTGGGTGGCACCAACACCTCCCACGGGACCAATGTAACTCGTAGGAACTGACCTCGTAGTCGTGGGTCTCCCGATTTTAGAATATGATGATAATTTGCATATTTCTAGACTTAGGCTTAAAAACATGGCGTTAGAGGGTGAAAACCCAAAACCGCCCCCGAACGGCCCCGTGGGTGGCACCAACACCTCCCACGGGGCCAATATAACTCGTAGGAACTGACCGCGCAGCCGTGAGACGCTCGATTTGAGAATACGACGATAATTTGTATATTTATAGACTTAGGCTTAAAAACATGGCGTTAGAGTGTGAAAACCCCGAACAGCCCCCGAACGACCCCGTGGGTGGCACCTACACCTCCCACGGGAACATTGTAACTCGTAGGAACTGACCATACAGCCGCGACACTCTCGGTTTGAGAATACGACGGTAATTTGTATACTTTTAGACTTAGGCATAAAAACATGGCATTAGAGGGTGAAAACTCGAAACAACCCCCGAACGGCCCCGTGGGTGGCACATACACCTCCCACGGGACCAATGTAACTCGTAGAAACTGACCGTGCAGCCACGACCCTCCCGGTTTGAGAATACGACGGTAATTTGCATATTCTAGACTTAAGTAAAATATGGCGTTAGAGGGTGAAAACTCGAAACAACCTCCCGAACGGCCTCGTGGGTGGCACCAACACCTCTCACGGGACCAATGTAACTCGTAGGAGCTGACCTCGTAGTCGCGGGTCTCCCGGTTTGAGAATACGATGATAATTTGCATATTTCTAGACTTAGGCTAAAAAATATGGCGTTAGAGGGTGAAAACTCAAAACAATGCCCGAACGGCTCTGTGGGTGGCACCAACACCTCGCACGGGACTAATATAACTCACAGGAACTGATCGCGTAGCCGCGAGACTCCCAATTTGAGAATACGATGATAATTTGTATATTTATAGACTTTGACTTAAAAACATGGCGTTAGAGGGTGAAAACCCCAAACAGTCCCCGAACGACCCCGTGGGTGGTACCCACCTCCCACGGGACCAATGTACACTACAGCAAAAATAGGAAACTGGCACGGTTTAAAACCGTGCCAGGCGCAATCTGGCACGGTTTAAAACCATGCCAGAATCAGGCGTGCCAGATTTTCTGGCGCGGTTTAAAACCGTGCCAAATTATCTTTTATCTGGCACACTTTTGGCACGGTTATAAATCGTGCCAGATTGTTTTATAAGCCTTCTCATTTTTATGCATTTACACGATTTTGGCACGGTTTAAAACCGTTCCAGATTTTTCAGTTGATTAAAAAAAATAATAATAGGAACCAAATCTGGAAAATCTGCAAATTCCAAATTCGGTAGGAAAAATATTTATTATTTGCAAAAATAAAATCAAGAAAATTCACAAATTATGAATATCGCAGGTTGTTGATAAACTAATGTGCATACAAACTTCAAAAAATTACAAGAGATAATACCAATATGAAGCAACACATGACCATAAAAGTCGACAATAACTTCAAAAAATTACAAGAGTTAATAGTTCCCATATAAAAAAAAAATGGGCAGAGATTCCTCTATTTTTTGAGCATTCCAAAACCTGCTAACATAAAATCTGCCCATATAAAGCCCGCACGGCCATAAAAGTCAACAATAAAACTATAATAGCCAGCATGACCATAAAAATAAACCATAAAACTACCGAAGCCTGCTCGGCCATAACACAAAAAATAGAATCCTGAATATTAACGACACTAAATACACAATCCCCCTGTTGTAAAGCATTGACTTCTTCGTGCATTTGAAGTGGATAAAAGCTAACGATTGAATGTCATCCTACAAAAAAAATAAGACACAAAAAAGATACAATATTAGTAACCAAGTCATTTTAAAAAAAAAAATCATATTCAAGCAAAAAAATTGCATATACAAGAAGAAAAATTGCATATACGACTACGCGGTCAGTTCCTATAAAGTTACATTGGTCCCGTGCGAGGTGTTCGTGCCTCCTACAGGGTCGTTTGGGGGCTGGTTTGGGTTTTCACCCTTTAACGGCCTGTTTTCAAGTCTAAGTGTGATTTTCGCAAATTATCGTCATACACTCTAACCGGGAGACCCGGGACTACGCAGTCAGTTCCTATAAGTTACATTGGTCCCGTGCGAGGTGTTCGTGCCTCCTACGGGGTCGTTTGGGAGCTGATTTGGGTTTTCATCCTTTAACGGCTTGTTTTCAAGTCTAAGTGTGATTTTCGCAAATTATCGTCATAATCTAAAACCGGGAGACCTGAGACTACGCGGTCAGTTCCTACAAGTTACATTGGTCCCGTGCGAGGTGTCCGTGCCTCCTACGGGGTCGTTTGGGGGCTGGTTTGGGTTTTCACCCTTTAACGGCCCATTTTCAAGGTGTGATTTTTGCAAATTATCGTCATAATCTCAAACCGGGAGACCTGGGACTACGCGGTCAGTTCCTACAAGTTACATTGGTCCCGTGCGAGGTGTTCGTGCCTCCTACGGGGTCGTTTGGGGCTAGTTTGGGTTTTCACCCTTTAACGACCCATTTTCAAGTTTAAGTGTGATTTGGGTAAATTATCGTCATACTCTCTAACCGAGAGACCCGGGACTACGCGGCCAGTTCCTACAAGTTACATTGGTCCCGTACGAGGTGTTTCTGTCACCTACGGGGTCGTTTGGGGGCTGGTTTGGGTTTTCACCCTTTAACGGCCTGTTTTCAAGTCTAAGTGTGATTTCGATAAATGATCATCATCATCTCAAACCGAGAGACCCGAGACTACACGGTCAGTTCCTACAAGTTACATTGGTCCCGTGCGAGGTGTTCGTGCCTCCTACGGGGTCGTTTGGGGGCTGATTTGGGTTTTCACCCTTTAACGGCTTGTTTTCAAGTCTAAGTGTGATTTTCGCAAATTATCGTCATAATCTCAAACCGGGAGACTTGAGACTACGCGGTCAGTTCCTACAAGTTACATTGGTCCCACGCGAGGTGTCCGTGCCTCCTACGGGGTCGTTTGGGGGATGGTTTGGGTTTTCACCCTTTAACGGCCCATTTTCAAATCTAAGTGTGATTTTTGCAAATTATCATCATAATCTCAAACCGGGAAACCTGGGACTACGCGGTCAGTTCCTACAAGTTACATTGGTCCCGTGCGAGGTGTTCGTGCCTCCTACGGGGTCGTTTGGGGCTAGTTTGGGTTTTCACCCTTTAACGACCCATTTTCAAGTTTAAGTGTGATTTGGGTAAATTATCGTCATACTCTCTAACCAAGAGACCCGGGACTACGCGGCCAGTTCCTACAAGTTACATTGGTCCCGTGCGAGGTGTTTGTGTCACTTACGGGGTCGTTTGAGGGCTGGTTTGGGTTTTCACCCTTTAACGGCCTGTTTTCAAGTCTAAGTGTGATTTCGGCAAATTATCATCATCATCTCAAACCGAGAGACCCGAGATTACGCGGTCAGTTCCTACAAGTTACATTGGTCCCGTGCGAGGTGTTCGTGCCTCCTACGGGGTCATTTGGGGGCTGGTTTGGGTTTTCACCCTTTAACGGCCCGTTTTTAAGTCTAAGTGTGATTTTTGCAAATTATCGTCATAATCTCAAACCGGGAAACCCGGGACTACGCGGTCAGTTCTTACAAGTTACATTGGTCCCGTGCGAGGTGTTCGTGCCTCCTACGGGATCATTTGGGGGCTAGTTTGGGTTTTCACCCTTTAACGGCCTGTTTTCAAGTTTAAGTGTGATTTTGGCAAATTATCGTCATACTCTCTAACCGAGAGACCCGGGACTACGTGGTCAGTTCTTACAAGTTACATTGGTCCCGTGCGAGGTGTTCGTGTCACCTACGGGGTCGTTTGGGGGATGGTTTGGGTTTTCAGCCTTTAACGGCCTGTGTTCAAGTCTAAGTGTGATTTCGGAAAATTATCGTCATCATCTCAAACCGAGAGACCCGGGACTACGTGGTCAGTTCCTATAAGTTACATTGTTCCTGTACGAGGTGTTCGTGCCTCCTACGGGGTCGTTTGGGGGCTGGTTTGGGTTTTCACCCTTTAACGGCCCGTTTTCAGGTCTAAGTGTGATTTTTGCAAATTATCGTCATAATCTCAAACCGGGAGACCCGGGACTACGCGGTCAGTTCCTACAAGTTACATTGGTCCCGTGCGAGGTGTTCGTGCCTCCTACGGGGTCGATTGGGGGCTGGTTTCGGTTTTCACCCTTTAACGACCTGTTTTCAAGTCTAAGTGTGATTTTTGCAAATTATCGTCATACTCTCTAACCGGGAGACCCGTGACTACGCGGTTAGTTCCTACAAGTTACAGTGGTCCCATGCGAGGTGCTCGTACCTCCTACGGGGTCGTTAGGGGGCTAGTTTGGGTTTTCACCCTTTAACGTCCTGTTTTCAAGTCTAAGTGTGATTTTCACAAATTATTGTCATACTCTCTAACCGGGAGACCCGGGACTACGTGGTCAGTTCCTACAAGTTACATTGGTCCCGTGCGAGGTGTTCGTGCCTCTTACGGGATCGTTAGGGTGCTGGTTTGGGTTTTCACCCTTTAACGGCCTATTTTCAAGTCTAAGTGTGATTTTTGAAAATTATCGTCATACTCTCTAACCGAGAGACCCGGGACTACGCAGTTAGTTCCTACAAGTTACATTGGTCCCGTGCGAGGTGTTCGTGCCTCCTACGGGGTCGTTTGGGGGCTAGTTTGGGTTTTCACCCTTTAACGGCCCGTTTTCAAGTCTAAGTGTGATTTTCGCAAATTATCGTCATACTCTCTAAATGGGAGACCCAGGACTACGCGGTCAGTTCCTACAAGTTACATTGGTCCCGTACGAGGTGTTCGTGTCACCTACGGGGTCGTTTGGGGGCTGGTTTGGGTTTTCACCCTTTAACGACCTGTTTTCAAGTCTAAGTGTGATTTTCTGAAATTATCGTCATACTCTCTAACCGGGAGACCCGTGACTACGCGGTCAGTTCCTACAAGTTACATTGGTCCCGTGCGAGGTGTTCATGTCACCTACGGGGTCGTTTGGGGGCTGGTTTGGGTTTTCAGCCTTTGACGGCCCGTTTTCGAGTCTAAGTGTGATTTCGGCAAATTATCGTCATACTCTCTAACCGAGAGACCCGGGACTACGCGATCAGTTCCTACAAGTTACATTGGTCCCGTGCGAGGTGTTCGTGCCTCCTACGGGGTCGTTTGGGGGCTAGTTTGGGTTTTCACCTTTTAATGACCCGTTTTCAAGTTTAAGTGTGATTTTGGTAAATTATCGTCATACTCTCTAACCGAGAGACCCGGGACTACGCGGTCAGTTCCTACAAGTTACATTGGTCCCGTGTGAGGTGTTCGTGTCACCTACGGGATCGTTTGGGGGCTGGTTTGGGTTTTCCCCCTTTAACGGCCCATTTTCAAGTCTAAGTGTGATTTTCACAAATTATCGTCATACTCTCTAAATGGGAGACCCGGGACTACGCGGTCAGTTCCTACAAGTTACATTGGTCCCGTGCGAGGTGTTCGTGTCACCTACGGGGTCGTTTGGGGGCTGGTTTGGGTTTTCACCCTTTAACGACCTGTTTTCAAGTCTAAGTGTGATTTTCTCAAATTATCATCATACTCTCTAACCGGGAGACCCGTGACTACGCGGTCAGTTCCTACAAGTTACATTGGTCCCGTGCGAGGTGTTCGTGTCACCTACGGGGTCGTTTGGGGGCTGGTTTGGGTTTTCACCCTTTAACAGCCTGTTTTCAAGTCTAAGTGTGATTTTGGCAAATTATCGTCATACTCTCTAACCGGGAGACCCGGGACTACGCGGTCAGTTCCAACCAGTTACAATGGTCCCGTGCGAGGTGTTCGTGCCTCCTACGGGGTCGTTTGGGGGCTGTTTGGGTTTTCACCCTTTAACGGCCTTTTTTTCAAGTCTAAGTGTGATTTTTGCAAATTATCATCATAGTCTCAAACCGAGAGACCCGGGACGACGCGGTCAGTTCCCACAAGTTACATTGGTCCCGTGCGAGGTGTTCGTGCCTCCTACGGGGTCGTAATTGGTCCCGGTTTTCACACAACTAAAGTTTTTTGCTTTGTGACTTCAAATAATAAGTAAATATTCTTATAGAGTTTCTCATAGTTGAGCCAATTACATCTTGATTAATAGCATAAGATCACGTAAATTTAATTTTACTTCCATAACAAAACTTCAAATATGAAAACACCTAATTAAAAAAAAGTGTTAAACCCCATAACCATATATACACTAAAGGACACGCATATATAAAGTATTGCACATATATAAAACTATATATCTTATTAGAAGTAAAATATAATACTGGAGTTTTACCTGTCCAGTAGAGAGTTTGTGGGATTCTGCATGTGAAAGTTACATTACTTGTAATTCCTTGGCCTTGGTCTTGCTCTGAAGCTACTTTTACATATAATCTGCTAATATCCTGACCTACAATACGTTAATGTGATGAAAATTAACCAGAGAATAAACTAGAAAGAAGTTAAGTCCAAAGGGTATGAACAATAAGCTTACATTTGTATCCATGCTAACGAAATCCTTAACACAAGTGAACAGTCCAAATGGATGCTAACTACATCATTATATATAATTCAATTACAGAAACTTATTGAATGGTTTCTCAGTGGACAATAAAAAAAAATAAAGAAAAATTCCATATAGTGAATACTTACTTACAGTTATTGATATGCTCCCAAGCCCTCAGTGATTGCTCACAACAACATTCCGGCTTTGGCACTATTTCATCAACCAAACATAGAGCTAATAAATTTAAAGTGTATAATTACATGTATATACATACATGTGCAAATATACATATTCATACAAATCAAAAGCTGATCTTTAGTGCACTTCTTCCCTTCCACCTTCAAGTACACACACTATGTGCACGCACACATATATACATAAACAATCAATTCATTGATGAGACACTAAGGTGTTAAAATGACAATATACAAACATATATACTCACACACACACACGCGCGTTTTTGTAATTAATTCTAATTCTAATTATAAAATTCTCTATAGACCTTTATTTCTCATTTTTTTTCCCCTAAAGTTTTAGTGAAATAATCTCATTTTTATTTCATTTCCACCCTTCCAGCTCCAAATCTACACACAGAGAATCAACTCATCAACGAGACACAGGGATGTAAAAAGGAAAACATAACAACACACACTGCGTTTTGGCAATTAATATTTTGATTTTTCCCCAAGCTTCAATAACAAAAATGCTATATGTATTTCATTTCTTCCCTACCAACTCCACATACATGAACAATCAATTCATCAACAAGTCACAAAGGATTTAAAAGAAAATCTATAATCACACACACATATATATATACACATACACAAGTGTACTCATCCTGACGATTAAAATACCTGTGTTGGTTTTATTTCATAAATATTGTGGATGATGGAGGTGACAGTGAGGATGAGCGCTGGGTAGTGTGGATCGTGGAGTATGGACAGTGGCGGCCCAGGATTTTTGGTAAGGAGGTGCGAAAGTTTTCAAGCAATGTCGGGGGTTTGGGGGTGGTAGGCCCCGCGACGATTTTTTTAGGTTTAACATTGATATTATCATAAAAAATTACTTCAGCATTGAAAACTAACTGAAAAATTAACATTGAAATTTGAAATGTCTCCTAAATATTTCTATCATTTCCCTAAATACTAAATTGGACATAAATAGACACGATAACCCGAATAAAAACACGATTAACACGACAAGACACGATAACATGACTAACACGACTCATAATTATGGCACGATACGAACACGACATATCGTGTCAATTTCGATTCAATTTCACGTCGTTTCGTAGTGTCTCTTCGTTTCGTCTCTAAAATTGTTGCCCCTACTAAATACAATAGCCCTAAATATTGAATAGAAAAATACAATAACCCTAATTTCTAACATTGAACAAAAAATACCACTAAATATTTCTAACATTTAATTTGAGAAAAAAATACTCCTAAGAATGAACAGTGTTAATTTCCTAAATATTTACAAATGAACACAAAAGTACTCCTAACATTAAATGATTTAGATTCAGACTTGTAATTGAATCAAATGAAAGAAATTTAGAAAATAAACCTGGAGTGGAGATTGCTGTCGAAAGTTTGGTGTAGTGGTGAATCATCGGTTGCCATTTAGATTCAGACACTAATTTTGTTTAGTTCCTCTTTTAGGTATAACACCCCCACCCACTTCTCTCTTTTTAGACGGAGAAACTCTCGGAGATACACAAGAGCGAGGGTCGGTTTGAAGATGCGATAAACAGGCGGCAGCGGTTTGAAGCTGATGACAACAGGTGAGAGGCTGCGATGAAGGCGGCGGCGGGAGGCTACGATGAAGGCGGCGGGGGTAGCTTCGATCGGGTCGCATGGTAGTGTGGAATGGGGAGTCGCCGGATAGAGAGAGAGAGAGAGAGAGAGAGAGAGAGGGAGATTTAGTCTCTTGAAAAAAATAAAGATTGTCTCTTGAAATTTTGGTTCCCCCCTCAAATTTTGGGGTGTTATTTTTTTAATGAAGTGTACTCATATTTGGCACGGTTTAGAACCGTTCCAGAATTTGATACTGTTTTAAACCGTGCCAGTTTATGATTAAATCGTGCCAGTTTCTGGCACGGATTTAAACCGTGCTAGAATCTCCTTCCCTCAGCGGCCAGATTAGCATTTTTGGTGTAGTGGTAACTTGTAGGAACTGACCGCGCAGTCGTGGCACTCCCGGTTTGAGAATACAACGATAATTTGTATATTTATAGACTTAGGCTTAAAAACTCAGCGATAGGGTGTGAAAACCCCGAATAGCCCCGGGGGTGGCACCAACACCTCCCACGGGAATAATGTAACTCGTAGGAACTGACCGCGCAGCCGCAACACTCCCTGTTTGAGAATACGACGGTAATTTGCATACTTTTAGACTTAGGCATAAAAACATGGCGTTAGAGGGTGAAAACTCGAAACAACCCCCGAACGGCCCCGTGGGTGGCACCAACACCTCCCACGAGACCAATGTAACTCGTAGAAACTGACCGCGCAGCTGCGACCCTCCAGGTTTGAGAATACGACGGTAATTTGAATATTTCTAGACTTGAGCAAAACATGGTGTTAGAGGTTGAAAACTCGAAACATCCCCCGAATGGCCCCGTGGGTGGCACCAACACCTCCCACGGGACCAATATAACTCGTAGGAACTGATCGCGCAGTCGCGAGACTCCCGATTTGAGAATACGATGATAATTTGCATATTTCTAGACTTAAGCAAAACATCGCGATAGAGGGTGAAAACTCGAAAGAACCCCTGAACGGCCCCGTGGGTGGCACCAAAATGTCCCACGGGACCAATGTAACTAGTAAGAACTGAGCCCGCAGCCGCGGGTCTTTCGGTTTGAGAATACGGTGATAATTTTCATATTTCTAGACTTAGGCTTACAAACATGGCGTTAGAGGGTGAAAACTCGAAACAGCCCTCGAACGTCCCCGTGGGTGGCACCAACACCTCCCACGGGACTAATGTAACTCATAGGAACTGACCATGCAGTCACGGGACTCCCGGTTTGAGAATACGACGATAATTTACATATTTCTAGACTTAGGCATAGAAATATTGATATGTTGATAATTTTAACTCATATATGCAATTTTTCTGCTTGATTAATTTTTTTGTAAAACTACTTGGTTACTGACATTTATTTATGTATCCTATCATTTCTAGAATTTTTGCATGCAGAACAAATGATGGGGGCAGTGGTTTACAACATGAAGATTGTTTATATGTTGTGGACATTCAGGATTTTGTTTTTTATGTCTTACATCCGTGCGGGCTTTTAGTGTTTAGTTTTATGGCCGTGCGGGCTTTTATAATTCGATTGTTGAATTTTATGTCCATGCGGGCTTTATAGTAAGTAGGTTTTACATTTACAGGTTTTGGAATGTCAGGAAAATAGGGAAAACTCTGCCCAATTTTTTTTTGGTATGTGAATTATTAAGACGTGTAATATTTTTAAGTTTGTATATATATTTGTTTATTACAACGTTCTCGATTCGTAATTTGTGATTTTTTTTTATTATTTTGTCAATAATAAATATTTGTAACACCTGGTACACGTCCAACGTTACACGTAGCAACTGACGGTGCACTCACAGGACCCCCAATTTTAGGATTGGACCAAAAAAATACATTTTTTTTAAATTATAGTTAAATATGGTCATGGACTTTGTCCATGACCATTTTTATTTTTTTCATCACGCATAAAAATGATCGCGGCCAAAGACCGGGACCATTTTTTTCGTCACGGTTGTGGGTCACGGACTTGGGCCGCGATTATTTTTTTTTATATTTTTGGTCACGGTTATGGGTCACGGTCAAAGTCCGCGACCTTTTTTTCCTTTTTTTCGTCACGGTCCTGCGTCACGGACTTCAACCGCGATGATTTTTTTTATTTTTTTTGGTCACGGTTGTGGGTCGCGGACTTTGGTCACGACCAATTTGTCACGGTTGTGGGTCACGCACTTGGACCGCGACCGATTTTTTTTAATTTTTTTTGTCATGGTCGTGGGTCGCTGACTTTGGTCGCGACCAATTTGTCACGGTTGTGGGTCACGGATGAGGGTCGCAACCCGTCACGGCATGGGTCACGGCCCAAGTCCACGACCATTTGCTGTGACCCCTCTCGGCCGTGACCATTTTTTGGTCACGGACTTGGGCCGCAACCCACGAAAATGGTCACGCCCGAAATGGTCATGGCCCAAGTCCGCGACCCACAGTTTTTGTCAGGGATTTTGGCAGTGATCAATCGCCAGTTTTGGTGTAGTGTCAGTGTGGTTTATTTTGCCTCTTTTAGTGACTAGTGGGTTTATCATCAAGTGTGAGACATACATTTGGTGGAGGCGCCTCTGGTATAAATGATCTTCCATCCATGCTATCAACCCACACCAATGCTAGCATGCATGGACGAAAATAGTTTTGATGAGGAACCAAGTTGACGAAAAATTGGGAACTGGGATGTAAGTTGCGGAAATAATAAGGGTGTAATTGATAACACTTATTTTCCATGGAAAATACATATATTTTTTTTATTATTTTCCATCTTTTGTGGTGTTTGATACCATTATTTTCTCATAGAAAATATTTTTTTTTAAAAGTCACGTGACCATCTTTGTCATATATTTATGGAAAACAAATTTCTAATTAACCCTTGTTTTTTATATTCCATGGAAAGTTAAAACCATACGACCTGACTTTTTCTCCATTTCATCTGGCTTACTCTGTCTCTCTGATTGTGTAGTTCACAACTCCAATTGTGCAATTTCCATCTCCGATTGACTTTCTCTCTCTAATTTTACATTTCACAGCTCTGATTGTGCATTTTCACAGCTCCGATTGCTTTTTACAGCTCTGATTGTCCATTTCACACATCCGATCTAAGGGAATTTCAACAATTTCTTGGTTCAGTTTCTGTTTTTATTAAGATTTACAATTTCTAGGGTTTGTATAATATTTAGATGGTAATTTTTGGTGTAAATTCAGATTGAGCAGTTATATCCACAATTATAGGGTCTGTACAGTGTTTACATGATAGATTTTTTTAAAACTTCATATAAAAATAGCTTATGCACAGTTTTTAGGTTTTATAGAGTGATTATATCATGATTTGGTTATGAGTTAACATTCAACAGATCTAAGCACAAATTTTAGGATTTCAACAGTATTTTTACGATATTATCTATTGTGAGTGGATATTTAACGAGTTTATCCATAATTGTTAAGTGAAAAATGATGTGTACATCATTAATGTAGTTGTGATTTTAGATTTAACAAGTATATGCAGAATTTTTAGGGTTTATATGATGTTGTCTTGCTTGTTTAATAAATTTTGGCATTTTAAAATTGTTGACCATTATATGTATTTGGTGGTTATGTGTTATTTTTAATTATACATGTAGAATGAAGGGTGAACAAGACCTAGACCCACACATACTAGCCGGTGCTTTTTTAATGTTGGTTATTTAAGCGATAATAATTTACCGCAATAATCACAATCGCTACCTCCCTAGCATTCCTTGTAGAATTTTGGGTCATCGTAGAGAGTTATTACATCATCGAATGTTTGGATCGAGTAATAGGGTCTTCCAGGAGCTACTTCGGATGAAAATCGATCCATCCCATAGGTTGTGTGCTCCGATTACGTATATATGGGTTGGTCGATAGTTGTTATGTGCGTGTTGAGGAACAAGTATCTATTTTTCTAAATATGGTAGGACACTATCGTCGCAATCGATTTCAAAGTTTCACATTTTTTTCGATCTGAACAAACAGCTAACTACTATTCTCATAGAGTGTTAAACGCTTGTCTTTCACCCTATCGGGAGGTTGACACAAATGCTACCACTAATAACTCTCCTTACGATAAAAGCAACATTCGTGACTGGTATCATTATTTTGAGGTCAGTTATTTGATAATTCCTATCGTCTATTTTAATTAGATAGCATATGTATACATTTTGAAAATAAATATATGCCATTTAGGATGATGATGGTGCGAGTGACGACACTCATATTGCTACAAATGTTACACTGAACGGACAAGCTACTTATCGCAACCAAAAAGGAGCAATACCTAAAAATGTTTTAGTAGCATGTACGTTTGATATGAGGTTTACATACGTCCTTTCTGGTTGGGAGGGATCTGCCCATGATGGTTGATTTTTTAGGAGTGCGATTTGGCATCAAGGACATAGGTTGATGGTACTCGTGGATATATCTACGTTCTACCCTTTTTCCATATCTTATAATAACACATATAAAAATTTAATTGAAATAATCCAATATTTCTTCCATCGTATCAGACGACCCGTCATCATTGGAGAGGCATTAAGGGCCACCTTCCTGAAAATTATAAGGAGATATTCAACTCTCAACATTCCGATCTGTGAAATGTTATCTGGAGTACCAACGATTTATTGAAAAAAAGATTTGCCTATCTTAGGCATCAACCATTCCATGACAGAGATACACAAGAAAAAATTATTCTTGCTTGTTGTGCTTTGCATAAATTCATGTGTATTGATGACATGGATGATCACTGAAGTGAAAATGAAGTTAGCGATGATGAAGTTAACCCCCCGCCTTTGGATATACCAGAAGTTGCATCCCGTAATGCTCATATCACTTTGGCCTTTGAATCTTCATGGACTGCACGTAGGGATGCCATGGCAAATGTAAAGTGGTAGGAATATGATCCCAATATTGACACAACAACAAATTGCTTTGATTGATATATATCAGTTTGTATTTTGAGATGTAAGTTGTTGAATTTAGAGTCTATGATAACAAGGAAAATTATGGTTTTTAGTTTCTTTTTAGGGCCTTTTTAACATAATACTGTTCGTTCTATTATAATGGATATAAAAAATTTATCTAGATTTTACAGTGATTAATCTTCATTGAATTATGTTGTTGTCTCCCCTGTTGTGTTCAGCTTGATTTTACTGTGTAAATCTTATTTTTATTGGATGATTAAATCCTAATTGAATTGTTGTATGTTTCTACTTTTGCTAAAATAATACTATTGCTCCAATAATTCTACTGCTAGAATAATGCTAATGCCAAAATAAGAACATCATATTGAAGTTCTAATAATACTACTGCTAAAATAAGAACATTATATTGATGTTCCAATAATTGTACAATATTGATATCATATTGCTTTTGTACAAATAGAACATTATTGGAACTTTATTAGAGCATCATTGGAATAATGCATTTCAAAATTGATATCATGTTGAATATCATATTGCATTTCAAAATAATACACCAATCCTACTGTTAGACTGAACAAGAATAACAGTTTATAATGTGTTCAAATTAAAACACCTACTGAACTATCGATCAGCTTGAACTTTTCATTTTAAGACAACATTATAAACTATTGTAATGTGTTCAAATTAAAGTTATCCATATAAACCATACATAGAATAATGATCATTGAAAGCTATATTTGTTTCTAATTTCCTTGGGTTAGTATATGTTGAAACCAATGTTTTAATGTACTCATAACATGTTTTGGAAATGGTTATATTCTTGTTTAAACGAGATCTTATGGAATCAGAAAAGAAAAAAATAGGTAGGACGGGGGTTTAAATACCGAGAATCAACAAACTTCCTACTCATGAATCCGAGGAA
The DNA here is from genome assembly GCA_949130495.1 of Sambucus nigra. Lineage (NCBI taxonomy): Eukaryota > Viridiplantae > Streptophyta > Magnoliopsida > Dipsacales > Adoxaceae > Sambucus > Sambucus nigra. The sequence continues at coordinate 107,640,845 of OX422224.1, read as the reverse complement.
AACATTCAAGCAACTTTTGATGATGGTGGCAGTGCCAAAAACTCACAAATGCGCTAAAGAGAAAATATGCATGAGATTTTGTTAAGCACTCTTATGCAAGAAGTACTATCTAGACTTACAAGGGCTTATAATGTATTTACCAATCACCAAATCTTAAAGGTTATCACTCGACTGCGTGAAGATTGTCACGTGGATGTTATTGAGAAGCACGTGAGAAATAAATTAACAATAATGAAAGTTGTTTGGCATGATATCCGTGAATTGATTAATGTGAGTGGTTTTGGATTGGATCTCAACGCATGTCAAGTCATAGTTGAGATATCTGTATGGAAGAGTATATTGATGTTAGTTGAATATTTTCATTTAGCTAGAAGTTTTTTCCTTTTTTATTGATTAAAATTCATATTTAACGCAAAATTTGTTATTTGGTTCAACTTATTATAGGGAAAACTGAAGGATTACAAATTTAAGAGTAAGATGCTTCCTCATTTTCCCGACTTTGAGACCCTTTTCTCCCATGATACGGCAACTAGCGATCGGGAGGTCGCAGGTCATGATGTTCCTCAAATGAGTGGTATAATGAATATATATTATTTTAGAATTGAATTTGACTTATCATATAACTATGTTTTGCTTATTTGATATATTACGATAATGTAGCATCCGTCGACTTGTCTGCTGATGAAGAAAATGTGACACCCCGCCTAATTAAACCTTGGGTGATCAAGCCTTATTTTAATATAAATAGGTTTCTTAAATGGTTCATTCTTAGCATCACTGTCGAAAGCATTTTTAAAATATACTAACCACCTAAATGAAATTAAAACGGATGCCAAATTTTATCTTTCTTAAACAACAAAATAATCCAAACCACACATTACCAAAACTAGATATGAATACGCAGTATAAAAATAATCTGAAAGCATATAAAGTCTTGACGTAAACCACGGCCCAAAAAGACAACTACAAATCCATAACTAGAATAAACTGTAATAGAAACGGTGGAACGACATGTTCCAACAAGAATAATAAAACTGAGATCCTGCACTAGAACTGAAAAAGAGGAAGCGTCTAAACAATCCCTGCAACCTCCACACAGGCTGCAGCTCCCAAATCTCTGACATGAATCAAGCTGGGTGTCCTTGTGGCTGGGCACCTAAAAGGTTTTTAAAATTTTACATAGCAAGAGTTAGTACTCAAAACATTTGAAATTATTTTGCAAGCGGTTAACACAAATAAGTTATTGATTACACATATTAAGGTTTCACACGCTCCCTTGAACTTCCTCAACTCTCTTACGTGATACGTAACTATCAAGGGTACTTAGCCTACCTAGTTATACTTCCCATAACCGTAGTTAACTCATTTACCGTTCGTTTTCCTTAATCTTGTAATAATTTCATTATGCCCAAAATTATTACTAAGACATTCATATATCATTTCATTGTCTACTATTCTCAATTTCTAGATTATGCATATAGAAACATTTTGTCCCAGAACATTGTATTTAATATTAATTACCTCTAATATATCCTTTTATTACACACAAAGGACCCTTGGCTCGGAATAATTCATCGACTCCAAGTGGAAGTTGGTTCGGAATGATCCATCGAACCCAACTATCTACAAATATAAATATATACACATATTCTGGTTCAAGATTCTTTCATCGCGGCACCAGTTCAAAGTTTGGTTCGGCATTAACATCGACCCCAAATATATAATAACTTTACATTAGTTCGGAATGTCACATCGACCCTAACATAATTAGTTTAGGTAATATTCTCTTAACCCAAACCTATTTATATAGATATAGTAGGTACACACTCGACCTAATAAATCATACCCGTACGTAATATATTTTACTTATATTCTCCGTACTTATTAATTATAATTTCTCACTATTGTATTTATTCGAGTATTCGCGTAACTCTAAGGGTCCTAGTTACCCCTCCCTTAATTCAGTAGTTAAGTTAATTTTAACCTACTGGTATTTTCTTTACGGAATTAAGTCTCACTCTATCCGTAATTATATTAACCATTTCAACTCACGGCTAATTCAATCGTTCTATCGTCATTCCATTTCTCCAACATTCCTACTCAATCATTAGTGGAGGAACCTAATGGTACACCTACTGGTAAATTCCAAGTCCCCTCATAGGAAAAATATCAATTCTAAGGTTCCCATTAAGTAATGGTATTTAAAGAAATTTCTACACAAATTTTCTATAGTTCAGACAGGGTCGATCGATCGAAGGTAGATGTTCGATCGATCGACTTCTTCGATCGATCGACATTCAAGGGTCGATCGATCGATCGAGCAGTGACAGACCCAGTTCATCTTCCTCCTACGGGTTTCACCATTGTTACATCTCTAACTTTCATGATAAGCCATCTTATTCACAACCAACAATTTCTAATCATTCCTACATGTTCTGGGATGATTACTAACGATTTAAAACAACAAAATCATTATAAATCTTGGCCAAATTCACTGAAAATCTCTCTAATATTTAAGAACCCTAAAACTGCATTCTTTATATTTTTCATCAAACTTCCAGATTTTCATACGAATTTCTCATCAAGTTTTCTATGATATAAACATACTTGGCAATTCAAAAACGTCCTACATGCAAATACTAATCAATCATGGATTATTATCAATTGTTTGTTCCCAAGAATATCACAAAAATCATGTTCTTCCTCAAGCTTAAACATGGGTATTATAACTCAATTATTTTGCAATTAACCACTTGCCTTAAGATTTGTAGGATCTGATTTCGTGGTTGTTGATGATGATTGATGATGTTGGTGCCTCAATCCTTCTTCCCAACAATCTTTGTGGTGAAAACCTTCCTAAGATGATCTCTCCTTCCTTCTTGCCTAAGGAATTTGCCTCTCTCTCTCTCTCTCTCTAATGGCTATGGTGTAACTCTCATTGTCTAACCCTAGCCACCACTCTTATAATCAGATTTAGGGTTACAAAAATTCGTAGGTCTTCTTTCCCCTAATTGTAAAGAGACCAAAATGCCCCCGAATGGTCCCGGTTTAGCCTTAAAATGACCCGGCACTCAACTAGTACCCCCGGGTACACTATTTTGACTAATTCGACCCTTTAGGAATCAACCGTGGACTCTAAATTATCATTTGAGTCTCGTAAATATTTTTCTACTCTCATCCTTAATTTTGCCGAGTTACATCCGGTACGCCCATATAGTCACTGGACCGTACATATTAACATTGAAAATTTATATTCACCTTAGTAAATTTTCTATAACACATATTCATCTTTATTAACATAATATCTATTTAAATTACTCTACTCACGTAATTTAAATCAAACATATTTAATCACATTAAATTACTCTACTCACATAATTTAATTAAAGCGTATTTAATCCCATTAAATTACTCTACTTACGTAATTTAGAATTAAGCAGAATTACGGGGTGTTACATACTCCCCCCCTTACAAAAGGAATTTCGTCCTCGAAATTAGGAAAAATACCTGCTATGAATAATTCTGGATATTGTTCTCGCATATCCTCTTCCCGTTCCCAAGTGGACTCATCCATATTGTGGTGTCCCCACTGTACTCGCACTAAGGGCACCACCTTGGATCTTAGTTTGCGCTCACTATAATCCAGGATCGCCACGGGTCTTTCTTCATACGAGATATCTGGCTGCAAATCGATCTCCTCCAGTGGAATGTGCCAGAAGGCTCTCTCGCTCCTCTTGTATTTCTTCAGCGATGCTACATGGAACACATCGTGTATTCGCTGAAGATGCTCAGGGAGTCCCAATCTGTAAGCTACCGGTCCCACTGTCTCAATGATAGGAAATGGCCCCACATATCTCGGTGCTAACTTCCCCTTTTTGCCAAACCTCGTAACCCCTTTCATAGGAGATACTCGAATTAACACCTGGTCTCCCACATCTAATTCCACATGCCTTCTACCGGCGTCAACATAACTCTTCTGCCTATCCTGGGCTATTCGAATACGTCCTCGAATCAACTCTATTTTGGAGGAAGTCTCCTGTATCATCTCTGGCCCTAAAAGTCTATTATCCCCCACCTCTAACCAACAAGCGGGTGAACGACAAGGCCTCCCGTAAAGCGCCTCGAATGGAGCCATGCCAATAGTGAATTGGTAAGAGTTATTATACGCAAACTCCACCAAAGGAAGATATGGCTCCCAATTTTCCCCAAAATCTAGAATACACATTCTCAGCATGTCCTCTAGCATCTGGTTTACTCTTTCCGTCTGGCCGTCCGTCTGTGGGTGATATGTCGTACTCAACCGTAAGTCGGTGCCCATGGCCTCCTGAAAACTCTGCCAAAAGTGTGACACAAATATCTTATCTCGGTCCGACACGATATTAATAGGAACTCCGTGCAGCTTAACTATCTCTGAAATAAAAAGATGCGCCCATCGCATCGTATCGTAATCCGTACGAACCGGTAAGAAATGTGCGACCTTAGTCAAACGATCCACTATCACCCATATGGAATCGTGGCCCTTCTGCGAGGTTGGTAACCCGGTAATAAAATCCATTGAGATACTCTCCCACTTCCACACGGGAATCTCTAGTGGTTGTAGCATTCCTGAAGGCCTCTGATGGTCAACTTTTATGAGTTGGCATGTAACACACTTTGAGACAAATTCTGCAATATCTCGTTTCATACCTGACCACCAATATACTCGTCGCATATCCTGGTACATTTTGTCCCCACCTGGATGTACCGAGAATTTTGACCCGTGCGACTCTGTCATAACGGCATGCCTCAAATCATCGTCTTCGGGTACTATCAGTCTACCGTTGAAGCGTAGTCCACCCTCTTAACTGATGGAGTAGAACTCTGCCCCCTTGGCCAGTAACTGCCGTACTTTATCCTGACAGAATGGGTCTTCTTCTTGTGCCCTCACTATCCGCATAACGTTCTCGAAAGTGATAGCTAGAACTGCCATACATGCTCTTGCCATATCATCCTCGCGTCGGAGCTCACTCCACTTTGCCTTCCAAACTTCTGCTAACTCTCCGATAGGTCTTCTACTTAACACATCTGCCACCACGTTAGCCTTACCAGGATGATATTGTATATCGAATTGGTAGTCCTTCACGAATTCAAGCCACCTTCTCTGCCTCATATTCAGGTCCTTCTGAGTGAACAGATATTGCAATGACTTATGATCCGTGAATAACGTAAACTGCTCACCCAGAAGATAGTACCTCCAGATCCTCAAAGCAAAAACAAACGTTGCCAACTCGAGGTTGTGGGTGGGGTAGTTCTTCTCATGTGGCTTAAGCTTTCGTGACGCATAAGCTAAAGCCTTCTCCTCCTATTGTAACACACCCCCAAGTCCTTGTAAGGACGCATCAGTATAGACTCGGTATTCAACTTCGCTCTTAGGCAAGGTAAGAACGGGGGCTGATGTCAACTTGTCTTTTAATTCATCAAATGCTAACTGGCAACTATCACTCCATACAAAGGGAATTCCCTTCCGAGTCAGATTCGTCAACGGTCCGGTAATTTTTGAGAATCCCTTGATGAAGCGACAATAATAACCAGCCAAACCCAAGAAACTGCGGATTTTTGTCGGTGTCGTGGGCTGTCCCCATTCCCTCACCGCCGATACCTTACTCGGGTCAACAGCAATGCCCCTGCTAGATACGACGTGGCCTAGGAACTGCACCTCCCAAAGCCAAAATCCACACTTCTCAAATTTGGCGTATAACTGATGGTTCCGCAATGTCTGTAGGACCAATCGTAAGTGTTCTGGGTGCTCCTCCTCTGTACGGTAGTAAATCAGAATGTCGTCTATGAATACAATCACAAACTGATCCAAAAACTCCCTGAATACCCTGTTCATGATATCCATGAATACCGCCGGTGCATTAGTTAGCCCCAAAGGCATCACTCTGAACTCATATGACCCGTACCGCGACAGGAAAGCGGTCTTAGGTACATCCTCTTCTCGAATGTGCAATTGGTGGTAACCCGATCTCAAATCGATCTTTGAGAAGTATGCAGCCCCTCTCAATTGATCAAACAAGTCATCAATCCTCGGTAATGGATACTTATTACGTATCGTTACTTTGTTCAGCTCTCTGTAATCTACGCACAGACGAAGTGAACCATCCCTTTTCTTCACAAACAGTACTGGCGCACCCCATGGCGATGTACTCCGTCGAATAAAACCCTGTCCTAACAGTTGCTGGATTTGCTCTCTCAGTTCCCGCATCTCTGAAGGAGCCATGCGATATGGTGCTCTGGCAATCGGTCTCGTCCCCGGTGTGAGATCAATTACGAACTCTATCTCTCTGCTAGGTGGTAACCCTGGTATCTCCTGAAAGACATCCTCAAAGTCCATCACAACTGGGATTGAGTCCAGAGAAATGACCACCCATGTGAGGTCTCCTCCTCAATATAATATAAGTGAGTTCGCGATCCTCCCTCGGGAAGTGGGATAGCCACAAGGAACATCTCCTGCCCTGGGATAGAGAACACGATGGTCCTCTCATAACAATCTACCATTGCCCTATTATGTGCCGACCAATCCATGCCTAGGATGACGTCATATCCCTCCATATCCAGCACTAGAAGGTCCGCCGCTAGACTCAATCTCCCGACCATAATGTCCACACCCTTACAAATCGAGTGTATGAGGGACCCACTACTCATCGGTGACTCCACACACATAAGATGAGTGTCTGCTATCGCTAATAGGCCGGTTGCCCGTGCGAATCTAGTGGAGATAAAAGAATGCGTTGTCCCTGTGTGAAATAAAATATTCCCCTCAAGCCCATGAATAGGAAACATAACCGCAACTGCCGGCGGTGTTGGTGGTGCCGGCTGAAATGGAATATCACGGATGTTGAACACACGCTCGTACTGCATCTGTCCTGGATGTGAGGCCTGTACTGCTGCTGGGGCTACTGGTGCCTGCTGCCCCTGTTGGGCACCCTGCTGTCGTGCCCGGTCTTGCTGTGGACAATTTATGCTCTTGTGACCCTGCTGACCACAAGTGAAGCACTGACCCTGGAACTGTCTTTGTCCTTGGCCCTGTTGGCCCTGACGTTGGCCCTGTCGCCCTTGGCCTTGTTGTCCTCCATTTTGATTACCCTGGCCCTGTCGACTCTGAGGGACTGGTTGCTGAGGACCCTGCTGGCCCTGTCGGTCGAAGAGATACTTCCCGTTCTTAAACTTCTTGGCAGGGTTCCCCTGTCTGGAATCCTGTCCCAACTGACCCGCTGTCTGCTGCTGTGTTGCACTGCTGCCACTACCTCCATCCACCTTGCCCGATTGGCTAGGCTCACCCCTCTTACTTCCCTTAGTATGAAAACGGTGATCCTGACAGTGTAGTAGAGCGGCATTGACGACATCTGTGTAGGTTACCAATGCCAGATTACCAATTAAGTGCTGTCTGATTCTCCAGGTTAGGCCCTCCATAAATTTGGACTTCTTCCTCTCCTCATTGCTCACCTCGTTTGGCACAAAATTGGCCAAGCGGGTAAACTCCTCCTCGTAGTCAGCAACTGAGTGATCACCCTGAACCACTTCACTGAACTTCTTTCTCATCTCTGACTCTACTGCTGGAGGGAAATACTTGCGGTCAAACCGCACCCAAAACTCAGAAATAGTCAAAGTATCTCTATCCTCGGTTGTGGTAACTGACTCCCACCACTGTAGGGCCGCTCCTGACTGACGGAAAGTGGCTAGCATCTGTTCCTGCACTCCGGTGCACTTTAGCATGCGCAAGTGGCGCTGGATATTCTTCTTCCAGTTGCACGCTTCCACTATATCAGTACTGCCCTGAAACTCGGGTGGGTGCCCCTTCTGAAATGTCTCCCTGACTCGTTGCCAAGTAGATGGTCCTGCCGGAACTTGCACTGCCGGTGCCACAGGGGGAGGTACTTGGGGCTGTGGAAAGTGGGCTGCCATTGCCCTCATTGCTGTCTCAACTGCCTGAGCCACTATCACTGCAACCTGAGTAGTGGAGATTAGCTAGGGTGGGGGTGGTGGTATCGGTACCTGTGGCTCCTGATGAGCCTCCCTCACCTCCTCTCTGGCTTCAGCCCTCTCTGCTCTCAGTCTCCTTGGCGGCATCTGAAATAAGATTCAAATTGTATAAGTACACAGTTTATACAAAATTTAAGAGCAGAAGTACGATAACGCAACAGTTGGAAATTTTTATCAACAATCCTAATAGTAGGGCTCTAATACAACAAACGTAACGCTGAATCGTGGTAAGCCGTACAGATCTGATACCATCTGTGACACCCCGCCTAATTAAACCTTGGGTGATCAAGCCTTCTTTTAATATAAACAGGTTTCTTAAATGGTTCATTCTTAGCATCACTGTCGAAAGCCTTTTTAAAATATACTAACCACCTAAATGAAATTAAAACGGATGCCAAATTTTATCTTTCTTAAACAACAAAATAATCCAAACCACACATTACCAAAACTAGATATGAATACGCAGTATAAAAATAATCTGAAAGCATATAAAGTCTTGCCGTAAACCACGGCCCAAAAAGACAACTACAAATCCATAACTAGAATAAACTGTAATAGAAACGGTGGAACGACATGTTCAAACAAGAATAATAAAACTGAGATCCTGCACTAGAACTGAAAAAGAGGAAGCGTCTAAATAATCCCTGTAACCTCCACACTGGCTGCAACTCCCAAATCTCTGAGATGAATCAAGCTGGGTGTCCTTGTGGCTGGGCACCTAAAAGGTTTTTAAAATTTTACATAGCAAGAGTTAGTACTCAAAACATTTGAAAATATTTTGCAAGCGGTTAACACAATTAAGTTATTGATTACACATATTAAGGTTTCGCACGCTCCCTTGAACTTCCTCAACTCTCTTACGTGATACGTAACTATCAAGGGTACTTAGCCTACCTAGTTATACTTCCTATAACCGTAGTTAACTCATTTACCGTTCGTTTTCCTTAATCTTGTAATAATTTCATTATGCCCAAAATTATTACTAAGACACTCACATATCATTTCATTGTCTACTATTCTCAATTTGTAGATTATGCATATAGAAACATTTTGTCCCACAACAATGTATTTAATATTAATTACCTCTAATATATCCTTTTATTACACACAAAGGACCCTTGGCTCGGAATAATTCATCGACTCCAAGTGGAAGTTGGTTCGGAATGATCCATCGAACCCAACTATCTACAAATATAAATATATACACATATTCTGGTTCGGGACTCTTTCATCACGGCACCAGTTCAAAGTTTGGTTCGGCATTAACATCGACCCCAAATATATAATAACTTTACGTTAGTTCGGAATGTCACATCGACCCTAACATAATTGGTTTAGGTAATATTCTCTTAACCCAAACCTATTTATATAGATATAGTAGGTACACACTCGACCTAATAAATCATACCCGTACGTAATATATTTTACTTATATTCTCCGTACTTATTAATTACAATTTCTCACTATTGTATTTATTCGAGTATTCGCGTAACTCTAAGGGTCCTAGTTACCCCTCCCTTAATTCAGTAGTTAAGTTAATTTTAACCTACTGGTATTTTCTTTCCGGAATTAAGTCTCACTCTATCCGTAATTATATTAACCATTTCAACTCACAGCTAATTCAATCATTCTATCGTCATTCCATTTCTCCAACATTCCTACTCAATCATTAGTGGAGGAACCTAATGGTACACCTACTGGTAAATTCCAAGTCCCCTCATAGGAAAAATATCAATTCTAAGGTTCCCATTAAGTAACGGTATTTAAAGAAATTTCTACACAAATTTTCTATAGTTCAGACAGGGTCGATCGATCGAAGGTAGATGGTCGATCGATCGACTTCTTCGATCGATCGACATTCAAGGGTCGATCGATCGATCGAGCAGTGACAGACCCAGTTCATCTTCTTCCTACGGGTTTCACCATTGTTACATCTCTAACTTTCATGATAAGCCATCTTATTCACAACCAACAATTTCTAATCATTCCTACATGTTCTGGGATGATTACTAACGATTTAAAACAATAAAATCATTATAAATCTTGGCCAAATTCACTGAAAATCTCTCGAATATTTAAGAACCCTAAAACTGCACTCTTTATACTTTTCATCAAACTTCCAGATTTTCATACGAATTTCTCATCAAGTTTTCTACGATATAAACATACTTGGCAATTCAAAAACGTCCTACATGCAAATCCTAATCAATCATGGATTATTATCAATTGTTTGTTCCCAAGAATATCGCAAAAATCATGTTCTTCCTCAAGCTTAAACATGGGTATTATAACTCAATTATTTTGCAATTAACCACTTGCCTTAAGATTTGTAGGGTCTGATTTCGTGGTTGTTGATGATGATTGATGATGTTGGTGCCTCAATCCTTCTTCCCAACAATCTTTGTGGTGAAAATCTTCCTAAGATGATCTCTCCTTCCTTCTTGCCTAAGGAATTTGCCTCTCTCTCTCTCTCTCTCTCTCTCTCTCTCTCTCTCTCTAATGGCTATGGTGTAACTCTCATTGTCTAACCCTAGCCACCACTCTTATAATCATATTTAGGGTTACAAAAATTCGTAGGTCTTCTTTCCCCTAATTGTAAAGAGACCAAAATGCCCCCGAATGGTCCCGGTTTAGCCCTAAAATGACCCGGCACTCAACTAGTACCCACGGGTACACTATTTTGACTAATTCGACCCTTTCGGAATCAACCGTGGACTCTAAATTATCATTTGAGTCTCGTAAATATTTTTCTACTCTCATCCTTAATTTTGCCGAGTTACATCCGGTACGTCCATATAGTCACTGGACCGTACATATTAACATTGAAAATTTATATTCACCTTAGTAAATTTTCTATAACACATATTCATCTTAATTAACATAATATCTATTTAAATTACTCTACTCACGTAATTTAAATCAAACATATTTAATCACATTAAATTACTCTACTCACGTAATTTAATTAAAGCGTATTTAATCCCATTAAATTACTCTACTTACGTAGTTTAGAATTAAGCAAAATTACGGGGTGTTACAGAAAATAAGGTTGAAGATAATGTGCCAATAATCCCTTCAAGCACGTCCAAACCAACTAGAAAATGAGTAGGCATCTTATCTCACCGCATACGAGCTATGGTTGACTCCAATGACCTTGCTATCATTATTGGGTCCTTGAATAAGTTTGCTATTTCTATGGAGGTCCATGCAAATCAAGCTCACATCAATTGGCAATAAATAATCAAGAAGTTTAATGCGATTGATATAACTAGAGTCTCTGTGATGCATCTCATGGAGCCTTTTAAGAAAGATAATGCAATGGAACGTGTTTTTCTTGGCATTATTGATGACGATTTTAGGCGTTATTGGGTTTACAACAAGCTAGAGAATTTTCCTACAAAATCTCCTTAACCTTGCTATCTAATAACTTTAAATGCTTCTTGTGTTTTGTGGACACGTGTTCTTTTTTTTAAAGGCTTCGTGCGTTTGGTGGATTCTAGTTATTAATTTTTAGCACGGAGTTTTAAGACATTAGTTGTATTTTTTACATATGAAAAATTCTTTGTTTAATTGATATTTGTACTTGTTAATGGCTTACTTTATTTTGACAATATATGTGGTACTATCAAAATTACATGTTATGTTTGTTATTAAGTATTCCAAAATAGACCTTTGTTTAGGTTCATATATATTTGCAAACAAAAATTAAAAGTAGAAAAGTGTAATATTTTCTAGCTTGAAACTAATGGCAATAAAAATGTATTTTTTTCCATACAAAATATTAGGAATCAAACACATACAAGATGGAAAGTAGAACATTTTCAACATGGACAATAAATGCAATCAAACAACACCAGCAAAGTTTATCCATGGATAATATTTCTAAATTTTCAATTCCATAGAATTTGACTCTTAAGCGGTTATTTTCCATCTTGTTTATCAAACACACCCTAAGCGAATATTAGTCTTGGAGCATCTCCCTTACCAATGTGGATTGAAAGACACCGAATAATTACATAGAATTCATTCATAAAGAGACTAAAAAAAATATCTTTATTGCAAACCTCTATAATGAAAGTAAAATTAATGTGACAGTAATGATTATATACAAGGTGGAAGAGACCCTTAAATCCCAAAATTACTTCTTAAATGTAGCTATGAATGTGGTTCTTCTCTTCTATATTTGATACAAGTTAAAGTTTAGACATTTTGGAGAAGATTTGTTTTATAGACAATGTGTAAACTAATTTGTTGTTGACATAATATTCACATTGTCTTATTCCACCTCCACATAAGAAAAATATAGACATTTGCATTAGAGATGCTCTTATAGGGCTGGAGAAATGGGTTGGGTTTAAACTTTTTCCAAATGGTTGTTTGATTGCATTAATTTTTCACGTTTCAACATCTATATTTTTGTTAATTTTTTTATGGATTAGAATAAGAAAAGAAAAAATGTTTGAATATGTTTTATATGGTGAGGACCTTAATAAAAGAGTAATATACAAAAATATAGTATTACACAAATCTATTAATATAAAAAAATTATGACATAAAGAAAAATTCAATTTTTTAAATTATGATAAAAAAATCAAATGTCAAAAATCGTATATTTGAAAAAAATAAAAAAAAATGACATAGAGAAGAATATGATATTTAAAAAATATGATGTAAACAAATCAAATGTAAAAAAAAAATTAATTAAAAAAGTCAGGAAAAATAGATTTAAAATAAATTCTTATATAAAAAAATATGATATTAAAACAAATCTAATATAAAAAATATGATGTAAAATAAATTCGTATATAATTTTTTTTTTATTTATAGAAGAACATGATATTAGTAAAATATGATAAAAATCGAATGTGAAAAATATTGTATATTAAAAAAATGTAACATAAATCACATCGGGTGAAAAAAAACTGATACACAAAAAATCGAAGGAAAAGTCTATGAGTGTTAAAAAAGAGAAATACTGAATCAATGGAGAATCCTCTATCATAGTGGAACTGAACTAGTCATCAAGAACGCTAAGTCTATCAATAGGCACTTTTATTGGGATTTTACTTATAAGGAAAATGATTGACCCTAAAAATAATAAGTATGAGAGCTTTGCATAAATGCATAACTATTTGTACCATATTAATTGTATGTCAGAATTATGCCTTATTATTTTAAGTTCTTAGTGCATGCCTCAAGTCATACATTATCAGGCCCTACATAATTAACAAATTTAGTTTTATTTTTAAAAACCAATTTTGATGCAATTTAAATCGAATTGTATTGGTAAGTTTCATTAGTTTAGTTTTGATTCTAAAACCTGGTTATGGATGAAATCTATCAAATTACGAAGTAAAAAATCACTACAGGTTCGAAATTTTGTCAAAAATATAGTGATTTTGATTTTGCGACCTGGTTTTTATTTTGCAATCTTATCAAATCTATATACATTTGAAATCTTATCAGACTTAATTAGTTTAATTTTGATTAGACAACCTGATTAGGGATGAAATCGACAAGTTTGGGCGTAAAGGGTTGTCGTGGGTGGGTGATGTGGGGAAGATGGGCGGTTAGTGGAAATTAATAGGTGGTCGTGGACAAGTGAAATATTTAGATTAATTTTTATTAGCATAGCCTTAAAGTACTTTCTGAGTAAAAATTTATTGAACTTACCCAAATGAGGGTTAACATGACCCGCCAATATGATTGGAAGAAACATGAATGAATCAACCATTAACCTCATAATTTTTCCATGTTTTAACCATTCATATTTGAGGGTCATCTAAACACTCATTCTCAACAAATTTGAATTCGTACTTTGATTGTTGGGGTTTTATTCTTAAAACCATATATGGCTTTCAGAAAGGTGTGTCAATTCATTTTGAAATAAGAATCTTGGTTACTAGAATGTCTTATATTTGTTGTAAATATATTATATATAATTTCGGTCAATTTTACTTAGTAGAATTTTGATGAGTTAGATTCGAGTTGATGGGAGAAGATTGGAATTTTGGTTCAAGTTTAATTGAAGAGATCATAACTTAGATAGGGAGTTGACATCTTATAGGTATGGGTTTGTGCGAAATCTTAATAGTTTATCTCAAACTACAGGCTCCAGTCCGATGGTTTAAGAAATTGAACGATAATTCAATAGATGATTGTGACCGATACATTTAGTAATGTACTAAACAAGACCACCGATGAGATTAAGGTCTAAGAGTTGTCTGATTAAACTTCGGTAACTCGCTCCATTTGCAAAGGGTGTATATATTCTTAATCCCAAGGTTATGAGGATTGTAATGCTTACACAATTATTACTTTAATCGCTATTGGTGAGATTCAATTATATATTAGGTCACTAGATCCCCATAAATTCAAAAATCATTGTGTGAACAGGTCTGAGAACATAATTCGGAAGAATCTACGTCTAGGATATATCTTGGATTGTGATACTAGACTTATATATTTTGTTTCCACCAGTAAAACTTGGCCGATGGATTATTTTATAATCCGGTGAAGTAACAAATAAGTCAAGTTTAAGAATTATGTTTTTGATTAGATGTTGGATAAAATCAATTAGCGACAAATTGATTTGAGCAAACGGATATCTGACACTTAATATGGGGGATCACATTATGCACTATAATCAACTTCATAAATAAAACCTCTTTACTTTAAGTGATTTAAAGATAATTAAATTGGAGTGCAGTCGTGATTATTTAGTGGAATTACTTGCGATTAAATAAAGAAAGAAAATAATTATGGTAATTGTAATTATGGTTTTTGAGTATTTATTTGCAAGTCAAATTAATTATTTGTGTTCGGTCCCTAGTATAGTCCAATACACAATTACTATGTTCGAAACTTTCCAAAAGTCTGGTTTAGTTAAGGCACATTACTTATACCTATTTATGCTGGTGTAAACTAGGGTTTTAGGTTAATCATGCATTACAGAGGTTTAGAGAGGGAGAGGAAAAATACTACTCATATTTTTGTGAATGTGTGAGGAGAGAGAAAATTATTTCTCTCAAACTTCACCAATTTTTCATATCCGAGAGTTTTCACTCATAAGGCTTACTTTGAGTGGATCATATACTAGAAAATTCGAGATGTTCAGATCATTCTAGCAAGGTTTTTGGAGATCCGGGGGGGGGGGGGGGGGGGGGAGGGAGGGGGCACAATAAGATATTTATGTACTTCAACCTATTTCTCCTCATATAAATTACCACAAAATTATCTATGGTATTATTTCTTAAAACCTTAGGTTTATTCTTTAAACTTAGTTCTTGTTTTCTTTTAATTTCATCATTATTCAAAGATCTGAGGGGTGAATTTTTTCCATATTTTAAATGTCACTCCCGGTTTCTCAAACAAACGGTATCAAATCCCTCGAGTACAGATTGATCATGTTTTGGAGATTTCCTATTGTCCAGCGATCTAAACTCTAGGTTGAATGTTAGAACTACGTGCATAGAGGTGTATATTTTTGTACTAACATGGTTTATAGGCTGTGAATGATTATATCACTTCCATCATGTGAATGGATCTTACGGTAGTTTACCCGTAGTTATTTT
Source organism: Sambucus nigra (assembly GCA_949130495.1). Lineage (NCBI taxonomy): Eukaryota > Viridiplantae > Streptophyta > Magnoliopsida > Dipsacales > Adoxaceae > Sambucus > Sambucus nigra. Next base: position 107,625,249 of record OX422224.1, on the reverse strand, counting down.
TTTCTCTTAGAATCGATTTGGTTGTAATAATTATGGTTTTAATTATTGCATTTCTAATCGTTGTATTTGGAGGAGAATGTGACGAAATGTAATTATTTATTTTCGAATTTTATTTGGGTTTGATCTTGGTGGTGTTCCATGGAGTTCTGCATTTTTAAGAGGTTTTTCCATGGTGATTTGTAGAAATTAAATAAATAGAACAAGAAGTACAACAAATGGAAAGAAGAATAAAGGAGCATGTAATACGCTGTAATTCAGAATAAAATATTACGAATTAATAAAATTTAAATAATTTAATATTAATTTGGATATAAATTAAATTGGGATGATTTAAATTAAATGAGTAAAAATTTAAATTAAAATAATTATTTGTTCATGATTATATAAATACAAGACTCAATTTGATATAATGGGCTTGCTAGTGAAAACTAAATCACCCATAAATAAATTTATGGGCGCGTGTTGTTTAAACATAATAAAAATGTCTAAGTGAAATAGAAATAATTGGGATGTATTTTTGGAAGCGTTAGAGGCTCATTATGGTGTTTTAAACCTTTAGAATTATCCCGACCCATGGGTATATAAGTTGGGAGACTTTTGGACTAGTTTGGGTTTGGGTTTGGGTTCGGGCTCATTTTATGGACCAAAAATGGGATAATATGCCTAACTCGGGAACTGGGGGCAATATAAGATTAGGAGCAAAACTAGTAACTCCCCACTAATAATCAAAACATAACCCTAGAATCCCCACTTCAAGAGAGAAGGTAACAAAGTCCTAAGAGGAGGAAGAACAAAAAATTCAAGGAAGAAATCACCCATCACCATAACCAAGCAATAATCTTATTGCTTAATTTATGTATTCAATGTAGAAGTTGATTCATCGTAGTAAATGACCTATTATTTATGGGTTTTTCTTAGGGTGAAATTGATGATTAAAAATTATAGGAGTAAACCTCATGTATGTAAAAAGGACCAATCAGATATCAGGTGAATTAACCCAAAAATTATGAAGATTGAAATTTAATTTGGATGATAGAATTCATGTGTTAGAAATTATGAATTATATTGAAAATTCTTGATGAATATGTAGAGGATTTCAATGCATGATTGAAGGACTAAAGAAAGAGAATTAAAACCGAGGTATTATGTTTAAGTATGGCTTGAATTTAGATGGATTAATCGTAAAAATTATGGACTAGAGTTATGACTAATGGTTTAAATTTATAGGAAATTGGGACTCATTATTAATGTAAATTTATATAATTTAATCTTCTAAGATGGAGTAGTAAGTCTTTGGAACCTATTTTTATAATTATGAAACCAAATTAACCATTAGAAAGAACTTGGCAAAAAGATATAGAATTTGCGAGTTGGAAAAATGCAGCATATGTGGGCTTCTGACCAAGTCCAAATCGATTCAGCCTTGCAGCGAATCGATTCGGCCTAATAGAAAATCAATTCGTCTAAGGACCGAATCGATTCGTCTTTCCAAGTTTGGGTCAGGGAAATGTTGGGGCGGCTTTAGAAATCCATGCGAGTTGATAACATCATGTTTGGGCATCAGAGGATTTTATAAAAATGTTGGAGTGTCATGATTTAAGTAAAGGTCTACACAACCTAGTTAGTTAAATAATCCTATGAAAAATTAAGGGGATTAATAATAGATTGGAGGTTCGATTATTAATTATGGGAAATCATTCCGAGGAAACCTTGGGTAATTATAGAGTAGTTACCCATACCTATTATATGGGAATAGTAATATATATATCTTACAATATATATGTACTAGCGGATGCTCGTGCCCGAGGGCACGGCGATAAATTTGCCCCCGTGATAAAACCCAACCCATAACAACCCGTTTTTTTAAATAATAATAAAAAAATTAATATTTAAAAAATATATTATTTAAAAAAAAACATTTTTTAAAAATATTTAAAAAAAAATTATAATACAAAAAATAATAAAATAATAATTTATGTATCTATGCATGCGTACATGCATGTGTATGCATGCAAGCATGGAACACATAAAATATCATGCATGTTTATCATACATGTTTATCATACATGAGTTACTATTCATAACACAATTGTCTCATATTATATAGATGTAGTAGGAGCATCGAGAATCCTCCAAAAGTAGAATCCTAAATTCTCAAATTTTTGAGTTTTAAAAAAAAAAAAAATTATACACGTGGTTGCATCTACTATGTATCGGGTACAATACATTGGAAAATTGTGGCAGTTACACATTACCCAATTCTTTCGCTCACCATGGACGTTCAATTAGGAAACCAATTTGAATATCAATTCCCCTCCATTTCTTCTCTCAACCATCTTGAGATTTGCAGCTCCTAAACTCTCTCTCTCTCTCTCTCTCTCTCTCTCTCTCTCTCTCTCTCTTCTTTCTACACACACTTACCCACTCTCTCTCTCTCTCTCTCTCTCTCTCTCTCAGTCCTTTCTACACACACTTACCCACCACATCCAACCTAAGATAAGAGCACCTCCCACATAGAAAAACAACATCCATATAAACAGGTATGGACACATATGCTTTTCCTCCGCAGTTTTTTTTATACTGTCAACTGGTTTAATCTGCGCTCAAATGTATTTGGTTAGAAACTTGACGCAAAACAATAATCTTGCCATTTATACTATTTAATCTACATACACTCCTGAAAGGTATTGCCATGCCGAGAAAATTAAGGAATGCTTTGAACAATCAATTTGAACGTGTAGCAAGAAGTTTTACTTGGGTTCAATTCTTTCTTCTAATCCGACACTGTTTGGGTGTTTAGTGTTCTATATGATATGTTTTCCTGCAACAAATTTTTTTAATCACACATATGGCGGTTTAGTGTTTTTTTAATCACACATATGTCTTTCACTCTGCATCCACTGTTTGGGTGTTATGTGTTATATATGATATGCTTTCCTGCCGTTTTTTCTTACTTTAGTGTTTTTTAACCACATATAGCTGTTAAGTGTATATATATATATATATATATATATATACCGTTGTAGTATAGTTGCCAAGAAGCGAGCAAACTTCACTTCCTAATTTTTGAGAGTTTTCATTTTTTTTGAAAAACAAAAAATACTCATGTTGCTTTAAACATCACCCCCCCCCCCCCCCCGGTCTCGCACACCCTCACGTATATTTCTTGAGCAACACGGTTATTACATTTCACGGCTTTTCTCCTATTACATCTCCTTCTTCACTTCCCCATGCATCTTTCCTACTCTCCCTCTAAAAAATATATCCTCCCTCTTCATACTTCAATCCAGCCTCAACTCATTGTTCATTTCCTCCAGTGCATCACTCAAGTAAGAAATCCAGTACAGGTAAATGCATATTCCCAACATTTCTCCTCACACAAAACAACACTCAAGCACAATTGCACTGCTCTTCCCATACATATTTGTTAGGTTCTCTATTCCTCTCATTTTTTCACTTTATGTAATGAAACCCAAAACAGAAGAGATAAAACCAACCCATATTCGTTTTATATAATCATGTAATATTCGTTTTATATAACCACTCACGCAACTTGATTATATAAAACCAGATATCTAACTAACTTGACCCACTCATGGAGGATGGAATATTTTAACTACTCACTAGTCTTCCACCTGTCCTTGATGATCCTTTATGGTGCGTTTCTCCCCTTTATTCAAAAACCCAGTTGCAACAATAACACCACAGAACGATCCTTTTATGGTGCCTCCCAATTTAGTTAGATATCAACCAGACTTGATTACGAGACTGCTAGAGACAAACCAGTAGTGAGGCTATGCATAAACTAAAAGAATGAGATGTTGTACTAGCAATGGATCAAAGACTACGAAGGAGTCCAACATCTTTTCCAGTGGAGGAAAAAGTTCTCAAACTCGCTCTCCGGTGCCTAACACCGTCAAGAGACTAGAGACCCTCCATGAAGAAATGCGTCGAGGTATTATCGAGAAGTAGAAAAGATTATAATGCTAAAAGCCTCTCGAATACTACTGCTACTTTTATCCTCTTTGCAAATGAATTTGAAGGCAATATTTCCACCCTCTATGTTATATAGACGTTATAACAAATATATTTAGGGGATTTACGTTTAGATCCTATTAGAGTTTCTTATATACATTCTAGTTCCATCATGTTTTTCTTTTACATATAAGTTCTATTCCTAATTTTTTGGAACTTTTTTTCCAATTTTACCCTTTTAAAACCAACAATCCGTAACTTCCTTGAGGAAGTTACATAAGTGGTTGAACTTTATTTTTTAATATTCAAATGATCATAACTTTTGATTCACAAATCCGTTTTTCACAAAATTACTATTTTTGAAATCTGCTCGACGAGATCTATCAAACAAGATCTATGAAGGCTATAAAATTCCAAAGAAATTTTTTTTACACAAACACTAAACTTTACTGTATGCACTAGAATATGAAATAATTTTATATATGCGACATTTTCACAAACAGACAGTAACATTTACTGTGGTAATACTAAACAGTATATATATATATATATATATATATATATATACGGTGGATCCAAACCTTTTTTTTCAGAATTACCTTATATTTGAAGGATCGCGCTAGCGGTATCCAATCCTTACCACCATTATTGGAGCTTCAAAGACCTTCGTCAGAGCTCCGATTTGGGGTGGGTAAGGGTGGCAAGTGGTGCCGCTGGCGCGGACCATTGAAAATAAGAGACTTTTGAATAAATGGGCTTTGGATCCACCGAAGTATCATGAGGGGCCGCTGGCGTGGACCTTTGAAAATAAGATTGGATAAATGGGATCAGGATCATCGGGAGCGCCAATTGGGTGTGAATAGGGGTGGCACAGAACTTTAAAAATAGGAGCATATATATATATATATATATATGTATATATATATATATATATAGTTTGTAAAAATGTCATAGATATTAAACTTTATTGTATACACCAGAAAATGAAATGGTTTTATATTTGTGACATTTTCACAAACAATAACATTTACTGTGATAATATATTTATGAAATAGTTTTATATATATAACATTTTCACAAACAGTAACATTTACTGAGTTAATATTACACAATATATATATAACCTTTTCACAAACAGTAACATTTACTAAGTTTATATATATATATATACACACACACACACATGGTAGATCCAAACCTCTTTTTTTTTTTTAAATTACCATATTTTTAAAGGTTTATGCTAGAAACATTCAATCCCCACCACTACCCACCCCAATTGTCGAAGTTTCAACGACTTTCATCAGAGCTATGATTTAGGTGGGTAGTAGTGGCATAGGGTGCCGCTGGCGCGGACCTCTGAAATTAAGAGAATATTAGAAAATGGAGTTTGGATCCACTGACGCTCCGATTTGGGGTGAGTGTGGGTAACATTGGGTTAGGTTTATATCTATAATATTTTTACAAACGTTAACATTTACTGTGTTATAACACAGTATATATATACGGTGGATCCAAACCTCTTTTTTCTGATATTGTCTTATTTTTAACGCCCCGCGCTAGCGGTATCTAATCCTGACCACCACCAACCCCAATTATCGGAGCTCCAACAACTTTCATCAGAGTTCTCATTTGGGGTGACATGGAGTGCCGCTGGCGCGGACCTTAGAAAATAAGAGAATATTAGATAAATGGGGTTTGGATATACCGGCGCTACAGTTTGAGATGAGTATGGATAGCATTGGATTAGGTTTATATCTGTAATATTTTCACAAATAATAAATATTACTGTTTGTGAAAATGTTACATCGGCATCCCATGCCACCTCAAATCAGAGCTCTGATGAAGGTTGTTGGTGCTCCGATAAAGGGGGTGGGTGGTGGTGGGATTGGATGCCGCTGGAGCGGACTGTTAAAAATAAGATAATATCAGAAAAAAGAGGTTTGGATATATATATATATATACTGTGTTATATGAACACAATAAATGTTAATGCTTGTGAAAATGTTATAGATATAAACCTAACTCAATGCCACCCCTACTCACCCCAAATCGGAGCTCCGGTGGATCCAAAATTTATTTATCTAATATTCTCTTAATTTCAGAGGTCCGCACCAGCGGCACCCTATTCCACTACTACCAACCCAAACCATAACTCTGATGAAAGTCGTTGAAGCTCCGACAATGGGGGTGGGTAGTGGTGGGGATTGAATGTCGCTAGCGTAAACATTTAAAAATATGGTAATTTTACAAAAAAAAAATAGTGGTTTGGATCTACCGCGCGAGCTCGCGCGCGTGTGTGTGTGTGTGTATTTATATATATATGTATGTATATATATATTATGTAATATTAACTCAGTAAATGTTTCTGTTTGTGAAAATGTTATATATATATATATATTGTGTAATATTAACTCAGTAAATGTTTCTGTTTGTGAAAATGTTATATATATAAAACTATTTCATAAATATATTATCACAGTAAATGTTATTGTTTGTGAAAATGTTACAAATATAAAACTATTTCATTTTATGGTGTATACAATAAAGTTTAATATCTATGACATTTTTACAAACTATATATATATATATATATATATATATATCCAATATGCTCGTAAATTTTTAAAGTTCTGTGCCACCCCTATTCACCCCAAATTGGCGCTCCAGATGATCCTATCCCATTGATCCAATCTTATTTTCAAAGGTCCGCACCAGCGGCACCCCATGATACTCCGGTGGATTCAAAGCCCATTTATTCAAAAGTCTCTTATTTTCAAAGGTCCGCGCCAGCGGCACCACATGCCAACCTTACCCACCCCAAACCGGAGCTCTGACGAAGGTCGTTGAAGCTCCAACAATGGTGGTAAGGATTGGATGCCGTTAGCGCGAACCTTTAAATATAAGGTATTTTTGAAAAAAGAAGCTTTGGATCCCCCAAATGATATATATATATATATATATATATATATATATATATATATATATATATATATATTTACTGTGTAGTATTATCACAGTAAATGTTACTGTCTGTTTGTGAAATGTCACAGATATAAAACTATTTCATATTCTAGTGCATAAAGTAAAGGTTATTGTTTGTGTAAATTTTTTTCTTTGGAATTTTATAGTTTTCATGGATCTTGTTTGATAGATCTCGTCGAGCAGATTTCAAAAATAGTAATTTTGCGAAAAACGGATTTGTGAATCAAAAGTTATGATCATTTAAAGATTAAAAAAAAAAGTCCAACCACTTATGTAACTTCCTCAAATAACTTTATTTTTTAATATTCAAATGATCATAACTTTTGATTCACAAATCCGTTTTTCACAAAATTACTATTTTTGAAATCTGATCGACGAGATCTATCAAACAAGATCCATGAAGGCTATAAAATTCCAAAGAAAAAAAATTTACACAAACAGTAAACTTTACTGTTGCACTAGAATATGAAATAGTTTTATATATGCGACATTTTCACAAATAGACAGTAACATTTACTGTGGTAATGCTAAACAGTATATATATATATATATATATATATATACGGTGGATCCAAACCCTATTTTTCAGAATTACCTTATATTTGAAGGATCGCGCTAGCGGTATCCAATCCTTACCACCATTATTGGAGTTTCAAAGACCTTCGTTAGAGCTCCGATTTGGGGTGGGTAAGGGTGGCAAGTGGTGCCACTGGCGCGACCATTGAAAATAAGAGACTTTTGAATAAATGGGCTTTGGATCCACCGAAGTATCATGAGGGGCCGCTGGCGCGGACCTTTGAAAATAAGGTTGGATAAATGGGATCGGGATCATCGGGAGCGCCAATTTGGGGTGAATAGGGGTGGCACAGAACTTTAAAAATAGGAGCATATTGGATATATATATATATATATATATATTTATATAGTTTGTAAAAATGTCATAGATATTAAACTTTATTGTATACACCAGAAAATGAAATGGTTTTATATTTGTGACATTTTCACAAACAATAACATTTACTGTGATAATATATTTATGAAATAATTATATATATAACATTTTCACAAACAGTAACATTTACTGAGTTAATATTACACAATATATATATAACCTTTTCACAAACAGTAACATTTACTAAGTTTATATATATATATATACACACACACACATGGTAGATCCAAACCTCTTTTTTTTTAAATTACCATATTTTTAAAGGTTTATGCTAGCAACATTCAATCCCCACCACTACCCACCCCAATTGGCGAAGCTTCAATGACTTTCATCAGAGCTATGATTTAGGTGGTTAGTAGTGGCATAGGGTGCCGCTGGCGCGGACCTCTGATATTAAGAGAATATTAGAAAATGGAGTTTGGATCCACTGGCGCTCCGATTTGGGGTGAGTAGGGGTGACATTGGGTTAGGTTTATATCTATAATATTTTTACAAACGTTAACATTTACTGTGTTATAACACAGTATATATATATATATATATATATATATACATATATATACGTGAAGGCCCTATATAGAGCACACCTAGGATTTGCTTTTCGTGCTTTAGCTATATAGGACTTCATCTAGTTGGACTTGAAATTTTGACAAAATATTTTTGTAATATTAGGATTGTGTGTCCCCACATCGACTCCAAGCGCTCCTTGTCCATCTACATCAAATGTGCACTCCATTCAATCCGCCATCTCAGAAAAAGGTAATCTTATGGCTCATAGGAATTTTTGTCACATAGGACACGACACCACGTTGTATTTTGCATTTTTATCATATCTTATGATAATATTTTGTTTTGTCATAATAAAATTATTTTTCAGTTCAAAAATTTTAATTTGAAATTTTTATAAGAAAAATGTTTTTGTGAAAATAAGTTTGACACTAAATATTTTTTTTAATAAAAATTCCAGAATATTTTTTTGAAATTAAAAATAAATTTTGTTATGTTGCATGTGCGTTAATGTATATGTTGTTTATGTATGCGTGTATGGCTTCATGTTTATGGGTGTATGATAAAGATTCATGTGCATGCGTGTCATTATATATTATTTGGCAGTTGGCATTTTTGACCGCATATATGTATGGTAATATATGTTGGTGTATTATTTTATATTTATATTTGAACATATGTTGGCAGTTTTGACCCATGCTATAATATATATATAAATATGTTCTTTTGGCCCCCTTGCTGTTAAAATATGCGTGGCATCCCATCATGTGTGCCTTTAGCTGTTGGTTACCTTGGCATTTAAAAAAAGCATTAGCTTTTCCATGCCCCTGCCACTATGACCCATCAGGGCTGTTGACTGATTGGACCGAGGCAGGTTATAGCCTTATCAGTCTATTACTGACCGTCCCATGGCTTTTTGGTTGCCACGTCTGTTGGCGTGTTCCCCAACTATACCCATTACCGCCCACGGTTTTTGTCTATACCGTAACTGGTATTTTCTAAAACGACGACGTCGGAATCGTTTTAACAGCTCACGGTTTTTGAAACCAAAAATGTTTTTCATTTTTTTTTAAAAACGACGCCGGTTCAATTCTTTTATAACGGTATGTTTTTTGTGCGTCACAGCTGGCTCACACCGCCCGCGGTTTTACGCAAAACCAAAAGTTGTTTTTTTTTATTATTCAAAAACGATGCCGTGTAATTTTTGTTACAACGGTAATAATTTGTAGCGTCTTTGTTACGCTATACTGTTTTAACAGCTTACTTTATACGTGTCACGATTTTAACACACCACTTTGTGTTTCTTTGTGAGCCCTTAGATCTATTTTTATCAGTGGCTGGTGTGTATTCTTTGTCAATCCGTGTGAACCTTTTTACACCAATCAGCACACACTTGTGCACTCTATAAATAGAGACTTTGTGCCTTCATTTTTTCAACCCGAGAAAATTCGTTTTTGAGCATAAATTCTGCCAAAATTAATTCTGAGAGAGAGAGACTAAACACCAGTATTTTCAGAGAAATCTTGTGTGTATTCTTTACAAAACATTGCTGAGTCTTCAAGTCGTTTTGTGGATTCAAGAATGGAAGGTTTTTAATCTCAGAATTTCTGCATTTCCAAATCAATTGATTTTTCATTCTGAAAAATCGTTTTGTGAGTATCTCTATTCTTGTTCTTGTTTTCTTGTAGTTTCTGATCTGTTATGTGCTAGATCTAAAGTGTTTGTGTAAGTATTGTGCTGATATATTTTATAAACACTACACACACTAGAACCAGTATTGATCTTACTTCATTTAAAACACTTTGTTTTAAATTGATTCTTTCTGAAAATCTGATTTACACGAAAGAGGAACTAATTCTAGGTTTAGAGATTTAAACCTAATATAAGTTGTGAACCGGAATAGAACTACCTGATACTGGAAATATGACCTTGGACTAAACATATTTGTACCTGTATACTTGACCAAGGACTTGGACTGAGAACAAGAACATACTGGACCTAATCAAGAACCTGAACTGTTCAGACTGATTGGAACTTAAACTAAACTGGATTAAATCATTTTAATCTGAACTAGTTATAAACAGTTTGTATTATTTCTGACTGTATGCTTGATATGATTTATTTCTGTTCAGTATAGAAATATATCTGTGTGAACATGCTTACTTGATTGCTCAAGTGATTTTCGGATATTGTTTGCATCTCATATCACTCACATATAATCACTCACGTTGTATTCACGTAGACACTTTGTTTGTGTAATATCTGAGCAAGTCTAGTGTTCAAGATTTAAAGAAAGAGAAAAGAAGTTTTTCAAAGGTGTATTCAAAGTCAAACTGACTTGATTTGAATAACACAAGACTTGCAAAGATATAGGTGTTATATATTCTGTTGCATCACACACACTTCACTAGAAAGTAAATAATAGGCACTGAGCCAACCTGCGCTTAAAGAAGTTAAAGGGGAGGCGTGGAAGTGAAGAACGCAAAAACAAGCGAGGACAAGTTAAAGAGAGAACTGAATAAGCAACCTGGTTAGAGACTTGGTCGTGTGGGATAATAGCTAGATCATTCTTCTTTAATTGTTACGTTTGTTGTTTGTAACTCGTACCTATTCTTTTATTGTTTTAGTGAAAGTAGTTTAGGTGACTCCTAGAGGAGTCCGTCGTTTTTCCCGGGGAAGGGTTTTTGCGACGTTAAATAAATACCGTGTGTTGTACATTTCTTGCATTTCACCTCATATGAAAAGGTAGGACTTAATAATTAGAAACTCGCCTAAAAATTGAATCTGTTTTGGACTTTAATTAACTTTGAAAATTAAAACTATTTTCATAAAAGTTAATCAAATTAAGTAAAAGTTTAATTTGGTCCCCCTTGGAATCATTCATATAAACTCGTAGGTTTAAGGTGTTTACTCTAACAATAGTTTACTTCCGCACATAAAGTCTTTGCGCACCGACCCGCATTGCTGGGGTAACCTCAAGTGGTATCAGAGCTAGACTTTTAAAGATCGTTTTCAAAACTTTTGTTAAACACTTTTCACCTTGTTTTAATGGATGATTCAAGTCAACTTCTTAGGCTAGGCAATTTTAGCAGACCTCCTATTTTTGATGGCTCAAATTTTTCGTATTGGAAAATTAGGATGGTAGCATTTATTCAAGGCACACTAGGAGATGACGTGTGGGATTTAATTGAAAATGGTTATAAACACCCCACCACTCCTATAGCCGAAGGCAGCACTATCTTTAGAAAACTTAAAACCACTGAATTGAATATTGATCAGAAAAAGATAAGCAATTTCAATAATAAGGGTAAGAATGCCATTTTCATGAGTGTAAGTGAAAATGAACTGAAACGTATTTGTCACTGCACTACCAGTAAGGACGCATGGGATACATTAGTAATAGCACATGAAGGCGATGCTAGGGTAAAAAGATGTAAAACTCAAATGCTTATCCAACAGTACAATATGCTTGTTATGAAAGATAACGAACCATTTGACGATTTCTATATGCGTTTGACTGATATTATTACCCTGTTGCATGCTAATGATGTTGAGTATACTGATCAAGAAGTATGTGCTAAGATTTTGAGATCCCTTGCCCCTAGATTTGATCATAAACGTTATATCATTGAAGAAATGGATGATCCTTCTCTTACGCCTGAATTGCTTAGTTCTAAATTGAGAACTATGGAACTTGAAACAGCTTTTAGAAAGACTCTTACCTCTTATGCTAAGAATGATCTGACCAGTTCTTCTAAAGTTGCATTTAAAACTGCCTGTCCTAATAAATACAAACATGAGGTAGTTAGGCAACTATCTGAGTCTGATAATGAATCTGATGATGAGTCGGATGACATTGATAAAATTGACAATCAACTTGCACTTATGTCTTCTCAATTTAAGAAACTCTTGAAGCATAGAAACTCTATTGCTAAAAGACGTATGCAAGAGAATAATCAATCTCGTCAGGCCAATCGACCCCATAATAGGAATTCTAAAGTAAAGGCTGATCATGATAGTTCTACTAGTAAGATTGATAAATCGAAAATGGCTTGTCATAATTGTGGTAAACTTGGACATTTTATGGCTGAATGTAGATCCAAACCACAGTCAAAGTATCCTAAAAAGCTCAAGGCAAACATTACAAAAACTTGGGATGATTCCTCTGATTCTGAATCAGAAGAAGACCAAGCTGAAATTGAATCAAATTACCTTGCGTTTTTTGGAGAAGTTTATGACTGTTGTGGAGATGTATATCTTGCTGGAATGTCTGATTCTGAAGATAATTCTGATTCTGATGAAGTGTTTGATTTAATTGCTGCTGCTAAGTCTTTACTAGCTAGTCAACCATCTATGCTAGAAATAACTGCTCCGTTTGATGCTAAACGTGCCGTTAATGATGCTGAATTTGATGTTAGCAACAATTCACACACGGACACTAATGAGCATGATAATAGGGTTGCTTATGATGATTATGCTGAACTGTATGTGAGAACATTGCAAAATAGGCAAGAATTATCTAATCTGGTTAAATTGCTTAGTGAATCCCTAGAGAATCAGTATAAGATAACTCAACAAAATTCCGTGGAAATGTGCAATGTCAAAATTGATTTTGAAAAACAGTCACTTGAATTTAAATTTCAGATTACGACTCTAAATGAAAATCTGACTTCTTTAGAAGACAAATATAATGCTGCACTTTTGCAAGTTGAGAAGTCTAAAGAAGTTTGTGAAACTGCCTTTAAAATGTGTCGTAGTCGTGACATAAAATTCTTTGACCTTGAAGAATTGATTGCTGTCCAACGTTATCATGGTGATACAAGAGGGTTTGGTTATGATGGTCCTATTACGAAAATAAATGATTTTTCCAAACCAGTCCTCTTTGTTAAAGCCAAGGAAGAAATGGCTCTTCCTTTGGAAAGCAAGTCAAATGAAAAGGCCAAAGGAAAACAAGTTTTAATCGAAAATGATTTTGAAAGTGACATTGATTACTTCATTGAAAATTTTGTTGAAACATCTTCTTCTAGATACTGTCCCCCTGCTAAGAGACCTTCTAGACATGTTAACTCCAATCCTGGTGAGAAATTTGAAACTTGCTTTGTTAGAAAACATTGTATTTCTGGCATTCCTACAACTAATAAATTCTGCACTATTTGTGATGTTTTTGGACACCAAAACTTTGAGTGCCAATGGTTTCAAAAGAAAAATGATAATTTTTACTTTAACCCAAAAAGTGGGAAATTAGGTTGTAAAACCTCAAATCGCAGTGGATCATTTCACTATTTTAGTAAGCCTCGAACTTGGACTAATCACAAATCTAGACCATTTGGTAAAACCTTTCTCAGATCCAAAATTATTGCACAAAACAAATTTAAATTGGTGCCTATTTGGATCCGATCTGATGATCTAAGATCCCAGCTCAAACATTCAAATTTAAAATCATTTGTAGTGTTAACAGCCCTACGCTGTGAGATGCATAGTGCTGGTTGGTACTTAGACAGCGGATGCTCGCGTCATATGACGGGTGATGTTACCAAACTTAAGGATGTTGTTCATTATAAAGGTGGCAACGTGACCTTTGGAGATGGTAAGACCTCCCAAGTCATTGGCAAAGGTACTCTTAATGAAGAAGGTTTACCCAATGTTAATGATGTGTTATTAGTTCAAGGAATGAGAGCTAATTTACTTTCTATCAGTCAGTTTTGTGATAATGGTTGCCAAGTTAAATTTTCCAAAACCTCCTGTGATGTTTTGACTAATATGGGAGAAAATTACATAAAAGGCAATCGTACCACGGATAACTGTTACAAAGCTTCTGGCTCCTTGTCTTGTAATGTTACTCTTTTAGATGATGCTGACCTATGGCACAATAGGTTGGGGCACATCAGTTTTGATACCTTAAATCGGTTATCATCACAAGACATTGTTAGAGGTCTACCTAAAATAAAGAAATGCCCCTCTGCTGTTTGTGGTCCATGTCAAGTGGGTAAGATCACAAAATCTCCTCACAAAAAGGTTAAAGACATCAACACCACGGCACCTCTTGAACTTCTACACATGGATTTAATGGGTCCAACTAGGACTGTTAGTTTGAATGGAAATTCTTATATCCTAGTTATTGTGGATGATTTTTCTCGATTTACTTGGGTTGCTTTCATGAAAGCTAAGTCAGAAACATTTAACAATTTCTTGAAAATTCTGACTCGGATAGAAAATGAGAAAGACACCCAGGTAACTCGAATTCGAAGTGATAGAGGTGGTGAGTTTAAAGAAACTGGTATCATTGAGTATTGTGAGGCTAATGGTTATTCTCATGAGTTTAGTGCTCCAAAAACTCCTCAACAAAATGGAGTTGTTGAAAGGAAAAACAGAGTTGTACAAGAAATGGCTAGAGTCCTTATCCATGCTAAAAATTTACCTCTATACTTTTGGGAAGAAGCTTGTCTTACTGCTGTTCATATTATCAATCGTGTATATCTTAGGAAGAATACCAAAATGACCCCTTACGAATTTTGGTTCAACAAAAAGCCCAATCTGAAATATTTTCGTACTTTTGGCTCCATTTGTTATGTGTGCAATGATCGTGATAATCTTTCAAAATTTGAAGCCAAAGGCGATAAATCCATTTTTCTTGGCTATTCTCAGAATAGTAGAGCTTTAAGAGTTTTCAACTTAAGAACCAAATCCATTGTAGAGTCTATTAATGTTGTTGTAATTGATAGCACTATTGAACCTGTTAGTAAAGATCCACCTGTAGAAACTGATTTGGATATAAATATTTTAAATGATTCAGTTTTGACAGAAGATGAATCTTTACCAGCACAAACCCTTGCCGTGCCTAACTGGGTTTCAAAAGATCATCCCTCCGCTGAAGTTGTTGGTGATATTCGTGCGCCCGTAAGAACTAGAAATCAATTACGTCAAGTAGCTCATATGGCTGCTTTTGTATCCCTCGTGGAACCAAAATCAGTAAATGAGGCACTTAATGATTCATATTGGATTGATGCGATGCAAGAGGAGCTAGCTCAATTTACGGATCATGACGTATGGTATTTAGTTCCAAGGCCCAAGGATATCAAAGTAATCGGTACTAAATGGATTTTCAAAAACAAGACCGATGAAAAAGGGATAGTCATTCGAAATAAGGCTAGACTTGTAGCACAGGGTTATTCTCAAATAGAAGGAATAGACTGTGACGAGACGTTTGCCCCGGTTACCCGTCTTGAATCAGTGAGATTGCTTCTAGCTGTTGCTTGTCACTTACAATTTAAACTTTTTCAAATGGACGTAAAATCTGCTTTTCTTAATGGTATTCTTTCCGAAGAAGTATACGTTGAGCAGCCCAAAGGTTTTCAAGATCCCAAACTCCCTAATCATGTTTATAGACTTAAGAAAGCTTTATATGGTTTAAAACAGGCCCCTCGTGCTTGGTATGAACGTTTGACTGCTTTTCTATCCTCACATGGGTTTGTTAGAGGCAGTGTTGACCAAACTCTTTTTGTTAAGAAATCTAATAAAAATGACATTTTGATTGCTCAAATTTATGTAGATGACATCATTTTTGGGTCTACCTCACCAAATGAAGTTAAACAGTTTTCAAAAGACATGAGTAGTGAATTTAAGATGTCACTTATGGGGGAGCTACAGTATTTTCTAGGACTTCAAATAAGACAGCAAAGTGATGGCCTCTTTATTTCACAATCCAAATATGCTAAGGATTTACTTGTTAAATTTGGACTTGAAAATGCTAAAATTTCTTCTACACCTATGGCTCTAAAAACTAAATTATCTAAATCCGATAGTGGCCCAGATGTAGATCCCACATTATACCGTAGCATAATTGGTAGTTTATTATACTTAACTGCTTCTAGACCTGATATTCAGTACGCTGTTTGTATCTGTGCGCGATTTCAATCCAGCCCGAAAGAGTCTCACCTCACTTGTGCTAAAAATATTTTAAAATATGTTAAAGGCACAATGGAGTTTGGACTTTGGTATACCAATGACTCTTCTTGTGAGATAATTGGATACTCGGATGCGGATTGGGGTGGGAGCACGGATGATTGTCGTTCCACCTCGGGTGGTTGCTATTATTTAGGACAGAATCTCGTTGGATGGTCTAGTAAAAAGCAAACTAGTGTAACTTTATCAACTGCAGAATCTGAATATGTTGCTGCTGGTGCATGTTGTGCTCAACTTATTTGGATTAAACAAATGCTATCAAATTATGGTATTATTCAGTCCAAAGTACACCTTTATTGTGATAATGAAAGTGCCATTTGTATTGCCAAAAATCCTGTCCAGCATAGTAGGACTAAGCACATTAACATAAGACATCATTTTATTAGAGAGTTGGTTGAAGCAAAAGAACTTGTAATCGAACATATTCCTACTGAAAATCAACTAGCTGATCTGTTCACTAAACCGTTAGATAAATCCCGGTTTGAGAAGTTGCGACATATGATTGGAATGACTGTACTCGGCAATTAGTTGTGTTTACTCTGCTTTCTGTATACTAGATCTCCGAGGTTTTAGGATAAAGGTATCTACTAATAACCGGTATCTCTTAAAGCCATGTGTAATGTAGGAGACGCTTATTTTGCAGATTATTAACACTTATTTTTTTTTCTTTTCCATTGTCTAATTTAGACAAAATGGGGGAGAATTGAGTACATGTTTTAGTCATTTGTTGTTGTTTTTCATACATTACCTGTCTTATAAGTTTCTGCACATTTTATTCTGTCATATTAATATTTTGGTAGAGCATATGCTACTAACTTGATTTCTTGGCAGATTGTGTATTTATGTTTTGCAGGTTTTTCTTAACCGTGCGATCGAGTTGTGTCTTTTTCTTTTCTAGGATGGGTGGGTAGATAGACATTTTTGTATAGGATATATTAGGTATTATTTTTCCTTAGTATATCATTTGATGTACTCAAGGGTTTTGTCAAAATTAGTCCAATGGGGGAGTTTGAAGGCCCTATATAGAGCACACCTAGGATTTGCTTTTCGTGCTTTAGCTATATAGGACTTCATCTAGTTGGACTTGAAATTTTGACAAAATATTTTTGTAATATTAGGATTGTGTGTCCCCACATCGACTCCAAGCGCTCCTTGTCCATCTACATCAAATGTGCACTCCATTCAATCCGCCATCTCAGAAAAAGGTAATCTTATGGCTCATAGGAATTTTTGTCACATAGGACACGACACCACGTTGTATTTTGCATTTTTATCATATCTTATGATAATATTTTGTTTTGTCATAATAAAATTATTTTTCAGTTCAAAAATTTTAATTTGAAATTTTTATAAGAAAAATGTTTTTGTGAAAATAAGTTTGACACTAAATATTTTTTTTAATAAAAATTCCAGAATATTTTTTTGAAATTAAAAATAAATTTTGTTATGTTGCATGTGCGTTAATGTATATGTTGTTTATGTATGCGTGTATGGCTTCATGTTTATGGGTGTATGATAAAGATTCATGTGCATGCGTGTCATTATATATTATTTGGCAGTTGGCATTTTTGACCGCATATATGTATGGTAATATATGTTGGTGTATTATTTTATATTTATATTTGAACATATGTTGGCAGTTTTGACCCATGCTATAATATATATATAAATATGTTCTTTTGGCCCCCTTGCTGTTAAAATATGCGTGGCATCCCATCATGTGTGCCTTTAGCTGTTGGTTACCTTGGCATTTAGAAAAAGCATTAGCTTTTCCATGCCCCTGCCACTATGACCCATCAGGGCTGTTGACTGATTGGACCGAGGCAGGTTATAGCCTTATCAGTCTATTACTGACCGTCCCATGGCTTTTTGGTTGCCACGTCTGTTGGCGTGTTCCCCAACTATACCCATTACCGCCCACGGTTTTTGTCTATACCGTAACTGGTATTTTCTAAAACGACGACGTCGGAATCGTTTTAACAGCTCACGGTTTTTGAAACCAAAAATGTTTTTCATTTTTTTTAAAAACGACGCCGGTTCAATTCTTTTATAACGGTATGTTTTTTGTGCGTCACAGCTGGCTCACACCGCCCGCGGTTTTACGCAAAACCAAAAGTTGTTTTTTTTTATTATTCAAAAACGATGCCGTGTAATTTTTGTTACAACGGTAATAATTTGTAGCGTCTTTGTTACGCTATACTGTTTTAACAGCTTACTTTATACGTGTCACGATTTTAACACACCACTTTGTGTTTCTTTGTGAGCCCTTAGATCTATTTTTATCAGTGGCTGGTGTGTATTCTTTGTCAATCCGTGTGAACCTTTTTACACCAATCAGCACACACTTGTGCACTCTATAAATAGAGACTTTGTGCCTTCATTTTTTCAACCCGAGAAAATTCATTTTTGAGCATAAATTCTGCCAAAATTAATTCTGAGAGAGAGAGACTAAACACCAGTATTTTCAGAGAAATCTTGTGTGTATTCTTTACAAAACATTGCTGAGTCTTCAAGTCGTTTTGTGGATTCAAGAATGGAAGGTTTTTAATCTCAGAATTTCTGCATTTCCAAATCAATTGATTTTTCATTCTGAAAAATCGTTTTGTGAGTATCTCTATTCTTGTTCTTGTTTTCTTGTAGTTTCTGATCTGTTATGTGCTAGATCTAAAGTGTTTGTGTAAGTATTGTGCTGATATATTTTATAAACACTACACACACTAGAACCAGTATTGATCTTACTTCATTTAAAACACTTTGTTTTAAATTGATTCTTTCTGAAAATCTGATTTACACGAAAGAGGAACTAATTCTAGGTTTAGAGATTTAAACCTAATATAAGTTGTGAACCGGAATAGAACTACCTGATACTGGAAATATGACCTTGGACTAAACATATTTGTACCTGTATACTTGACCAAGGACTTGGACTGAGAACAAGAACATACTGGACCTAATCAAGAACCTGAACTGTTCAGACTGATTGGAACTTAAACTAAACTGGATTAAATCATTTTAATCTGAACTAGTTATAAACAGTTTGTATTATTTCTGACTGTATGCTTGATATGATTTATTTCTGTTCAGTATAGAAATATATCTGTGTGAACATGCTTACTTGATTGCTCAAGTGATTTTCGGATATTGTTTGCATCTCATATCACTCACATATAATCACTCACGTTGTATTCACGTAGACACTTTGTTTGTGTAATATCTGAGCAAGTCTAGTGTTCAAGATTTAAAGAAAGAGAAAAGAAGTTTTTCAAAGGTGTATTCAAAGTCAAACTGACTTGATTTGAATAACACAAGACTTGCAAAGATATAGGTGTTATATATTCTGTTGCATCACACACACTTCACTAGAAAGTAAATAATAGGCACTGAGCCAACCTGCGCTTAAAGAAGTTAAAGGGGAGGCGTGGAAGTGAAGAACGCAAAAACAAGTGAGGACAAGTTAAAGAGAGAACTGAATAAGCAACCTGGTTAGAGACTTGGTCGTGTGGGATAATAGCTAGATCATTCTTCTTTAATTGTTACGTTTGTTGTTTGTAACTCGTACCTATTCTTTTATTGTTTTAGTGAAAGTAGTTTAGGTGACTCCTAGAGGAGTCCGTCGTTTTTCCCGGGGAAGGGTTTTTGCGACGTTAAATAAATACCGTGTGTTGTACATTTCTTGCATTTCACCTCATATGAAAAGGTAGGACTTAATAATTAGAAACTCGCCTAAAAATTGAATCTGTTTTGGACTTTAATTAACTTTGAAAATTAAAACTATTTTCATAAAAGTTAATCAAATTAAGTAAAAGTTTAATTTGGTCCCCCTTGGAATCATTCATATAAACTCGTAGGTTTAAGGTGTTTACTCTAACAATAGTTTACTTCCGCACATAAAGTCTTTGCGCACCGACCCGCATTGCTGGGGTAACCTCAATACGGTGGATCCAAACCTCTTTTTTCTGATATTGTCTTATTTTTAACGCCCCGCGCTAGCGGTATCTAATCCTGACCACCACCAACCCCAATTATTGGAGCTCCAACAACCTTCATCAGAGTTCTCATTTGGGGTGACATGGAATGCCGCTGGCGCGGACCTTAGAAAATAAGAGAATATTAGATAAATGTGGTTTGGATATACCGGCGCTCCAGTTTGAGGTGAGTAGGGATATCATTGGATTAGGTTTATATCTGTAATATTTTCACAAATAATAAATGTTACTGTTTGTGAAAATGTTACATCGGCATCCCATGCCACCTCAAATCAGAGCTCTGATGAAGGTTATTGGTGCTCCGATAAAGGGGGTGGGTGGTGGTGGGGATTGGATGTCGCTGGAGCGGACCGTTAAAAATAAGGTAATATCAGAAAAAGAGGTTTGGATATATATATATATATATATATACATATATATATATATATATATACTGTGTTATATGAACACAGTAAATGTTAATGCTTGTGAAAATGTTATAGATATAAACCTAACTCAATGACACCCCTACTCACCCCAAATCGGAGCTCCGGTGGATCCAAAATCCATTTATCTAATATTCTCTTAATTTCAGAGGTCCGCACCAGCGGCACCCTATGCCACTACTACCAACCCAAACCATAACTCTGATGAAAGTCGTTGAAGCTCCGACAATGGGGGTGGGTAGTGGTGGGGATTGAATGTCGCTAGCGTAAACATTTAAAAATATGGTAATTTTGAAAAAAAATAGTGGTTTGGATCTACCGCGCGCGCGCGCCTGTGTGTGTGTGTCTATATGTATGTATATATATATATGTATATATATATATATATATATGTATGTATATATATATATATATATGTATGTATATATATATATATATGTATGTATATATATATATATATATATATATATATATAGATATATATTATGTAATATTAACTCAGTAAATGTTTCTGTTTGTGAAAATGTTATATATATAAAACTATTTCATAAATATATTATCATAGTAAATGTTATTGTTTGTGAAAATGTCACAAATATAAAACTATTTCATTTTCTGGTGTATACAATAAAGTTTATTATCTATGACATTTTTACAAACTATATATATATATATATATATATATATATATCCAATATGCTCGTAAATTTTTAAAGTTCTGTGCCACCCCTATTCACCCCAAATTGGCGCTCCAGATGATCCCTATCCCATTGATCCAATCTTATTTTCAAAGGTCCGCGCCAGCGGCACCCCATGATACTCCGATGGATTCAAAGCCCATTTATTCAAAAGTCTCTTATTTTCAAAGGTCCGCGCCAGAGGCACCACATGCCACCCTTACCCACCCCAAATCGGAGCTCTGACGAAGGTCGTTGAAGCTCCAACAATAGTGGTAAGGATTGGATGCCGTTAGCGCGAACCTTTAAATATAAGGTATTTTTGAAAAAAGAGGCTTTGGATCCCCCGGATGTATATATATATATATATATATATATATATATATATTTACTGTGTAGTATTATCACAGTAAATGTTACTGTCTCTTTATGAAATGTCACAGATATAAAACTATTTCATATTCTAGTGCATACAGTAAAGTTTACTGTTTGTGTAAATTTTTTTCTTTGGAATTTTATAGTCTTCATGGATCTTGTTTGATAGATCTCGTCGAGTAGATTTCAAAAATAGTAATTTTGCGAAAAACGGATTTGTGAATCAAAAGTTATGATCATTTAAAGATTAAAAAAAAAAGTCCAACCACTTATGTAACTTACTCAAGGAAGTTACAGATGGTTGGTTTTAAAAGGATAAAATTGTGAAATTTTTTTCTGAAAAGTTGGAATAGGACCTATGGGATTATTAAAAAGTCAATAGGACTTATAAGCTTGTTGACCCAATAAATGGGACCTAGATATAATTACCCCATATATTTATTTAACATATATATAACGGAGATCATTTTGTGCTTCATGTATTCATTTAATTTGACAATAATTTTGACAATATTTCTATCCTCTATGTTAAACATTTTTTTGACAATAATTTTGTTTTTAAACTACTTTTTTTTAGAAAAAATAGACATTAAGGGTTTATTCATAAAACAAACTTATATATAATTTTTTTACAAAATAGTTTGTGATTAAAAAAAGTTTAATATATAAAAATATTTTTTTCAAAAAAAGTTTAATAATAATAAAAAACATTTTTGTCTCTTTTTTTGTTAGAAGAAAAAAATAAATAGTTTTTTTAAAACCCATTTAATTAAATAATAAAAAAAAACTTTTTTATCTGTTTTTTTATAAAGGGAAAAATATGTACATTTTTTTAAATATAAAACAGTTTCAATATATATATATATATATATACTTAGAGCATTTTATAAAAGTTGTATATATAGAAACTGTTTATACATATAAAAACTGTTTGTCAAAAATTGTTTGCATATAAAAACTTTTTTAACAGTTTTCTCATATATGAATCATTTTTGTATATATATAAACGTTAAAGAATGTTTTAATTGTATTTTTAATATGTATATATAACTGTTTTATATAAAAAAAAATCTGCATTCGTTTTGTTTTTAGATAAAACAGGTTTTACAAATAATAGTTTTAAAATAGTTAATTATATGTTATAATAAGTGTTATTAAAAAATAATTATTTTAAAAATAAAGTTTTTTAACTATTTTAAAAATATCCTTTTAAAAAAGTAAATTATGTTCAAAACGTGTTTTAAATACACATTAATATTGTTTAAAAATATTATTTAAATAACATATCTTTAATTATTCTTTTTTTATTCCAGTTTTAAATGCGTTAAATAGTTTTTTTATTCCAGTTTTTATTATTAAAAAATTTATTTTAACTAAAAAAAGGTTTAAATATTGTTTTACAGTCTTTTTGATAAATGGTAAAAAGGTACAATTGATTCAAGAAAAAACCACTACCATACTTAGTTTTCTTCAAGAAAAAGTTCCCACAAACTCAACCCATATTCCTTCCAATTTACCAGCTACGAAACCGAATACATCCAATGCAACTCAAACTAAATGAATACATGAAGCAAAAAATGATCTCCGTTATATATTTGTTACATAACAAGTTTATAATATATATGTGTTATATATCTATTATAATGCATTGATTTTTTAAAAGTTTATTAATTTGTATTTAAAACAATATTTTTAAATATAATTAACTGTTTTACATTGTTAATTATTAAATAGTTAAAAAATCTTATTTAAAACATATAATTGACTATTTTAAAATTGTTATTTTAACGCATGTTTTATATGAAATGAAAAAAATGCATATTTTTTACATTAGGCAGTTATATATAAAATAAATACATTGAAAGCATTCTTTAAGTTTTATATATATATATATATATATATATATATATATATATATATATATATATATATAACTCTTCAAATATCAAAAGTAGTTAAAACAGTTTTTGTATATAAACAATTTTTAACAAACTATTTTTATATGTATAAACATTTTCTATGTATATATATAACAGTTTTATGTAACGAAAGTGTACATATTCCCTTTATACAAAAACAGTTCAAAAAGTTTTTTACTATTATTTTTTAAAAATCAGTTTTTTAAAAACTCTACAATTTTTTCCTTTGACAAAAAGGCAGATAAAAATGTTTATTATTATTAAAGAAAAATTGAAAAACAATATTTTTATATATTAAACATTTTTTTAATTACAAACTATTTTAAAAAACAAATTATGTATAAAGTTTTTTTTATAAATAAATTGTTAAAATCTATTTTTTTGAAAAAAGTATTTTAAAAATAAAATTATTGTCAAAAAAAGTTTTATATATGAACAATAGTTTTTTCTTTTCAAGAAATATACTTTTTTACTAATTTGGATTTTCATATATTGTTGTTTTCCACGATAATATGATTCTTGAAATTCTTTTTCTCATATTTATTTCAATTCATATGTGTTTTCCACAATATATATTGCTTAAACTTACATATTCATGATTATAGTTGCGCTCATTTTGTATATACTAATACACATTACATATTAGGTTGTATCTTAGAATGCAATATTTCAAAATGCTTTACATCGACCGTGCATCACACGGATCACCATTAGGATTAAAACATTTTATAACAGATTTATAACAAATGAGGGCTTCTATAGCGACCCAAAATTCGGACTAAAAAATCGCGACTCGCTTACATGGCGTGTCATGATTGGTTAGTATCGCTAGAACGGACCCATGTTCCTAAGTAATCAACCAATAATGTCATGCCATGTCAACGGGAGTTTTAATTTTGAGTCTCAATCAAGAGTCCGCCTAGACTTTCTCATAACAGATATACCTACGTTATATATATACTTTTCTTAATTGCTTGAAATCATTTTTATATGTTGAAAATAATTATATATTTCTTAAAATCTTTTTTTTAATCCTAGAAATAATTTTCAATTAATGGGAATAGTTTATTACTCATGAAAATCATTTTTTTTGCTGCAAATCATTCTTATATATTTTTTTGGGGAATTGTTTTGATTAAATTTATTTGCTTGTGCTAAAAGTAATATTTTATTTGCTATAAATCATTTCTTTATGCTAGAAATAATTTTATATAGCTGAAAATCACTTATATATTTTTATTACTATCAATCAATTTGTTTTGCTGGAAATAGTTTATTACGGTTGAAATTCATATTTTTTTGCTGAAAATCATTGTATATTAATAATTATATATTAATAAACATATTTAAATTAAATAATTCAAAATGCGTTACATCCGTCGTGCATCACTGTCGTATAATAATAATACAAAACAACCACCAAATATTTTTGAAAAAGGATGTCATATAAAATTTTGCAAGTAGGATAAAAACAAACTCCATCATCGAGTTTATAACAAAATGTTGATATGTATAAATATATAACAGTTTAACAATAATACTAGAAAGCATAACCGAATAAGCTGTCGGTTAACTGAGTGAATACAAAAGATTACACCAAGTATGAAAGTATGTACGAATACTAAACTTGGGCAACACGCCCGAGTATACATACGGTTCATAGCTAGAGTATCAAAAGAAATGATGCGTCTACTACAAAAATCCCACAACATTCGCAAAAATGTCATAACTCCTTAACACTGGGAAAGAATGTCAAAGCGAGCGCACATGCGGTGGAGCACCTGGACATATATAAGAACCACACAATAAGGAGAAATATAAACGGGTCAGGGCCCGATTTGATATGATATACATGTGAATAAAATGAATGACAATTATGAATTCTACTTTCATAAACAACTAAAATTCGCTCTTCATTCAAGGAATCATCCTCACCTCTCTTCTAAGTGCACACCCTAGCGCGTACAATTCATATTAAACTAAACTACCCATCTACTTAATAGGAGTAACCTAACTATATTCCACATGCCAAGTTTACCAATTGAAGATATATTTACAAATTAGTAATCATTAGGGACCATGGACAAATAAAGTTGATTCACAGTTGTCCTAAATTAACTAATTATTCGGAAGAAATACCATTTCAGTAAGACCAGCTACAATCATGATAATAACGGTTCTAAGACCATCCTTTCGGGAGTCACCCCACTGGATGCGCCCCTAAATACTATCATCTTCCAGGGCCTATAACGGAGACCACCTGGGTATATTAAATCGCAACGCATGGGAAGCGACCATATACCTTCGATAATGAGTCATAACCATACTCCGAATTACCTCACTTCGAATAATACAATCATAAAATGTAACAACCGGTTCCATGGCCCGAGGACTATACTCGCCCTGCATGATTAGCCAAGGGATTCACCTATATCGCGTACCTCCCTTATGATAGCATTTAGAGAGGTATGTGTAAATGTTTCAGTCACAATTTATACCAATCATACAATCCTAAATTCCGAAACCATACGCACATACCAAATTGGCTACAAGGTATATTTTTTATCATACCAACCCCTGAAGGTCCAACACACACTACCCGACTCTATACTAGTCCTACTTTCGTTTACTAGACGAAATGAGACATTATATCCTTATAAATAGTCCTCGAAATAAGTCCGGACACTCCCGTACTATCCTAGAATACCACCCTCCTTATGTGAGGTCATATTACTTCTCAATACATCCTAAGAGAAGGTTCCTAAGCCTTAACCCAAAAGAAAAGAGTAGAAAGAAAATCCTATTCTTGGGTTGAAAACAAAGTACCGATCGACCGGCCCCTGACCCCCGGTCGATCGCGTATTTGGATATTGCCCTGTGAGCCAACCAATGGGATTTTTGCTTTTGGCCAGATCGATCCGCTTCCTGGCCGCGGTTGACCGATCGTACCAGAAATTTTAGCCATCCCCCATTTTCAACAAAACCTAACCTCCAACTCCTCTCCTTTCCTTTTCTCTTCAACTAACAACATTCATAAGTTATCTATAGATGATAACTAACTAGTATTAATCCCAACAATCATATTTCTATCATCAACCTAAGGATCTATACCATAAATCATCAAAATCCCTAAATGGGTTAAATTCAAGAACACTAACCCTAAATACAAATTATTCAACACAATTATACATATTTGCAAGTTTAAAAACTTGCATTGTTGTTGGAGTCTCGAATTCTTCTTCATAGCAATTATTCCAAGCTTAAATGGATAATATCTTCTCTTTCTCTTCTCTCTCTCAAGCTCTCACTTCTCTCTAACTCTCTAGATTTAGAAATACAGAAATGAGGTATAAATGCTCTTGTAGGACTTAAATACCGAAATATAAATCAAATACAATAACTCCAACATTAAATGCCACTACACACTTAAAATGACTCATAACATCATATTTAAGTCATAACTAGATAAAAGTACTCCCGCAACCCTAAACAACCATGGCACTTATTTTGACTATCTCGACCCTTCCCTGGCTAACCATGCCTCTAAACTGACATCCGGGATATCATTCATTATATTCTATTCTAACATCATTTTAACATTCTAATAATAATCGAAATGGAATATAACTCATAACCATCGCTTCAAAGCATAACAACTCAACATTAACATAATAGTACACTATTTACATTTGCGAAATGGTAAATATGCAATACTCATAAATATTAACTCTTCAATTACTGAAATTAATATTTACTTCAATTTCCCTTATTTTATATAACTAACCCACATGGCAATTTAATATAAAAATAATTACTCAAAAGTAAGGGGTATTACATACTCCCCCCCTTAAAAGGGAATTTTGCCCTTAAAATTTAGGTGTACCTAGTAAAAAGAGGTGTGGGTACATTTCTCGGATATCCTCCTCTCGTTCCCAAGTTGATTCTTCGATATTGTGGTGTACCCACTGGACTCGAACTAAGGGCACCACTTTCGATCTTAGTCTACGCTCATCATGGTTTAAAATTGCAATTGGTTGTTGCTCATATGACATATCGGGTTGTAGATCAATATTGTCTAAGAGGACATGCCAATGGGATCCTTCACGTCTTTTGTACTCCTTTAAATACAAGATATGGAATACATCATGAATTTGCCGTAAGTGTTCCGGCAACGCCAGTTGATAAGCTACGAGGCCTGCCTTTGAAATAATGGGTAAATGACCTACATAATGTGGCACAACTTTGACCTTCTTCCCAAATCACACCACACCCTTCATTGGGGACACTCTCACTAAAACCTGATCCCCCACTTCCAATTACACGTGCCTCCGATTTGCGTTGGCATAGCTCTTTTGGTGATCTTGCACAATTCGTATGCAATTTCGAATGAGATCAATCTTTGAAGAGATGTCTTGGAGCATTTCGGGTCCAAGTAGATTATTGTCTCCTACTTCCAACCAACAAGAAGGTGATCGACATGGTTGTCCATACAATGCCTCATACGGATCCATACCTATGGTGAATTGGTTCGAATTATTATATGCAAATTCGACCAACAGGAGGTATTGCTCCCATTCTCCTTTGAAATCAAGTATGCACATGCGAAGCATATCCTCCAACATTTGGTTAAGCCTCTCTATTTCCCAATCAGTTTACAGATGGTATGACGTACTCAACCGCAATTCGATCCCCACTGCCTCCTGGAAACTTCTCCAAAAATGGGATACAAAAATCTTATCTCGATCCGACACTATATTAATAGGCACCCCATGAAGTTTCACAATTTCTGCATTAAAGAGTTGGGCATAATGTGTCGTATTATAATCCGTCCACACACATAAAAAGTGTGCCGATTTAATCAAAGGATCGACAATTACCCAAATAGAATCACGACCACTTTGCGTTGTCGGCAATCCTTTGATAAAATCCATTGAGATACTCTCCTATTTCCACATCGATATTTCTAACGGTTGCAACAATCCAGTTGGTTAATGGTGGTCAACATTTACCAATTGACAAGTGTCACATTTGGAGACAAATTTAGAAATGTCCCTTTTCATTCCCGCCCACCAATATTGACGATGCATGTCTTGATTCATTTTGTCCCCGCCTAGATGTACTGTAAATTTTGAACCATGTGATTTCGTTATGACAGTACATCTCAAGTCTCCCTCACCCGAGACTATAAGTCTTCTATGGAAACATAACCCACCCTCAAAACTAATAGAGTAGGACTCTTCTCCTCGATCAATAGTTGGCATACTCGGTCTTGGCAGTCTTTGCCCCCTCCTCGCGCTTTTACGACTCACCTCACGATAGCAGGCGTAATAGTCAAAACTGACATGCATGCTCTAGCTATAGCATCATCTTGGTCAAATTCTTTCCACTTAGTTTTCCATACTTCTGCTAGTTTCCCCACGGGCCTTCAACTCAGCGTATCAGCTACCACATTTGCTTTGCCTAGGTCATCGTGAATATCGAATTGGCAGTCCTTTACGAAATCCAACCATCGTCATTGCCGTGTATTTAGATCTTTCTGCGAGAACAAATATTTTAACGACTTGTGGTCCGTGAAAAGACTAAATCTCTCACCCAAGAGGTAGTGCCTCCATATCTCAAGGTGAACACCACTGCGACAAGCTCTAAATCATGCGTGAGATAATTCTTTTCAGGGACTTAAGCCTGTGAGACGCGTATGCAATGGCCTTATGCTCCTGTTATAACACACCCCTTAATCCTTATAGAAAAGCGTTTGTGAAGACCAAATAGTCTACTCTAAATTTTGGCAAATGAGAGTACAGGAGCAAAAGTTAATTTATTCTTCAGCTCGTCAAAAGCTAGCTGACAGGAGTTATCTCAAACAAATCGTAATCCCTTCCGGGTTAAGTTTGTTAAAGGGTCAGCAATTGTGGGAAATCCCTTAATGAAACGACAATAATATTCCGCTAAACCTAGAAAGCTACGGATCTTCGTTGGCGCCATGGGTTGATCCTATTCCCTCACTGCTGCCACCTTGCTCGGGTCCACGAAAAGACCCTCAACTGTCATGATATGCCCTAAAAATTGCATTTTGCAACCAAAAGACACATTTCATGAACTTGGCATAAAGCTGATGATTCCGTAGTGTCTGAAGGACCAATCGCAAGTGTTCGGCATGATCATCTTCGCTCCGAGAATAGACTAGTATGTCTTTAATAAACACGATCACAAACTGGTCTAGAAAGTCCTGAAATACTTGATTCATAAGGTCCATAAATACCGCGGGAGCATTAGTTAGCCCAAAGGGCATAACCAAGAACTCATAAACCCATACCTTGTTAAGAATGCAGTCTTTGAAACGTCTTGCTCTCGAATTCGCAATTGGTAGTATCCTATCCTCAAATCTATTTTAGAGAAGTGCGACGCTCCTCTGAATTAATCAAACAAATCGTCGATTCGAGGTAACAGGTATTTATTTCTGATGGTTACCTTATTCAATTCATGGTAGTCGATGCATAACCTAAGGGAACCATCTCGTTTTCTCACGAATAATATATGGGCACCCTATGGCGATGTGCTACGCCGAATGAACGCCTGCCCCAACATTTTTTGAATTTGATCCCTCAACTCCCTCATTTTAATTGGAGCCATATGGTATGGAGTTCGCGCAATCGGCCTTGTTCCCGGTGCTAGGTCAATTACGAACTCAATCTCACGATTAGGAGGTAGGTACGGGATTTCCTGAAAGACATCTTCAAATTCCCTAACAATAGGAATCGAGTATAAGGAAATCACGATTTCTTGTAAAGTCTCCTCCTTCATACAATACAAGTGGGTGATCTAACCTCCATCTAGAAGAGGCATAACCACCAAAAATATTTCTTGCCCTGGAATGGAAAAAACTATATTCCTCCCATAATAATTCACCATGGCCTGGTACTTCACTAACCAATCCATTCCTAAAATAACATCGTACCCAACCATGTCCAGGACGAGTAAGTCGGCCTCGAAAAGCAACCTACCAAGGTATATTCCCACCCATTTACAAATAAAAAGTATAAGTGAACCATCACCCATAGAATACTCGACACGAGTGAAAGTAATTTCGGCAGACTTAAACAAACCCGTCGAAATAGCAGATTTCCTAGCAATAAATGAGTGTGTGGAACCAGTGTCAAATAGCACCCGACCCACAAACCCCATGGATGGGAAACTTACCCTCAATAGCTGGAGGTGCTAACACTGCTGGAGGAAACAAAGAGTCTTGGATATTATACATACGTCCAAACTGAAGTTATCCCTGTTGTAATGGGACGACTGGAATAGGTGTTGGAGGTTATTGTTGTGCCTGTGAATTCTAAGGGCCTCCTGGAAATTTCCCCCGATTAACTGTGGACAAGCTCTCTTCATGTGACCTGTCTCACCG
Source organism: Sambucus nigra (assembly GCA_949130495.1). Lineage (NCBI taxonomy): Eukaryota > Viridiplantae > Streptophyta > Magnoliopsida > Dipsacales > Adoxaceae > Sambucus > Sambucus nigra. Next base: position 107,594,084 of record OX422224.1, on the reverse strand, counting down.
CACTGAAAACAACGGCCCACACAACCCTCCAAATCTCATCCTCGATTGTTATTTTGAAACTTCCTCGCACCTTGGACCTGTTGGCCTAGACCCCCATTATTTCCTCTGCCAGCTAGCTCATTTGGCCCAACTGCTACTGTTGTTGAGCACCCTGAGCGTGCCTAAAACCACCCCCGCTAAAGTTGAACCCCCAAAGCGTTGCTTCTTGTCCGAGTCCCCCTGCTGGAGTTCTGTTCCTTTTATTTATTCCCAGACTGTTTGGTGGTGGTAGGGTCCACCGGCACCATTCCCTCCTTATTTACTAGATTGACCAGAATCTCCTATCTTCTTACTCACCTTCAGATGAAGGCGGTGATCTTTGCAATGGAGTAAAGACGCATTCATCACATCGCCAAAAGTTTGCAAGGTCGCATTCGCCAATAGATACTGCCTTATCCTCCAACTCAAACCCCCAAAAAATTTTAAAATCCTCCTTTCTTTTGGATTTACCTCTTTTGGCACAAAGATTTCCAAATGGGTAAATTCTTCTTCATATTCTGCTACTGTTCGCTCCCCTTGAATCACATCCTATAGCTTCCTCCTCATCTCTTTCTGGATTGCTGGAGGAAAGTACTTTCGATCAAACAAAGTCTAGAATGCCGAGATAGTCATGATATCCCGTTGTTTCGGAGTAGTCACCGATTCCCACAATTAGAGAGCTGTTCCCACGAGTTTAAAAGTGGTGAGAATTCGTTTCCTCTCTTTGCTACATTCCACCATGCGAAGATGGTGTTGAATATCCTTCTTCCATTGATTGGTAACAATCACATCACCACCACCCTGAAATTCCTGAGGGTGACTGATACATCGCCCATTATCTTTATGCATTCTAGCACTCTTATGTTCTTAATGCCTATATTTATGCTCGTTAACCAGACAACCTCAGATTTGGACATATATATATTTTTCAGGGGTTAATTTTGCTTTTGTAGGTATTGGAACGCTAAAAGTGAGGTTCGGTTGCATTTCGGAGAAGTTCCGTCATCTAAACCTACTTTAAGGGAAATTTGGTCTTTTCAAACTCACTATTTTTATGTAATGAATTTACCAACATGTATATCATAAAATTATCTTTCCGTGGTCACTGATCGTGCGTCATTCTGACTCAGTATGAGGAAGTTATGGCCATTTCTGAAAGGTTTTGATATTTTCTTCTACTTCAAAGGCATTTTGGTAATTTCATACTGCATAATTTGGAGTCTTTCAAAATATAATCATGTATATAATTGAATTAGCTTCGCGTCAGTTCCGACCACGCATCATTTCGATTCCATATGAGGGAGTTATGGCCATTTTCGTGCAACGCGTCAAAATTGGTTCGGAGAGGAAAAGGTGGCTGTCAAAAGTGAGGTCGATCGAACCCATGAGATATGGATGAAACATGACTTATTTTGTTTTTTTTGACTTGGTTTTGTTGGGGGTTTATTTTGAGGTATTAATAGAATGTTGTAGGCATTTATTTGAGGATATATTTCATTTTAGGTTGGAGATAGGGGATTTTTGGGTGGAGCTTCTCTTCCTAGGGTTTGCAAATATTTGGGTATTGTAAGCACTATTCATTATCTCCTCCATTGTTATTAATTGTTGTTTCTTTGTTTAAGCTTTGTGTTGTTCATTTCTTGCTTTCTAATTTAGGTTTATTTCTTTATTTACCTGCTTTCCATTTATTGCCTTCTAGTGTAAATTTACTTTCTTTTATTTATTTCTTGCTATTTACCATTCTTTGTAGCTAGGTTAAATTAGGTTGTGTCCGATTGAACTCACCTAGGATTGATGTGCTTCTTTGCTTTGGTATTGGAGTTTATGGGTCTATTTCGAGTTCGTTGTCCTAGGTATTACGCCTAGGGGATTTGACGGGGTATATCATGTATGCTCTGTGCTTACGACCTTGCGTGCATAATTTTTGGGGTATTTATCGACTCCAAAATCGTATTAGGATTTTATATGAATTTAGGGACGTGATGACTCTTGATTCAATTAATTGTCGAAACGAGACGCATTTGTAATAACTCGTCGACCCATGCAACCATATTATACTAATTAACTCGGGTTAGGGATATTCGACACAACCTATAGTTTTCACTCGCTTTATTAGTCTAGCTTTATTTACACTCTCCTAGATTAATCATTTCCCTTTTTGCATCTTTTCCTTTTTTTTCATACTTATCTTTTACACTTTTATTTCTGAAGTATTAAATCCTATAAATTTTAGCAACTCCTCTCTGTGCATTTTCGATACCCGACTTACCGCTATACTCACCCGTTGAGTGTAGTCATAGTTTAGGTTTTTGTATAGTTCAAGTGAGCCGAATTCAAAATGATCGGCGCGTAGGTGACTCTCGTACCGCGGCAAATCCCTTGTCAATCAGTGACCTTTCAGGAAGGATTCCCTAACTCTTTCCCATGCGGAAGGTCACGTATGGCTTGATCCACCTCGGTTATCTGTTGTCGAGCTTGGGGAAATTTTTGTGCCATAGCGGTCATTGCAGCGTTTACTGCCTGGGCGACAATATTAGCCACCTCTGTCGCATTTATAATGCCGTGTGATGGTGGGGGTTCTACATCATCTTCTACTCGATTTACCCTTACCGGGCAAACCTCGTCAAGGAGGTGTCTGAGATAAAAAGCAACCGAATCAATTTACAGTTAAAACAATTTATCCTTACGGGAAAATCGTAAACACAGATAAGCAAAATTGTCCTAATAATAGGGCTCTATATCAAAGAACGCTACGGTAGAACGTGATAAGTCCGCATAGATCCTAAGGACACTAGAAATTGATGCTCTGATACCATTTGTGACACCCCGCTTATTAAAATAAGAGGTGGCCAACCCGTTACCCCAATAGAACACGAATCTTAAATGGTTCGTTCTTAGGATCACTGTCGTATAATAATAATACGAGACAACCACCAAATATTTTTGAAAACGCAAATTCCATCATCCAGTTTATAACAAAAGGTTGATATGTATAAATATATAACAGTTTAACAATAATACTAGAAATCATAACCGAATAAGCTGCCAGTTAACAAACTAAATACAAAAGATTACACCAAGTATGACAGTATGTACGAATACTAAACTTGGGCAACACGCCCGAGTATACAGATGGATCATAGCTAGAGTATCAAAAGAAATGATGTGTCTACTACAAAAATCCCACAACATCCACAAAAATGTGGTAGCTCCTTAACACTGGGAAGGAATGACAAAGAGGGCGCCCAAGCGGCGGAACACCTGAACATATATAATAACCACATAAGAAGGATAAATATAAACGGGTCAGGGATTGATTTGATATGATATACACATGAATAAAATGCATGACAGTTATGAATGCTACTTTCATAAACAATTAAAATTCGCTCTTCATTCAAGGAATCATCCTCACATCTCTTCTAAGTGCACATCCTAGCGCGTATAATTTATATAAAGTTAAACTACCCATCTACTTAATAGGAGTAACCTAATGATATTCCACATGCCAAGTTTACCAATTGAAGATATATTTACAAGTCAATAATCATTAGGGACCATAGGAAAACAAAGTTGATTCACAGTTGTCTTAAATCAATTAATCATTCGGGTGAAATACCATTACAGTAAGAATAGCTACAATCATGATAATAATGGTTCTAAGACCATCCTTCCGGGAGTCAACCCACTGGATGCACCCCTAAATACTATCATCTTCCAGGGCCTATAACCAAGACCACATGGGCATCCTAAATCGCAACGGGTGAGAAATGACCATATACCTTCGATAGTGAGTCATAACCATACTCGGAATTACCTCACTTCTAACAATACAATCATACAATGTAACAACTGGTACCATGTCCTGAGGACTATACTCGCCCGTCAATATTAGCCAGGGGATTCACCTCTATCACGTACCTCCCTTATGATCGCATTTAGTGAGGTTTGTGTAAATGTGCCAATCACAAAATATACCAATCATATGATCCTAAATTCCGAAACCATTTGCACATACCAAATTGGCTTCAAGGGATAATTGTTATCATACTAGCCCTCGAAGGCCCAACACACACTACCCAACTCTATACTAGTCCTACTTTTGTTTACTGGATGAAATGAGACATTATATCCTTATAAATAGTCCTCGAAATAAGCCCGGACACTTCCGTGCTATTTTGGAATACCACCCTCCTTATGTGAGGTCATATTACTTCTCAATACATTCTAAGAGAAGATTCCTAAGCGTTAACCCAAAAGAAAATAGTAGAAAGAAAATCCTATTCCTGGATTGAAAAACAGAGTACCGGTCGACCGACCCCCAACTCCCGATCGACCGCGTATTTTGATATTGCCTTGCAAGCCAACTAGTGGGTTTTTTTCCTTTGGCCCAGGCGATCGACTTCCTGGCCGTGGTCGACCGGTCCTACCAAATATTTCGGCCATCCCCCATTTTCTACAAATCCTAACCTTCAACTCCTGTCCTTTCCTTTTCTATTCAACCAACAACATTCATAAATTATCCATACATGATAACTAACTAGAATTAATCCCAAGAATCGTATTTCCATCATCAACCTAAGGATCTATACCATAAATCATGAAAATCCCTAAATGGGTTAAACTCAAGAACACTAACCCTAAATACAAATTATTCAACACAATCATACATATATGCAAGTTTAAAAACATGCCTTGTTGTTGGAGTCTCGGATTCTTCTTATTAACAACGATTCCAAGCTTAAATGGATATTCTATTCTCTTTCACTTCTTTCTGTCAAGCTCTCACTTCTCTCTAACTCTCTAGGTTTATAAATACAGAAATGAGGTGTAAATGATCTTGCAAGACTTAAATACCTAAATATAACTCAAATACATTAAGCCCAACATTAAATGCTACTACACACTTAAAATGACTCATAACACCATATTTAAGTCATAACTAGATAAAAGTACCCCCGGAATACAAAATAACCCTGGAACTTATTTTGACTATCTCGACCCTTCCCGGGCTAACCGTGCCCTCTAAACTGATATCCGGGATATCATTCATTATATTCTATTCTAACGTCATATTAAAATTCTAATAATAACCCAAATGGAATATAACTCAGAACCGTCGCTTCAAAGCAGAGCGACCCAACATTAACATAATTTTACACTATTTACATGTGCGAAATGGTATATATGCAATACTCATAAATATTAACTCATCAATTGCTGAAATTAATATTTACTTCAATTTACTTTATTTTATATAACTAACCCACATGGCAATTTAATATAAAAATAATTACTTAAAAGTAAGAGGTATTACATACTCCCCACTTAAAAGGGAATTTTGCCCTCAAAATTTAGTTGTACCTGGTAAAAAGAGGTATGGGTGCTTTTCTCGGATATCCTCCTATCGTTCCCAAGTTGATTCTTCGGCATTGTGGTGTCCCCACTGGACTCGGACCAAGGGAACCACTTTCGATCTTAGTCTATGCTCACCGTGGTCTAAAATGGAAATCAGTTGTTCCTCATATGAAATATCGGGTTGTAGCTCAATATTGTCTAAGAGGACATGCCTATGGGCTCCTTCACGTCTTTTGTACTCCTTTAAAGACGATACATGGAATACATCATGAATTTACCATAAGTGTTCCGACAACGCCAGTTGATAAGCTACGAGGCCTACCTTTGCAATAATGGGAAAATGACCTACATAACTTGGCGAAAGTTTTCCCTTCTTCTCGAATCTCATCACACCCTTCATTAAGGACACCTTCACTAAACCTGATCCCCCACTTCCAATTCCATGTGCCTCCAATTTACATCGGCTTAACTCTTTTGGCGATCTTGCGTAATTCGTATGTGATTTCGAATGAGCTCAATCTTCAAAGAGGTGTCTTAGATCATTTCGGTCCAAGAAGCTTATTGTCTCTAGCCTCACCTATGGTAGGACCGATTGAGATCTCCACTATTATGGCTCAGGTGGTGTCTACCACCATGGCACTTTTGTTAAGGAATTTTCCACCACTGCATCCTCAGCAGCAGCCACCACACCTATATCAGGCGGTGCTACCTATCTAGACCCCTGGATTAATTTGGGACAAATCTAGGGAGGACTTCACTAAATGACAACCGCCGGAGTTTGCTTGCAATCCAGATATTATTGTGGTGAGTAGGTGGAAGAGAGATATCCAGTGATATTTATGGATGGTAGAGTGCACACTAGTGCAAAAGGAGATGTTAGCGTCATTATGACTAGTGGGGGCCACACTTCAGTGGTGGGATACGATTAAGACGATTGGCCAAAAGGATAGTCATAATATTGGTGAGTTTTGGGAGAGATTTGAGGGGAAGTACTTTCCCCAGGTGATGCAATCCGAAATAAAAAATAAATTCATGGATCTCAAGCAGGGGAGTCACACTGTGGCAGATTACGAGTAAGAGTTTACCGATCTTTCCTATTTTTCTAAGGAGGATGTGAGTACAGAGCAGAGGAAGATAGATAATTTCATGTCGGGGATAACCTAGCACATCAAACAGTCATTATTGGGGAATCCAACTTTCATCACATATAACCGAGTACTGAATGATGGCTTATTGCATTGCCAGGATCATAGGGCATTCCAGAAAGATAAGGGGGAGAAGAGAAACCACTCTGAGACTTCCCACCAACAGAGTAAGGTGAATGGGAGTAACAACCAGGAGGCCCAACATTCTCGAGGTCATAAACCTTCAGCGCAACATCAATGATATAGGGTTTTTGATAATGGGAACTGACAGATTCGATAGGGCCAGGTCCAGAAGGGCCAACAGTAGAGATGCCACCAAGGCCCAGAGCATCAAAATCAGGGCCAACAGGGGCTACAGACAGATAGGCATCAGTTATAGGGAAATTTTTACATTTGTGGAGAGAAGGGTCACTTCTCCAGGAAGTTCCCTTGGGGAAATTGTGCAACGCAAGAGTCAGGGGGACAACAAGGACACTGGGCACCACAGGATGAGTTCCAACCACTACAGGTCCATCCAATAATGATAGTGCCAGCTGCACCAACGCTACCCACTCCACATTAGGGACAGTAGCCATAACTACAATAGGGACGTATATATCACCTCACATCAGGAGAGGGACCAGCGCCAGAATAAAAATGATGGTATGATCGCAAATTCCTTTATTTTTTAAGGCATACTTAGTTTAGTACAAGTGAACAGTACTCCGGAATAAATGCTATCTCATTTTCACATTGGGGAGGGTAGACTCCGATTTATCTAAGCGCTTTACATTATTTCACCTGCAAGTTGAGGGACAGGCACCTATAGTGCCTCGTGTGTAAGGGTATGAGAATTTACCTTAGGAAGACTTAGAGTTGAGAAAAAAGAAACATATATCCATAAGTAACATCAGATTAAGATAATATCCCAAGGATGGATTGGAAAGAAAACCATAAGGTTTGCGTTGATTTTTAAGAAACTAATTAAAATTAATAACCAAATGTTTTCTTGACAACTAGGTCGTATAGTAGTGTATCAGAAGGGTTCCTTGTTTGGGTTTCTCTTGCGACACATCCCAGGCACGAAATTGGAAAAATTCGGGAGTTGAAGGAAGTTGGATACTAAGACCATTATTTTATTCATGTACATATGTGGTGGTATACTTGATATATGAATATGCTTGATAAGAATGGTACAAATTAGATGTATATGTATCATTCACATGTGTTAATGTTATGTTTATGTACATATAATGTGGGATACATGAACACCCAAGTGATGTTATGATAGGCCTGGGTGAGCTTTTTCTTTTATCTCATAGGATATAGGTATAGACTAATCGAGTGTAAAACTTGGGTTAATAACGCCGATTAAAACATAAGGTTGCGCTTTAGAAATTTTCGAGGACGAAATTCCGTTATAAGGGGAGGAGAATGTAATACCCTGTATTTTCAGAATAAAATATTAAGAGATAAATAAATTTAATGATTTTGTATTTACTTTGAGAATAAATTAAATTGGGAGGATTTAAATTAAATGAGTAAAAAATTTAAATTTAAATAAATATTTATTCATGATTATATAAATACAAGACTCAATTTGACATAATTGGCTTTCTAGTGAAAAATAAATCACATATAAATAAATTTATGGGCACGTGTCATTTAGACATAATAAAAATGTCTAGGTGAAATAGGAATAATTAGGACACATTTTCAGAAGCGTTAGAGGCTCGTTTAGGTATTTTAAATCTTTATAAATGGTCTCGGGTCATAGGTATATAAGTTGGAAAACTTTTGGGCTACTCTGGGTATGGATTCGGGCCCATTTAGGGTCTAAAAATAGGGTTATATGCTCAATTCGGGAGTTGGGGTAAATATAAGATTAGGAGTAAGAGAAATAACTCACTAGCAATCATAACATAACCCTAGTAGCCCTACTTCAAGAGAGGAAGGAGAAAAAAAACTAAGAGGAGGAAAAACAAAGAATTAACGGGAGAAATCACCCATCACCATAACCAGGCAACAATCTTCTTTCTTAATTTATGTATTCAATGTAGAGGTTGATTCATCGTAGTAAATGACCTATGATTTCTGGTTTTCTTTGGGTGAAATTGATGATTAAAAAGGGTAGGAATTAATCTTATACATGTAGGAAGACGAATTGGATGTAGGCAAATAAACCCAAAAATGTGGAGTGCCATGATTTAAGTAAAGGGGATTTTATGAAAAAGTTGGAGTGTCACGACATAAGTATATGGCTATACATTTTAGTTAGCTAAATAATCCTATGAAAAATTTAGGGAATTAATAATAAATCATGGGTTCAACTATTAATTATTGGAAGCCGTTTCGGAGAAACCTTGGGTTAATTATAGATTAGTTACCTATACTTATTATATGGCAATAATAATATATTTTGTGTATCTGTGTGGACATACCTGGGCTCATGGGCCATTCGATTGGATTAGGGGTTCATTCTTTTGGACCGCGTAGAACACACCGCCATAGGTGGGCTTGGCGATTGTGTAGGTCATATAGTTACTACATAGAGGCACCATCTACGAAGAGGTAGGTGTTGATCCTGATAGCCTTTGTCACCGCTGGATATAGGGCGTGAACTGGTATCCTGCGTAGGGATGGCCTCCAACTTATGTGTGGTTTGTGTTGTCCGCTTTGGGATGAGAGATTCCTCCAGACTTTCCAGTATATCACGAATGAGACACCATTGGTAGATGCCTTTGCATGTCGCATATATGAAAGGAAATATATATATATATATATATATATATATATATATATATATATATATATATATATATATATATATATATATATATATATATATTAATATATTCTACCCAAAATTTAAATGAAAGTAATTTTATTGTTTAAGAATGTAGACAAATATTCACACTCTTATGCTATGCAATAAATTGAATAGATGTTGTGTCAAATTTGTAAGTAATAGGACTGGGGTAATTTGGGCATAAATGTGACGAGTGTAGAAAAGTACGGTTCCGCATGTTAGTTACACTTACTACTTCTTACATTTAACTATCCTCGTCCTTATGGAAAATTTCAAAATTATTTCTATTACTTGGGAAATATCATATTTTTAGATGAGGGGTGAGATATTTACCATATGTGAGTGACGATGGAAGTTTTCTTACTTTGAAACAATAGTACTATTGCATTCTAAATTAAATAAGTTGGTTCTTACAACTCTAGGGCGCTGACCCATATTTAAATATTTTTCCCTCAGATTTATTTAGACAGGGATAACAGGACTGAAGGAATAGCAGACTTGCTATCAAGCGCTGTTCCTCAAAGATCCATTGATTCATATTAGGTTTCTACTTTTCTTTCCAGTTATTATTTATTTTGTATTACTGTAAGGGCATAAGCCCAAAGTTATTTTCATTTATGAGTTGAGACATTATTTCATTCATGTTGATTTTTATTTTGTTGGGTGTGGATGTTGGTTTCGTATATTATTCACTACTACTTAGTTCAATTTTAATTTAAATGCGATTTATTTATGAATGTTTATTATAGTCAGCACTAAGAATTATATAAGTTGCATAACAAGCCCCATCCTCGGCATATCGTGCCTGGCCAGCCTTTACGTGAGAAAATAGGAGTTATTACAAAGCACGTGGGAGCTGTGCTAATAGGCGTTATAGTGGCCCAAGGCCTTTAGGCGGTGAAGTTTTTGATGGATTGTCTGATTTCTCACAGAGATCTTTTTCAACCAACATTCTTCTTCAATCAGTTTCCATTCTCTAGAAGTCTTTTATAGCTAGGTTACTCTAAGAATGTATTTGTGACATGCATCACTTGTCCAAAGAATCATTGGGATTTTATTCTTCAAAAAGTTGGACACTGGATAAACTCTCCCACAAGTTTTTTTTTTACCTACATTGACTTAACTCAAGGACGATTTTGGCCATGATGGATAGTAATTGCTAAACTCAAGGGAGATTTATCTCGATTTATCTATATTAAATTATTATTTTAGCTTTGATGGTTATTGCTAAAAACTATTGGTAGAAACTGTTAATATAAGAAATTCTAAGGATCAAATGAAAATAGATATTGTTCGAGCGGGAAGACTGCTAGTTTAAATGAAAAAACACGTCATTCGAAGTAGATTTCTAATGAGATGTCTCTACCTAGGATTTCCAACCTTGTTAGAAGGTCATTCAAAGGCTGATCGAATGAGATCCTAATCGTTCGAACGAGATCTCATTATCCTTCGAACGACCTGTTCAAAAATCTTTTAAATTGGAAGGCCCTTGTCTCTTGTCACATTTTTGTCCCTTAGATTGATGACGTATGGATTGCTAGTGAACCCAGATGACAAAAACCGCTAAGCAAGTGTTGGGGGTTTATTTTAAAACGGCTTTGTTGGGTTTGTTTGTGGGTTAGAAGAGGAGAGACTGAGGATGGGTTCCCCCACCATTTTAAGCACATTCCTCCCCCCCCCCCCTCTATCTCTTTATGTGTGAAGATTCATCTTATTCCCCAACCATTTTTACCACATAGACACACCTTTCCACCTCCTGCAAACACTAGGATACACCTATTTTCACCATGGTTGAGCAAAGCTACGAACTTGGGATCATATTATTTTATTTTTTCTAGGGAGAAGAATAGAAGATTAATGGAGTTTGAAGAGGATTTTTCTAGGAACTTTTATGGAGGCAAGCTTTATAGAGTTAGGCGACCTCCTCGAGGCCTCCATGGGAGATGGGGGGGGGGGGGGGGGGGGGAGGGGGTTCGATCATCTTCTTCTACATCCAACTATTTTTGGAGCTCCATTTAAGGTGGAAAAACTCTACTCGTTAGTTAAAAACTCTATTTTCCATGTGTTGGTCATGTAGTAAGAGTATGATGCATTTATGATATGAGAATGATATTTATTATGATTTGTACAATTCGGTTTATAAAAGGGTTTCAATGGTTTTGAGTAAAATGATATATTTCAAGAAAACTTGGTATTAAAATTTTTTATGAAATGAAAATATTAGAAGAATGTTTATTTTGTTGGGAATAATTTATGAAAAAATATTTCAAAATTTTCTTGTGAAAAATTGGGATTTTTAGGTATAGGAACATTTATCAAGTTTTAAAGAAATACAAATATCTTTTGCCTTAAAAAGTATATTTGAGAAAACGATATGAATTGTCTAAAATAAATCACATGTTAGACACATTTAATACGATTTTGGGATATAAAATTGATCATTTCATGCATATAAACTTGTAGTATTTTGGAGATGGACATATAAACAAGTTTAATGAGGGTTTTATTGGGTTTAAACATGAAATAATGGAAAATAGGAATTTCATCCCTTAAACTGTCTGAAAAGTATTAAAAGTATAATAAGCGTAAGCTTTCAAGACTACATGTATTAATAAAGGAAATTGGTGTTTTTCTTATATAATAGTCTTTAAATGTTCAATGATTTCTTAGAGAAAAAAAGTAATGAATGGAAAATATTCCCAACATGAGACGTATGTTACTCAATAGTGTTAAATAAGGTTCAATGAGTTAAAAACACTTTAAGAAGTTAGAATCGGGAACTTAATGATGTTTTGAAAACAATCACTTATGAGAAGAAGGCATGTTTGGAAACATGTGGATAAAATGGTAATTTTACGTATGGTGGAACATATTTAAGAAATAAAAATGTTAGAAAGGATGTTACATAAGATGGTCTTAAATGAACTTGATTTTCGGGACAAAATCAATGATATAGTATAAATGATAAGAAATTATGATTTAAGAGTGTAACAGAAGTTGGGGTAAAACCCCGGGTTTTGGCTTCGGTCGGTAAAGTAAAAGTGGATCAATGTGGACATTTACAAAATGTTAAAACCTATTAATATGAACTCGGATGACACTGGGATAATTAAGGAGGGACCAGAGCCCTGGGGTGAAAGACTCAAAATCACTGACCAGTGCATATGGTAGCATAGCCGACGGTGTGGAGCCCGTTAAAGTATGCAGATATTAAAAGATTTTGAGGAAAAGATAATGAAAAGTGGAACGCGTCAAGAAATAAGTTATGCGATGAATATGAGAAAAGACAACCTAACTTAAATGAATTAATAATTATTCCAGTAAAGGATAACATGGACAAGCAAATATAAATACTAATTAATATCCGTAAAGCAAATGAATGGTAAAGTGAAGTGATTAAAAGGGAAGTTAAACAACCTAAAGAGGTTTAATCCATAATTAACATGAGAGTGCGTTCGTGAAAGGTTTTCAAAGAAAAATAAGTACTTTCTGACACGCCGTGTTTAAAGGTAATTTGCAATGAAAATTCTAATGTGAATTGGTATGAACAAAGGGTTAATTTCGGTGACATAAATACTTTTCCTTAAACAAAGGGTATTGTTTAAAGTATTTAGCCGAGCCTATTAAATCAAGAAATAAATATCAAGTCAAGTAAAAAGGGAGTTCTTTTACAAGATGAAGGTGAATTAATCGGAGTACATAACGTATTTTTTTTAATAAAAATGATTCATGCATTTAAGTATATATATGAACTAGGTGTAAACCCGCGCGATGCGCATGCAAGACTATCGGTGGCAACCGATCAACGTTTAAGTTAAAAATTTGTTTGATAATAATTCACTCACAACCTGAGTATACCTTTACATATTTCTGAAAATTTTACTAAAAAAATGTCTACATGGTTTTAGCACCATTTCAATCAGTATACGAAGTCAATCTAACAAACCATTAATTTGTTCCATTTAAGAAAAGAACAAAAACTTATAAGCAAACAAATTGCAATAAAACCTAACATAGGAAGCAAAAAAGTAAAAAAAATGATCTCTCATATTTGAACACCCAACGAAACTGTCATTACATTTTGAAAAATAGTACCAGTGTTTCTTCTCAAACCAACCCAAAAAGAATACCCCATGTCCAAACTTTCATAAAAATTGTATCTCAATCCAAAAATATTACTTAATCAGCAAATAACCATTACATATGCTGTTATAACACCAAAACAAATCTCAGATTTCAAACAATTCCTACTAACCTCAATCTTATGAATGATAGCCTTTAAGTAAAACAAACCCACCTTCTCCTCAGCCACTAAATTAAAACCATTAACACCAAATAACCACCAATTTTGCCAACCATCTTGAGTGAACTACAACCAAGTGAGTACCAGCGGCACCCCGGGAGAGCATTTTGGTCATTTTCATTTTGGGGGGGAATAATACCTATGAATTTCTAAGTGCAATATATCTCATTAGAGAAGGGGGTAGGGCTAGTTACATGAGAAACAAAATAAAGCCACAGAGAGGCCATAGGAGGAAGAGGATAGGAGTTCCAAGGCTAGAACCACCTTCTTGCACCACCACCACCACCGGATTGTAGATCGAGGAGAGCACCAATATACCCATCATGTTCAACGGATCAGACCTACCAAAAGAAGCAAGTGTTTAATCTTGCAAACTTATAGCATATATAATATCCATGTTAGTGTAGGTTGAATTAACTATGAAATTCATTTTATTTGAAAGAACTTTTGAAGACATATATCATTATCTTGGGTGAAATTGATATAGAATAGGATCCTCCACGTAGGTAGCATGAAACCCACGAAATTATATCGAATCTTGATGAAGAAATTCTGGGTTCTGATGAGTATGATTGAACTATAGAATAATTTCTTGAATTTGAAGAAGTCTATGAAATTGGGTAAACTAAATCGTCATTTTAGAAACTGTTTTAAGACGTTTTGGTAACAAAAATGTCTATTCAGTCCGTGATGCCTTATAGAAAATCCCATTTTCTACATTTTTTTCTCTGATGCGTTGTTTTCCAAAACAACTCCGAAATGCCTCAAAACTGCATTTTAAAAATCTGGGCATATTCGTGAGGGAAATTTTAAGAAATGTTATTTTTAGTTGTTATTCCGTTCGAGGACGCCTAGATTGATTGATTGTGATTGTTGTTCTATAATAAGGACATTAGACCTAAAGCGGAGATTAATTTTACATAAAGTGAGACGAATAAATATTGAGATAATTGAGAAAATTATTATGTTTGAGTTAAAACCTTACGACGTAGTTAATTCGAGGGAAAGGGAATAACCTGTGGCCATCCCCGATCCCCGCCGCGGGGGGAGGAAGGGATCCTTCGGGTTCCGTGCATCCCCTTTCGGGAGAGCACTTCGGCCGGCGTCATTTTTGTGAGTTGTGAAGAATGTAGGGAGATTCAGAGTCGCCAATCTATTTTACTCAAAACAGACAAAAGAAAAAGGGGAAACCACCCCGAAGGATGGCATCCAAAGACATACTGGTGCGTGCGAAACCAAAATGACTCGAAAAGGGTTCGGAGTCTTAGTTACGAAATGGGAAGGTGTTAGGCACCCATTCTTCCCTTTCGATCTCTCATGCATATTTGTTATTTTCCTTTATGTTTCCCCCCGTGAGATGTGTGCATGTGTATATATATAGAATGGAGGTAGGAATCTTCGACTTGTATCATGGAAAAGATAAAGCGAGTCATCCGTAGAAAGGTATAAGAGTAATATTAGAAAAATAAGATTTACGCGATTACCCCTACGTTGATCGTTATAAGGGAACGATAACGCATATGAGGTAATGCGTCACTAAGAACAAATATATGTATAATATAAGAAAAATGGATTTAGAGAAGATAGAAAATAAGAGAAAAAATGAGAAAAAGGACTCAAGTCTCGGGTTTTACACCGAGACGCCTACGTAGCCTATAAAGGCATCAAAGTCCACGTAGTTCGCAAGTAAAACGAGGGGTGGGGTTTAACGCATAAATCCAAAATGGAGAAATCTCTTATTTGTAAGTGTGTGTCTGTGTGTGTAGAAAAAAAGTGCTTTAGTTGTGAGAAAAGTGTGGAAAAAGTGTGAGAATCCTTATTTGGAATTTATGGGCAAACCCTCTTTTTCATGTTTTTTGGGTTTTTTATTTATGTGAAAATAAGAGATGTGCAATAATACTAGATAAAAAGTATATTTATGATGTGTGAGATGAGATAATAAAAGTGCTAATTAAGGGAGCAAGTTATTGCAAATTCAATAGAATTTAAGAGAGAGTTTGAGAAAGTTGGACCTTCTTGAAGATCTTGAGCTTGATCTTGGATGTTGAAGAGCAGCCCTTGCACTTGGATGATGATGGAGAGTGGTTAATTCCCCAATTTTGATGAAGAGGATGATGGAAATTGGAAGTAAAAAGGGGATTTGGAAGTTGAAATCACGTTGCCTTCGAGAGAGATTTTTGGGATTCGTTCAGAGAGATTTCTATCAGATCTGGGCTCCCTTTTGCAAATAAGGCCAAGGCCTCCTTTTATAGCTCCAGCGGACTGCTGATCGGCCCTATCATCGCACTGCCTATCGGAAGGTGCCGATATGCAGGATCTGGGACCTTCCATTTGGAAGTGCGCCTCAAGCTTTTTTGGAAAATTAGCCGCCGAGGGCAAACCGTTGGTCAGAATCGCGAACGGGGTATACCGTTGGAAAGGTAATCCAGAGACCTTTGAAAGTACTTTGGACTGTTCTCGAGTTTGGGAGTTGACTATGGGTCAAATGTGGCTCGGCAGCATTTGTCGATCCATTGGACGGGGAATCGTGCGGACGCAAACGGATCGTTCGTCCGCATGGTAAGTCCGAATCGCGCACGGGGCATACTGTTGGAAAGGTCGAGAGATGTACTTTAACATTCCAAAGAGTTTGACCCAGTTTGGAGAGTTGACTTTGGTCAATCGGGCCCGGGAAGTGCTCGGTGGTTTCCCGGAGGCAAACGGATCATTCGTCCGCATGGAAAGTCAGAATTGCGCACAGGATGGACTGTTGGAAAGGGTATTTAGTGCTCTTCAAAGATTCATTCATCCTCGGTCAAGATGAAGAGCTGAGTTAGGTCAAACAGGGCTCGGGAGCGCCCAGTGGCCTCTTGGTTAAGTTTCGTACGCAAACGGCGCGTTCGTCCTCATGGTAAGACGGAATCGTAGACGGGGCGGACCTTTGAAAAGGGTATTCAGTGCCTTTCGAAGATTTATTAAGTCTCAATCGAGATGAGGAGTTTGACTTTTGGGTCAAACTGAGGCGAGGGGTGCCCGATGGCTTCCAGGTCAGTACTCGGGACGTAACCTGGGTTCAGTGATGAGTGAAGGTACTAGGGACCTAAGGAGAGTTAGGGGGTAATGGAATGAGGTGTCTACAGAGCCCTTCAACGGGTGATTTTGGAACAAATGATAGCCGTCGATTAGACACCGCATGATGCCTTTTTAGGGAGTATGGCCGATTTAGAGGGTCGAGGTCGATTCCGAGGACCTAAGGAGTATGCTGGGGATGATCAATTCTATGGATCAAAGCCAAATCTACAGGCATAAGGAAGCGTGGGTGACCAATTCAGCGGGTCGAGGTCGGTTTTGAGGACATAAGGAAATGAGGACGATTAATTCAGAGGGTTGAGGTCAGTTCTGACCTAAGAATGGTGACAATCGAGGATCAAGGTCAATTCTGACCTAATTAAGGTGATGATCTAAGAATGGGGTCAATTCTGACCCAAGAGTGGTGACAACCGAGGACAGAGGTCAATTCTGACATAACTAAGGTGACGATACAATACCGGGACCAATTCTGACCCAAGAGTGGTGACGACCGAGGACCGAGGTCAATTCTGACCTAACTAAGGTGACGATCCAAGACCGGGGCCAATTCTGACCCAAGAGTGGTGACGACCGACGAACGAGGTTAATTGTGACCTAACTAAGGTGACGATCCAAGACCGGGGCCAATTCTGACCCAAGAGTGGTGACGACCGAGGACAATTCTGACCTAACTAAGGTGACGATCCAAGACCGGGGCCAATTCTGACCCAAGAGTGGTGAAGATTGTATTTTGGTTCTGCTGGAGAGAGAACTTTGTGTTTCCGATTTGAGCTGGGAGCTGATAGCTGGGGGAAGCTTGATAGGAGACCTCGCAGGGGGGGACAACCTATTTTGGATATTGTGAGAGAATTTCGCTGGGGAAGTGATTACGTGATCCTTAGGGATTTTTCGGAGCTTTGCCGGGAGGAGTTTTCACTTAGCTTTTGGGGATTCCGCTGGGGGAAAAGGGGTTTCGTTTGAGGGATAAGAATTGGATTTGAGGTTCCGTTGGGGAACGATGAATGAACCGGGGAAAATTTGGATGGCCCTTTGGGAGAGATCGCTCGGGGTGAGTGGTTCTTCTGGTTTTTGCTGGGAAAAATACCTTGTGATAATGTATCGCACCAGGTAGCCGATGGCCGAGGAGGCCTTTTGTAAAGTCTGATGAGGCGGTGATTAGGTGGTCTGGGCGCCTTGCCCGAGAGGTCATTTGTTTGAGTTTTGAGAGCTTCGTAGGGGAAAACGATGTGTCGCCTGAAGGAGTGCGAAATTTCTTGGCAGAAATGTTCTAAATACCTCCTGGGATTTTTAGGAATTTTTCAAGGCTTCCTGGTATTTTCTGAGAATTTTTGTACGAAATTTTAAAGTGGGTGCCGGTCGGCATAGACTGAGAGGTGCCATTCGACAGGGACATAGACTTTTGGGATGCCTCGGGAAAGTGAGGAGATAATGCCGATCGGTATGGTGAGGTGGGTTTCCGATCGGCATGGAGTTTGGCCTCCTATATAAAGGGGGCGAATCCCCTTCATTTTTCACAGCTTCTTGCCTTCTCTCTTTCAACAATTTCTCTCTGCAAATCGTTGTAACGTTCCGATCTTCAAGAAATGGCCTCTTTTGTGAGTACCATTGTCCATCGGGAGTGGTTGACCGTTGATGACTGGGTGAATGTGGATTGGTGGGACAGGGTGCCCCTTGCTTTAGGGAATGAGAATGCCTTTGATGCATTCGAGCCGGTTGCAAGTGAGTGGACCTTGCTGCGGGAGCCGTCGCGTCATCGCTCTTCGAGAGTGATTCTCGGTGGTTATGTAAGTAACCTGACCTTTGGTATTTTTTCTTTTCGGATGATTTTTCCCTTTTCTTGACCTTTGACTGAATTTTTCCTTTTGCCAGTCGGATATTTCTTTGAAGAACATGCGTGCCCACGGGACGACGGGGGATTAGGGATGTTTGGGAGCATCTTCCACCCGTGGTGTGTTGGATGGTATCATCAGCGGGTTTTGGGAGGTTGGCGGCTGCGCTAGATGAGACGCCTCGCTCGAAGACAATTTTGTGTGCCTTGGGGGAGAGGTGGTGGGACACTACCCACACTTTTTATTTTGGCTTCGGGGAGATGATGGTGATTCCTATAGATGCGCAGCAACTGCTGGGGCTGGATTGTGATGAGGAGCAGATAGAGGTGGATCGCTCCTTGCGGGTGAGGCCGGAGGTGGTGTATGCGACACTCGGTGATGTGAGGAGGATAGTCTCTGGGGATTCTATCTGGCTGTCCTCACTGAAGGATGTTGTGCTGAGTAGGGTGGTTGATGTGGAGGACGGGCTGCAAGTGAGGCAGATGGACCGATTTTTCATTCTGTTGGCGTTGGGAGGTTTCATGGTGGCGTCGAGCGACGACATCGTCCATTTGTGGTTTCTGCTGTACTTGAGGATGTTTTCGAACATCCCTTTCTATGATTGGGGGAGTCTGACCTTGGGGAACCTTTACTCTTCTTTGGATGCATTTAGACGGTGCAACCGGCATACTTTTACTGGAGCCACGTATCTCCTGGAGATATCCTCTACTTTGTGCATTTTCCTTTCATGCTTTCGCATTTTCCTTATGCGTCTCTTTTTGCGTGTGGATTCAGACATGGTTTTATGAGGTGATTGGATGCAACACTTCGCTGATTGCTTTGAAGGATGACACTGTTGGGGACTTCTGTCACTTGTACCAGTGGCGTAAGGCCAATCGGCAGTCAAAGGGATCTCTCTCCCTAGAGGCGGTGCGTCAGGTCTTGAACGACCTGACTAGTGGTTGGGTAAGACTCTTTCCATTTCAGTCTTAGTTTTTGCTCCTTCTGATTTTGTATTGACTTATGCCTACTTGGGGCTTTTTAGGTGACCTTTTATCCTTGGGGGATCGCCATTCAGGATACGGGGGTGACTGGGGTGAACGCGCAGATGAGGCGTTTGTTGGTGCATGAGTTTGGCCATTCCTAGTACCTCGGGGAGAGGGTGATTCGTCATATTGCCGAGGAGGAGGTGGTGGTGCCTCCCACACAGCCTCCTACTTTTATGAGGCGGGAGCGATAGTTGTTGGAGGATGACAGGATCGCAGCGATGATCGGCGAGTCCTACGCATTGTATACTGATACGGCCGCGCCGTATGATTATATGGACTTTGTGACGAGCTGGTTGATGGCACCCAACATACATGATGCCTTGCCTTTCCCTCCTGCTGGTTTGAGTCGGGCGGTGGGGTCTTCCCACAGTGGTGGTGGTCCGTCGGCACCTGCGGTGGTGGCGACCTCGGAGGTCCCTTTTTTTCGACTTCACACTCCTTCGTACAACATCCAGCGGGCTAATGGAGGGATAGTGCCAATGCTGTACCGCTCTCTTGCGATGGATCCGAAGGAGCTGGGTTTGACAGAGGAGGTTCTTCATCCTGTGGTAAACCTTTCGGTCCTTTTCCTTTCTTTTTTGATTTCTTTTGCTTGATACTGATTCTGCCTTTTCCTTGTAGCAAATCCGGGTGTCGACCACTTGGCTGAGAGACATCAGGGAGTGGATATCATCGGTGACTGCCCATATTCGGGATGTTGTCCCTATTCCTTCTTCTTGGTGCCATCAGCCTCGTTTGGGGAAGACTCTAGCTCGGGTAGTGGGTGCGCGTCATCTCGCAGTAGGGGGAAGAGAGCGCGTCACAGGGGTGGAAGCTCTTGAGAGAGAGATAGGGAGTGAAATGTGGGTTCGGGCTGAGTCCCGTTGTTTTGGCTTTTCTTTATTTCATGCAAAATGATGTAACACAAAAAACATACATATATCCAATGCAATGTAGTTTTTTGGCTATCTTTTATTTTAATGTTGAATGAATGCATGCACATGCACCCTTTAATTTGTTACCGAGACCATAAAAACGAATATTTTTGGAATTTTTCGAAGGAATTTTTTTTTAATTTAAAAGGGGAATCCCATAAGGAGAAAACAAGATTCTTGAAATTCTTTTGAGAATATCAATTTATTTTTATGGAGTTTTCTGATTTGACAAAAGAGGAAAGGAGTAAATTTCCAAAAATGGGGGGTTACCAATCGACAAGCACCCTGGCCTGCCTATCGGCATTTCAGTCTAGTCCCATCATTTGAAGGCTTTGATTGGTACCCTCTTCAGCCTTTTTGTACCTTGTGGGGTAGGATAACCTTCAATTTCTACAGGGATTATGTCCCTTATGGAGGATTTTTAAGTATAAAAAGGGAGGAGGGTGGAGTGTTTTTCTCACACCTTTTGCATCCTTACATACCTACCCATCATCCTTTAGTCTTGTGAGATGGATCTCCCTGGTAGCATTGAGTTTGTCAATTACCTCAAAGCCTTGGAAGTTATGTGCTCTCATAATGTTGACTATGATGCTTTCAACATGCGTCGAGTCTCCTTGTGGCGCAATCGACCTTTTTAGTGGAATATGGTGATGGCGGCAGTACAATTTTAGTACCCCGAAGACCATGTATTCCACTTTGGGTTGGAAGAAGTTTGTCCTACCTACGAGGAATTTTCTGCCATACTGGGCGTGAATCCCAGTGTTTCCGCGGCTTTACTCGAATTTTCCCGTTCCCCTAGGGATTTGTTGGCCAGGATCCTTCATATCTTGCCCTCGGCGGCCAGGTCATTGGTTTCTGGAGGAATGATCTCCCTCCCGGCGGTGTTGCAGTCCGTGCGTTCGTGGGAAGTAAGTGATGCTGGCTATGCTGGAGCCGTTGTTCTGGGTCTGGTTTCAAAATTACTGTTGGTGACTGGGGAGGTGCGGGTGGACCCACAACTTTTAGCCATTACTTCATGGATGTCCTGTCGTCGCAATCCTGCGGCAGTAATATTGGCGGAGACTTTGAATGGACTGGATGCCTGGAGAGAAGGTCGTTCTGAATTTTTAAGGGGTAGCCCTGTGATGTTGTTCATGTGGTTGTTTGAAAGATTTCGCTTGTCAACTCCTCCAGAATATCCTTTGTTGGTTGTCCCCAACTTCTTTTCACGCTACTTCATCCGCATGGGTCTGTATGTTGAGAATTGGGAGAATTGGTTTGTGGAGCATGGGGATTGTGGGCTGTATTGGTCAGTCCCTTGGTGGGGACAGTTGCAGCCTATTCTGGAGCTAGGAGAATATTCATATGTGTGACTGGTTGGTCTCAGCAGACCTTTTTTTATTTCCCTTGGAGACTTTTGCACCAATTTGGCTGGGCGCAGGTCGTGCCCCCTCGGGCCTTAAATTTCTTTCCGGTAGAAGATTTGACTGAGAGCCTGTGTCTGTTGCTTGGATCTCTGTGGGAAAATCGGCGTCCGTCGACCCGTCCCTCTCAGTCTGTTGGGAAGGTTTACCATGTCCCCAAAGACTATATGAAGTGGTTGTGGAGGAAAGTAGTCAGTTTGATGTTGGCAGTAGAGACTGGTCAGAGGTGGTTTGTTTTATCTGATTCCATGGAAGGAGGTGTTGTGGTCTTTTCGAAGATGGTTAAGGCTCATTGATCCATGGAGTGTTTGAGGCACTCCATTCAGGCAGGAGAAACTTGGGGTCCTCAGTATGTTGATGATGAGGGTGCAGGCTCCTTGAGTAGCTATGGGTAGGACTCCTGGGGAGTGTATTTATGTAATAGGGAATATATGTGGGGATTTTATCTATTTTTTTATGGTAGTAAAGGGGGAAGGGAGTTATCCGTTCCTTTTTCTTATGTAATCTTTGTTGTAGTGTCTTATTAATGAAATAAACAAGTTTCTAATCATCCAGCTGTGCCTTTCGATGAATTTTGTATTTTGAATTATCTATACCAATCGCTAAGGCATACATAATCCTTTTGTTCAAGTAGATGTTTAGAATGAACTGCCGTTCTCGGGGATACGAAAGGAATATAAAAAAGAAGGGGTCGTGCTCATGTGGGAGTATGAGTTGCCTACGTACCTCTGGGGTTTTTGAAAAAGTTCTTATCTGTTCGAAAATAGTTTTTGCAAAGGATCAGGCCCACGTAGTTCTGGGTAGAGGGAAATGGAGATTTTTTTTAGAATAGAAGGGGGATGAGAAGAGTCGTACCGCGCCGAGATTTCATACTAGGGTAGAATTTTTTGAGACGGTCCAGATTGACTGGACGAGCCATCTCTTCACCATCCAGGTCAGCGAGCAAGGCAGCACCGCCGGATAAGATTTTCTTCACAATGTACGGGCCGCTCCAATTGGGCTTGAACTTTCCTCTTGGGTCCCAAATGGGTTCGATTATCTCCTTAAGGGCTAAATCTCCCTCCTGAACACCGCGGTCCATGACTTTCTCATTGAACAAACGCGCTATTCGGTGATGATACCCTTGTATGTGGTAAAGAGCTTTTAATCATTTTTCATCTAGAAGGACTAGCTCATCAAGACGGCCTTGGCACCAGTATTCTTCACTAACCTTGCTTTTGAGCATGACACATAGGGTGTTTCCATCTCCACAGGTAGGACTGCTTCCATGCCATAGACCAGGGAGTAAGGGGTAGACCCGGTAGAGGCCCGAATTGAGGTTTGATAGCCCCAGAGGGCGTACGGGATCCGATCGGCCAATCCCTACAACTTTCGATCATCTTAATGATGATGGCTTTGAGGTTTTTGTTGGCGGCTTCAACTGCACCATTGGTCTGAGGTCGGTAGGGAGAAGATTTGTGTCTCTGAATCCCGTACTCGTTGCTTCTGCCTCGAAGTGCAAATCGTTATCTGACACTAGCTCGTGCGGGACCCCATATCGGCAGATGATATTTTTCTTGATGAATTTGTCCACCTTCTTGGCGTTTAATACTGCGTATGACTCATCTTTGACCCATTTGGTGAAGTAATTGATGGCAACCATGATAAACTCATGCCTATTTGACGCTTTTGGCGTAATCTTTCCTATGATGTCGATACCCCAGGTGGAGAATGGCTAGGGAGAAGTCACGTTGTACAATTACCTCGGAGGCAAGTGTTGAAGATTGGAGAACTGTTGGCATTTAGGGCATCTCCTAACATAGTCGGTGCAATCCTGGGCTATGGTGGTCTAGTAGTAGCCCTGACGGATGATCTTCTTGGCAAGCATGTGACCGTTCAAGTGGGGCCCGCATTCCGCGCTGTGGATTTTCTACATTATCTTTTCAATGTCAGCCCCTGCGATATAGTGCAAATGAGTTCCATCAAAATTCCTCTTGAGTAGTGCTTTATAACAAATAATGTACTGAGCGTCCAACCTTCGGAGGGTTTCTCGGTCATTTTTGTTTGAACCCTCGGGATACCTACCGTACCGGAGGAGGCACCAAATATCATAGTACCAGTAATTGACTAGTTCAGGATCTTTTGAGGTGGCAAGCTCAATATGGTAGCAATGAGTAGGTTTGTCTCGCTTTTGAACTAGGAAGGGGGTCATTGTTATTCCCTCGAGCATGTCGACCATGGAGGCCAAAGTGGCGAGAGTATCAGCTAGGTTATTCTTTGCTCGGGGAAGGTAATGGAAGGTGATATCTTAAAATTAGGAGGCGAACTCTTCTAATTGGGCATGAAAGGGTTGAAGCTTTTCGTCCTTGACCTTCCACTTTTTGAGCACTTGACCGATGATGAGTGCATAATCCCCGTAGACACCAAGGTGTTGAATACCCTTTCCGAGAGAAACTTTGAGGCCCACTGTGCATGCCTTGTATTCCGTCATGTTGTTGGTGCAAGGGAAATCCAATTTTATGGCGATGGGAGTATGAGAGTCATCTGGGGCGACCAGAAGTATCCCAATGCCATATCCCTTTTTGTTGGCAGCTCCATCGAAGAACATTTTCCATCGGGGGCAGTCTTGAGTAGTGCAGAGGATATTTTCATCTGGGAATTCGGAGATCCATACATCTGCTTCTTCTATGGGGTAATCCGCGAGGTAGTCAGAGATGACTTTTCCTTTAACGGATTTCTGTGTGACTTACACGATATCGAACTCGATTAGGAGCATCAACCATCGGGCCATTCAGCTGGACAAGGCGGGTTTTTCGATCAGGTATTTGATGGTATCCATTCGGGATATAAGTTTGATGGGGAAGGCGAGCATGTAGTGCCGCAACTTTTGGGTGACCCAGACGAGCGCGACACATGCTTTTTCTAAAGTAGTGTACTTGACCTCGTACTCAGCCAATTTGCGACTATCATAATAGATGGCTCTTTCTTTGCGGGATTCCTTAAGGTACTGGGCTAGCAAAGCCCCAGCTGCAGTGTCGGTTATGGTTAGGTATAGGAGCAAAGGGAGACCAGGCTTTGGTGGCATGAGAATTGGAGGTTGGGTTAGGTATTATTTAATTCGATCAAAAGCTTCTTGGTAGGTCTCGTTCCAAACCTTGGTTGAATATTTTCGGAGAAGCTTGAAGATAGGTTCACAGATGGAGGTTATCTGGCTGATGAACCGGCTGATATATTATAATTTCCCCAGGAAACCTCGGACTTCCTTCTCTATTTGGGGAGGTGGCATCTCTAGTATGGCCTTCAGCTTGGCGGGATCTGCTTTTATACCCTTCTCACTGACCATGAATCCTAAGAGTTTTCCCTTTGTAACATCGAAGACACACTTCTATGGATTAAGTCGCATCTGATACTGTCGCAGTCGTTCGAAGAACTTCCGGAGAGCGGGAACATGATCTTCTCTTATTTTGGACTTTATAATCATATCATCCACGTAAACCTCGACCTCTTTGTGAATCAAATCGTGCAGGATGGTTGTGGCGGCCCTTTGGTAGGTAACCCCAGCATTCTTGAGACCGAATGGCATAATGGTGTAGCAAAAGGTTCCCCATGGGGTGATGAATGTGGTTTTCTCTTGATGGTCGGGATGCATCTTGATTTGGTTGTATCCGACAAACCCATCGACGAATGACTTGAGAGCATAACTGGCTATGTTGTCCACGATCATGTCGATGTTGGGTAGTGGATAATAATCCTTTGGAGAGGATTTGTTTAAATCTCGATAATCCACACACATTCGAACCTTTCCTCCTGATTTCGATACAGGTACAATGTTGGCTAGCCACGTGGGATATTCGATTACTCGAATGAAACCCACGTTTAACTATTTGATCACCTCTTCTTTGACCTTGAGCGACTATTCGGTGCACAGTGTCCTCAATTTTTGTTTAACTATCTTGGCATCTGGGAGAGTGGGGATCTCTTGCTGAGCTATTTCGGGGTCAATACCAGGCATATTGTCTTAGGACCATGCGAAGACATCCACGAACTCCTTTAGTAATTCTTCGAGTTGTGCGCGCTCATGCTCGTCAAGGGTGGCCCCTATCCTAATCTTGCGCAGTTGGCTACTAGAACCGAGATTGATAACAACAGTCTCTTCTTCATTAACTTGAACGCGATTATGTTTTTTATTATTAACCTTATTTAGATCAGTTAAGAATTGTTCATTTGCAAAATCATCGTCATCAAAAGTTTGATTAGAATCTACACAATTAATGTAAGGCACATCAAGATACTCAAAATCTTCGTTTATTTCGTTGATAGGAAAAACAACATTGAGAACCTCATCAAAAGAGGTCTCGATTACATTTGAGAAAGGATGGACAAAAGTAGAAGAAATAGGGTAAACATTGGGGTTATGGGAGATTTCAAGAGGTAGAACTGGCGCAGCATGCCAGTTGAGGAGAGGTGTATTAGCAGCTTTGATCAGACGGGATGGGTCCCTTGATGTAGTGCCTGAATGAACCATGCAGAGTGCTAGCCCCAGTGTCTGCAGGTTGAAGGAATCTTCAGGGTCACTTTCTTCAGTCTCTTCAGTATCTTTGATAAGCGGTTGTACGTGGTGTTGGAAACTTTTGGCCCATGAGTAGCTATCTTGAAAAAAGATCTCCATTCCAGGCTTTATTTTCTTGTCTGTGTGGTCGTACCAAGGTTCTGGAAAATCGCAAAAGGGGAAATCTTCGCCCTCTTTGATGAATCGTCCATTTAAGGAATCACCTGAGATAGTTCGGATACAGTTTAATCCTCTTTTTGATCGAGTTTGGCAGATCATTCTGAGCTCTTAATCTGATGGTTGATATCCCAAGCCGCAAGGAGGGAAAGCTTTCTTCAGTTCGACGGGCTCAAGTATCCCCTACTGACTTTGTCCTAGCCCCAGTCCGGGCATGAAGTGCATGTTTCTAAACATATGAATCACATTGACATTGCCATGAGGGTCATCACCCAAGATGATGATGACTCTCCCTCCAACAAAGAACTTCAATTTCTGATGGAGTGAGGAAGACACACCCTTTATACCGTGGAGCCAGGGGTGTCTGAGCAACAGGTTGAAACAAGCTGGGATGTCTATGACTTGGAATTCAACGACAGGGTTTATATGTCCAACCCCTATTGTATGTTTTATGGATCCCATCACCTCACGACGGGTATTATCGTAGGCACGCACATCGACGGAGGTTGGAGCGAGGTCGCTTTCTTTTAGGCCTAAACACTTGAAGGTTCTCAATGGGCAAACATTCAAGGCAGATCCGTTATCGACAAGAGAGAGTGGCACGACCCTTCCCATAACTTCGACAAATATATTGAGTGCATGATTGTGATTTGGCCCAATTATGGGGATTTCTTCTTCAGAAAATGATAGCATTCGGGTGGAGGTCAAGGATCCGACCAGGTTTACCGCCTCTTCTAGTGTGGTAGAAGGAGGAACTACAGGTCCAACGAGTAATTTGATTAAATCATTTCTGTGCAGCTGGGAAGAAATGAAAAGCCCCCATAGGGTGATGTTAGCTTGAGTTTTCTTCAGTTGATCGAGGATCTTGCTTTCCTCAATGGTCATCTCTGGCATAGGAAGGTTTTCAATGCCCTTTCCCTTGTCATTTACTGGTAGTGAGTTGGGAACTTGGTAATGTCTCCCAAATCTGGTCATGTGATTTACCGAAGAAGGGAAAAACTTAAATCCAGTTTCCTCATCAATCTCAAGTTGTTCTACCACCTTATCTATTTCTCCGAGGAGTTCTTCAAATGATATCATCCCACATAAGTCAGCTACTGGGCCAGCTCTTTCTGAAACTAATTTTTTGCTTAACTCTTCGAATTCTTCCTCCCATCCGGTGGCAATAATTCTGTTTTCCCCTGTAAAATAAATGCATTCCACGACTTCAACGGCTTCTTCGTATAGGTCTTCCCATTCTGTGGGGATATGTAAGGGTGAGGGGACCAGGTGCCCTTGTAGCTTCAAAGTGTCAAGTAACTCGATGATACTGCAAATGTTGTTAGTTTGCCTGAATGCTTTCGCCATGATCTGGACAACATCATTTAAGCTGACTTCGTCGATTGGCAACGCCCATCTATTTGATTCTCGGGCCCATTTCCGTGCTTCCAAAAATAATGTGATGAACCTCTAGCAGTCGATAATCATCTATGAGGGCAATTTTATCCCGAACTCTAGGAGTTGATTCAACACATCTGATAATTCCATACTTCCACTTTCAGAACAGGTCCGAAAAACGATGCACGCTCTGGTAAGGAGTGACAGTGCCTGATCAGCGGGGTTAGTAGGGCGTAGGAGGAAATATGGGAAAATTGGAAGAGGTTTAGGAGAAAATAGGGGTGTGATTTCAGTTGATGGATTGAAATTTTGGTTTTCTTCCAAGAAGATGGCATTGGTGTGATTTGGGAGTGGGTTATGAGTAGTGTTTAGTTTAGGATTGGCTGGTGGGGCGATGGTACCCCGATCAATGAGATCTTGGATTATGTTTCGAAGGTGGAAGCATTGGTCGGTGGTATGGACAACTATTTGGTGAAAGGCACAATGAGCATCGGTCTTGAAATTTCTGGGAAGTGGATTGGGTAATGGACGTGGATCCAGGGGCTTTATAAGGTTTCGACTTAACAAGGCTTGGTAAACTTTGGAGAGGGGAGCATGAAGCTCAGTGTATTCCCTTTGGACGAGAGCAGGGCGGCTTTCTGGTGCCCATGATGTGGTTGGTTGAGAGATTTTGTTGATGGTTGAGACTATAGCATTAGCAGGCTTGTCATATTTTCTGGGGGTAAACTGTCGGGACGCCTTCTTCGGTTCAACTTCTATTTTGGTAAGACTTTCCTCGATTTCTACCCCTGCCTCTCCGAGAGCTCGAAAATGACGGTAGTACTGTCCTCCCATGGTCGTTCGAACATGGGGCAAGAAATTCATCTTCACTATGCTGACTTGTTCTTCTTCAGATGGCCGATTAGTCATGGTAGCTACCTTTTCCCTCCATCGGGATATGAAGTTACTGACTGACTCTCCAGAGTTTTGTTTGAGCATCTCTAAATCCCGACGGGTGACCTCGATCTCTTCGTTGTATTTGTATTGTGACATGAATTCTCGAGCTACATCCTCCCAGCTACGGATTCTGAATTCCTCAAGAGATAAAAACCATCAGAGAGCACTGTCTTTCAAAGTTTGTTAAAATAGTTGGGACATCACCTCTTCAGAAGCCCCTAGTAGATTCATGGAATGATGATAACTGTGAAGATGGACAATAGGGGGACCACTCCCTCCAAACTTCTCGACATTCGGCATCTTGAACTTCTCGGGTAACCTTGCTTTAAGATAAGGAGACATATGGGTATAGTCCATGTAATTTCCAGAGATCCTGACTTGGTCAAACTTCTTAGTGAGCATCTTAAGATCCTCTTTGACTTTGTTCAACTCCTCCTCCTTTGGATCAGCAACCACAGGCAAGTTAGCCATAGGCTGGGCAATGTTTGGCATTGGAAGCTGGGCAGGCGGCGGCCCATTAGCAGGAGGGGCACGCAGAGCGTGCTTATATTCTTCCGAGACCCAGATGGTCTCGGGTGGACCCATGGCATGAGGGAATAGGACCTCGGGCTCTTTAGGAATAGGACATTGGTTTCGTTGCATTTCTCAAACCTTAGCTTAGAGGTTGTCAGTCTTGGCCACGAGCTGAGCTAGGACTGTCGGCAGATCCGGTTGTATGATTGGTGCTTGATCTTCATACTCCATGGAGGATGGATGGATTTTGGATTCGGAAGAAGTTGTAGAGGAAAGGATGAAACTCCGGGGTGATTTGACTGAAGACCTAAGCCAATAAGGAGCCAGGCCAAGGGCGTGCGATCAACCAGAGAAGGCGCAGGATGAGATTTGTTTTTTTGAGAAAAGGGGAAGAGATTATTTTTGGATTTTTGATACAAAGGGAGAAATGTTTTTGGATTTTTGATAAAAAGGGAGAAATGTTTTTGGATTTTTGGAACTCAGCATGATTATTATGATTATTATGTTCTCACTTATATTTAATTCTCCTAAATGCAATGCCGGACGGAACTCGAGCCTGTAAAAGTGGGGGTCTTAATATATCCAAACCTACGTTTGGACTTGTAACCAGGCTTGCGGACAGAGTCCCATTTAAAAAATGCGCGAAAGTCGGGTGGATGATCGACCCGGAATTTCGACAAAGTTTCGGGTCGAAACCGGCAATCTAAAGTGCGTGTCCTAGGTTTGACACCTATATGCGGGTATGCAGTTGATTGGGTGAATCGGCATGGGTTCCCCCCCTTTGGCGTGGCTTCCACGATAGACGTCTTGCTCTTACGGGAAATCGGTACTTGTGGACAAGCCATTTTATATACCTGAGTGTACGTGAATTGCCTCACCATATACCTCGTGGGGACGGAACGTGTGAGAGCGAATTCAATATACTCGGCATACATGAACGAATTCCCTGCGATATACCTCCCGTCATGACTTCGGTCAAGCGGTACGATGCGGGGGAACCGTTTGATATACGTCAAAGGTACTTGGCCAATGGAAGGTGAGAGTCATATCGCTTAGGCTAACTGCGACCTTCCAGACCAGCGCCCATCACGAAGTGACCCTCCAGTTACTGGGTAAAATTTGGTCAATAGAAATGCTCTTTGGTGATATCGTGTGAATCATGCATGATTCTCTTATTAGTATCTTATGATGAGAATGCCTTTCTTGATTATGCCAAAACAGGGAGCCAAGTACAAGTACCCCAAAAGGTACACCAAGTATGGATGGGTGATGCGTGCAACATGGGGATATACATGTGATCCTAGGTGAACGTGGTGTGAAGTGTACATGGAGAATTTTCTACAAGTGTGTGAACATAAGCATAATCATGGGATACATAAAAAAAGGGGAACATGCAGATATGGGGGAAAACATAAACAAATATAGCATCCATGTAAATAGAGTCAAGCCCACAAAATAAATAAAGTCCCCAGCAGAGTCACCACTGTGGCCATCTCCCGATCCCTATCACGGAGGGAGGAAGGAATCCTTCGGGTCCCGCGCGTCCCCTCTTGGGAGAGCGCTTCGTCCAGCGTCGTTTTTGTGAGGTGTGAAGACTGTAGAGAGATTCGGAGTCTCCAGTCTATTTTACTCAAAACAGACAAAAGAAAAAGGGGAAGCCACCCCGAAGGATGGAATCCTACTGGTGCATGCGAAACCAAAATGATTCAAAAAGGGTTCGGAGGCTTAGTTACGAAATGGGAAGGTGTTAGGCACCCATTCCGCCCTTTCGGTCTCTCATGAATATTTTTTATTTTCCTTTATGTTTCCCCCCGTGAGATGTGTGCATGTGTATATATATAGAATGGAGGTAGGAATCTTCGACTTGTATCATGGAAAATATAAAGCGAGTCATCCGTAGGAAGGTATAAGAGTAATATTAGAAAAATAAGATTTACGTGATTACCCCTACGTGGATCGTTATAAGGTAACGATAACGCATATGAGGTCATGCGTCACTAAGAACAAATATATGTATAATATAAGAAAAATGGATTAGAGAAGATAGAAAATGAGAGAAAAAGGACTCGAGTCTCGGGTTTTACACCGAGACGCCTACGTAGCCTATAAAGGAATCAAAGTCCACGTAGCTCGCAAGTAAAACGAGGGGTGGGGTTTAACCCATAAATCCAAAATGGAGAAATCTCTTATTTGTAGGTGTGTGTGTGTGTGTGTGTGTAGAAAAAAGTGTTTTAGTTGTGAGAAAAGTGTGGAAAAAGTGTGAGAATCTTTATTTGGAATTTATGAGCAAACCCTCTTTTTCTTATTTTTGGGGTTTTTTTATTTATATGAAAATAAGAGATGTGAAATAATACTAGATAAAAAGTATATTTATGATGTGTGAGATGAAATAATAAAAGTGCTAAGTAAGGGAGCAAGTTATTGCAAATTCAAGAGAATTTAAGAGAGAGTTTGAGAAAGTTGGACCTTCTTGAAGATCTTAAGCTTAATCTTGGATGTTGAAGAGCAGCCCTTGCACTTGGATGATGATGGAGAGTGGTTAATTCCCCAAGTTTGATGAAGAGGATGATGGAAAGTGGAAGTAAAAAGGGGATTTGGAAGTTGAAATCACGCTGCCTTCGAGAGAGATTTCTGGGATTCGTTCAGAGAGATTTTAATCAGATTTGGGCTCCCTTTTGCAAATGAGGCCAAGGACTCCTTTTATATCCCCAGGGGACTGCCGATCATCCCTATCATGGCACTGCCTATCGGCAGGTGCCGATAGGCAGGATCTGGGACCTACCATTTGGCAGTGCGCTTCAGGCTTTTTCGGAAAATTGGCCGCCGAGGGTAAGCTGTTGGTAAGAATCGCACATGGGGCATACCGTTGGAAAGGTAATTCAGAGACCTTTGAAAGTCCTTAAGCCGCTCCCGAGTTTGGGAGTTGACTTTGGGTCAAATGTGGCTCGGAAGCGTTTGTCGGTCCATTGGACGGGGAATCGTGCGGACGCAAACGGATCGTTCGTCCGCATGGTATGTCCGAATCGCACACAGGGCATACCGTTGGAAAGGTCGGGAGATGTAATTTGACATTCCAAAGATTTTGACCCAGTTTGGGGAGTTGACTTTGGTCAACCGGTCCCGGGATATACTCGGTGGCTTCAAGGAGTCAAACGGATCATTCGTCCGCATGGAAAGTCAGAATTACGCACGGGATGGACCATTGGAAAGGGTATTTAGTGCCCTTAGAATATTCATTCAGCCTCAGTCGAGCCAAAGAGTTGACTTGGATCAAATAGGGCCCAGGAGCACCCGGTGGACTTTGCGTCAAGTTTTGAACGCAAACGATGCATTCTTCCTCATGGTAAGCCGGAATCGCGCACGGGGTGGACTGTTGGAAAGGGTATTCAGTGCCCTTCAAAGATTCATTGAGTCTCGATAGAGATGAGGTGTTTGACTTTTAGGTCAAACTGAGCCGAGGGGTACTCGATGGCTTCCAGGTCAGTACTCGGGACGTGACTCGGGTTCAGTGATGAGTGAAGGTACTAGGGATTTAAGGAGAGTTAGGGGGTAATGGAATGAGGTGTCTACATAACCCATGATGATTATTATGGTAAATTAATAGTGGGAGAATTAGGTTAATTACGTTAGAAGATTCTTGGGTAGCGAATCATCCTTGGGAAAAAGACGATGGGGAGAATATTTGTAAGTTAATAAATAAGTCAGTATTATTAGTGAGAAAAAATAATGCTACGTATGATTTATAATAGTAGGGTTATGTGTATACTTACACTTTTATAGGTTCTGTGAATACCTATTGCTTGATTTATTATGTGTATGACATACCTACGCTGCTTGCTATTATCACAGGAGGTTTACACGTCAGGACAGTCATATCCTTATGAGCCTTCGGAGGGATTTTTGACTTGTACCTCAGAACATGAAACCTAGGTATGGGCTATCTGTGATAATGATAGTGATGACGGTCATATGGGTGCGTAGGTATGTGCGTAACCCATAGGCTTGGAACTATGTTCGCCTCCAATATATGTGATTTGTATTTATGGTTCATGAGCAATACCGAACTGATAGTCCTTTATACAGTGTGTGATGTACCAGGACATGATAGCAGAGTATGCATGCACCACAACTAAGTCTAGTGGTTCCGTATTAGTGTTTGTGTGTATATATATATATATATATATATATATATATATATATATTGATGGATATATATATGCTTGGTATATTATCTACTGTGTGAAGTTTGTAGATAAGAAAGATAATGAAATCTTAAATAACTTAAGTATATGAACACAAACTTATTGTGGACATTCTTACTTAGGATAATAAATGCATGAATGTTTAATAATATATATTATGTGGGAAATACGGGATATTACCATGAGTGATAGTTTAAAAGGTTAATGATTATGATCTAGTTAGGTGTGATAATGATAACTAGAATGGCCTAGAGGTACATTAGGCGTGTATAATAGTTGAGAGGTGAGAATCTCAAGTGAGAGCTCGAAAAGTTAGTATGTATATAATATTTTCTTTACCACATTTTAAATACTTGCTAAAATATTTTAAAATATTTTACACTTGGGCTCTGACCCGTCTCTTTCAAATCTATTTTCTCTTGTGCAACTATTTTAAGTGTCCAGCCACATGGATGCCAGGCTTAGACCATCAGACCATTTGACGCATTGCAGTTAGTGTGGGAGTTGCAGGTCATGATATTTATATGCCTCCATACTTATCATCTCAGTTTCATGCTTAGTCATTTCAATTAGGTCATATGTCGCCTATTCTCAGTTTCTATTTATGTCAGAGAGATATTGTACTCATTTTGTTTCAATATTCAGTTTTCAGTTGCATTTAGTATTATTACGATTAGATGATTTTTGAGTTATTTAACTAGGACGTTTTTTCCATTTTCATTTCATTCAGTTAGATGGTGTGTTATTCATTATTTATTTATCCTTGTGAATGGTGAATGTTGTTATTGATTGAAATTGTCATATAATTATAAAACGGTTTAAAGTTTATAACACTAGCTTAATTAATTTATTAGGTGATAAATGAAGTGAGTGTTTTTTACAGTGATGCTAAGAATGAACCAACAGGATATTCTAATTTATTTTAATAAAGGACTAATCACTCGGTATTTAATTGAACAGGGAGTCACACCACTTTCAAAAAATTACAGCGGATCTCAAATTAGAGTGATTGATTCAAAGTTAAAACATTTAAAAAAACTCGAGTTCAGTTGTGTGGAGCGTCATTTGATGACAATAAATCATCTAAGCCACTCCTTGCTTATTTTATTGATCCAACCCCAAATTTCATTGAAACTACAATTTGTTGAATAGAAAGAGAAGAATATTATCAATACGACGTCGTTGAAGCTAGAAAAAAGCAATTAGTGTCACATCATCAAATCTTTTAAAGAAAAGTAAAAACTTGTGGTCACAACTCTAAACTGAGTAGAATGACATTGATATAAGTATGAAAAATACAAAATAGTACCATCAGATTGATTTGAATCAACAACGGATAGAGTTTGGCGATTTTGAGAGAAGAGATCCATGTTATCATCAGATCTCGCCGGAAAAATACAAATTATATGTGCGAATTTAATACCAAAAACAAAAAATGTGGGGATATATATATATATATATATATATATATATATATGTGTGTGTGTGTGTGTGTGTGTGTGTGTGTGTGCGTGTGTGTGTGTGTGGATCTTGTGTAGAGTAACAGTGGGAGTAGTAGGTTCTTTCTGTTTGTTTTTTGGTTATGATTGTGGTTGCAGTTGTGAATAAATCTCAGTTGTGACTCTATGTGTATTTACCTTTGAAACAACATTTTATACTTTTAAGTCGATTCTCATGGTGTTAGTGATTTGATGATGGTGATTCAAAATAATGAATGGCAGTTAATAAGAAACATTAAAAAGGACAAATGCAATGCAATGCAATTTGGAAGGAAATCACACCTCTATTACGCAAACTTCATCTCCTTGGGAACCTTTCCTCAAAGTTGCCCTCTTTTTCACCTCCTCTTTCTCTGAAACCCTAACAACCTCCCGCACAACCACTTCATCCACATTAGCCTCCATTACCATTGGAATCGAACTCAAATTGTTATTGCTTATTTGATTCAACTTCAAAGCCTATATAAACGCCTTCATATTTTTTCCCTGTCCAGAATTTTAATTCTCCATCTGTTTACTTCGAAGTTTAAGTCATGTTATTTTGCAGATTAGGGACTCCGAATGGGGGGCATCTAGATAAATGAATTGCTTTTCTTTGGAGAAATTGGTTGTCGAGGTAAAGGAAAAGGAAGGTGAAGAGTGCATATGAGGTGGATACCTTTGTGTTGAGGGATCTTTAACTGTTTGTAAAGAATTGGAGAGATGCATAGAGTTGGGTTTTTAATTTTAGTCTGCCAATGTGGATATCGTGGATGGTTTCCACTCTAAATGCTTGCATAGTATTTTAGAGTATTATAGAGATATGTATATAAGGTAGTTGCATGTGAACGTAAATTCTCCACTGGGCATTCGGCTCATTCCCTCATCTATGTTACAGAAGTTTTGGTGCAGTTCCGTATTTTGAGATCATTGTACAAGTAAGTATTATATGTAATTTACGTTAGTATATCTATATGCTTTGATTCCGGGGATATTTCCCACGAGTCCCTCACGTAGCTTGATTAAAATGAAAATCGCATGCTAAACAAGTCAAACATTTATATATATATATATATGTGTGTGTGTGTGTGTGTGTGTGTGTGTGTGTGTGAGAGAGAGAGAGAGAGAGTGTGTGTGTGTGTGTGTGTGTGAGAGAGAGAGAGAGAGAGAGAGAGAGAGAGAGTGTGTGTGTGTGTGTGTGGACTAGCAACCATATGTAAATTGTTTGACTACACTTCACACCTACCGTTCGGGTCAGACCGAGTTGACCACGGGTAACCTAAAAATTCGGGTCAGGTTATTACAAATGGTATCAGAGCTTTAGGTTCAAGATTCCTTTCGAGAATGATGTGATGAGTTCGATCATGGATTTTTTGACATCTATAACGGTTTTGGGCCGATCACACTAGATTGGTAACGGTTTCAGTTCGTGTGCTAGACGATAGAGTCAAAGAAATTAGCACAATGAGTAACTAATTGCCAAATGGTATGCGACCAAGTTAGTTGTCATAAATCGCTTCCGTACTTTTGATTGTACATGTTAGTAATTTACGAATGTTTTTGCGAGCAACAGTGGTGACACCGTGTTTTTTAGTGTTAGGTTCTCGTGTGTCAACCTTTTATGATATGACATGTCCATGAAGATGTTAATAAATCTAAATGACATGCATTGTGTTAGGGACATGGATGGTATGATGTCAACTGTAGAGACTAGGTGACTAGAGTGTTATTATTAAGCGATGTTGATCGCGATAAGGTAATGTTAAGTTCCTAGGTTAGGTACTTTCAGGTAGTTGATAATGATGATGTGATTTGGCAAATTCAATCCTTGGGGTTGTATAGGTCATAAGCATTTGAGAATTCGATGGGCATGTGGAACCGTGTCGGTCATTGCTTGAGGATGTGTACTCAGTCTAAATCAATAATATACTATTGTTGTAAGTAAGTGACTTGGTGGAAGTTGAAAAAAATTTGTGTTTCACAAGCTAAGATGAGAGTTGCAGGCCATTTTTGGTAAGTGTATCACGTATGTAACAATGATAGTTAAAGTGACTAGGAGTGAACCCTAGCTAGTTTACCATGACAAAGTTTAAGAGGAAATTATGCAACTTTTTGAGGAATATGATGTAACACCCCATATTTTTAATGGTTTTTAATTAGAAGATTAATTAAATTAAAAACAAAAAAATTATTTATAATTAATATGGATTTAATAAAATAATTACAAGTGCGATAAGAGTTAGTATTTATTGATGTTAATTATGTGAAACATTACTTAATGAGTAAAGTAACATGTAATGATGAATTAATTGTTATGAGTGAATAATACGACAGTTATGAAAATTAAGTCGGGACGCGCGTGTCAGTCGTGTCGGGATGCAAGTTAATGAAATAAAATTAATTTATTTATAAGTCACCCATATGGTCATTTCGAGTGATCCAAAGTGTCCGAAAGGGCCGAGATAGTCAGAAAAGTCTACCCAGGGGTTTAGTTTGGGCCCCGGGGCACTTTTAGGCCAAACCGGCATCCCGAGAGGGTATTTTAGACATTTTTATTTTTGAGGAAAGTAAACCCACGAAAGTTAGATTATGATAACGTTTTTATAAAAATCTCATATTTTGGAAGAATTTAGATAGTGTAAATCATAACTCTTGGGTGAATATATAAATGGAGTAGGATCATTTATGCAGGTAGAATCAAACCCACAATATTATAATTTTTGCATCTCTGCCAAAAACTTTTTATTAAATTACTAACCACCTAGTATTTAAAAATCAGATGTCAAATTTTATCTTTTTATTCAAAACATGAAAGAAATTAAATGATTAACTAAACATTCACCATCCAATAACAACTCATAGGAATTAAAACGACATAGTGAAATAAACTGAGTCTCAAGTAAACACTTCCAGTCAAAATCCCAAATACAATAATCTAAGATGAAGTAAATCCAACAACTGAAATGTAAATGATTGTCTGTAAACTAGTGTCTCTAAATAATAACGGGAAACATGCCCTGACTGAAATGAATGTCTCTGAATGAATCAAGGATGAATGTGGAGGAGTCTAATACCGAGGTTCTGTAACTTCCACGGCAGCTACAGTACGTCAACTGAATGAAACTCCTATGCTTGGCGTCCCGTGGCTGGGCACCTAAAATGTTTTTACAAAAGAAAAATAGATTTGACAGAAAATGGGTCAGAGCCCGAGTTGAAAATATTTTTTTAAAACAACAAGTATTTAAATGGCATAAATAACAGACAATGTATACATGTTAGTCACTTGCCCTCACTTGAAGTCCTCACCTCTCAACAATTGTGTACGCCTAACGTATACTCCTAACCCATCTTAGTCATACTGTCCCACCTAACTAGTTTCATTCAAGTCTCTCACTATGATGCCTAATTCATTGTGTCCAACCGTGTTACCTGAATAATACTTTCTTTAATTTCCAATATTTATTAATCGATTCAAGGATTTCTTTACTCATATAAGTTCCCACAATTATAACGTATTTTATATATCATACTCTTTCTCATGTACTAATAAACACGGTAGAATAATCACCGGTACATATGTAGATTTCACTATCATAATATATATATATATATATATATATACTTATAAGGCACCCCGAGACTAAGCTAAGGTGCATGCATACTCTCCTATAAAGTCCCAGTATATCACATACAATATGGAGGACTATATGTTCACAATCAGTAGAGAATCATATAAAATACAATACACAAATAATGTAGGCGAATCATAGTTCCAAGTCATAAGGGAGATGCACATACCCACTCACCCTTAAGAGCGTCTGCACTATCACTCATTGATAGGCTGTACTAAGGTTCTATGGTTATAAGGCAAAAGTCCATATTCCCCCAATGGGATCATCAGAACAAGACTGTCATGGTGCGAAAACATCCATGATAGCAAGTAGTGCGGTATGATGCATTACACATAATAATCCATACATTAGGTAAATCACATAACCTAAGTATATATAAATCTCATATAGGCACCCGCACGTCCCATTTTACAAGTCTCATATGTAGAAAATTTATCTCGAATATCCTACGTAATATTTTATTTAACGCGATAACTTACGTCGCATAACTACAAGTACTCATCCGAAAAGGTTTCTAAGTTTCCTTCTATTCCTTGGGTTATTTCAGTAACTGAAATATACCCACACTACTGGTATTAACCTTAAGTTATTATTCGTCCGTTTTAAACCCCAATTACAAAATTTCCAACCATAACCCATTCGATTAACACTCGTAATTTCCCCATTCAATCCCATGCATAAATAACATTTTTTGGGTCTTAAGTATATTCTACTAACATGTACAAAGTCCCAATATGTTCCATTAATCATCACTAAAAAATTCTAAAAGTTGGGATTTAATCAAATATTAAAAAGGAAACAAGTCACATTTTCCAGGGAAGTCGATCGATTGATAAAATGGGTTGATCGATTGACATTCTTAAGTCGAACGATTGATCGATTAGTTATTTGCCCATATTTTCTTCACAGTTTTGGGTTTCGAGATTTTTTAACCACCGAAATCGTCTTTAAACATATTCAAATTGATATACATGAAATCCAGAACCTATACTAACATGTATGAATAATTCCTAACGTATTCAAATCGTTTATACAACATCAACATGTAAAAATTCGCCTAATTTCCATCTTTAGTATAAAAAACACCAGTTTTGACTTCATCTTCAATCCAACAAGTTCAACCAATTTGATTATAATACCATGGGTTTGATTCTACATGCATAAAATATCCTACTTCATTTATATATTCACCCAAGAATTATGATTTACACTATCTAAATTCTTCCAAAACATGAGATTTTTATAAAAAAATAATCCTAATCTAACATGGATCACGTATCTAGCCTCCCAAAAGCCTCGGCCGAGCAAAAAAAAAAGAAAAAATTAAGCAGGTCTTGGCAACATTATTCAAACAACGGCACAGGTCATTCTAATGAAGTGCTGGATTTAACGATCCTCTTTCTTCTTGCTTTGATCCACCCACTATGTCTGAATCCCTCAGGATTTTAGCTTCTACCCAAAATAATTCCTATTGATCTAAGCAACTTCCAGTAGATGGTTAGCCTTCGATCGATCAACCACGACCTAACAACTCCTTCTCCACGTGCAAATCGACCATTGTTGTTTCTCCAAGGTTCATAACTTCCACCCCGAACTAAATTCGATTATCCCCAAAAATAATTACATGACTCCAACCATTCTAAACCTACAGTACATCATCCATCATTAACAATTTCCAATTTAATCAAAGAATCCACAAATTTGGGGTTTCACGGGTTCTGTGAAATCGTTTTCTACAATTCGAATCATATCATCCTTATTAAACAAAATTGATTGTCGGTTTCTACTCATAATCAGATATTAACAACACTGAATCTTATTACATCGTCAATTAAATTCTTAATCTCCTCAATTGATCAATTCCTCGAATACCCATTTTTACGTGACAATCCACCCCAAAACGAATTTATAAATTACACCCACTATGATATAAATTGATTATCATAGATTTACATTGAAACAATTTAA
Source organism: Sambucus nigra (assembly GCA_949130495.1). Classification (NCBI taxonomy): domain Eukaryota; kingdom Viridiplantae; phylum Streptophyta; class Magnoliopsida; order Dipsacales; family Adoxaceae; genus Sambucus; species Sambucus nigra. The sequence goes on along the minus strand of OX422224.1, from coordinate 107,553,418 downwards.
CCCCTTTCCAGTATGTAATTTATAGGTTCTGATTCCTTTGAAGAAGATGATTGATTTGTTTCCTAAAACCTGCCAAAGTTAGCGCTCTTTTATTCTTTGCAGAACTAGGTTTTCTTTTTTAGTTGTGTCTACCCTAACCTCCCTAATTTGGGTTTTATAATATTTTACCTTTAGAGTTGTGTCCACTCCAAACTCTTAAATTTATCTTTTAATGTGTGAATCCCAAAATTATGCTCGTGGGCCAAGTTAAATTGCCCAAACACCCCGTTTGAGCCCAATTATGCCTAAAAATGCCCTGAGACCCAATTACTACCCTCGGGTACTCTTTTCCGACTATCTCGACCTCTTCGGAATCAACTATGCAATCTAAATTTTCATCCAAATTACTTTATAACATTCTCTAATTTTCAACCTTAAAACCGCGGTAAAAAAATAATCCGAATAATTAAGTCTCATTTCGCAAAATTAAATGAATCCTCTAACGTAAATAATTTCTCCAAATTAAATAAGTTATATTTCTCCCAAAAATAATTATATTCAATCCTCGAAATTATTAGGAGTTACATATTTCCCCCCTTACAAAGGAATTTTTTCCTCAAAATTCAGATAAGCCTAGTACTCCAAGCCTCGACTAGATCCTTGATCCCCTACCCTTAAGATTGATACACGTATTTGTACTACTTCTAATCATGAAATATTTTAAAATGGAATTAGTTAACCAGGGAGCCCATACACTTTGTACCCGTGCTTATCCATACAAATAATACCCAGCTTTTACCAACCTTCAATCGTAATATAACTTTCATCTCACAGTTATAACTACATAAATGAATAATAATAGAGGTACCAAACCCATGTACTGATGATCGAACATCTCTCCACTTCCAACGTTGCAGTAAGTTTCATGTGAGAGACGTCTCACAAAGCGAAATCCAAATAAGGAACCCCCTCCCCCGATATACTACTACCGAACATTGTCGGTTGTTGAGATCCGTTAGGCCCTCAGTTCATAACACGTACCCCCAAATAACCTTTTCTTGACATAAAAGTATCGTGCCCACTCTTATGCTACAAAAGACAACATACAATACCACGCCCTTACTATCACTAGTTTCCTTGTGCAAAATAAATCCCGAGCTACATCTCTCTGCTTGACAATAAGCCTATCCTCCATGAACCTCATCAGTAAACATCCCTACTCCCTGGGATCAAAATCAATAATATAAGAATATTATAATAAATCGATTATGCATTAAATTTTAACATATATATTTGTATATATAAGCTAGACCCTATCTCGGGTGATACCTAGTGCAAATAATCCATACCTTGGTACAACGAACACCAAGTCTAACTATAACTATCCACTATATCTCCAAACCATTGCTAACCAGCCTAAACTCGAAAATCATCCATCTGTAATACCCCGTATTTTATTGACTTTAAATTTGGGGATTTATTAAATTTAAATTGAGATATTAATTTAATATTAATCTGGAAATTTATTTTAAATATTTACTAGCGTGATGAGAGTAAGTAATTATTGGGAATTTGTTGAATATTACTTAATGGGTAAAGTAATATATATATATATAATTGAATTTATTAAAATTGTCACGAGTGAGTTATATGACAATTATGGAAATTAAGTCGGGACGCGTCTGTGTCATGTCGGGACTAAATTATTATTATAAAAAGTGAATAAATTATAAGTTGCTCGTATGGTCATTTTGAGTGTGCCAACGTGTCTGGAAGGGTATAGATAGTAAGAAAAAGGTACCCGAGGGTTTAGTTTGGGTCTTGGGATATTTTTAGCCCTAACTAGTAACCCGGGAGGGTATTTTAGTAATTTTTCTTTTTAAGGCTTAATTATGGACAAAAATTAAAGGGATATATCTTATGGGAGTTAGACTCTTCGAGGATTAGAATTCGTAGAGTTTCAAAGAGAGGCTAAGTAAGGGAGAAGGGAGGAGACTCTAAAGGGGAGAACCACCCTACCTACACAACCCTTGCCATCTTTCACCACGAAATGCGTAGATCGAGAAACGAGGGACGCAACCATACCCATCAACACCTGAGAATCAGACCTTCATATCTGAGGCAAGTATCTAACTGGCTATTTTTCTAGTTAATATTTCACGCATGTTAGATTAGGATTGATAAATATATGTTCTATGTAAGAATTTGATGATTTAGGGAATTTAAATCACATGCTTTAGAGGAAATAAGTATATTCTAAAAATCTCATCATATGTAGAGGACTACCCACGAAATTATGTTGCTTTAAAAGAAAGAAATCTGGAAAAAGAATTAGAATGTTGGTAATTATGATGAAACTGGGGTTCTTGACAAATATAGTGAATTGGTCCTTTAATTCGATACCTTTGATGAATTCGTACAAGCTTCACGTAGGAAACAATGTATATAGGTGTATTTAATTAGTAGTAAACTTGTTTGTCAGTTTGGGAGTCATTAATGGTGTTTTGGAGAATTTTCTTGGATGAAACCCATAGGTTAGATTAACAGTTTCTAGGCAAGAACTGCTTGATCGATCCATCGACCCCTCCTGGAAACTACATGATTTTCCTCTTTTTGTTTAATTTGGGTAAAATACGTAGGTGTAATACCCCGTACTTTTGGCTCTATTTATTTTTGGGATTAATTAATTAAATGCGAATTATTTGGAAATTAATCCGGGTTAATAATACTAACGAGATGCAAGTTGGTATTTGATTATGTGCTTATATGATTATATATGAATTTGGAATTATGAAATTTGTCGTGAGATTTATATACGGCATTTTAGAAATTTTGTTGAGACGCGTGGGACTGCCGCGTCACGGTGAAATATTTTGATTATAAAAGTGAATTTAAAATATATAAACCGTATGGTCATTTTGAGTGCGCCAACGCATCCGAAAGAGTCGAGATAGTCAGAAAACACTAGCCGGGGGTGTAGTTTGGATTCCGGGGTATTTTTAGGCCATACCGGCATCATAAAGGGTATTTTGGTAATTTTACATTTTGAGGAATTAATAATGACGAAAATTAGGAGTCTAAATCTGATGTGGACTTAACCCAATAAACCCACTAACCAACCCATATTAACCCATTAAGCTACGGAGGCTATCATTAGGTTTACAACTTTCCCAAATAAAACCCTAGCCACCTTAAGCCACCATTGGAGAAGAAGCTTGGAGAAGAGAAGAAATTCTGCAGAAAAAACTCTATCAAATCATCATCCAAACTCAGAGACAACCAAGGCAAGTGACTTTATTCCATTTAATTTCAGAGAATGTCTTTTCCATGTTAGAAATTGAAGAATTTTAATTGTTTTTGAAAGTGGAATGAAAACCCATGTAGTTTGGAGTTTAGAACTTAAAATTTTTGAAGAGAATTGCATGTAGAATGATAGGTAGATGATTTCTCTCATGATAATTGTGATTAGAAGAAATTAAAACGGATTAAATTCTGGGATTTGATGATGATATAAATCTAGGGTTCATGTTCTTGATAAAATTGGGAAAAGTATAAAATCTTGTGATTTAATGATGTTTAGGATGTATTAATGCATTAAAAGATGTTAGTATATGACCTTAGCATGTTGTAGTATGATTATAGGACTTAAAACTCTGTTAGAACGAACTTTGGAGAAGGCTTGAGGTGTTAAATATGGTGAGAAACGTAACTTAGAAAATCTGGGACGAAACTGGCAGGTCGTTAGAAGCCCCTACCCAGGTCGTTCGAACGAACTTGTTCGAACGAGCTTCTAACGAGTTGACCAGTCGCTGCTAACGAGAAGGGATTTCGTTCGATATCTCGTTCGAACGAAGATATCGTTATAAGGTACAGTTCGTTCGAACGAACTGGAATCTCGTTCGAACAGCCTCGTTCGAACGAGACTTCTAACGAGTTGACAGAGGGATCTCGTTCAAACAGTCTCATTCGAATGAGACTTCTAACGAGTTGACAGAGGGATCTCGTTCGAAAAGTCTCGTTCGAACGAGACTTCTAACGAGTTGACAGTTTGGGCCTTTTTGGACTGTTTTGATTTTTGGAGCCCCGTAAACTTGTTCGAGGATATAGTTAACATTCGAATGATGGTGTAAGGATAGAATTGGGACTTTTGGGTATTTATGAGAGGGAAATTATATACGAGAGTTATATTAAATGGACGGTTTGGGTTGAGACGTGAGTGTCTACTACGACGTGAGAATGTATTATGTCGCGTATAATTACAAATCGGAATAATATAAGTTGTAGATATTATAAGTTGGTACAAGAATGCGATATGTACTACGATTAAACTACGGGATTACTAAGATGTGTGTTTACTTAGTATTGGTATACGAATTGTGTGTATGACATACCTACCATACTTGCTATCACGGGAGGTTTGCGTTCGCTTAGGGCCCTCTAATCCTTGTGTTGCCCGGATTTAGACTGGTTACCTTGATGAACATAGGTCATAGAAAGACTTATTAGGATATTAATAAGTCCGTTGATCGTGGGAGCGTAGGTATGTGCGTGACCCATGTGATGTGACTGTGTTCGCCTCCACTATTTGTGATTTGTGTTATCTGAACTATTCCTGAGAGATTCGAAATATGTAATCCTTATGTACGTGATGTACCGGGATGGATAGCAGAGTATGTGTGCACCGCAGCTTAGTTCTCGGGGTGCTTGTATTGTATATTTATGATGTGAATAATATACACTTAATTAATGAGAACCTTCATGCTATAGTTGTGAATATAACTACAATATTGTTTCGAGAATTATAACGAGTTAACTGATAGTTATATATATTGCATATTGAACATCTGAGTTGCGTTAAACCCCTACTCAATTACGAGCGTTATAATGTTAAGAGAACCGAGTAATAAGGGTAAGACCTATGATAGTCTAGCTAGATATGTTGTCCCTTAGCTAGTAGTTTGTATCACTCTAGATGCGTACTTACGTTAGGAGTGCACAGTTAGACGAGAGGTGAGAATATCATGTGAGTGCACGTCCTAACATGTACTTCTCATTTAATGTTTTAAATGTTTTAAAGCACTTGCAGGTTTTTAAAATATAACTCCATATTCCGGCTCTGACCCGTTTGCTTTTCAAATCTATTTTTCTTGTAAAACCATTTTAGGTGCCCAGCCACAAGGACACCATGATTAGGATACTCATTCAGGTGACGAGCTGTAGCTGTTTGTGGAAGCTACCGGGACTTTCTTGTAGACGCTTCTATCACTTGGATTCCAGAGTCTTATTCTATCAGTTGTAGGGCATGTTGCCCATTTCTATTAGAGTTACATTTACATTACAGTTTTCAGACTTTGGCATGTACTGTTTTAGTTTTCGGTTTACTCATTTCAGTTGTGGGATTGTAGTGAGGAGTTTTCCTCCAGACTTTATTTACTTTATGTGATGGTCATTCTATTTAATTCTTTATGGTGAATGGTGTTATTATTCTTTACTACACTTGTTGCATGTTAATCAAACTTTAATTAAAATTTGGCACTTACTTTTTAAATACTAGGTGGTTAGTAATCATTAAAATGTTTTCGAAAGTGATGCTATTAACTGGACCAACTTGGCATTTTGAATTAATTTAATAAAGGAGTAGCTACCTGGTATTTAATTAGTCGGGGTGCCACATGTGGTATCAGAGCATCAGGTTCTAGTGTCCTTTAGGATCCGACGGCTTGTTATGTTTCCGCTATGTTTCTTTGATATAGAGCCCTATATTTTAGGACTGTTGTACTCTTTTTGTGTATGCTTCGTTCTTCAGATATTTTAAGTTTATAAACAGCGAACTTATAAACTTTGTTCTTATTTCAGATGCCTCCACGACGTGCACGACGAGTTCCCAGGGATGCAACGCCCGAACCCCAGCCCGCTCCAGTTCAGGGTATGATGAACGCCGCTGAGGTTGCAGCTATAGTAGCCCAAGCGATAAATGCCGCCATTACCGTTGTTCAGCAGGCACCACCTCAGGCGCCAGTTGCCGCGCCAGTACAGGAAAATGCATTCCCGTCTGCTTGGGGACGTGTACGTGACGCTTTTCAGAAAGCGCATCCGCCAGAGTTTGCAGGTAGCTCAGATGTGGTAGTCTCGAGCCAGTGGAGGAAGGACATGCAGAGGCACTTAAGGATGTATGAGTGCACGGATGTTCAGAAGCAGGTGTTAGCTACTTTCAAGCTAGTTGGATCTGCGCTACAGTGGTGGGAGTCTATTACCACCATGGAAGAGAGGGATACTCTCACGATTCAGGAGTTCTGGGTGCGGTTTGACCGCAAGTACTTTCCGTCGGCTGTTCATACGGAAATGAGGAGGAGATTGATGAGTCTAAAGCAGGAGGGCAAGACTGTGGCCGAGTATGAGGCCGAATTCACGAATCTGTTGAACATCGTTCCAGACGAGATACCAATAGAGAAGAAGAAGATTGAGAAGTTCACGGACGGGTTGACATGGAGGATCTGTTAGCATCTGCTAGGGAACATATCGTTGGCCACCTATTCTGATGTGGTTAACGCTGCATTGTTATACTACCAGGACCACCATTTTCATATGGCCGAGGGCAAGAGGTCGGGGGAGTCTAGCCATCAGGGAAGGACCGGAGGAAATGGTGCTAGCGGGGCACAATCGGGTCAGGGGCAGAGACAGAATGAGCAGGGCTCCCAGCAGGGGGATACTAAGAGGTTCCGATCGGGGAACTACAGACAGGGACAGGGAGGTTTCCGTCAGGGCCATCAGGGTCCAAATAGCCATCAGGGCCAACAGGGGCAGAATGGGCAGCAGTTTCACCAGGGCCAGCAGGGCCAAGGGAGGAACGGTAACGGCCACCAGGGTCGGGGACAGCCGGGGCAGAGGGGAGGGAACTTCCCAGGGAAGTGTTTCGTTTGTGGCAAGACTGGCCATAAGCGACAGGATTGTCCTGATAGGGGCAGGACCCCACAGCAGCAGCAGTAGGGTGCTCGCCAGGAGCCACAGAGACCTATGTTTCCCGCCGCTCTTCCCACACCGCCACAGATGGCAGCATTGCCACCCATTCCAGCAGTCCCAGCTCAGTAGGGGAAGCTACCGTATGGACGTGTCTACAACGTTCACCAGGCTGCAATTCCACAGGCACCGCCCGCGATTGAGGGTACGTTTCCTATCCATGGCACTATGGGTCGGGTATTATTTGATACGGGGGCTACACATTATTTTATAGCTACACACTTCGCGAAAGCTTTAGGATTGTTAGCTACGGCAGAGAGCACAGTGACGTGTGTCGACTCACCATTGGGGAGTGGGTCACTTATATTCTTTATATGCCGGGGAGTGGGAGTAGGGATTGGTAGTTTGATATTACCTGCAGATATGTTGGTATTAGATATGCATGTTCATGATGTGATCATCGGTATGGATTGGCTCATAGCTTATAGGGCCATGATTGATTGCTTCAGCGGGAGCATTATTTTTTCCATTCCGGGGCAAGAGATATTCGTAGTGGCGATGCCTCGCCCAGAGGGATGATCGACCGCTCATTTGTATTACCTAGAGGAGGATACCTCTAAGGAGGTTGTGATTCCTTTAGAATTCAATTCCAGTCGTCAGGGAGTATTCGGATGTGTTTCAGGAGATACCAGGCTTACCACCCAGTCGAGAGATAGACTTTGTTATAGATTTTCTATCGGGTACGAGACCTATAGCACGTGCACCGTACCGTATGGCTCCAGCTGAGATGCGAGAGTTACGGGATCAGATAGAGCAGCTGTTAGGGCAGGGCTTTATTCGCAGGAGTACCTCACCTTGGGGCGCTCCAGTTTTATTCGTGAAGAAGATGGACGGTTCACTGAGATTGTGTGTGGACTACCGAGAGTTGAATAAGGTCACGATACGGAATAAGTATCCGTTGCCTCGAATCGATGACTTATTCGACCAGTTGAGAGGAGCTTCTTTCTTCTCGAAGATTGATTTGATATCGGGATACCATCAGTTGCGTATCAGGGAGGAGGATGTCTCGAAGACAGCGTTCTTGTCGAGATATGGTTCTTACGAGTTTTGGGTTATGCCTTTTGGTTTGACCAACGCTCCAACTGTGTTTATGGACTTGATGAACAGAGTGTTCAGGGATTTTCTAGATTAGTTTGTCATTGTCTTCATTGATGACATTCTGGTTTACTCCCAGACGGAAGAGGATCACGCCGAGCATTTGAGGCAGGTTTTGCAGACACTTCGTCAGAACGAGTTGTATGCAAAATATGAGAAGTGCGGGTTTTGGCTGAAAGAAGTCCAGTTTTTGGGGCATATTATTTCCGACCGGGGAATATCTGTTGCTCCGGGGAAGGTATCAGCGGTGAGGGAGTGGGGACAGCCCACGACACCAACGGAAATTCGTAGTTTCTTGGGTCTAGCAGGATACTACAGGAGGTTTATTCGGGGTTTCTCGGAGATAGCAGGTCCTTTGACACATCTGACTCGTAAGGGTGTGCCATACATCTGGAGTGATGCCTGTCAGTTGGCCTTCGATGAATTGAAGGACAAATTGACCTCAGCACCTGTGTTAGCATTGCCGAGACCGGGAGTTGAGTATTTGGTTTACACCGATGCATCTTTGCAAGGGCTTGGAGGTGTATTACAGCAGGAGAGACAGGCCATAGCTTATGCTTCCTGTAAGCTTAAGCCTCATGAGAAGAATTACCCCACGCATGATTTGGAGTTGGCAGCAGTGGTATTTGCCCTACGGATTTGGAGGCACTATCTTTTGGGGGAGAAGTTCCAACTGTTCACGGACCACAAGTCCCTACAGTATCTGTTCATGCAGAAGGAGTTGAATATGCGGTAGCGTAGGTGGCTTGAGTTTGTGAAGGACTACCAGTTCGACATCCAGTACCACCCGGGTAAGGCTAACGTGGTAGCAGACGCGTTGAGCCGTAGGCCAGTAGATGAGGTGGCAGAGGTGTGGAAGGCTAAGTGGAAGGAATTGGGACACCAGGATGCAGTGGCCCGATCTTTCATGTCTGTGATGACCGTTACACCGCAGATTATCACGAAGGTAGTATGAGCACAGGCTAATGACTCGTTCTGTCAGGAGCAGATAGTTCAATTACTAGCAGAGGGAGCCGAGTCCTATACCGTTAGCTCAGACGGGGGATTACGCTTCAATGGGAGATTGGTAGTTTCGGAAGGGGATGAATTGCGACACGATGTGATGGCAGAGTCGCACGGCTCACAGTTCGCGGTACATCCCAGAGGGGACAAAATGTACCAAGACATGAGACGCCAGTATTGGTGGATCGGTATGAAGAGATATATCGCTGAGTTTGTTTCGAAATGCGCCACTTGTCAGCTGGTAAAAGTGGATCATCAGAGATCGACAGGATTGCTACAGCCATTGGAGGTCCCGGTGTGGATGTGGGAGAGCATATCCATGGACTTTATCATGGGGTTGCCTACGTCGCAGAGGGGTCACGACTCCGTTTGGGTAATTGTGGACAGGTTGTCCAAGGTCGCTCACTTTTTACCCGTAAGGACTGACTACACTACGGGACAGTATTCCCAGCTCTTCATTTCAGAGATTGTGAGACTTCATGGTGTGCCCCTAAATATCGTGTCTGACAGAGACAAGATATTTATTTTGAGGTTTTGGGAGAGTTTCCAGGAGGCCATGGGCACGAAATTGTGGTTGAGTACGGCTTATCATCCGCAGACTGATGGGCAGACTGAGCGCACAAATCAGATGTTGGAGGACATGCTACGCATGTGCATTATTGACTTCGAGGGTGGATGGGAGCAGTACCTTCCACTGGTGGAGTTTGCTTACAACAACTCCTATCAGTTCACTATCGGCATGGCTCCGTTTGAGGCATTGTACGGTAGGCCTTGTCGCTCCCCAGCATGTTGGTTAGAAGTGGGGGACAACAAACTACTTGGGCCGGAAGTGATTCAGGATACTTCGGCAAGGATTGAGTTGTTTCGGAGTCGCATTCGGGTAGCTCAAGATAGGCAGAAGAGTTATGCTGATGCGAAGAGATTTTTCAGGGAGTTCCAAGTGGGGGACCAGGTTTTGCTCAAGGTATCTCCGATGAAGGGGATTATGCGTTTCGAGAAGAAGGGGAAGTTGGCACCGAGGTATGTGGGGCCGTTTCCTATTATTGAGCGGATCGGACCGGTTGCGTATAGACTCGGGCTACCGGAGCATTTGCATCGGATTCACGATGTGTTCCATATTTCCTCGCTGAGGAAATACCTTAGAGATAATTTGGCTCATTCTCAGATTGCTGTGGAGGACATCGATCTCCAGCAGGATAGCTCCTACGAGGAGGGGCCGATTGCTATTTTGGACCGAAACGAGAGGAAACTGAGGTCAAAGATAGTTCCGTTAGTGCGTGTTCAGTGGCGACATCACAATGTCGAGGAGTCCACATGGGAGCGCGAGGATGAGATGCGCGAACGTTATCCAGAGTTATTTTTAGCAGGTACTTTCTAGTTTCGAATTTCGGGACGAAATTCAGTTATTAGGGGGGAAGTATGTAATACACCGTACTTTTAGCTATATTTATTTTTGGGATTAATTAATTAAATGCGAATTATTTGGAAATTAATCTGGGTTAATAATACTAACGAGATGCGAGTTGGTATTTGATTATGTGCTTATATGATTATATATGAATTTGGAATTATGAAATTTGTCGTGAGATTTATATACGGCATTATAGAAGTTTTGTTGAGACGCGTGGGACCGCCACGTCACGGTGAAATATTTTGATTATAAAAGTGAATTTAAAATCTATAAACTGTATGGTCGTTTTGAGTGCGCCAACGCGTCTGGAAGAGTCGAGATAGTCAGAAAACACTAGCCGGGGGTGTAGTTTGGATTCCGGGGTATTTTTAGGCCATACCGACATCATAAAGGGTATTTTGGTAATTTTACATTTTGAGGAATTAATAATGATGAAAATTAGGAGTCTAAATCTGATGTGGACTTAACCCAATAAACCCACTAACCAACCCATATTAACCCATTAAGCTACGGAGGCTATCATTAGGTTTACAACTTTCCCAAAGAAAACCCTAGCCACCTTAAGCCACCATTGGAGAAGAAGCTTGGAGAAGAGAAGAAATTCTGCAGAAAAAACTCTATCAAACCATCATCCAAACTCAGAAACAACCAAGGCAAGTGACTTTATTCCATTTAATTTCAGAGAATGTCTTTTCCATGTTAGAAATTGAAGAATTTTAATTGTTTTTGAAAGTGGAATGAAAACCCATGTAGTTTGGAGTTTAGAACTTAAAATTTTTGAAGAGAATTGCATGTAGAATGATAGGTAGATGATTTCCCTCATGATAATTGTGATTAGAAGAAATTAAAATGGATTAAATTCTGGGATTTGATGATGATATAAATCTAGGGTTCATGTTCTTGATAAAATTGGGGAAAAGTATAAAATCTTGTGATTTAATGATGTTTAGGATGTATTAATGCATTAAAAGATGTTAGTATATGACCTTAGCATGTTGTAGTATGATTAGAGGACTTAAAACTCTGTTAGAACGAACTTTGGAGAAGGCTTGAGGTGTTAAATATGGTGAGAAACGTAACTTAGAAAATCTGGGACGAAACTGGCAGGTCGTTAGAAGCCCCTACCCAGGTCGTTCGAACGAACTTGTTCGAACGAGCTTCTAACGAGTTGACCAGTCGCTGCTAACGAGAAGGGATTTCATTCGATATCTCGTTCGAACGAAGATATCGTTAGAAGGTACAGTTCGTTCGAACGAACTGGAATCTCGTTCGAACAGCCTCGTTCGAACGAGACTTCTAACGAGTTGACAGAGGGATCTCGTTCGAACAGTCTCGTTCGAATGAGACTTCTAACGAGTTGACAGAGGGATGTCGTTCGAACAGTCTCGTTCGAACGAGACTTCTAACGAGTTGACAGTTTGGGCCTTTTTGGACTGTTTTGATTTTTAGAGCCCCGTAAACTTGTTCGAGGATATAGTTAACATTCGAATGATGGTGTAAGGATAGAATTGGGACTTTTGGGTATTTATGAGAGGGAAATTATATACGAGAGTTATATTAAATGGACGGTTTGGATTGAGACGTGAGTGTCGACTACGACGTGAGAATGTATTATGTCGCGTATAATTACAAACCGGAATAATATAAGTTGTAGATATTATAAGTTGGTACGAGAATGCGATATGTACTATGATTAAACTACGGGATTACTAAGATGTGTGTTTACTTAGTATTGGTATACGAATTGTGTGTATGACATACCTACCATACTTGCTATCACGGGAGGTTTGCATTCGCTTAGGGCCCTCCAATCCTTGTGTTGACCGGATTTAGACTGGTTACCTTGATGAACATAGGTCATAGAAAGACTTATTGGGATATAAATAAGTCCGCTGATCGTGGGAACGTAGGTATGTGCGTGACCCATGTGATGTGACTGTGTTCGCCTCCACTATTTGTGATTTGTGTTATCTGAACTATTCCTGAGAGATTCGGAATATGTAATCCTTATGTACGTGATGTACCGGGATGGATAGCAGAGTATGTGTGCACCGCAGCTTAGTTCTCGGGGTGCTTGTATTGTATATTTATGATGTGAATAATATACACTTAATTAATGAGAACCTTCGTGTTATAGTTGTGAATATAACTACAATATTATTTCAAGAATTATAACGAGTTAACTGATAGTTATATACATTGCATATTGAACATCTGAGTTACGTTAAACCCCTACTTAATTACGAGCATTATAATGTTAAGAGAACCGAGTAATAAGGGTAAGACCTATGATAGTCTAGCTAGATATGTTGTCCCTTAGCTAGTAGTTTGTATCACTCTAGATGGGTACTTACGTTAGGAGTGCACAGTTAGACGAGAGGCGAGAATATCATGTGAGTGCACGTCCTAACATGTACTTCGCATTTAATGTTTTAAATGTTTTAAAGCACTTGCAGGTTTTTAAAATATAACTCCACATTCCGGCTCTGACCCGTTTGCTTTTCAAATCTATTTTTCTTGTAAAACCATTTTAGGTGCCCAGCCACAAGGACACCATGCTTAGGATACTCATTCAGGTGACGAGCTGTATCTGTTTGTGGAAGATACAGGGATTTGCTTGTAGACGCTTCTATCACTTGGATTCCAGAGTCTTATTCTATCAGTTGTAGGGCATGTTGCCCATTTCTATTAGAGTTACATTTACATTACAGTTTTCAGACTTTCGCATGTACTGTTTTAGTTTTCGCTTTACTCATTTCAGTTGTGGGATTGTAGTGAGGAGTTTTCCTCCAGACTTTATTTACTTTATATGATGGTCATTCTATTTACTTCTTTATGGTGAATGGTGTTATTATTCTTTACTACACTTGTTGCATGTTAATCAGACTTTAATTAAAATTTGGCACTTACTTTTTAAATACTAGGTGGTTAGTAATCATTAAAATGTTTTCGACAGTGATGCTATTAACTGGACCAACTTGGCATTTTGAATTAATTTAATAAAGGAGTAGCTACCCGGTATTTAATTAGTCGGGGTGCCACAGTAGGCACCCTTAAACATCATTTAAAGAGAATAATGGGCCATTAATAGGACTAGTAGGGTCTAAGTAGATTTTGTTGCATAAAATTCTATATGGAACGCAACTGTGGGTTAATGGAGGGTTTGTCACATATTGGAAATCGTGCCTACGATAACTAAGGAACTGAGAGATTCGTGAATGACTTAGACCAGTATGTTAGAGAGGGTGTACCTACTAAATTAATCTTTAGGAAAAGAGAATACTTCGAGGGACGAGAAGTAATTATGAAATGATTATAATTGAGAATAAAATGAGATGAGCTTTTTATGCGTAAAGATTTGGTAAAACTGTAACACGTACGGTTAAAATATTATTATGGGTCGTGGGCGAACCAAATTGGAAAATGAGAATATTTATATATATGACCGAGTGCATGTGTATATATATATTTATCTTATGTTTGTGTATAATCATACTAGCGCTACTTGCTATCACGGAGGTGGCCACGTCGGGACAATCTTATCTCGATGGGACCTTTATGGGGGTTATTAACTTGTACCCTAGAAGATAGGATTCTTTGGTACGTGCTATCTGAGAATGATAGTCAGACACTCCTAAATGACGTGAGGGGTATATGCTGACCTCTTAGTGACTTAGAACTATGCTTCGCCTCAATTTTTTCTGTATTCTGTTAATACAGTTCGAGAGTGATTCCGAACTAGTATTTCCCTTAGTATGAGAGATACGGGAACATGATAGAAGAGTAAGCCAACACCATATATTTTATGTGAGGTGCCGATAGTATATATATATTATATAAATGATTGATATGTATACGTATATATGGAATTATTTTACTGTGGGTACAAGTAGTTAAATATAATAAATACCCCTATTTATAGTAAGTGTTCGGGAACTTTGTAATAGTATGGAGAAATACATAAACGACGTAAATAATCATTAAGAGACTGATCTCTAAACCAAAATCGTATTCTTCTTACTTTGCGAATTAGAATGTATGGGAGACGAGTTAGATAAACTTATGAGGTTTAGTAGTACGGTAGGCATGCACACTAAATGAGAGGTGAGAATCATCAAGAGAGTGTTGCGTACTAACATGGTTGTTTTATTAGCCAGTAAACATTTCAAATACTTGCTAAACTATTTTTAAAACTGTTTTACACTCGGGCTTTGACCTGTTTTATGTCATTTTCTCTCTCCCTTCTCTCTCTCTCTCTCTCTCTCTCTGTGTGTGTGTGTGTGTGTGTATATATATATATATATTATAGGTGCTCAGCCACATGGGCGTTAGGTGTATAATCATTTGACTAGACGTGTTGCAACTTGTGTGGGAGTTTCAGTTCATTGCAATAGACGCTTCCTCCTTTAGTTCCTCAGACTTCTGTTTATCTCTTGTAGTTAGGGCATGTGTCGCCCGATTCCAGACTTGATAGCGATTTCATAATTCTATCAGTTCAGTACTCTATTTTCATTTGGGATTATTTTATCTCTCACATTATCTGTGGTTTGTGGTTAATTATTTGGATTTGAGTAATCTAGTTGGCATAGCTCGTTGGATGATTGGGGTCTTTATCATTTGTAGTATTCAAATTTGTTTATGTTTAAAAATATTTTTACTACAGATTTAAATAAATGACGACTTTAAATTGTTTTGACACTTAGCTTAATTATTTAGGGTGTTTAAATTGGAAATAATTATTTTGCGATAGTGATGCTAAGAAAGAACCAACCGTTCACCTTGATTTTTATTTAATAAAGGACTGATCACCCGGTATTTAATTAGGCGGGGTGCCACATCATCCTACTCCCATATTTCTCAAAAGTAGTAACCTCTCGTTTATTACACACAACCACTTAGTGTACATTCCCAAACGACATCAGTATAAGCTACTAATGCGGAATTAGCAATTAAATATTTTCTGATTCTCCAAACTAACCCATACACAAACTTTTACTTTCTTTATCTCTTCATCGCTTACCTCATCTGGTACAAAATTTTCCAACGAGTAAATTCTTCCTCGTAATCGGCCATGGAACGGTCCCCCTGAGTTACCACTTTAAATGTTCTCCTCATTTCGGTCTCAACCGCGGGAGGAAAATACGTGCGGTCGAACCGCACCCAAAACTTTTCAATAGCTAGTATATCCATTTCCTCAACTGTGGTGATCGACTCCCACCACTGTAGCGTTGCTCCCACTAAACTAAAAGTGGCTAGCATTTGCTTTCGCACCTCATCGCAATCTCCCATGCGTAGGTGATGCTGGATATCTCACTTCCACTGACACGCTAGCACTATATCTAAACCTCCTCGAAACTCTAATGGATGCCCTTTTTGAAAAACCTCTCGTATTTGCTGCCACCCCGATGCCCCCAGGTGGGCCTGAACATGTGTTCCCACTAACACTTGTAGCTGATCTCGTGGCAAGTACATTGCCATTGCGATCATCTTCACTTCAACTTCCTGCCCCACCAATTCAGTTACCGGCGCTGTCGAAATCATCCTTGGCAGTTGCTGTGGTAACTCCTGCTCCTCACGAGCCTCTCTAGTCTCATCTCCCCCTGTTGCCCTAGCTGCTCTCTCTCTCTTGGGCGGCATCTGGAATGAAAATCGAATCGTATGAGTTCACACTCAAGAAATATGGCAGAAGGATGTAAATGCGCATACATATAAGAATACAACAATCCTATGATAGGGCTCTATATCAAAGATTGCTAAGCCTAAATGTCAAAAGTTGCACAGATCCTAAGGACACTAGAACCTGATGCTCTGATACCATCTGTGACAGCCCGCCTAATAAAATACCGGGTGATAAGTCCTATACTAAATTAAAACAGGAATCCCAATTGGTTCATTCTTAGCATCACTGTCGAAAACTTTTTAAAACATACTAACCACCTAGTATTCCAAATCTGGTGCCAAATTTTAACTTTTTAATTAAACAAAACACCACATGCGGAAATAAATAAAACCATTCCCATAACTGAATAAAACTCAACTGAATAATTAATTACACAACTTGCCGAATAAACTACCGGCCACCAAAGTGAAATAATCCAATACAAATATTCAACACCAGAATAAAACAAATCTGAAAATTTTACTGGGAAGACTGGGTGACAAGCCCTAAATAAAACTGAAACTGATGCATAATTCCTACTCTAGGAATAAATGAACGATGCGTCTAATCCAAACTCCTGCTAGCATCCACATATGCCGCATCTCCGTATCCCTGGAATAAAATATCAATCCTGGCGTCCCTGTGACTGGACACCTACAAGATTTGGAAAATTGTTTTACAGCAAGGGTTAGAACCCAAAACATTTGGAAAATATTTAGCAAGTGAATTAACTGCAGTAATTTAAAATGCATGAATGCGCTTCATATTTGAGTTAGTGTCGCACCCCCTTGTGGACATTATCACCCCTCCACTATTGTGCACACTAAACGGTTACCTTAACCCCCACCTAGTTGTACTACCCCATCCAACTAGTCCTGGTATAACCTCCCCTTGCCATACTACTCTAACCTGATTATAATGATTTTTTTGAATTATAAGTTATCTCAAAATTAACTAATTAATTCCTTCTTAAAGAGTAGCATATAACCGTGTCACAAGTTATATAAAGTAAATACATCACACACTGTATTATTACCCGCATATAATATTAAATCCCATTATATACGTACCTTTACTAAAACATCCACGCATATAACATACGTATATCCATCCCTTCGAGTATACCCTCGTCGGATGATTCCCACTAAAGTGCTATCTCACTAGGTGTGCTCACAAAACCTAGTTCCCCAAGTTGGAATCACTCACCAACTTGGCCCAAACTATAAACGTTATGGAGGCGGTCATATTCCTTCCCTGAAAGTGAGATAAATCCCTCACTCATATATCGGACACTATGACCTGGGGATATACTCGCCCTACTCCTCAAGCTAGGGGAATCACCCACATCGCGTAACCTCCCTTGGTAGAACTAGAGTATTTAAATTGAATAAATATCTAGTCACTGATATTTAATTTCACACACAATAAATACATGTATGTATATATATATATATATATATATATATATATATATATATATATATATATATATATATATATATACACCGTATATATATAATATAAACACTGGCTTTACCTTGTACTCAAAATCCCGTACACTAGCCTGTAATTTCCTGAGTCTGTGGCCCGACTCAACATAATTAATTTTCTCACTTAATAATTTATCATCTTCCCGAGTCTATGGTCCGACTCTAATATAATTAATTCACACCTCAATTAATATATTACTTTCCCCGAGTCTATGGTCCGACTCTAATTAAATTAATTAACACACCCATTAATTTAATACCTCCCCGAGTCTATCATCTGACTCTAATTAAATTAATCAACACACCTATTAATTTAATACCTCCCCGAGTCTGTCGTCCAACTCTAATTAAATTACTTAACACACCTATTAATTTAATACCTCCCCTAGTCTATCGTCCGACTCTAATTAAATTAATTAACACATCTATTAATTTAATACCTCCCCGAGTCTATCGTCCTACTCTAATTAGATTAATTAACACACATATTAATTTAATACCTAACCGAGTCTACAATCTGGCTCTAATTAAATTAACTATCATACCTATTAATTTAATACCTACCCGAGTCTACAATTCGACTATAATTAAATTAATTATCACACCTATTAATTTAATACCTACCCGAGTCTACAATCCGACTCTAATTAAATTAATTATCACACCTATTAATTTAATACCTACCCGAGTCTACAATCTGACTCTAATTAAATTAATTAACACCTCAATTAATTCGATTACTTGGCATCGCCCAACCATCCTACCCGGACTCGCTCACTTGGCCCATAACTTAATATTTCCCAAGTCTATGTTCCGACTGTAAATTAATTACTCTCTCAATAATTAATTTAATACTTTTCCGAGTCTACCTTCCGACTCTACCTTCATTAATTAACACATCCATTAATTTAATAACTTGGTGTCACTCAACCATTATCCCCGAACTCGCTCACTTGGACCATAACTTAATATTTCCCAAATCTGTGTTCCTATCACAAGGAAACACACAATAGGCATTCACAACCCAAGTAATCCTATAGAACAATAGGTATTTACACAACTCAATTATTCATACTTGTACGTAATATATTTCTCTCTAATTTTCACCGTACTTGTTTGCTTTACGAATTTATTTCACTTTCGTATTAATTCAAGTATTCACACAACTCTAAGGGTCCTAGTTACCCCTTGTTATATCAATTCTTTAGTTACCCTTGTTAACCCACTTACCTAACGAATTTAATCTCGCTCACGCTTTTTCGCAATTATATGTCATCTCGAATTAGAGTACGTCACAATCATGCCTATGAATCTCCACTTTAACTCTCTCATAAAATTAAAGTCCAACACTCAATCATAGAACTACTTCCATATCATTATTCCATCAATATATTTCATCAAGGTCCCAAACACTTCCCTCATAAAATTTTAGACATTTGAGGCTTAAAAAGAAAAATCTCAAATTTTCTGGCAGATTAAACACCCTCTAGTAAAATTTTGATTTCTCCCTCTACAAAACTTCGATTGACCTGATTCTAAGTTCATTGGATAGCTAAGATAAATACCTTTCCAGTAATGTATGTTTCACACTCTAATTCGAAGTAAAATTCAAATCACACACGTTTAAATTCTGGCAGATTACTATATTGACAGATCAAACACCCTATTGTAAAATGTTGATTACTCCCTCTACAGAACTCCGATTGACCTGATTCCAAGTTCATTCGATAGATAAGAGAAATAAATTCCCAAGAATGTATGGTTCACACTCTAATTCTAAGTACAACTCAAATGGAATACGTTTAAATTTGTGTCAAAAATTCTGGCAGATTGACCTCCTGTGTTCATCAAATAAACCCTAAGTCATTAAAGATTCATGTTCTTCATCCAAGAACTCATAAAAATTCCATGTTAATCATGAAATATATTCAAATTTCATTTTATCTTTACTTAGGGATATATAATACACCTATTTCTTTCTTTGAATCTTAGGCAAGTATTCCATTAACAAAACCCCATTTTGTACCCATTTATCCCAAAAATAAATTTTAGTTTACACATCACTAAAATATGAGTTGGATATCACCATTTACACATTACAACCAGTTAACCACTTCCCTGGAATTGTTCGTAGAGTCTGATCCGTTAGTGTAGTCCCTTAATTTAGCTCCAACATCCCCAAATTGGCTCTTGATCTGCTTTCCCCCAAATTTCCTCTCAAATCCTAGGTTTAGAGTTGTGTTGTTGTCGTTCCCTGGTCTCTCAAATTGGTTAAAAACCCTTAATCCCGTTTTTGGCCATCTGGGCCTAATTAAAATGTCCCAATTCACCCCGTGTGGGCCCGACTATGCCCAAAAATACCCCGAGACCCAATTACTACCCCCGAGTACTCTTTTCTAACTATCTCGACCCATCCAGACGCAACCGTGCACTCAGAGTTTCCATCCGAAATACTTTTTAACATATCCACATTTCGACCCCAAAAATGTGACACACAATAATGCGAACAATTAAACTTAAAGTCGCCAATTATAATTGTAGACGCCTCATTCTGTTAGCCCCTAACTCTCCTTAGGTCCCTAGTACCTCCACTCATCACTGTAAACCCTGGTCACGTCCTGAGTACTGACCTGAAAGCCATCGGGCACTCTCCGACACAGTTGGACCCAAAAGTCAAACTCTTCATCTCGATCGAGACTGAATGAATCTTTGAAGGGAACTGAAAACCCTTTCCAACGGTCCACCACGTGAGCGATTCTGACTTACCATGCGGCCAAACGATCCGTTTGCGTCCGAAGCCCAACCTAGAGGCCACCGAGTGCTCCCAGCCTCTATTTGACCTAAGTCAACTCTATAGATCGACTGAGGCTGAATGAATCTTCTAGGGGCACTGAAAACCCTTCCCAACGGTCCATCCCATGAGCCATTCTGACTTTCCATGCAGACGAACGATTCGTTTGACTCCGAGAGGTCACCAAATGCTTCTCGAGCCCGGTTGACCAAAGTTAACTCCCCAAACCGGGTCAAACTCTTTGGAATGTCGAACTACATCTCCTAACCTTTCTAATGGTCTACCCCATGCACGATTCAGACCTACCATGCGGACGAACAATCCATTTCCGTCCGAATAATCTCCCGTCCAGCGGACCGACAAACGATTTCGAGCCACATTTAACCCAAAGTCAACTCCTGAAATCAAGAGCGGTTCAAAGTACTTTCGAAGGTCTCTGAAATACCTTTCCAACGGTATGCCCCGTGCACGATTCTGACCAACGGTTTGCCCTTGGCAGCCAATTTTTCGAAAAATCCTGAAGCGCACTACTAAATGGCAGGGCCCAGACCCTGCCTATCGGCACTTGCCAATAGGTAGTTCCATGGAAATTCCGATTGGCAGACCCCTAGGCCTATATAAGGAGGCCTTGCCCTCATTTGTAAGGAGAGCCCAGATCTGATAAAAATCTCTCTAAACGAATCCCAGAAACCTCTCTCGAAGGCAGCGTGATTTCAACTTCCAAATCCCTTTTTTACTTCCACTTTTCATCATCCTTTTCATCAAGCTTGGTGAATTAACCACTCTCCATCATCATTCAAATTGCAAGGGATGCTCTCCAACATTCAAGATCATGCTCAAGATCTTCAATAAGGTCCAACTTTCTCAAACTCTCTCCTAAATTCTCTTAAATTTTCAATAACTTGTTTTCTTACTTAGAACTTTTATTATCTTATTTCACATATCCTACCATACTTTTTATCTAGTATTATTGCACATCTCCTATTTTCATATAAATAAAACCCAAAAAACAAGAAAAAGAGGGTTTGCTCATAAATTCCATATAGGGATTCCCACACTTTTTCCACTCTTCGCACAACTAAAACACTTTTTTTTACACACACACACACACATTTACAAATAAGAGATTTCTCCATTTGGATTTATGGTTTAAACCCCACCCCTCGTTTTGTATGCGAACTACGTGTACTTTGATGCCTTTATAAGCTACGTAGGCGTCTCGGGGTAAAATCCGAGACTCGAGTCCTTTTCTCACTTTTTCTCTTATTTTCTCTCTTCTCTTTATCTCATTTCTATTATATTCTATACATTCGTTCTTAGTGGAATATTATTCCACATGTGTTATCGTTCCCTTATAACAATCAACGTAAGGGTAATCGCACAAATCCTATTTTCTACATTAATCTCACATTCCTACGGATGACTCGCTTTATGTTTTCCATAATACAAGTCGAGAATTCCTACCTCCATTCTATATATACACATGCACACATATCACGGGGGGAAATATAAAGGAAAATCGCAAATATCCATGAGAGAGTGAAAGGGCGGAATGGGTGCCTAACACCTTCCCATTTCGTAACTAAGCCTCCGAACCATTCTCGAATCATTTTGGTTTCACACGCACCAGTATGTCTTTGGATGTCATCCTTCGGGGTGGCTTGCCCTTTTCTTTTATCTGTTTTGAGTAAAATAGACTGGTGACTCTGAATCTCTCTATATTTTCACACCTCACAAATCTACGCCGACCGAAGCGCTCTCCCGAGAGAGGGGACGCGCGGGACCCGAAGGATCCTTTCTCCCTCCGCAGCGGGGATATGGGATGGCCATAGTGGCGACTCTGCTGGGGAGTAGGTGTTATATTTTGAGGGCTTGACTCTGTTTACATGGATGTTATATTTATTTATATTTCCCCCATATATGCATGTTCTACTTTCTCACATGTGTATCCCATGCTTATGCTTATATTCACACACTTGTAGAAAATTCTCCATGTACACTTCACACCACGCGCACCTAGGATCACATGTATATCCCCATGTTTCACGCATCACCCATCCATACTTGGTGTACCTTTTGGGATACTTGTACTTGGCTCCCTGTTTTGGCATAATCAAGAAAGGCATTCTCATCATAAGATACTAATAAGAGAATCATGCATGATTCACACGATATCACCAAAGAGCATTTCTATTGACTAAATTTTACCCAGTAACTGGAGGTTCACTTTGTGATGGGCGCTGGTCTGGCAGGTCGCAGTTAGCCTAAGAAATACGACTCTCACCTTCCATTAGCCAAGTACCTTCGACGTATATCAAATAGTTCCCCCGCATCGTATCGCTTGACCGAAGTCATAACGGGAGGTATATCGTAGGGAATTCGTTCATGTACGCTGAGTATATCGAATTCGCTCTTACGCGTACCGTCCCCACGAGGTATATGGTGAGGCAATTCACGTACACTCAGGTATATAAAATGGCTTATCCACAAGTACCGATTGCCCGAAGAGCAAGACGTATATCATGGAAGTCATGCCAAAGGGGGGAACCCATGCCGATTCACCTAACCAACTGCATACCCGCATATAGGTGTCAAACCTAGGACACGCACTTCAGATTTCCAATTTCAACCCGAAACTCTATCGAAATTTCGGGTCGGCCTGCCGCCCAATTTTCACGCTTTTTTTAAAACGGGACCCTGTCCGCTAGCCTGGTTACAAGTCCAAACGTAGCTTTGCATATACTAAGACCCCCAACTTTTCCAGGCTTGGGTCCTATACGGCATTGCATTTAGGAGAATTAAATACAAGTGAGAACATAATAATCATAATAATCATGCTGAGTTCCGTCTCCAAAAAAACATTTATCCCTTCTTAATTAAAAATCCAAAAAACATTTCTCCCTTCTTTATTAAAAATCCAAAAATAGTTTCTTCCTTTTTTTTCTCAAAAATAAATCTCATCCTACGCCTTCTCAGGTCGATTGCAAGCCCTTGGCCTGGCTCCCTATTAGCTTTGGTCTTCAGTTAAATCACCACAGAGTTCGTCCTCTCCTCTACTACTTCTTCCGAGTCCGGAACCCATCCATCTTCCATCGAGAATGCAGATCAAGCACCAGTCATATAACCAGATCTACCGACAGTCCTAGCTCAGCTCGTGTCCAAGATTGACAACCTCTAGGCTGAGGTCCGAGAAATGCAACGAAACCATACCCCTATTCCTTAAGAGCCCGAGGCCCTGTTCCCTCGTGCTATGGGTCCACCTGAGCCCATCTGGGTCCCAAAAGAATATCAGCATGCTCCACGTGCCCCTCCTACCAATGGGTTGCTGCCTACCCAGCTTCCAATGCCAAACATTGCCCAGCCTGCGGCTAACCTGCCTATGGTTATTGATCCAAAGTAGAAGGAGTTGAACAAAGTCAAAGAAGATCTTAAGATTCTCACTAAGAAGTTCGACCAAGCCTGAATCTCTGGGAATTACATGGACTACACCCATATGTCTCCTTATCCTAAAGCAAGGTTACCCGAGAAGTTCAAGATGCTAAATATCGAGAAGTTCGGAAGGAGTGGACCCCCAATTGTTCATCTTCACAGTTATCATCATTCCATGACTCTCCTAGGGGCTTCGGAACAGGTGATGGCCCAACTGTTTCAGCAAACTTTGAAGGATATTGCCCTCCGATGGTTTTTATCTCTTAAGGAATCCAGAATCCGTAATTGGGAGGATGTAGCCCGAGAATTCATATCATAGTAAAAATACAACGAAGATCTCGAGGTCACCCGCCCTAATTTAGAGCTTCTCAAACAAAACTCTGGAGAATCCGTCAGTAACTTTATAGCCCGATGGAGGGAAAAAGCAGCTACCATAAACAATTAACCCTCTGAGGAAGAACAAGTCAACATAGTGAAGAAGAATTTCTTGCCCCATGTTCGAACAACCATGGGAGGACAGTACTACCCCCACTTTCGAGCTCTCAGAGAAGCAGGAGTAGAAATCGAGGAAAGTCTTGCCAAAACAGAAGTTGAACCGAAGAAGGTGTCCGGACAGTTCACCCCTAGAAATATGACAATGCTACAGTCTAAACCATCAACAACATCTCTCAACTAACCACATCATGGGCACTAGAAAGTCTCCCTGCCCTCGTCCGAAGGGAATACACTGAGCTTCATGCTCCTCTCTCCAAAGTTTACCAAGCCCTGTTAAGCCGAAACCTCATTCAGCCCTTGGCTCCACGGCCATTGCCAAATCCACTCCCAAGAAACTTCAAGACTGATGCTCATTGCGCCTTTTACCAAACAGCTGGTCATACCATCGACCAATGCTTCCACCTTCGAAACATAATCCAAGATCTCATCGATCGGGTTACCATCGCTCCACTAGCCAATCTTATGCCAAACACTACTCATAACCCCCTACCAAATCACACCAATGCCATTTTCTTGGAAGAAAACCCAAATTTCGATCCATTAACCCAAATCACACCCCTATACCCTCCTAAACCTCTTCAAATTTGCCCATATTTCCTCCTACACCCTACTAGCCTCGCTGATCAAGCACTGTCACTCCTTACCAGAGCATGCATCACTGTTCGTACCCGTTCTGAAAGTTGATGTTTGGAGTTGTCAGAGATATTGAATCAAATCCTAGAGTTCGGGCTGAAATTGCCCTCACAGATGATTATCGATTACCAGAGGTTCAGCGCACTATTTTTGGAAGCACGAAATTGGGCCCGAGAATCAGATAGTTGGGTGGTACCAACCTATGAAGTCAGCTTAGAGAATGTTGTCCAAATCATGGCAGAAGCATTCAAGCAAACCAATAACATTTGCAATATCATCGAGTTACTTGACACTTTGAAGCTATAAGGGCGTTTGGTCCCTTCAATCGCACATATCCCCACAGAATGGGAAGGCCTATATGAGGAAGCCGTTGAAGTTGTGGAATGCATTGACTTCAAGAGGGAAAATAGA
Organism: Sambucus nigra; assembly: GCA_949130495.1. Lineage (NCBI taxonomy): Eukaryota > Viridiplantae > Streptophyta > Magnoliopsida > Dipsacales > Adoxaceae > Sambucus > Sambucus nigra. The sequence continues at coordinate 107,528,006 of OX422224.1, read as the reverse complement.
ATTGTTGCCACCGAATGGGGGGAAGAATTCGAAGATTTAAATGAAGAATATGCTTCAGGAAGAACTGGCCTAGTAGCCAACATATGTGGGATGATATCGTTTGAAGAACTCCTCGAAGAAATAGATAGAGTGGAAGAGATGCTTGAGATCGATGAAGAAACTGGATTTAAGTTTTTCCCTTCTTCAGTAAATCACATGACCAGATCTGGGATACATTACAAAGTTCCAAGCTCGCTACCAGCAAATGACAAGGGGAAGGGCGTTGAAAACCTTTCTATGCCAGAAATGACCATCGAGGAGAGCAAGATCCTAGATCAACTTAAGAAAACTCAAGCTAACATCACTCTATGGGGGCTTTTCATGTCTTCCTAGCTGCACAGAAATGCTTTAATCAAGTTGCTCACAAGACCCATAGTTCCTCCTTCTACAACACCAGAAGAAGCGGTAAATTTGGTCGGGTACTTGACCTTCACCCGAATGCTGTCATTTTCTGGAGAGGAAATCCCCAAAATTGGGCCGAATCATAGTCATGCACTCAATATATCCATCGAAGTTATGGGGAAGGTTGTACCGCTTTCGCTCATTGATAACGGATCCACTTTGAATGTCTGCCCACTGAGAACCTTCAAATGTTTAGGCCTAAAAGAAAATGACCTGGCTCCAACCTCCGCTGTCGCGCGTGCCTACGATAATACCCGTCGGGAGGTGATGGGAGCCATAAAACATGCAATAGGGGTAGGACCTATAAACCCTGTCGTCGAATTCCAAGTCATTGACATCCCGACCTATTTCAACCTATTGCTCGGATGACCCTGGCTCCACAGTATAAAGTGTGTCTCTTCCTCATTCCATCAGAAATTGAAGTTCTTCGCCGATGGGCGAGTCATCATCATTTTAGGCGATGACGAAAAGGCTGAGAGTGCAAGCACCAGCAGTCCAATTCTTAAGATACAAAATGGGCTAAACGATATGCTCCTATCAGGATTCTGAGTTGAGCCATCCCTACTCCTGGAAGGGGACGGTTTCAAAGAAAAGGTTTGTCCAGAATATGACCCTCATGGCAATGTCAATGCGATTCAGATGTTCAGAAACATGCACTTCATGCCCGGACTGGGGCTAGGACAAAGGCAGCAGGGGACACTTGAGCCCATCAAACTGAAGAAATCTTTCCCTCCTTACGGCTTGGGGTATCAACCATCAGAACCAGAGCTCAGAATGATCTACCAGATTCGATCAAAGAAAGGGTTAGACTGCGGTCGAACTATCTCGGGAGACTCTTTAAATGGACGATTCATCAAAGAGGGCGAGGATTTCCTCTTTTGCGGTTTTCTAGAACCATGGTACGACCATATAAACAAGAAGATAAAGCTTGGAATGGAGATATTTTTCCAAGATAGCTACCCATGGGTCAAAAATTTCCCACACCACGTGCAACCGCTCATCAAAGATATCGAAAAAACTGAGGACAGTGATTTCGAAGATTCCTTCAACTTGCAGACGCTGGGGATGGCACTCTGCATGGTTCATTCATGCACCACATCACTAGACCCCTCTCATATGATCAAGGCTACGAATACACCTATCCTCAACTGGTATGCTGTGCCAGCTCTACCTCTTGAAACCTCCCATAACCCCAATATTTACCCTTTTTCGTCTACTGTTGTCTATCCTTTCTCAAATGTAATCGAGACCTCTTTTGATGAGGTTCTCAATGATGTTTTTCCTATCAATGAAATTAACGAAGATTTTGAGTATCTTGCTTTGCCTTAAATTAATTGTTTAGATTCTAATCAAACTTTTGATGATGATGATTTTGCAAATGAACAATTCTTAACTGATTTAAATAAGGGTAATAACAAACAACATAATCGCGTTCAAGTTAATGAAAAAGAGACTGTTGTTATTAATCTCGGTTCTAGTAGTCAACTGCGTGAGATTAGGATAGGGGCCACCCTTGACGAGCATGAACGTGCACAACTTGAAGAATTGCTAAAGGAGTTCGTGGATGTCTTTGCCTGGTCATGCGACGATATGCCCGGTATTGATCCTGAAATAGCTCAGCATGAGATCCCCACTCTCCCAGATTACAAGCCGGTTAAACAAAAGTTAAGAAAGCTCCGCACCGAATGGTCGCTCAAAGTTAAAGAAGAGGTGGTTAAACAGTTGAACGTAGGTTTCATCCAAGTAATCGAATATCCTACGTGGCTAGCCAACATTGTACCTGTGCCGAAATCAGGAGGGAAGGTTCGAATATGTGTGGATTACCAAGATTTAAACAAAGCTTCTCTGAAGGATGATTATCCGCTACCCAATATCTACATGATCGTGGACAGCACAACCAGTCATGCTCTCAAGTCATTCGTCGACGGGTTTGCTGGATATAACCAAATTAAGATGCACCCCGACCACCAAGAGAAAGTCGCATTCATCACCCCATGGGGGACCTTTTCCTACACCGTTATGCCATTTGGCCTCAAGAATGCTAGGGCTACCTACCAAAGGGCTGCCACAACCATCCTTCACGATCTGATTCACAAAGAGGTCAAGGTTTACCTGGATGATATGATTATCAAGTCCAAAACGAGAGAAGGTCATGCTCCTGCTCTTCGAAAGTTCTTTAAATGACTGCGACAGTATCAGATGAGACTCAATCCATAGAAATGCATCTTTGGCGTTACAAAGGGAAAACTCTTAGGATTCATGGTCAGTGAGAAATGGATAGAAGAAGATCCCGCCAAGCTGAAAGCTATACTTGAGATGCCACCTCCCCGAACAGAGAAAGAAGTTCGAGGTTTTCTTGGGAAATTACAATATATCATCCGATTCATCAGCCAGCTAACCTCCACCTGCGAACCTATCTTCAAGCTCCTCCGAAAGGATTCAACCAAGGTTTGGAACAAGGCCTACCAAGAAGCTTTTGACCGAATCAAACAATACCTGACCCAACCTCCAATCCTCATGCCACCACAGCCTGGTCACCTTTTGCTCCTATACCTAACCATAACCGACACTGCAGCTGGGGCTTTGCTAGCCCAATACCTTGAAGACTCTCGCAAAGAAAGAGCCATTTATTATGACAGTTGCAAATTAGTCGGGTATGAGGTCAACTACACTGCTTTAGAAAAGGCATGTGTCGCACTTGTCTGGGTCACCCAAAAGTTGCGACACTACATGATCGCCTTCCCCATTAAGCTTGTATCCCGAATGGATCCCATCAAATACCTGCTCAAGAAACCCGACTTATCCAGTCGAATGGCCCGATAGTTGATGCTCCTAACCAAGTTCGATATCATGTACATCACATAAAAAGCCGTTAAAGGAAGAGCCATATATCATGTACATCAAATACCTCGCTGACTACCCTGTAGAAGAAACAGATGTCTGGATCTCCGAATTCCCAGATGAAAATGTCCTATGCACCACTCAAGACTGCCTCCGATGGAAAATGTTCTTCGATGGTGCTGCCTACAAAAAGGGATATGGCATTAGGATACTTCTGGTCGCCCTAGATGACTCTCATACTCCCATCGCCATCAAGTTGAATTTCCCCTGCCCCAATTACATGACTGAATACGAGGCATGCAAGTGGGCCTCAAGTTCGCTCTCAAGAAAGGTATTCAATACCTTGATGTATTTGGGTATTCTTCCCTCATTATCTGTTAAGTGCTCAGAAAGTGGAAAGTCAAGGACGAAAAGCTCCAACCCTTTCATGCCCAATTAGAAGAGTTAGCCTCCCAATTTTGAGATATCACCTTCCATTACCTACCCCGAGCAAATAATAACCTAGTCGATGCCCTCACTAATTTGGCCTCCATGGTCGACATGGTCGAAGGAATAACAATGACCCCCTTCCTAGTTCAAAAGCAAGACAAACCGACCCATTGCTACCATATTGAGCTTATCTCCACAGAAGACCTCGAACTAGTTGATTACTGGTACTATGATATATGGTGCCTCCTCAAACATGGTAGGTATCCCGAGGGTGCCAACAAGAATGATCGAGCTACCCTCCGAAGGCTGGCCGCCTAGTACATCATCTGTCATAAAGAACTATTCAAGAGGAATTTTGATGGAACTCATTTGTACTGTATCACAGGGGTTGAAATTGAAAAGATAATGAAGAAAATCCACAACGGGGAATGAGGGCCCCACATGAACGGTCACATGCTTGCCAAGAAGATCATTCGACAGGGCTACAATTGGACCACCATGGTCGAGGATTGCACCACCTATGTTTGGAGATGCCCTAAATGCCAATAGTTCTCTAACCTCCAACACCTACCTCTGCGGGAATTATACAACATGACTTCTCCTTGGTCGTTCTACACCTGGGGTATCGACATCATAGGGAAGGTTACACCAAAGGCTTCAAATGGGCATGAGTTCATCCTAGTTGCCATTGATTACTTCACCAAATGGGTCGAAGCTGAGTCATACGTAGCATTAAATGCCAAGAAGATGGCCAAATTCATCAAGAAAAATATAATCTACCGATATGGGGTCCCGCACGAGCTAGTGTCAGATAACGGGTTACACTTCGAGGCAGAAGTCACAGAAGTTATCAACGAGTATGGGATTCAGAGACACAAATATTTTCCTTATCGACCTCAGACCAATGATGCAGTTGAGGCCGCCAACAAAAACCTTAAAGCCATCATTAGCAAGATGACCGAAAGTTGTAGGGATTGGGTTGACCGGATCCCGTACGCCCTCTGGGGATATCTAACCCCAACCCTAACCTCTATTGGGGCTACCCCTTACTCCCTAGTCTATGGCATGGAAGCAGTCCTACCTGTGGAGCTGGAAATACCCTCGCTACGCGTCATGCTCGAAAGCAAGGTTAGTGAAGAAGACTGGTGCCAAAGTCATCTTGATGAGCTAGCCCTTCTAGATGAAAGGAGATTGAAGGCTCTATACCACATACAAGGGTACCATGAATCACCTTATACCTTTGACTTGCTTAAGTCTACATTGTATAAGTGCTCAACTAATTTAGAAATATTGATAAAATTGGTTGTCTATCCTAGTATCCAAAAAGCCTCAGAACCTAACTCTCTAATCCTCTTCAAAGATCAATGATGGTACAAAATGAATCACACAACACACAATTAGAAGTGCATACATGTGTTAATATTGCCTAAAATTGAGTGTGTGTTTAATTCCCCTTGAATTGGAGCTTTAATATTTTTTTAGGAATTTTTTTAATATTTTTAAACTTTTTTAAACATTTTTGAATAAATGTTTTTATTAATAAAATGGGTTTATAAAATGTGTGGGGTTAATATACTATTTTGGAAACTTCTTTTTTCACTGAAATGTTTGGTTGGGTACGATCTCAAAGCGCTAGAGACTTCAGGGTGATGCTTTGTAATTAGTTTGATGCGCGTGTGAGAGCCACTTACCAACCAACACTTGTCATCCTTTGGGTGCGTTAGTTTGTGTTTGTTATGTGAGAGGATAGCCAGGTGCATTGGTGATCGTTGGATCTTTCCTTATCAAGGGTCTGCATGCGTTCTTAGTTAATCCCAGTGCAAACCTTTTGAACCAATCAGAACCATCTTAATCCACCGCTGTTTTATAACTATAGGATCAAGTCAAACCTTGCAAGACTTCATCACAGCCATTGATTTGCCTCGATCATCCAGAACCTTCCCCAGGCACTATATATACCCTTCACTTCTCAGCCTTAGAGAACTTTTGGTCATTCGTCTTTCTGAGAGAAAAAAAAAAGAGAGAAGTGAGAAGAGAGAGAGAAGAGAGAAAAGAAAAGAGAGAAGAGAGAGAAAGAAAAACATGTTAGCCAAACCCTAACCCTAACCCTAAACAGTTCACCTTCTCTGAAACAAACCTTCGTATATTCAAACCCAAACACAACCTGAGTGTTTGAGAGAGAGAAAGAGAGAGAGAGAGAGAGAGAGAGAGAGAGAGAGTGGTTTGTTCATATCGTTGTTGTAACCTCTTGATCTTTAGATCTTGTACACAACTTAAACATTTGTGTGAAGATCTAGTTTCTCTTTCATAGAAACGTTAGATCTACATACTATATGTTACATTTTCACTAGATCTGCATTTTTTATACTTGTTTTAAGTAAATCGTACTGATTTGGTTTTGAAAATGTTTTCTGGTTTCTTTTCTTACGAAACTTAATTCTGACCTAGTTGGATTCACACTTGGAGGGTTTTCAATCTCATAAATGTTTTCAAAAAGAGATTGAGAAAGGTCTTGACCGATTTATGAAGCAAGATCTCCGTGGAATCTGGGTTATCTTTAAAGGTCAAAAGGATTTGAGTTTTGTGAGAAAGAAATAAATTAAAATCACTGCATATAGACTTTATATGTAATTTACTAGGACTGTTTGTAAATATAAGTGTGTGTGAGTTCATGCATGTGTATAGGAATCACTTCACAACACTTAACACACTACTACACTGGAAGTGTTGTGTTTAAGATCTGAAATCATTGAGTCGACGTAAGGAAGCTAAAGCAAAGGAAGTTAGCAAACTGGAGAAACATCAACAACAAATCAGATCTATCAGAAGCTAGAAGGACACCAAGTGGGGTATATTCCCAAACTTAGAATATGTTGATTTGTGTGCTTGCATGTTGTATAGTTTGTAACTAATTTTTGTTATTAGTGGATTTTTTGCTTTTGTGACTTAGAAGTCACCGTGGATGTTTCCTCTGTTGGGAGAGGTTTTACCACGTTAAAATCATTGTGTTGATTATCTTCATCTACTCACCTCATTCTTTAAGTGTGCTGAATTTTTGAAACTGCCTTGGTTTTAAAAACTGATTACATAATCTTAATTACTCTCGTACATAAGTTTCTTTGTAAACACATCTTGTTTATAATTTTTATTTTCAAAAGAAAAGTGTTTCTCCAACAAACATTCGGAGTTGCTTATACAGTTTAACCTTGTGTTAAATGGAATTAGCGACGTTTTTCATACCATTGCCAAATAGCGCATTCATTTAACAAGAAAGTCAAGGACCGCGATGTCCAGGAGAGGGATTTAGCCCTCAAGGAGATGATAGAACCCGTCTGGGACCCCAGAGGAAAATTCAAGCCCAATTGGAGCAGTCCTTACATTGTAAAGAAGATCTTGTCCGTCGGTGCCGCCATGCTCACTGACTTGGATGGGGAAGAGATGGCTCATCCAGTCAGTTTGGACCGTCTCAAGAAATTCTACCCCTAGTCCGAAATCTCGGTGCGCTACAACTCTTATCATTCCCCTTCTATACTAAAAATAAACTCTCCATTTTCCTCTACCCAGAACTACGTGGGCCTGATCCTCTACAAAAACTATTTTAAAACTTTTTCAAAAAAACCCTGGAGGTATGTTGGCAGCTCATACTCCTCACATGAGTGCGGCCCTTTTCTTTTTCATAAAATACTATTCTTTTCTTACCTCCGAGAACGTTGGTTCATTCTAAACACTTGAACAAAAGGATTATGTATGCCTTAGCGATCGATATAGATAATTCAAAATACAAAATTCATCGAAAGGCACAGCTGAATGATTAGAAACTTGTTTATTTCATTAATAAGAAACCACAGTACATATTACATAAGTAAAAGGAATGGATAACTCCTTTCCCCCTACTACCATAAAAACCAGATAAAATCTCCCACATCTGTTACACAAATAAACTCTCCAAGAGTCCTACCCGCAGCGACCCGAAGAGCCTGTACCCTCATCATCTGCATCCTGAGGACCCCAAGTTCTCCCTGCCTGAATAGAGTGCCTCAAACACTCCATGGACCGATGAGCCTTAACCATCTTCAAAAAGACCACAAAACCCCCTTCCATGGAGTCAGATAAAATAAACCACCTTTGACCAGTCTCTACTGCCAACATCTTGCTGACTACTTTCCTCCACAACCACTTCATATAATCTTTGGGGACATGGCAAACCTTTCCGACAGACTGAGAGGGACGGGTCGAAGGACGCCAATTTTCCCACAGAGATCCAAGCAACAGATGCAAGCGCTCAGTCAAATCTTCTCCCGGAAAGAAATTTGAGGTCCGAGGGGGCACGACCTGCGCCCAGCCAAATTGGCGCAAAAGTTGCCAAGGGAAATAAAAAGAGGTATGTCTAAGACCGACCAGATGCACATATGAATACTCTCCTAGCTCCAAAACTGGCTGTAATTGTCCCCACGAAGGCATTGGCCAATATAGCCCACAATCCCCATACTCCACAAACCAATTCTCCCAGTTCTCAACATACAGGCCAACGCGGATGAAGTAGCGTGAAAAGAAGTTGGGTAAAGCCGACAAAGGATATTCTGGAGGAGTTGACAAGATGAATCTTTCAGACAACCACATGAACATCATCACAAGGCTACCCCTCAAAAAGTCAGAACGACCTTCTCTCCAGGCATCCAGGCCATTCAGAGTCTCCGCCAATATCATCGCCGTGGGATTGCGACGGTATGACATCCATGAAGTAATGGCTGCAAGTTGTGGGTCCACTCGCACCTCCCCAGTCACTAACAATAATTTTGAAACCAGGCCCAGAACAACGGCTCCAACATAACCAGCATCAACTATTTCCCACAAATGCACGGAGTACAACACAGTCGGGAGGGAGATCATTCCTCCAGCAACTAACGGTCTAGCCGCCAAAGGCGAGATATGAAGAAGCCCGACCAACAAATCCCTAGGAGAGCGGGAAAATTTAGGTAAAGCCGCGACAACACTGGGATTCACACCTACTATGGCAGAAAATTCTTCGTAGGTAGGACAAACTTCTTCCAACCCAAAGCGGAATACATGGTCTTCGGGGTACCAAAATTGTACTGTCGTCATCATCATATTCCACTCAATAGGTCGATTACGCCACAAGGAAACTCGGCGCATGTTGAAAGCATCATAGTCGACATTATAAGAGCACATGGCTTCCAAGGCTTCAAGGTAATTGGCAAACTCGGTGCTACCAAGGAGAGCCATCTTGTAGGGCAAAGAAATAGTGGGCAAGTATATAAGGATGCAAATGTTTGAGGAGAACACTCCACCCTTCCCCTTTTTTATATTTGAGAACTCTCACAAAAGACATAATCCCTGCAAAAATCGGAGAGAATCCTACCCCACAAGGTAATAAAGGCTGAAGAGGGTACCAATCAAAGCTTTCAATTGATAGGACTGGACTGAACTGCCGATAGGCAGGCCAGGGTGCTTGCCGATCGGCAACCCCCCCCCCCCCCCTCATTTTTGGAAATTTCCTCCTTTCCTCTTTTGTCAAATCAGAAAACTCAATAAAAATAAATTCATATTCTCAGAAGAATTTCAGGAATCCAATTTTCTCCTTGTGGAATTCCCTTTTTTTAAAATCAAACAACTTTCTATTGAAAAATTCCAAAATACTCCAGTTTTTACGGTCTCAGCAACAAAGTAAAAAAGCGCATGCATTCATTCATCATTAAAATAAAAGATAGCAAAAAAAATACATTGCATTGCATATATCTGTTTTCTGTGTTACATCATTTTTGCAGGAAATAAAGAAAAAGCCAAAAACAATGGGACTCAACCTGAACCCACTCTCTCTCTCTCTCTCAAGAGCTTCCACCCCTACGACGTGCTCTCTTCTCCCTACGACAAGACGACGCACCCCCACTACCCGAGCCAGAGTCTTCCCTGAACGAGGATGACGGTACCAAGCAAGAAGGAACAGGGACAACATCCCGAATGTGGTAAGTCGTCGATGATATCCAATCTCTGATGTCTCTCAGCCAAGTGGTCGACACCCAGGTTTTCTACAAGGAAAAGACAGAATCGGTATCAAGCAAAAGAAGTCAAAAAGAGGAAAAGGACTAAAAGTTTATCGTAGAACGAAGGACCTCCTCTGTCAAACCCAGATCCTCCGGATCCATCGCGAAGGGACGATGCAGCATCGGCACTATCTCTCCATCAGCCCGCCGGATGTTGTACGAAGGAGTGTGTAGCCGAGCAAAAGGGACCTCCGTTATCACCGCCGCCGCAGGTGCCGACGGACCACCACCACTGTAGGAAGACCCCACCGCCCGACTCGAACCAGCAGGAGGGAAAGGCAAGGCATCATGTATGCTGGCCGCCATCAACCACCTCATCACAAAATTCATATAGTCATACGGCGCAGCCATATTAGTTTACAATGGATAAAATTTGCCAATCATCGCCGCGATCCTCTCATCCTCCAACAGTTGTCATTTCTGCCTCATAGACGTAGGAGGCTACGCGGATGGAACCACCACCTCTTCTTCAGCAATCTGATGAATCACCCTCTCCCCGAGGTACCAGGAATGTCCGAACTCATGCGCCAACAAATGCCACATCTGCGCATTCACCCCAGTCATCCCCGTATCCTGAATGGTTGTCCCCCAAGGATACAAGGTCACCTAAAAATCCCCAAGCAGGCATGAGTCAATACAAGATCAGAAGGTGCAAAAACTAAGACTGAAAAGGAAAGGACCTTACCCGACCACTGGTCAAGTCATTCAAGACCTGACGCACCACCTCCAGGGAGAAAGATCCCTTCGACTGTCGGTTGGCCTTACGCCATCGATACAGTCGGCAGAAGTCCCCAACGATGTCGTCCTTCAGAGAAATCAGTGGGGTGTTGCACCTAATCACCTCATAGAACCATGTCTGAATTCACAAGCAAAAAGAGATGCATAAAGAAAATGCGAATGCATGAAAGGAAAATGTGAATGCATGAAAAGAAAATGCGAATGCATGAAAGGAAAATGTGAATGCATGAAAAGAAAATGTGAATGCATGAAATGAAAATGCGCAAAGTAAAGAATACCTCAAGGAGATACGTGGCTCCAGTAAAGGTCTGTCGACAGCACCGACTGAATGCATCCAAAGAAGAGTAAAGGGTCGCCAAGGTCAGACTCCCCCAATCATGAAAAGGGATGTTCGAAAACATCCTCAAGTACGACAGAAACCACAAATGAACGACGTCGCCACTCGATGCCACCATGAAACCTCCTAGCTCCAACAAGATAAACAATCGGGCCATCTGCCTCACTTGCAACCCATCCTCCACATCAACCACCCTGCTCAGCAAAACATCCTTCAGCAAGGACAGCCGGATAGAATCCCTAGATACTATCCTCCTCACATCACCAAGTGCCGCATGCACCGCCTCTGGCCTCACACGCAAGGAGCGATCCACCTCTATCTGCTCCCCGTCATAATCCAGCCCCAGCAGTTGTTGCACATCTATGGGAGTCACCGTCATCTCCCCGAAGCCAAAATGAAAGGTGTGGGTGGTGTCCCACCACCTCTCCCCCAAGGCACACAAAACTGCTGTCGAACGAGGCATCTCATCCAGCGCAGCCGCCAACCTCCCAAAATCCGCTGATGATACCATCCAGCACACCACGAGTGGAAGATGCTCCCAAACATCCTTAAGCCCCGTCGTACCGCGGGCACACATGTTCTTCAAAGAAATATCTGACTGGCAAGAGGAAACATTCAGTCAAAGGTCAAGAAAAAGGAAAAATCACCCCAAAAGAAAGGAATACCAAAGGTCAGGTTACTTACATAATCGCCGAGAATCACTCTCGAAGAGCGATGACACGACGGCTCCCACAGCAAGGTCCGCTCATCCGCAATCGGCTCGAATGCATCGAAGGCATTATCGTTCCCCAAAGCAAGGGGCACCCTGTCCCTCCAATCCACATTCGCCCAATCATCAATGGTCAACCACTCCTAGTGGACAGCGGTGCTCACAAAGGCGGCTATTTCTTAAAGAGCGGAACGTTAGAACAATTCACATAAACAAATTGAAGAAAGAGAGAATGCAAGAAGCAATGAAAAATGAAGGGGATTCCCCCCTTTATATAGGAGGCCAAGCGCCATGCCGATTGGCACTGACCCCAGCCATACCGATCGGTACTGTCTCCTCACCTTCCCGAGGCAGTCCAAAAGTCCGTGCCACTGCCGAATGGCACCCCTCAGTCTATGCCGGCCGGCACCCCCCTTAAAATTTCGTATAGAAATTCCAAAAAATATCAGAAAACCCTAAAAAAATCCTCAGGAGTATTTAGAACATTTTCATCAAGAAAATTTTGCACTCCTTCAGGCAAAACCTCTTTTTCCCAAACGAAACCCTCAAAATCCAAGCGAATGATCTCTCGAGCACTGCACCTGGGCCACCTAATCACCTCCTCAGCAGAGTTCACGACCTCAAACCAGTTATCTCCCCAACAATCAGCTCCTCCGCTCAAATCAAGGACACAAAGCCTCCCCAGCCATCGGCTACCTAGTGAAAAACAATATCACATGGTATTTTGCCCAGCGGATTTCAGATGAATCACTCACCCCAGGCGATCTATCCCAAAGGACGATCCAAATCTTCTCCATCTCATTCATCATTCCCTAGCGGAACCTCAAATCCAATTCTGATCCCCAGTGGAAATCTTGTCTTTTACCAAAGGAAATGCACTCACTCTTGTGTCAGAATTGACCCCGGTCTTGGATCGTCACCTGAGTTAGGACAGAATTGACCTCGGCCCTCGGTCGCAACCACTCTTGGGTCAGAATTGGCCTCGGTCTTGGATCATCACCTGAGTTAGGTTAGAATTTACCTCGGTCCTCGGTCATCACCACTCTTGGGTCAAAATTGGCCCCGATCTTGGATCGTCACCTGAGTTAGGTCAAAATTGACCTCGGTTCTCAATCGTCACCACTCTTGGGTCAGAATTGATCTCGGTCTTGGATCGTCACCTGAGTTAGGTCAGAATTGACCTCGGTCCTCGATCGTCACCACTCTTGGGACAAAATTGACCCGAGTCTTGCATCGTCACCTAAGTTAGGTCAGAATTGACCTCGGTCCTCGATTGTCACCACCCTTGGGTCAGAATTAGCCTCGGTCTTGGATCGTCACCTGAGTTAGGTCATAATTGACCTTGGTCCTCGATCGTCACCACTCTTGGGTCAGAATTGATCCCGATCTTGGATCGTCACCTTAGTTAAGTCAAAAATTAACCTCGGTCCTCGGTCGTCACCACTCTTGGGTTAGAATTGACCCTGGTCTTAGATCGTCACCTGAGTTAGGTCAGAATTGACCTCGGTCCTCGTTCGTCACCACTCTTGGGTCAGAATTGGCCCCGAACTTCGATAGTCACCTCAGTTAGGTTAAAATTTACCTCGGTCCTCGATCGTGACCACTCTTAGGACAGAATTGGCATCGGTCTTAGATTGTCACCTGAGTTAGGTAAGAATTGACCTCGATCCTCGTTCGTCACCACTCTTGGGTCAGATTTGACCCCAGTCTTGGATCGTCACCTGAGTTAGGTCATAATTCACCTCGATCCTCGATCGTCACCACTCTTGGGTCAGAATTAGCCTCGATCTTGGATCGTCACCTTAGTTATGTCAGAATTGATCTCAGTCCTCGGTCGTCACCATTCTTGGGTCAGATTAGACCCCGGTCTTGGATCGCCACCTGAGTTAGGTCAAAATTGACCTCGGTCCTCGATCGTCACCACTCTTGGGTCAGAATTGACCTCAGTCCTGGGTCGTCACCTGAGTTAGGTCAAAATTGGCCTCGGTCCTCAGTCGTCACCACTCTTAGGTCCTCAAAATGGACCACGACCCTCTGAATTGGTCATCCTCGTTTCCTTAGGTCCTCAAAATCAACCTCGAACCTCGTAAATTGTCATCCTCTCTTCGTTTGGTCCTCAGAACTGACCTCGACCCTCTGAATTGGTCATCCTCGCTTCCTTAGGTCCTCAGAACTGACCTCGACCCTCTGAATTGGTCACCCTCACTCCTTAGGTCCTCAAAACTGACCTCGACCCTCTGAATTGGTCACCCTCTCTCCTTAGGTCCTCAGAATAGACCTCGACCCTCTGAATCGGTCATCCTCGCTTCCTTAGGTCCTCAGAATCGGCCTCGATCCTCTAAATTGGGCATCATACGGTGTCTAATCAATGACCATCTTTTATTCTAAACTCACCCATCGAGGGGCTCTGTAGACACCTCATTATGTTACCCCTTAACTCTCCTTAGGTCCCTAGTACCTCCACCCATCACTGTAAACCCTGGTCAGGTCCTGAGTAATGACTTGAAAGCCATCGGGCACTCCCCGGCTCAGTTGAACCCAAAAGCCAAACTCTTCTTCTCGACTGAGACTAAAGAAATATTCGAAGGGAACTGAAAATCCTTTCCAACGGTCCGCCTTGTGCGCTATTCCAACTAACCATGCGGACGAACGATCCGTTTGCGTCCGAAGCCTAACCTAGAGGCCACCGGGCGCTCTCGGGCTCTGTTTGACGTAATTCAACTCTTTAACTTGACCGAGGCTTAATGAATGTTCAAAGGTAACTGAAGACCCTTTCCAACGGTCCATCCTGTGCGCGATTCCGACTTTCCATCCGAACGAACGATCCGTTTGACTCCGAGAGGTCACCGAATGCTTCTCGGGCCCGGTTGACCAAAATCAACTCCCCAAACTGCGTCAAACTCTTTGGAATGTCGAAGTAAATATCCTAACCTTTCAAACGGTCTTCCCCATGCGCGATTTGGACCTACCATGCGGACGAACGATCAATTTGCGTCCGAATAATCTCGAGTCTAGCGGACCGACAAACGCTTTTGAGCCATATTTGACCCAAAGTCAACTCCCGCACTCAGGAGAGGTCCAAAGGACTTTCGAAGGTATCTGAAATACCTTTCCAATAGTATTCTCCATACACGATTCTGACCAACTATTTTCCCTCGACGACCAATTTTCCAAAAAAGACTGAAGCGCACTACTAAATGGCAGGTCCCAGACCCTGCCTATCGGCACCTGCCAATAGGTAGTGCCATGGCAAAGCCGATCGATAGACCCCTACGCCTATATAAGGAGGCCTTGGACTCATTTTCAAGGAGAGCCCAGATCTAATAAAAATCTCTCTAAACTAATCCTAGAAACCTCTCTCGAAGGAAGCGTGATTTCAACTTCCAAACCCCTTTTTTACTTCCACTTTTCATCATCCTTTTTATCAAACTTGGTGAATTAACCACTCTCCATCATCATTCAAAGTGCAAGGGCTTCTTTCCAACATTCAAGATCAAGCTCAAGATCTTTAAGAAGGTCCAACTTTCTCAAACTCTCTCCTAAATTCTCTTAAATTTGCAATAACATGTTTTCTTACTTAGCACTTTTATTATCTTATTTCACATATCCTACCATACTTTTTATCTAGTATTATTGCAAATCTCCTATTTTCATATAAACAAAACCCAAAAAATAAGAAAAAGAGGGTTTGCTCATAAATTCCCAATAGGGATTCCCACACTCTTCGCACAACTAAAACACTTGTTTTACACACACACACACATTTACAAATAAGAGATTTCTCCATTTAGATTTATGGGTTAAACCCCACCCCTCGTTTTGTAAGCAAACTACGTGGACTTTGATGCCTTCATAGGCTACGAAGGCATCTCGGGGTAATACCCGAGACCCGAGTCCTTTTCTCACTTTTTCCCTTATTTTCTCTCTTCTCTTTATCTCATTTCTATTATATTCTATACATTCGTTCTTAGTGGCATATTATTCCACATGTGTTATCGCTCCCTTATAACAATCAACGCAAGGGTAATCGCAAAAATCCTATTTTCAACATTAATCTCACATTCCTACGGATGACTCGCTCTATCTTTTTCATGATACAAGTCGAGGATTCCTACCTCCATTCTATATATACACATGCACACATATCACGGGGGTAAATATAAAGGAAAACAACAAATATCCATGAGAGACCGAAAGGGCGGAATGGGTGCCTAACACCTTCCCATTTCGTAACTAAGCCTCCGAACCCTTATCGAATCATTTTGGTTTCGCACGCACCTGTATGTCTTTGGATGCCATCCTTCGGGGTGGCTTCCCCTTTTTCTTTTGTCTGTTTTGAGTAAAATAGACTGGCGGCTCTGAATCTCTCTACATTTTCACACCTTACAAATCGACACCGGCCGAAGCGCTCTCCCGAGAGAGGGGACGCGCAGTATCCGAAGGATCCTTTCTCCCTCCGCGGTGGGGATCGGGGATGGCCACAATAATTAATTCGGCTCACTCAAATAAATTCTCCAACTCATGAATTTAAGTTTCTCCAATTTAAATAGTTTTAACACTCCCAAAAATAATTAAATATTAAATTCTCAAAATTACGGGGTGTTACATACTCCTCCCCCTTACAAAGGAATTTCTTCCTCGAAATTAAGATGAGCGTAATGTCCCAAGATTCGCATATTACTCTCTAGTCATGTGCCTCTAAGCTCTCTATATCTATCCTATCCGCTTCTAACCATACGTTACACAAGTATGCATTTAAATTAACCAGGGCACCCATACACCCTTTACCCATGCTTAACCACACAAAATTTGCCTTAATTAACCCGGGTGCCCATACACCCTATCCCCGCGCTTTACCGCACGAAAGTTAACCAACTATGCTAGTCGTTACCCGTAATATAACTTCGAACCCGTAGTCATATCACACAGATATATATATATCTTCTGCCCGGGTACCCAACCCATGTACTAACGTCCAAACATATCCCCACAAAATACTTCTCTCTCAACACAAAAATATATACGCTTACTCTTATGTTACCAAAGACGACATAAAGTACCGCGTCCTTACCATCACTAGTCCTTGCGCAAAAATAAACCCCGAGCTATCTCTCTTTGCTCGAACGTAAATCTAACCACCCTGATTCACTTCAGTAAGCATCCCTACTTACCGGGATAAAATGTGAGAACACAAGACCTCACAATGTGCCTATCGCATGACACGATACAACATATGTATAGGATATACACCCTCTCAGGTGATACCTAGTACCAAACATATCCTCGTGTCGTGAACACCAAAATTTAACACCATTATCCACAATAGTTAAATTCCATCGCTATCCAGTCGATATTTAGAAAATATTATCAACCATACTCCCATAATTCTTAAAAGTAGTAACTCCTCACATAATTCAAACCTTCACTCAGTGTACACCTCCATCTCCCATGAAGAACACCAAAGAAACTCCGCTACCCTACGGAAAGTTTATCCCCATGCTATGGCTGCTACAACCAACGCACCCACTAAGTTCGACATACCTGCGAACTCTAGTGAAAAATAATTCTTATATTATGACATCCTCTTTGTCACTCAAAAATATACCCCACGTCCATAGGGTAAAAATAATTAACTCCATACTTCAGCTGTAATGGCTAATCCTCGGGTTCCGGAGCATCTTCTCCTTTCCTGAATGCGCCCATGACTTGCTTTAGTGGCTGTACATCCAGGACCTTGTCATGTACTTGACCCCTGCCTCACTTAATATAATCTATCTTCATGTGTCTTGCTTCCCCCATAAAAGAAACGCCTTTTAATACATTCACCCTTCCACTGGTCTCTTCCATGCCGACCTTGTTGGAATTCCTGGCCATCCTGTCGATAGCCTCTAGTTCTAAATCGTTCGGCATGATTTCCCTGCCGGAATCCTGCCCCTAGTCTCCCCCTGTCTGCTGCTATGATACCCCACTAGTACTATTCCCTCCTGCTTTATCCGACTGGCTAGTTTCCAGTCTCTTCCAGCTTCCTTTCACGTGGAAGCGATATTTCTGACACTGTCAGAGTGTTGTGTTAACGACATCAGTATAAGCTACTAATGCAGAATTACCAATTAAATGTTTTCTGATTCTCTAGACTAACCCATCCATAAACTTTTACTATCTATATCTCTTCATCGCTTACCTCATCCGGTACAAAATTTGACAACGAGTAAATTCTTCCTCGTAATCAGCCACAGAACAGTCCCCCTGATTCACCTCTTTAAATGTTCTCCTCATTTCGGTCTCAACCGGTGGAGGAAAATACGTGCGGTCGAACAGCACCCAAAACTTTGCAATAGCTAGTGTATCCCTTTCCTCAACTGTGGTGATCGACTCCCACCACTGTAGCACTACTCCCACTAAACTAAAAGTGGCTAGCATTTTCTTTCGCACCTCATCGCAATCTCCCATGCGTAGGTGATGCTGGATATCTCACTTCCACTAACATGCTAGCACTATATCTAAACCTCCTAGAAACTCTGATGGATGCCCTTTTTGAAAAACCTCTCGTATTTGCAGCCACCCCGACGCCCACGGGTGGGTCTAAACATGTGTTGCCACTAACTCTTGTGGTTGATATCGTGGCAAGTACCTTGCCATTGCGATCATCGTCTCTTCAACTTCCTGCGCCACCAATTCAGTTACCTGCGCTATCGAAATCATCTCTGCCAGTTGCTGCAGTAACTCTTACTCCTGACGAGCCTCTCTAGTCTCATCTCCCCCAGCTACCCTAGCTGCTCTCTCTCTCTCCTGGGCGGCATGTGGAATGAAAATCGAATCGTATGAGTTCACACTCAAATAAGAAATGTGGATGAAGGACGTAAATGCGCATACGTATAAGAATACAACAATCTGTGACACAAGAACCTGATGCTCTGATACCATCTGTGACACCCCGCCTAATAAAATATTGGGTGATCAGTCCTATACCAAATTAAAATAGGAATCCCAGTTGGTTCATTCTTAGCATCATTATCGAAAATTTTTTTAAACATACTAACCACCTAGTATTCCAAAGTTGGTGCCAAATTTTAACTTTATAATTCAACAAAACAGTACATGCGGAAATAAATATAAACCATTCACATAACTGAATAAAACTCAACTGAATAATTAATTACACAACTTGCCGAAAAAATTATCGGCCACCAAAGTGAAATAATCCAATACAAATATTAAACACCGAAATAAAACAAATCTGAAAACTGTACTGAGAAGACTAGGTGACAAGCCCTAAATAAAACTGAAACTAATGCATAATTCCTACTCTAGGAATAAATAAACGATGTGTCTAATCCAAACTCCTGCTAGCATCCACATATGCCATAGCTCCATATCCCTGGAATAGAATATCAATCCTGGCGTGCCTGTGGATGGACACCTAAAAGGTTTTGAAAATAGTTTTATAGCAAGTGTTAGAACCCAAAACGTTTTGAAAATATTTTGCAAGTTAATTAACTGCAGTAATTTAAAATGCATGAATGCGCTTCATATTTAAGTTAGTGTGGCACTCCCTTGTGGACATTATCACCCCTCCACTATTGTGCACACTTAACGGTTACCTAAACTCCCACTTATTTGTACTACCCCGTCCAACTAGTCCTGGTATAACCTCCCCTTGCCATACTACTCTAACCCGAGTATAATGATTTTTTTGAATTATAAGTTATCTCACAATTAACTTAATTAATTCCTTCTTAAATAGTAGCATATAACCATGTCACAAGTTATATAAAGTAAATACATCACACACTGTATTATTACCCGCATATAATATTGAATCATTATATACATACCTTTACTAAAACATTCACACATATAATATACATATATATATCCCTCCGAGTATAACCTCGCCGAATGATTCCCTCTAAAGTGCTATCTCACTAGGTGTGCTCACAAAAGCAAGTTCCCCAAGTTGGAATCGCTCACCAACTTGGCCCAAACTATAAACTTAATGGAGATGGTCATATTCCTTCCCTGAAAGTGAGATAAATCCCTCACCCATATACCGGTCGCTATGACTTAGGGATATACTCGCCCTACTCCTCAAGCTAGGGGAATCACCCACATCGTGCAACCTCCCTTGATAGCACTAGAGTATATAAATTGAATAAATATCTTGTCACTGATATTTAGTATCACACACAATATATACACGTATATATATATATATACTATCACTACATCGTATATATATAACATAAACCCCGGCTTTACCGTGTACTCAAAATCCGGTACACTAGCCTGTACTTTCCTGAGTCTGTGGCCCGACTCAACATAATTAATTTTTTCACTTAATAATTTATCATCTTCCCGAGTCTATTGTCAGACTCTAATATAATTAATTCACACATCAATTAATATAATACTTTCCCTGAGTCTATGGTCCGACTCTAATTAAATTAATTAACACACCCATTAATTTAATACCTCCCTGAGTCTATCTTCCGACTCTAATTAAATTAATTAACACACCTATTAATTTAATACCTCCCCGAGTCTATCTTCCGACTCTAATTAAATTAATCAACACACCTATTAATTTAATACCTCCCCGAGTCTATCATCCGACTCTAATTAAATTAATTAACACACTTATTAATTTAATACCTACCCGAGTCTACAATCCGACTCTAATTAAATTAATTATCACACCTATTAATGTAATACCTACCCGAGTCTACAATCGGACTCTAATTAAATTAATTATCACACCTATTAATTTAATTCCTATCCGAGTCTACAATCCGACTCTAATTAAATTAATTATCACACCTATTAATTTAATACCTACCCGAGTCTACAATCCGACTCTAATTAAATTAATTAACACCTCAATTAATTCGATTACTTGGCATCGCCCAACCATCCTACCCGGACTCACTCACTTGGCCCATAACTTAATATTTCCCGAGTCTATGTTCCGAATCTAAATTAATTACTCTCTCAATAATTAATTTAATACTTTTCCGAGTCTACCTCCCGACTCTACCATCATTAATTAACACATCCATTATCCCCGGACTCGCTCAATTGGCCCATAACTTAATATTTCCCGAGTCTAGGTTCCTATCACAAGGAAACACACAATAGGCATTCACAACCCAAGTAATCCTATAAAATAGTAGGTATTTACACAACCCAATTATTCATACTTATACGTAATATATTTCTCTCTAATTTTCACCGTACTTGTTTGCTTTACGAATTTATTTCACTTTCGTATTAATTCAAGTATTCACACAACTATAAGGGTCCTAGTTACCCCTTGTTATATAAATTTAGCAGTTACCCTTGTTAACCCACTGACCTAAAGAATTTAAGCTCGTTCACGCTTTTCTGCAATTATATTCTTATCATCTCGAATTAGAGTACGCCACAATCAAGCCTATGAATCTCCAATTTAACTCTATCAAAAAATTAAAGTCCAACACTCAATGATAGACCTACTTCCATATCATTATTCCATCAATTATTTCATCAAGGTCCCAAACACTTCCCCGATAAAATTTTAGACATTTGAGGCTTAAAAAGAAAAATCTCAATTTTTTTGGCAGATTAAACACCCTCTAGTAAAATTTCGATTTATCCCTCTAAAGAACTCCGATTGACCTGATTCCAAGTTCATTGGATATCTAAGAGAAATAACTTTCCATTAATGTATGGTTAACACTCTAATTCGAAGTAAAATTCAAATAGCACCCGTTTAAAATCATGTCAAAATTCTGGGAGATTACTATGTTGACATATCAAACACCCTGTAGTAAAATGTCGATTACTCCCTCTACAGAACTCCGATTGACCTGATTCTAAGTTCATTCAATAGCTAAGAGAAATAAATTTCCATGAATGTATGGTTCACACTCTAATTAGAAGTACAACTCAAATGGCATACGTTTAAAGTTGTATAAAAAATTCTTGCAGATTGACCTCTTGTGTTCATTAAATAAACCCTAAGTCATTGAAAATTCATGTTCTTCATCCAAGAACTCATAAATATTCCTTGTTAATCATCATATATATTCAAATTTCATTTTATCTTTACTTAGGTATATATAATACACCTATTTCTTACTTTGAATCTTAGCCAAGTATTCCATTAACAAAACCCCATTTTGTACCCATTTAACCCAAAAACGAATTTTAGTTTACACATCACTAAAATATGAATTGGATATCACCATTTACACTTTACAGATTCGTAGAGTCTGATCCGTTGGTGTAGTCCCTTAATTTGGCTCCAACATCCCCAAATTGGCTCTTGATTTGCTTTCCCCCAAATTTCCTCTCAAACCCTAAATTTAGAGTTGTGTTGACTGTCGTTCCCTAGTCTCTCAATTTGGTTAAAAACCCTTAATCCTATTTTTGGCCATCTGGGCCTAATTAACATGGCCCAACTCACCCCGTGTGGGCCCGACTATGCCCAAAAATACCCCGAGACCCAATTACTACCCCCGAGTACTCTTTTCTGACTATCTCGACCCATTCGGACGTAACTGCGTACTCGGAGTTGCCATCCGAAATACTTTTTGACATATCCACATTTCGACCCCAAAACGTGACACACATTAATTCGAAAAATTAAACTTAAAGTAGCCAATTATAATTAATTCGGCTCACTCAAATAAATTCTCCAACTCATAAATTTAAGTTTCTCCAATTTAAATATTTTTATCACTCCCAAAAATAATTAAATATTAATTCCTCAAAATTGTGGGTGTTATAGACAATTTACATACATACTTTAACTGCTTTGCCTGATCCTTGGGCCCCTTATCAAAATTCTCTCATCTGAACTGACCCATGAACTGCTATAGTGGGTGTACCTTCAGAACCCTGTCCTGTAGTTGCCCCCTACCTTGCTTGTGGAAATTTCTCTTCATGTTACCTACCTCTCCACAAAAGAAACACTTCCTATAAAGTCCTCTCTGCCACTGATCCTATCCCTGCTGGCCTCCCTCGCCATTACCTTGGCCCTAACGATCTTGAGGAGCAAAGTGTCGCTATTGATCGGGACCCTACTAGCCCTGTTGAAAATCCTAGCCATCCTATCGATAGACCTCAGATATAAATTTCTTGGTAGAATTCCCCCGCTGGGATTCCAACCCCTGTTTCCTACCATCCTACTGCTACGCACTACTAACAGTACCCCCACCTACCTTGTCCTGTTGGCTGAGACCACCTCATCTCTTTCTTTCCTTCACGTGGAAGTGATAATCATGGTAGTGTAATAATGTTACATTGACGACATCTGTACATTTCACCAATGGTGGGTTGCCAATCAAGTGCTTCTTAATCCTCCAAGATAATCTATTTATAAACCTCGCCTTCTTTTGCCCCTCCTTACCCACCTCATCTGGCATAAAATTTGGTAAACGGATGAACTCCTTTTCATACTTTGTTACGGAGCGATTACCCCTGTTCACCTCACTGAACTTCTTTCGCATATCGGTCACTACTGCTGGCAAAAAATACTTGCTATCAAACCGCACTCAAAACTCAGTAATCGTCATCATATCTCTCTCCTTGGCGGTGGTAACTACTCCCACCACTGTATTGCTGCTCCAGTAAGTCTGAAAGTAGGAAACATTTGATTTTGCGTCTCAATACATGCTGCCATGCATAGGTAGAATGGTGTATTCTTCTTTCACTGACACGCCTCAACTACATTAGAGCTACCCTGAAACACGGGCGGGTGGTCCTTCTGAAATTACTCTATGACTATCTGCCACGTAAATGGCCCTAGCTGGGCCTGGATCTTCGGTTCCACTGGCGACTGCGACTGGGGATGTGGAAAATGAACGACCATAGTTATAATAGATTCATTAACTACCTGGTACACTATCTCTACCACCTGTGCAGTCGTCATCATCCTTGGTGGTGGCAGTGGCTCTAGAACTACTAGCTCCTAACGAGCCTTCCTCTCCTCATTCCTTATTGTTGCTCTTGTTGGTCTACCACTCCTAGGCGACATCTAAAATTTCAAAATGAGTTGTATGAGTTCACCGTTCATACATCTATAATAGCATAAGAACGTAAATACGCTTACGTATAAGAATACAACAATCATATCATAAGGCTCTACATCAAAGAACGCTAAGCCGAAATGTGAAACGCCATACAGATCCTATGGACACTATAACCTACTGCTCTGAAATCATTTGTGACACCCCGCTTAATTAAATACCGAGTGATTAGTCCTTTAGTAAATTAAAAGAGGCTTCTCATATGGTTGATGCTTAGAATCACTGTTATTTCTATAATTTCTAACATTTCCAATCCAACAAATTATCAGAACGAATTTATCTATGTTAGGTATGCCACTAACAATTTCTAACCCCTCAACGCTCAGATCGAACTAGAAAAAAACAAGTTGGTCATGTCCCATAATAGTTCATTTAGCTTCCCAAAAGCCTCAGCTAAAAAAAAAGATTAAATTAAGCAGGTCTAGGCAAGGTTGTTCGAACGAGGCCACAGGTCATTCGAACAACCTGTTGGGTTTGACGATTATCCCTCTTCTTGATTTGATCCATCCTCCATTAATGAGTCTCTAAAGATTTTAACTTCTTCCTAGAATAATTCTTACCGATCTAAGTGACTTCCAGTTGATGACCAGCGCTCGATCCATCGACCACGGCCTAGGAGCTCCTTCCCCACGTGCAAATCGGCCATTGTTATTTCTCCAAGATTCATAACTTCCACCGAGAACTAAATCTGATTTTCCCCAATGATAAATACATGAATACAACAGTTCTAAACCTCCAGTACATCATCCATCATTAACGATTTCTAATATAATCGTATAATCCACAAATTTGGGTTTTCATGGATTTTATGAAATCGTTTTCTACAATTCGAATCCTATCATCCTTATTAAACAAAATTGATTATTGGTTTCTACTCACAATCAGATACCAACAACACTAAATCTTATTACATCGTCAATTAAATTCTTAATCTTCCCAATTGTTTAATTCCTCGATGATCCATTTTTACGTGATAATCCACCCCAAAACGAATTGTCGATTACACCCACTATGATATGAATCGATTATCACAAATTTACATTGAAACAAATTAACCACTTGCCTGTATATAATTGTTAGCATCTGATTACTTTGAAGAAGATGATTTATTTATTTCCCAAAAGCTCCCAAAGTTAGACCTCTTTTATTCTCTACAGAACTAGGTTTTCTTTTAGAGTTATATCTACCACAACCTGTCTAATTTGGGTTTTATAATTTTTTTCCTTTATAGTTGTGTCCACTTCAAGATATTAAATTTATCTTTTAATGTGTTAATCCCGAAATTATGCTTGTGGGCGGAGTTAAAATGACCCAAACACACCCGTGTGAGCCTGATTTTGCCTAAAAATGCCCTGAGACTCAATTACTATCCCCAGATACTGTTTTTCGACTATATCGCCCTCTCTGAAATAAACCGTACACTCAAAATTTCCATCCTAATTACTTTATTACATTCTCTAATTTTTTACCTAAAAAATGCGACACAAAAATAATCCGAATAATTAAATCTCAATTAGCCAAATTAAATGAATCCTCCAATTTAAATAATTTTTGCAAATAATAAATTTAAATTTATCCAAATTAAATAGATTCTATTTCTCCCAAAAATAATTAGATTCAATCCTCGAAATTACAAGGTTATATATATATATATACACACACACTAAGATTTATCGCATATTTGTGTGATTCATGTAAACATATCTATTTTTATAGTCCGTTAGAAATCACTAAACTAAAGGGAAGGAGAGCAATTAACTAAACAAAATTTGACCTAATTCCTAATTCATAGAATATAGAATTGTACAAAGGGTTCCTATAGATTCAAGGTTTTATATAATTTTTTATAAAATCTACATTTGTACAACAAGCATGTAAATTTGTTGTCCAATATGCATGATATATATGTAAGTATTTTTTAGTTAAAATACTTGGAGGCAAACACATTGATATTGTATTTGGCTTACATTCAGAATACTCATGTGGATGCAAGAGCAGCCATTTTTTTTTTATTTTACATATACAAAAATGGAATAGGGAAGTTATGCATGTTCTAGTTATTTTTTTAATTACAATGATAAGTTTGGGTAATTTTGTTGTAGTGTAGTTGAGTTAGTAAAAAAGATAGTATGCATATTCACTGGTGTAATGAAAGAGTTGGGGTTGTGTTGTCAAAACAAGTACTTCTATTAATTATTGTATAATTTATTGTTTTAAATAACACGAGTTAACATAAAAAACTGTGGAAGACTTCAATTATAATATGTAAAATTGAACCCATAAGATAGATAAAAGTAATGCAAATTTTAGTATATGTAACTGTCTATAATAGGACCCATTCAACCAATGGACTATGGGCAGCCCTAAACATGTTCTCGATTTGCGATCGCACATGGATCTATTTGTTATAACTTATGTATTTAGGCCCTAAATTTTTTATATCAATACACATAAAAAGATATTATTTTACAACTTTTGCATAGGTCTTTGTCAATTTATTTCTATTTCAGGAACTACTAGCAAAGGACCATTACATGATTATATGAGCTCATCCAAGTGAAAAGAAAAAAATTAATATATATTATTAAGAGAATACTGAACTGATAGTTGAAATTGTTCTACAATGTCATACTTCTCTGGAGATGTCCTTATAGTCTGGTATTATTTTCAGAGAATAAGTGATGTTGGGAATTTGATTAAGAATGAGATAAACTTTAATGGTCAATTTATAAAGAACAAGAGAGACTTTGATATTAGATTCTTCACTTTGCACTATCACACCCTCACCTCACTTTGACATCTCATACCATAAAACACTTCGACATCCTCTTGTTGATTATTCTCAGTGTTTTTTGTTACCATATTTGCCTTGTTTTCTATGGAGCAATTGACCAAGATCTTGAATTGTTCAATAATTCTAGTGGTGTTAAATCATCATATCAGAATGACATGGTTAGCTAGGCTAGCAAGATCACTAGTCTTTTAAAAGACACCGATGTACCTTACTTGTATTTTTTTATCGCTAAGGCTTAACTTTTGAACTAAATAATGCTTGTTATGTATTTAATGTCGACCTTAGTACTTATTAATTGTGGTGTCTGAGACTTTGGACTTTATGTTAGAGTAGAAATGTGAGATTTATAATTTGATGACGTGTGTAATTAGAGCTCTAAGTAAAATAAACTATTAACTTTAAATATGATTTATGCTTAAGATTGAAATCTAAGATATGTATTTTTCTAATGGAAAATCATTTCTGATGTCTGTTACATGTGTTTTTTTCTCTATAAATTGTATATTTGTTTCCTTTTTAGGCTTATTAATGCTTGTCTTGTACTTATTTTGGAATTTAATTCTTTAAATTGTGGTATCCATATCTTTAAACTGTAAGGATGAGTTTGTATCATGAGATTTGAGTAGGTGTCTTCTATTTTAATTCAAACAACTTCGTTGTCTACTCTATTGTCTTCTGTTATATTTCAGCAGGATATTGAGAAGTGAGATAATGTAACTCGATAAGTCATAATATATCTCGGTTGATACTTGCTATAAAATAAATTTTATTAGTTTATTTCGTATGGTTTATTTGTTATAGTGTATCAACTTAATAAAGTTACCGTTTAGAAAATTACAAGTTACATCAATGACTTCATCTTCTTCCTAACATAGTTGATTCTTCTTCTTTTGGAAAAGTTATCATCATTCATGAAATTATTAGGTGGAAATCTTTTGTTTGGAGATGGTCTCATGTCCAAGTTAATCCAAAGGGTGATCATGCGACTGAATTTAATACATGTGTCCTTCTTCATACATAATTTTGAATGAAGTGGTTGGTTTATATCTCTTTCACTTTATTTAATGTCAACATAAATTGACCCTTAGTTCCTCACATCTCTGGTTTTCAGGATTATATATTCCTTGATTTTTTACCTTGATCATATATGTAATTATGTTTTTCTATTTTTGAAAACTTTTGTTAGTTTCCAAATCATTGGTTGTGGTTGATACATTCAGAGAATGGTTTTAAAAAAACTTCATATTATATAGAAACATAGTGGAAAAAGAGGTTAACATCTTGGTGACACATTCAATTAATTCTTTTGGAGGTGAGAGGTGAGTAAGAAATGTTTTTCATCAAAAATGAGGAAAAATAAGGAGAATGTGTCACGTTTAAGATTAAGTCTATTGTTCTCATATAATGTATTTGCAATCAAGCACGACAAAAATAAAACCAAATCAAAGGAAGTCCATGCCTTGAAAAACGTAAAGCCAATAAACATAATATATATATATACATATTTGTTTTTTTTATCCACTTGTTACTTAAGATGGTCAAATTAGTTTTTATTTTTTAGTTTTACATTTATTATTTATGTTGGTTTGGAATGTTGTTTTTTTTTGTTAAGATATCCTTCACATGTTGTAACATTTACCCCGGGATCTTAATATTATTAATCATACTAGTGATATTAGCTAGATAGAGTAAGTTTTCTTATATGCTCATTAATGTTTGTGTTACATATTGATAATCTATGTTTGTGTTTATATAGGGTTCATAGGAAAAAATAGGTAATTATTGATACGTGGTTGTATATGACGACGAAGACTAATATTTTCTGGATTACACAAAAACGAAGTGTGACTACTCCTTACAGGTGCAATCTTCCTTTTTTTTAATCCAATGTTGGTTTTTGTGGTGGATATTATGAAAATGATTTCGCTATGACCTTTATGTTTTGTGTTTACTATATCGTGCTCAAACGGCTTGTGTTCTTAATGTTTTTATTAAATTTTAAAGAAATCTACCGCGAGGATGTTTAATTGGAATATTTTGGGACAATTTGTTGAAGAAGTTAAGTCATTTTATCTTTACATTGTTAAATAAGTCTAGTCTCATTCTCCATGGAATTTATTGATGGTCTATGATTGATGTTTATGTTGTCTTATGATTTAACTAAAATTGGTCCATACTTATTACTATTAATGGAACCAAATGAATTTGTTTATACTTTGTTGAAATTATTTTTTGATCGAGAACTAGATGATTATTTAATAAATTCTACATGCACCTTTCTCATCAATTCATCTAGTGCATGATATTATTTATAATAAATCATATATGCAAAGTTGATGCCTACAAAATTTAATTAGACATATAAAATAAAAGATGTATACACCCATCATTTTATGCTTTGTTGAATGTTAAAGAGTTTTACATTACTGTTGGAGTATAAATTTCTAAGTGGTTTCCTTCCTCTTCCTCTCCTTCTCCATCTCCCACGAACACACACACACACACACACTCACACACACACACATACACAATTATATTTAATTTTTACCATTCTATTTCAGGGTGAGTTACTTGGTAAGAAATATGAAGAAAATTACAAGCATGAAACAAAGAGGGGTTTTATGATTGATTTCATCCATATGTGATTCAATTACTATCTTATTTTCATGGTGCCATGGGCATTACTAGAACACTGGTAATCGAGGATGCTAAAAGAAATGGGGAAATTGTTGCTATGATTGGAGATGGTGTGAATGATGCGCCTGCAATCAAACTTGTTGATATTGGAATTTCCATGGGCAGTACTAAAAAAGAGGTAACATAGAAAACTACATCTTGGGACTTTTTGATGTATCTCATACTTTAGTTATTGTATCCATCTTTCTCTTGTTTTTCAATGCAATATTAGTTGATCACGAGGTGACAACTAAGATTCGTAGGCAATAGGGCATGCTATCACAATGTAGAGAATTTCATACAACACAGTACATGAATAATTTTTCTCAGTTGGTACGAAATACTTGCATGAATAAATGTTCTAAAAGCCAAAGCTAGGCTCGAGGCATTTTTTCTTAAAGAGATGAGGTCCTTACAATACACACACACACACACACACACACACACACACACACACACACACACACATATATATATATATATATATATATATATATATATATATATATATATATATATATATATATATATGCACCTTAGAGCTTAAAATGAGGGATCTAAGGCAATGAAGTGAGAGTGAATAAATCAAACACTACACCAGTGGCAACTAATGGAAATGCAGTGCTGAAAGATGAACATATAGAGAGTTATGAATCAAACATTACACTAGTGATGACGGGTGTAATGTATTCTCCAGTGAATATATGCCTGTGTAGAACATATATATATATATATATTCTACACAGACATACAAACACAAACATATACGCACCTTAGAGGCTAGGGCGATATACAGAGTCAAAAAATCAAATCATCAGCGGTGACTGTGATAGCCTCATCAACCTTCTTGCATTCCACCACCACCACCTCCACTGTGCAATCCAATATTTATAAAGATGTCACTTCGACTGGTGTAATATATTCACCAGTGATGGGACATTCTTTAATATATTCACTGGTGTAATATATTCACCAGTGATAGGACATTCTGGAATCAGGTCATAACATCCAATATTTATAAAGATGTAACTTGGACATTATGAGATCGTGTGTATGCCGCCATTCGTTCCTCTCTCTCGGACTCCCCTATCGGTAGCCCACCCCCCCCACCCCACCCCACCCCCACCACAACTACCCACGATCTCGGATGCACTCCTCTCTTTCTCGGACGCAAATCCCCTCCATTGGCACTTCTCTTTCCCGGACGCACATCCCCTCCACCAGCACTACTCTCACTTTTCTTCTTTCTACCATAGTCGGACGGACTGATCTCAGATGCACTGATCTCATTTGTTAGATCTGAAATTTTTATCAGATCAAAATTTTTTATTTTGTGTGAACATTTGTTATTTGTTAGGTCTGGAATTTTTATTTTGTGGAAACATTTGTTAGATTGTTGTACAAATTGTTTATTGTAAACATTTGTTAGATTTTTATGCTCAAACAAATTGTTAGATTATTTTGTTTAAACATTTGGAAGTTTGTAATGTAATGGATATTTTGTTGTACAAATTGTTGAAAATAAGAATCAACTTATATTGTTATACAGATTGTTTGTTGGGTATAGATTTTTGATATTGTTCTACAAATTTTTATACACAATTCATAATAATTGGTATTAAAAGTTAGGTTTTACATATTTTTTTATTGTTGTACACATTTTTTATCATGTCGGGTCGTGGCAAATCATGCCTAATTGGTACGACATTTTTTTATCGTTCTATTCGTGTTGTGTCGCATTTTTAATGGGTCGTGTTCATGTTAGATAAAAAACACGATGTCGTGTCGTGTCATGTTCGTGTTGGGAAAAATAAAGTCATGCCGTTTCGGGTCAGGCACAACCCAATGGCCCGAATTTCCACCCCTAGTTTATGTATGTTGAATAGAGGCTTTGGATGTTTGGCAACAGGTTTGGAAACTCTTATCATAGGTGTTATGGGGAAGAATTTGAGATTCATTTTTTTACTATATATTAGTCTATCTGGAGAATTTATTTATCAAATTTTGACATATATAAATAAAGTGTTTCTTCCTTAGGAAGGACTTTCCTTTTTCTCAAATTTAATTGTTAACCATTTTGCATCATGATGGTGATTGGCGGTAATAGATAAAACTATTCAAATTTCATGTACCTTTATTATTCGTAAATCATGTTGGTTACTCCTTCCCATGTTTATATTGCAGTAAAACATATTACTATTGGGACAATGGTATTTATACCCACAATCAATTGTGTTTATGTCCTCGCTTAAATATTATCGAACTGTCATTTCGGATTATTCAAAGCGATATTTTCCATAGAATTTTATAAAATGGAGACGTATTTAACTCATTCCCTCTTTGTATGAATATTTGATTGTTTATATATTCTACGCAGTAATATTTGTGACTCTTGGAGACATTTATAAAAAGGTTTATTTACTTTAAAATATGTATTGTGTCATAATTTTTGTTGTTATATGCACTATAAAATCACCAAAGAGGTAAATTTACTTTGAAATACTTGCAGTCTAACTATATTCATTAATCTAATTTTGTCAGTTAACTTGCATGGTTTTTTGTTGGGGTTATTAACCTTAATATAAAGGTGCTAATAAAAATCATGTGGGGAGTTAGTGGCGTTGTAAATTTAAGAAGGTTTGCAATTGTAGCTTTTTTTTGGTGATTGGTCTTTAATTTGTTTTGTTACTAAATAAAGTTTAAAGTTTTTAGCGAATGTTGTATGAAAAATCTAAGATACTTTTACTATAATATAGATTGATACCTTAGTTTTTGTGGGCAGGTATGTTGTGGATCTATTAGATTGTGAGAGATGGAACATGGTAAGAAATTATTACATTTTGAAATTAGTGTGATCCCTCACTCTCTCTTCAATTATTTATTATTTTTATTTTAGTATCAATATGGTAGAGGTGTTAGTTCCTTCTCTCCGAAGTCCATTGCGAGTAATTGATGGCCAAAAATAGCAAGGCATCGATGCATTGGAGATTCAAGAACTCTATGGTTCATTTCATTTGTGGATAGTTAAGAGGACTATATAAGAAAACCAATGTTTATGCTTTGTTGTTCTGTTTATACTATTAATTTGGTATCCTTAATATAGTTATACTTTGTTATTCTGTTGTAATAAAAATAAATGAAAATGTTTACCGGATGTAGAAAAGATATGTGAATTAGGTACCAAGAAGTGAACCAAATGAAACTAATGGAGTAACCGGTGAAGTATATATTGATTGATAATTCTTTCATTTCCTCTTTGCGCATCTCTCTAATATGGTTTTTGTTACGTAAACATAACTAATTTTGTTTTTATGATTTATTGATTTGTTTTGTAGATTGAACCCTGATTAAGCTTAGGCCATATTTTAAGTTATACTAAAATAATGGTACACAATAGCCATACACAAGTGTTCAAAATTTAAGGCCTTTACTTAAATGTAAAGGGATCGATCATGGTATAAATATAAAACTAATTTTACAAATTATGCAATTTAATTTATTTATTCTATTCATCTGTAATTTTCAATATATTATTTAAGAGTTAAGATTTTTCACTTTGAATTTAAATTTGTAAATTATTCACCCCTAAGGTTTGGAATGTTTCTTTCATAGTTGGTTCTTTATTAGATTAGTTTACAAAATAGTCGATTTATTTTTAACAAATTCCATAATACGCCCGCGCATCATGCGGGTTATATTCTAGTGGTAAATAATAGTAACAACCTACCTTATTGATAAACAAACTCTCAGGGTAGGAAATGAAAAGGTATAATGTATATGGTTTTGTTTATACACATTCCTAATTTTATTTCATTTAATTAAATAATGAAGTGTTTTTTTTCTTTTTCAAGTTCAAGTGGAGCACCGTCTTAAGCAGGGATATGGACCTGGGATGAAAATTCGAACATAATGACTTGAATTTTTTTTTGAAATGTAGGACAAACATGTATAGGTAATATCAATGAAACTATATATTATATGTATTTATATTATTTAAAATATCATTCCAATAAATAATAATAATAATAATAATAATATAATACATTACTTTCTCATAATTATTAATAATGAAATCATATAAGATGATTACTCTTCCATTTTGAGTTCCAACGCCCATTTATTTAACAAAATTCAATTGTCTTGAGTTTTATTATAATGAAACGTTTCTTTTGATTTGTTGCAAATTATATTTCTTCCTCATATGGAAAAGGGCTACCTAAACATCCATGTTCATGTCCTACGGTAGTTTTTTTCGTCTTATAAGGGTTCATGCTTTATAGAGAGATGTGTATTTGTGACTTAAATGGCATGCATGTTATCAAGATTTACATAAAAAAATTAGACATGGGTTTATACAGTACAGTGTGTAAATGATTTCTCTGGGTTGGATAAACTGTGGAAAATACTGTGCATATTTTGTTCTTATAACTTTTGGGTGTTTGCAGGATGATGATGAAGCTCACATAGTTGGTTGCTACATGTTTAAAGTAGAATTTTTTTTGAACCACTACCTTTGAAGATTTTAGGAAATTGGTCAGGTTATTTTTCTAATCATAATCAAAGAAGATTTTTATGGATATAATTATATTAAATTTACAATTTACCATAGATTTCTGTGTTGGAATATTAAATAAAATTGATCAACATATTATATTATCGAAATTAACTTATAAAAGAATTATAGGAACTGTGTACCTGAATCCATAGTGATCATTGAGACTAGGTAGTTGGAGGTCTTCCACAGACTAATCCCTCTCTCTATGAGTTCTCTCTTATTGATGGGAATGAGGAGTAGAGTCTTTGAGTGAATTAGCCTTAGGGATCAGATGCTTTCATTATATTTATAGACATCTAATTAAAACCCCATTAATTATAATTAGCTAACTCTTGAGTAACCAATAGGTGACTCTTGATTAGCAGGACTCTTGAGTAATCAATAGGTGACTTTTGGATAACCACACATTTCAGATTCCATATTTACTGCTGATGTCTTTTGAGCTTACCTAATTAGATCACTTCATTTGCCCATTTAAAAATTGAAGATCAAATATAATTACTATTTTAATATGTGAGCCCACATTAAATTATTTGGAATGTATAAAATATTCCAACAATCTCCCACTTGGGATGCATAATAATTCCAAATGAAATTATATTCAATAACCTTATGTTCACACCAAATTCCTTTCTATTCATAAGACATCTCTCGAATCAATCTCCCCTATTTCCTATACCAGTATGAGACCAAGGCGACCTTCATTACATTTATGTGGTAACTCGATCCTTTAACGATCACCACACCAAATATATTCAACGACATGGATCAAGTATGTATGCGTGGCTAGAAATTTCATGCAATGTGATCTCAGACATGCCTATTTCCAATTATTCCTAACTTTATTCCGTAGTGAGATCAAACCTTAGTCTTTTAAACCTTATGTTATACCACAATTAAAAGACAATACATTCAGAGTAAATAATAAAATGAAAATACCATCAACTTTATTCTGCAGAAAACTGAAACATACATAAAGTATCTGAGTAGTGTCAAATGAAGGAACATTAAACCGAATACAAACTCCCACTAAAGATGAATATCATCAAACTGAACAACACCCATATGGGCAGTGTTCTCATGAAAGACCTCGGGTGGTAAGCCTTAGTAAACGGATCTGCGAACATGGAGTTTGTTCTTATATGTTCAATAGACACTATCTTACTCTGAACTCTTTCCTTAACAATAAGAAACTTAATGTATATGTGCTTAGACTTCAATAAGCTTCTGGTGTTATTCGAATATAGAACTTATGAATTATTATCACAATATATTTGCAGTGGATTTTCAATACTATCCAAAATATGCATCCCATTGACAAAATTTCATAGGTATATCGCATGATTTGTTGCCTCATAAAAGGCTATGAACTCTATTGCCATAGTGGAAGGTGGAATGAGTGACTTCTTAGCACTCCACCGAAAATAGCACCTCCAGACAACATGTATACTGTAACAACCTGCCCTTTTGGAGACAATTAAATTTCATATTTAAGTATAAATTGACAATTTGGATAATTTCTCGAAATAGTGATTTTTTATGGGTGTTGTAATTGTTTTTGGGATTAAATAGGTCGAAGTAATTTAATTATATGTCGTTGTGGAGTAAAGCGACAAAAGAGGTAAGATTTTGATTAGAAAACCCACATTAAGTTATATGGGTTAGAATAGTGATTTTCGATCAAGTACCTTGAATGGAAATTTTGACTACGCCGGGAGTCTCGGAATGGCCGAGATAGTCGAAAAAGAGTGTCCGATTGTCAAAATTGAGTTTCGGGGAATTTTGGAGTAAAAGTAACTCGGAATTGAGTAAACGAGTTGTTTTTGGGTTTTAATGGTTAAACCCTTTTCTTTCTATATAAAAAGGGAGAGTGGGAAAAAAGAGAAAGAAGAGAAAGAAAAGATAGAGAAGAGAGAGAGAAGGAGAGAAAAGAGGAGAAAAGGGGAGATTCCGACCAACCTCCGCGGGATTCGACTCGGGATCGTCGGATTATATCCACGAGGCAAGTGTTTAGTTGCTTTATTTAATTTTGAGCATAAATCTCATATCATAGTTGGTAATAACAAACCCTAAAGATTTCGGGTCGGGTTTTCCGGGGATCAAACGGGTTTTTCTCGAAAGTTAAATGGGTAAACCCCAAAAAATATCAATTTGGAGAAACTTAGGAATTTCTTTAATTTAATTGTTGATTCTTGGTTCTAGGATGATTAGAACCTATTTCCTTGCTGTATATGTAGTTAGGTGTAGTTATATGTTGGTGGGAGAAGATATAAAAAGCTTGGAGGTGTATTAATGGAGTTTTAGGATTGTTGGAGATGATGATGAATAGTGAGGCATCAACTTTCCAAATCGATTCGGTCCTGATGCAAATCGATTCGGCTCTTGGTCAAAAAATTAAATTTGTTGATCTTTTAGATGCGGTCGCGTGGTCATCGACCGCGTATTTTTCTGATTTTTTTGGATTTATAGTGATTTTTCTACGAAAAGTTGTCCGATATCGAAATCGTTAGTTAGAACTTATTGGAGATTGGATTGAGTTTTAGGTATTTTGGGGTTTGAGAAATCGCCCAAACTGTGGCCCTCGAACAGGACGAATCGATTCGGGTCCAGGCCGAATCGATTCGCCTAAGGGGATTTGTGTTTCTGCAGTGGGATGAATCGATTCGGATTTAGACCGAATCGATTCACCATTAAGGACCTGCTTGCAGAACACTTTCCGAATCGATTCGGATTGGGGGTCGAATCAATTTGCCTACCCGAATCGATTCGCTTTGGTCAGATTTGCCAGTTTTCTCCCCTTAAGAGTATGGGGAGTTAATTTACAATTTGGGGATTTATACGGGGGACCCTAGTTATGATATCGGGACTCCTAAATGATGGTTTTGAGGGTTAGTAAAACTTTAGATGAAAGAGAAGGCCTTGGATTGGTGTAGGGCCTAATCCGGGGATCGAATGTAGTTAACGTTCGGGATGAACAAAATTTGAGATAGGGAGTTTGGCTACCATCGAGCCTAGGTAATTATGTATTTGAATTGAATACATCTTGGTGAAACCTAGGAAGTGATTTCTAGGGATTTATATCTTTGGTATTATTGGTCATCGCTAGATGCAATTAGCAATTATGGCCATATAGATATATTCGAGGAGGAATATATGGTAGATATATACTATGTCATTAAAGTATATATATGATATGATGTAAATGACTTTTGAAAATATAAAGATAAATGTTTTCAAAATGGAAAGATAAATGATTTTCATGAATAATAATTTAAGGATACACACATCTCTAAATCGCTATCATAAGAGAAGTTGCGTGCGTATGGTGAAGCCCCCTAGCTAATGAATGCAGGGTGGATATAGTCCTATAGGCCATATGGGCGATTATATATGTTTATGTGCTGGTTAGGTGATTCTGGGTGTGGTCATGACTATCCCGCAGGCATATGTTCGCTTCCCGACGTTTCGGTAGGTTCCCTGGTTGTCTTGTTTTATAGGCCCTCGAAGATGATAGCCATTTATGGGCACGTCCAGTGGGGAAACCCGAAGGGGTGGTCTTAGATATGTTAAAGCAATTCATGATAATGAATTGTCTTTAAATACATTTCCCGGATGGTAGAAGGGAAATGGGATAAACGATTTGGCTTCGGATACATTTCCCGGATGAAAGAAGGGAAATGGAAGCATGTGTTATGAAAAAAGAATTTTTATGATAATAAAAATGGATTTCATATACATTTCCTGGATATAAAAAGGGAATGGGATATTATGGAACAAAAAAGAATTTTTATGATAATAAAACTGGCTTTTAAAAAGTTATATGATATGTTGAAGCAATTCATGATAATGAATTGGCTTTTATATACTTTTCCTGGATATAAGAAAGGAAATGGAAAGTTTTGAGATAAACATGAAAAGTATTGAAAAATACTTTGTAAATTGAATTGGTAAACCTCAGTCCGGGAGATATTCTTCGGATGTATATTGTAAGATGTATATAAAAAAATGAAAATGATGTGGATGTTAATATATATAAATATGTATTTATACATTAGTTTCGTGCTATGGGCCTAATGGATCTCTACCATTAACCCTGCCAAGTAGTAGTGTATCAGGGGGTTCCTTGTTTGGATTTCGCTTCGCGAGTCACCCCACGCACGAACTTAGCACAGTGTTGAGAATGGAGAGAAGTTTAGCCCTTAGTACTCGGGTTGTAGAGGTTTCTAGTAGAAGGGTGGATTAGATTAGTTAGGCGGGATAACTTAACTAGAAGATTAAGTGCGTTAGGTGTGGACTGTTAGAAGAGAGGTGAGGGGTATCTTACGGGAGTGCGATACCAATTTAAATATGAGATAAAGTCTATTTTTCTAAAAATAAGGCATTTATGCACTTGCTAAATATTTTCAAACTCGGGCTCTGACCCGTTTATCTACTTTTCCTCTCTTGCTATATATATATTTATATAGGTGACGCCTGGATGTCACATCTTTCGAGTCAGACGTCTGCTACAGCAGCTATGGATGCGTCCAGGTTCTCGATAGATGCTTTCATTATTGTACTCTAGATAGGAGGTATTGTATACACATTCGGGCCAATGTCCCAATTGCCTTTATTTATTCTTTTAGAACAGCATTCGATATGGTTGTATATTTTGATCGAGTGTTCGGTTATTTTATTTCATTTCAGTTTCATTTATGCAAACTGTTTGGATGTTTTAATTGTAATTGTGTAAAAAGAGTAGTTAAGTAAAATTTTTTACGCCAGCCTAATAGGTTATTAGTAATTAAATGGATTTTCGACAGTGATGCTAAGAATGATCCATATGAGACTCCTGTTTTAATTTGATATAGGAGTGATCGCCCGGTATTTTATTAGGCGGGTTGTCATAGATGGTATCAGAGCATCTAGTTCGAGTGTCCTTAGAAATATGTGCGGACGTACTACGCTTTCAGCGTTGCTCTCGATTTTTTATAAAGCCTCAGGATTAGGATTGTTGATTTCTCTTGTGAGATTTCGTTCTCCTGCCATATTATAAGATTATAGTAATCTTTTACGCGCTCGTTTGAGATTCGTGTGCGAGGCTTGGATGACAGCAGAAGGTGAGGCTTAGTTGGAGCAGCTGGTAGAAGTCGGGAATGAGGACCGTAGTAGAGGTCACTTCCTTGGCAGTGTTTGCTAAGGATTATCTCAACGACTACTAAAGTATAGTAGTTATGAGTACCACCGTACCGCCGTAGTAGAGTGTGGTACTAAAGTTGAATTTCCCAGTGAAGTTAAGGGTTAGAAAGGGATCTTACGAATAGTTCGAACCATGAGTCCCCATTATTTAGCGGGAATGAGAAGGATGATGTTTTGGATTATTCGTATAAGGTTCGGCCAGAGGCCGACAGTGAATAAAGAGTAAGATGGAGGAGTGAACCTTCTATAGGGATGAGGTATGTACAATAAATAATGAGTCCTTCCCAGGAAGGATAGGCTCACTAGAGAAGTGTTACTAACACTTGTGGAGAATAGGAATGTTCGAGGACCCCATTGGTGGACATCCACCCGGGGAATTCGTTAAAATGAAGTTATTGTTATGAGTTTCACCTCAGAAGGAAGAGGTATATTTGGTGTGACTAGATAAAGTCATGGTGTTCGTTTGCCCTACACTCGTGTGTGTAATTTGACTTATGGCGGTATCGATAACATTATATCATATGTGCCTATGTGTTTTTTCGCAGTAGGGGAGTTTTATTTTCCTTCATTCTCCATAAAGGTGGGTGTTGATATTTTGAATATATATATATATATATATATATGGTTAGTGATACTCGTTTTATATGCTTATACGAGTATGGTAATATGGTGAGTATATAATATTATTGGTTGTTCGGAGCGATAGCAGGCTAATGATGGCAAGACTATCGTGTCCGCAGTTTCAGCGTGGAACGGTTTGTGGTTGCGATATCTCACCTGGATACAGGTTGAGTTTGCCTTTATTATGTGCATAAATGGAACTTCGATGAGCAGAGGTTTCATTATCGTGATTTGAGTATGTGGCGACCTTATAGGTATGATTTGAGGTGTGCCGGATTATTGTTGAGCTATAAGTTTAAGCTCATTATTGTTTGCGCAGAGACTGAGTGCAGTGCGATGAGCTTAGTGGTGTGGCTCCTAGTTAGAGATAGGAGTTCAGACCACCCTTTTGTTGGAAAAAGGGGATAGGGTTATCCTGATTGCATTTTTCAAATAACGGACCTCCATGACCGACAAAGTTAAGTAAGAGTGTGTGGAGGGGTTCCTTGTTTGGATTTCTCTTTGCGAGACGCTCCACACATGAATCTTAATAGCGTCAGGAGTGAAGAGATGTTATAGGATGCAAGGATGTGGGTTTTTTTGATAAGTCTTATAGTGTGGATGAACCACTATAGACTATAAGCCATGTGATGATGGTATGTTTATGGAAATGTTGTGCTATGGAAAAGAAGTAAAGTGGTCCTCTCGCCACAAGTGGGTGGGTGGGTGAAATAGAACTTAGAGAAAGTGATTTGTGGAAAATAGCCAGGCCTTAATGAAAAGGAAAATTTGGAGGAAATATGTTTTGGTTATGATGTACGTAGTGCTCTTTCAGAGAGTTGGGCACTTTGATTAGTTAGATTTCCTTTTCGCTTGGGCGGGAGGATAGAATAATAGGAATGCGTTTATTGGTTAGCGTGGTGGTATTTAGGACGTCCCGCTGGTGTGCCTTAGGTCGCTATATCTCGATGACCGACAACGCGAGGGAGTAGTATAACGGGAGGGTTCCTTATTTGGATTTCGCATTTGTGACACGTCCCACGCATGAAATCAAGCAAACGTCGAAAGTTGAGAGAGGCCTTGGGCACTAGGGATATACTTAGGATTATACTCGTTTCACGTAGGTAGGGTAACGAATAGACTGTAACATTGTTAGGATGTAAGTTTAGTAAAGTTAGTGGTGCCGATGTAAGGAGAATTGGATTTCGTGGGTTGGGAAGACCCATGTGTGAGTATTACACCGAGGAAAGGAGACCCTCATTTAGAGAGAGTATTATGTGTCCGAGGTTCAAAATGGATGTGCAGATGTGCACGTGTTAAAAAGGTGTACGGGCACCTTAGTAAGTTGGTTTGTATACCACCTGAAACAGGAGCGTAGTATATAAAGTTGAAGTTTATGTCGGGAGGCACTAAAAATGATGGGTGCAATGTGATGCTATTGGAGTCACTTTACGACTTTGATAGCCGTACGGTATTTGTTTGGGAACCATTGGGTTAGTATCGTTCCCTTTGAGGTATTAGGATTTGGAGTGATCCTAGGTTAGTATGGGTAGCGTTGGTTGTATCTGAATTTCGAGGACGAAATTCCGTTGTAAGGGGGGGAGTATGTAACAACCCGCCCTTTTGGAGACAATTAAATTCCATAATTAAGTATAAATTGACAATTTGGAGAATTTCTCAAAATAGTGATTTTTGGGATTTTCGAGGATTTAATGATTTTTGATGGGTGTTGTAATTATTTTTGTGATTAAATAGGTCCACGTATTTTAATTATATGTCGTCATGGAGTAAAGCTACAAAGGAGGTAAGATTTTGATTACAAAACCTGCATTAAGTTATATGGGTTAGAATAGTGATTTGCAGTCAAGTACCTCGAATGGAAATTTTGACTGCGCCGTGAGTCTCGAAATGGCCGAGATAGTCGTAAAAGAGTGTCCGATTGTCGAAATTGAGTTTCGGGGAATTTTGGAGTAAAAGTAACTCGGAATTGAGTAAACGAGTCGTTTTTGGGTTTTAAGGGTTAAAACCCTTTTTATTTCTATATAAAGTGGGAGAGAGGGAGAAAAGAGAATGAAGAGAAAGAAAAGAGAGAGAAGAAAGAGAGGAGGAGAGAAAAGAGGATAAAAGGGGAGATTTTGGCCAACCTCCACGGGATTCAACTCGGGATCGTTGGATTATGTCCACGAGGCAAGTGTTTACTTGCTTTATTTAATTTTGAGCATAAATCTCATATCATAGTTGGTAATAAAAAAAACCTAAAGATTTTGGGTCGGGTTTTTCGTGGATCAAACGGGTTTTTCTCGAAAGTTAAACGGGTAAACCTCGAAAAATATCAATTTGGAGAAACTTAGGAATTTATTTAATTTAATTGTTGATTCTTGGTTCTAGGATGATTAGAACCTATTTCCTTGGTGTATATATAGTTAGGTGTAGTTATATGTTGGTGGGAGAAGAGATAAAAATCTTGGAGGTGTATTAATGGAGGTTTGGGATCGTTGGAGACGATGATGAACAGTGAGGTAGCGACTTTCCGAATCAATTCAGACCTGATGTGAATCGATTTCGCTCTTGGTCAAATTAAATTTGCAGATATTTTCGATGCGGTCGGGTGGGCACCAACCGCGTAGTTTTTTTTTGTTTTTTTTGTATTTATAGTGATTTTTCTATGAAAAGCTGTCCAATATCGAAATCGTTAGTTAGAACTTATTGGAGATAAATATTAGGGGTTCTGAAATGGAGTGTTAGGACCTCTAAAGAACTTGAGGAGATATGAAAACTTTTGGTTTGTAGTAATAAATCCAAGTTATGATTTAAATAGAGATTGGATTGAGTTTTGGGTATTTTGGGGTTTGAGAAATCGCCTAAACAGTGACCCTCGAACAGGCCGAATCGATTCGGGTCCAGGCCGAATCGATTTGCCTAAGGGGATCTGTGTTTTTGCAGTGGGCCGAATCAATTCAGATTTAGACCGAATCAATTCGCCATTAAGGACCTGCTTGCAGGACACTTTTCGAATCGATTCGGATTGGGGGCCGAATCGATTCGCCTACCTGAATCGATTTGTAATTGGGGCGAATCGATTCGCTTTGGTCAGATTTGCCAGTTTTCTCCCCTTAAGAATATGGGGAGTTAAATTATAATTTGGGGATTTATACGGGGGACCCTAGTTATGATATTGGGACTCCTAAATGATGGTTTTGAGGGTTAGTAAACCTTTATATGAAAGAGAAGGCCTTGGATTGGTGTAGGGCCTAATCCGGGGAACGAATGTAGTTAACGTTCGGGATGAAAAAAATTTGAGATAGAGAGTTTGGCTACCATCGAGCCTAGGTAAGTATGTATTTGAATTGAATACATCTTGGTGAAATCTAGGAAGTGATTTATAGGGATTTATATCTTTAGGATTATTGGTCATCGCTAGATCTAATTGGCAATTATGGCCATATAGATATATTCGAGGAGGCATATATGGTATATATATATACTATGTGATTAAAGTATATATATGATATGATGTAAATGACTTTTGAAAATGTAAAGATAAATGTTTTCAAAATGAAAAGATAAATGATTTTCATAAGTAATAATTTATGGATACACATCTCTCTAAATTGCTATCATAAGGGAAGTTGCGTTCATATGGTGAAGCCCCCTGGCTAATGAATGCAGGGTGGATATAGTCCTATAGGCCATATGGGATATTATATATGTTTACTGCGCTAGTTAGGAGATTTTGGGTGTGGTCATGACTATCCCGCGGGCATATGGCTGCTTCCCGACGTTTCGGTAGGTTCCCAGGTTATCTTGTTTGATAGGCCTTGGAAGATGATAGCCATTTAGGGGCGCGTCCAGTGGGGAAACCCGGAGGGGCGGTCTTAGATATGTTAAATCAATTTATGATAAATAATTTTCTTTAACTACATTTTCTGGATGGAAGAAGAGAAATGGGATAAACGATTTGGCTTCGGATACATTTCCCGGATGCAAGAAGGGAAATGGAAGCATGTGTTATGGAAAAAGCATTTTTATGATAATAAAAATGGATTTTATATACATTTCCTGGATATGAAAAGGCATTGGGATATTATGGAACAGAAAATCATTTTTATGATAATAAAACTGGTTTTAAAAAGTTATATGATATGTTAAAGCAATTCATGATAATGAATTGGCTTTTATATACTTTTCCTTGATATAAGAAAGGAAATGGAAAGTTTTGAGATAAACATGAAAAGTATTGATAAATACTTTGTAAATTGAATTGGTAAACCTCAGTCCGGGAGATATTATCCGAATGTTTATTGTAAGATGTATATAAAAAAAATGAAAATGATGTGGATGTTAATATATATAAGTATGTATTTATACATTAGTTTCGTGCTACTGGCCTAATGGATCTCTACCATTAACCCTGCCAAGTAGTAGTGTATCGAGGGGTTACTTTTTTGGTTTTTGCTTCGCGAGACAGCCCACCCACGAACTTAGCGCAATGTTGAGAATGGAGAGAATTTTAGCCCTTTGTACTCGGGTTGTAGAGGTTTTTAGTAGAAGGGTGGATTCGATTAGTTAGGTGGGGTAGCCTAACTAGAAGGTTAAGTTCGTTAAGAGCGCACTGTTAGAAGAGAGGTGAGGGGTATCTCATGGGAGTACGATACCAAATTAAATATGAGATAAAATCTATTTTTCTTAAAATAAGGCATTTATGCACTTGCTAAATATTTTCAAACTCGGGATCTGACCCGTTTATCTACTTTTCCTCCCTTGATATATAGCAACTAATAGTTCTTGAGTCCAGTTCTTTTTAATTGGCTTATAAGGCCTTGTCTCAGCTGGACAACCCCAAATGTATAAATCTTTAATGATATGTTTTCAGCCTATCCATAGTTCATACGGGGTTTTAGCTACCGTTGTACAAAGTACTCTATTTAGAATATATACTGCACTCTTAAGTGCCTCTCCCTAGAGTAAATCTGGAAAAGAAATATGATCAATCATACTTCTTACCATGTCCTTAAACGTTCTGTTTCGTCTCTAGGAATTTGGAAAAAGGCTCTAGACATTGTTCACCTGATCTATCATATCTTCCATAGTATGCACCGCCACAGTCAGATTTGACAACTTTAATCTTCTTGCCTAGTTGATTTTCAACTTCGGATTTGAAGGCCTTAACACATCCAGAGCTTGAGACTTCTCATAAATTAAATATAAGTACCCGTAATGAGAATAGTTGTCTATAAAAGTGATAAAATACTATTG
This sequence comes from Sambucus nigra, assembly GCA_949130495.1. NCBI lineage: Eukaryota > Viridiplantae > Streptophyta > Magnoliopsida > Dipsacales > Adoxaceae > Sambucus > Sambucus nigra. The sequence continues at coordinate 107,483,322 of OX422224.1, read as the reverse complement.
TCCATTCCATGAAGCCATAGAGAATAGACCGCAAATGCCAGAATGTATCAATTCTAAGAAATCTTAACTCCTTTTGTAAATTAATTTTCGTATGTTTGTCTGTTTCCCCTTTGTACGCTCAATACAAACATCAAAGTCTGTAAAATTAAGGGGTTGAAGTATTCCATCTGATACAAGTCTCTCTATTCTCCTTTTGGAGATATGACCTAAACACTCGTGCCACAAAGTAACAAAATTCTCATCAGTTAATTTTAATTTTGCAAGGTTTCATTAAATGAAGGATTGGTATTTAATAAATATAATTTATCAATTAAAGAAACAGTCGCAACCAAAGTAGAATTTAGAAAGAGAGTAACTTTATTATTTCCAAGTGAACAAGAATAACTGTATTTGTCCAAAACAAAAAATAGAAAACAAGTTCCGTCTGAAAAATGGTACTACATAAGTATTTATTAGTTCAATAAAATGACCAGTTTCAATAATAAAAAGGTCTCAATTGCTTCGATTCCAACTATTTTTCCATCGCCCAGATAGATGAATCTTTCAACATTATTTAGCGGTCGACTCCATAGGAAACCATGCATAGAAATACTTACATGAGTTGTAGCACCTGAATCTACCCACCATGGCCAGGTACAAAAACCAAATTAACTTTCGAACAAACCAAAATGAGAAGTGTACCTTTCTTTACACGCGATGTGGTGTAATAAGAACAATCCTTATTCACATGCCCAGGTTTTTGGAAAAGAAATAAGCAAATTGTGAATCCTGAACTTGTTTCTTTTGTTGAACTTTAGGTTTGGGTTGTGATGTTACAAGTGCAGTACCCTTATCATTAGTCCTTTTCTCCTTTATGTTTCTTGAGGTAGATACAATATGAGCAATTTTAGTTGTCTTTTCTCCCATTAACCTTTCCTCTTCTTGCACAAAATGTAAAATGCGTTGATTAAGAGTAGATTTATCCTTTTGAGTATTATAACTCACTATAATTTGTACATAGTGTGCAGGAAGAGAGATCAATAACAGATGCACGAGCAAGTTACCATAAAACTCTAACTTTAGTACTTTAAGTTTTGAAGTGATTTTAGACATCTCCATAATTTACTCCCGTATGTTTACTTTTCCTTTATACTTTATTTGGATAAGGTTAGCTAAAAGTGTACTTGTCTCAGCCTTTTCGTTATTTCCAAAATTTAATTCCATATCTTAAAGGAAACTTTTGACATTTACCTCATCGAACATACGGCCCCTGAAATCTTCTAGAACATTGCGCTTTAGCATCATTAGACTTAAGTGATCAGAACGATCCCACTTCTCAATGTTTGCTTTATCCGTAAGAGGGGCGGGTTGTTCCTTCCTTATCGCATAGTTTAAATTTATGCAACTGAAAACTATAAGAAGGTCCTCTTTCAAGTTCTTAAAGTTTGTACCATTAAGCACATGAATTGAGGTCATGTTGGCAGTAATATTAACAGAATAAGCAGTAACTTAATCCGAAAGAACATTTAAATTACAAAAGCTCCAATTTAAAATTTATGTCATGGAATATTATAATAAAATAAACTAATAAATGCAGGACATAAATTTTATATGACTGTAATGGTGGAATGGTGGGCCCATCAATGAGAGACCTAGCACAGCATGAAGATTTAGTCTTTGGACATAAATATTAACTTGTAAGTGGTACTCTCAGTCTAGAAAAAAATATTGATAATAAATTCGATCAACTAACCCTCCTTTGGGCTGATTAATTGTACATTATAAAATTCGATCAAACAACTAACCTTCCTTTGGGCCAATTAATTTTCCACATGAATACTATAGAATTATCACATATTTAAATCTGCATGTATATTTATTATTCAGCTAAATAATAGTCTTCCTTTGGGCCGATTATTACCCGCAATAATAATAAATATATTAACATCATATTTATATCTCAAAATAAATTAATCTATGCAATAGAGGTTACTTTGGCAACGTATTAATTTAATTAATTAATTTCATGATATAATACAATTTTGATGTTTTTGTTTTTAAGAAAATACCCCGAATGGGAATCAAACTTTATTAAAAATCTGAAACCAAATGATTTTTAATTAAATATATAAGTATTTGGTACACCTATGTAAGAGGGTACTTTAGATTATATATGGAGGCGTAACCCCTATTGAGTATGGTACTGTTAAGTTAGTTGGTCAAAGCTTAGGATTAATGACGGAGCATATAAACACGAACCCAATGAAGATAGACTCGGCTTAAACTCACAAAGTCTCTCGTGTATAACTCAGGGAATAATAATGAACTTAAGAAGTGGCTTAGCTAGAGGGAGAGATAAGTAAGCACCCTAGATACACCTTGGTAGGCAGGTAAAACCACACCAGATACCCTTAGGAATCTCTGTCAAGTATTAAAAGCTTCGTAATAAATGACAATGGTGGGTGAGTAAACTCTCTGGTTTTGCAATAACTTCTGAACTCTCCAAAAGTCTCTCTGCTTTCCTCAGAGGTGGTTTGGGTCCTTAAATAGCCCTCCACACCACCCCCGAGGCAACTCAGTCATTAAAACTATGAAATACATCCCTCATACTTTATGTCACGACACTAAATACCTGATGTACTAGCTGTCTCCACGTCATAAACATTAAATGCCAAGACATGCCTTTTTACCTAACCACCGTGTGTCAGGGGACTGTTGTCGCAGAGGTGGCTTACCAACTGCCTGACAGCCCCAAATACCACGGTGGTTTACTCAAGTGCATGTCTGACATTGTTTAGATGTCTAGTGACATCACCCATAGTAGATGTGACATTAAGTAGAGGGTTGTTTGGTCCATAACTCAATGCCCGATGGAACTCCAAGCTGCTCCGCTTGAGGTTCCACGGTCAGGGTCCTTCGGTGTTTTACCAGGTGTATCTAAGATGGTCAAGACAAGCCCCAACGGTGCCTTACTTCTCAATCCTCCAAACCAAGTACCTCTAAAGTTCCCACGGTGAGGTCATTCGATAGAGAATGAAAGCTCTCCCAGACCCTGCCAAGCCTGGTCTTTCGCAAGTACCGTTTGACCTCATACAAACTCTTTTGTTATTATCGTTACGTCATCACAACCGTTAAAGCTTACAGTTATCAATAATGAAAATACAATATGACTAATACAACAAGCTAAAATATGAGCTGCCTCGCTGAGTTGCCACGCTTGAGCTGCCTCGGTTGCTTAATCTCGAACACTGTTGCTAATTGGGAATTTGTTCCTAATCTCGAGATTACCTTCAAGCTCCCTCTACATTTGCCCCTTCGTGGAGAAATTTGTTGGGACAAGAAATGTCTGCATGAAAATGACTCAAATTGATGGATTTTTCTTTGGGTAAAAAAGATCCAGGCCTTTTCCCTTTATGCGAAACCGTTGGGACATCTTCTTCGTTGGGGCTTTGTAAGATAAGTCTGACAAAAAATTGGCGCCAAAAACTCAAGCTTGTTGGAGAAGGTAACACTTCTTGTTCTCTATGCGTCATTTCATTAATGATGTGGCACTGTCTTTTCAACTGTCAAAACGTTTCCCGAAGTGCCACGTGTTCATGTCAAATGATTACAGGCGGTCGTGCATGTGTGAGGGTGGGGAAATCTAAACGCCAAACTCGAAATTTTCAACACCCTTATTCAAAATACTTTGAACCTTCTCCTTTGTTTTTTCCTTACTTCGTTATTATCTTCTTCATCAAACTGTCGTTTCTTTCTTAGAAAGAGAGAGAGAGACTCCATTGTTGCAAGAGATTTATTCTTGATCTGCTATACCCCCACTTATGATCGTCCGTCTCCATTCTTTCTCTCAATCCCTTTTGTCTCGAAGCTTTCTCTGTTACAGCTTTATTGTTTGTCATGGCGTCTTCAAGCAACCCCACCATTTCCGCCACCAGTGTTCCGTCTGCCACCACCACTGCTGCCTCCACCCTGGGTGCTGCTCGCCAGGAACAGCTGAGATTTTACCGTCGCTCTCCCATTTTTGGGGAGGGTGATGGCTTTGTTGTTGCCTGTAAGGCTGTCTGTTTTCCTCCAAGTTTGATGCCCTCTTGTTAGGTGATGAGGACGAAGAAGTGTATAAGTTGGGATTTCTGCCCCCAGAAGGAACTCTCAGATTTTGCTTGGAGCGAGGGGACTTCCCATGGTCCCATATTGATTTCGAAGCACCCGGGGATCCCCCGCGCACTTTACTGCCTGGAACTCTCACATGCAGAGTTCTTACGTTGATGTCCTTGCTAAGATCGACCTTCAACGGGCTAGATGGTTTGGTGAGTTTACTCTATCAAAGAACAACGCTGCCCTTCCTGTCCTGGTCTCTCGCTGGAACGTGGATACTCATACGTTCATTACTGCCTGGGGTGAGTTTACTATAACTCTGGAGGACGTGTGTGAGCTCCTGGGACTCGATGCAATAGGCCATGAGCCTTACATCGATGAGGCTCTTGACGCTCGAGAGACTGCAGATCGTTTGGAGTTGGATCGCATATGCCGAAGCTGCATCGGTTCTTCCAACAAATATACTTTCTCTCCTTTGATCAATTATTTCTTCAAGGGTGCTGGTGAAGGCAGTTCCTCATCAACTGCCCCTGGTCAAGGTACGCCGTTGGAGCTTCCCACTTACATTCTTGTGATTCTTTCTCGTTTCCTTTTGACGGGCAAGCCCAACGACCAGCCCCGAAAGGACCTTATCAACCTGTCCCTTCGCTTAGCCCGAGGCATAAAGCTTCCCCTGGATGCAATTGCCTTGGGATCCCTGTACACCTGGTTGGATAGGGCTTTATTTGACATGGAACGCTCTATTGGCCGTTATAACTTGGATAATTTTGCCATCACCGTTCTTCTGACCAGCTTTCTCTACTTCCGCTTTCCTGCCGTAGCGGCCAAGCCCAACAGTCCTCCATCGGCTGAAACAATTTTGCCTCCTCGGTCCTTCATTTATCATAAGAGACAAAGCCGAAAGGAGTTGATTGTTGTGATTGATCATTTTGAGAGTTTCGTTATGAGGCCCTATCAAGAAGAGGCCTTTTTTCATACTTGTAAATTTTTCCATCATGATGCCAGAGTGATACAGGACCCTTCTCCCGACATTGAGGATCCCTCACTTGTCGTGGTTCTTCTGCTTTCTCCTGGATATCTACCCTCCTACACCGAGTGGGGATACACGAGCGAGCATTATAACCCCAACCGATACAGCCGTCAGTTTGGGTTTGACCAGGGGGTGCCACGTCCAGTGTTTCAGTCGTCAAACCCCAAGGTATCCTTTGGCGAGGCATGCTCCTTGTTTTCTTCAACTGCTGCGTGGGGTTTATGTTCAACAATGTCTGGGCGTGTCACTATTCCCAGTATTACTCGACATGGGGATGTGACCCCTTTGTTTGCCACCAAGTATTGGCCAAAACAACTAGCTGAAATTGCTAAGTTCATTGAGGGAGAGCCGGTGTATCCTCTCGTATCTTCATTCTCTGCCCTAGAGTTGGGGTTAAAAGGCAACTCTGTGCTTGGGGTAGAATTCCCCCCAAGTTCAACCCACAAAGCACCTCCTACCGAGCTTCCCCCACTTTGCCCCATGGTCCCAGTTGCAACGCCAAGACCGAGGACTCCTGCTGCTCCATAGAAGGCTGCCCCCTCTACTGCAGCCACTACCCACGAGGGGGCTTCTCCACCACCTGCCAAGAGGGCAAAAATGACCAAGGGTGGGTCATCCAAGCCGAAGTCCCAGAAGCCCCAAACTCCCGTGGCGGCTCTTCCCATAGCCTCCGTTCCACCTCCAATGCCTGCTGAGATGGCTGAGCATGTAAGGAGGGAGGCCTAAGAAGAACTAGACCGAATAAATGTCGAGTATCAACGGCATGCAGTCGTTGTCCCTTCCTCCGTTGCTTTCCCCATAGTGGTGGTGGATCCTTTAGAGCCATCGACCAGAAGGAGGAAGAGCTCCAGGGTTCCTGAAGGGGGCAGTACTGGCGTAGCAGGATCAAGGAAGAAGACTCTGGGCACCAAGTCCCAGAAGAAATGGACTCCTGAGGTGCATTCCACTCCTGCCCCATCTGTTGCTGTTACTCCTCCTTCTTCACCCGTGGTCGTGCCTTCTCGCTCTCCTTTTGAATAGGAGGTATGTGTGCCTGATTTAGTTATTATTTCCCTTTTGCTTAAGGAGGACTGTCTTTACTTATATATATATATATATTCCTTCTTCTCTTTTTTTTGACAACTATGGTGCAGGGAGCTGAAATAGAAAGACCAGACCCCTCTAGCCCCCCCGTAAGCCCTTTTGTGGGGGGACGCTTCGGTGCACCTCATACCGATGTGACTCCTCCCCGTTCCCCCATGATGGGGCTTACCTATTCTCGACGTGCTGGCATTCAACATGCAAGGGAGGTCGTTGGAGGAGGTGATTCTTCGCCTGAAGTGGTAACACCACCCGAAATAACACAGTCCGAGATAACACCCTCGGCCCATTCTGATCTACAGGCCTCACCTGAGGTTCCTCTCCCCCTTGTATTTGTTGGGTAAAATGAGCCCGAGGTATGATTTCCTCGGTAATATATTTGTTGTAGTCATTTCGGTCCCACTCCTTTCTTATTTAGCTTGCTGAATTGTGATATGTTTCAGGTACCCCAGGTTAAAATATCTTCGTTGTTGGCAAGCGTTCTTCTTCCGACGACGCTGATGAGACCCCTGACTTCCATTCCTCTTTTTAGTATCATAACTGAGGTAAGTAACATGTAGGAGTATTTCATCATATTTTCTGTGCCCGTTCTTCTTTTCTAACACTTGGCTTTGTGCACAGTTTTCTCCTGATCTTGCACCAACTCCTGCAGTGAGGCCCCAGGTTGGTGTGTTTACACCCCCTCCTGATGTGGCTTTGTTTGAGGGCTCAGTGTCTTCGCATGATGAAGCCCGTGTGCTAGCCCTTGTGCCCTATACGGGTGATAGAGTTTCACCCAGAGTTTTGCCAAGCGTGGAGGCTTCTGCGTCCAGGGACCCCGTTATGGCTTTTGGGGTAGTAATCTCTCCCCCAACGGTTCCTGTCCCTGTGGCTGCCTCATATGCTCCCGTTGTGACTGAGGTATATTTTTCTTGCTAACTTTTGTTAGGATTTTCCGTAATCTCCATCTTATCATTTTTCATAAGATTTTTCTTAAACTTCACCTTATAATGATGACTTAACAATGGAAACACTTGTTAAGTTTTTTTTCATAAACTCCGACTTATAACGGTGACTTAACAATGAAAACACTTGTTAAGTTTTCCATAAACTTCACCTTATAACGGTGACTTAACAACGAAAACACTTGTTAAGTTTTTCATAAACTCCACCTTGTAACGGTGACTTAACAACGAAAACATTTGTTAAGTTTTTCATAAACTCCACCTTGTAACGGTGACTTAACAACGAAAACACTTGTTAAGTTTTTCATAAACTCCACCTTATAACGGTGACTTAACAACGAAAACACTTGTTAAGTTTTTCATAAACTCCACCTTGTAACGGTGACTTAACAACGAAAACACTTGTTAAGTTTTTTTTTTTGTCATAATTTCATCATGTGGGCTACTTCTTTTCAGGTTGCTCGGGAAAATTCACCCCCAGTTCTCTCACCTGTAGGCTCGCCCTTCCCAGAACCTGATATTTCCGAAAATTATATTCATGATGATCAAGGCTCTACGACTGGTGCTACAGCCGAGAGCGAATCTGGGTGCGAAGTGCCTCTGCCCGACCTGGCTCCTCATGCGTTCTGCCTAATGGTGCTTCGGCAGTCTCCTCAAATGCCTGTCAACCATCGCTTGGTGATCGAGCAACTGGTGAATCGCCACCCTGAGACCTTCACACCAGATTGCCTGCGCTCCAATATTCATGTGATGAGTCACAGACTGCAAGGCATGGCGATCGTTGTTGCTGAAATTGCCAGCACCCCCACTGCAAGTGTTACCAGATCCCTTCTTAACTAATTTCTGGGTTTTCTAAAGGAGTTGGGACATTATGGTTTCCATTTTGACTGGCTTATAACGTATCTGAAGACCTTGAAGAACCAGCAACTGATCGGCCAGAGGGAAGTGTTCCGAAAGCACCAGGAGGACCAGCAAGCTGAGGAAGCTAGGTTGGTCGCATTGGCACCTCTTTTGGAAGCAGTGGATCAAGAGGTGAAGGATGCCGAAGAAGCTTTGTGCCTAGCCAAACTGAAGCGTGAGAGACTCCTGATCGAACGTACGCAAGTGCAAACGAGGCTGGAGGTTTCTATTAACGCACAACGGTTTTTCACAACAGCTTCTTCGGGCCTGCCTGGAGATTTTTTCTCTTCCTCAGATTTATCTTTTCTTTTAGACTAGTTACTTCTTGTAGACAGATCCTTTACCGCTTCTATCTATGTAATTCTTAACCAATAGCTCCCAAAAGAAATTTTGTAATGCTCTATTGTTTATGAATTAAGAACATATACTTTTCAATCCCTTCGTATGTTGTGACTGTTGTTGTATGCTATAGAGTTTTGTATTTCTGTAATTCTTCCATTATGCTAAAAAATGTCACCGAAAACTTGTATATTTATAATGATAGGTAGTCATAACATTAGTTCAAACTTGGTTGTTTACACATGATAAACCTTCAGCCACTTATTGTTAATCTTGAATGGCTTGTCTTCTTCTAACTTCGAAATTAAGCAATAACCTGAGTCATAAGCTTCCTTCACAATGAAAGGTCCCTCCCAGTTGGCTGCGAGCTTTGGTAGAGGAAGTCCCTTGATGTGATTCACTTCCTCTTTCAATACGAGGTCTCCTTCCACGAACTTCCTTGGTCTCACCAAGTTGTCATATGCCTTGGAGAGTTGTTTCGTATATATTTGAAAGTGTTGCATCGAGTTATCTATGTGCTCATCCAACGCTTCCAGCTGTACATGTCTACTATAAGGGAGCATGCTACTTCTCAAGGCGTAACGAGGAGAGGGAACTTCCAATTCTACTGGGAGGATTGCCTCAGCGCCATAAATAAGAGAGAACGGCATGTATCCTTTGGGTTTTCGCTTGGTTGTTCGATAGGCCCACAAGACAGCTGGTATCTTGTCATCCCATGCCCCCGAAAAGTCTTCCATCATTTTGGCTAAAATATTAATCAGGGTTTTGTTAGTTGCTTCGGCCTGGCCATTTCCCTTTGTGTATGCCACCGTTGAAGTGTGATGAACAATGGAGTACTTGTCCGTGAGCATTGTTACTTCAGAATTGATGAAGGGGGTCCCATTGTCCGAGAGAATTACTTTTGGGATCCCAAAACGACAAATGATGTATTCTCTGATGAAGTTGCTCACCACCCCAGCCATTGGCCGTTTGAGTGGTATTGCCTCTGCCCATTTTGTGAAACATTCTGTTGCTACTAGTATCCATATCTTGCCTCTCGAAGAGGGGTGGATTGCCCCTACTAGGTCGAACGCCCAAGTATGAAATGGGTAGGGCGTTGATAGAGAGTGCAAGTCTGCCGATGGGGCATGGATCATATTCCCATGAAGTTGGCAAGCCTTGCATTTTCGAACAAACTCCGCAGAGTCTTTCTCCATTGTTGGCCAATAATACCCCAATGTCATCAACTGATCATACAGCTTGGCTCCTCCTATATGTGCTGGATCGTGTGCTTGTTTGAGGACCTCCATTGCTTCTGCCTTCATGACACATCGCAAGGGCCTGTTAAAGTACCCCTTTCGATAAAACTGCCCTTCCTGGATGTAGAACCTGGGAGCCCTTCGTCTCAGACCCATTGCATCTATTTTCTCCGTTGGGACAACACCCCCTGAATGAAGTCGATGTAGGGATACCTCCATTCTGTTTGAGCTTCAATAAAATGGCGCTCAGCTGCTTCGAAGAATAGCTGACACTTGTTGCATTTTCGTTGTAGCTCAGCCGCATCTTGATTCATTCTAGGCCAGAAATACCCCTCCCTTTGAATTCTTCTATATAGGGGTATCTCAATCGTTTTGCAGTGCTCCTCATGCGTTTTCCTCAATATTTTCTCGGCCTCCTCTGGGCTGACACATCTTGACAACCATCCTCCTGTATTTCTGAAATAGAGATTTCCCTAGAACGTAAAATATTGGGCCAACTCCCTTAGCCCCATCGCCCCCTCACCATACTCTAGTTGTTTCTTAATATCCCTTCTCCAACCCACTTCTTCCTCCATTGGTAGTATTGACTGTACTACCGAAGGGGCTATTCTTCGTTGGATCACAACTGTAGTCTCATTGGTTTTCATTATCATCTTTTGGGCAATAGTGGCATAGGCGTCGGGATGGAGGTTCATCGTTCTGGGATGTCTCCTGATCTTGGTCCGATGGAACTGGTTGAGGAGCCTTTGAATGATTTCTCTATAGGGTGCCAGGCTTATGTGTTTCAACGCATATTCTCCGTTTACCTGCTGAATTACCAAGTTCGAGTCACCCTTAATGCAGAGTGAATGGATTCCCCTCCGAAGAGCCTCTAGAAGACCTAGTACCAACGCCTCGTACTCTGCTTCGTTATTAGAGCAAGGGAAATCTAGTTTGTAGGAAAGGCAAATCTTTTCCATCCCTTTTGAAAGAACAACCCCTGCTCCTCCCTTTTTTTTTGCCGAAGATCCGTCGAACTGCATCGTCCATTCCTCTTCAGTTGCATCAAGGTAATTGGCCTACAAATCATCTCCTGGGATGTCTTCCCTAGGTGGCTCAAAGGTTCCTGAAGGGAAGATAGCCAATAAGTCAGCATACGCCCGGCTTTTGATTGTGTGAGGGACCACGCATTTTAAGTCATATTCAGAGAGAATGAGGAACCATCTAGCTGCCCTACCAATCAATATAGTCTTTGCGAATAAATACCTAATTGGGTCACATCTAGTTACAATATGAATGGTAAAAGACAGCATATAGTGCCTAAGTTTTTGTGCTAAAAAGGCCAGGGCTAAACAATGCCTTTCTAAGCTAGTATATCTAATTTCTGTCCCATGTATAATTCTGCTAAGGTAGTAAACCGGTCGTTCATTCCCGTCTACTTCTTGTGCTAGCAGAGCTCCAACGGACCTCGTGGTGGATGTGAGGTATAGCTGCAATGGAACTCCCGCTTGGGGAGGAACCATAATTTGTGGTGATACGAGCAGCTTCTTCAACCCAACCAGGGACTTTTGGTGAACCTTTTCCCATCTGAATTTCGTGTTCCTTCGCAGCAGCAGCATCAGTGGGTGTGTTATTTCGGCCAATCCAGGCACAAATCTCCTAAGGTAGGAGACTTTACCGAGAAAGCTTTTTAGCTCCTTCGCCATTTTTGGACATGGCATCTCCAAGATTGCCCGCTGTTTATTCTGGTCCATCTGAACCCCTTGTCGGTTAACCACGAAGCCTAAGAACTTACCACTTGTTACTCCGAAGACACACTTTAACGGGTTCATCCTTAACTTGTACCTCTTGCACCGAGCAAACACCTTCCTTAAGTCGTTCAGATGGGACTCCTCCTTCTTTGATTTGATGACCAAGTCGTCTACGTATAATTCCACAAATTTGTGGAAGAAGTCGTGAAAAATGGCCATCATTGTTCTTTGGTACGAAGCCCCGGCGTTCTTGAGTCCAAACGGCATTACCTTGTACATAAAGTTGCCCAACGACATTCTGAATGCTGTTTTCTCTGCGTCAGAGGGGTCCATCTTGATCTAGTTGTATCCCACATATCCATCCATAAAGCTATACATCTCATGACCAGCCGTGGCGTCTATCAAACTGTCGATGGAGGGTAGGGGAAACTCATCCTTGGGGCAAGCCCTATTCAAGTCTCTGAAATCCACGTAGATCATTATTTGATTTTTGTCTTTCTTCCCTACTGGCACAATGTTAGATAACCAGAGGGGATATTGTATAGGCTTGATAAATCCTGCTGCTAATAAGCGTTGGACCTCTTCTTTAATCTTTAAATCTATTTCAGGCTTGTAAGTTCTTGTTGTCTGCTTTACTGGAATAGCCGAAGGGATCACGTTCAACTTGTGGCAGCTCACTTCCTCATCCAGCCCTTCTATTTCAGTGTACTTCCATGCGAAGACATCTATGAACTCCCGAATTAGGTCAACCAAGGATTTTTGTTTCTCCTTAACAAGATCTCTCGAGATGAAGATAGGCCTTGGGTCTTCCCCTTCTCCTGCTAGGTTTAGTTGCTCCAACTCTTGTGCCTGGGGCCTTGGTTGGTCTGTCATATAGTCTGGCTCTTCGGCGACATCTTCTATGAACTCTTGTATGCTGGAGTTGTCTATCACCATACACTGCCCCCGTTGATCCACTAAAAACACTCATATATCGGTTCAACCTCATTGTTAGTCTTTTCGGCCGCCCGTTCACACCATTACAAGCGGTACACCACTTTTCCCTCTTCAGTAACAATCTTCTTACATTGTCTGCTGGTAGCTGTTGCTACGGCTTTTCTCTTCCTTTCTCTGGAAGCCTCAGCGATCCTTTCCCCTGAAAAATGACTTAACATGCTTTGTCGTTGGGCCTCGTGCTCGCCTGGGTCTGTCCTGAGTCTCATCTTTTCTTTTAGCTGCTTCGAGATGTTCTGGGGTCGAGGGACCACCCGATATGCTTCCTCGATCCTCTTCCCTTCGCCACTCTCATTTAAAGGTCCCATTCTTTCTCTAATCGAGGGGACCCATGCTCCCTCCATTCTCCTTGTTAGGACCCGTACGTCCTCTTCGGGCTCTGTATAAAAGGCTGCATCCACCAAGTGTGCTTCTTCGATAGCGAAAGGCCTTTTAGTTGCCCTAATAGTTACTTTTGTCCCCTTGATATTCGCCTTAGCACATTGATGGTACGTTGAGGGAACTAACCCTTGGTTATGCATCCATACTCTCCCTATTAATAAATGATAGGAAGTTGCGCTTTCTATTGCATGGAACTTGATATGGGAACTCAGATTTCCCATCACTATTCCCACGTTTACCCGATGGATTTAGAAGATTGATTATCGTAGCCCGAGATTACCAAGGGCATGGCAACCAACCTTTCTTTCGAAATATTAGCCGCGTGGAAGGAGTTGATCGGCATAATGTTGATGGAAGCACCCCCATCCATAAGAGTCCTGGCAAAGGTAACTCCGTTAACACTGGCGGTTACATACAGAGGCCTATTGTGGGGGAACCTTACAGCTCTATCCGCATCGCTGAACGTTACCTCTGATAGGAACTTCTTTACCAGCCTAGCCATGGGTCCCCTCCACCTTAGCGAGGGGACTGCATTTATTCTTGCAATATCCAAGATCGCCTGAGTTATCTCCATTTTGCTCTCTTTTGGGATTCCCACTTGGTCGAAGAACCAAGTGAACTTTGGAGATTTTGAAACTGCGTTATACTTTACGACTGGGTCCGTTTCCTCGCCCTCAACGCTGTAGGCGTCTTCTACGTCCCTAGCACTTGCTTCATCATAAGCCAGAACTACGTTAGCCATTCCCCTAGTGCAATGCTCCAGTGCCTTATCGAACTCCATTGTTGCCCCTCCCCCCTCCCGTTCTGCCTCCTTATCGTAGGCCGTTACAACATTGGCCCCATGTGCCGGGAGTGGGTTATTGTTAACGTTCTGTGGGGGGATTTGTAATGTTCTCACCTTCATGTATTTGTCGATGATTCTTCGCAGCGTGAAGAAGCTTTCTGTTGGATGATAGACCTTTCGATGAACCTGACAATATTTGGGATTGGCCCTAGTTGTCGCGTCGGGCTCTTCCGCCGGGACGCCCTTTGGTTCGTAAAACATTCTGCCTTTGACCATTGCGTTATAGCAACTCACAGCCTCCTCCACCGTACAAGGCAACGGTGGCGGGTCTTCTCTATCTCTTCCGAACTTTCTTTTGTTGTCCTTCCTCTGGGCCTTGCCCTCCTCTTCTCTCTCGATATATCCCACACGTGGGGCCTGAGACCTTCCTCCAATGGGTTGTATCAGGCACACCATGAGAGCTACTATCGATCTAGGTCGCACCACCAAAGATATATTTCTTGCGGATTTTAAGAATGCTGAAAATGTTCCCTCGCGTGTCTCATTGATCAGGTGACAGATATACTCAGGAATTAATCCCTCAGCACAAATCTGTAGTAACCTGGCCTCCTTAGCTTCTTCCCTCACATCGAGGGAACTTTCCCTAAACCTTCGAATATAGGCAACTACCTCTTCTCCTCGCCTTTTCCTCTCCCTGCCAAGCTGGGTTAGGGTGAACTCATCTTCTGCCAAGAAGAACTTTCAGACAAACAATACATGCATCTCCTCCCACGTGGAGACACTATTGGGAGGCAGATGAGAGTACCAAGTGTATGCTTTATCAGTGAGGGATTTGGAGAACTCCCTCAGTCTAAGCTTTTTGTCGTTGCAGTGCGCTCCCAAGTGTTCAACGAAACGCTTAATGTGTTCCTTCGGGTTCCCACGCTTCCCTAAGTATTTTTCAAAGGTAGGAGGAATATAGTCCTTCGGGTAGGGTTCGTCGTTGTACTCCTGGGGGTAAGGTGTTTGAAAGTCATCGTAGACCGAAGCCACCTCGCCCATAGCCTGCGAGGAAGCCTGCATGAATTTTAGCATCTCCTTCTACATCTCTTTTCTCATCTCTTCCAAGGGCGAGGCTACTGGGATCACCTGCAACGGGGCCGACGGTTGAGCGCTCATTGCAACTGGAGCGAACGTTATTGGTAGTGCCGTTGAAACTCCTGAGCCGCCCACAGTTGGGTTCACAATAGAGGGTACACTTGCTGGGACCGATCCTGTAATACCTGCCCCTGGTGGGGCCCCTGGGGCCACTCCTAGTGTTACGAAAGCATTAGCCTCCAATCCTCCCAGCATAGTTGAAGCTACTGGGGTTTACAAAAACTCATAAAATTTGCTCATGAGGAGTGCCATCTGGGCAGGTCCCAACCCCGCGCTCGTGGAAGGTTGTGTAGCCCCTGGGAAGCCTATCGTTGTTGGAGCCAGCGGTGCCTCTACTCGAGGAGCCCCATCTCTTAGGGCCTCCTGCTCCCTCGCAGCCTGTTCTTCATTATGCTGAATGTCATCGAAATTGAGTCTTCGAGTAGCATTATCTTACGCCATACTCCTTATCTAGAAGGATGCCTCCCCAGCGGAGTCGCCAAATGTAAGAGGGTACTTTAGATTATATATGGAGGCGTAACCCCTATTGAGTATGCAACTGATAAGTTAGTTGGTCAAAGCTTAGGATTAATGACAGAACATATAAACACGGACCCAATGAAGATAGACTCGGCTTAAACTCACAAAGTCTCTCGTGTATAACTTAGGGAATAATAATGGACTTTAGAAGTGGCTTAGCTAGAGGGAGAGAGAAGTAAGCACCCTAGATACACCTGGGTAGGCAGGTAAAACCACACCAGATACCCTCAGGAATCTCTGTCAAGTATTAAAAGCTTTGTAATAAATGACAATGGTGGGTGAGTAAACTCTTTGCTTTTGAATTAACTTCTGAACTCTCCAAAAGTCTCTATGCTTTCCTCAGAAGTGGTTTGGGTCCTTAAATAGCCCTCTACACCACCCCCTAGGCAACTCAGTCATTAAAACTATGAAAGACATCCCTCATACTTTATGTCACGACACTAAATACATGATGTACTAGCTGTCTCCACGTCATAAGACATGCCTTTTTACCTAACCACCGTGTGTCAGGGGACTATTGTCGCTGAGGTGGCTTACCAACTGCCTGACAGCCCCAAATACCACGGTGGTTTACTCAAGTGCATGTCTGACATTGTTTAGATGGCTAGTGACATCACCCACAGTAGATGTGACATTAAGTAGAGGGTTGTTTGGTCCGTAACACAATGCCCGATGGAACTCCAAGCTGCTCCGCTTAAGGTTCCACGGTCAGGGTCCTTCGGTGTTTTACCAGGTGTATCTAAGATGGTCAAGACAAGCCCTAACGGTGCCTTACTTCTCAATCCTCCAAACCAAGTCCCTCTAAAGTTCCCACGGTGAGGTCATTCGATAGAGCATGAAAGCTCTCCCAGACCCTGCCAAGCCTGGTCTTTCGCAAGTACCGTTTGACCTCATACAAACTCTTTTGTTATTATCGTTACGTCATCACAACCGTTAAAGCTTACAGTTATCAATAATGAAAATACAATATGACTAATACAACAAGCTAAAATATGAGCTGCCGCGCCAAGCTGCCTCGCTGAGTTGCCACGCTTGAGCTGCCTCGGTTGCTTAATCTCGAACACTGTTGCTAATTGAGAATTTGTTCCTAATCTCGAGATTACCTTCAGGCCCCCTCTACAACCTAATTTTATACTTGCCTTAGTTCCCCCCAAAAAATATGCATTTGGAAATAATTCTCATAAAAAAAATTAATTTGGAAAGAATTCCCACAAACATTGAGTTAGAATTAATTCCCAAAAAAAAACTGAATTGAGTGCTCATTTATTTTTTCAAAAATAGAAATTTTTGAGTTATTACTACAGTGACATAAACATTCCCTTCAAGATCACTCTCCAATTCACGGATTTGAAAAATCAATTTTTAAGCGAGAGTTATTAGCATTGGCATTATTATCAAAAATGACAAAGACGCATCTTTAGGGGTCTAAACGATGTCAAATCGTCCTGATAGGGTGGTGCCTATTGTTTACAATAGGTTTTGTTTATTTCGACATTTCCATATGACCAACAAAATTTTGTAAAATTCGGAATAAGAAAACGAAACGTGTCGTTGAAAACGTCCCTTAAAATTCTAAATAAAGATTTAAATAATTCCCATATTAATCTTGAAAAAACCGGAATTAATCCATCCAAATCCATTATGAATTAAACTCTTTTGAGGAAAATCAAAAATCACCTTGGATTAACAATCCTTAATCAATTTGGGATTTTGATTATGAAAATTATCACAAATCATACATAAATTCTACATAGAATCCTAAAAGTTATATGGATTCTAAGTAGATCATATGTATGATAAATCAAACAAAATCACTTCTAAATTACAATCACAGTACCAATCCCAATAATCTAATATGAACGGGCTCTGATACCACTTGTTGGAATATTAAATAAAATTCATCAACATATTAGATTATTGAAATTAACTTATAAAAGAATTATAGGAACTGTGTACCTGAATTCATAGTGATGATTGAGACTAGGGGGTTGGAGGTCTTCCACAGACTAATCCCTCTCTCTATGAGTTCTCTCTAATTGATGGGAATGAGGAGTAGAGTCTTTGAGTGCATTAGCCTTGGGGACCAGAACCCTTCATTATATTTATAGACATCTAATTAGAACCCCATAAATTTTAATTAGATGACTCTGGAGTAACCAATAGGTGACTCATGAGTAACATGACTCTTGAGTAACCAATATGTGACTTTTGGATAACCACACATTTCAGATTCCATACTTACTTCTAATGTCTTTGAGCTTACTTAATTAGATCACTTCATTTGCCCATTTAAAAATTGAAGCTCAAATATAATTACTATTTTAATATGTGAGCCCACATTAAATTATTTGGAATATATAAAATATTCCAACATTCTGGATAAGGGTGGCATCTACTATGCAGACAAACATAAATTGATCAATTTGAGACTAACTCGAAAGTTACGACGGGTTAATGTTGATTCTTCCAAACAAGTGAAGGACGGAGCATCTCCTTTGCCTATGATTGAATGTGAAAATTGTCATAGCACCCTATAGGTCGGATATCCAAAGGATAAAAAAGGACCAAAAAAATCGACCATTTTTAAAAAAAGTAGTAAATAAAATTTTTTTGAGCTTATTTTTTTTGTGTGGTATTTAAACATTTCAAGAAAGTCACATTAAAAAAATCAGCTCAATATGAGTTTATTTCCTATTTTAAAAAAATCGATCAATATATGTCAGTTTTTAAGCACCTAAAAAGTGACATATATTTAATAGATTTTTTTTAAATAGCAAAAAAAACTAATTTTAAGCTGATTTTTTTGTGTGACTTTCATGAAATGTTTAAATAACACAAAAAAAATTAACTCAAAATAGTTTTTTTTACTATTTTTTTAAAAATGGTCCATTCTTTTGGTCCTTTAGAGATCCTCTCCCAAATATATATATATAGTACTGCTCTTATGCATACCTGTCCCCATTTTAAGAGTATGTACCAGACATGCACGGCCAAACTCATGTACATACGAAGTTTACTTACCGATTTTTTTTAAATAGTAAACGAACTATTTTTGAGTTTAATGTTTTTATATCGTATTTAAACATTTCGGAGGAGCCATATAAAAGAAATCACCTCAAAATAATGTATTTTGCTATTTTTAGAAAATCGGTCAAACTTTCACAATTTTTAAAGTGCTTTAAAAGCTTTGAAAGTTTGATCGATTTTTTAAAAATAGTAAAAAAATTATTTTGAGTTTATTTTTTTTAAATGGGTCCTATGAAAGGTTTAAATACCACATAAAAAATTTCAACTAAAAATTATTTATAAAATTGGGTCTACATCAACGATATGCAAAATTGGTATGTATGAGAGCCTGACTCTCTCTATATATGTAGCACAAGCATCACGTGTGCACCATGGCTAGTTGTAGTTAAATGGTAAATTTTCCCTCCAGTATATTATGAAAATAATATGTACCATGTAATAGTGGTTATTTATTTAATGAAGTTCTCAACTCTACCAAAAGATTACCAATGAGTGTTGTTCTATTCTTTTTTATAATATAACTCCATCTCTTGTTTTGTTATGGCATCTTTATTGTGGTGGTCTTCGATGAAAGGGTGGTGTAGCATGTGATGGGTAATTGTTTTTTATATATTTTAATTTAATGTAACAGTTCATTACACTTATAAAGAGGAATATTTTTTTTACATATTACTA
Organism: Sambucus nigra; assembly: GCA_949130495.1. NCBI lineage: Eukaryota > Viridiplantae > Streptophyta > Magnoliopsida > Dipsacales > Adoxaceae > Sambucus > Sambucus nigra. Next base: position 107,464,471 of record OX422224.1, on the reverse strand, counting down.
TTTGTAAGTGTTTTGAACCATTAGAAAATAATATATATGTTTTCTTCGTAATCGTTTAGAATTGTTAAAAAAAACATAAATAGAAACCGAATATCGCAATACAAATAAAAAATTTGCAACAGTTTAAAACCGTTGCAAAATATGTACTTATAATGTTTATAAAGCGTTGCAATTATTTTTGCAATGGTTATTTGAACCGGACATTCTTTCTCAACAGACTGTTGCGCCCACCATCTTGCAACGGTTTTGAACCGTTGCAAAAGTTTTATAACGCAACAATTTACAACGGTTTTGAATTGTCGCAAATCCCATTTGCAAGTGTTTAAAACACTTGCAAATTTTCTTTTTTGGTGTAATGGGATTACATAATAAACCATGAGGCCAAGTGTAATTTGGACTTACAATATAAAAAGGAATGTTGTATTACCAAATTTGCTTTACCACCTATACACAATGAGGTACAACCTAATATATATCATACACTGCCTAACGGTATTAGGAGTATTATCGAGTCACCCATACCATATAACAAGTGATGGAACATTATGGGGTGGGAATTAGGAGAAATATTGAAAGGTAGTGTTTTGAATGTTCATTTTGATATGATCTGAGGCGAACACTCATCGAGTTTTTGTAATCACAATAAGGCAATCTAAGAGAAGGACTTTTGCTTTTACTTATGACTATGGATACCAAAAGGAGAATCAATGTATTTAAAACAAGTTTTGGTACTTGTAGAATTGTGTATGAGATAAAATCCACCGAGTGCAAGTGGATCTATAAGAAGTTAAAAGACATATGTATGGGAAGGTGAAAACCTTCAAGGAAAGGCTTACAAAAAGTTTTACTTAAAAAGAAATGGATTGTCAAGGAGCAAACCTTCTCAATGGTAGCCATGCTAAAGTCTGTCGGAATTCATTCAACATTAAGACTGCGTTCTTGAATGATTGTCTTGATAATTACACGGTAAGAAGTTTGGAAAGCAAGGTAATGTAAGCTTAAGAGAATCATTTATGAATTTAAGCTAACATCAAGGTCGTGGGTCATTCGATTTGAGCATACAATCAATCTTTTGATTGTGATCAAAGATCGAATAATACTTTCTATTATAAGAAGATTGACGAAAACATGGTGGTATTTATAGTACAATTTAAGGATAATATTTGCCTAGTCTGTAACTAGTTGGGAGTATTGTCTTATATAAGAGTGTTGTTGTCTAGGTATCTTAATATAGAATGTTTAGGACAAGTCATTCACATCTTTATGATCAAGATTTTGCTAGATTGAAAATAAAAATATGTTAGGCTTATCCAAAGTTGATTATATCGATGATGTGCTCATGTGATTAGCATCGAAATTCCATGAAGGAATTTTTCTTTTTAAGTATTAAATCACTCTATTTGTGGATTAGTGTACTATAAAATTTGATCAAGATGGGAGGAATGAGGGATACCCCATATGCTTCGGCAGTGGGCCACCTGATGTTTGCCATGACATGCATTAGACTGCATATCTATTTTACTGTTGGCATGGTCAGCACATTTTAGTCTAATAGTTCTATATTGTTTAGATACAAACAATAGGTCTAGTTAGATAAGGATCATAGGTTTTCTACCTCGGAATATATGTTTAACAAAAATGTTGAACAGTAAGTTGCAGAAGTGTGAAGCAATCTTGCATTGCTAACTCCACTAAGGAGGTCAAAGTTGTTGCCATTTCGAAGGTAACTAAAGAAACTATATGGCTCAATAACTTCTTAAGTTACTTGGGAGATGTTCCTTCAAGTGCAATTATCTATTATATTTTTAGTGTTCATAGATTTGTGATTGCAAGTTCAAAAGAACTTGTAACCCATAAAAGGTTAAGCACATTGAGCATGGGTTTCATATAGTTCATGAAATTGAACATAACATGTGGTAAGCTTATGACCAACGTTACATAGAATAACACTCGTTTAATACTTCTTTAATTAAGGTACTAAACTGTTGAATACATGAATGGATTTGACGTTAAGTGGGAGATTGTTGGGGTTTTATTCTTAAAATCGCGTGTGGCATTTACTTTTCATTAAATGTGAGTTAGTTCATTTAGAAATAAGAATCATAGTTATGAGGCTCACTTATATTTCGTTTAAATATATTGTATATAATACTGGTCAATTGGCCTTAGTAGGAATTCTTGTGATTTAGGTTCAATTAATCACTAGGGATCAAACTTTCAATTCTAATTCAATTTAAAAGTTCACAACCTAGATTATAAGTTGCGTATGAAATCGTAGTATTTTATCACACACCGCGAGAACCTGTCTGAGTATTTGAGAACTTATAAAATATTTCAATAAGGAATTGCGATTGGTATATTCAGTAATGTATTGAACATGACCACCCATGAGATATAAGTCTAAGGATTGTCATGATTAGACTTAGGTAATCTCACACAATTTGCAATGGGTGTATAAATTCTTAATCCCAATGGTTATGACGTTTGGAATGCTTATACAATTATTTTTTCAATTATTAAGGGTGAGATTCAACTATATATTGGGTCAATAGATACCAACAAGTTGGAAAATCATTATGTGAGTAGGTCTGAGATAATAATTTAAAGGAATTCATGTTTAGATAATATCTTATAATGTGATACCCCCGGTAGACTTATATATTTTATTTCCATGAGTAAAACCTATCCGGTTAATTATTTTATAATATAGTGTCATAACAAATAATATAAATTTTAGAATCAAGGAATTGATTAGATGTTTCTTCAAATCGATTAGACAAAGTAGGTATCAGACACTTAATGTGGGGAATCATAGTTTACACTATAATCAACTTTGCAAACAATACTTCTTTATTCCGATTCATTTAGAGATAATTAAATTGGAGTGCAATGGTGATTATTTAATGGAATTGATAATGATTAAATAAAGAAAAGAAATAATTACTCTAATTGTAATGGGTTTTTCGAGTATTTGTTTAGAAGCCACTTTATTTCTTTGTGTTGGGTCCATATTAAATTCCAATGCCCAATTAGTTGGACTAAAACTCTTTGGAAGCCTAGTTTAGTTAACTCCCATGACTTATACCTATTTATATCGGTGTTACCTAGGGTTTTAGATTAATGATCCATTATAAAGGGTTCAAAATGGAGAGAAAAAATGATATTCATATTTTTGTGAATGAGTGAGGAGAGAGAAAGTTATATATCATATATTTCACCAAATTTGGATCTCAAATATTTCCCATACACAAGTCTTACTTTGGGTGGATCATATACTAGAAGATTCAAGATGTTCGATGCATTATAACAAGGTTTTTGGAGATCTTGGAAGGGCAACAAGATCTTCATCATTTTCAACCTATTTTTCCTCATACAAATCCCATAAGATTATATATGGTGTTATTACTTTAAACCCTAGATTTATTCTTTAAACATGGTTCTTGTTTTGTTTGTAATGCATAATTAATCGAAAATCTTATGGCTTGATGTTTTTCACATTTTAAATATCATTCCCAGTTTCACAACATTGATTATAAAATATCTTTTCCAGCTGTAATGGTAGAGGATATATGTTAATATCTCTTTCTTCATTACCACTCCATTTTCTAGTATAAATAAGATCAAAAGGCTTCTTTGGTTTGGAGGCTTCTGATTAATCACATAAAGTGTATTTGTTTACTCATTTTTATGCATTATTACATATCCATGGTCATAAATCCCCTTACTTATTATATTTTACTAAATAATATATATTTTCATCGTAAATCACATGTACATGGTATATTTCAGAATTAAAAGGTATTTGGATGTGAAGTATGAAGATTCAATATATTGTGGAAACATCTCGTTGGCCAATGAATCATTGGGGCTTTTTTTAAAAATTAATTGCTTATGATTCATAATCAATAACCTCGTGGAAGTTTTTTCCCATTACCTTCATATATCTTCAAATGACGAATCAATCTGATTCCAAAGAAAGGAGATGCTCCCATTTTTATTCCACTGAGCAAGTTAGATATCTTTTGGGAGAATTCTTCAACTTCAAGGGATAATTAGTAAACTCACCTTTCATACTTTAGATGGGTTCAAAATATAAACACTTATATCATTAAATTACCTTTGAGTGGCTTCCAACCATGCATCAATCCGACTCTAAACAAAGAGATTATTGGAGTTTATGTTCATTACAACAAAACGAGTTTAGTGTGAGACAAAAAGATCGGACCGACAAAAATGGTATCGATCCAACATTATTAACATACTCACTTGACTTCCCATTTTCCTATAAATACTAATATCTCCTCTTTATTTTTACTCACTAGTTCACCAACTCCGTCCTTCTCTCTCTAGAAATCAGTTCTAAGAAAGTTTTAATTTTTTTATGTAATTTCTCTTGTTAATTAGTTTATTTCTTTATTAATTATTTTAATTAGTTTATTACTTTAATAATTAGTTTATTACTTTGATAATTATATTACTGTTTTAATAACTATTTTATTACTTTAATAATTATTTTATTTCTTTAGTAATTATTTTATTTCTTTGACAATTATTTTATTTCTTTGATAATTAGTTTATTGCGTTATAAATATGACTCATAAGTTAAATAGGTTGCGGATCATCATCCCACCTATTTGAAAAATATTGATTTCCTTTGAGATTATTAAAGTATAAAAGTACATTCATGGGTTAATATATTGAATTTAATGCTATGGATGCTTTACATATAATGTCAAGTATTACATGTTTTCAAACTCTTAGTATGATATGCAATGCATGGTAGACGTTACACTCTCACGATTAAAGTTTTCATCTTTCATGTAAGATTTTTACCCTAAATGTTTGATTGATTGCCTAAATGAGTGTGTAAACATTGAAATAACCTTAACCTTTTTATCTCAAATTCACATATTTCAGAAGTTGGAAATGTGATCCACATCCTCCTTCGCATATATATTACAAATAAATAACATTAAAACTTAAATCCAAAAATTCACCTTTTACAATTTATTTTAAGTTCTCAATCGATTCAATTCTAACATGCATTCCCTATGGATTCAAACCCCTACGCATCGTTATACTCATAACAAATTGTACTAATAGTTTAGGTTTTTTTTAAACAATGATGGTGTCCTTACATGACCACTCAGTTTCCATTCGAGTATCTTCTTCCTCACAATTATTCTAAAACTCCATTTCATGAGTAATTAGGGAGACCAATAGTTCATCCATTATCATTGTTCTCAACATCTCTTTCATTATGTTATTTATGGTAGCTACTCATTGGCTAAGGACCTGAGAATCTTCCAAACATTTTCATCATAACTAAAAAAATTCTAAGATCTTTTAGCCCATCTATGATATTAGTGAATCGAAATAACGTATTTAATATTTATTCATTTGGAATCATATTAACAAATTTATAACTATGTACAAAAATAATAATTTATCCTCTTTTAGTCGAATGTTTCCCTCATAAACTATCTCATATTTATACAAATTTGTATAGAGGAGTCATAAAAAAATTACTGCACTTATCTATGTCAAGAGAATAATGGAGATTAACCATATCCTTTGCATTAACATCAACTTTTCTCACGTTTATCCGATTCAACCTCAAGTTAAACTATTTTCTACTTTTGATTACTTTTGTATGTATATAGTAATTTAAGGTCTTTCATGATTTATAACCATTAACTTGCAATCAAATTCTCATCCTATTGGTTCAATAACTAGAGTTACTCTCATTAATTATAGGTGTTTTTATTAGTCGATTAACAATCTCCCACTGCAACACCCACGGGCTCGCCCTATTAGTCCGAGGGATTAATTCACTTGATTATCACAATAGATATTTAATATTCTTATATAAGGCAAACTTACTAGGCTGCGATCTTTAAGTGGCCTTGGCCTCACTATCAGAGTTGGTAAAAAGTATCCATTCATCAAAAATAACATAGCACGAAATAAAAGGATCATTTTATAATAATGGTATTTAATACATGCATTGAATTGTATCTTAATTTCATATAACCATCTTTACAGATTCAAGAAAAACTAGATAAAGAGATAATCACATCTAAATAGATTATCTCTAAAGTTATGTGTGCTCTACAAAAAAAACTTACTTTGTCTCTCATAATCATAGTGGCCATCCGAGGGTGTCTCCGGGGGGTCCGGTGGAAATGCATCTCCTGAGGTGGATCCCTATTTTGCATGAGTAATCAACGTGCGCGTGGGATCGCATCCTTTATCGGGGCGCACAGTCGTCATCAATGTGGGGTGATATGTAGAGATAGAGTCGTCATCCTATTTTGCACAAAACAGGTAAAAGAAATATTGACGCCTTGAGAGAACGACATCAAGGGGAATACTGATGCTTGTGAAATGAAGTAGTTCAAGGGTTTGGGGACTAAGTTACGGAATGGGAAGGCATTGGGAACTCATACCTTCGCTTTGGTCTCTCATGGGTATGTGTTAATATTCTCCTGTGGAACTTTGTGATGTGTTTGCTTATGTGCATAATATAAGCGGAGGACGGAATCACTCGGCTCGCGTCATGGATAAAGGCGGAGCGAGGTCATCCTTAGGAGTGTTCCCATTGAAATAAAAAAAGATGTAAGGTATTGTCGATTCACAAGATGTTATGGGGGAACGATTGCGTATATCAGACAAAAGACAAGCAAGCATATAAATATATATATATCATGAATATATGGCGATGATAAAGTAACAAAAGTATGTGGGAGAACTTGAATCTAGGGATTTACCCAAGACGTCTACATATCCCGTGAGGTCATTAAAGTCCATATAGTTCAAAGATAATATGAGGTGGGGTTTAACTCATAAATATAATCGAGAACTTTATTATATCTGTGTGTGTGTAGAAAAAGGTGTTTTAGTATGAGAAAGTATGATGATAAATCCACATTTGAAATTTCAAGTAATCCCTCTTTTTCATGTTTTTGGGACTTTCTATGAAAATAAAGTATGTGCGAATACCACTGTTCTAAAAAACCCGCCTAGGCTTGAGGCTTGGGAGAAATGCCCCGCCTTAAGATTTTGACGCATTATGCTTGGTAAAACCCTTAAGGCATACTTTTTCTCTAAAAACAACAATGCTTTAGTGAAACGATATCTCCTTTTAAAGATTTTTTTGCAAACCGGACCATTATCTCATCCAAAATAATCAAATAGTATTTTTATTTGCAAATATTCAAACATATTTTTATGATATGTACAATTTTTAGTATTTTAATAGCCTTGTTATGGTTAAAAAATATTAAAAAGACCCAAACGCTTTTTCACGCCTTTTTACGCCAAGGCCCGCCTAGGCTTTTAAGGCTTAAGGCTTGGCCTCCACGCCTCGATCACTCCCCGCGTTTTTTAGAATCTTGGCGAATACTAATAAAAAAGAGTTTGAAATTAAGATGTATGATGTAATGAAGTAAATTACTAAAGAGAAAATGAAGTAACTAACGTGAAAATAAGAGAATTTACAAACAAAGGGGAAGAATTAGACCTCCTTGTGAAGACTGGAAGTAGATCTTTATTGTAGATGCACTAATCTTAAGATGAAGTGATGTGGTTTGAGTATGTGGGTGGGAATTTACTCAAAAGTGTATGAAAATTATAGAAGTAATGTGGGAAATGGGCTTTTAAGGAAAGAACAACTCTGAATTCGAGGGAATTCTTTATTAATTACTTAAATGGATGTTCAAGGGTTCTTTTCAAAGTGACGTCATGGCATCTACTTATAGGTCCAAGGGGGTATCTATCGTCATGTTCCTTGACCTACCTATCATCATAGAACCCTAGACACATTGCCGATAGGCAAGGCCATGGGGTTGGTAATTCGTAGTCTGTGGCAGGTTTTTCAGAAAAATGGTCATAAAATGCGAACCATCAGTCAAAATTGTGAAAGGGGTGGACCATTGGAATGGGTATTCAAATCCCTTTAAGAATCCATTGAGACACTCCTGGTTTAGGGAGTTGACCAAATCAAAAGGGCTTTGGAAGCATCTGTTGGTCACTAGACTATAATTTTTTAGAAAATGGATCGTTCGTCTGAACCATAAGGCCAATTCATGCATGGGATGGAGTGTTAGAAAGGGTATTTAGTGCTCTACGAGATTTCATTCAGCTTAATTTGGTTTCAAGAGTTGAGCTTGGTCAAATGGGGCCCGAACATGCCCGGTGACCCTTTAGAGTAAAATGAGTTGCTCGTCCGTACCGTAAGGCTGATCCGCGCACATGGCAAACTATTGGAAAGGGTATTTAGAATCCTTAAAATATTCACTGAGTTTCATTCGAGATGAAGAGTTAATAAGACTTAAAAGGAGCCCAGGAGCGCCCGGTGGCCTCCTTAACAGTTTTTGGGGATCGTTCGTACAAATCGTATTCTAAGATCCATTAATCTTTCACTCAGTTAAGGAAGTGATTGGGGTGAAAATGAGGGTTAAGAGCTCCCGGTGGCCTCCAGATCAATTTTTTTATAGTAAAACGGACCATTCGTTTGAATTGTAAGTTTGATTCGTGCACAGGACAGATCATTGGAAAGGAGATTTAGATCCCTTTAAAGATTTATTGATATTTTTCTTATACAGGAAAGTTGACCCGGGTCAAACAGGGCCTAAGAGCAACTAGTGGCCTCTAGATCGGTACTCGGGGTATGACCTATGATTTAAGGTGAATGAGTGAGTGATAGCGAACTAAGAAGGTGCTTATGATAGTCCTAGGATGGGGTATCTGAAGAGAGCCCCTCGATGGGTGAGCTTGGAACAAGTGAAGGCCTTCAAATGAGAGACACCACATTGACCTTGGGAAAGAGGATTTTAGGTCGATTATGTGGACCTAGAGGGTGGGATTGAATGATTTGGAGGGTCGAGGTTAGTTTTGAGAACCTAAAGAGACAAAGGTGACTGATTTAGTGGAATGAGGTTAGTTTAGGTGATAAGGATTACTGATTCAGTGGGTCAAGGTCGGTTTTGAGGACCTAAGGAGGCGAGGATAACCAATTTTGCGGGTAAAGCTTAACTTTCAAGTTGTGTTAGGGATGACAAATATAGAGGGTCAAGTATGATTATAAGGACTTTGAGTTGTGACAACAACTTTTGAGAGTTGAGTTCAATTCTGAGGACCTTAAGTTGTGATGACCAATTCTAAGGGCTGAGGTCAATTCGGGAGACCTAAATTCGTAACGCGGGGAGTTTCTCTCCTGAGGATTTTTTTTAGACTCCATTGGGGGATGTTTAGGCTACGGAGTGGTAGACTTAGATGCGGATGCATCGTTGGTCCTGCTTACGGAATATGTTGAGAATAGGTGTGTAAGATTAATCTGGTTGGGGATTATGATGGGGATAAGAGCATAAGATTAATACAGCTAGGCATTTCTAGAGTTTTGCAAGGGCCTTAGTGCTCCAAAAAATGATTTTCTCGAGGAAATTGATGTTTCATATTTTTTTTAGGGAATTTTGGGAATTTTTTGAGCAATTTCTAGATTTTTCTAAAATTTTCTGGCAATTTTTTTATTTAGTGAATTATCCTATATGCACTTTTAATTTTCTGTTGAGATTGTTTGAAAAGCAAACGGGTCAGATCCCGAATGTGGAGTTATATTTTAAAAACCTGCAAGTTCTTTAAAAACATTTAAAACATTAAAGGCAAAGTACATGTTAGGACGTGCACTCACATGATATTCTCACCTCTCGTCTAACTGTGCACTCCTAACGTAAGTACCCATCTAGAGTGATACAAACTACTAGATAACTGACAACATATCTAGCTAGACTATCATAGGTCTTACCCTTATTACTCGGTTCTCTTAACATTATAACGCTCGTAATTAAGTAGGGGTTTAACGTAACTCAGATGTTGAATAGGCAATATATATAACTATCAGTTAACTCGTTATATTTCTCGAAACAATACCGTAATTATATTCACATCATTAACATGAAGGTTCTCATTAATTAAGTGTATATTATTCACATCATAAATATACAATACAAGCACTCCGAGAACTAAGCTGCGGTGCACACATACTCTGCTATCCATCCTGGTACATCACGTACATAAGGATTACATATTCCGAATCTCTCAGGAATAGTTCACAGATAACAACATCACAAGTAATGGAGGCGAACACAGTCACATCACATGGGTCACGCACATACCTACGCTCCCACGATCAGCGGACTTATTAATATCCCAATAAGTATTTCTATGACCTATGTTCATCAAGGTAACCAGTCTAAATCCGAGCAACACAAGGATTAGAGGGCCCTAAGCGAGCGCAACCTCCCGTGATAGCAAGTATGGTAGGTATGTCATACACACAATTCATATACCAATACTAAGTAAACACACGTCTTAGTAATCCCGTAGTTTAATCCTAGTACATATCGCATTCTCGTACCAACTTATAATATCTATAACTTATACTATTCCGGTTTATAATCATACGCGCCATAATTCATTCTCACGTCGTAGTAGACACTCACGTCTCAACCCAAACCGTCCATTTAATATAACTCTCGTATATAATTTCCTTCTCATAAATACCCAAAAGTCCCAATTCTATCATTATATAATCATTGGAATGTTATCTATAACCTCGAACAAGCTTACGGGACTCCAAAAATCAAAACAGTCCAAAAAGGACCAAACTGTCAACTCGTTAGAAGTCTCGTTCGAGCGAGACTGTTCGAACGAGATTCCTCTGTCAACTCGTTAGAAGTCTCGTTCGAACGAGGCTGTTCGAACGAGATTCCAGTTCGTTCGAACGAACTGTACCTTCTAACGATATCTCGTTCGAACGAGATATCGAACGAAATCCCTTCTCGTTAGCAGCGACTGGTCAACTCGTTAGAAGCTCGTTCGAACGAGTTTGTTCGAACGACCTGGGTAGAGGCTTCTAACGAGCTACCAGATTCGTCCCAGATTTTCCTAAAACTCGTTTTTCACCATTTTTACTCCTCAAATCTTCTCCAATGTTCGTCCCAACAATGTTTTAAGTTCTCTAATCATCCTAAAACATGCTAAGGTCATAAACTAACATCTTTTAAGGCTTTATTGCACCCTATACATCATTAAATCACAAGATTCTATATTTTTCCCCAATTTTTATAAACATGAACCCTAGATCTTTATCATCATCAAATCCCCGAATTAAATCCGTTTTTGTCACAGCCAACATACATAAATGCCAGAATAACCATCTCTATGTAATTCTACATGCGATTTGTCCTCAATATTCAAGTTCTAAATCCAATTAACATGGGTTTTCATTCAACTTTCAAGAACAATTAAAATTCTACAATTTCTAACATGGAAAGGACATTCTCTGAAATTAAATGGAATAAAGTCACTTGCCTTGATTGATTTCTGATTTTGGATGATGGTTTGATAGAGCTTTTCTGCAGAATTTCTTCTCTTCTCCAAGCTTCTTCTCCAATGGTGGCTTAAGGTGGCTAGGGTTTTCTTTGGGAAAGTTGTAAACCTAATGATAGCCTCCGTAGCTTAATGGGTTAATATGGGATGGTTAAAGGGTTTAGTGGGTTAAATCCACATCAGATTAAAACTCCCAATTTTCGTCACTTTTAATTCCTCAAAATGTAAAATTACCAAAATACTCTTTATGATGCCAGTATGGCCTAAAAATACCCCGGAATCCAAAATACACCCCCGGTTAGTGTTTTCTGACTATCTCGACCCTTCCGGACGCGTTGGCACACTCAAAACGACCATACGGTTTATAGATTTTAAATTTACTTTTATAGTCAAAATATTACACCGTGACGCGGCGGTCTCACGCGTCTCCACATAATTTCTAAAATGCCGTATATAAATCTCACGACAAATTTCAAAATTCCAATTTCATATATACTCATATATGCACATAATTAAATACCAACTCACATCTCGTTAGTATTTATAACCCGGATTAATTTCCAATTAATACGTATTTAATTACTTAATCCCAAAAATAAATATAGCCAAAAGTACGGGGTATTACAATTATGTATGCTCATGCTTGTTAAGGGTGGACCCTATCCTAATATTGCGCTGATGGATACTAGAACCGAGATTAATAACATCAGTCTCATCATCATTAATTTGAACGCAATTATGTTGTTTGTTATTCTCCTTATGAATATCAGTTAAGAATTATTCATCTGCAAAATCATCATCATCAAAAGTTTGATTAAAATCAAGACAATTAATATAAGTCCCGATAAGAAACTCAAAATCTTTATTTAATTCATTTTTAAAAAATAGCATTGAGAACCTCGTCAAAAGAGGTATCAGTTAGATTAATATAGAAAAGGAATAATAACATTAGATGAAGATATTTGGATAGGGTAGACAACATGGCCAAGTTGAATTTAGGCATGTTGGATAGGCACGACATCCCAATTGAGGAGAGGCTTGTCAGCAACTCTGATCTCAATAGATAGGTCTGACGACATGGCACTTGAGTGGATCATGAAGAGACTCAGCCCTAGTGTCTATAAGTTGAATGAGTCCTCATAATCACTTTCTTCAGAATCCTCAATAATTATCATGGCTTTCTCGGTGACAGGTTGAACTTCAGGTTGGCAGTCCTCGACCCAAGGGTTGTTATCTTGATAGAAGATTTCCAAACCTAGTTTCATATTCTCTGCACATGGTCATATCTTGTTTCAAGAAATCTACAGATAGGGAAGTATTCACCTTCCTTGATAAACTTTTCATTCAAAGAGTCTCTCGAACATTCCTTTTCTCTTCTATGCATTTTTTATTGTGGTCGTCAGAGTGCTTTGAGTTCTTTTGGCGAGGGCTGGTAATCCTGTCCATATAAGGAAAGGCCTCCTTCAGGACTATGGGTTCAAGGATCCTTTATTGACATCACCCTAACCCCATTCTGAGCATGAATTGCATGTTCTTGAATATCTGAATCACGTTGACTTTTCCATGTGAGTAGTGTTCTGGAAAGATTAGATCTTTGAAATTATATCATTCTGAAATGGGAAGTTGATCAACTCTGAAACTAGAGATGAGCATGTCATTCATCCCAAGATGAATCTCTAATACTGGATTTCTAGTACTATGAGTGCCTAAACTTTCATCATCCAATAAGATGGTGATAACCTGGACTTTGGTGAAGAATTTCAATTTCAATTGAAGAGGAGAAGATACCCATCGAATACTGTGGACCCATGGATGGCCAAGGAGAATGTTGAAACATGAAAGTATGTTAATGACTTGGAACTCGATGAGAGGATTGAGCGGTCCAGCCCCTATTGTGAGTTTTATAGGCCCCATTACCTCTCGACGGGTATTGTCCTAAGCATGCGGAGTGGTGAAGGCGAGAGTGAGATCACTGAGTTTCAATCCCAAGTGATTAAAGGGTTTGAGAGGACAAATACTGAGGGAAGATTAGTTACCAATAAGTGAGAGTGGGATTATCTTTCCCAATATATCAATGGAGATGTTTAGGGTATAATTTTGGTTAAGACCAATCTTTGGTATCTCTACTTCATAAAAGGAGAGGATTCTGAAAGATTTCGAGGACCTAACCATATTTAAGGCTTCTTTGAGAGTGGTGGAAGGAAGGACCGTAGTCCTGGTGATGAGTTTTATTAGATAATTTTGGTGCAGCTCGGAGGATATGAAAATACCCCAAAATGTGATGTTGGATTGGGTTTTCATGAGCTGGCAAAGGACTTTACTATCTTTGATGGTCATTTCTAGCATTGGAAGTTCTTTGATAAATCCCTTTCCTTTGTTTGTCTAGGTCACAATAGGAATCATATCTTTGCCTCTAGCTCTAGCCGAATGAGTCAGGGAAGAACATGAACCCCATGTCTTCGTCTACCTCTAGATGAATGGTTATCTTATTGATTTCCCCCAATTAATCTTTGAAGGATATCTTTTTACAGAGACTGTCTACTAGACTAGTTTCTTCCCCTCTGGGTTCCTCATCTGAGTTGTCAAAGTCATCCCCCATTCGGTGGCGACTATGTCCTCTTTCTAAGAGAAATCAATACATTTAATAACTTTGACATCTTCATCATACAAATCTTCCCGCTCAACGGGGAGGTGTAGGAGTTAAGGGACCAATCATACCTGAAGCTTCAAAGTAGTGAGTAGCTCTCAATGCTTAAATTTCACTTGTCTATCAAAATGCATCGGCCATTATCTGTACCACATCATTAAGACTGAAATTTTTAACAAGTACCACCCATTCATTTGATTCTTGATCCCATTTACGGGCATTCATGAATAAGCCAACTTAGTTAAGCCAATCAATAGTCATCTCAATGGGCATTTTCAGCCCAAACTCTAAGATTTAGTTCACACGGCTGGTAACTCCATGTCTTTTCCTTTAAACTAGGTACATAAGTCAATACATGCCCTTGTAAGGAGTGACAAAGCTTGATAGGTGAAGTAGGTAGGGTGTAGGAGAAACTACAAGCAAACCTTTATCGATTTGGGTGATATTATGGGTATGATGGGTGCTTTGCTGAGCACAATTTGAGCAGATGGATCAAATTTTGGGTCACTCTCTACAAAGATGGCATTTATATGGGTTAGAAGTGGGTTATGAGTATAACGGAATTGGATTGATCTTACGGGATATAATTTTTTGAGGTATACAGTACATATATGTGTGTCTCTTTAATTAGTGACCGCAAGTGAAATTCACACCGCTGCATCCTGTACCACACTTCACTTGCTATCGTGCTCAGTGACTGGAGCCACCATCACAACACTCCCTACATAACTGCAAAAAAAAGATCCAATCATCAACATCTTTATAAGGTAATATTTTTTCTTTTTGAATTTTCTAATGGTTCATACATACAAATATATGAATTGCTCACATGAAACTGCATTGTATACATGTATGAATGCCTTTCTTGTTGATTAAAAGTTCTGTTGGTTAAGGAATAACAAGGAGCCTATACTTTGTTAATTTTATGACTTTTATTGTTATTAAATTGCCTTGATGTTCCCACTGTTAAAAGGAATTTAATTTCAGTTAGTTGTTTTAAGTAAATAAGTTTACATTGTGGAAGTTTATTCCTTTATTCATGTTCGGAAGAATAAGAACTTCATTTGTTCAAGAAAATTGGTGGGTATTTGTGTCGGTCAAAATGTTGGTGTCTAGATATTTGAGTTGGCCAAAACGTCTATGATTTCGATCAATACACATGGGATCTCGTAGGGAACATAGTTTAGGATACGTGGGGACGGATAAATGAATTCATAG
Organism: Sambucus nigra; assembly: GCA_949130495.1. NCBI lineage: Eukaryota > Viridiplantae > Streptophyta > Magnoliopsida > Dipsacales > Adoxaceae > Sambucus > Sambucus nigra. The sequence continues at coordinate 107,449,215 of OX422224.1, read as the reverse complement.
CTTTTGATTCATGGATCATTGTGGGCTTGAGAGATATTGTGAGGGCATTCTTGTGGTTGCATGATATATGTATTATTTGAAGAATGAAACGAGGAATGAAGAATTCCATTAAAATAATTTGGTAGTAGCCTATTGCTTGTCTTTGGTAGATCTGATTGAAGCCACTATACTTCTCAAATCGTAGACTTGTGCACGTAACATTTCATTTTAACTTTTTAAGTGTTCTATCAATTCGTCTGCAGTAGATACATAAATTACACTTTTTTACTCTTGATCACGATGGAACTTCTCCGACTTAGGCTCTATTTTCATCTTGAGTTTAGTGTATATGTCACAGAGCTTTGTGTAAAGTGCTTCCAAACTAAGTGTTTACTATATGAAGAGAATTATTATAGATAAGTTGAATTTATGTATCTCCCATTTTGAAGCTCTTTATAATTCTAAGTCTGTCTATCACCCTTCTTATAATCCACTTCCTCTTAAATTAAGAGTTAGATATTTAAATTTTAAAATTTTAAAGAAAAGGTGAGGTCTATGTGGTCAATGTTATTTGACCCTTAATTTGAGATGGTGGGAAGCTATGAAGCAATGAACAATGTATTTTGTGAGGTCTATGAAGTTGGCATTGGACATAGTGAGAATCCATTTTAAAGAGAAAAATTTCTTAACAACATTGCAAACATCTCGACCAACTATGTCCCACTAAGTTTTATAAAAGGTCCCTGTGAAGCCATCGATGCCAGGAGCTAATTGATGATTCATGTTTATAATGACATTTTGTATCTCCTTATTATTGGTGTAAGGAAATTTTTGTCCATTATCAATCTGTTATGTCGTACGCCGTTACACCGTTGAAGAACGTCAAGATTCATATCGTCATTAACGGATCCGAATATCAAAGAAAAGGAGGAATCAAAAGTCTGATAGGTCGGACCGGTCCGCCCTGAGAAAAAGAACCGATCCGACCCCGAACCGGTCTGCCCCTGTACCGAACTGATCCACTTGCTGAAAATCCAGTATACCCCGGACTGCTAGCAAACCGATGATGCCAAAATTTAAAAGAACCGATCCACCTCCTCGGACCGATCCGCCTCAGACCCGAACCGGTCCTCCTGAGATAAAGTTCAACAGATCGTGCAGAGATTTTTTAGGCCATGTTATTCCTTTATAAACCAACTTCGTAGATTGGTTTGAAGAGACTTGTTCACACGATTTTCTGAGTTCATAAACTCAAAAGTCTTCATCTCTGTGAGTTATCAAACTCATGTTTTGATTCACACAAATTTCCATATCATGTTGTGAATCATTTTGAAACCCTAGAACACAAAACCTTTTGTTGTTCATACCCTTGTGGAGAATACCGACCTTCTTCTTCATTGCTGCCCTCCTGCAAAGGGAAACTTCCAGCGGTCGACTACAGATCCGACGCCTGAGGGTAATTCTGTGTCATCCTTGTATTTCATTGTAATCCGTGTAAACTGTACTTTACAAAATTATAGTGAATAAATGGTTTTGCCTCTGTGGGGGATTTTTCTTCATATGTGTGTGTCTGAATTCTCTTGCATGATTTACATCTTGTTCAATCACACCTAGTTGCATGTTTAGGGTTTATTTGGGTTAATCGGAGTTTTACTATATAATTTCCCTATTTGAAAGCAAACGAAACTCTTTCAAATTGGTATCAGAGCAGGTTATGCTAATTTATCGCGTGATCCTATTTTTTCAAGGATTTATTTTTTGATACAATTTGACTTCTCACGTCGTCAAATTGGTATCAGAATGGGTTGTGCTAATTTATTGCTTATTCCTATTTTTCACAAAATTTGTGCGATATTGATTTTTTTTAAATCAGTTTTGTGAAAAATCGCAATTTTTCAATGGAACGCCCATTTAATGAGGAGCCTATTTTTGAAAAATTCACAACCATGCTGAAAATTTAAAACTTTTGAATTTGAATCTTTGCAAAAGAATTAAAGTTTTGGAAAAAGAAAATTCTCATTTTAAATCTGCAATGGATCTTTTGCAAAAGGTTCAAAATCAAAGAGATTTTTATCGTGAAAAATTTGTTTCCTTGGACCATGACTTTTTTGCTTTAAAATTGTCCAAGAAAGAGAGTGATGAGAAGGTCTTATTTTTAGAAAAGGAATTGGAGGACCTTAAAAATTCGATGGTTTGTGTTTATGCCAAAGATGATAAAAATATTTTAGTTAATGGGTTTGTGGCACGTGAAGAGACTCTTAGGGAAAAGTTTTCTTTAATTAAGGGGGAGAGAGATATGCTTTTTGAAATTATAGAAAACTTGAAAGAGGCATCCTTTAATTTGGAAAAGTCTAATTCTTTGCTTGAGTCAAAAATTTTGAAATCAAAAAATAATTTGACAGACTCAAGTAGGTTTGATAGTGATGGTAATGGCTCATCGTGTTCTCATGCTTCTAATGCTAAAGTCAAAAACATTATTTATTTTAGAGGGTCAACTAATTCCAAGGATATTAGAAAAGGTCAACCCATAGGTGTCATTCCACCCGTTTACACAAGTTCATATTGTGGTAGGAAAGGTCACCTTAGGCGTTTTTATTTTGATCTTGGAAAATGTCCTAGGAAGTTTATGTCTAGTATTTCCATGGTTCCCAAATCCTCTACACGGCGTTTCACACATATTTGGGTTAGGAAATCACTTTTGGATACGCTAGATTTTAGACAAGTTGATTCTCGTTTGCTTTCACATGATTCTTCTCTTGCCATATCATATAGATGATTGTGTTCGCATGTTTGTCATACACTAGTTGTGATTTCATGATATATATTTTCTAGTGTGTTGACATGTACTTTTGTATATATTTTTTTGTTTTGAAAATTTTTGAAAAATACAAAGAGATTTTTGTTTTTATTTTGTTTGCACCTTTTATGGATAAACATTTAGGATGACCAAATCACAATTTCATTCCACTTATCCATGTGATTGTTTGATAGAGATGTGAGACGCTACATCATTTCATCCATGAGCTTTACATTGTATGGAGTCTTTGAGATGTAATTAGTGATATTTTCCTACATGTTTGACTCCTATCTCCTTTATTGCACACATGCACGGCTTTATTAGATTATTGTACTTGTCTATCACATGTTGGATTGAGTGTTTCCATCTCAATTATGTCTATACAACTTACAATATGCAATAAAACTTGACAAGATTGGAATGCATGTAAAAACCATTTTTGTGAGACCGGGTGTTTGTTTACGAACGGGGAGGGGCTGCGAAAGGTAATTATCTATTCTTTGCACAAAAGCCACTGTTCGAAGGGACCTAAAAATGGAGGCATTTTATTATCCGAGGTCCAAAGAGGTTAAAAGAGTCCCGGAAAATTGTAAAGGCAACAAAAAGCAATTCATGCCAAATATGGGCCATTAGGTGTCCCCATCAATTCTCCAAAGTTTGAGAATTTAGATTGCCTATATTAAAAATATAAATCTGAGGGAGCTTGGTTGGAGAATGTGTAAATGGCTTTGCACTTCCTTGATAGTCCTGAAAAAGCATGAAATCGTTTTAGATGTTATTGGTGTAGAAATAACTTTAAGCTTTGATTTGTTGATTTGATTAAGTCAATGTCTCGTTCCATTTTTACTTACACCAAAAGGAAGCATTTGAGTTCATTCGTTAGGAGTATCCGATATTCATCGTGCACATATGTCATGTTTGTATGCATTGATTTTCCTATCGAATTTGATCACACCCATTCATTTTCGCTCTCATTGATTTGGTTGTTTTATGCTCATGGTGTGTTTCTTGTTTGTTTGAAAATTTTAAAAAAAAAATCAACAATAGTTGTTTATTTCCTTGTGACACCCTTGCTTTGATTGTCTGATTCATTTGACCATTTGTCTATTTGGGGGCATCATAAAAAGGGGGAGAATGAATTATCATCTTTTGATTTTGGGGGAGTTTTAAAGTCTTCTTTCATCACTGTTTATCTCATTTCAAACTCGATACGTCATTTGGTATTTTGCTTTATCTCATGTGTGTAGGTACTACATGGATTATCATTGGATTGCACACCGTGATGAGAAAATCGTTGAGATTCCTGAAGATTCGAAGAGAAAATGTTGAAGTCTTATTCACTTGTATCTTTCCAGTTTTGGGTTCATGGAAGGGTAGATTTGTATAGGCATTTTGTTGTTTGATAATTCGGATGTTTTTTTTTATGAATGTACCGTCATAGACATAGGGGGAGATTTGTAAGGACATTTTTGTCCATTATCAATTTGTTATGTCGTATGCCGTGACACCATTGAAGAACGTCAAGATTAATATCGTCATCAACGGATTCGAATATCAAAGAAAAGGAGGAATCAAAAGTCTTACAGGCCGGACCGATCCACCCAGAGAAAAAGAACCGATCCGATTCCGGACCGATTCGCCCCTGTATCGGACCGATCCGCTTGCTGAAAAGCCAGTACACCCTGGACTGCTAGCAAACCGATGATGCCAAAATTTAAAAGAACCGATCCACCTCCTCGGATCGATCCGCCTCAGACCCGAACCGGTCCGCATGAGATAAAGTTCAACAGATCGTGCAGAGATTTTTTAGGCCATGTTATTCCTTTATAAACCAACTTCGGAGATTGATTTGAAGAGACTTGTTCACACGATTTTCTGAGTTCATAAACTCAAAAGTCTTTATCTTTGTGAGTTATCAAACTCATGTTTTGATTCACACAAATTTCCATATCATGTTGTGAATCGTTTTGAAACCCTAGAACACAAACCCTTTTGCTGTTCATATCCTTGTGGAGAAGACCGACCTTCTTCTTCATTACTGCCCTCCTGGAAAGGGAAACTTCCAGCCGCCGACTACAAAAACGATGCCTGAGGGTAATTGTGTGTCATCCTTGTATTTCATTGTAATCCGTGTAAACTGTACTTTACAAAATTATAATGAAATAAATGGTTTTTCCCCTGTGGGGGATTTTTCCTCATATGTGTGTGTCTGAATTCTCTTGCATGATTTACATCTTGTTCAATCACACCTAGTTGCATGTCTTGGGTTTATTTGGGTTAATCAGAGTTTTACTATATAATTTCCCTATTTGAACGCAAGCGCAACTCGTTTAATTGGGCATGGTTGTAAGAAGCTGGTTATCTGCACCAGTAATTAGGTAAGGAATGTAGGATTTTGCAAAGTCAGAGTCACTCTGGGATTGATCTTCATAGAGTTGGGAGAAGTACTAAAGAATGTGGATTCTAATAATCAAAGGATCATCCTCTAACTGGTTATTGATTTTGAGAGATAAAAGGAGATTTCTAGCTCTGTACTTAGAATTCTTTCGTAAAAAATGGTGGTACTTCTGTCACCTCCAATAAGCCATTTAATTCTAGATATATCTTCTTAGAAGTCGACTTCATCTTTGAGATATTTGTACATCTCATCGTCAACTTTAACTTCCATATCAAACAGGTGGTCATCATGGTAATTAGAGTCAACTTTAAGTTCAATGTTGACAAAATGGTCAATCAGCATCTCTTTGTTCTAATCAATAGAGTTACACCAAAAATCGCAAGCAAGGTTATCTATTGTATAACATATATATATATATATAGAGAGAGAGAGAGTTATACAAAAATCTGTATATGTATGATGTATTCATTCACAGATTCTTATACAGAAGAAGAGTAACAAAATCAATAACTTTTGGCTCTTTTCTGCTTAAGTTGGACCATTCCCTTTCTTCATACGATTTCTCTTCTTCTCAATTTCTTTATTTCAACATGCGTTAATGCTTTTTGGTAATTCATCATTTATTTTCATATTAAAAAATACATGGATTAATGGTATATACCAAATGACAATCCGTCTTACAAAACTTGACTATAAAATTCCAGAGATCAAACAAGGATTAGCTGTTAATCCTCGGCATTAATTTTCAATAAACTCAATCAATTTGAAGTCTAGTTGAATCCAAGACTCACCGACCTTAAACCTTCATAAATCATCATATGAAAGCCTAACTGAATACGTCGGACTGGTTGACAATAATGATTCGACTGAATAATTTGTATATGTTTTGGGGACATAATAGATACTGACAAATGTATAACATGGCCAATTACCCAAATTGATAAGCAAAAGATGAATCTTTGCGGGTTCTTTTAAAGTAGTTAACATAGTTTGACATGTCTCATACGCGAGTATCCAAATTAGTTGTGTTTATAAATTGGTCGACAGTTTAAAATTATAGTTTATCTATAAATGTAATCTTTCCTTCACATATATGTTTTGGGAATAAATTAAATTGGTAACTTAGATTTGTCCAGTTTTATGAACACCAATTGAATGGGTAACTGAACATTACCAAAATAAGCATTATACACTCTGTCTTACGAGATCCACTAATACTTGGTGTTATTTTTTTGGTTACAAAGGAATACAAAATAGAAAACCAATTAGCAATGTCACCAATTAAAAGAAACAGTTAACTGTGGAATATGAGCTGTATATATATTTGTACTTGTGTTTAAGAATATGAGTTGTATATAAATTAGTCCCATCTGTAGAATATGAGATGTAGAATATGAACTGTTTCTTCTTCTAAACTTTCTCACTGTAGTCCCATCTCATTATCATTTTGTTAAGTGAAAAATGCAAAATTAACCCTAATGTTTGGTGTCATTTTTGAACCCGAGCATTTTCAATCCTATTTAAAATCAAGTTATCCTCTGTAATTGAATCCCAAGGCAATGTAGGCTGTGCCATTATGGATATGTAGGTTGTTCCATTATGGTTTATCTTGCACCTTCCATAAATATGTATGCTACTAGAAATATGTAGGTTGTGACATTATGGGTCTTATTTTGAAGAGAGTATTAGTTGTTTTGTTTTTATTATTAGCGTACTTGTAATAATCATTGGAATTCCTTGTAAAATTAAATAAGTAATTGTTGGGTGGTCAATTTTTTTTCAGAATGTTTAGAAATCCAACTTTACAACTTATGCATCTTAATACATGAATGGTGATTGAACCCACTAAGTTAGATATATGACGCTTATTTAATGTTCTAACATTTAATGTCGTGTTCTGAATTTTAGGAAATCAATTATGTATTCATATGCAAATGCAACGCAACATCTATCTTATGCTCAATGTTCATCTCAACCATTGGGTGACAAAGATGAGAAGGATAAAATTCCAATCACAGTTGAAATTGACGGCCCTATTGTGGGTGATAATTGTAAGAATTGGAATTCTCGTGTAGGGAATTTAGTGCGAAGTCTTATTCCCATTAGCTATGATGATTGGCAAAAGGTGCCACAACATTTCAAAGATGATGTTTGGTGCACGTTAATGTTAATATTCAATTTCCTTTGAAAATAATGTCTCTAAATGATATTTTTCCTTTTTAAAATACGAAACATACATAGATATACAATGGATTCAACAATTTATTTTTTGAATCATAATATGCTCGTGAGTAAAGAAAATGTATAAACTCGCTTTATTGTTTTCTAACCTTTTGCTATTTTTTATTTACATTTTTCTTTGAACTTAATGTTTAGGCTGACATTGCTTGCCCTTTGCTTGAGAAACCTTGATCCCAAAGGTTTAGGACCTTCAAGTCTAGTTTGCAAGACCATTTAAGGAAAAATGGTCGTGACGTACCTCAAGGCGTTGATCCTAAAATTTGGAATTTTTTTTGTAGAAAATGAAGATAATCCCAAAAGGCAGCAACAAAAGATTAAAAATAGTGAAAATCGACAAAAACTTCAAATTCCCCATTATCTCGGGCGGTGTAGCTATGCCCAGAAAGCATTCAAAAAGGTAGGCATTCATGTTTATAATTTTCAATCTTAACATTTTTTAATCTCACACTTGACATCAAACTTATAGGGAAAGGAAGAACCTACAAAAAATTTATGCGAATAGATAAGTGGATTGCGGGACACAACGATCAAAATGGGAATGTGATGGCTAATGCTAAGGATAAATATGTGAGTATTTCTTTTTTTGTCAGTGAAATTGTTTTCTTTTCTCATTTAGTCCATCCTCCTTTACATGTATTTATATTTTAACATTTTTTTGTTCATACTATAGGATGAGTTGATGGTTGTTGAGAATAGAAGAAAATGTGAAAGGCGTAGCCATGACGAGGGAGGCATCGACACCGATACAGTTGCTAAAGTATTTAGGAAGGACAAAAGGGGAAGTGTTCGTGCATATTCAAGACATATCTCTAGGAAACAATTTCTTCATATTGGGATTGCGACTGAGGCACTTAAACGGGGGGAAAAGGAAAATGCAAAAGATGCATCGAATAATTATGAACTCAACTCAAGACTACACACTGTCGAGGATACCCTCAAGGTAAATTTTCATGTTTTAAGTTTTGCCTTGCCACGTTACAACTTTGTTGTGTTATTCATGCTCTTAACTTTTATTTTTTGTACATTTATGTTACAGGTCATGTGTCATATTGTATCAAACATGAAAGAAAGCGGGGCACCATTGAACACTCCCACGAGTGATCGATTTATCTCAACTAATCGCCCTTCTCCTCTAACCCAAAACGTGGACAATCTTTTCGCATCGCTTGGTGCATCTCAAACTCATCATCCTCCCCTTGTTACCATGAATGAACCTAATGTCTTGTTGTGTAATAAGTTTTGTAAAAATTTGGCAAAAGGCCATGTTTTGACAGATCCATCACGACAAATGTGTCATTTTAAGCATCCCCAAAATGGAGAAAAGATAGTTTGTGTGGAGGAAGTGTTCGACCCTGACGCTCGTTTATGGGAAGCTCCTCAAGATGGCTTCTATACCTTGGCTGGATTCGTGGGTTGGGGCTATCTCATATGGCTTGATTGTTGGTTGAAGTACATATAATTCTACTTATGGATGGATCATGACATTTATTTTTGCTTATATGGACCTTTTTTTAGTATGTTTGGATGGTTGCTCTATGCTTCTTACGGATTATGCATATTTATGCATAAATGGACAATGATATGATGATTATTGATTATGTATAGCTTTCTTTCTGTCTCTTATTTTTTATATATGCCATCTTAATTAATTATTTGAAAATTTTAACAAGCATGAGTTTTTATGAATTTCTTTTTGTTGATTGTCTTTGATTATTATTTTTGTTCCCATTCAATGTTGGCATTGATTTTGAAATGGTGAAAAAAAATCGATTTGTTAGTTTCCACGAATATATATATATTGAATATTCGAAATTTTCTAACAGAGTAAAACCGTTATAAAGTCCCATTTCTAAATGGTTTCCGTTAGTAAATAAAAGGAAAAACATAGATGTGAAAATAATTCCTCAAGTAAGTCACGATTTTTATCATTTATAACAGTTATTTTCTGTTAGAAATAACAAATTTCTACTAGTTTTAATCCGTTAGAATTAATAAATTTACTAACGGATTGTGTCCGTTAGAAATCGTATTCCCAACACATTATTCCTAACGAATATATCCGTTAGCAAATTGATTACTAAGACTCGTTGTGTGATAGTAAATGGTCATTGTGGTGTAGTGTTGCTTTCTTTCAAGACACAGTTGGACTTATTTCTAAGCTCACGGATGGGGTCCTGTTTTGAAAGAGGAAAAATTGCACAAAAATTCAAGCGATATATCGACCCGAAATTTCAAAAGAGTTTTGCATGTTAACTGGAAAGATAAATATAAGTGTCCTAGGTTTGACGCCTATATGAGGTATATGCAATTGTTGGGTTAGTGGAAGGGTTCCCCCTTTTAGCATGGCTTCCACAAAATACCTCTTGCCTATAAAGGCAATCATTCATCGGTACATGTGGACAATCCACTTTATATACCTAATTGTATGTGAATTGCCTCACTATATACTTTGTGGGTACCGTATGTATGAGAGAAAATTCGATATACTCGATGTACGTGAACGAGTTCCTTACTATATACCTCCCTTCGTGAGCTCGGTCAATTGGTATGATGCGGGGGGAATCATTCGATATATGTCGAAGGTACGAGGCCAATGGAAGGTGAGAGTCATATTGCTTAGGCTAACTGTGACCCACAGGTCTAGAGCCCATCACAAAGTGACCCCCCCCCCCCCCCCCCCCCAGTATGGGATACAATTTTGGTCAATATAGTCATAGTCTTGTTGATGTAATGTACAAAAGTGTAGGAGTCTTGATTAACGTATTATGGAGAGAGAATATTTTTTATAATTTTTATTTGCATGATGAGTAAAGGGAATACTACACTAAATGGGGAGCATATACAAGTATATCTATCATGGAAACTATACTACGCATGGATACATGTGAGTGACTAAGTGACATGGGAATATATACAAGTGAGTGTGTGGTAGTGAACATATACATGAATCAACTATAAATGGTGTGTGACATGTGTAAGTGAGCATATATACAAGTGTAGAAAGTGTGGTTGTGTGCTAGTGATGCCTAAGCATGGATATTCTAACTGGTGTGTGAATCACGCGAGTGTAAAGTGAGGCTAAGTGTAAGTGTGTGAAGTATGCAGGGAGAGTATATACAAGTGTTTTGAAGTATATAAGTGAGTGGAAAGTGTTATATACAAAAAAGGTAAATAAAGGACAAAAAGGAAACATACATGTAGGTGAATATTCACACATGCATAAAAGAATAACGCCCATGCAAAAATAGTCTAGTCCTCTTATAATATCCCCAGCAGAGTCGCCACTCTTCCTATCCCGAGGGTTTCTCCGGGGGATGCGGGGGAAATGCATCTCCCAAAGTGGATCCATCCTCCTTTACCCTTTTTCTGGCATGCGCACGGGATTGCAACCTTTCTCCGAGCACTCAATCATCGTCTATATGGGGTGATATGTAGAAATAGAGTCGCCAACCTATTTTGCATAAAACAGGCAAAAGAAATGTTTTCTCCTCGAGAGAAAGACATTAAGAGAAATACTTATGCTTACGAAACCAATAAGTTCAAGGGTTAGGTGACTAAGTTATGGAATAGGAAGGTGTTAGGCGCTCCTCCCACCCTCACGGTCTCTCATGGGCATGTGTTAATCTTCTCCTCTAAAACTCTGTGATGTGTGTGCTCATGTGCGTAATATAAGTGGAGGATGGAATCACTCGACTCGCGTCATGGATATAGGAGGAGCGAGGGCATCCTTAGGAGTGTTCCCAAAGAAACAATTAAAAATAAGATGTAAGTGCTTGTTGATTCACAATTCGTTATGGAGGAACGATTGCGTATATCATGAATATATGGCGAGAATAAAGTAACAAATGTATGTGGGAGGATTCGAGTCTAGGGATTTACCCAAGACACCTACGTAGCCCGTGAGGGCATCAAAGTCCACGTATTTAGGAGATAATATGAGATGGGATTTAACCCATAAACCCAACCGGGGACTTTATTATATGTGTGTTCAGAAAAAGGTGTTTTAGTGTGAGAAAGTGTGGTGAGAAATTCCTGTTTGGAATTTTAAAAAAAAAAACTCTTTTTCTTGTTTTTGGGTTTTTCTATGAAAACAAAGTATGTCCGAATACTAATAATAAATATTTTGAAATTAAGATGTATGATTCAATGAAGTAGAGTACTCAAGTGAAAATTAAGTAACTAATGCAAGAATAAGAGAATTTAACTAAAAATGGAAAGACCTTGTGAAGACTTGAAGTAGATCTGGATTGTAGATGCACTAATATCAAGATGAAGTGATGGTGGTTTGAGGGGGTGGGTGGGAATATACTCAAAAGATTATTAAAATTATGGAAGTAATGTGGGAAATGGGCATTTAAGGAAGAACATCTATAAATTCGAGGGAATTCTCTCTAAATTGCTGAGAGGGATGTTCAGGGATTATTTTTAGAGTGAGGGTGTGGCCTTTATTTATAGGGCCAAGGTGGCGCTCGACATGGTCCTTGAGCTACTTATCAGCATAGAACCCTAGACACACTACTGAAAGGCAAAGGGTTCTGGGGTTACTAATTAATAGTCTGAGGTAGTTTTTTTAGAAAAATGGCCATAAAACACGAATCGTATGTCAGAATTATGCATGGGACAGACCGTTGGAAAGGCTATTCAGATTACTTTAGGAATCCATTGATCCATTCTCGAGTTCGATAGTTAATCGGAGTCAAATGATGCCCGAAAGGTCCTTTTGGTCACTAGATGGTAAAACCCCAGAGGAAAAAGGATCATTCGTCCAAACTGTAACACCGATTCATTCATGATATGGACCGTTCGAAAGGCTATTCAATGACCTTAGATATTTCATTCATCTTAATTTAGTTCAGAGAGTTGACCTTAGCCAAGTCGGGCCCAAAATTTCCTGGTGACCCTTCGAAGTAAAATGGGTCGTTCGTCCGTAACGTAAGGTCAATTCATGCACAGAGTAGATGATTGAAAAGGGTATTCAGTGCCATTCAAAAATTCATTCAACTTCATTCGAGATGAAGAGTTAAAAAGAGTCAAACGGAGCTCGAGAGCGCCCGATGGCCTCTGTATCAGTTTTTAGGGTAAAACTGGCTCATTATTCGATCCGTAAGGTCAATTCATGCATGGGGTGGACCACTAGAAATGGGATTCAGTGCCCTTTGAATATCCATTGATCTTTCACTCAGACAAGGAAGTTGATTTGGGTCAAAACAGGGCACACGAAAGCCCAGTGGCCTCAAGATAAATTTTTAATAGTATAATGGACCATTCACCCGAACCATAAGGCTGATTTGTTCACAAGGTGGATCATTAGAAAGGGGATTCAGAGCCCTTTGAAGATTCACTTAGCTTTTGATTAGACTGAAAGTTGATAGGGGACAAATGGAGATCAAGAGCTCCCGGTGGCCTCTAGATCGGTACTCAGAGTGTGAGCTCGGGTTTACAGCGAATGAGTGAGTGCTAGGGACCTAAGGAGGTGATTAGGAGGGTCCTAGGATGGGGTGTCTACAAGCCTCATATCATTCTCACCCTTTATTAATATCTGCAACCTCTAAACCTTCCCACGGGAACTCATCCTGAGGAAAACAAGGCATATAAAAGGATGAGCTCAAATAGTCGGGTAAGGGTTAAATCAAATGTTCTCAGCCCACCTTCAAGTGTTAGTCCTCACATAAAAAAAAATATATATATATATATATATATATATATATATATATTAAAGATATAAAAATCAATGTAGATTAATATAATTTACAACAAGAATAAATAGGAAGGAAGACAAATGTTTATTCCCTACCTCACATAATACTTTGATGTCCTAAGCTCAATCTCCCCTAGTCAACCACTCATCATCTTCCCCTATAGCTTAATCTCTCTTTATTCACCCTGTAGTTCGTGATTTTTGTTTTTAGACTTAGATGTCTCACGCTCCATGGCCTTATTCTATCTTTCTATGTACCTAGTCATTCCACAGGCTATAACCTTCTTTCCTTCCCAATTCTAAGATGAACGATCCCCGGTCTCCTTTTAACTCCACAAACTCGGACAACCTCTTCCAAGATTAACACCATAACTATCCTAGGCATAATCTCCCTAGGACTAGCCGCTTTAACCTCAAGCATAAAGTTGGAATCCATCTCCATATATGATGCCTTGGCCCGGTGCAATAATGTCACAGCCTTAACACAAGAATCCAACAAAATCATGCTCAAGATAGGCAAAATATTACATTGCTTATGTCCGCGGATTCAATGAAGGATTTATAACTCTTGTTCTTTAAATAATAAGGTTAATTTGGTATAATGAATGTCTTAAACAAAAAATAACACATAACCTAGGTTTCCAAAGATCTAACTAGAAGCCCTAATAAAATATCCTAAGAACATTATAAATATTTTCAAAAATCCATTCTAACACAAACCACCCAACCCAAAAAAAAAATATATGTGAGAAACCTTAATAATTAATATATGATATGAATAGTGAAAGTCCATGGCCATCAAACCCTGGAAAACTCAGAATTCACGGTGAAATATAAAAGTCCATTGTCTCTAAATCCTCAAAACCTGTAATGAACAGTAAAAATCCACAAATTTTAAACCTAAAAAAACTTATAAAACAAAAGGGCTCGTCTTATTCAATGAAATCAAGGAAACTAGGGTTTATATAAGGAAAAGGAGGAAGATGATGGCTCCCTTACCTAAAGGATGTAGTTCGAAGAGCTGTAGAAGTTCTTCACCTTTAAGTGCCTTTTTACCATTTGTGAACAGTATGAATCCTTAGCCTTTTTCCGAAAACACTTCATTATCTCCTCAAAATCTAACTTTATATCTTTAAAGTGTGAATTATGGTTTCTGGTATCTTTGGGAATTAAAGAAAAGGCAACTATTTATATGAAATGCTAGGAGAGCTAGGGTTTCCACTTATATCCTTAATTTTTCACTAATAACCCTTCAAAAAGGGTTCTAGAATCTTTAAAACTTAGTTCACAAGATATGACCTAATTGGACTACATCACTAACAACATTTTTCTCTTCTCCCAATCTTTTGAGGAATAAACTACGTGGCCTCTTTTACTTATCTCAATGATGAGTTTGGTTTCTGCATCCATCGAGTATGTCTGTGGCTCCTATGAAAATTTCCAACGAGGGCTTCTCATAACTCAATTATCCTTAGATCTCAATGGGTTCATAATTGATGACATGGTTGCGATCTCTAATAAAATTTCACAACATTGAGATGTGAAGGACATTATGCATATGGGACTAGTTTGGGGATAGGGAACCTCTATAGTATGATTTCACAATCCTTTTAAGAACTTCAAATGGTCTCGCATGCCACAAACTTAGCTTCCCTTTCTTTCCAAACCACATAATTCCCTTTCGTGGGAGACTTTATGAAGCACATGGTCCCTGGTCATCAAGTCCACATCATTCCTTTTGATACCTGCCCAAATCTTCTTTCTGCTTTGTTCACTCCGCATCCTTTCATGGATTAGCTTTACCTTGGTCATGTCCTATTCCCCCATCTCTAGCACCACTAGTTACCCTTCATTGACTTCATCCCAATATAATAGGTTGCAACATTTTACTCCTATATAAAGTAGTTTAAGGATCCGTCTTAATACTTTCTCCGTAAATATTATTGTATAAAATACTACCAAGGGTGGGTGATCCTCCCAGCTTTTGTGAAAATATAAAATTTTGGGTCTTAATATATCCTTCAAGGTTTAATTGGTCCTTTCAGTTTATACATCAGTCTGTGGATACTAAGAATTTGGAAATAACCTTTGTCATCTCTCTCTTCATGGTAAGCCACCAAAAAATTCCTTCAAGTACTGGTACATTTTGGTACTCCCTGGGTGAACTAAAAAGGGTGAGTAAGTAACCCTTTCTAACACGTCAATTTTATCTTATCATTTCGCAAAACACAAATTCTTGTCGCAAAGTGTAAGGATCCGCGATCATCTATTATAAAGGATTAGTTCTCTCCTCCTTCTATTTGTTTGCGTATTTTTTAAAGATCGATATCCTCAAACTGTGCAGTTCTTATTCTCTTAATTAAGCTAGGTTCCACAGTGAGGTTGATTAGACGTCCGAAACCTTTTTGGATAATTAATTATATTACCATTTACTCCAAATCCCTTAGATAGTGATCTTTCTTAGTGATCCTCGTTGTATTAAAGGAACCATTTCTAGTTAAGTCATCATCCATTACATTAACTTTCTTGGAATGATACTTAATCAAGATATCACAATTATTAATCTTTTCCAACCATCTCCTTTATCTCATGTTTAAATATCTTTGGGGGAAAATGTATGTTAGGATCTTATAAACAGTGATAATTTGACAAGTTTTTCCATGAAATTAATGTATCCAATTTTTTAAGGAAAATACCACAACCTCTAATTCTAGGTCGTGGGTGGGGTAATTTTTCTTATGTGGCTTCAACTAGCTAGAAGTGTAAGAAATAACTTTCCCATTCTGCATTATTACACAACCCATTTTGTAGCTTGAATCATCACTATATATCACATAACTTCCTTCCTTTTTGGGGAAGGTCAAAATGGGTGCAACCACTAGCTTATCCATTAACTTTTGGAACTTTCTTCACACATCGTGAACCATATAAACTTTAAATTTGTATGTGTTAATTGGGTTAGGGGTAGGATAATCTTGGAAAATTCTTCAACAGTCCTTCTACAATAAGGTAGAGGAAACTCCTAACTTCGGTTACACTAGTTGGCCTCTTCTAATCAACAATGGTCATGAGCTTCCTCGGGTCCACGACCCAACCATATTTATTCACTATATGGACAAGGAAGGCAACCTCCATAATCTCCAATTCACATTTTAAAAAAATTGCGTACAACTTTTCTTTCCTAAATTTCTTAAACATGCGGCGGAGGTATTCTTTATGATATTATCTTGATTTAGAATAAATTATAATGTCATTAATAAACACAATCACAAACTTTTCTAGGAAATTCCTATACATTTTATTCATAAAATCAATAAAGGCAATATGGGCATTATTCAATCCGAAAGGCATAACCACATACTCATAGTGGCCATATCTAGTCCTAGAGGTTATGTTAGGAATTTCCTCGTGCTTTATCTTGATTTAGTGATATCTTGACCTTAGTTCGATATTATAAAAGTATCTAGCATCCTTAAATTGGTCAAAAAGGTAATCAATCATGGGAAATGAAACTTTTTTTTTCACGGTTATTTTTTTTAATTCCCTATAGTCAATGCATATCCTTATAGATCTTTCATTCTTCTTTATAGAAAAGTTGGGGCACCCTAAGGGGCGGTATTGAACCTGATAAGCCTGCTTTCTAACAAATCCTCTAACTTTTCTTTTAATTCTTTCAAATATGTGGGCACCGACCTATGTGGCGCCTTTGAAATGGGTGAGGCCTTAATAATGAATTCAATATCTCTATCCGGGCAAGTCGTGGATGTTTTCCATGACATATTTAAAATTCTTGGCAACTAGGACATCTCTCACAATAGTCGCGGTCCTATCAATATCCTTAAATATGTTATATATCCAAGGAATACACCCTTCAATATTTTCATATCTTTCAAATTTGATATCATTAAAGGTTCCATACTTGGGTTATTTCCTCTAAATCTCACCTTGATTTTCCTAGGTCTACAAAGGATGACCATTTTCAAACACAATAAACTTTATTAAAATGGGTGGAAATCTAATCATGATTAAGATCACATCAAAATCCTCCTTATATAATGGAATCAAGTCAACTTTAATTTTTGATATCCTATTTCCATGGCACATCTTCTAATGATGGTTATGACCTCTGCCGAAACTCCTATAGGGGTGTCAATCACTAATCGAGGGCTCAAAGTTTGGGGCTTCAACTTTATATTCATTAAAAATATGGTAGTGTGTGGATTCATCATTATATTTAGTGAAGACGTGGTAGATTCAAAAGAGTGTGTACGGCCTTCTCAACAACCTTAGCATTTAGAGCAAAGACTCTGAATGGAGCTGATGTCTTCTCGGTGTCCTTCTTCATCACTTTACATTCATTGTCTTTATGTCCTTGATTTCAATAGTTGTAACATATAATTATCAAAGGGATACTCTTGGCAAAGTTTACCTTCATGCTAAACTTGATGCAAGTAACATCCGCAATATCCACCTTCTCATAATATTTTCCTTTTCCAGCCCTATTATTTGGTCATTATTTATGAGCCTACTGCGTGACTTCTCATCCTTCTTTGACCCCGCATCTATTCATTTACTCTTTTATCCTTATCCTTTGTTCCCTATTTAAAATCTTGCTCCATGGTCTGAGTCACCTCAACGAATTTAGTTAACATTCGCATCCTCAAGACAATAACCCAACTGGGAAGTCCATGTTTCACACCCCTTTCAAACTTATTGGCCTTCATTTCCTTGATGTTGATGGAACAAGGAGAAAAATGTTAAAGCTCAATGAACTTAGCTTAATATCCATGCATGGATATTTCCTATTTGGTTAACTCCATAATTTCCACTTCTAGTTTTTCTTTGTCAACTACAAGGAAGTATTTCTTAAGGAAGAATTCATTTAATCTGTTTGCGACCTATTCTCCCAATTGTGTTCTCTTGACCATCCCCACCATTGAGTAGCCTCAACCTCAAACATAAATGAGGCAAAGCACACCTTTTTCTCCTCTACGTAGTCTAGAACGTAAAAAATATTCTCAATCTTTCTTCTCGAGGCATCATCGTTTAAGGGATCAGACTCCACTTTGAATGGCTATGACCCCAACCTTTTAAAGTTCTCAATGGTGCAACCCACATGCATCTCCTTTGTTATTTTTTCATACATTGCCTTAGCAAAGTCTTTTGCGAACCTAACCACCACTTCGGGCACTTGTTCTCCATAACTATCCAAGGCTCAATAACCTTAGGACTTAACATTTTGACCTCGAGCACAAAGCAGGAGGTCATCTCCAGACATAATGCCTACGCCTGACCAAACAACCTCAACACAAGAATCCAAAAAAATCATTCTCAAAATAGGCACAATATTAAACTGCCTATGTTCATGGCTTTAATGAAGGAGTTAGAACTCTTGATCTTCAAACAACAATGATAATTGGGTAAAATGAATAATTAAACCATAAATAACTCTTAAGATAGGTTTCTAAAGATATAAGTCAAAGACCCAAACAAACCCTTATAAGAATATTGTGAATATCCTCAAAATCCATTCTACCACAAAGCACCCAACCCTAAAACAAATTCACATGAGAACATTAATAATTAAGATATGGGACGAATAGTGAAGGTCTATGGCCATCGAGCCTAAAAAACTCAGAATTCACGAAGAACAATAAAATTACATGGTGTCTAAACCCAGAAAACCCATAATAAACAATAAAACCCCAAGCCTTTTGAATCCACAATGTAACACCGCGACCCGGATTTATGGGTTACCCGTGGTCAACCTGGTTCGATGTAACACCCTGTATTTGTGGAGAATATAGAAATTAATTAAATTGGTGATTTAGGAGTTTATTTAATTTGGATAAATTATTTAATTCGATGATTTGGATTTAATTAATTCAGTTTAAGTTTAATTTCACACGTGCCGTATTTTGAGGTGGAAATAAAAGAATTTTATGAAGTAACTCGGATGGTGATTCTGAGGTCACGGTTGGTTCCGAAAGGGTTGAAATAGTCAGAATAGTATACCCGAGTGTATAGTTTGGGTCTGGGGCGATTTTAGACTAACCCGACACCGTTTGAGGGTGTTTCTCATTCAGGAATTTGTGGGTTAGAGAAATCCAAAAATTTTAGGTTTATGTTTGCCATTAGATATAGGAAGTTATGATTAACACAAAGCTAAATGAAGTGAGGCCACATTAGAGGAGGAGGAGGAGGAGGAGAAAATTAAGCTTCCTACACCATTTTTCACCCCGAATGCAACATAATCGAGATCGGAGTGAGGGAAGAACAACTATACCATCACACAAATGAATTTCAAACCTGTTATTGAGAGGAAAGTTTTTAAATTTCATTTTGTTATAAGCATGTTGTAATACCCATGTAGAGTCACTACAAAAAAAAGTACTTTCCACGACACTTGAAATGCGTCGTGAAACTGTTTTCACGACACATTTTGTGTAGTCGTTGAAGGGGGGTGTCGTAGAAAGTTATTTTCTATATCGACACCTTTGTGGTGTCGTAAAACTATTTCACGACACCCCTCAAGTGTCGTTGAAACAAATATCCACGACACCTAGTTGCTACTCGTAAATATCCACAACATCTTTGTGGTGTCGTAAAACTATTTCACAACACCCCTCAAGTGTCGTTGAAACAAATATCCACGACACCTAGTTACCAGTTGTAAATATCCATGACACCTTTGTAGTGTTGTAAAACTATTTCACGACATCGGCCAAGTGTTGTTGAAATAAATATTAACGACACCTAGTTACTAGTCGTAAAAGTCATAACCCAAAAAAATCTTCCACGACTACTTATTATGTGTCGTCAATGTTATTTTGTGACTGAACATATGTGTCGTTAATATTGTACACGACTAAATATAAGCGTTGTTATTATCATTTTACGATGTATAAGATATGTCGTTAAAAGTGTATAATTTTTTTTATAAAAATTAGCTTCTCAAATGCCTGTTGCTTATACTAATATTAACATATCCACATATATGATTGTATCACGATTAGCCATTCCACAATTCTTGAAATTTAAAACAAACTTATATAATCAAAGAGGAACTCATAATATGTACTCATAACCATAGTATCAAAGTCGTGCCCAAAACAATAGAATGAATAAATACTTGGGTGTTACAAGTCACATAAAAGCATGGGATTACAAGGAAATGAAACGAGCATAACCTAACAAGTTAAAATCCAATCTTCCTTCAAAAAATAACTAATAGCATTCTTCAAAAACATTCCTCCCAACATGTCTTCAACATCTTCCAAAAATAAGTAACTGTTCAGAAAACAATTTTAGTAAATACTCTCGTAAATTAACAACACACTTGTAATAAAAAATTAAAAAGTCAAAGTATACCTTCAATTCAAAAAGAAACAAAGAAACACCATACCCAATCAATTCCTTATGTTTTTCTGAAATCGATACGAGAGAATGTCAAAGAAAAATTCTTAGAATAAAATTCAAGAACTATAACTATTCCACTCACATAATTAGTTAAAATGAATGTATCGATGTGGCCATGCTATGGTACTTCCTTTTGCATCATCAAGTATGGAAAATGAATCCGAGTATCGAAAAACTGGCACTTTGTACACTAAAATTTCAACAACCCATACTTTATAGCAATCAGGACCAAGGATTTGATGGTGCACTAGTGACTTCGGGTCTGTAGAGTCAAGTTATGCGCTTGCCACTTCTTCTCCAGTCCCCAACCAATGTAACAATTTTCAGGGGGAATTTCTTTGTGGAACACTTTGTGAACATGAACTTTCTCGATTGCACTAATAAATAGTACAAAGAAAATAATTAAAAAATAATTATTATTGCAACTAGTAAAACAATTTAGACTTACATAATTCAGTAACAATAACCTGTAGAGTATGTGTGTCATTATGCATGGTATCCCCACAACCCTCATGTTGACCCTATAGAAATTGCAAGTGAAGTATATAAAACCAAACTAAGGGGAAAACTATATGTATTGAATCAGGTTTAATTTTAAAAATATACCACATTTTGTTCATTTCCTTATGTCATTCGACTTTCCATTTGCATCTTCCATTCCAAAAGTTGTTGAATTTGATTTTCAAGAGTCGTCAACCTTTAATTACTATATAACGACACATTTACCTTCGTAGGCATCACCCCAAATCCAAGACCTCGGACATGACCCGGACGTTCAGGACCAAGCACCTTTACTACTGCATCATCTCTCAACGATGTTGAGTCATGAGATGGAATTTTTTCCATCTTTTCCTAAAATAAATACAAGAATTCAACATATTAAAATATTATAATAAACACATTGTATCTTTTAAAAAAATTGTAAAGTGTTGTGTAAGTGTATAAGTCGTTACTATTGCTTCACCAACAACTTGATTAACCTGATCGCCATTTTCTCTCCTATGTCCCCTTATCCAAACATCAACACGACGTATAGTTTTATTTGGGTCTTCGGCTTTCTACAAAATTTTAAAAGATAGAATTACAAAATAATGTAAGCTATTTATGAAGTATAAAACTTTAAAGGGTAAACATACCATGGTTTCCTTAAGTCTTGCATAGCCTTTACGACTAGTTGTGTGTGGATGAATTTGCTTTGATCTAGCTTCCTTCTGCTTTTCGCTTGTTTCCTATAAAAATAAGAGAAATCATTTATAATTTCTAAGAAATACGAGAATACTAAAAGTGGACTTTAGTCTATTAATAAAAATAAAAAATAAATAATTAAATTCACTTGCATCAAATTTAGGTGACAAACGAGATTTAACAAATTCATCCCATGCATTTGACTTCATTCTAGGGGGCTTGAGTAATGTAAGATGGAGAGTGGAATTTGGTCCTTTCGGTCTGACCCAAAATAATGGCCTTTCGGCATTCTTCAAGGTTATATTTTTGCTGGATCATACAAAACAAATACACTATCTTAGCTGCAATTCAATATGTATAAAGTTACATTCAAAACATTACATAATAGTGTTACTGGTATGCATTCTCGTGTGCCACTTGTCACCTTAATTCAATATGAGAAATAAAATACTCACAGTAACAAAATCCCATATTTGATCCTTGATGTCACTTGTCACCTTATCCTAACCTTTATGTGTTACCGGTACGCATTCTCGTGCTAAAATCCCAATCATAGAACTAAACTGGATGGAATCGCGTCCAATTGGTTACCCAAACTCATTAAATTCTACCTCTTTACGGTCTTCCATCCCAGTTGCAATAATATTCAATTTTGATGGCCCCCGCTTCTTTTTTTTTGCCCTTATCAACAGAATGTATGTTAGGTACTTCATCCGCATAAACTTCTTCTACCGTATGTGAGTTAGAGACTTCGCACGATATTATTGCATCCTCATTCTCATTGCATGTAGTTCTTTTCGATCTCTTACCCCTAACAACCTATTTTGGATACACACATTAAAAATGGAATGCATTGTATATTATATGGACTTCAATAACATTTATTACAAAGTTTAAATTGAAGAGATAATGGACTCATAACTCACCTCTTTAAACATATCCACCATATTCTCAAAAAGCAGATTTTTTTTCTATTAACTCCACTTGACAAGTCAACCTCCACACATACTCTTGCCAAGATAGTCCTCGATAAAGATGTTCTAGCAGTATCTAGTTTTAGAGGATATCCAACTGCATTACAAATGCAAAAATATGCTTTCCTTATTGTATATATGAATCAGCAATAGTGGCAGATTAATCCAGACTGGAACCAAACTATATATAAGTCACACCCTATGAAAGTCCTCTTCATGAAACAAGAAAATAAAAATACGTTTTTTATCTATCAATCCTATATTAAAAATTTCCAGATTGGACCCTTTCTAATATTAGCTATAAATGGCCAACCATGTGAAAATTTCCCAACCAAAGTATATTTGAAAAGTGCGCCCATATTGTGGATGATAAGGAAATCTAACACAGTGACACTAAGAAACAAGACAATGAGCTGATCATCTATGTACATGCAGTTAATATTTTAGTGAGAGAATGAGAATTTCTTTATTTGGCACTCTTGTGTGCCATTTGTTGTGTTTCGTCAATAACAGTCCTGGAAAAAAAACAGAGGTTGTCAATTAGTAATCATTTATGTTAATAAACTATCTAGCAAAAATGAGTACAATCAAGAAAACATTGTTAATAATTTACTACATAATCCATACTTCACCACACACACACACATGTATATCCCATACTACATTAGATATGTACACCTGACTCCATACTAGACACATACACATGGCTCCATTACTCCTCTATACTTGTTGTTTTTATTTATTGTGGAACCATAGTTGTTGTCTTGTCAGTGCAGAAATGTTGATTTAAATGTGGTATGTCATTCCCCTCCAAACATGGAGTGAGTGAACACCACACAAAAAGTTCAAACCTTAATAAAGCAAAAGAAGCTATAGACAGGGAGGTGGTGAAGATACAAATGTTATTTCAGCTGTAGCTGCTGCCATTGCGTGATACTCAGCTTCACAGATAGACATAAAGTCTTTGGTTTGTCTTTTTAAAGCCCAAGAGATACAGTTTTCACCAAGGAAAAGACAATAGACTAAGGTAGATCAGCGTGTTGTAGGACACCCTGCCCAGTCTGCATCGGAGAAGCCACAAAGGACATGGTAGAAGATACAATTTTCACCAAGGAAAAGACAATCGACAATTTATTCATGCATTGTATTGATCCACCTATAATCGGTCAAGGATTCTTTGATGTTGGTGGGTTCAATATGATATGAGATACTGGCTTGGAGAACAGTTGGTGAAGTTGTGTTTGATAGAAGTCTAGCCTTGGATCGTGTAGTCAGGGAATGGTAATTTTTGGCGGTGTTGGCTGAAGAATTTTTTGGTGTGCCAGACTGTAGAGGTATTTCCAAATGAATGCCATCTGGATTGAAAATGGTGGGAGGCAATTGGGATATTGAATTTTGATACTATGAATTGTTTTGTGATTGTGGATGATTGGTTTGGGAAGTATGTGAATGTATAGTGTTGTCTTGTGGTTGTGTATGATCATATGGGTGAGCAAGAAGGTGTGTAGTGGTACTTTACTCAAGTATACTGTCTTGTAGTTGCGTGGTATGATAAAGCATGCTTCCTTGTGGTTTCATATGAAGATGTGGGTGAGTAGGTAACTGTGTACTGATATTTTGTTCAGGCACACTATCCTCTAGTTGCGTGTCAACCGATAGGAGTCTTTAAGCAGGTTATGTATCACTGTGTTGATCTTTTGAATGAGTTTCATTCCTATTTGAAGTCCCATGTCTGACTACTAGACTGGATAATGTTGAATCTACACAAGATTGACCTCGTGTGTTCCTATTTTAATTTTCTTCCTTATTGTCTAGATTGTGTATGCTACATGCTTCCATAAACTCACAATATGTAGTCATATCAGTGTTAGTTTCCATAGAGTGAATATACCTGTCAGGATTAACGTATTAACGTAGGGCATAACATTTTCATCCAATATAACATGTCTAGATACAAATACCTTTCTTTTAGATTATTGATGGCACCTATACCCCTTACGAAAAGAATTGTATCCAATAACTATATATGGAAAAGATCTAGGTACATTGATTCTTCATGAATGTTACCTACTATCCAACTTCGCAGAAGGTAGTCCTTCTATTCCCAAGAAGCATTCAAATAAAGTACCTTTTCGATCTCCTTATATTTTCCATATTTGGGCTAAACAAATGGATCACTATAAATCCAATGACTCACACACATCTCTACCCTATACACCACTAGACACGTACACCTTACTCCACATTAAACATGTACACCGTGTTTGAGGACATAACATGAACAATTCAAACATAAATGACTCTTAAACAAAGGGACAATATGATACGATAAATTAACATTTAGATGACACCACATAAACATTCTTCTTTTCCAACACCAAACTGCTTAAAAAAATAAACAAACATTCATCTAAACCTGCACAAGTCCAAAGGTTAATTTATATTAGAATTGATGTGGTATAGAAAGCTACATTGGCATTTAGATAAGTGGTACATAAAGCTATATTAGAACTGATGCTATAGAAAGCTATAACAAAGGAAATTTGGTTTAGTCTTTCTTCTTACTTGGTATCGCCACTAAGATTTATCGAGAGAATAAGCATACATTTAGTTTGTATAGTTAATCTACAGTTCTGAAAAAAGAATTTCTACATGGTATGTTGTATGCATACTAATTTTGAATCATCTATGTTATTTGGAGCAGAATAGCTATATTCAACTTACTAATAATTATGCTTATTATTGAATTCTATTAAATTCTAATACAGCTTTGAAGCTCATTATAGATGGAAAATAGATTTCATTAACATTCTTTTCAGCTATGTGAAGAATATTTAATCCCAAATGGAATAGAACCTAAGTGTTTTTCTGTAATAGGACTGAAATAGAGTACATAAGTCAGATGCTAACAAAACACCATTCATGTCATGTTTGGTTTGTAGCACATCCAAGATAGGTATTGTCCTTAAATTACTCTTTATAAAAAGAAAATAAGACTTCAATCTTCCACACAGTAGCATCCTTTGTCTATGAGAGCATTGGCATTATACTGATTAAAGCATGTTGTTACTATGAGAGCCGAATACTGGGTGCTCACCATGGACGTATCTCAACTTATGCCCTGGAGACCTTGGCTCTTTACATATTTCATATATATAATAATTCCTTTGCTGGACCACTTAAGGTTGCTACAATTATATTGCTTTCATTACATATCATGTGTATATTTGTTTATTTAATCTTCCATATAAATGTTTTGTCTTTGCACCTTCAGGTAAATAACCAAGTTCTAATATAAATTAAGAGAAGTGGTAAAGAAAGATATATTAGAACTGATGCTACCTGTGCTCTTATGAAGTTTTACGGTTATATCGAGTAGATTAACAATTTCCTGTTCCAGAGTATGTGCTGCTAGAGATTTTAATAATAGAAGATGGGCTCCAATCAAATCCAAGCATCCACTCCCACAACAGAAATAAGCATAGTTATAAAGGGATGTTTACCGTGTAGAATAGACGGATGAAATAGCTACTTGAACTGGTGATGTTTACGCCTTTAGAAATAGTTACATTGGCATTTAGACAAATGGTCCAAAAAGCTATATTATATACCTGTTAAATATCTAATACTCGGAATGTCAATGTAACTTATTAATCCATAGAAAAAAGCTATATTATATACCTGTCCTTGGTGGAGGTATTCAACAGGTATATAATACACCTGTCCATCGTCCTAATCGACATAAGCGCAAAACAGGTATATAATACACCTGTCCTTGGTATATAATACAATTGTCCTTGGTATTATATAATACACCTGGTATAATACACATGTCCTTGGTATATAATACACCTGTCCTTGGTATTATACCTGTCCATGGTGGACAATAAGCTATATTATATACTTGTTGCATACTCGGAATGACAATGGTATTATATACCTATTGAATAAATATTATGCCAATTTGTTAAGCTCAAAGATACTACCTTGTGGCCATAAAAAAAAAGGCTTAAAATAACTTACGAGTTTACATAACTTATCCATAATATATATTCATGAACCTAAAGTGGATGATAGTAGAATACATTATTTTTTTTTGAAACTCGAATTTGAAGGAGGGGTGGTTAGCAGTGTTAACTCAATTTGGATCATAAAGGAGTAAGAATCCTTGAATTTTAAGTTTCCATCCATACTAAATGGCCAAATTAGCATGTATGCATCTTGAATAAGAGGAAGATGAACCTCCATTATCATATTATTAGTTGAGGCATAGTAGAGGAAATTAAATGAGGAATAACACATTTATCTCCTACTATAAGATCACTATAAACATATTCCAGCAGGTGAGAAATTTGTTGTTAGAAAAACATATTCTAAGCTCTATAAAATAATTAAGAATCACCTAAATCTAAATCTAAAATCAGTGTTGGAAACACTCGAACTAGATATGAAATTCTAAATCGGTGTCAAAAATACCACTCCCAACCACCCCCCCACCACAACCAACATCCCCTACCAAATCAAAATCACAAGGCAAATCCCTTAAATCAGCATTCGTGTGTGCATATGTTTTCATTTGTGTATTTGTATGTGTGTGTGAGAAAGATCCGGAGAGAGATAACATCTGAAGTGTTATAAAATACACCAAAGTAATATTTAAACAGTGAAATGAGGTGAAGAAAAGGTGAAGAATTTCTCTCAAAAGAACAAACATATAGTAGGCTAATTGCAGCATAAAGAAACATTCCCCGTTGAATTTACCATAATCATACTAACACTTATATTCATCAAACAAAACAATATTGTTCAAAAAAATATAAATTCATCAAATACGCTTAATTTCTACATGCTAAAATAAATAACTATCAAACGATAACACCCTCACAATCTATCCTCGCATGAGGCTCATCACCATTCCTCTCATTATTGTCAAGTTTCGAAACATCACTCGGCAGATATGATGTGTAAGAACTCTCATCATACGTCTCTAGCTCATGAAAACCTCGTGGTGGTGCCTTGAGAACCACATATCAAGTTTCGAATAAAATACTTGTCTTACTTGTGATGCAAGAGTAAAAGGATCTTTTTTTAGCTGATTTTGTCCTTGGTGGAGGTTAACCAAAGTGAATCTATGAAATATAGGCATTCGAAATTTGTGAAAGTCCAACAAAATTATATCTAGTATAATCCCATAATATGAAACCTTAGCAACGAATTGTGTGGTATCCCTTGCACTAGATCTACAAATAGTCTCTACCTTAAGAAAAACACCACTATCTGGGTGGACTTTTCAACTAGTGATGTGTGAAATTGTTTGCCATTTATTACGTAGCCTGAATATGACATTGCATAACGTCGTGGCTCAACTGCTAGCCACTTTAGGATTGTTGATACTTCGGTCGTATTTGCTTGAACCTTAATCTGTTTAAAAGATCATAAATAAAATTAAATGAATTTTTATATACATAACAGTATTAAATTCTTATAATGCACAATATAAGTATTGGTCCACCTTGTTCACAAACCACGAAGCGAATGTCTCGATGTGTCTTTTTTGTACCATAGTCTCTTCTTTGGATAAACTTCGATTGGAATACCTTAGCTCGCTCAAATGCATTCTAATATGAATGTAAAGGAATTTTAATAAAAATATTAATGATAAGAAAAGTTAATAAATATATATAAAGATAATCATTTTACTCACTCTATATATGGCTCAACTTCTGGATTGTTAAATAGCACATGACGGTGGGAAATTTTTAACATTTCATCGGATAATGTTATTGGCTTCCCCTTAGAAATAGGTCGACCTCCTAGTATTGTCTTATCTTCAAACTCTTCATTTCGAGACTGTGGAATACCTATATCTGCAGTTTTTTCCAGATACATGCTACAAAACCCTACACACTCATCAGCAAAATAATTTTTTGTTATGCATCCTTCCGGTCGTGCACGATTCCTAACATAACCCTTGAGTACCTTCATAAACCTAATGAAAAACCATAGAAAAAGAATACAAATATAATAGCTATTTACTAGATATTTAACTTGTTAATAAGAAAAAAGTTAAATACATTATGAATTACCTCTCAAATGGGTACATCCATCGAAATTGTACCGACCCACATAATCGATCTTCTCGAGCTAAGTGAATTGGCAAGTGAACCATAATGTCAAAAAAAGAGGGAGGGAAGTACCTCTCCAACATGCATATAATCTCTACGATATCTTCCTCTAATTTTTCCATTCTCCCTTTATCGATCACTCTTTAACATAACTCATTAAAAAATGAAGATAAGAGAAAAATCACTTGTCTTGGCCCCTTCGGTAGTAGTCCCCATATAGCAACTGACAACAATCGTTGCATTAAAACATGATAATCATGGGATTTCAATCCCAATAACTTACATTCTTCCACTGAAACACAATGACTAATGTTGGAGCTATAACCATCAGGTAACTTCAAATCATACAGTCTTTGACAGAAAACTTTCTTTTCTTTCGTTGAGAGTGTGTAAGGTGCTGTCGGTAGGTAAAATTTATTCCCTTTTGGTTGAGGATGCAATTCCTTTCTAATGCCCAATTCTTGCTAATCTTTACGAGACTCGAGGCCATATTTTGATTTTCCCTTTACATCTAACAATGTGGAAATGAGGATCTCACTTATATTCTTCTCGATGTGCATCACGTCCAAATTGTGACGCAAATCTAATGTCTAGAAAAAAAATGAAAGGATTAATATGAAAAATAAATGTCATAAAACTTTTAATAGAATTGCATTAATTTAGTGGCTGAGATTATGAGTTAAAATATACATACATGCTAATACAGTAAATCAAAAAATATTGACTTCTTTTTTAATAACACTTTCTTCCTCTTGCGCTTCTTCCCTTTACCAAAATCATTTTCAACACCCTTTAAAGCATCTAAAATTTCCTCTGCATTCAATGGTTTTTGTGGCCTCCTCAATTCTTCAAATCCGTCAAACCAACTCTTTTTGGTAACCGTCAATGGATGGTTCATTGGAAGAAAACATCTATGGCCCATATGCACTGATTTCATACTCTTTGATAACCGTAGTGAGGATGTGTCAGGACCACAAACTGGACATGCAAATTACCCTTTTGTGGTACATACGGCTAAATTACCATATGCGGGAAAGTCATTTATTGTCCACATCAAAATAGCTTTCAAATTAAAAGTAAATTGGCTAGATGCATCGTACATCCTCACCCCATTATTCCACAACTCGATTAAGTCATCTATAAGTGGTTGCAGATATACATCTATGTCATTTCCTGGTTGCTTTGGCCCCGGTATAAGCAAAGTCAACATCAAATTTTCCTGTAACATGCATAACCATCGGGGAAGATTGTACACAGTTAGAATTATGGGCCAACAACTATAGCTCGAGCTAAGATTATTAAAGGGATTAAATCCATCCGTTGCAAGTCCAAACCTAAGATTTCTTGGATCGGAGGCGAAATGAGGCCACTTTTTATTAATTGTGTCCCACGCTAATGAATCAACTGGATGTCGCATCTTGCCATCTTTGCTTATGTGAGTTGAGTGCCACTACAACTGCTCTGCATTATTCGATGATAAAAACATCCTTCGAAATCTTGGGATTGTTGGAAAGTACCGTAATACTTTTGCTGATACTCCCTTATTAACCTTCTTTGTGCGCTTGTCGACTTTTCACCGTGAGGAGCCACATTTAGGGCATTTATCCAAATTTTCATACTCTTTTCTAAATAAACAACAATCATTAATGCATGCATCTATCTTCTCATAGCCAAGATCAAATTCTTTTAGAAACTTCTTCGTTGCATACAAAGACTTGGGAAGAACGTTATCCCCAGGCTACATTTCATGTATAGACTTAAGAAGTTCATTAAATCCTTTATCAGATAGTCCGTGTATAGCTTTATGCTTGTATAAAGTTGTAATTGCTGACATCTTTGTATACTTTGTACACCCGGGATATAAAGGAGTCTCGGCATCTTTCAACTTTACTTTAAAACTTTCATCACCGCTTTCAAAACTATCGTCAGCAAAAATTGCATCTTGAACATAAGCATCTCTATACATCCTACGCAAATCTAACAATTCAATATCAATATCTTTAGAGTACGAAGAAGTCGAATGTTCTCCGTGAAATACCCACTTCTTGTACGTAGGATCAAAACCATGAATGACTAGGTGTTAAAATAGTCCTTTCTCATCTTGTTGACAAAGATTTTTACATTTTCTACAGGGCCATATTATCATATCAGGATTTCTAGCAGTTTTCTTGGCACATTCAATAAATTTGTACACACCATCTTGGTACTCCTCGGTATGTCTAAAGATAATAAAAAAAAAGCATGAAATCATAATCAGTTCTCAATTTTTGAACAGTGTTCATTCAGAAATATACTTTAGGTTTTTTTAATATATGTAAAGGTATATGCATGAGTGTAATAATATTAAAAAAAACTTGGAAATCTCAACCAATCTTTTTCCATCTTGAGTTGCCCACTTGCTAGTTTCTAGTCTGTTTACACCAGTAAACATTAATATTGAAAAAGAGGTAAAATGTCAACAATTAACGGATAAAATGTTATATTCTTATCAAATATAGTTACATTCTACAAGTTCTCATTAGATTAGTCACACTCTACTAAATACCATTACATTATTCACTATCTATAATGGTATATTGAAATAAATATATAGTTAGATCATTAATAGATTCAAATATTGTTAGTATAGCCATTTTTTCTTATTCATGGTTTCCTTAGCATAGAAGTAATATAAACACCCACACTCAACAATACATATTCATACACCTAAATCAAGTTGACCTATTGTAATATACATATGTTAAGAAATATCAGTGTGGGTATATACACGTAATAATTTCAATGTAGAAGATACAAAAATGAAGCAAGATAAAGATACCTATATTGGATCTAATTTGTAGTGTCTGAATACTACCCAAAACAATCACCTGCAAAATAAAATAATGAAATATTGTAAATGTAAACATCAGATTTAGTAGTAAAGAGTTTGCTCGAAAAAAAAAAGAAATAACCCAAATGTCGATAAAATAAATAAAACTCACATAGCCCAGTTAAGAAAGAAAGAAAAGAAAAGAAGAATAACACACAAGTTGCCAGATTTCACGCTATATACCCAATGTCAAAGAATGAAAAAGTTGTTTAGGATGAACAAAATTGGATTTCCAAGAACTAAGAGCCAATAATAAGCAAGATACATTTTTATTTCATTTGCATTTCAAACCATCCGAAAGATCCAATATCTTAATACAGTCTAAATAAAGAACCAAAAAACATTTCAACCTACAAAAAATAGCCAACAACTAAAAAAGGACATTACACCTTCCCTTTATTTGGCAAAAAATATCGATAGTTTGAGAAGTAACCATAACATTACAATTTCAAAGTACTATAATTTAAATAGTATAGTTATTAGTATGTTCAATTAGTTTTGAGTTCTAAATGGAAAGGATGTTAGAGTGGGTTGTGAGTTACCAATAATTTTTATCGCGGCATTTTACTGAACATCTTGTGCGCATACGTTAAAATCAGTTTGTGTGATTACATTTGTTTATTTGATCCCAAATAATCAACAACAACAATTAGACCAATAACAATCTAGTCCAAAGCAACAAAGAAATCAAATTACCGATCCCGAATAATCAACACCAATAATTAAATTACCCATTCCCACCTGATTTTCTTTCACCCACGCCCATCCCAAGCATTGATGTTATCTAACCAAATTTGACTTCTATCTCCCAAGATTTTCAATTGTTCTAAGTTATTTTTTTATTGTTGCATAGCGTCTCTAATAATTTGATCAAAAGTTAAAGATTGTTTAAATTGACTGCATAATTAAAGAAGTCACCTCCAACGACAAAATTAAATGTAATGAACCACTAACCAACAATTAAAATATTAAACTTATCTTGCCCTCCACTCTTTATCATCTTTCATCTTAAATGTTAAAGGCTTCCAAACACCATACGTGGGCTTAATATTTTTAATGATTCAAACTACCTTGAAATAAAAGGGGAAAAATCTAGCAACTCACTAAATAAAGGATTAAAAATTGATGTCATCCTTTTTTTGCATACGCCATCGAAAATGCTTTATAGGCAATGTCCATCAAAATCAACTTCAAATTACCAATCAGGTAAAATTCCACACGGATCATCCGCTTCCACAGCCACCTCTTTAATACTATTTGTCACGTGTTATTTTTGAAATAAAATGATTTAAATGAATTAAAATTTTAAAAAATCTCTAGAAATAAAATCAATCAAATAAAATATTCGTAAAAAACGAAACACCCTCCCCTCCACACCCCCCCCCCCCCCCGACAACCCCACCCTACTCGCCCATCCCCAATTCCGCCATCGCCTCTTCCCTCCCCACCCAACCTGCTTCGGCCAACCGGAATACACTCCCTCCCTTTCCACCACCTGCCACGTAGGGGCAGAAGACAAACCCACAAAAAACCTCAATAACCTTGCCGGAAAGCCCGAACCCACCCCCAAATCAAAACACAAATAACCCATAAAATGAAATATTAAACCCAACAACAACAAACCCATTTGATTTCAAACCAGATCTGAAACCCAAATACCAAATAAAAACCATATCAACCAATATTGGAACCCAATCAATCAATACCAAATCGAAGTCGGCATAATTCTTCTAAAGCTCTCATGAGATTGGAATAAAGTACATGGTCGTTATGTAGCTATTAATGATTGCACAAGAAAATAGTTGTGAATGAAAAGAATTTGATGTATACCTAAGAAGTCGAGTTCAAGACATTATCACTTGTATTTATGCATATCTCTGTCATCTTTATGGCCAGCTGACTCAGTTATTAATTTGTGAATATATACTTTATTATTAAAAATAAGTTGGGAATTGATGAAATATTTTAATGCCAAAGCCACTTTGACATAAATGACCAATTTTGACTTTTAGCTTTTAGTCTTCTTTCCACATTAGGAGAGTGTAAGAAAATCGTGCTATTAATATACAGAAAACTTCTTGTATATATATATATATATATATATATATTCAAAGAAAAAAAAGTTGTTAATAAAAAAATGATAATTTTTGAAAGTGTGAATCAATTTTTTGAGCCAAATAGCTATTTTGGAAATA
Source organism: Sambucus nigra (assembly GCA_949130495.1). Lineage (NCBI taxonomy): Eukaryota > Viridiplantae > Streptophyta > Magnoliopsida > Dipsacales > Adoxaceae > Sambucus > Sambucus nigra. Next base: position 107,415,335 of record OX422224.1, on the reverse strand, counting down.
TATACTCACTTTTGAATTAGTGGACACAATTTTTGGTCCAAATTTTATTGTTTCAAAATTGTTCTTTAGCAATCTAAATAAAGATCACCAAAATGTATTCTCCTTCACTTTTGTTTAATAACCAAAGTACACTCCCCACACTCAAACCCAATCCCCCACACTCCTCCAATAAGTAATCCATCCCACTCTTCTGATATAAACATAGATATAAATAAAATATAATGTAAATTAATAAATTGATCTCGTCTTTTACAATAAAAAAAACACTCTTGTATTGACATTATAAACACTCATAACTATTGTGCAATTCATTCAAGGCAAAACATATTTTATATATATATATATAGGCTCTAAGACTGTTTGGAGATGAGTGTTTGGACTGATTTTTAGAAAAAAGACAAGCTGAAAACCCTTCTCATTTAACCTCCACCCCACCCCCGAACAGAAAAAAATGATATTCACATCATTTGTTTACCACCCCAAATCAAAACCTAGATAACACCATTTGTTTACCCCCAAAACCGGATCTTCTCTCTTACGACAAAACCAAAAATAAAACCTTAAATTGTATTTTCTTGCTTTCATCCAACCAAAAATACTCACGCACACCTAATTCGACACCAATATCCCTGTGCGACCCAATAGGAGCAGAGCGAATTTAAAAAAATAAGAAAGAAAAAGCAGGGAAATCTTGCAACAGAGGAAGATTACCTTAATATAGGTACAACTTTGTTTCAATGGAGGAGAGGCTCTATCAATGGAGGTTTCATTCTACCGGAGGTGGAGCTGTAAATCGCAAATTATGGGTGTTTTTTTAGGTAGGGGCTTTGTCGATGGAGGTTTTTACGGCTGAACATTATGGGAGTTTTTCACGGAATCGTGGAGTTTGTTGGGATATTATCCCAAATATTTTTTTTTCTTTTTTTTGACAGGCAACTAAAATTTCTAGCGCCAAAATTGGTGGCAATATTTTTTTCCTTATGAGAAATATATTTACGACACACAATAATGTGTCGTCCTTAGTAAAAAGCACGACATATTTATTTTATATGTCGTGTTCTTAATTATAATTGAATTATTTACAACACGTTTCGAAATTATGTCGTGGTTATCTATTTTCTACGACATATTTTTATAAAGTGTCGTCCTTATCTACTTTTCACGACATAGTTTTATAAAGTGTCGTAAAACATATGTCGTGAAAAACACTTTTTCTTGTAGTGAGTAGGGTTTGATTTACATGTTTTGGGGAGTTTTAATGTGAATTTGGGTGGGTATCATCCACAAATTGAAGTAGGGATGCATGTAGAGATATTCATTTATGTTGGTAACACGAAATCAGAGGGTTTGGGATGATTTATATGAATAAAATCTGGGTTCTTGGTTATAGAGATAAAGAATATGAGAAAACTAGGGTTTTGTGTTAATTGAGGAAGAAATCGATTCTTGGATTGAATCATTAATGTTTTTGTGAAAACTTTTAGTTGAAAATCATCCACATGCACTAGAATAAGGCGTAGTTATGTTTGTTTAAATTTTGGTATAGAATCATGAGGTTTTGATGGGTGAAACTTTGGAAAATAGCAACTACGTACAAGAACTAGTTTTCGGTAGATTTTCAAATCTATTCGTTACTTAGCCAAATCAATTCGGCTAAGAGAATCGATTCAATCCAAGACCGAATCGATTTGGTTTAGCCAGATTTGTGAAATTTTCCCTTTAAGCTCTTAAAATGTGATGCATTAGTTGGGGACCTATTGGATACATCCTTAGAATATAATTAACGATATATTGGAGAGCAATAGGGGTGGAAATTCGGGTTAGTCGTGTCATTTTTGGGTCACGTTGATTTTTATTTTAGTATAAGTTTTGGGTACTCTTAAATATATACACGCTAATCGTGTCATGTTCGGGTCATTTCGAGTTATTACCATAGACGTGTTATTGGGTCAAAAATTGTCAGCTCTAGATAGCAGTAGGCCTTGGTAATTTTGACATTTAGCCATATATGTGAGAGTTTAAGAGTAAGTTTAGATGGTCATAACAGTTAATGTAATAATTCGAAAGAATGTGAATGGAGAGGGTAAGGGAAATTATGAGGTGCACCAGTATGGTATTTGTGAATTAGTTATTGAATTAACTTACGAAGCAACCATGGGTCCTTAGGGCAGAGAATAATGCTCGGGAATATGCAATAGTGAATTAATATTGTAAATTAATTGCACAGTGAGTATTCGAGAGATAAATACTACGTATGGGCGATAATCATAGGTTGAGTGTTTACTAATACGGATTATAGTCATAGGTTAAGTGTATGTCTATATGGATTATGTTTATAGGTTGAGTGTATACCTATAAGGATTATGTTTATAGGTTGAGTGTATACCAATATATGAATTATATTTATAGATTAAATGTATACTTATATGGATTACGTTTATCGGTTGAGTGTATACCTATACGAATTATATTTATAGGTTGAGTGTATACCTATACGGATTATGTTTATAGGTTGAGTGTATACCTATGAGGATTATGTTTATAGGTTGGGTGTATACCTATACAGATTATGTTTATAGGTTGAGTGTATACCTATATGGATTATATTTATAGGTTGAAGGTATGCCTATAACGATTATGTTTATAAGTGGAGTATATACCTATATAGATGATATTCAAGGGTTGTGCATATGCCTATGTGTGACATATGGATTAAGTTGTGTGTATACCTACTATGTGCTTTCATATGTGTGTGAACGTACCTACGCTGCTTGCGGTCACGGAGGTTCCCGCGCAGTTGGTGATCCCACCTTGTCGATTCGGAGGTCTAGATTTGTGCCCCAGAATATAGAACTTAGTTCGGCTCACTATGTGTGGTATATTAGTGGGACCGGCGTGTCGTTTGGGTACGTTAGGTATGTGCGTAGACCAGAGGATTATAACTATATTCACCTCAATTGTTTGTTATTTGATTTGATTAATGGTTTGAGAAGACATTCAGAGTCGATAGTCCATGATGAGGTACGAGAGCAAGTTGGACTGATAGCAGAGTATGCGAGTACGCATCGTTCTGAACAGATAGGGAGATGCAGTATTATATATATATGTATACTCATGGAGGTGAAATCTTACTTTTGCGTGATAGTAGTGAGAATGGATAGTTTATATCTAAAAAATGATTAACCGACTTAAGTGTGATAGTAGTGGGACTAGGTAGTGTATATCTAAAGCGATGATTAATCTACTTATATCTGTTAGTAGTGAGATTCGATAGTGAAAATCTAATGTAACTTTTAATATACTTATGTGCGAGAGTAGTGAGATTAAATAGTGTATATCTAAACAAGGTTTAACCTACTTAAGTTGATAGTAGTAGTACTAGACAGTGTATATCTAAACGAACACAAATCTACTAATGGGTAAATAGTAGGAAAGATTAGCAACGTATGTCTAAAGAAATATTTAAGTAGATAAACTTAATGGAAAGGCATGAATGATAACTTATGTGAAATGTTAACTTTGGTTTAATAATAATATAAGAGAGATGTTAATTATTAATTAATTCAAAAGAATATTGTATGGGCGGTACGAGTAAGTTAAGGAGAAACTTAACTAAGGACTTAATGATAATTAAAGCTATACTGTAGCGTACTATAGAGGTGGTATGGGTAAGGGAGTTTAGCTAGTAGTTAATTAGATACTGAAGACCTAGTTAGATTGGGTAGAATGACTAGGTGGGAATTATCAAACATTAGGTGTGCACTATAGATGAGAGGTGAGGAACTCAAGGGAATGTTCGCAACCTCACATGTGTATCTAGTAAATGTTTATTTAAATTAAAATTTAAATGCTCGACTATCATTTTTAAATGATTTTTACTTGGGCTCTGACCAGTATTTGCAAAAAAAAATCCAAAACCTTTTAGGTATCCAGCAACACGGACGCCAATCAGGATGATCTGTTCCCGGGATGCATAACTGCAGCACTTGTGGATGCTTGTAGGATTTGGACTTAGTCTCTTCAGTTACTTGATTCCTAGTGTAGGGTGCAGTTCAGTATTTCTTTTGAGTGTGTAGCCCTTAGTTATTTCTTTTATGTCAATCGAACTTTATATTCAGATTTTTACTCAAGTTGGACTTTATATTGGATTTGGGAACCGATGGTCTATTCGGTATTATTTTTATTTCAGCTATTTATCTGGTGATTATTCGAATTATTTACTATTGCATGGAATGTTACTTTTTATAATTTTTTTCGCTCGTTGTTGTTGTTTAAATAAAAAGATAAACTTTGCACCAAATTTTTTAATACTAGGTGGTTAGTAAATGTTTAAAAAAAATGTTTTCGAAAGTGATGCTAAGAATGAACAAAATGGGGATCATGTTTTAATTTAATAAACGCCTAATCAATCGGTATTTAGTTAGGTGGGGTGTCACATCTGACCCCAGTGTTAGGAGTGAATTGCAATGAAACAACCTGTAAAATGTTATTAATCTAGTTTTATTTAATTTACATTTCACTTATTTATCGTGAGATTCCAATTTCATATTAAACTACGTGAGGGACCCATGGGAGACATGCTCAGAGTCCAAGAATATAGAGCTACTAACATAAAATAAAAGAGAGAACTTACCTGTGTAATGCTCTCAAAATACGAACCCACACCCATCCTCCCATAACAAAGATGACGGTGTGAGTTGAATGCTCAGTGAAAAATACACAACAATGAAGTATAGAATTCAATGACCCAAAGAAGAATATAGCACGTGATACCTACGTGCACATGCAACTTCTTTATATACATATACAAATATATATATGTACTTAATGCATAAAACTGTCTTACTTTCGAACGTGATTTATTCCGATTAATTTACCTTAATCTTATAAAAGACTTCCTCTTTCTTAATTTGATATTTATCCTTTTATTTAACACACACGGTTAAATACTAGAAACAACTACACTTTATTTAACCGAAAGCCATTTCTTTACAGAAATTACCTTTTATATTTAAACAAATTCGCATTAGTATTTTCATTGAAAACCACCTTTCAATAGATAAGAATATCATGTTAGAAAATAATTATTCAGCATTTGAAAAACTTTCACAAAGACAACCTTTTATTAATTATGGGTTAAACCTTCTTAGGTTGCTTAACAAACCATTTAACCACTATACTTTACTTTTCCTTACTTTGTGGATATTAATTAATTTACACTATCTTGTCCATTTTAACCTTTACCGGAACATCTATTGATTCATTCAAGTTAGGTTGTCTTAACACATTTTCACCACACAACCTATTTATTGAAATGTTTCTTATTCCTTTATCTTTTTTTTAAAATCCTCCAATAAGTCGCGTACTTTAAAAGGCTTCACACTGCCGACAACGCCACCATGTGCTCTGGCCAGTGATTTTGGATCTTTCACCCCAGGGCGTCAGGCCCTACTTAATTATCCCGGTGTTATTTGAGTTCCTGTTTATTGTGTTTTAACTTTTTGACAATGTCCACATTATTCAACTTTTTCCGTTTTACCCGACTGAGGCCGAAAGTCGGGGTTTCACCCCAATTTGTGTTACACTTTGAAAATCATCATTTCATGTCCTTTACATTTTAGCATTGATTTTATTCCAAAATCATGTTCATTTAGGACCAATTTGCATAACACCCTTTCCAACATTTTTATTTCATAAAAATGTTCCAGTTTACATAAAATTATCATTTTACCCTTTTTGCTTCCAAACTTGTCATTTCCTCTATTTTTACGAGTGTTATTTCCCAAAACACCATTAAGTTACCCATACTAACTTCTTAAGTGTTTTTAACACATTAACAACTTTTTAAACATTTTTAAACATTTTTTTTCCAATTCTATAAGTTCTAATCTTTCAAAAATATTATTAAATTACACACACCAACTTCCTAATGTTTTAACCATTAACACTCATTCAACACTTTTACTAACAATTTTTCCAAGTTACACAGTTCTTTATTTTCTTTATCCAAGAAATGCTATTACACTTAAAGACTACTTTTATAAGAAAAATACCATCTTCGTTTATTAACACATGTAGTCTTACAACCTTATACTTCTCACACTTTCAACCTCGACTTTTCACACATTTTAAAGACTAAAATTTCTAGTTTTCCTTATTTTATGTTTAAACCAAACAAAACTTCTTTAAAGTTTTTATATGTTCAAGATTAAAACACTAGAAGTTTAGATGCACAAGAAGGCGGAATTTAAATTCTAAAATCCTATTAAATGGGTTAAACATACATTTCATTCTAGAAATTCATAATACTTTCAAATTCACTTGCAAGACATAATGGATATTTTTATTTCTTTAAAACTTAACAAATGCCCAACATTCATAAAATCTTCATTTTGCAAGAAACTTTGGAACATTATTTCCCCGAATATTTTATCAAGATCAACATCACTTTCAAAATATTCTATTTCATAATTTGTTTAGTACCAAATTTCTAGGATTACACCATTTTCACAAAAATCCTAGGTCCTTATTGCAAGAAAAAGTTTGAAATATTTGGTCATCATTTATTTCAAAAAAAATAATATTTTTCCCAATATTTTTCTATCATAAATTTTTTTAATACCAAATCTACTAGAAACCATCATTTTATTCATATGCGGTCTAATCTTTAATTCTAACAACAAGACTACTAATACACAAAATAGAGTCTTAGACTAAAAATAGATTTTTCCACCTCAATGAAGTTCCAAGAAAGGAAGGAATGAAATGTCTAAGAATATGAAAACCTTCCACCTCCTAAGTTGGCCTTAAAGAGGTTGTCGAGTTCCACCAATCTTGTCTCCATGATAGCTCCATCAAAATCCTCTACAAGCTTCACAAATCATCCATCTTCATCATCTCCAAAGTCCCCAACAACACCTCTAAAATTCGTAGCTATGCTCAAATTGGTGAAATGGGTATCTACAGCTTGGATATGATAGAATACTAGTTGTATATGGTTGCAAAAGGTGCATATAGGGTTGTGAAATGGTGGTTTGAGATGGAGAGAGATGAATACATGTTGAAAATGGTGGGGGAGAACCTCCACCTCTCTCTCTCTCTCTCTCTCTCTCTCTCTCTCTCTTCCAACTCTAAAATAACCCAAAAAAATCCTTTTAAAAACACCTCCCAACCCTAAAATCCCGATTTTAACCATTTGGGACACTCAAAACTCGACATTTCAAAGATCAAAGGGTCAAAAATATGACAACACACAAGGGTAAGGCAAAATATAAAAATCTTCATAACCACATTAAAACAAGAATCTCCTTTCGTTCGCATGATAAAGTCACCTCGTTCGAACACCCTTTGAACGACCTTCAAACGATCCATGCCTATTATTCATACAACCCTCGTTTGAACCTCCTTCGATACCCACTTTGAACGACCTGGACTACTCATTTAAATGACTTATATTCATTGGAACCAAACTCCAATCTCATTCGAATGACCTTCTATTCGTTCAAATAACTATTTCCTAAATTTCTCTGAATTGTCCAACTTTTAACCCATGATCTTTAAACAATTATAATCAGGACCCCAATACATTCAAATGAAACTATAAACTCAATCGTAATAATCCAAATCCCATGATTTTAATATTATTACAACTTATAAGGGAAAATTAATAAAATATTAGGACAGGGAATCACATTCTTCCCTCCTTAGGAAATTTCATCCCCGAAATTATCGACTCGTCAATTATTAATCTTATGGGGTTCATTAATTTTTACTCTAAGTCATATGAATACTTCCAAGACTAAATCATCAAATTACCCAATAACTAGGATCACATCGCACACCCTTGAATCGAGATTGTCACCAAAAGCTCAACATGTGACACGCTCTAATGTTCACCATTATGCTAAGCCTGACTTCATATTACCGACCCCGAGTCTCCACTCACTTGACAATCATGATCAATCAAGTCCAAGGACTACATTTACTAATACCCAGAGCATACTGACGCCTCCATGGGCAACCCTTTCTAGTGCTCAACACTCACCCAAGATTGAACGGTCATACAACCAATCATCTGAGTAGTCTTCAAGAATATTCTCTACCCTTAGGATTACACACCCTGATTTTCACAAACTTTCAAGTCATTCTAACCACATGACTTCGTTCAAAATTAACATGCCACTAATCTCATATCATTAGCCGCTTACATCGAGGGTTAACACCCTTTTACAGGATCCTCACATGAATCTAGGATCACTCTACGTGTTTAACCAAGGAACACACACCTGAGCATTACACAATCCACACATCACAATAAACAATACTTATCACTAAATTTCCTCGACTTCTAATATTCTACGATATCCTCAAGTTATCATCTTTCCCATTTCAATAGGACCCCTTAAATGTGATGTCGGCCAAATCCTAGGTCGATATGCCTAAGGAAAGAGAACACTATGAGCAATCATACGACCAAAAGCACAACCATTTGCGCATATAGCTTAATGCAATAACAAGGATATGTTACCGAGATGCACTGACCATATCAGGTCCAACCGCACTCTACTGGGCCAAACCTCATAGTACACCATCACGGTATAAGTCCGGGTTATCACACCTGTGAGGAATACAATTCTCTATCACCAAGATCAAAGGGTAATATAAGAATCGAGAGGGATAAACAATAGATCCGAGAGAACCCACTCACATATTAACCGATATGGTTCAAAAAGGAGAGCCTATGCTATATATTTGGAATCCGCATTCCATCCCGAGAAAACTCATTGGATCTTAGCGTAGCCATGCACCCTGGATTGAGTCACCACCTATGACGAATCTAACCATGACCCACTAAGTTCCTTGTGAAGGAATTAACATATGAACCTAACATTCCTTGGGAAGTTAAATGCTGGACTTACGCCTCCTCCTTACCACTTAGTCAAACACGAGCCACTCGATCGATGAATGCTAACATCCTTATCGACACCGACCTTATCCATGTTAGTAGTGACGGCATTGCCAATCTAATACACCTAGATTACTATATTACTTTATTGTACAGTAGTCATACCCAATGCCTTCTTAGGCACTACCCGATTTGGAGAAACAATTACCCTATCACGGCTATCATCGTCACAAGGTTGTTGTCATCTATTCCAAAGTTCAATTCAATTGACTCCACGTGATGGTCAACCGCTCGTCATTAATACTATAAAAGTAACAAGTACCAGTCGGACCTACACTCTCGATTCCATATGAGTCAAACAAGACGAACCAAGGTCTACACATTTCCCTACTAGTGTTATCCTAACACATATTGATCATTCTGTAACACCCACATCAAATTTTATATACGCAAGGCCTCAATCGTAACATCGTTGGCCCAAAACTCTAATGCCTTCCTGGTACTCGTTAAAGTATAACACGGTCATCCCTACATTGGTCCTATCAAGAAAGAGAGTATTATTCTCAATCATGATATAAATCTCTAATTTCACCTCAGAAGATTCCACTACATATCTATGTTGAACTTAGCAATCTCACCCAAGGACATATAAAGCTATTTCTTTTAACTTAGTTGAAAACCCAAGGTCATCACCAAATTTTCCACATCCCATTTTCGGACACAACACACTCCACAAAATCTAGCCTGATTTTTTCCCTAAGGTCACAAAGTATACCCAAGCATTCATCACTAAAGACTACGTAAGACTTCATTAACCATAATTTCCATAAAGCAATTATCCCCTGTGATTTCTCAATATTCCCTTCAAATAATGCTAGCCACTCGCCCCAAATATCATTCTGAATTTTTCTGATACGGAAAGTCATAGTCGCCGGACACCTCAAGACGTCACAATAAGTTGAACTTTCATCCCAAGGTTACTCTAATGACCTCTTACTACAACTAATGTTATACACCACACATTGAACCCGAAGATGATACTACTAAGAATTTTGGTAAGGTACTAGACATTGTGTATAACCAATACATCTCTAGGTCTACACTACCGATATCATTAAAGATCCTATTCATAAAATGTTGCATTATTATATATTTTTTCTAAATGATCCCACAAGGTCTACCTAGAGTTTTCTCCCATGCCACTAAAACTCATCATTATTACACTCGTGACACCTTTGCTATATTGGCTCGTAATTTTAATCAAGGCTTATGAGATACATTCATCGGCCGACAATCACTAAGTCACTTACCCACAAAAATAACATCCTATTAACTAAACTGAGTGTACCTATCCTCAGGAATGGACCCACATAAATTCACATTCTCATCGAACTATCCCTTAATCATGGTATTACCCCAAGGATTGGATTTACCTAATTACATCATTGATATTAATCACCCAAGTGACGCAGTTAGGGACTATATGCATTATAATCCCAAATCCTTGTTGCTTAGTCACAGCACACTAATTGCCAATCTCCACAATTGACTACAAAGTTTGTACCACCTGCCCAATTGGCATCATCTCGATCCACTAACATCTCAAAAACCCTACATCATCAAAGGTTGGAACATAAGAACCTCACACTGAAAGCCACGGTGTTGCTATTTAGACTTGTAAGGACCCTCATAAATTATAAACATGTCTAATGAGAAGTGCATAAGAAATTAATAACAACAAATTTGATCGTATACCACTTGGCAGTGGCTTACTTATTGTTCTAACCTCTTCGACTTCATCGTCGAGGACACAAACCAAACCGTCACCAAAACTAGCGTGAACGGCCCAAAACTAACACCGACATCGAAAGATCCACTATCAACCTCGCTTAGGCCAGAATTTCTAATTTTCTCCCTTTTAGAGTATGGGGAGTTAAATTACCATTTGGGTTTTTTATGGGGGTTCCTAGTGATGATAATGGGACTTCTAAATAATAGTTTTGAGGGTAAATAAACCTCTAGTTGAATGAGAAGGCCTTGAATTGGTGTAGGGCATGATCCAGAGGATAAATTCCTAGGTTAGTGTTTATGGGTATTTAGGCCTACACTATTATGCGTATAGGAAGCATAATTATAATCGATTGTGGAGTGAGTGTATCATATAAGATAATTAGTATAAATTGAGAATATAGATATATATTCGCTTAATGAGAAATAGTAAAATTGGAGACATCCAAACGAATCCGTAGATTGGATTTTGGTATATATTACTTATTAAAGTAAGAAAATAATTCGGGTTTAGTATCATGCGAATATGAATGCATGGTTATGATTCTTTGAGAGAATCTTTGGGATTATCGCGCATCGCTAGATGAAATTGGCAATATGGCCATTTGTTTATATTCGAGGAAGAATATATGATATAGATATATGTACTGTGTGATTAAAGTATATATATGATTTGAGATAAAAGGTTTTGAAAATAAAAGATGAATATTTTCAAAATGGAAAAAGAAATGATTTTCATAATTACTGATTTATAGTCAACACCCTCTCTAAATGAAATCATAAGGGAAGTTCGCGCACCGAGGTGAAGCCCCCTGACAAGAGAATGCATGGTGGATATAGTCCTCCAGACCATATGAGCGTTTATGTTTTGTTATGTTTTCTGCGATGGTTAGGTAACTTGGGGTGTGGTTATGACTAGCCCGCAGGCATATGGCTGCTTCCCGACATATTGCGTATAGGTGCCCAGGTGTTATAATTGATTGGCACTGGAAGATGATGGTCATTTAGGAGCGCGACGTACGGGCGGTCCGCGTTATTTGTTAAAGCAATTTATGATAATAAATTGGCTTTAATTTACATTTCCTGGATGGAAGAAGGGAAATGGGATAAAGGTTTTGGTTTCGGTAACACTCCCGGATGGAAGAAGGGATGTGGAAGCATATGATATGGTAAAAGCATTTTCATGATAATGAAAATGGCTTTTAAATACATTTCCTGAATATAAAAAGGGGAATGGGATATTTTGAAATGGAAAAGCATTTTTATGATAATAAAACTGGCTTTCAAAAGTATATGTTATGTTAAAACAATTCTTGATAATGAATTGGTTTCTATAAATACATTTCCTGGATATAGGAAGGGAAATGGAAAGTTTGGAGATAGTAATGAAAATGAATTCTCATTCCGGGAGATAAATTTGGATGCATATTGTAATATGAATATATATATATATATATATATATATATATATATATATATATATACATACTAGGGTATGCCCGTGCCTGAAGGCACGATGCAAATTTTCAAAATTGGGCATCATTGATAGGACCATACATCGTATTAAGTTCGCAACAAATATTTTTTTTTAAAAATAACCCATGTTACGAACCTTCAAGTTTAAAAAATTGGGCAATTTGAACCGTTAAACACCAAAAAGACCAACTGGAGCGGATCATCTTGTCGGCGACTATACAAAAATCACCATCAGAACTCCCCTTTTTTCTATTACAATAGAAAACCCCAATGGCTACGACAATGGGAACAGATATGCTACCCCAAGCAGATCTGCTACGACAATGGGAGCAGAGCTTCTAAACAAAAAATAAACACTACAACAAAAGACTTTAAAGGAAGAAACCTTTTAAAAGAAAAACATGAAACCCTTTCGTTAAAATAACATAACAACTACAAAAAATAAGAATGAATGAATTATTAAAAAGAACTAAAACAACAAACCCAATTGTACCATATTCCAATTAACAATTATACTAAATATTCAACTAAGACCCAAATTCATTCCTGTATAAAATATCAATATATGACACCTTATATGAAAATTTACATACTATAAAATGCCAATCATTGATAGAAAAATATTAAATATTAAATATTGAAACAAACAACCATCCATACAATAAAAATTAAAAAAATTGACAACAAAAGACCCACCATGGGACCCGCCCACATGATTAAGATATAACTCGGCACGTTACATTTCTCCTAAATCATTCAATAACTTTTGGTAAATGTACGGGCTTGGGAGTAATATCACCCAAAAAAATCAAGAATGTACATATCTAGTAATTATAGAGTAGTTAGTAATTTTATACACAAAAGAGAAATCAGCACATTGATTTCAAATTGACATTTCCAAAAACGTATTTATATCAAAATTTACTTACATTTACATGTCCAATCATTTCAAAATGGAACTGAATGATTAAAATCGAATGTGTAATTTTGTAAATTCATAAATTTAAGTCCCAAAAATAGAAACTTGTCAAACATCCCAAAAACACAATAATCGTGAACATAGATTAAAGATATACAATGGTGTAAACATCAAAAAACCTCGAAGCATACCAATGTCAAATAATGAAAAGAAGTATATAAGTTCCCTTATACCTTTTTTAGAAGTAATGCAACATTTCATTTTTCTAATAATAATAAAAAATTCAATTATTTAACTAATTAAAAAATTTGATAGAAGTGAATTCACTTATTTAACTTACTTAAATTAAAAAAATTGATGATAAAAGAACTTAATATCTAATTCGTTTTGTAGATCTGTAAGTGAATTGTTAATAAATGGCACTACAGAATATCAGTCCAAGCATATAATAATACCCATCGGAATGGAATGTAATAAAAATGTGAAATTTTAAAAAACTTGTAAAATCTCTCACATGTGTAACCTTAAAATAATATTAAACAAATCTATAAAAATATATAGGAAAGGGTCTGCCATCAACTTTTGAAACATCTTATATATAGTACGTAAATTTAGGCAAGTCATTCAAATGTCAAATTGTAAGATGGGTAGTTGTACTTATTTGGACTGGATTTCAAAAACTAAACCAAAAATCATTATTTATTCTTTTCAATGAAAGTTACTATTTGCTGAGCTCTATAGAAGTACTGTTTTACAAAGCTCAAAATTAACCTTCTTGCCTCGAGCTTCGTTCCTTCTTTTCAAGGATGTAGAAAGACATCTTTATTAGAGATCCTCGAGCTCCGTTCCATCATGCTTTCAGACTTTACATCCCATCTTTATCACAATATAGGATAAAATAAACTTTTGTCAAATCAAATAAATAAAAGTTATTTTAAAACTATAAAGCCTTTTATCACAAATCATAAAAGCCTGACAATAATCTTTTATAATATATAGACTTAAAAAGTGAACTCCGGCACACACGTGTGCTATATGCCTACTATAGCAGGTGTAAATATTAAAAAATAAACTGAATAATTCAAAATAACATGTTATCTCAAGACTGTAAAAAAATATTTACATTTTTTCGCACAATAATTTTATATTATTCTTTTAAAATATCTTTATAATTAAAACTTGAAACTTAAAACTGCTACAACATAACTCTACAACATTTTTTCGCACAATAATTTTATATGAAAAACTTTCAAATAAGCAAAAAAGGAACCTTAAAACTTTAATATGAACCCATTTGAACTAAGAAGCATTCTTTGAAAAAGGTTTTAAGCTTAAGAGAACAAATTCTACGCAGTGTATGTGTTATGTTCTTATTCATCCACACCTATTTATAATACAAAGTTAGTGTAACTGCTCAAGCACTACTACACTACAAATACACGACTACATAACTGCTAGAACATAACTCCTGCACTTCCAATGCTGGTAACCTCCTAGATGTATGGGTCCACGGGTATAATTGCTATCTACCATGTAGATTATCATTCTTAATATAAAGATGCTTTTGATGGCTAAGAAACATTCTTGAACTCAGAACCCAGAATATGGAGTCTAACACTGAGGTAGTAACTAAATCTGCAACACAAATTCATTTATAAACTATTATTTTAGAAACAAAAAGTTAAAATCGAAACTCAAAAGTCATTGAAATTAAAATTAAGAACCCAGAATAAAAGGAGTGATAAAATTAAAAGTCGATGAAATTAAATTTAAGACCCCAAAATAGACAGTTCAAACCAACCCCATTTTAAGACCTTCGAAATGACAAAACCCATCTCCAAACTAATTTGAGAGAGAGAGAGAGAGAGAGGGAGGGAGAACTATCCGCCTCTGTTCCACATATTTAATTGGGGAAGAACTTAGTTACTCCGTTTACTCATTTTTAAGTCAGCAAAAAGATTGATAAAAAAAACCATTTGGTTTTAATCAGCTAAAGGCTCAGTTAAAGGCAAACCTTCATCAACCAAATGTAAAACAAAATTATCATAGAACCAACTATCTGGGTAAACTTCAAGAAGAAAATAAATGCACATGTATAAAATCAAACCCATCTTCACTGAAAAATACACCTTCGTCCCTGCTCAAACGGACACGCCTGAAAAAAAGGATTACAGATTAGAAATCAAGGGGTGTGGCTGCCCAAATCTATGGTGTCTTACGAATATAAAAATCGACATAAATATAAACACCAAGATACAAATCTTAACACCAAAAAAAGATTACAGATTAGAAATCAAGGGGCGTGGCTCTTATTTTGAAACCAAAAACAGAAAAAACAATTAAAGCCATGGACAGATTTTACCCGAGTGAAATGGAGGAGATATGGAGAGAGAGACGCATGGAAAATTATAGCCGATGATGTAGTGAGAGAATAAAACCTTGTCGCTGAACAACTGCCATGATTTGATCATGGTGGTTCATGAGTTTTTAGGGCTCATAATGGATTTGGGTTTTCTCAAGATGTGGGTTTCGTAACTGGTCTGATAAGTGAATTCATTCAAATTAAAGTGAGGGTAAGCGTCAGAATTGGTTAAAATACCATTTTACCCTTATGTTTGAATTTTGAAAAAAAAGGGGGACTCAAATTAGAGTGTGTTAAAAGAGGGGGAATCCAAATTTGTAAGGGGTAAAATAGGTAATGCAAAAAAATTATAAAGATGACATCATGTAATAAGCTTGTGACATACATAACTTTTCTACCTTATTATATATATATATATATGGATGAATCGAGTACCGAGGGTCTAATGGATCCGACGATCAGCCTTGCCGCATAGTAGTGTATCGGGGGGGTTCCTTGTATGGATTTCGCTTTGCGAGACACCCCACGCATGAATAAGGCATTGTGTTGAGACTGGGGAGAAGTTTAATCCTTAGTGATCTTATATTGAGATATATTATATTATGTATGTATATACTTATATATATTCGGTACTGAGGGACTGACGGATCTCGACGATTGACCTTGTCGCGTAGTAGTGTATCGGGGGGGTTCCTTATTTGGATTTCGCTTTGCGAGACACCCCACGCACGAACATGGCATAGCGTTGATACTGGGGTGAGGTTTAGCCCTTAGTACATTACTTGGACTATCTAGGGTTGATAGTAGTTGGGTAATATACTAGTTTTGTAGGGCAGCTTGACTAGGATGTTAGAGGGATGCGCTAGGAGTGCACTGTTAGTGGAGAGGTGAGGGGTATCTCATGGGAGTGCAATACCAATTTAAATATGAGATAAAAAATATTTTCTAAAAAAAAGCAATTATGCACTAGCTAAATATTTTCAAAACTCAGGCTCTGACCCGTTTATCTACTTTTCCTCTCTTGTTATATATACATAGGTGTCCAGACACAGGGACGCCTGGATGACATATCTTTCAAGTCAAACGTCAGCTGCAGTAGCTGTGGACGCATGCTGGATTCTCAGTAGACGCTTCTATCTTTGTACTCTAGATAGGAGGTATTGTATAAGTATCCTGGCCAATGGCCTAATTGCATTTAGTTATTCTCTTTTTTGAATCATTCTATATGGTTGTATATTTTGACCGAGTGTTCAATTATTTTATTTCATTTCAGTTTCATTTACGCAAAAACTGTGTGGATGTTTGAATTTTAGTTATTTAAAAAGAGTAGTTAAGTAAAATTTTGTCACCGGCCTAATAGGTTATTGGTAATTAAATGGATTTTCGACAGTGATGCTAAGAATGGTCCATATGAGACTCCTGTTATAATTTGATATAGGAGTGATTGCTCGGTATTTTAATAGGTGGGGTGTCACAGATGGTATCAGAGCATCAGGTTCTAGTGTTCTTAGGAATCTGTGCGGACGTACTGCGCTTTCAGCGTTGCTCTTGATTTGATATAGAGCCTCAGGATTAGAATTGTTGATTTCTATGGTAAGATTTCGTTCTCCTACTATAGTATTAGATTATAGTAATCTTTTCCACGCTCGTTTGAGAATCATTTGCGGGGCTTGGATGGCGATAGGAGGTGGAGCTTAGTTGGAGCTTTAAGGTTAAAGCTCGTAATGGATTTTCCTTTTAACGAAGAAGTTAAGAGGACTAGTAAGATGATTGTAAGGAGAAAGGTTAAGTTGTTGTTATGAGTTTTGCCTCAATAAAGGAGGTATATTTGGCGTGGTTAGATAAAGTCACGGTATTAGTTAGCCCTAGACTCGTGTGTGTAATTAGAGTTTTGTGGTGGTATCGATAACATTATATCATGTATGCCTATGTGTTGTCCGCAATAGCGGAGTTTTATTTTCCTTAATTCTCCATAAAGGTAAGTGTCAATATATTGAATATATATACATATATCTCATTAGTGATGCTCGTTCTATATGTTTATATGAGTATGGTAATATGGTGAGTATAATACATTATGGTATTTTCGGAGCGATAGCAGGCTAATAATGGCAAGGCTGTCGTGTCCGCAGTTCCAGGGTGGAACGGGTTGTTGTTGCGATTTCTCACCTGGATACAGGTTGAGTTCGCTTTTATTATGTGCAGAGATGGAACTTCGATGAGCAGAGGTTTCATTATTGTGATTTGAGTATATGGGGACCTTATAGATATGATTTAAGGCCGCAGGATTATTGTTGAGCTATAAGATAAAGCTCATTATTGATTGCGCAAGGAATTAAAATTTATGCGAGCGCTGGGTGGTGTGACTCTTAGTTAGAGATAGGAGTTCAGATCACCTTTTTGTTAGAATAGGGGATAGGGTTATCCCGATTGCATGTTTGAAACAACGCAACTCCATGACCGACGAGGTCAAGTGTCAATGTGTGGAGGGATTCCTTGTTTGGATTTCTCTTTGCGAGACGCTCCACACATGACTCTTAACGGCGTCGGGAGTGGAGAGCTATTATAGGATGCAAGGATGTTGGTTTGGTGAAAAGTCTTATAGTGTGGATGAACCCTTATAGACTATGAGCCATGTGATGATGGTATGCTTATGGAAATATTGTGCTATGGAAAAGCACTAAAGTGGTCCTCTCGCCACAATGGGTGGGTGAGGTTGGACTTAGAGAAATTTATTTGAGGATAATAGCTAGCCTTGATGAAAAGGAAAATTTTGAGAAGGTATGTTTTGGGGACGATGTTCGTAGTGTTCCTACAAAAAGTAGGCACTTCGATTAGTTAGGTTTCCTTTCATATGGGCGGAAGGATAGAGTAGTAGGAATGTGTTTGTAGGTAGCTTAGTAGGATTTAGGACGTCCCGTTGGTGTGCCTTAGATCGCTATATCTCGATGACCGACAACGCGAGGGAGTAGTGTAACGGGAGGGTTCCTTATTTGGATTTCGCCTTGGCGAGACATCCCACACATGAAACCAAGCAAATGTCGGGAGTTGAGAGAGGCCTTGGGCACTAGGGATATATTTAGGATTAGACTCGTCTCGCGTAAGTAGAACATCGCATAGACTTTAGTATTATTAAGATGTAAGTTTAGTAGAATTAGTGGTGTCGAGGTTAGGAGAATTGAATTTCGCGGGTTGGGAGGACCCATAGATGAGTATTACACCGAGGAAAGGAGATCCTTATTGGGAGAGAGTGTTACGTGTCAGACGTTCACAATAAGATGTGCAGATGTGCACAGGTTAGAAAGGTGTATGGTCACCTTAGTAAGTTGGTTTATATACCGCCTGAAATAGACAGGGCGTAGTATATAAATTTGAAGTTTATGCTGTGAGGCACTAGAAATGATGGGTGCGATGTGACGATGTTGGAGTCACTTTATGACCGTGGTAGCCGTATGATATATGGTTGGGAACCATTGGGTTAGTATCGTTCCCTTTGAGGTATTAGGATTTGGAGCGATTCTGGAATTGGTGGTGTAGGTTGTATCCGAATTTTGAGGAAGAAATTCCGTTGTAAGGGGGGGAGTATGTAACAACCCATCCTTTTTGGAGACTATAAAAATCTATAATTGGATATAAATTGGAGATTTAAGGAATTTCTCGAAATAGTAATTTTTGGGATTTTTGAGGATTAGATGATTTTCGATGGAAGTTGTAATTATTTTTGAGATTTAATATGTCGAAGTATTTTAATTATATGTCGCCGTGGAGTAAAGTGAAAAAAGAGGTAAGATTTTAATTGGAAAAACCGCATTGAGTTATATGGGTTAGAATAGTGATATGCGATCAAGTACCTCGGATGGGAATTTCGACTGCACCATGAGTCTCGGAATGACCGAGATAGTCGGAAAAGAGTGTTCGATTGTCGAAATTGAGTTTTGGGGAATTTTGGAGTTAAATAGGCTCGTAATTGAGTAAACGAGTCGTTTTGGGGTTTTAAGGGTTAAAACCCGTTTCTCCATATAAAAGGAGGAAGAGAGGGAGAAAAGGAGAAAGAAAGAAAAGAAAAGAGAGAGAAGAGAGAGAAAAGAGGAGAAAAGGAGGAACTCCGGCCAAACTCCGTGGGATTCAGCTCGAGGTCGTCAGATTTCATCCTCCAGGAAAGTGTTTACTTGCTTTATTTCAATTATGAATTTATTTCATATCATAGTTGGTAGAACCCAAAATTAAAAAAAAATGGGGAAAACTTTGATACGAGTTTACATATTGATGTAATGTAAACTCTTGATGCTTTTTAGTATTTAAACCATGTTAATGGAGTAATAAATCAAATTGAATTGGGAGAAAAGTAAAAAACTATGGTTTTTGGGTTTTAAGATCCAAAACCTTATAAAGTAGTTTAATACCCAAAATTTATGGAAGAATTTGTTGTAAGTTAGTGTTAGGATGATATTTGGGTTATTGTTTGAGATTGAAAACCAAAAAAAAAGGAGTTTGGGTTGTTATTGGGTATTTTGGAGATTGAAAAATCGGCCAAACTGTAGCCCTCGAACTGTCCGAATCGATTCGGGTAAAAGATGAATCGATTCGCGTGAGGGAATTGGGTTTCTGCAGTGGGCCAAATCGATTCGGGTACAGACCGAATCAATTCGCCATTTAAAGACCTATTTACAGTATACTTTCCGAATCAATTCGGGTTGGGAACCGAATCGATTCGCTATAGGGGCGAATCGATTTGCTTAGGCCAGAATTTCCAAATTTCTCCCTTTTAGAGTATGGGGAGTTGAATTACCATTTGGGGTTTTTATGGGGGTTCCTAGTGATGATAATGGGACTTCTAAATAATAGTTTTGAGGGTAAATAAACCTCTAGTTGAATGAGAAGGCCTTGAATTGGTGTAGGGCATGATCCGGAGGATAAATTCCTAGGTTAGTGTTTATGGGTATTTAGGCCTACACTATTATGCGTATAGGAAGCATAATTATAATCGATTGTGGAGTGAGTGTATCCTATAAGATAATTAGGATAAATTGGGAATATAGATATATATTCGCTTAATGAGAAATAGTAGAATTGGAGACATCCAAATGAATCCGTAGATGGGATTTTAGTATATATTACTTATTAAAGTAAGAAAATACTTCAGGTTTAGTATCATGCGAATATGAATGCATGGTTATGATTTTTTTAGAGAATCTTTGGGATTATCGGTCATCGCTAGATGAAATTGGCAATATGGCCATTTGTTTATATTCGAGGAAGAATATATGATATAGATATATGTACTGTGTGATTAAAGTATATATATGATTTGAGATAAAAGATTTTGAAAATAGAAGATGAATGTTTTCAAAATGGAAAAAGAAATGATTTTCATAATTACTGATTTATAGTCAACACCCTCTCTAAATGACATCATAAGGGAAGTTTGCGCACCGAGGTGAAGCCCCCTGACAAGATAATGCATGGTGGATATAGTCCTCCAGGCCATATGAGCGTTTATGTTTTGTTATGTTTTCTGCGATGGTTAGGTAACTTGGGGTGTGGTTATGACTAGCCCGCAGGCATATGGCTGCTTCCCGACGTATTGGGTATAGATGCCCAGGTGTCGTAATTGATAGGTACTGGAAGATGATGGTCATTTAGGGGCGCGACGTACGGGCGGTCTTAGAACGCGTTATTTGTTAAAGCAATTTATGATAATAAATTGGCTTTAATTTACATTTCCTGGATGGAAGAAGGGAAATGGGATAAAGGTTTTGGTTTCGGTAACACTCCCGGATGGAAGAAGGGATGTGGAAGCATATGATATGGTAAAAGCATTTTCATGATAATGAAAATGGCTTTTAAATACATTTCCTGAATATAAAAAGGGGAATGGGATATTTTGAAATGGAAAAGCATTTTTATGATAATAAAACTGGCTTTCAAAAGTATATGTTATGTTAAAACAATTCTTGATAATGAATTGGTTTCTATAAATACATTTCCTGGATATAGGAAGGGAAATGGAAAGTTTGGAGATAGTAATGAAAATGAATTCTCATTCCGGGAGATAAATTTGGATGCATATTGTAATATGAATATATATATATGGATGAATCGAGTACCGAGGGTCTAATGGATCCCGACGATCGACCTTGCCGCATAGTAGTGTATCGGGGGGGTTCCTTGTTTGGATTTCGCTTTGCGAGACACCCCACGCACGAATATGGTATTGTGTTGAGTCTGGGGAGAAGTTTATTCCTTAGTGCTCTTATATTGAGATGTATTATATTATGTATGTATATACTTATATATATTCGGTACTGAGGGACTGGCGGATCTCGACGATTGACCTTGTCGCGTAGTAGTGTATCGGGGAGGTTCCTTATTTGGATTTCTCTTTGCGAGACACCCCACGCACGAACATGACATAGCGTTAAGACTGGGGTGAGGTTTAGCCCTTAGTACATTTCTTGGACTATCTAGGGTTGATAGTAGTTGGGTAATAGAATAGTTTTTTAGGGCAGCTTGACTAGGTTGTTAGAGGGATGCGCTAGGAGTGCACTGTTAGTGGAGAGGTGAGGGGTATCTCATGGGAGTGCAATACCAATTTAAATATGAGATAAAAAATATTTTCTAAAAAAAAGCAATTATGCACTAGCTAAATATTTTCAAAACTCAGGCTCTGACCCGTTTATCTACTTTTCCTCTCTTGTTATATATACATAGGTGTCCAGACACAGGGACGCCTGGATGACATATCTTTCAAGTTAAACGTCAGCTGCAGTAGCTGTGGATGCATGCTGGATTCTCAGTAGACGCTTCTATCTTTGTACTCTAGATAGGAGGTATTGTATATGTATCCTGGCCAATGGCCTAACTGCATTTAGTTATTCTCTTTTTTGAATCATTCTATATGGTTGTATATTTTGATCGAGTGTTCAATTATTTTATTTCATTTCAGTTTCATTTACGCAAAAACTGTGTGGATGTTTGAATTTTAGTTATTTAAAAATAGTAGTTAAGTAAAATTTTGTCACTGGCCTAATAGGTTACTAGTAATTAAATGGATTTGCGATAGTGATGTTAAGAATGATCCATATGAGACTCCTGTTATAATTTTATATAGGAGTGATCGCCCGGTATTTTACTAGGCAGGGTGTCACAACAGGTTATTGATCTTATGATCGCGAAAGATCCACTATAATTATATAAGCACCAATTGGTTACTTGGGCCAGTACATCAGGAAAACTTTTTATTCGAAATATCAGAAGCCACAATAAAATTATGGAGAGATGCTCATTCGAGAGGAATGGGGTCAACCCCCCAAAATACTCCTCCAAAATGAAAAAGTATAGGAAGAAGAGATAGCCCTCAAAACTACATGCAGATGATATATGCATATGTGTGTATGATAAATAGACCATACATGTTTATGTGATGATTTTCTTGTCAAACAGGCTAAATAATTTATTTCATACACATAGTTGATATGTCTCAGCTGAGGCCTCAACAGACCAACTAAGTCTGCAAGGGGAAAATGTAGAGTGGGGTTAAATGAATTAACCACCAACACTCTAAATAAATTCACCCTCGTTTTTATCAAATATTGATTAAATGATTATCGAGTTTTACTACAATCTATGCCCTACACGGGCTAAGATATTATTATGCGTAATTTAATATATTGCGTATACTCCGCATTTAATGAAATACACTAGACAATGCTCTAGTAATGATTTAATTAATTACTTGATATGTCACCACATATATTGTGACAAGTGGCACCATAAATATTGGGCACTTGGCTCGACAAAAAAGATGACACATGTCGAGCCCACTTGGGCACTTTTACTATATAAAGAGGGCTTCCCCCTCATTTTGATGGATGATGGTCTTGGGGGCAAAGTAAGGAGAGGAAATATAGCTCTCCTCCCCCACGCACCTTTAGATATCCGTCACGGGTTTGATAGTGACGAGAGGATTTCTATAGTTTCATTATACGGTATATGGGCATTTGAGAGGCGGTTCGCTGGATTTGGCTCCCCCACGCACCGAAACTACCAAGAATGGGCATTTGAGACGCGGTTTGCTGAATTAAGCACCTCCCACGCCCCAAAACCACAAAAATCGAGCTCTCTCCGGCGTATCGTATGGACCCACGAACTACGCAGACTTTTATTCTGCAAAGACGGATACGTAGGCGCAACCACGTTACTCAAGAATAAAACGAGCTCGACGCGATGCCTTCTCAAATCTGCACTCACATCTTACACTATCCATCAAGGATGTCCGTGGTCTAAAGGCTAAGGTCGTGACTCTTACTAAGGCTCCATCCTTCTAAGGTCCTAGGGTCATTACACCAATATTCTAAAATTTCCTTTGAAAATAATTAATCTTTAGGAGTGTTTTTTAAATAATTAGAGCTAGGTTATCCTTTGAAATTTTACCCATAAATAACCCAAGGATTGGGTAAATTTGTTTATTGCAAAGTTTTCACTTAAATATGGCATATTTTAAAAATAATAAAAAATTAAGATTAGAGATTCAGGAGATTACTAAAAAGTGAGATTTTGAATGTGGTTCGATAAACCATTCTACTAATATCCTACCGTATTCAAGGGTGACGACCAAACCTCATATATGATCTTACCATCAAAAGCATATCAAAGTGTGAAAACTACACCCTCTAGATGGTAAATAATCTTTCAGTTGAATAGAAAGATAGATACACCACCTTACATTATAAAAGCAATGATAAATTTCCTTACCTTATCAAAGAAAAGAATTTCAATTTTACAATTATTCAATGATTATAATATAAATTTGAAGCTCATACAATGTTGGCTCAATATACAAATGATGAATTCATTTCCCAAATTGATTTTCAATAAATGATATCTTAAAAACTAAATTCCTATCAATAAATGAGAAGTAAAATTATTATTTTATTGATAAATATATAAATATTTGAATGTTTAAGAGGTGAAAAATGATCAATTGTGAATGAATCTTCTAAGAAAACATGAATTTTATAGCGATTTTAAATATTATTTTCTTGTCATCAGAGAATGCTTGGATGGTTTGAATAAACACAAGTTAAATATTTTCATGTTATTCCAAGTTTAAAGATTGAACCTTTAAATAACATTCTCCCAATTAAACTTAGCACCAATTAAACCATTCTTGTAAAAAAACAAAATTACCAAATTTGATCATTTTACCCTAAACATGCATCTAGGTGATAGCTGATAAATAAATTAAATCAAACCATAAGACACCGATGTAAAAGGGAACCATAAAGGGAAAAAACCTCGGACGGCCTAGCGAGACAATCACTATAATAGGGTTTTACAAATCATAGAAAGTAGACTTACACAACGACTAGATCCCCACAAGCCTTAATGCTCTTCGATATTCAACCACTCCTCCATAGTGTAATGTAGGAGTCCACCTATGCAAGGTCCACAACACAGGAGTCCACGCGTACCTCAGTATCCTCCGATGTAGCTCGGCAACCGTCTACGATTCAGAACACGAAATCCACCATTTCTTCACCGTAATCAGCACGTACAGAGTCCACCAAATGAAAATAGATTCTTCTTATGATGGGAGAAATAACAAGGTGCCTAAATAGGATCTCAAAATATATGATTTATGAATCTTGCATCTTGTAAACAAAAAGGGTAAACTTTGGAGTTGGAACTTTTGAAAACAAGTCTGCTTTTCATTTTCGTCAAAAGTCTTTCTTCTTTTTGAAAACTTAGTCTAAAAATCCTTTGACAAAAAATCAAAGTTGCGCGTCATTCGAACGAGAGTAAGTTATCACGCTAAGGAGATAGAGATCTCACTCGAACGAGATTTTATCTCACTTCTCACGACCCAATAAAAATCAATACAGTAAGTCCCGTTTGATGTACGTTTGAAAACATACATCGAATGACTTTACAAAGTCATTCAATCGACATGGAGATATCGTTTGAAGAAACTCAACGAAAATTAAAACTCCCTATAGTAAACCTTAGGAAAAATTTTTGCAAAAAATTAAGTTCCAAACGATTTTGAAAACCGAACACACTTATTAAAAATTCCAAAGACTCATAAACTATATTTGTTCATACCTGTGAGATCCTCGGCATATGTAAAGACAAATGTGTCAAGGTAAACACGGCTTAGAATATCCATTTTTTGAACCTTTACCACTACGTCTTCATCAAACAGTGGCATATGGTCATGGGATTATCAACTCAAAGTCTATCCTATAACTCAAACATTTTGTCTGGAATAATACCAATTACGTAGAAATTGACTCGATTGGAAATTTTTCCTTCATCATCCTTTTGACATGGTAAAATCAATCAATTTTAACCATAAGTATGCCAACTCAACTATAAGTCTCATATTTTATGTTTACCATGTGAATAATCTATCTCGTTCTGCTTAGATATTACCACATCTTTATGTGTTTTCTTGGCACATAATAAGACTTTCCCAAAACCCATATGGACTGGTTAGCCATGGACCAATGAGACTAAACCTAACTAACTCATTTATTAAATGGGCCATGGGTATCCCACTGACTTAATGGGAAAGGACATCTTCCCCATATCCTACCTATTTAACCTAGTTACTATGTCCTATCTATAAAACCCATTAGCTCGACCCGTTTGGACATTTTAAATATTAAACATGTTTTTCAAAATATTATTGGGTAAATTATACTATAAACCCCTACATTATTGGGTTTGTACTGATTAAGATCCTAAATTTAAATTATTTCAATCAAGCCCCTAAATAATTATAAGCATGTTAATTTAGATCATTATGTCATGTAAGGACATTTTTTCTAATGTCTAACATGTTACATTTGTGTAAGTCGTACGCCGCTACATTTGGCACGTCACCTCACGATCTCACATGACGGCCTCTATCCAAATTCCGGGAATCAAGCATTCAACATCTCCATTAATATGTCCCACATCTGCCTCAACGACTTCACGGTCCAAGATTTTAGGGACTTAATGCAAGTGGTACGCAAGGGAAGTCAAAACAGTGAAAAAAGGCACTATAGGAGAGTTGAAGGGCATTTTCGTAATTTTACATCCATAGTTCGAAGGTCTGGTCAACTGGAAAGTTGAATATCTCTCCGTAACGAAGATACTGGAAAAAACGGCACCTCAATCCGAGCTACGGTGAAGGAGTTATGGCCTTTTGAAGATAGAGAAAATTCCTTAAAGAATGCTGTTTTTTTTGTACGCTGGATAGAATTTTAGAGTTTTAAAAACATGGGACTCTTCATATTTTTTCCTATAAATACCAACTTCGGGGGATTTGTTTTGCAAGACTTTAGAAGACGTTTTTGAGAGTCCAAATACCTCTAGTCTTCATATTTTTGAGTCCCAAGACTCATGTTTTGATTCACACAATTGCCAATCCTTTGTGAATATTTTTGGTAACCCAAGAACACAACCTTGTGTTTGTTCAAACAATTATGGAGAGATCTTTGCAACCGAGGGCTGTGTGTCATTGCTAAGGGAGTCTCTACAAAGTTTCATGGCTGCGTGTCATTGAGGAGTGCTGCGGTTCTTCCTTTGTTGATTGGACTGAGGTTCATGTGGGTTCGCTGCGTGTGGATTCATTGCTGCCCTCCTGGAAAGAGATATTTCCAGCCGCCGACTACAGAATCCGATACCTGAGGGTAATTCTTAGTCACTGTATTTTCATTGTAATCCGAAATTGTATGTTACAATATTATAATGAAAATAAAAGGTTTTGCCCCTTTGGGGGATTTTTCCTGAAATTGTTTGTTTTTATCATGCATGCTATATTTTATTTGATAAATCATCTAGATGCATGTCTTAGGGTTTAACTAAAATTTTGGATTAATTAAAATTGGTTTTTATTTGAGAAGTCGCAATATTTCCGCTGTAGCTACTCTCTCAAATTGGTATCAGAGCCTGTTGCACTAAGTTATTGTGTTTTGATTCTGATTTTGCACAAAAATGGCTTTTGATGGTTTTGATGATCTTCGATGTCAAATTTTTGAAAAAATTAATTGGAAAATTCACACGAACTCTTGTTTTAAATCTTCTGTTGAAAATTAATCTGAGAGGTGTCCTTGTTGTGAGGGTGTTGGTCACACGTTACATGAGTGTACCACAAATTTAAAGAAGAAATTGAATAAACCGATTTCTCATGTTTCTACCCTTAGTGATTGTGATTCGAAAGAAGAAGTTTTTTATGCTTCTAGGCGAGAGTTTCCCATCCGTGTGATTAGTGATGATAGTGAAAGTGATGGGAGTGTGGATGTAAGTGAGGGGGAAAGTGTAGATGAGCATGACTTGCAAACTGCTTACAATGAACTTTATGCTGAAACTTTGAAAACAAAGAAAGAAAATTTGAAATTGAAAGCTCAATTGAAAGAGTGTGCCATAAAAAATAATGATTTTTTAGTTGAAGAACTTAGGGCACATGGAAAAATCTTAAAAGAGAAGCTTGAGTACGTTGAGGGTGAGAGAGATAGTCTTAGAGGGTTGATGGAGACTATGAAAAAGGAGCTTTTAGAGTTTGAGGATTCTAAACTAGTACTTGAATCTAGGATAGGTGAACTTGAGGTGAAATTGAAAGATTCAAGTAAAGTGAAATTTGATTTGGAGTCTAGGTCGAAAAACTTGATAAGATTTTAGGCACAGTCGAGATCAAAACTGATAGGGGTGGGATTGGGCTTGAAAAATATGTTGCACCCATTCCCACACGTGTGAGAGAGCCTCCTAGGATTGTTAAGAAATAGGCACCTAAGTTTGTTAGGAAAGCACCCCATAGGAGCATCGTGAGAGAACCTCCTAGGATCATTAGGAGAGACCCACCTAGGCAAATTCGGAGAGAGCAACCGAGAAATTTGAAGAGAGGGTCACCTTTAGGTAACACACACCGCCCGATTTACTCTTGCACACATTGCGGTAGGCAAGGTCATCTTAGGCACTTTTGTTATAAGCTTTTAAATGGACCTAGGAAGGTTAATGAAAGAATAAATTCGATTTCCAAAACCCCCACACTCCGTTACATATCAATTTGGGTTAGAAAATCGGATTTAGAGGCTTGTGGTTTATTTGTCCACGATTCCCGTTTGCTTGCACGTGATTCACCCCATGTGAAATCTTTTGGTTGATTGTGATTTCATGTTTGTCATACACTAGTTGTGGTTTCATGATATATTTTTACTAGTGTGATGACTTGTACTTTTTGTATAAATTCTTGTTTTTGAATTTTTTAAAAAAAATACAAAAAGATTTTTTTTTGATAAAATTTTGAGAAAATCCAAAAAGATTTTTGTATTTTGTTTGCACCGTTTATGGATGGAGACTTAGGATAACCGAGTCACAACATCATTCCATTTTTTTCATGTGACTGTTTGATAGTGTTTTGAGACAATAGGTCAATTCATCCTTGTGCTTTATAATGTTTGGAGTCATTAAGATGTAATTAAGTGTTACTTCCTACATGTTTGACTCATGTTTCCTTTATTGCACACATGCACGAATTTATTTGATTATTGTGCTTGTCTTATCACATGTTGGTTGGGTGTTTTCACTTCAATCCTGTCCTTAAAACAAACCAAGCGCGATAAAATTTTGATAAGGAAATTGTGCATATAAGAACCGTTTTGTGAGATTGTGTGCTTTGTTTAAGAACGGGGAGGGGCTGCGAAAGGTAATTATCTCTTCTTTGCGCAAAAGCCACCGTTCCAAAGGACCTAAAAAATGGAGGAATTTTATTATCCGGGGTCCAAAGAGGTTAAAAGAGCCCGAAAAAATTGAAAGGCAATAAAATGAAATTCATGCCAATTATGGGCCATATAGGTTTTTGCACCAATTCTCCAAAGTTTGAGAATTTATCTTAACACCTCTAAAAGAAAATATTTGTGAGGGAGTTTGGTTGGAGTATTTAAAACGGGTTTGCACGTCCTTGAAATTATTGAAAATGCGCTAAATAGTTTTGGACGTTATTGGTGTGGAAATCATTTGACTTTGATTTGTTGATTTGCATAAGACGATGTCATTTAAATTCAACAATCTTTTACACCTAAGGATACTTTTGATGCTCATTCGTTAGGGGTACACATATGCATCGTGCACATATGATTGATTGAGTTGATTTACCTATCGAATGTGTTCACACCCATTCATTCCGTTTCCATGACTTGGTTGTTTGAGTCTAAATCCATGGTGTGATTTTTGTATCATTTTTTTTCAAATGGTATCAATTTTTTTGTTCCAAAAATTGAAAAATCAAAAATAGTTTGTGAAAGTTTTTTTTAGCATCTCCTTGCTAGAGCAAGTTTTCCATATTGTTTGATGCTTTGCTTTTGAATACCGTGACACCCCAATTTTGCTTGTTTGATTCATTCTTCTTATTTGTCAATTTGAGGACATCATAAAAAGGGGGAGAAAGAATTATCTTATTCTGGGGGAGTTTGAATTTTGGGGGAGTTTTTGAGATTTGACTTATGCTTATCATATATTGGTATCTATGTTTATCTCATTTCAAACTCGATACGTCACTTGGTATTTTTCTTTATCTCATGTGTGTAGGTACTATATTGATGATCTCTGAATTGCACACCCTGATGAGAAAAGATTTGAGAAACCTGAAGATTTGAAGAACAAACGATGAAGACTATTCATTTGTACCTTTTCCAGTTTTGGATTCATGGGAGGGTAGATTTGTATAGGCAATTTCATATTTGATAATTCGGATTTTTTATGTATGTACCGGCATAGACATAGGGGGAGATTTGTAAGGACATTTTTTCTAATGTCCAACATGTTACATTTGTGTATGTCGTACGCCGCTACATTTGGCACGTCACCTCACGATCTCACATGACGGCCTCTATCCGAATTTCGGGAATCAAGCATTCAACATCTCCATTAATATGTCCCACATCTGCCTCAACGACTTCACGGTCCAAGATTTTAGGGACTTAATGCAAGTGGTACGCAAGGGAAGTCAAAACAGTGAAAAAAGGCACTATAGGAGAGTTCAAGGGCATTTTCGTAATTTTACATCCATAGTTTGTAGGTCTGGTCAACTGGAAAGTTGAAGAGCTCGCCGCAACGAAGATACTGGAAAAAACGGCACCTCAATCAGAGCTACGGTGAAGGAGTTATGGCCTTTTGAAGATAGAGAAAATTCCTTAAAGAATGCTGTTTTTTTTGTACGCTGGATAGAATTTTAGAGTTTTAAAAACATGGGACTCTTCATATTTTTTCCTATAAATACCAACTTCGGGGAAGTTGTTTTGCAAGACTTTAGAAGATGTTTTTGAGAGTCCAAATACCTCTAGTCTTCATATTTTTGAGTCCCAAGACTCATGTTTTGATTCACACAATTACCAATCCTTTGTGAATCTTTTTGGTAACCCAAGAACACAACCTTGTGTTTGTTCAAACCTTTGTGGAGAGATCTTTGCAACCGAGGGCTGCGTGTCATTGCTGAGGGAGTCTCTACAAAGTTTCATGGCTGCGTGTCATTGAGGAGTGCTGCGGTTCTTCCTTTGTTGATTGGACTGAGGTTCATATGGGTTCGCTGCGTGTGGATTCATTGCTGCCCTCCTGGAAAGGGATATTTCCAGCCGCCGACTACAGAATCCGATACCTGAGGGTAATTCTCAGTCACTGTATTTTCATTGTAATCCGAAATTGTATGTTACAATATTATAATGAAAATAAAAGGTTTTGCCCCTTTGGGGGATTTTTCCTGAAATTGTTTGTTTTTATCATGCATGCTATATTTTATTTGATAAATCATCTAGATGCATGTCTTAGGGTTTAACTAAAATTTGGGATTAATTAAAATTGGTTTTTATTTGAGAAGTCGCAATATTTCCGCTGTAGCTACTCTCTCAAATTGGTATCAGAGCCTATTGCACTAAGTTATTGTGTTTTGATTCTGATTTTGCACAAAAATGGCTTTTGATGGTTTTGATGATCTTCGATGTCAAATTTTTGAAAAAATTAATTGGAAAATTCACACGAACTCTTGTTTTAAATCTTCTGTTGAAAATTAATCTGAGAGGTGTCCTTGTTGTGAGGGTGTTGGTCACACGTTACATGAGTGTACCACAAATTTAAAGAAGAAATTGAATAAACCGATTTCTCATGTTTCTACCCTTAGTGATTGTGATTCGAAAGAAGAAGTTTTTTATGCTTCTAGGCGAGAGTTTCCCATCCGTGTGATTAGTGATGATAGTGAAAGTGATGGGAGTGTGGATGAAAGTGAGGAGAAAAGTGTAGATGAGCATGACTTGCAAACTGCTTACAATGAACTTTATGCTGAAACTTTGAAAACAAAGAAAGAAAATTTGAAATTGAAAGCTCAATTGAAAGAGTGTGCCATAAAAAATAATGATTTTTTAGTTGAAGAACTTAGGGCACATGGAAAAATCTTAAAAGAGAAGCTTGAGTACGTTGAGGGTGAGAGAGATAGTCTTAGAGGGTTGATGGAGACTATGAAAAAGGAGCTTTTAGAGTTTGAGGATTCTAAACTAGTACTTGAATCTAGGATAGGTGAACTTGAGGTGAAATTGAAAGATTCAAGTAAAGTGAAATTTGATTTGGAGTCTAGGTCTGAAAAACTTGATAAAATTTTAGGCACAGTCGAGATCAAAACTGATAGGGGTGGGATTGGGCTTGAAAAATATGTTGCACCCATTCCCACACGTGTGAGAGAGCCTCCTAGGATTGTTAAGAAATAGGCACCTAAGTTTGTTAGGAAAGCACCCCATAGGAGCATCGTGAGAGAACCTCCTAGGATCATTAGGAGAGACCCACCTAGGCAAATTCGGAGAGAGCAACCGAGAAATTTGAAGAGAGGGCCATCTTTAGGTAACACACACCGCCCGATTTACTCTTGCACACATTGCGGTAGGCAAGGTCATCTTAGGCACTTTTGTTATAAGCTTTTAAATGGACCTAGGAAGGTTAATGAAAGAATAAATTCGATTTCCAAAACCCCCACACTCCGTTACACATCAATTTGGGTTAGAAAATCGGATTTAGAGGCTTGTGGTTTATTTGTCCACGATTCCCGTTTGCTTGCACGTGATTCACCCCATGTGAAATCTTTTGGTTGATTGTGATTTCATGTTTGTCATACACTAGTTGTGGTTTCATGATATATTTTTACTAGTGTGATGACTTGTACTTTTTGTATAAATTCTTGTTTTTGAATTTTTTAAAAAAAATACAAAAAGATTTTATTTTGATAAAATTTTGAGAAAATCCAAAAAGATTTTTGTATTTTGTTTGCACCGTTTATGGATGGAGACTTAGGATAACCGAGTCACAACATCATTCCATTTTTTTTCATGTGACTGTTTGATAGTGTTTTGAGACAATAGGTCAATTCATCCTTGTGCTTTATAATGTTTGGAGTCATTAAGATGTAATTAAGTGTTACTTCCTACATGTTTGACTCATGTTTCCTTTATTGCACACATGCACGAATTTATTTGATTATTGTGCTTGTCTTATCACATGTTGGTTGGGTGTTTTCACTTCAATCCTGTCCTTAAAACAAACCAAGCGCGATAAAAATTTGATAAGGAAATTGTGCATATAAGAACCGTTTTGTGAGATTGTGTGCTTTGTTTAAGAACGGGGAGGGGCTGCGAAAGGTAATTATCTCTTCTTTGCGCAAAAGCCACCGTTCCAAAGGACCTAAAAAATGGAGGAATTTTATTATCCGGGGTCCAAAGAGGTTAAAAGAGCCCGAAAAAATTGAAAGGCAATAAAATGAAATTCATGCCAATTATGGGCCCTATAGGTTTTTGCACCAATTCTTCAAAGTTTGAGAATTTAGCTTAACACCTCTAAAAGAAAATATTTGTGAGGGAGTTTGGTTGGAGTATTTAAAACGGGTTTGCACGTCCTTGAAATTATTGAAAATGCGCTAAATAGTTTTGGACGTTATTGGTGTGGAAATCATTTGACTTTGATTTGTTGATTTGCATAAGACGATGTCATTTAAATTCAACAATCTTTTACACCTAAGGATACTTTTGATGCTCATTCGTTAGGGGTACACATATGCATCGTGCACATATGATTGATTGAGTTGATTTACCTATCGAATGTGTTCACACCCATTCATTCCGTTTCCATGACTTGGTTGTTTGAGTCTAAATCCATGGTGTGATTTTTGTATCATTTTTTTTCAAATGGTATCAATTTTTTTGTTCCAAAAATTGAAAAATCAAAAATAGTTTGTGAAAGTTTTTTTTAGCATCTCCTTGCTAGAGCAAGTTTTCCATATTGTTTGATGCTTTGATTTTGAATACCGTGACACCCCGATTTCGCTTGTTTGATTCATTCTTCTTATTTGTCTATTTGAGGACATCATAAAAAGGGGGAGAAAGAATTATTTTATTCTGGGGGAGTTTGAATTTTGGGGGAGTTTTTGAGATTTGACTTATGCTTATCATATATTGGTATCTATGTTTATCTCATTTCAAACTCGATACGTCACTTGGTATTTTTCTTTATCTCAAGTGTGTAGGTACTATATTGATGATCTCTGAATTTCACACCCGGATGAGAAAAGATTTGAGATTCCTGAAGATTTGAAGAACAAATGATGAAGACTATTCATTTGTACCTTTTCCAGTTTTGGGTTCATGGGAGGGTAGATTTGTATAGGCAATTTCATATTTGATAATTCGGATTTTTTATGTATGTACCGGAATAGACATAGGGGGAGATTTGTAAGGACATTTTTTCTAATGTCCAACATGTTACATTTGTGTATGTCGTACGCCGCTACATTTGGCACGTCACCTCACGATCTCACATGACGGCCTCTATCCGAATTTCGGGAATCAAGCATTCAACATCTCCATTAATATGTCCCACATCTGCCTCAACGACTTCACGGTCCAAGATTTTAGGGACTTAATGCAAGTGGTACGCAAGGGAAGTCAAAACAGTGAAAAAAGGCACTATAGGAGAGTTCAAGGGCATTTTCGTAATTTTACATCCATAGTTCGAAGGTCTGGTCAACTGGAAAGTTGAAGAGCTCACCCCAACAAAGATACTGTAAAAAACGGCACCTCAATCCGAGCTACGGTGACGGAGTTATGGCCTTTTGAAGATAAAGAAAATTCCTTAAGGAATGCTGTTTTTTTTGTACGCTGGATAGAATTTTAGAGTTTTAAAAACATGGGACTCTTCATATTTTTTCCTATAAATACCAACTTCGGGGGAGTTGTTTTGCAAGACTTTAGAAGACGTTTTTGAGAGTCCAAATACCTCTAGTCTTCATATTTTTGAGTCCCAAGACTCATGTTTTGATTCACACAATTGCCAATCCTTTGTGAATCTTTTTGGTAACCCAAGAACACAACCTTGTGTTTGTTCAAACCTTTGTGGAGAGATCTTTGCAACCGAGGGCTGCGTGTCATTGCTGAGGGAGTCTCTACAAAGTTTCATGGCTGCGTGTCATTGAGGAGTGCTGCGGTTCTTCCTTTGTTGATTGGACTGAAGTTCATGTGGGTTCGCTGCGTGTGGATTCATTGCTGCCCTCCTGGAAAGGGATATTTCCAGCCGCCGACTACAGAATCCGATACCTGAGGGTAATTCTTAGTCACTGTATTTTCATTGTAATCCGAAATTGTATGTTACAATATTATAATGAAAATAAAAGGTTTTGCCCCTTTGGGGGATTTTTCCTGAAATTGTTTGTTTTTATCATGCATGCTATATTTTATTTGATAAATCATCTAGATGCATGTCTTAGGGTTTAACTAAAACTTGGGATTAATTAAAATTGGTTTTTATTTGAGAAGTCGCAATATTTCCGCTGTAGCTACTCTCTCAAATTGGTATCAGAGCCTGTTGCACTAAGTTATTGTGTTTTGATTCTGATTTTGCACAAAAATGGCTTTTGATGGTTTTGATGATCTTCGATGTCAAATTTTTGAAAAAATTAATTGGAAAATTCACACGAACTCTTGTTTTAAATCTTCTGTTGAAAATGAATCTGAGAGGTGTCCTTGTTGTGAGGGTGTTGGTCACACGTTACATGAGTGTGCCACAAATTTAAAGAAGAAATTGAATAAACCGATTTCTCATGTTTCTACCCTTAGTGATTGTGATTCGAAAGAAGAAGTTTTTTATGCTTCTAGGCGAGAGTTTCCCATCCGTGTGATTAGTGATGATAGTGAAAGTGATGGGAGTGTGGATGAAAGTGAGGAGGAAAGTGTAGATGAGCATGACTTGCAAACTGCTTACAATGAACTCTATGCTGAAACTTTGAAAACAAAGAAAGAAAATTTGAAATTGAAAGCTCAATTGAAAGAGTGTGCCATAAAAAATAATGATTTTTTAGTTGAAGAACTTAGGGCACATGGAAAAATCTTAAAAGAGAAGCTTGAGTACGTTGAGGGTGAGAGAGATAGTCTTAGAGGGTTGATGGAGACTATGAAAAAGGAGCTTTTAGAGTTTGAGGATTCTAAACTAGTACTTGAATCTAGGATAGGTGAACTTGAGGTGAAATTGAAAGATTCAAGTAAAGTGAAATTTGATTTGGAGTCTAGGTCTGAAAAACTTGATAAGATTTTAGGCACAGTCGAGATCAAAACTGATAGGGGTGGGATTGGGCTTGAAAAATATGTTGCACCCATTCCCACACGTGTGAGAGAGCCTCCTAGGATTGTTAAGAAATAGGCACCTAAGTTTGTTAGGAAAGCACCCCATAGGAGCATCGTGAGAGAACCTCCTAGGATCATTAGGAGAGACCCACCTAGGCAAATTCGGAGAGAGCAACCGAGAAATTTGAAGAGAGGGCCACCTTTAGGTAACACACACCGCCCGATTTACTCTTGCACACATTGCGGTAGGCAAGGTCATCTTAGGCAATTTTGTTATAAGCTTTTAAATGGACCTAGGAAGGTTAATGAAAGAATAAATTCGATTTCCAAAACCCCCACACTCCGTTACACATCAATTTGGGTTAGAAAATCGGATTTAGAGGCTTATGGTTTATTTGTCCACGATTCCCGTTTGCTTGCACGTGATTCACCCCATGTGAAATCTTTTGGTTGATTGTGATTTCATGTTTGTCATACACTAGTTGTGGTTTCATGATATATTTTTACTAGTGTGATGACTTGTACTTTTTGTATAAATTCTTGCTTTTGAATTTTTTAAAAAAAATACAAAAAGATTTTATTTTGATAAAATTTTGAGAAAATCCAAAAAGATTTTTGTATTTTGTTTGCACCGTTTATGGATGGAGACTTAGGATAACCGAGTCACAACATCATTCCATTTTTTTTCATGTGACTGTTTGATAGTGTTTTGAGACAATAGGTCAATTCATCATTGTGCTTTATAATGTTTGGAGTCATTAAGATGTAATTAAGTGTTACTTCCTACATGTTTGACTCATGTTTCCTTTATTGCACACATGCACGAATTTATTTGATTATTGTGCTTGTCTTATCACATGTTGGTTGGGTGTTTTCACTTCAATCCTGTCCTTAAAACAAACCAAGCGCGATAAAAATTTGATAAGGAAATTGTGCATATAAGAACCGTTTTGTGAGATTGTGTGCTTTGTTTAAGAACGGGGAGGGGCTGCGAAAGGTAATTATCTCTTCTTTGCGCAAAAGCCACCGTTCCAAAGGACCTAAAAAATGGAGGAATTTTATTATCCGGGGTCCAAAGAGGTTAAAAGAGCCCGAAAAAATTGAAAGGCAATAAAATGAAATTCATGCCAATTATGGGCCCTATAGGTTTTTGCACCAATTCTTCAAAGTTTGAGAATTTAGCTTAACACCTCTAAAAGAAAATATTTGTGAGGGAGTTTGGTTGGAGTATTTAAAACGGGTTTGCACGTCCTTGAAATTATTGAAAATGCGCTAAATAGTTTTGGACGTTATTGGTGTGGAAATCATTTGACTTTGATTTGTTGATTTGCATAAGACGATGTCATTTAAATTCAACAATCTTTTACACCTAAGGATACTTTTGATGCTCATTCGTTAGGGGTACACATATGCATCGTGCACATATGATTGATTGAGTTGATTTACCTATCGAATGTGTTCACACCCATTCATTCCGTTTCCATGACTTGGTTGTTTGAGTCTAAATCCATGGTGTGATTTTTGTATCATTTTTTTTCAAATGGTATCAATTTTTTTGTTCCAAAAATTGAAAAATCAAAAATAGTTTGTGAAAGTTTTTTTTAGCATCTCCTTGCTAGAGCAAGTTTTCCATATTGTTTGATGCTTTGATTTTGAATACCGTGACACCCCGATTTCGCTTGTTTGATTCATTCTTCTTATTTGTCTATTTGAGGACATCATAAAAAGGGGGAGAAAGAATTATTTTATTCTGGGGGAGTTTGAATTTTGGGGGAGTTTTTGAGATTTGACTTATGCTTATCATATATTGGTATCTATGTTTATCTCATTTCAAACTCGATACGTCACTTGGTATTTTTCTTTATCTCAAGTGTGTAGGTACTATATTGATGATCTCTGAATTTCACACCCGGATGAGAAAAGATTTGAGATTCCTGAAGATTTGAAGAACAAATGATGAAGACTATTCATTTGTACCTTTTCCAGTTTTGGGTTCATGGGAGGGTAGATTTGTATAGGCAATTTCATATTTGATAATTCGGATTTTTTATGTATGTACCGGAATAGACATAGGGGGAGATTTGTAAGGACATTTTTTCTAATGTCCAACATGTTACATTTGTGTATGTCGTACGCCGCTACATTTGGCACGTCACCTCACGATCTCACATGACGGCCTCTATCCGAATTTCGGGAATCAAGCATTCAACATCTCCATTAATATGTCCCACATCTGCCTCAACGACTTCACGGTCCAAGATTTTAGGGACTTAATGCAAGTGGTACGCAAGGGAAGTCAAAACAGTGAAAAAAGGCACTATAGGAGAGTTCAAGGGCATTTTCGTAATTTTACATCCATAGTTCGAAGGTCTGGTCAACTGGAAAGTTGAAGAGCTCACCCCAACAAAGATACTGTAAAAAACGGCACCTCAATCCGAGCTACGGTGACGGAGTTATGGCCTTTTGAAGATAAAGAAAATTCCTTAAGGAATGCTGTTTTTTTTGTACGCTGGATAGAATTTTAGAGTTTTAAAAACATGGGACTCTTCATATTTTTTCCTATAAATACCAACTTCGGGGGAGTTGTTTTGCAAGACTTTAGAAGACGTTTTTGAGAGTCCAAATACCTCTAGTCTTCATATTTTTGAGTCCCAAGACTCATGTTTTGATTCACACAATTGCCAATCCTTTGTGAATCTTTTTGGTAACCCAAGAACACAACCTTGTGTTTGTTCAAACCTTTGTGGAGAGATCTTTGCAACCGAGGGCTGCGTGTCATTGCTGAGGGAGTCTCTACAAAGTTTCATGGCTGCGTGTCATTGAGGAGTGCTGCGGTTCTTCCTTTGTTGATTGGACTGAAGTTCATGTGGGTTCGCTGCGTGTGGATTCATTGCTGCCCTCCTGGAAAGGGATATTTCCAGCCGCCGACTACAGAATCCGATACCTGAGGGTAATTCTTAGTCACTGTATTTTCATTGTAATCCGAAATTGTATGTTACAATATTATAATGAAAATAAAAGGTTTTGCCCCTTTGGGGGATTTTTCCTGAAATTGTTTGTTTTTATCATGCATGCTATATTTTATTTGATAAATCATCTAGATGCATGTCTTAGGGTTTAACTAAAACTTGGGATTAATTAAAATTGGTTTTTATTTGAGAAGTCGCAATATTTCCGCTGTAGCTACTCTCTCAAATTGGTATCAGAGCCTGTTGCACTAAGTTATTGTGTTTTGATTCTGATTTTGCACAAAAATGGCTTTTGATGGTTTTGATGATCTTCGATGTCAAATTTTTGAAAAAATTAATTGGAAAATTCACACGAACTCTTGTTTTAAATCTTCTGTTGAAAATGAATCTGAGAGGTGTCCTTGTTGTGAGGGTGTTGGTCACACGTTACATGAGTGTGCCACAAATTTAAAGAAGAAATTGAATAAACCGATTTCTCATGTTTCTACCCTTAGTGATTGTGATTCGAAAGAAGAAGTTTTTTATGCTTCTAGGCGAGAGTTTCCCATCCGTGTGATTAGTGATGATAGTGAAAGTGATGGGAGTGTGGATGAAAGTGAGGAGGAAAGTGTAGATGAGCATGACTTGCAAACTGCTTACAATGAACTCTATGCTGAAACTTTGAAAACAAAGAAAGAAAATTTGAAATTGAAAGCTCAATTGAAAGAGTGTGCCATAAAAAATAATGATTTTTTAGTTGAAGAACTTAGGGCACATGGAAAAATCTTAAAAGAGAAGCTTGAGTACGTTGAGGGTGAGAGAGATAGTCTTAGAGGGTTGATGGAGACTATGAAAAAGGAGCTTTTAGAGTTTGAGGATTCTAAACTAGTACTTGAATCTAGGATAGGTGAACTTGAGGTGAAATTGAAAGATTCAAGTAAAGTGAAATTTGATTTGGAGTCTAGGTCTGAAAAACTTGATAAGATTTTAGGCACAGTCGAGATCAAAACTGATAGGGGTGGGATTGGGCTTGAAAAATATGTTGCACCCATTCCCACACGTGTGAGAGAGCCTCCTAGGATTGTTAAGAAATAGGCACCTAAGTTTGTTAGGAAAGCACCCCATAGGAGCATCGTGAGAGAACCTCCTAGGATCATTAGGAGAGACCCACCTAGGCAAATTCGGAGAGAGCAACCGAGAAATTTGAAGAGAGGGCCACCTTTAGGTAACACACACCGCCCGATTTACTCTTGCACACATTGCGGTAGGCAAGGTCATCTTAGGCAATTTTGTTATAAGCTTTTAAATGGACCTAGGAAGGTTAATGAAAGAATAAATTCGATTTCCAAAACCCCCACACTCCGTTACACATCAATTTGGGTTAGAAAATCGGATTTAGAGGCTTATGGTTTATTTGTCCACGATTCCCGTTTGCTTGCACGTGATTCACCCCATGTGAAATCTTTTGGTTGATTGTGATTTCATGTTTGTCATACACTAGTTGTGGTTTCATGATATATTTTTACTAGTGTGATGACTTGTACTTTTTGTATAAATTCTTGCTTTTGAATTTTTTAAAAAAAATACAAAAAGATTTTATTTTGATAAAATTTTGAGAAAATCCAAAAAGATTTTTGTATTTTGTTTGCACCGTTTATGGATGGAGACTTAGGATAACCGAGTCACAACATCATTCCATTTTTTTTCATGTGACTGTTTGATAGTGTTTTGAGACAATAGGTCAATTCATCATTGTGCTTTATAATGTTTGGAGTCATTAAGATGTAATTAAGTGTTACTTCCTACATGTTTGACTCATGTTTCCTTTATTGCACACATGCACGAATTTATTTGATTATTGTGCTTGTCTTATCACATGTTGGTTGGGTGTTTTCACTTCAATCCTCTCCTTAAAACAAACCAAGCGCGATAAAATTTTGATAAGGAAATTGTGCATATAAGAACCGTTTTGTGAGATTGTGTGCTTTGTTTAAGAACGGGGAGGGGCTGCGAAAGGTAATTATCTCTTCTTTGCGCAAAAGCCACCGTTCCAAAGGACCTAAAAATGGAGGAATTTTATTATCCGGGGTCCAAAGAGGTTAAAAGAGCCCGAAAAAATTGAAAGGCAATAAAATGAAATTCATGCCAATTATTGGCCATATAGGTTTTTGCACCAATTCTCCAAAGTTTGAGAATTTAGCTTAACACCTCTAAAAGAAAATATTTGTGAGGGAGTTTGGTTGGAGTATTTAAAACGGGTTTGCACGTCCTTGAAATTATTGAAAATGCGCTAAATAGTTTTGGACGTTATTGGTGTGGAAATCATTTGACTTTGATTTGTTGATTTGCATAAGACGATGTCATTTAAATTCAACAATCTTTTACACCTAAGGATACTTTTGATGCTCATTCGTTAGGGGTACACATATGCATCGTGCACATATGATTGATTGAGTTGATTTACCTATCGAATGTGTTCACACCCATTCATTCCGTTTCCATGACTTGGTTGTTTGAGTCTAAATCCATGGTGTGATTTTTGTATCATTTTTTTTCAAATGGTATCAATTTTTTTGTTCCAAAAATTGAAAAATCAAAAATAGTTTGTGAAAGTTTTTTTTAGCATCTCCTTGCTAGAGCAAGTTTTCCATATTGTTTGATGCTTTGCTTTTGAATACCGTGACACCCCGATTTTGCTTGTTTGATTCATTCTTCTTATTTGTCTATTTGAGGACATCATAAAAAGGGGGAGAAAGAATTATCTTATTCTGGAGGAGTTTGAATTTTGGGGGAGTTTTTGAGATTTGACTTATGCTTATCATATATTGGTATCTATGTTTATCTTATTTCAAACTCGATACGTCACTTGGTATTTTTCTTTATCTCATGTGTGTAGGTACTATATTGATGATCTCTGAATTGCACACCCTGATGAGAAAATATTTGAGATTCCTGAAGATTTGAAGAACAAACGATGAAGACTATTCATTTGTACCTTTTCCAGTTTTGGGTTCATGGGAGGGTAGATTTGTATAGGCAATTTCATATTTGATAATTCGGATTTTTTATGTATGTACCGGCATAGACATAGGGGGAGATTTGTAAGGACATTTTTTCTAATGTTCAACATGTTACATTTGTGTATGTCGTACGCCGCTACATTTGGCACGTCACCTCACGATCTCACATGACGGCCTCTATCCGAATTTCGGGAATCAAGCATTCAACATCTCCATTAATATGTCCCATATCTGCCTCAACGACTTCACGGTCCAAGATTTTAGGGACTTAATGCAAGTGGTACGCAAGGGAAGTCAAAACAGTGAAAAAAGGCACTATAGGAGAGTTCAAGGGAATTTTCGTAATTTTACATCCATAGTTCGAAGGTCTGGTCAACTGGAAAGTTGAAGAGCTCGCCGCAACAAAGATACTGGAAAAAACGGCACCTCAATCCGAGCTACGGTGAAGGAGTTATGGCCTTTTGAAGATAGAGAAAATTCCTTAAGGAATGCTGTTTTTTTTGTACGCTGGATAGAATTTTAGAGTTTTAAAAACATGGGACTCTTCATATTTTTTCCTATAAATACCAACTTCGGGGGAGTTGTTTTGCAAGACTTTAGAAGACGTTTTTGAGAGTCCAAATACCTCTAGTCTTCATATTTTTGAGTCCCAAGACTCATGTT
This sequence comes from Sambucus nigra, assembly GCA_949130495.1. Lineage (NCBI taxonomy): Eukaryota > Viridiplantae > Streptophyta > Magnoliopsida > Dipsacales > Adoxaceae > Sambucus > Sambucus nigra. Next base: position 107,372,624 of record OX422224.1, on the reverse strand, counting down.
TTGATTCACACAATTGTCAATCCTTTGTGAATCTTTTTGGTAATCCAAGAACACAACCTTGTGTTTGTTCAAACCTTTGTGGAGAGATCTTTGCAACCGAGGGCTGCGTGTCATTGCTGAGGGAGTCTCTACAAAGTTTCATGGTTGCGTGTCATTGAGGAGTGCTGCGGTTCTTCCTTTGTTGATTGGACTGAGGTTCATGTGGGTTCGCTGCGTGTGGATTCATTGCTGCCCTCCTGGAAAGGGATATTTCCAGCCGCCGACTACAGAATCCGATACCTGAGGGTAATTCTTAGTCACTGTATTTTCATTGTAATCCGAAATTGTATGTTACAATATTATAATGAAAATAAAAGGTTTTGCCCCTTTGGGGGATTTTTCCTGAAATTGTTTGTTTTTATCATGCATGCTATATTTTATTTGATAAATCATTTAGATGCGTGTCTTAGGGTTTAACTAAAATTTGGGATTAATTGAAATTGGTTTTTATTTGAGAAGTCGCAATATTTCCGCTGTAGCTACTCTCTCATGTCAGAACAATTCCCATCCAGGCCCTAAAGTTCTTTAAGTGTTTTTAGTTAGTACTCGGTCTAGTTTTAAGTAACATTTCCCTATTTTGTCATATACATTTTAGTTTCACACATACTACCCCTACACTTTAAATATGTGGGCTTGCATTTTTAATTGCTCTCATAGCCAAGTTTTCACAATTTTGGAGTTGTAACACCAACAAAAATATCTACGAGTATAAGGTACATTGAAGAAACCCACTAAGATAATTTAAACTACTCTACGTCACTACAAATAATTATAAAAAATAATCTAATAAGATTACAAAAATATATTTCGAAAATATTTTGTAGTAGCCAATTAAGAGTAGTCAACAAAGTAAGACACCTCTAGTATAGTCGTACCTAGTCCAGAAAGTTACTGCTTAACTGCAGGGTCTGGGAGAGGCAGATATCAGCTGACCTTATCCCTATATATGGAGACGCTGCTGTCATATCTCGAACCCGAGACCAACCGTAGCATGGACGAGGGAGAATACTAGGAGCATTTGGATTCTTACTCATACGCGTATAAACAAAGAACCTAAATAATTAGAAGATATGATTGGAAAAAGAAATCAATTCTAAAAAAAGCATAAAATAATATTTGAGATAACAAAACATTTAGACAGAGTAGATGAAACTAAAATCGTATATATACAAAAATGATAGTGTTGATGTAAAAAATTAGATTATCTCTAATTGATCAATCACAGATAAAAAATAAATAACACAAAAGATTTTTAAAGTGGTTCAGCCTTGAAAGAATGGCCTACGTCCACTATTTTGTTATTCTTGACTATTTGGGAATTCTCGATCACAGGTTTTACCAAGAAATTCCGAGTCCCCTTACAATGAGGAAGATACAATGTATTTATAGACGTATACATCTGTATGATAATAATGAGCATTTAATGCGCAGTCGATTTGTTAATTATCCGGACATTCATGCTCTGTACGAGATGCAGCTCAGACCGCCTAAGCTGCTCGGACCACCTGAGTATCTCGGTATTCATGAGTTGCTCGGTACAGTAAAGTTCCTCGGAGAGCACCTGTTGCTCGGAGTGTTTGATTTGGTCGGGGAGGTTGAGTTCCTCGAAGTCAAGGTGTTATTCAGAAATGTTTGTAAGTGCCATGTAGATTGACACGTATTTCCACTTAACTGATCCACGTCAGCAGACTAAATTTGGTGTCAACAGAAGCCCCTAATGTTTCGCAGTTCGAGGTTGAGGATTGTGGAACATTCTTCTCGAAATATGGCGGGATTAAATAGTCATCCTGAATTTTAGGAGTGTTTTCCTTGTATTTAATTTTCCTTTTGAATTCATAGAATCAAACTTTTTGAATTTTTCCCACCGCTTTGGTCTCCGTGCCTTTTTTGTCCTTTTATCCGCCGGTAGCGCAAACGTCTTTCTTTTTAATCATTATTTTTACCCCTTCCCAAGGTAAGGTATTTAAGCGTTGCAAATCCTATCATCTCTTACTTTTTCAAATTTGTATCTTTGATCTTTCCATTTCTTCTCCATCTTGTGCGTCCATTCCTTCAATCGTTGGTTATCAACTGATCTACCCTTCTTCTGTAAGATCTTCTTCGTTCTCTTTTATTTTCTTTGTTTATTATGGTTTACCTTATTGAGTCGCTTGATAAATTTCGTTCTGATTTTTTTATTCCTTCCTGGGTCATTTTGGAAAAACTTTCTGGTCCTCCTGATTATTTTCGTTTGGCTGAGGGATATTGGTTCCCCAGTCTCTTTGTAGTCGAATGTGGCTTTTCTTTTCCTCCAAACCCCTTGTGTTTGAAATTCTGTCAATATTTTGATGTAGTACCTGCAAAAATAGCCCCCAATACATGGAGAATAGTTAATGGAGTCCATAGGTTAAATCAGATTCATGGAACCCGTTTAGGAATTCTAGAGATTATGTTTTGCTATAGATGGGCTGTCAGTGATAGTACTTTTTATTTGAAAACTATGTTTTCAAATAGGGCTTTAGTTGTCAATCTCCCAGATGCCAACAGGGATTATTTCGAGCATGGGGTTGTTATGAAAAATTGGCAACATGCTCCATTAACTGAAAACGACGTATATCAGGGTCCCAGATGCCCTCCATATGGCAATGGGATAGGTTGTTTTAATTTTATTTAGTTTTTGAAATCATGTTTTCTTTATATTCGATAAAATTCGTCACTGATATTTTGATTTTTATTTATTTGCAGATGACAGTAAAAGAAGGTCTCCCAAGGAGACAGAAGTTAATTTAAAGCATCTGAAACTTATCTGGGGTTTGCATCAAACTGTTGCTGACGAACATATCAGATCAGCCTCGTACTTGTTGCAGTATAAGAGTTACACCTCGTCTTTCACTGCTCATCCAATGATAAGTAACATAGAACCAGCACCAGTTTATGAAGGTTCTTCTCTTGAGTCGCATATTCCCCTTAGTGATAGAATGAAGAGAAGAAGAGCTCCTGCGCTCTTCGATAAGTCTGCCTCTACCGCTGGAGAGGCAAAGAAAAGTAAGCAGGATGTCCCAAAAGAAGGGACAAAACAAATTGAGGTACCTCCTCCAGCTGCTACTAAGAAGGTTATCGAGAAGCCCCCTGTGGCTCCAAGCAATATTGCAGTTGTTTCACCTCCAAGCGAGGTTATAGTTATATCACCCACCAAGACAACATCCTTGGTCGAGAATGTTCCTGCTCCCATGAGGAAGTTGAAGAAAATCTCCTCGGACAATTTGGTTGAATCCATCTCTTAGCCTCTACCTACTGGAAGTGGTGTTCCCACTTTTGTTGCTCCGAGCTCTGCCATGAGCTCGATGAAGTCTTGGATCATCCCCGAGATCCAAGGTATTGAAGACAGTCTTTCTCGGGATAGGGTTACCACCTTGGAAGCTCAACACATTACCTCAGTAAGTATTACTACTCTAAACTTTCATTTTTCAATGTTATGTCCCTGTACGGACATACAGTTATTTTCTTTTTCTCAGTTGGTAACATTCTTCAACACCATTTTAAAAAAGAATGAAGTTATTAAAGCTTTGAGCTCCTCGTCAGGTGTGGAGGAGGCTCTTGTAGGTCTGACGCAGTCATTAAAGGATTCTCGTCAGAAGTATGACGAAGATAAAACTGCTTGGGAAAAGCAATTAAAAGCCACCGAGCAAGAGAGAGATAAAGCTGTTGAAGTCTCCAAGGGTTTGGAGAAAAAAATAAAAGACTTGGAAAGTAAGAATAAAGAGCTCGAAGGGAAGCTCCAAAATGCTGAAGAGCTTGAAAGTAATCTCAAGTCTGCTGAGGAAGAGATAAACAAGCTTCGTGAAGTTGGTCGTCAGAAGGAAGAAGTTGAGAATAAGCTGAAGGGTGTTGAGGAGATCCTTAGGGAAATCACCTCCTCGGAGAGAGAAAAAAAGAGAAAGGCTGTTAAGAAATCCTTAAGGGCTAGCTGGGATAAAGGGTGGAATAAGGGTTTGGCTTCCACGATTTCACAAACGGAGTATGGCAGCCTCAAATACTTCAGGGATGGTTGGGTTGCTGCTCTGAAAGAGATGAATGTCGATGACAATTCAGACTTATTTCAGCGACACATTCCTGGCCCCCCTCCTTCTCCCGGGGAAGAAAAAGAAGACGAAGCTGCCTCCGAGGAATCCTCTATGGTGATCGAAGATCAAATTTCTCATCCCCCAGTTGTCCAGACCTCCTGCGAGCAACTTCAACCGACCAACATTTCAATCGACCAACTTCCAACACCCTCCGAGCAACCTTCTATGCCTTCCGAGAAACCTACCTCATCGTCCCAGCCTATCGAGAAAGTTTTAGGAGACAAGGAGAAGGTGTAGCGTTGTTCAAAATTTTTCTCTTTTTTGTTATATGTAACTCTGGGCTATGTACTTCTGTTATGATGTAATAAAATTTTAAGTTTTTGGTTGTGCAACTTAGCTATCTTTTTATTGCTCTGCTTTTATTCTTCTTGCTCTGTCTGCATTTTATTAATTCTTTTTATCTCTTTTCTTTACTAGTTTATGGCTAGAATGGAACTCTTGTCAGCCCATGATATAGAACTGATGAAAAAATGTAATGAATACTTCAAGGCTGGCCATACTAACTTGAATGAAGCTCAAATCGTTGATATCCTCGGTCCAGACACTTCTGAGTGAGCAATAGAAGCCTACCAGTATTTGAAATGCTTGCTCGCCCGTGAAGTGGCCAAAAATGTAGCATATTACGAGATGATTTAAGACCTTCAAGGTACACTTGAGTAACTTCAACAATAATATAAGGAGTCTACAGCCCTTTTGCATCAGGGATATGAGAAAAAGTATCAGTAGCTAAGCGCTGATAAGGGATATGATAAGTTGTTTGCTGCTTACGATATAAACGAAAAGACTTTGAAGACCGATGTTGAAGAGCATAGGCATATCGCCAAATTATTAGAGCAGGAAAATAATAATTTGCGAGGAGAGATATCTCAGCTGTAATCTGCAGCCTCTACCTCGGGAACTTTAGTTCCTGTCAACGATGAAGGTTTTTCTTTCTTGGAGGTCGAAAATGCCAATTTGAGAGACGAATTGGAAATCTTGAAGAGAGCTGGTCCTTCTACCTCTGCTCGCGGATGAGCAAGAGCTTCTTGGGGACGAGCAAGGGCTGCTCGGGTTACTATTGAAGAAGCTAGAATGCAGGCAGACTTGGATAATCAAGCATTTCTATTGGTGGCGAAGAATCAAGCATTAGTTGAGATGTCCAAGAAGATTCTGAATCTGGACGAGCAGCTCTCTGCACAAAAGTCTGTCTTGGAGAGTAAATAACTTTTAACGAAGAACCTCCACGAGCAACTGGAGAGGTCAACCTATCAATTCCACAAGCATCCCAGAGAGTTCTGGATGGCTAGTTATAATGAAGTCCTCTACATCTAGATGATCGGATCCAAAATGCAAATAATGTGGGTTACAAGCAAGGATGGTTGAATGCCTTGGGCGTGCTACAGTTGGAACAGGGTCACTATTTGTGGGATTACTATGACCCTGGTTTGCTCGAGTTGCCAGTGCCACCTTTCAAACTGGATATGAGCTGGATTCCTGCTCGGGCCATTCCTCAATGTCTGATTTCAAACTTTCTCGGTGACTACAGTCTTCATTCCAATTTCGAGATATCTCGCCCTGAACACCTACTTGATCGTCCCTCAGTAATGAATGTCAAGATGCTTAAAGATATAAATTTTATCAATTCCCCTTATGCCTTAGACGATCCTCCCGCTGGTGAAGAACCTATTTCAAAGGCAGAGGGGAAGAAACCAATAGAATAGGATTCCTGATGTAACAATTTTTTATGTATTTCATTCTCAATGTATTTTGTTTTGGATTTAATAAAAAACTTCTAGTTTTCTTTGCAATCTTAATTGTCATTGTCTTTGGAAATATTTTGTAAGACATTTCTAATGAATATGCATGTATATCTATTGAAAAGATAAAGATATTTTGTGCTATTTCAAATTGTCAATCAACTAGTTGGTGAAAATTTATTGTCGACTATCTGATTTTATCTGACGACCAAGCAGAGTTGGTGATATTTTATTTCTCGACCAACTATGGTGGTAGTTTTAAAATGTCTTATGTATTAAGAAATTTATCACTTTTTAATTTTAATCCCTGAGATGACTTTCATTTTCTTTCCGACCAACCAGAGTTGGTGGTTTTTGTTCCCGACCAACCTTAGTTGACAGATTTTTATTCCCGACCAACTTTAGCTGGTGGATTTTCCGACCAACCTTAGCTGGTGGATTTTTGTTCTCGACCAACCTTAGTTGGCAGATTTTCTTTCTCGACCAACCTGAGCTGGTAGATTTTCTTCTCAACCAACCGTAGTTGGTATTTCTGAGAAATTTTTTATTCCCGACCAACTATAGTTGGTGGATTTTCTTCCTAACCAACCATAGTTGGTATTTCTGGGAAATTTTTTTATTCCCGACCAACTATAGTTGGTGGATTTTCTTCCCAACCAACCATAGTTGGTATTTCTGGGAAATTTTTTATTCCCGACCAACTATAGTTGGTGGATTTTCTTCCCAACCAATCGTAGTTGGTATTTCTAGGAAATTTTTTTATTGCCGACCAACTATAGTTAGTGGATTTTCTTCCCAACCAACCGTAGTTGGTATTTCTGGGAAATTTTTTATTCCCAACCAACCGTAGTTGGTATTTCTAGGCTTGATGCGTAGTGTGTAGCACTAATACTCCAAAAAAAATTCAACAAAAGGAGAGAATTGGGCGAAATATCCAAAACTTTATTCATATCGAAGAAAACTGCATTACATAGAGATTAAATTACTGATAATATTTGCGCAGATGCTCTACGTTCCATGAATTCTTAAACTTCTCTCCTTCTAAGGTTTCGATTCTATACGTCCCTAGTCGAACAACCTCTGTTACTCTGTAGGGCCCATGCCAGTTAGCTTCCAATTTGTTGTGCTTTTGAATTACTTTCTTTAGCACATAGTCTCCTTCTTTCTGGTCGCATTTCTTTACTCTCTTGTTGTAGAACAGAGCTGTCCGTTGCTGGTATGCAGCATTTCTGATTGCTTCCTCTTCTCTAACTTCCTCGAGCATATCCAAATCTAATCTTATCATCAAATCACTAATAGGATAATTGAAATTCAGCACCCTGTGTGTGGGGAGACCCAGCTTGACAGGTATAACAGCTTCACTTCCAAATGCCAGCATATATGGAGATTCTCCGGTGGTTGTTCGTGGACTAGTACGATAAGCCCATAGTACAGAATGTAGCTCGTTGATCCAATTTGCCTTTGCATCATTTAATCTTTTCTTCAAGCCATTCAGTAGCGTTCTGTTTGTCACTTCAGTTTGTCCATTGCTTTGAGGGTGTCCTGGTGCAGAGTGAGTTTTCAATATGATCGACTGATGACAATACGCAGCAAACTCCTCGTTGTCGAATTGGGTTCCATAGTCTGTGATGAATTCATGAGGAAGACCATATCTACAAATGATGTGCTTCCATTTAAATTGATACACTTTGTCATATATCATATCGATAAGGGGCTCAGCTTCCACCCACTTAGTAAAGTAATCCACTGCGACGACGAGATATTTAAACCTTCCTCTAGTCGTTGGAAGTGGCCCGACCAGGTCAATTCCCCACATGGAAAATGGCCAAGGGGAAGTAATGGGTGCCAACAATGCTTAGGGAGTTCTTCGGATAGTGTAGAAGCATTGACATTTGTCACATTTTTTGGCATAGGCTATGCAATCAGCCCTCATTATTGACCAATAATATCCCTGCGTCATTATCCTTTGTAGAAGTGTCCGACCTGCTACATGGGCTCCACAAGACCCTTCATGGACTTCTTCGATCAATTCTTTCACCTCGGTGGGATGTACACATCTCTGCAAGCCAGCTATAATTCCTCGTCTATATAGAACACCATTGGTCAACACATAACGATCAGCTTTAAACTTCAGTTTCTTGGCTGCGAGTTTATCAGTTGGTAATTTCCCTTCCTCAATATATGCTCTTATGGGATCCATCCAAGATGGCTCTAAATCAAGGGTAATAAAGTTCATTATCAGATCTTCATCCATGCTCCGACTAGCTAAGACTTCTATTGGGATTATTCTTCATAGCTCGGTGAGTGTGACTGAAGCTAACCGAGCTAAGGCATCTGTTCTTACGTTCTCCAATCTTGGTATTCAAATTATCTGTACTGTAATCACGCTTGATAAAACTTCCATTGCTTTTGTATGATACCTGATCATTAATTCTCCTTTGGCTGCATATACTCCCAGCATTTGATTTACAATCAACTACGAGTCACTGAATACAATAACTTGCTCTGCCCCCATGGTTTTTGCCAAATTAAGACCTGCAATCATAGCTTTATATTTAGCCTCATTATTAGAAGCCTTGAATTGTAAGCGCAGAACATACTCCACATCGACCTCATCCGGGCGGTTCAAAACAATCCCTGCCCCACAGCCTGTACTGGAAGATAAGCCATCTACATATAGATTCCATATAGGTACCTCGTCTTAAAATTTTTGATCAGACAGAGTTCCTCGGTGGAATATTTTCTGCTTCCTTTTATCCTCCTCTAGCACTTCTTGCAGCTCGTCGACCATCTTCTTTTGCTCGCCGACCGCCTTATGTTGATCGGGGGTTAAATTTGATGATCCTGTAACATCCATAGGTTGGTCGGTGTGCAGCTTTTGTTCCTTAGAGGTATCAGGATAGGTGAATTCTGCTGTAAAATCTGTTACTGCTTGCCCTTTAAGCGAAGATCTAGGCTCATAAACTATGTCATATTCACTAAGTTCTACTGCCCAGTACAACAATCTCCCTGATTTTTCTAGTTTATAAAGAGCCTGCCTCAACGGCATATCAATATACACAACTATGGTATGAGCTTGGAAGTATGGTCTCATCCTTATACTCGCTTCGATCAAAGTTAGCGCCAACTTTTCTAGTCTTGGATATCTGATCTCTGCTCCTCGAAAGGCTTTGCTATTGTAATAGATTAGTTTTTGAACTCCATCCTCCATTCTTATCAATGCCGAGCTAACTGCATTCTCCGACACTGCCAAATACAATTACAATCTTTCCCCCATCATTGGCCTGGATAACATTGGAGGTGCTCCCAGATATTTCTTCAATTCTTGAAAAGCCTTCTCGCATTCATCATTCCATTCAAACGTTCTTCGGAGTGTTTTGAAGAATGGGAGGCATCTATATGTTGCTCGGGATACAAATCTATTAAGTGCTGCAACTCGCCCAGTGAGACTTTGTACTTCCTTCGTCGTCGTTGGAGATCGTAGTCCCAATAGAGCCTTGATCTTCTCGGGGTTTGCTTCGATTCCTCGTTGGTTAACAATATACCCGAGGAACATGCCTTCTCGTACTTCGAATATGCACTTGGTGGGATTCAGCTTCATTTGATATTTATCTAGTTGATCAAAGGTCTGGCCTAAGTCAATTAGATGGTCATCAGCTCTCTTGCTCTTCGTTAGCATATTATCAACATAAACTTCCATATTGCAACTGATTTGTTCAACGAATACATTGTTCATCAGCCGTTGATATGTTGCACCTGCATTTTTCAAACCAAAAGGCATAACATTATAACAATAAGTACCCCTAGGGGTAATGAAAGAGGTACTCTCCCTATTTTTAGGCATCATTTTAATCTGGTTGTAACCAGAATAAGCATCCATGAAGCTCAATAACTCGTGTCCCGAGGTAGCATCCACTAATTGATCAATTTGGGGCAAAGGAAAATGATCCTTTGGGCATGCCTTGTTAAGGTCAGTAAAGTCTACACACATCCTCCACTTGTTGTTTTTCTTCTTCACCATCACTACAGTTGCCAACCAGTCTGGATATTTGACATCGTCAATAAAGCAAGCTTTCTGGAGCTTCTTGAATGGCTTGGTTCTTCTCGGGGCTGAACACTCTTCGTCTCTGCTTCACTGGCTTGAACTCCTTATTTACATTGAGCTCGTGACATAAGAAATTTGGATTTATTCCTGGCATATCCTCATGACTCCAAGAAAACGTTTGTTTTCTTCTTTTTAGGAAAACTATCAATTCCTATTTTAGTGAGGCATCTAACGACGAACCTATTTGAGTTGTTCATTTCGGGTGCTCGTCGTCCAAAATGATATTTTTAGTAGCTTTCACCACTTGACCTTTCACGAGCTGCGATTCGTCTCTAGGATCCAATGTTTCAATCTCTGCACCTTCATCCACTTGGTAGGTCGTAGTCTTTTTCCTAGATTCCTCCAGTTCTTCTTGCTCGGCAGATGAGTAATAACATTCCCGAGCAACTTTTTGGTCACCCTTTACAACTTCTACTCCAAAATTGGTTGGAAACTTCAGACATTGATGTATAGTAGATGGTACTACTTCGAATTTCTTCAAACCTACCCTTCCCATGATGATATTGTAAGCTGACTGGACATTCTTATCCATCACAAAGAAACGTACTCTATTTGTTCGATAAGAAGGCCATGTACCGATGAACATATCCAACTTGATCGTCCCAAGTGGAAATACTTTCTCTCCAGCAAACTTGAGGAGGGGCCTGTGATAAGGTTCCAACTGAGACAACTTTAGATTTAAACTATCGAAGCATGAGTAGAACATGATATCCGCCGAGCTACCATTATCCACCAGTACTCTTGAGATTATTACTTCCTTCATCCTCATTTTGATCACCAGTGGATCATCGTGAGGATATAATACACCAGCGAGGTCGTTCTTGGAGAAACCAATGACCAGTTTTTCTTTGTTAACCTTCCTCGGGCGATTATCCTCAGCTAGATTTATTCGCTGAATGTATGAACAAGATTGAGCTTCATTGAGGTAAGGTTTCCTTTTCATAGTAAGGTCCCCACCTCCTATATCTCCACCCGTAATAACGTTATTGTAATACCTCGTATTTTTATGCTATATTAATTTGGGGATTTATTAAATTTAATGTGACGGTTTATTTAATAAAAATCCGAAAATTAAATATGTTATAATTATTAACGTGACGAGAGTTAGTAATTATGAGAAACTTGTTGAATATTACTAATGAGCATAGTAATATATTATATTGGTTATATTGAATGTCATAAGTGAATTAAATGACTATTTCGGAAATTTAAGTTGGGACGTGCCCATGTCACGTCTGGACTAATTTTGTTAAATAAAAAGTAAATATTTTATAAGTTGTTCGTATGGTCGTTTTGAGTGCGCCAACGCGTCCGGAAGGGTCGAGATAGTCAGAAAAGTATACCCGAGGGTTTAGTTTGGGTCTCGGAGCGTTTTTAGGCATAATTGGTGTCCCGGGATGGCATTTTAGTTATTTTACTTAAGTGGGTAATTAAACCCACGAATTTCAGCCAACCTATATCAGCCATTTGGTCAGCCTCTTAGGGTTAGAACATTCACAAATCAAGTGACGGCCATTGGAGAAGAGAGGAGAGAGCTCCAAGGCAAACCAAGGCCAAAAAGCCACCGGATTTCACCGCCGCCACCACCACCGTGTAGATCACGAGACAAGGATCGCAGCCATACCAAAATCATCCGGGAATCTGCATACCAAAATCCCAGGTAAGTGTTTAAACTTGCTATTTTCGTTGATGCAATCTTCATGTTAGCTTAGGAATAAATTGTGATAAAAACTATGGAAGAAAACCCCATTTTTGATAGGAGAACCCATGTAGTATTGATGTATATGTAAATTCTGGAAACCCTTGCCATGTAGAGGTAATAATCCACGAAATTTGGTGATCATAATAAAGAAATATTGGAGAAAGATTCATTAGAAATCTGTTTACGAAAATTTTAGGGTTCTTGATAATTGGACATGATTTTTGGTTAAAAAATCCATGTTTAATGATAGTTACATGCATGCTTTACGTTATAAACACCTGGTATAATGTTATAATGATGATAGTAGAATTTTTGGGGCGATTAGAATGGAAACACATCGTTTTAGATGAAGAAGTTGGATGAAACCCGTAACTGCATTCTGCAGAATTTTGCCCAGACCTGCTTGATCGATCGATCGAGCCCCAAGCTTCGATCGATCGACCCCTCCTGGCAGACTCCTAATTCCCTCTTTAAATGCGTTAAATTCAAATTGTCGTGATATAATTCTTGGGCACTCTTGATAAATTGATTTGGGAGACATTGAGGATCAGTAGGGTATAGGAATAAATGTTGGAACCTTTAATCTTTAACGAAAATGGTAATTATGGGATATTTACTTTAGGTTAGTGGATTTATGAATTTAAAGGGTGAGGTGCGTAAGAGAGTTACGTTGGAACCTAATAAAGACACTTACTGAAATTCATATTTGTGAGGATGTAGCCCATGAGTGTTAGGTAATCAGTGAGAAAACCCTTCGAGTTAAGGTTAGGAATAAAACCTTATACGAAATTCTATAACTGTGAAATTAAGGATAAATGGTATAATTACGGGTGATGAGAAGAACCTCTATTAATTTGATGAAGTGGTATATTTATATGATTGTGTGTACATATATTATATGCATGTGAAAAATCATACCCATGCTACTTTCTATCCCTGAGGTTTCCGCGCTGGGACAAGTCTTATCTCGATGGGACCTTTATGGGGGATATTGACTTGTACCCTAGGAGATAGATATCCTTGGTACAGGCTATCGATGTGATAGTTCAGACGGTCCTAAGAGACGCCGGTATGTGCCATCCTCTTAGAGACTTGGAATCTATGCTTCGCCTCAATATTGTTTGTGTATTTCTGTTAATACAATTCGAGAGTGATTCCGAATGTATTCCCCTTAATATGAGTGACATGGGGCTTTGGATAGTAGAGTATTCACGCACCATAATTTTATTCGGGGTGCTGTTATATATATATATTATACGAGTAGTTAATATATATATGAGATTATGATATTTGAAACTGTCTACTGAGATTTGATAAGTAGGACATGGTTGATGACTCAAATTATTAAATACTTGTTTTGAAAAAAGTATAATATGTCACTGTAAAACTTTATTGATATTATAAAGTTAAAATGGAGGACTTTGATTACTGTTTGGAACATTCTTTTAAAAATGGAGTCGTGAATTATAAATCTTGCGAGTAATCTAAGTTAAGTTAAATCTTTTAGAAAGACTAGTGCGTTAAATGATAAGAAACCGTGGGGAAGGTTAGTGCGATAGGTGTGCACATTAGAAGAGAGGTGAGTATTTTCTCAAGAGAGTGACGTACTAATATGTTATTGCATTGGCCTGTATCAATTTAAATACTTGCTAAACGTATTTTAAAATCAAACACACTTTCGAGCTCTGACCCGTTTCTTTTTCTCTCTCTCTCTCTTGTATATATATATGTATATTTTCAGGTGCCCAGCCACAGGGGCGTCTTGCTTAGGATCCCTTGAGAGGAACGTGCTGCAGCTTAGGTGGGAGTTGCAGGTCACTTGAGTAGACGACTTCTTTTATTGACTCCACTTCTAGCACTCTCATTTATTGGGCACGTGTCGCCCTTTCCATTATTTACTTGTTATCGGGACATTTATATTTCAGTCATTCCAGTATTGTTTCTTTGGGATTTATTCACTATGTACTTGTGATTTTAGTTTTCATATGTTGGCATTCGATTGACGAATGTATTATATTATTTGGTTTATCGTGGTGTGATTCTTAATTGTAGAAATGTTGTTTTATATAAATAAATCTTTTTCTTTAATTAAAATTTGGAAGTTTGTATGAAAAATGTTTTTGACACTTAGCTTAATTATTTAGGGTGTTAAATTGGAAAATTTATTTTTATCGATAGTGATGCTGAGAATGAACCAACTGTTAATCTTGATTTAATTTAATAAAGGAGTGATCGCCCGGTATTTAATTAGGCGGGGTGTCACAGTTATAATCAAATGATCCAAAACGAATTGAAAATACCTCACGTTCTGGCTGTCTCAGTCTCTTGGGGAGATCAGGGTCGTCTTCTGGATCATCTTCATGATCTCATTTCTTGTTTTCTTCTGCTCGACGAGGAGATCTAGACCTCTGTCTTGCTCGATCGTTGCTTTTTCTTTCATTTCTTCGATCAACATACTTGGCCAGCTTTCCTCGTCTGATGAGTGCTTCGATTTCATTCTGGAGAGCTATGCAATTTTTGGTCGTGTGACCATGGTCTTTATGGAACTCGCAATATTTGGCCTTATTCCTCTTGTCAGGATCTGACTTCATTTTCTCAGGCCAGTTTAGTTCCTCGCTGTTCTTGATCTCTTCCAGGACATGGTTTATGTCTACTTTCAAAGCAGTATAATTTTCAAATTTCTTCAATATTTCTCATGATGGCTTTGTTTTTAACTGCTTGTCACCACCATTGTTCTTATGTTCTTTCTTTTTATCCTTATCAAACTCCACCTTGGTCTCTTTGGTGTCCATGTTCTTCTTCGCAGCCATAGCCTCCTCGGCATTCATGATCTTGGCCACTTTTGCCATTAGTTCTGACATGGTTCTGGGTGGATCTTTGGCCAAAGTATAGTACAATTTATTGGGCAACAGTCCACTCATCAAAGCAGTAATTACTGTCTTTTCCTCGTAATTAATAACTTCAAGCTTCTCGTTATTGAAACGAGTTATGTAATCCCTGGTACTCTCATCTGTTTTTTGTCTAACACTTAACAAATGTGCCACTCGTTTAACTAGTTTTGCTCCAAAATAGAAATTTCCAATGAAGATCTCGGCCAGTTGAAAGAAAGTTGAAATCTTCCCCCAAGGAAGATTATTGTACCATATTTTTGCAGATCCGGTAAGAGTTTCCAAAAATGCCCTGCATCTCATCTCGTCTGGCACGACATAGATGTCGGCAGCAGCTTAGTATTGTTCTATATGAAGGACAGGGTCAGGTTTTCCATTATATTTAGGGGTCACAACAGGTGCTTTGAATTTCGATGGTGTGGGAAAATCCACAATTGCTTGTATAAAAGGTTTTCCTTGGATAAAAGTTCTTTGTAGAGGATTCTTGGACTTAACCCTTTCCCCTAGGTTATCCTCCAACCTTTGAATAGAGCCTTTCCATGCATCCTTTCCCTCCTGAGGCCTATTGGTTCGAGCAATTGATCATGTTAAAGTCGCTTCCTGGGATCTATCTTGTCGAGCAACTGGTTGTGATTGGGCATAACCCTCTCTTAGATCAGATGGTCATTGAAAGTTTCTCGACACAGCCTTAGGAGGACTTTTATTCTTCCTAGGGCCCAATAAATCAAAAGGGGAGATCCTACTTAATCTCTCCAATGCACTAGTCCTTTCTGGAGAGAGAGTGATGTATTGTTCAATATCTGTGGCTCGTACTGACGAAGTTTGACCCGGTTGATAAGAAAAATCATCAGATTTCTCAGTGCAATATGAATCGCTTTGCCTAATATGCGAAGAAACTAAACGGGTATTTCTTTAAAACCTTCGTTGTCCTGAATGGGTCGGCGTTCCACCCTAGATAAATGTAGGAGCTGTCGCATAGTCTCTTGCATAGTTGTCTGGCCTTGAGCCAAATTGTCCATAATTCCAGCCAGATCTTGGATATTTGGAGGAGCGGATGGATTTGGGGGGTTTCCAGAATTTTGATTACTGAATTCAGGATTATCAGACATTGGTGATAAATTGTTTTAGTGAAAAACGAGAATTTCAGTCGTTTCCCACAGACGGCGCCAATCTGTTGATGTAAAAAATTAGATTATCTCTAATTGATCAATCACAGATAAAAAAATAAATAAGACAAAAGATTTTTAAAGTGGTTCAGCCTTGAAAGAAGGGCCTACGTCCACTATTTTGTTATTCTTGACTATTTGGGAATTCTCGATTACAGGTTTTACCAAGAAATTCCGAGTCCCCTTACAATGAGGAAGATACAATGTATTTATATCCCTCAGGCTGTAAATGTGAAAGGGTAATACATAGCTGTCTAATAGACGTATACATCTGTATGATAATAATGAGCATTTAATGCGCAGTCGATTTATTGATTATCCGAACATTAATGCTCTGTACGAGATGTAGCTCGGACCGCCTAAGCTGCTCGGACCGCCTGAGTATCTCGGTATTCATGAGTTGCTCGGTACAGTAAAGTTCCTCGGAGAGCACCTGTTGCTCGGAGTGTCTGAGCTGGTCGGGGAGGTTGAGTTCCTCGAAGTCAAGGTGTTGTTCAGAAATGTTTGTAAGTGCCATGTAGATTGACACGTGTTTCCACTTAACTGATCCACGTCAGCAGACTAAATTTGGTATCAACAGCTAGATTTGAAATAAAAGAAGATTTATATAATAAACTTGGGTTGATAAGCCTTGATAAAATGAAATACATTCCTCTTGAGAATCCAGAAAAGATTGACGCAATTAATATTAATGAGGAGTAAACAAATAGCATGGATTTAGTGATAAGGTTTGGATAAGGTTTGTAAAGGATGAAGCACAACCACGTCATAGATATAAAAATACTCGTAAACCAAGTCATAAATATGAAAATACTTTACCAAATCTAGGACAAAACAAAATGAACATTCATCAAGGAATTATTAGTATAGAATAAAAACTGGAGGATAAAGGTTTGCACATCGAGGAAACCCACTACACAGTGAAACACCTAATAGTGGAACAATAAAGGAATTGTGTTTTAATGAAGTCCTATAGAATTTGAATTAGTAATATATGTTAGATATTAAATACAGATAGATCTACAATTACATGACAAGTACTTCTTTGATAAGTAAATACATGAGAAGTACTAAGGCACTCGAATAGAGTTTTGCATCATGTTTTTTCTTATCTAAATAGTAACAATTTGCCTATGAAAATATATATCCATTATGTTGAGCATAGTATGTCAGGAATGGTAAAAGAATGGTATGATAATTTAGGAGAAACTAATGATATGACTCTAAGGTGGGTATCTGCAGTAATTGCTTAATAAGTTTGTAAAAGTTATACAAGAGGATTTCATTGTCAATTAATATTATGAAGGTAAGAAAATGAGTATATGGCAAATACAATTATATAATATAGAAATCTATATTATGGAGTTTTTAAATAATTTATATGTGAATAAACGTTTTACTTTTATAAATAAGAAATATAAAAAATAATCTCATAATAATTTTCCATAAACTAACTTACCCAATAAATGAGAAGAAAAAATGAAAAATGGCTAAAATAATTAAATGGTGTAAGAATATACTTGTTAGATACCAGGATTACATACTTAAGAAAATGGATTGAACAAGAATGTCTAAAAGTCAATCAAATGGGAAAAATAAAAAATACAACAATATGT
Source organism: Sambucus nigra (assembly GCA_949130495.1). Lineage (NCBI taxonomy): Eukaryota > Viridiplantae > Streptophyta > Magnoliopsida > Dipsacales > Adoxaceae > Sambucus > Sambucus nigra. The sequence goes on along the minus strand of OX422224.1, from coordinate 107,355,269 downwards.
AAATTACTTGCGAATAAAGGAACAACGTATTGAAAAAGACAAGGTTTTACAAAATAAAAAATTCCAGTAAACATATAGGTAAAACTAAAAAAGAAAATATTATTTAAAAAAAATTATTTAATTAATAAGAGAAATATTTCTAAAAAAATTAACTATTGTGTGAAGTAAAATGAAATTGTAAGTGTTGTGCTTGTGAAGATAATAGATCCCACTTCTTAATAAAGTTTTGATGAAGAAAGTTGACATAATATTAAGAATATGATGCAAGGATGACATGGTCATGTGAAGAAAGACACCACCCGCATTAATAATTTTACTTTGGTCTTTTGTCACACCCCACCTAATTCTGGCGTAAACCGCCACCAAAACTAAGCTAGGCGTGAGTAAATAAAATACCATTCTTAGCATGAGACAAATATGAGACATAAATAATTAGTCCATAAGATAAATAATTGAATCAATCGCAAATAATCACAAATAACTAAGCGATAAGAGATCCATCACATGCTAACTCCAAAAATCCAATCTCCAATAATGATTAATTAAAACCTGAATAATCCCAACAGAAATCCTCTAAACAACTTTGGAACTGAATGGCCCAATAAAACTCCAATTAAGTCTCATAATACGACTGGAAAAGAAAATCTAACTAAACTATGCCATAAAGTAAATAACTCCAGCTGCACCTCCAATGATAACTCTGATAAACTTATGCAGCTTCTCCAATTCTCATCCTGAAAAATATTAGTCAACGCATGGGTCAGAGCCAAAGCCCCGAGAAAGAATACACACTACTCCTCTCAAATAGGATCCTTGAATCTAGACAGTAGCATTATACGCAATAAATATCACAATAGAGTATTTTAAATTAAACGGAATAATTAAACGCGATAATTATAATCTACTAACTACCCGCAAAAATCCCCATTTATAAAGGCACACCAATATGATTTTAAATTCCCAAGTCCCACGATGTTAATTTAATTAAATTAACCAACTTTTATTATTGTTCTCACTTTTTATTTAAGTGTCACACTTCCCCTTGTCAATCGCCCTCTGACACGTTTACTGTCGGCCCCGACACATGACAAGGTTCCACACACGACACGACATAAATCGCCCTCTGGCCCGTTTAAACTGCCAGCCCCGACACATTATGTCGCCACAAATTTTAATACCCGTTTTTTATCTTAGGCATTAATTCTCAATTTCTCAATTTCACAATTTATGAATTACCCCACCCTTTTAATCGATGTGAGATCCTCAAAATACCCCTTAGTCCCATACTTAAGGGTCCACAAGTTATCAATACGTCATATCCTATGTATAGGAGGATTTTCTAACATAAATCTTAACTTAGTCTCGTTCTTAAACTACCGTAGTGCCGATAAAGTGATAAAAATCAGCCCACCCTCAAGATGATAAAAACGCGATAATCTACCCTCACTAGTCCCATACCTAGAAGGCGTAAATCATCAAAAGGCATACCCACTAGTCCCATACCTAGAAGGCATCCTTAAATATAGGGAGAGCAATAATACCCAACAACCCGTCGTCACAAAGGCAACATCATAATACCAACAAGTCACACAAACAAGCATAATTAATCAACATATAAAACTGTGCATCATGGTCCAAATAAATTAAATCTTTAATTTAATTATCACAACGTCAACAATACCCAAATAATCTCATTTAATTATTTTAAATTAAATATACCAAGTTTTCATCATATATACATCAAAACCAAAATTTATTATCTCTACATGTATTACATGAGTTGTACGCACCCAAAAATTATTTATTTTAAAACTAGGTTTTGTCTACATGCAACCTACAGCAATAAAACCCAAAATCACTCATGAAACCTACGTACCCAAGGGTTATGAATATTATTCAGATTAAAAGATTTTATAAAAACAGCCCCTTATTTAGTGTTCAATTTTTCTAATTAAGTTACTAATTATTTTTAAGAAAACATGTAATTAAGTGTTTGCGCGACACTTAAAACGCATAATACTAAAAGAAAAGAATAGAGTATTCATGCCTGTAAGGATCGTGTTGAAAATCTGATTAGAAATATGGATTCCTCTCGAAAAATTAGCAAAAGAGTGTTCTTGAACGATCTTGATTAAACCCCAATTAAGCCTTCAAAAACTTGTACCAAAACTTATGCCAAAAACTTGATTTTGTTGAAGTTTGATGATTATGAGTGAGAGGAAAAATATTTGGAAGTGTTCTCTGATGAAAAACTGGAGAAAAATAGATTATAAGAAGCCCCCGCACGGATTAACAAGGTTATATAGTGATTAGGAGTCATAATCCTACACAAATTCTAAAAAAAACAGCTCACATCGCAGGTTTTCTGGGAGGGTCGATCGATCTACCCCCCCGTCGATCGATCGATCACCCCGAAAAACTGACAGTTCACCCAAAAAAATGCCATAAGGCAAAATATTGTAAAATCAATATAAAATCCGTTTTAAATCCGATTTCAATTCCGCTTGAAGTTTAATTCTTCTAAAATCATAACCAACATATTTTGCCAATAAAAATTTTAAAATTCAAAAATTTATTTTTCTCGAAAATTCCAAATGATTAATTAAAATAATAAATAAAAACACGGGGTGTTACATCTTTTTCTTTTGCTTTTATTATGATGTTTGATAGTGGAGTGAACTATTGTACTAGTATTTAATTCTTTTGAATTAGTGTACTTTTATTACATTTTAAGTCAGGATTTGGAGTCTCGGTGTGCCTATAAAAGAATTACATATAGGTAAAGGGACAAAAATTAATTGAGCATTATTAAAATAAGAATAAATGTGGTATCTCATTTCATCTGAAAGAATATAGTTCTTACGTGATCCTAACATCCTATTGTCACCATTTAGTCTTTGTATTGTTTTCAATTTAATATATAAGTTTTTCTTTCAATTGGAAAAATGTGATATTTGAACCTTTTATCTCTATATTAGTATCTTTTATAATACAGTCTCTGTTGTTTACCGAATTACGAAAAAAATAATGTATCACTAAATAAATAAACAGTAATTAAAATTAATTAATTAATTACCCTAGAAAAATAGTAACAGTAAAGGGAGACAAGAAGAACATACAATTTGTGATTGAAACAATCACTTGTAGAATTTTGACCAAGTCGAAAGTTGAACTATCTCTCCTTAAGACAGAATACGCCCTCACTACGGTGCTGACGGTAAATTCAACGGGTCTCTGCCTCCCAAGATGAAACAGTCAACGACTGTTATAAGAAGAACTTCGGTGCAACAGTCCCACGAACCAACAATGGCGAATTTCTCTCAAGCAGTAAGAAGGGAACAAGAACAATAGTAGGGAATTCGTGAAGATTTTCTAATCTTTTAAATGGACTGCATATGGTCCTTTTTATAAGTGGTGAAGAGCTGCAACTCATGGCTTTTTCCAGAAAAGATGTGACGGTTTGTTAAGTCGTATCTCTCTAACAATGCAACTTAACATTTTAATTAATTAATTAAAAAACGACAGGATTTTTTAAATAATTAAAAAATGACAGCATTTTTAAATAATTAATTAATGCGGAAAATAATTAATTCGTAATTAATTATTTTGTTTCGGGAAACCAGATTTTTTGGTTAAGAAAATAAATTTTAAAGCCCAAAGGTCAATTAATATTTGTCCAAAAAATTTAATAGTTGCTCAAGAAAGACCCACGACCCGGACCCGGACCCAAACATGGACACGGGCAAGGGCCGGGACGGACGGACGAGGGAGGTGATGCGCGCGCGTGTGGGATTTTGGCCCAAGCCCAACACATACATAGTGTAGGCCATCTCCCCTTCAAAGAGTTGGGATAGCCCAAGGCATCCAAGCCTTAGTCCCATAGCTTGAGTATATTAACTCCAAGTATTTCTACCATTTTTCTAATGTGGGACAAACCCACTTAACTATGTTACACCATCTAGCTTAAACTCAAATGGGTCACTTTAAGTCCAAATTTTCAATTCATTACTTCACTATTTTGAACAAGTGAGTATACCAAATTAATCTCCTTGCTACAAGGAACACATTGGTACTAAGACACATCACTTTTAACATATATGTCTTAATTAAAATTGACTCTAAAGTTTGACCAAATAAGCTGGCATTTAATAAAATATACAACAATCCCCCACATGAATGAAATTTGGAAGAATCAAACGAATATAGATTCAAATAGAGAGTTTTTCTAGGAAAAAACATTGCATCGAAAAAGATAGCTTGTGGCTTTGAATCTTTCATTGTGAGATACTATCGAGCTTACTGGCCAATCAATGAACGTGATGTCTTGAATTGATCGACCATTTGTGTAAACTGAGACAATAGTATTCACACAATGTCTTTCGAACCTTATTGGTTCTCATTATTGTGTCCATTTTGGCCTTGGACACCTTCTGGTTTCATGAGTGTGCTAAAGAAATAGCCTTCGCTATTCTAATACAAGCGGCCCCTTCTCACTCATATAGGTGATTTCTATAAAGAGTATCCTGCTAATACACCACTTGACCTATACATTCAAGATATAGAAATCATTAAAAACATAGTTTATCCTTATACACGTGACAATTTGTGCACTGACTCGTCTTCGGAATGGGAGGAAGTAATTAAAGTATTACTTCTCAGTGCAAACTGAGTCATCATAATTAGGTTTCCCTTTGAACCTATTTCTTGGGATCTCCAGTCATTTAGGTTGGGTTTCCATTAAGACGACTCTTTAGAATTTTACAGGCTTTAGGCCCATTCCACGTGATGAACTTGTAACTTTCTCTCCAGGTATACCTTTAGTTAGTGGATCCGCAATATTTTCCTTTGACTTTACATAGTCAACATAAATAATTCCATTTGAGAGCAATTGTCTAACGGTTTGGTGTCGACGACGTATATGTCGTGATTTACCATTATAGTTATTATTTTCAGCCCTAGCAATTACCGATCGACTATCACAATGTATTATGATAGGTGGCACGGGGTTTGACCATATTGGAATATCCTCTAAGAAGTTTCTAAGCCAGTCAGCCTCTTCCCCAGGTTTATCTAAAGTAATAAATTCAGATTCCATCGAGGATCTTGCAATGCACGTTTGCTTCGAGGATTTCCAAGATACGGCTGCACCTCCAAGGGTAAATACATATCCACTTGTGGATTTCGAATCATTTGAGTCAGATATCCAATTTGCATCGCTACAGCCTTCAAGTATAGCTGGATATCATTAGTAGTGCAACCCATCCCCCAAAGAGTATCGAAGATATCGAAGAACTCCTATCAAGGCTTTCCAATGATCTTTTTCGAGATTACTCTTATATCGACTGAGCTTACTAATCGAGTATGCTATATCAGGTCGAGTACAGTTTGATAAATACATCAAACTTCCAATAATACGAGAATACTCTAATTGAGATATACCTTCACCTTTATTTTTAAGGAGTTGATGACTTGGATCTATTGGTGTTCTCACTGGACTTTGATCATATTTATTATACTTTTGAAGTATTTTTTCAATGTAATGTGGTTGAGATAAGCAAATTCCTTGAGGGGTTCTAATAATTTTAATTCCTAGGATGACATCAGCCAATCCCATATCCTTAATTTCAAATCTACTAGTTAACATTTGTTTAGTAGAATTGATAACATTATTAGTATTACCAATTATTAGCATATCATCTACATATAGACATACAATCACATGTCCTGCTTGAGTGCTTTTGATGTAAACACATTTGTGATACTCGTTTATTTTAAAACCATTTGACTTCATGACATTATCAAATTTTTCATGCCATTGTTTAGGTGCTTGTTTCAACCCATATAATGATTTCACAAGTTTACATACTTTCCTTTCATTTCTAGGAGATCTAAAACCTTCCGGTTATTCCATCTATATTTCTTCATCTAATTCACCATTCAAAAATGTCGTTTTAACATCCATTTGGTGTATTTCTAATTTATGTATTGCTGCAATTGCAATTAACATTCTAATGGATGTAATCCTTGTAACTGGTGAATAGGTGTCGAAATAATCTATTCCCTCTTTTTGCTTGTATCCTTTAGCTACAAGTCTAGCCTTATATTCATCAATGGTTCCATCAGCTTTCATTTTTCGTTTGAATATCCATTTACACCCTAACGGTTTGTCCCCGGTGGTAGGTCCACCAGTTCCCATGTATGATTTTGCAAAATGGATTCAATTTCACTATTAATAGCTTTTTTCCAATATGAGGCTTCCGGAGTGGATAGAGATTTTTTTACCATTTGATGTTCACTTTGTAACATATATGTTAGAAAATCTGGACCGAAAGATTTTGAAATTTCACCTCTTTTGCTACGTCTAGGTTCTTCCTCAATAATATTTCGAGGTTCACCATTTGTAACTTCAAGCATTATTTTGTTAGAAGTTGTTTCTTGTGTATTCTTATAAGGAAATATATTTTCAAAGAATGATGCATTCCTAGATTCTATGACTGTATTTTCATGAATTTCAGGAATGTCAGACTTATGCACAAGGAACCGATATGCACTACTATTATGTATATAACCAATGAATATGCAGTCAATAGTCTTTGGACCAATTCTCACCTTTTTAGGTTCAGGAATTAGTACTTTTGCAAGACACCCCCACACTTTTAAATATTTGTAGGATGACTTGCGTCCTTTCCAAAACTCATTAGGGCATCTTATTTGTTTTCTTATGAATCAATTTGTTGAGAATGTAATTAGCTGAAAGCAATGCTTCCCCTCACATGTTTTAGGGTAATCCCGAACTTATTAATAATGCATTCATTATTTCTTTTAAAGTTCGGTTTTTACATTCCGCAATCCCATTTGATTGAGCAGAGTAAGGTGTGGTAGTTTGGTGAATAATACCATTCTCTAAACATATTTCCTTAAAAGGATATTCTTATTCACTACCTCTATCACTTCTTAATTCTTTAATTTTTTTACCAAGTTGATTCTCAACTTCTATCTTGTATTGCCTAAAAGCTTCGATTGCTTAATCTTTGCTTCTTAGAAGATAAACATAGCAGTATCTAGTGCAATCGTCCACAAAGGTAATAAAGTACTTTTTCCCACCTCTAGTTTGAATAAATTTTAAATCACATATATCGGTGTGAATTAAATCTAAAGGTTCACTAATCCTTTCAATTGAATGGAAAGGTGTTTTAGTTAATTTAGCTTCTACACATGTTTAACATTTGTGACTTGTATCAATGCTAAATTTAGGGATTAATTCTAAGTGAATTAATGTACTTAAAGTATTATAATTAACATGTCCAAGTCTACCATGCCACATATCCATAGAATCAAGCATATAAGCAAAGCTATCATATTATTATTATGATTGTTACTTTTAGGTACAGCAGTCATGGCGTTTAATTTGAACATCCCATCACACATATGTCCTTTTCCTACATACATTCCATCTTTACTTAGTACAAATTTGTCTCCAACAAAGACTAGCTTAAATCCTTTCTTCCTTAGCACGTAATCGGTGATAAGGTTCTTTCTGGTGTTATGCATATGCAATACATCTTTGAGTGCGAGATGCTTCCCCGAAGTCATTTTTAGCACTACTTTGCCTTTACCTTCAACTTTCGAGGTGGGGGAGTTTACCATAAATAATTGTTCTCCATTCGCAATTGGTTGGTAGGTTGTGAACATACTTTTATCGGAACACACATGGCATGTAGGGCCGGTATCAACCCACCACTCTTTGGTATTACCCATCAAATTTACTTCAGATACAACTGCGGAGAGAGAAACATTGGAAACATCCTCGGATAATGCATCAACTTCTGTCATGTTGACTTGTGGTGCTTTCTTCTTGAATTTCTCTTATTTTTTCGGCTTGCGACAATCCTTGGCCCTATGACCTTCTTTGTTGCAATTAAATATTTTCCTTTGAACTTCTTAGCACCGCCTTATGGACTTGTGCCTTCATTTTTGTGCTTCCTCTTTTTATTAAATTTTTATCCATCCTCAACAATATTTGCTTTTGCAGACATAGCATGGTTACCATTTTTCTTTTTAGATTTACGATTATCTTCTTCTATCCATAACCGAACAATTAAATCTTCAAGTCCCATTTCTTTTCGTTTATGCTTCAGATAATTTTTGAAATCTTTCCAAGAATAAGGCAATTTTTCAATTACCGTAGCAACTTGAAATGTTTCACTTATGACCATATTTTCAACAAGTATTTCGTGAAAAATTAATTGAAGCTATTGGACTTGGCTTATGACAATCTTTGAATCAACCATTTTATACTCGAGAAATCTACCGACCACGATTTTTTTCATGCCGGCATCCTCGATTTTATATTTTTTATACAAAGATTACCATAACAATTTAGCGGTTTTGATTGTAGTATATACATTATAAAGTGTATTGTCCAATCCATTAAGGATATAGTTTTTACAAATAAAATATGAATGCTTCCATGCTTCTACAGCTAGCAAAGTTGTCTTATTCGTTTCATTTTCATTAACCACAGGAGCTTCTTCGTTAATAAACCTCGCAAGATTAATGGTAGTTAAATAGAACAACTTCTTTTATTGCTAAAGTTTGAAATCAATACCATTAAACTTTTCGGATTTTTCTCTATGAGTTAAATGAGTCGAAACGATAGTAGAAATACCAACCGCCACATCGTTTTGAGGAACAGACATCACATTTTCAGATGATTCAGTAGCCATTATTCTGTTATTGAATAACACAAAACCAATTTATGAAATGTATAGAATTTTTCCAAAATTAAAAAATTGTAGGAAAAAGAGATATTCAATGTAAACACATTTTAGTATGTATATAAAATAGGCAAAAAATTACTAATCTAATTTTAATTAAGAAAATGATATTTATTTAGTGAAAACCCAAAAAGATATATATTCTGTTTTAAGATTGTTGTTTACCGGATTACGAAAAAAATAATATATCACTAAATAAATAAACAGTAATTAAAATTAATTAATTAATTACTCAAAAAAATAGTAACAGTAAAGGGAGACAAGAAGAACATACAATTTGTGATTGAAACAATCACTTGTAGAATTTTGACCGAGTCGAAAGTTGAACTATCTATCCTTAAGACAGAGTACGCCCCCGCTACGGTGCTGACGGCAAATTCAACGGGCGTCTGCCTCCCAAGATGAAACGGTCAACGACTGTTACAAGAAGCACTTCAGTGCAAGAGTCCCACGAACCAATAATGGCGAATTTCTCTCAAGCAGTATGAAGGGAACAAGGACAGTAGTAGGGAATTCAGAAAGATTTTCTAATCTTTTAAATGGACTGCATATGGTCCTTTTTATAAGTGGTGAAGGGCTGCAACTCATGGCTTTTTCCATAAACGATGTGACTGTTTGTACAGTCGTATCTCTCTAACAAAGCAACTTAACGTTTTAATTAATTAAAAAGCAACAGCGTTTTTAAATAATTAATTAATACGGGTAATTAATTATTTCTTTTCGGGAAACCAGATTTTTTTTTAAAAGCCCAAAGGTCAGTTAAAATTTAATAGTTGCTCAAGAACGACCTGGACCGGACGGACGGCGACGCATGTGGACTTTTGTCCCAAGCCCAACACATGCATAGTGTAGGTCATCTCCCTTTCAAAGAGTTGGGATAGCCCAAGGCATCCAAGCCTTAGTCTCATAGCTTGAGTATATTAACTCAAAGTATTTCTATCACTTTTTCAATGTGAGACAAACCCACTTAACTATGTTACACCATCTAACTTTAACTCAAATGGGTCACTTTAAGTCCAAATTTTTCATTCATTACTTCACTATTTTGAACAAGTGAGTATACCAAATTAATCTCCTTGCTACAAGGAACACATTGGTACTAAGGCACGTCAGATTTAATATGTGTCTTAATTAAAATTGACTCTAAAGTTTGACCAAATTAGTTGACATTTAATATAATATACAACAGTCTCATTATCCATACTATCCGAATGGTTGTCTAAAACCACGGTCTGAGGTAAGAAATGAGGCAGATATGTATTGCCCTTGATCTAAGGAAGGTGAAGTCAAGATTACCCACCTCTGTAAAGTAGAAGTTTGTCAAAGTTAGGTGACTAAGACAAATACGTTTATGTAGTGGTAAAAAATATTTATATACTACTAGGATTTACAAAGCATAGTGGGCCTTTAATCACATAATGTATGCATATAAAGCTGATACTAGTAAATATTTAACATTTAGTACCATATGATTCGGTATAAGAAAAGTCGCGATAATTCAAAGATACTTTGTTGTTATTTTAAGCATAAATACGTCATCATATAATCAGAGTCATTTCCCGAACAATGATTTTGATAATATAAAGTATCATAGTGAGGCATAGTTACAGAGTTAGTTTTAAGCCTATAACTTGTGTTTATGTCGCGTATTAACAATATGTTATTATGATAACACCAATTGGAACTAAATGAGAAACTGCACGGACAAATTAGAAGTTGAAATACATTAAGGGACTTATTGAAACAAAATCAATATATTAAGTGCCAAATTGAAACAGATAGAACATTAAGGTAAAAATTAAATTAAATTATTAGTTCAATGGCCATTTATGTGATTATACATTTTACCTTTTATTTACTTATTAATATCACACTTGTTCTTTTCATTTATACTTTATTTATTTATGAAATTATATCATGTACATTATTTTTGTATAAGTATACAAACTACTGAATATTTATAGGTAATATAAAAAATATTAAATTTTTTGGCCCATTTGATCGGGCTTGCTTAGCCTATACCTAAAACCAGGTAAGGATTGGGCCTTCAAATTTACATTTTTGGGTGGGCTGACTCTGTCCATTACATGACATTGGCGTGCCAATTTGCCAAACTTGACTTATCAAAGTCTATAATCCTTTTTTACTCATGTTGACCTAGCCGGATCCATTAGAGAGCCCTTATATTTAATTACTCCTTTAAGTGTTTCACCGATTATCGCATTAAAAAATAGTATATTTGTTTTGTTTTATGATTTTATATATCCCATTCGTTACTAGGTTTTGACAATTACATTTTCAGTTGAGTAATGTCTAATATATGATGCAATATAAAATATGTTTTTCCATATTATTAAACATTTGTGAAAGTGTAAATATTATATACACAAATATATCATAAATATTTCAAAAATTACATACGTTTAAATGATGGTTACAAAAGTACACATTTAATTTTAAAAAATGTCGCAATAAATGTTCAACATGCAATCTTTCGCTCTCTTTCAATTTTATAATTAAAAATCTCTCAATTTTATAATTCACACTAAAAACATACTTTGGTTTAAATTATAAATTATAACCTAAACTTCATAAATATCACTCTTGGTGTTATAAAATTTTAATAATATTAATAAGATATCTTGTTGGCATTACATAAATGATGTAAAACTAAATTTACTATTCTGATCTCACACGTTATGCTTTGTCCCATCTCTCATGTTGTGATGATGTATTTTGACACTTATTTGAATTTAAACATAGATTTTAACCCCTACTTCATTTATTCAAACTATAAAATGAATGAAGTAGTATAGTAGGCATGGAATTATAATGTCGAGAGCACAAAAGAATGAAGAGTGCCATCTAAAGAACATGATGTGGTAGATGTAGTGTCTCATAATAACAAGCATGGGCGTTCATGTCTAATGTTTGTGTTCCAAGAGTTCAAGACATTCTTGTTGGAGGCACAAGAGAGTGCGAAGTCTAGATGGTAGCTACCAAAATAAAAATTAAATACCATGTGCTAAAAGATAATTTATTTTTATTATTACCGGTGAATAAATGAATCCTAAATGTAACAAATTATTTTATCAAGTTTATCACTAGTCCAAATTTTATTTTATTTTTATTATATGTGAAATTAAAAATGCCAAAAGATAAAACAATCACTCGACACCAGATGTACGGTGCAAAAACCTCACTAGATGGAAAAAACTCAGGAAGATAAGTATGACAAATATATAATGGTACATGGTTAGAAAGAAAATAATAGTGGAAATACAAACTCACTAACTTCACGATCCAATCTTCTGCACCATATCTTTCGAAATAGGTGTTAACATCTAGAACATGCTACACAATTGCCATTGACTTTGGTTGCCACCAATATCTTCAAATATTCCCCAAACATTTTTAAAGTTGAAGAAAATGAGTGTTGCAAGGAACTGGAACTTGAGTAACCACAAAAATTACACCTAGGATGTTTGAGGTTAGCCTAAGATTAAAAAGTTGTAGTTAGATGTGTATGTTTCTCTAAATCTCACAATTATTTTCAAGTTCAAAAGCAATTTTTTACTCAAGAATAAAATGTATTTTGAAAAAATACTTTGTTCAAGTAAAAAATTCTTTTAGATTGCAAAGAAGAAATGATTGTTTTTTTCTCTCAAAATCTTATTGCAAATGGAAAAAACATTTTTTCTCTCCTAGTGAAATGAATGGTTAACCCACAAGTTATGTAGCCAAAGGGTATGGGAGAATAGAATGGATTAACATGTGTGTTAAACAATTAAGGTATCCACTATTGTGTCACTAAAACACTATCCAATAATATCTTTTAGAAAGCTCCCAAAAAAGTAACATTCGGTAGAACACTCGTGGGGCGTTTAATACAGCGAAACAACGCTATGTTGAAGCAAGCCTTCAACATTGAGGTTGCACCGCTTTCAAAAAATTACTCAAGAGTAATAACATAAGTTCGCAGAAGTTGTGAGCCTCTTCAATGAAATGGTGACTATCTTTCCTGAGGCGAAACATTGCACCAAAAACTAAAAGTTTCCTAGATTTTCTCAAAAAAGAGTCATGGCCATTAAAACAAAGCTTCGCTACAGAACTAGAGAAAAAACACAAATTCCTTGTTTCAATATATGAACAAATACAATTAAAATACATTGAGAAGATATATTTTTCATCATAAATTTAGGATAAAAGTATATACATTTATCCTAAGTGGTTAACTAGCAGAAATGGCATGAGTGTTCTTGTATGAGTTGATGACACTTTCCGGAGATCTCTTAACCAAAACTCAAAATGTATTTTGGTCACGAATTTATAGACAATCTATCTAACTGAGCCAGAATGAGTATACATATACCCATATATCATGGCAATAAAACTACCGCATTGGGTTCTTCAAATGTCACATTAAAAAAATATAAGGAAAAATATTTAAAATTAAATAAATTTTTATAAAAATATCACAAAATTTAATAAATTTAGTTTACGTCATTTTACTCATGCACAAAAAATGTGTTATTGTCTTTTTTTGAATTCAAAGTAGGGTATGTTTTGACTCAAATATAAAAATGAGAAAGTCTTATTTAAAAATCTATTTATAATTATAATACAAAAGAATGTCATTAAGTTTGGTGAATGTTTAAAGTGTCGAGTAAATTTTCTCAATATCTAGACGTGTACTACTTCTCACCCGTCCCTTTCATATTCTCTAAACTATTGGTCACAGAGAATACACAGAATATCAACTAGTAAAAATCCCACCCATCATTTGTCCTTTTGTTCCGTTTCATATTAAACAACTCAAACGATTCAATTTTTTTTTTTTTTTTTATCCATAAGTTATTTTTCATACCACGAGTTATTCATAGAATTTCTTCCTAACATGGTCTCTATACTATTGCAATTTTTTATTTACTACTACAATTTGTGTGCTGAACTCTTGCACTAAATTCACGTTATGATTTCACAACTTTATGGCTTTATACCGGGTTTTGAAAGGATATGGGACAATAATATTATTGTTACAATTTGTCTAAATGAACTTTTTTAGGCATTACTATATTTAAGTTTCATTTGTCAGGTCAACATACATATAAGTTTTATTGATTTTTCAATAATTATATAGATTCTATTTCAATTTTTTAGGGAATTTTTTTACAATTTTATCCTTTTATAACTAATCATCCATAAGAAGTTGCATAAGTAATTGGATTTTTTTTTTAATCTTAAAATTATCACAATTTTTTATTCACAAATCCGTTTTTCGCAAAATTACTATTTTTGAAATCCGCTCGACGAGATCTAACAAACAGGATCCATGAAGCCTATAAAATTTCAAATAAAAAAATTTACGCAAATAGTAAACTTTACTATATACACTAGAATATGAGTTAGTTTTATATATGTAACATTTTCACAAACAGGCAGTAACATTTACTGTGGTAATATTACACAGTGTATATATATATATATATATATATATATATATATATATATATATATATATATATATATATATATATATATATATATATATCCAGTGGATCCAAACTTTTTTTTTTTAAATTACCTTATATTTAAAGGTCCGTGCTAGCGTCATCCAATCCTTACCCCCATTGTTGGAGCTTCAACGACCTTCATCAGAGCTCCGATTTGGGGTGGGTGGCATGTGGCGCCGCTAATGCGGACCTTTGAAAATAAGAGACTTTTGAATAAATGGGTTTTGGATCCACCAGAGTGTCATGGTTTGCCGCTGGCGCGGACCTTTCAAAAGAAGATCGGTTAAATGGGATCGGAATCCTCGGGAGCGCCGGTTTGGGGTGAGTAGGGGTGCCATTAGGTACCGGTGGCGCAAACCTTTAAAAATAAGACCATATTGGATATATATATATATATATAATGTGTTAACACAATAAATGCTATTGTCTGTAAAAATATTACATATATTAAACTTTATTATATACACCAGAAAATGAAATAGTTTTATATCTGTGACATTTTCACAAACAATAACACTTACTGTGTTAATATATTTATGAAATAGTTATATATATATATAACATTTTCACAAACAGTAACATTTAATGAGTTAATATAATATAATATAATATATATATATATATATATATATATATATATATATATATATATACGGTAGATCCAAACCTCTTTTTTTTTCAAAATTACCATATTTTTAAAGGTTTATGCTAACAATATTCAATCCCCACCACTACCCACCCCCATTGTCGGAGCTTCAACGACTTTCATCAGAGCTATGATTTGGGGTGGGGAGTAATGGCATAGGGTGCCGCTGGCGCGGACCTCTGAAATTAAGAAAATATTAGATAAATGGGGTTGGATCCATCGGATCTCCGGTTTGGTGTGAGTAGGGGTGGCATTGGGTTATGTTTATATCTATAACATTTTTACAAACATTAACATTTACTGTGTTCATATAACACAGTATATATATATATATACACACACACTAGCGTATGCCTGTGACTGAAGGCACGACGAAAATTTTTCAAAGTACGTAATCGTGAAACAGCGACAATTTTTCAAAGTATATAATAGTGATTCGCAAAAAATTTCGAAGTGCGTAATTACAAAACCACAAAAAATTTCGTTACTCGACAAAACAAAGTGTAATTTTAAAAAATTTGGCTATAATATCCTTTATTTATAGGACTATCCTGCCAAACGTTAGTATTCACAATTGGTAATAAAATCTCATGTCGTGTTTATTTTGGTAAAGTTCATTTTTGGTTAAAAAAAACATTGAGTCATGTTTGAGATAGGTAAACAATAATATTTCATGTCGTGTCATGTCATGTTTAATTGCAAAACAAAAAGTACGTAATTGTAAAAAAAAATCGTTACCCCACAACAAAGTGAAATAAAAAAAAAATTGTCATTCAAAATTTTCTAAAGCATATAATATAACTTTGCTCAAGTGACTCAGAGTAAAAATTACTATATTCATACTCGGTTGGCACTATAATCAATAAACAACCCAAATCCATGGCAACAATATTCGTTTACGTTAAAATTAGAAAGAAAGGTAGTCAAAATAAATGTACAATATTTTTGTTCTAATTTTAAAAAAGTTGGGCAGAGTTTTCATTATTTATAGGACCATCCACCCCGTTTAAAAAAATAAAAATACTCAACAACAACAATACTACAATACTCGAGGTCCATATTGGACCTCATTTCAACCACTTCATCAATTTAACAATAATCAAATATAAACCCCAAATATATGTACATAATAAACCACTATTGATAAGTTCCTCCGAATCGAGTCGACTAGGTAACTTGTTGAGTCAAGAACCGCACGCATCACCGTCAAATGCACAGAGCTTTGCACGCACCCACACCCTAAAACATGCAACATCAACGTAAGATGTATGCACCACTATCGGTACGAATAATTTAAAAAATATATGCGTAAGTGGAAAAAATTCAAGAACCTACCTAAAAAGTAGGAGAACTTACTAATATGAACTTCAACATATACTTCTCCAATTCTCCAATATAAGTTTGTTGGTTATCGAAATCTGTAAGAAAAATGATATTGTGACTCAATTTATATCCACAGTTGTCATATATCAAATGCAATATTATTTGTATAATGTATATATTAATGTGTGTATCAGCTAAGACTATTGACAACTATGGAATAAGATGAAAATTGAAGATCTAGTGGGGTGGGGTGGGTTAAAACATTACGAATGCAGTAAACAACAACAATGAAAAAGTAGTAACCAAATTAATCGGAATAGATGCGATGTCATCCAAAACTGAAAACAAAACATAACATGATAACGAAATGCATATGCATATATATGCAATCCAGTACATGGCATTAGCATTAAAATACTAATCAAGTACATGGCATTAGCATTAAAATACTAAATAATCATACACACATAATAAATAATAATAACAAAATGCTTGGTCAATCCTAGTATTTGGAACAATTCAACAAAGCCTAGTCCTTCGTATTTGGGATTGGTGACATGAATTCATATAAGCTATGCTATTGAGGGATATGATCGGACTTAGGGATATGATCGGACTATAATGGTTTACAAATTTTGATTATTTATATAAGCTATGCTCTTGAGGCGATCTGGGTCCCGTTATGATAAAAATTAGCGATCTCGCACCCTTCTTCCCACTCCCACTCCCCAGTATGGCCACTTAAGCAAAAACCATATATATGCAATCTGCATATATATGCATATGCAGCATATGCATATGTTGCATCTATATATTTGCATATGCAGCATATGCATATGTTGCATCTATATGCAGTTGCATATGCATATGCTGCATATATATGCAACATATGCATATATATGCAGATGCCGCTTACAATCGACTTGGGACTCGCCATTGACTGAAATTTGATGAAGGCCTTGTACCATCCAATGCCTGCGTATAGAACGCAAGTTCTCGTGCCAGGTCATCATTCACGTCCACCTCTTACTCTCGGCCAATGTTAATAGAAAGCTTGTGTATCCAATCCACATTCTCAGGCCAGCTTATATCGCCCAGTTTATCGAGTAGACCATCCTTGTTGTATATGGCATTCTTCGAAGGTTCAGTTTACTTCACATCGTGATTCAAATTAATGCAATCAAAACTAATTGAGTCAAACTAGCATAATTCGATAGACAACACATCAAACATAAGAAATCATAAAGCTTGGTTAATATGAAAATAAAATGTATAAGCTTAACAAAATAGGAAATTTCCATCTCAATAAATAATAAAATAAGCAATTTACATCTTAATTTCATTTCGGCATGCCTGTATCTTATGGTACAATCATGCGAACTCAATGCATATTGTGGTTCGAGTAACATTATTTTCTTCATATTTTGTTTTTTCTATTCTCTTGTTGTAGTTGTTGATCGATATACAATTAAATAGCATGAATATTAAGAACCCAAACTGTTAAAAAGCATGGTGGACATAAACAGAGCATGTATATTAAGAAATGAAACTATTAAAAAGCAAGAATATAAGGAACCAAAATTATTAAAGAGCATAGACTATCATATCTCCTTCCTCATTCCTTTGTAATATTTCATTAGCGTGTAGATATGCATGGATCACCATAATATTTTATTATTCGAACACCTTATTAAAGTAGATCACAAAATTTGTAAGCATACCTGCAATTCTATTCTACTCTTCGTCTCTATATCCATCTTATTCATAATCTCCATTTTCATCACCATACAAAAGTTTATTTCAAAGCGAACCTCCTGTAATATACATAATTTGGACACGTAAATTCACTCGGTGGATAAAATGAGATACATAACATCACAATATTTATAGTTGATTTTCAAACAAATTTAAAACTTAGATTCTACCCAAAATACAAATAAAATATAATTTCAATCATCGGCAGTGATATCAATCAAGTATCAGTCATAATCAGAGACCATAAAGGTAATATTGTTATTTGTAAAACAGTTCTATAAGTGCGGATCTTATTCATTACGCTGAGGTAGCAGCTATAGTGATTACCTACAAATACAAATACTATACAATTTTTCATCATTTCATTGAAATACAGTGTTTGGTGGTCCAAGTGCAGTGCCTTATTTGTAATGCAAAAAATACAAAAGAAAGTATCCACATGCAATATCATAATTTTTGGGAATAATAACATGTACATACGGTTCAAATCAATGGGTAAGTTAGTTCAAATTAAATTAAAGATCTGCTCTACATATATAGCTATATATGAACGGTTTCAAACCAACAATCATATGAACATAATTACCTCTCGTAAACTCAACCTATGATGACAAAAAAATTAGTATCAATAACCAAAATATACACGTAAGATTATACCTCTAAGAAAGGAATATACGTATCTTTACATCTTTCAACATGTCAGAACACTTCCAGACTTTAATTCTCTTAACAAAAGAAGCAGAACCCACGAAACCCAACCTATTAAAAAACTGTAAATACATAAGAATGTACAAACCCAAACCTAAGAATGTAAATACGTGAGGGCAAGCTTCACAAAAGGCAACCTATTAATACAAAAAAGTAAATAAAAAATATGAAAAGAAAAACAGTTTTAGTTTTCGTAACCCAAATAAAATCTAAGTTAACCAATACAACCTCATAACCCAAATAAAATCAAGACATCAAAACTTAATGCCCTAAGTTAATTTCAAGACATTTACCTTCTAAGTTAATTTCATTCAAGAAGCTTTAGAGACATTTACCTTCCCAAACTATGTTAATTTACCTTTTAAGTTAATTTCAAGACATTTACCTACCCAAACTTAAATTGCCAATACATAATTACAAATTACCCAAATATTTCCGTTTTGACAAAAAAAAGGCAATAAATAACACTAAATATCATATATCATTGTTATGACACCACTAAATATTTCTGTTTAAAAAAACAGCACCAAATATCACTGTTTTTTACAAAAAAATAAAGCCATATATTAAAAGAAACTACAGAATGATACATTAAAAAAATACATACCGCATACCTAAAATCAAGCAGTTGGGATAGAAGGCGTTGTTGGTTACTCCGTTCAAATGACCCAACTAAACTCCTCCATAGTGACTACTCTGTTCAAATGGATAAAGATGTAACCAGATCCAATATCTATATATCTGTAAAAAATAAAGATGTAATCAGAAAATTATGAAAACACATCGAACCCCAATCGTACATCAACAAACTTCAATCGAACCCCAACAGCGCACACAAACAAAAACTGAACACCAGATTTTGAAAAATAAAAATAAAAATGAGTTTCCCCCGATTTTGAACACTTGTTCAACATT